>CM070910.1:102167117-103624304 GCA_036417435.1 Inia geoffrensis
TAAAAAGCAATCCATGTAATACACCAAAATAACAGAAGTCAGTGACATGATAACCTCAATAGACAAGGAAAAAGTATTTGAAAAAAACTCAAAGTCTTTCATGATAAAAAAAATCAACAAAATTATGAGTCAAACAGGATTTCTTCAGCTTGATAAAGGACATCTACCAAAAAAAAAAAAAAAGAAAAAAGAAGAAGAAAACAAAGAAAATCACAACTATCATCAAGCTTGTTGATTAAAGACTGAATATGTTCCCCAAAAGATTAAGAATGGAAGGAGTATGTCCATTCTCAACATTTTCTCCCAACATTGTGCTAGAGGTTTCAACAAGGCCTTAGGTTGAAAGAAAGAAAGAAAAGAAAGAAAGAAAGAAAGAAAGAAAGAAAGAAAGAAAGAAAGAAAGAAAGAAAGAAAGAAAGAAAGAAAGAAAGAAAGAAAGAAAGAAAGAAAGAAAGAAAGAAGGAAAGAAAGAAAGAAAGAAAGAGAGAAAGAGAGAAAGAGAGAAAGAAAGAAAGAAAGAAAGAAAGAAAGAGAGAAAGAAAGAAAGAAAGAAAGAAAGAGAGAAAGAAAGTTGACATATTGATTGGAAACAATGATGTGGGGATGTCAAACTCTCCCATTCAGAAATGTTGTAACCTTATATTTAGAAAACCTTAGCACATTTTCAAAAACATTTAGAATTGATAAACTAGTTTAGCAAGTTTTCAGGGATGTAATGTCAATATATGAATGAAATTGTATATAAATAACCTTACAATGAACATGCAAAAATGAAATTTAGAAAAAACTCAACTTATGAGTGTCAAAATAATAAATACTAAGGACAAAATTTAGCAAAGTGCAAAATGTTCACTCAAAACTACAACATATTACTGAAAGAAAAATTAACATTCTAATAAATGGAATAATGTTGCATGCACTATTAAGTTGGTCAGAAAGAAAAGCAAAATAACAGTGGAAGAAAAATAATTCAGGATATGAATAAATTGGTATTTTTTTGAGAATTAAATTCCTTCAGGTTCATTAGGTCACAATTAAGGATCAGAAGTTGAGAAATGGGGGTGAGAACATATAGAATGGTTAAACTAAGTAGCTTTCGAGATTTTCCACAATGTATATTATGCTTTTTTATGTTTACTGCAACCCTAAAAGATTAAAAAATACATATTGAAATGTAACCATAAAAAATCGAGCCAGAGATGCAAACATTGGTGACTTTAGAGATACATAATATTTAGAGAATATCAACACCATTGTTGTTCTATATAAAGATAGATGATTACATGTGTGTTCTTATTAGGGGAAAAAGGAATAATGACAAAGGAAATTATTTACATCATATGCATACAAGTCTTGATGCCTGTACAGCTGTTCTTTGCAAACAACAGTTTCACAACTGCTCTAAATATTTCTATAACAAATGTGCATATTTTCCTTTTGTTGAAACGAAGTTTATGTAAAGAATACAACAGTAATATTGAGGTCAGCATTACTTCACTATTTGTAACATTTCAAAGCAGAGACTTAGGATCTTCAATGAATTAAAAAAAAATCTATCCAAAGGCAAAATCATGTGAGAGTTTGTTGAGCTCTTTTAATCTCCTATTCCCTGACAGGAAAAAACTGCCCACCTTTCATGCACATGTTGAGCAGAGAACCTCCTGATATCTGGAGCTTGAAAACTTCTGATTATGGATTCTAAGGAAGCCTAAAGCACCACTTGGAATTGCTATGAATGTTTCTGTTAAAAGGCACAGTTGGAATAAAATGACCTGCTGATAGTTGAGATAAAAATTTCAAGGACAAATACAGAAATAAGAAATTCAAGCAACAGGCAACATAGGAATGCTGACAGTTCAAAGTCTTAGAGAAATAGTAGAAGAAGCAAAGTCAAAGCTGAATGAGACAAAAAGACTGTACTTCTATTCCTAAAATATCTGTTATTTTATAATACTAAAATAGTGCAATCATTTTTTAAAAAAATGATGTACAGTTCTTCAAAATACTCTAAGCCTAAAAAATCCAAAAACCTGCAATTAAGCAAATGAGAAGAGGAAATGAATTGAAGGAGAAATATATCTTTATTTTAATATTTAGGTTTACTTTGAAATGCCATTCTCACAATAAGATTATACATAACTGCACACTGAATAAGACCATGGTAAAGTCTTGTAACACTGAAATATAAAATATCTAAAATATCAGCAGAAAATACTCCAAGATGATTTTGCATCAACTGGCAAACTTTGTACAACTCATGATGAGAAAAATCACTCTAAGGAAGAAAGAAGAAACAAAACAAGTGACACGTGGTGGGTCATTCTATATTAACCTGCAGAAACTCTTATACAGATCCATTAAATGTACTTTCTATTTGATTAAATGCTCTGGATTTAGCTCTGCTAGTATAACCTTTTAGATCTGCTTGCTACTAAAACACACTAAATATCTAGGAAAAGGACTTATGACACCATAAAATCATAAACACGAAGATAAGAGAGGAAATTAAAAGTGCATTATTTGGATTCCAAAAGTGGGAGGATGTGTGCTGGCTCATCTAGCATGCCCTAGAAAGCTGAATTCAAAGCATGAAATGTGGAAGGTAAAAATAGTATGTCAAATTTCAATATGGATAATCTAAACTGGGGGTGGGGCTAAAAAAACTTTTAAAGAAATAATTCAATTAATTGAATTTGACAGAAAATCAGCAAGGGTATAAAACACACCATAAACCAATAGTATCTACCCAACATCTATAGAGTACTCTGCCCAACAACAGTAATATATACATCCTTTTCAAGTGCCCATGGAACATATATCAGGTAAACTATGTCCCAAGCTATAAAGCAATCCTAAACAAATTGAAAATAATTGAAACAATGAGAAATATTTTCCATGTTCACAATAAAATCAAATTAGAAATCTATGAAAGGTAAATCTTCAAACACTTGGAAACAGAACAAAACAGTTCTAAATAATCCATCGGTCAATGGAAGAGTTCCAAGGGAAGTAAAACAGTGATTTGTGGTAGGTGTGGCCAAGATGACAGAGAATGAAGATCCTGGACTCACCTCCTCCCATGGGCACACCAAAATTACAACGATTTACAAGCACAACTATCTATGAGACCAACCTGCAGACTAGCAAAAAATGATTTTCCATATCTAATGAAATAAAGAAAAAAAAAAAAAAAACAATGAGATAGGTAGGAGGGGCAGTATGGTCAAGACCTACACCCCTGGGTAAATGACTCACCCATAAGACAATAATAACAATTGCAAAGATTCTCCCTAAAGAGAAAGGGATCTGAGCCCCATATCATGCCCCACAGCATAGGGGTCCTTCACTGGGAAACAGAGTCTCCAGAAAGTATGTCTTTGAAGGCCAATGGGACATGTATAAAGGAGAACCAGAGTATAGCAAGAAAGGCTCTGCTCTTAAAGGGCATGCACAAAATCATCATGCCTAAATACCCAGTCCAGAGGCTATAATATGGAAGTATACTAGGTCATACCTATTTCCTGATCTTGGAAAGTCTCCTGGAAAACTAAGAAGGCAACTGGGACTCCACCTGTGTATGTAGACACTTTGCCTCCTCCAGCAAGCCAGTCTCCAGATGAGACAGGGCCTGGAAGCCAACCAGGGCAAGGGCCAGTCCCATTTACCAGCACACACAGTAGTCAGCCTCGGCACAACAGAAGGGTTAACCCAGCTCACATAAGGAGCACTTCTATATCATCTAGTTCTGGTGACCAGAGAGGACTGTGCTGCAGGGCTCCATAGGGTGTCTCCTCCCTAAGACCATTGTCCAAGACCAGAAAACATAACCAACCTCACTAATATATAAGAATAAACACAGATAATTTGGAAAAATGAGAAGACAGAGGAATACATCCCAAATGAAGGAACAAGACAAAACCTCAGAAGAATTGAGTGAAATAGAGATAAGCAATCTAGCCAATAAAGAGTTCAAGGTAATGATCATAAAGGTGTTGAATGAACTTAGGATAAGAATGAACAAACACAATGAGGAGAAAGAGCTGGAAATTATAAAAGAAGCAGAGTGGAAGAGTACAATAACTGAAATTTAAAAATACACTAGAAAAAAATCAACAGTAGACTGGGTGATATAGAAGAACAAATCAGTGAAAGACAAAGTTGTAGAAACCACTGATGCTGGACAACAAAAAGAAGAAAAAGAACTTTAATAAATGAGGATGGGCGAGGTGTCAAGATGGTGGAATAAAAGGACACGTTAATTCACCTCTCCCAACAAGTACATCAAGAATACGTTTACAGGGCTTCCCTGATGGCACAGTGGTTGGGAGTCCGCCTGCCGGTGCAGGGGACACGGGTTCATGCCCTGGTCTGGGAGGGTCCCGCGTGCCGTGGAGAGGCTGGACGCATGAGCCGTGGCTGCTGAGCCTGTGCATCCGGACCCTGTGCTCTGCAGCAGGAGAGGCCATGGTAGTGAGACGCCCACATACAGAAAAAAAAAAAAAAAAACTTTTACGGATGGAACAATTCTCACAGAAGCACCTGCTGAACACTATAAGAGGATCTCAGAAACCTAAAAGGACAAAAAAAATCCCTGCACAACTGGGTAGGGCAAAATCAAGAAAAAGAGAAAAGAGGAAACTGGACAGGACCTGCACCCCTGGGGGGAAGCTGAAGGAGAGGAGAGGTTCCCACACCTGAGGAAGCTGGGTGTCAGGGAGATCAGCTGGGACAAAAGGGGTGTTTGGGGATTCAGAGGAGAGCACAGCAACAGGCAGGCAGGAGAGAGTAAGACCTAAACGGATGGTCTGTGCCACAGCCTATGTGGCCCTGCCTGTGACATGTGTCTGGTGCAGATGGGGGCTGGTGCTGGAACATGGGGTTTGAAGAGCAGACTCATGTGGAAGACAGTTGTTGGCTGTGAAGACACAGCCTGAAGGGATGGGAGTAAGGAGCTCCACAACCAGGAATGTTTGTGGAAGAAGACTAAGCCACCATAGAAGCAGGACACCATTGTTGAGTGGGGTGCAAAGGGTGGGGCTGCCACTGCAGCCCCCTTCCCCATGAACCAGGCCCTGTCTCTGCAGGCACTAGGAGGGGTACCCTCCTGAGCAGGCTCATATGCCCCCCTTGCCATCACCTCCTCCAGCCCACTGTTCCCAGGGGGCTTGCACATCCTGCCGCTTGCCACCTCTAACCTCACCTGCCTGGATGGGTGTGTGTGTTTTGGGGCAGCCTCGGGGGCACACTCTGGTGGGAAGCCCACATGGAAAGGTGGATCTGAAACCACAACTGAGCCCCAGGGGCCATGCAACTAAGGAAGAAGAGCTGAAATCTCTCCTTGCAGCTGCAGGAACTATGAATTTACAACCCCATTGCTTGTTTTGCAAACTCTGTCCTGCAGAACATTTGAATGGCAAGTACTCTTGCAGCTGATACAGGCCTAGCTTCAGCAGCTGTGGGCCTTGTGGACACGTACACTCAGGGATTGGACAAGGCTAGAATCTGAGCTACCTCCATAGCTCCCACAGTGGGCCCAAGTGCATGATTACTGCAGTCCTGGGACCTAACTTTGCTGTATCTGTGCTGGTGGCCTGGTGAAAACAATACCTCAGAGACACCAGGGCCAATTGCCAATTGCCTCGGTTGGGGTAGGGCTGAAAACAGTTCTGACAATAGTGAGACAACACAACAGGTGAAAAGTGACACAACAGAGTGTACTCACAGGTAAACATCTCCAGAGTAGGAAAACTCAGTGGCCTTTCTGCCAGTGGGAGTGCTCCAATCCTGCCTACCTTGCATTGAAACAGAGTTAGGAAACAGGTCTAGTGGCCGGTTTATATTTATAGAACATTACATCCAAAAGCAGCAGAATACACATTCTTTTCAAGTGCATATGGACCATTCTACAGGATAGATAACATATTGGGCCACATATCAAGCCTCAGTAAATTTAAGAAAATTGAGATCACATCCAGCATCTTTTCTGACCACAATGCTATGAGGTTAGAAACCAATTACAGGGGAGAAAAAACGTGTAAAAGACACAAACACATGGAAACTAAAGATATGTTATTAAATGACCACTAGATCATTGAACAAATCAAAGAGAAAATTAAAAAAATACCTAGAGACAAATGACAATGAAAACACAATCTGAAACATATGGGACACAGAAAGCAGTTCTAAGAGGGAAGACAAGAGCAATACAATCTTACCTCAGGAAACAATAAAAATCTCAACTAAACAATCTAACTTACACCTAACGCAACTAGAGAAAGAACACAACCCAAAGTGAGAAGAAGGAAAGAAATCATAAAGATCAGAGGAGAAATAAATGAGATAGAGATGAAGAAAACAATAGCAAAGATCAATGGAACTAAAAGCTTGTTATTTGAAAAGATAAACAAAATTAATAAACCATTAGTGAGACTCATCAAGAAAAAAAGGGAGACAGATCAGATCAATAATATTAGAAATGAAAAAGTAGATGCTAAAACAGACCCAACAGAAATACAAAGGATGATGAGACTACTACAAGCAACTATATGGCAATAAATTGGACAACCTAGAAGACATGGACAAATTGTTAGAAAGGTACAACTTCCAAGACTGAACCAAGAAGAAACAGAAAATATGAACAGAGAAATCATAAGCACTGAAATTGAAACTGTGATTAAAAATCTTCCAACAAACAAAAACCCAGGACCAGATGGCTTCACAAGCAAATTCTATCAAACATTTAGAGAAGAGTTAACATCTACCCATCTCAAACTCTTCCAAAATATAGCAGAGGGAGGAACACTCCCTAACTCATTCTACAAGGCCACAATCACCTTGCTGCCAAAATCAGACAAAGATGTCACAGAAAAAGAAAACTACAGGCCAATATCACTGATGAACATAGATGCAAAAATCTTCAACAAAATACTAGCAAACAGAATCCAACAGCACATTAAAAGGATCAGACACCATGATCAAGTGGGGTTTATCCCAGGAATGCAAGGATTCTTCAATATACGCAAATCAATCCATGTGATAAACCATATTAACAAATTGAAGGAGAAAATCCATATGGTCATCGAAATAGATGCAGAAAAATCTTTTGACAAAATTCAACACTCACCTATGATAAAAACATGATAAAAACTCTCCTGAAAGTGAGCATAGAGGGAACTTACCTCAACATAATAAAGGCTATATATGACAAAACCCACAGCAAACATCATTCTCAAAGGTGAAAACCTGAAAGCATTTCCTCTAAGATCAAGATCAAGACAAGGATGTCCACTCTTGCCGCTATTATTCAGCATCATTTTGGAAGTCCTAGCTATGGCAATCAGAGAAGAAAAAGAAATAAAAGAATCCAAATTGGAAAAGAAGTAAAACTGTCATTGTTTGCAGATGATTTGATAGAAAATCTTAAAAATAGAAAATCTTAAAAATGCTACCAGAAGACTACTAGAGCTCATCAATGAATTTGGTAAAGTGGCAGAATACAAAATTAATACACAGAAATCACTTGCATTCCTATACACTAACAATGAAATATCAGGAAGAGAAATAAATGAAAAAATCCTAGTTACCATCTCATCAAAATGAATAAAATATCTAGGAATAAACCTACCTATGGAGGCAAAAGACCTGTATGCAGAAAATTATAAGGTACTATGAAGGAAATCCAAGACGACACAAACAGATGGAGTGATATACTGTGTATTTGGATTGGAAGAATCAGTATTGTGAAATGACTATACTACCTGAAACAATCTACAGGTTCAATGAAAACCCTATCTTATTACCAATGGAATTTTTCACAGAATACAAACCAAAACTTTTACTATTTATATGGAAGCACAAAAGACCATGAATAGTCAAAGCAACCTTGAGAAAGAAAAACAGAACTGGAGGAATCAGGCTCCCAGACTTCAGACCATACTACAATGCTATAGTAATCAAGACAGCACGGTACTGGCACAAAAACAGAAGTATAGATCAAAGGAACAGGATAGAAAGCCCAGTGATATACCCATACACCTATGGTCACCTAATCTTTGACAAAGGAGGCAAGAATATATAAAGGAGAAAAGACAGCCTCTTCAATATGTGGTTCTGGGAAAACTGGACAGATCCATGTAAATGAATGAAATTAGAACACTATTTAACACCTTTCACAAAAAATAAACTCAAAATTGATTAAAGACCTAAATGTAAGGCTGGATGCTATAAAACTCTCAGAGGAAAACATAGTCAGAAAAGACTTAGACATAAATTGAAGCAAGATCTTTTTTGATCTCTCTTAGAGTAATGAAAAAAAAACAAAAAAAAACAAAGGGACCTAATTAAAGTTAAAAGATTTTGCACAAGAGAAACCATAAGAAAACTCAAAAGACAACATGAGAGTGGGAGAAAATATTTTCAAACTAATCAATTGACAAGGGATTAATCTCCAAATCATCAATACTTATTAGAGAAATGCAAATCAAAACTACAATGAGTTATCACCTCACCCCTGTCAGAATGACTGCTCATCATCAAAAAATCTACAAAAAATAAATGCTGGAGAGGATGTGGAGAAAAGGGAACCCTCCTACAATTTTGGTGTATTTACATAACAGAAATAGAGACAGATGTAGAAAACAAACATGTTTACTAAGGAGGAAAGGCAGAGGGGGAGGGATAAATTGATATATTGGGTTTGACATATATACACTACTATATATAAAATAGATAACTAATAAGAACCTTCTGTATATTACAGTGAACTCTACTCCATAAACTTCAATGACCTGTATGGGAAAAGTATCTAAAAAAGAGTGGGTATATGTACAACAGAAGCTAACACAACATTGTAAATCAACTATACTCCAATAAAGATTAATTTAAAAAAAGTAACTTCAAAGTTAATATGAAAGAGAAATTCTTAAGTAGTTTTGGAAGAAGTTAGTTAATATTTGAGACAATAAAAGCCATTAATGAATCACTAAGATGTCAAATGATTTGTAAATTTTTGTTGTATATAAAATCCCTTATATAAGAATAACACTGAATGATTAGAATAATAGAAAAATATTATTCAAATTTACTTATACCATAAACTTTAAAATAAATATTGTTTGTAACACAGTGTGTTCTTACAATCCAGTAAAGAGAAGGATTTTTACATGTAAATTTCATTGGTTCTATGAAGTTTACGTTGTGTGTGGTGACATACCAAGGTCATTTAACTTCTACATCCATTTAAATTGTGACAAAAAATGTATAACAACAGATCTCAAAATACATAACAGAGAAATAATTACTTATTGTCTGCATATAACTCCTGAAATTTGTCAACAGCCTATCACACATCTAAATGTAACTTAAAACCAACACATCAACAAATTTGCATACAGGATAATTTCTACATTCTGAACTCTCAGTTGCTAAAGTGAAAGGAAACATTGGAATTCACCCACTTTGTTTCAAAAATATGTTTTATGATAGTGTGAATTCTCACTTCACTGCAAATCCTAGAAATTATACTGCATATGTTAATTTTCTTTTCAAGATTATATAAAACGTTGTATAAAATTATAGCAATGTTTTAACATATTTGAACTTACAAGCAAAGATTAAAGTCCTTGTAAGAAACTAAAATTTTATTTCTGTAACCCATTATGATATAAATTGTCTTATTGTAATTTACCTTCAAGGTACATTTTTATTATCATAAGGGAACATAATATCATCTCATAACTAACATTTATATTTATACCATTAAATATAATTATAAAAAATGAATAGCATTTTTATTTTTATGCCTTTTTTTAAACCACATTGATTCACTATGAATTATAAATATCTGAGAAAGCAAACCATAATACTAGAATAATTTTATTCATATAATAGATAATATTTTGAATATTTCTTCTGTATATTATATTAACTGAGAATATTTTAAAATATTTTATTCTTTGAAATGATTATCAATTAAGTGAGATAAATGAGATAAATTTATATGGAAAGTTCAGAATGTGTAATAGGAGCTCCATATGCGTTGGTTCTTTTCTTCTTTAGTGAGATTGTCCTATGATTATTCTTAGATTCCCCCAAAAACTCATTTCATAAACTTACTATAAATTTTCATTTCATATAATGCCTTCACAGGAAAACCCTATATTGTATATAAAATTAAAGAGACACTGACAAAATTACCTTATCTAATATATTGTTTAAAATGTTAAGCTTTGTCTTACCTAATTATAAAGTAGAGATTTTATAGGGTAAAACTGTTATTAACACTCTATTTTATTTCCCATTTTTTTCAAGTCCAGATCTACAAAAACAATTGTTAATTTTTTTCAGTAATTGAAGGAATATATTTTTGTCTAACCTGGTGAAAGAAATCAGCAAAATCATTTAGATCCAGGCCCTAAATTATATTGGCAATTTTACACATGTGAAAATATCAACTAACAAAAGAATTTTGATGCACTGTTTTTTTTCTACATATTTATAGAAAAGAGAAGAATTTTGAAGAAATGAATGTTTTTGTTCACATTCTTTATTTTGTTCATGAATATAAAATACCTGTTTGCCAACCTCCATTAAGAAATGGGGCTAAACTTTTATGGTATTATCCTAACTTCTTTGACAAGAAAGAATATGCATGCATTTGGGTTGTGAGGTGAGCTGGTGGCTCATTCTGGACCTGGTGAAGATGGGGAAAACAATGAGGGGACTTTTCACAAAGCATAGTCTGAAAATGAATGTTGGTTAAAAAATGAGATCTGTTTAAAGAAGTAATTTTCCACATCTTATTTGACTAGTGCTTAACACAATGCTATGAAACAGAAAGAGAAAAATCTGAAGTTATTGAAATATATATACTCTAAACAGATTGTATATAAGATATAGATTACATTGTTGAAATAAATGTGGGGTTTTCCCTCCATAGAGAGATGATTTTTCCATTTATTTATAGTTCCTGGAAAATATATTTTATGAAAGTTTGCCTAACATTATTTCAAACCATTCTGATCTCAAGTTTAAATCATAGTCCTTTCTCTTGGAAAGAAACTGTTTTTCTTTTGAAACTTCATGAGATTTTCCTTCAAACTGGGAACAAAGAGGATATCACTATGAAGCAGTGCCGTGAGTTTACAAAGGAGGAGAGTGATATGGACCATCACTGAAGGCCTCAAACTAAGTTCTAGTGCTCCTGGATAAGTCTTTGTAGCCCTGAAAATATGGGTCATGTCAGAACTTTATTAAAAATTCTGTTTCAGGAACGTGAGATAATTCAGAAAGGTTTTGTCTGCACTCTATTCAAAAAAAAAAAAAAAAAAAATACACAAAAAATTCCCTTAAAACCCGCTAGTTGCAGAGCAATATAGGCCAAACCAGGAAAATGAGAAGAGGAAAGCATTTTTATTTTCCATTGGAGAAAAAAAAATAAAATCTTGCAAAATTGTATTTAAAAAGATGACCTAAGTTCAATAATATTAACTTTCTATTAAAATCCATTATTATATGATGGGTGTATGCATCATTGCAAGACTTTAAAAATATTACTTAAAATAAAATAATTTAAACTTATACATAATTTAAGGAAAAACAAAACAATGCATGTTCTATTAATGCATGTTTTTTAGTTCTATGCACTTATCTGCAATAATTAATTTCCAAAATCTCTATTTCCTTGTAACACTATTCCGAGGTCATGAAATAAAAAGATCATAGTCATTAAAAATAGACAGCCAAGGATCTGAATACAGGTGCTATCTGTTACTTATCTGGTATCTCAGTTATGATTATTTACATTTTATGAAATTCATACAGTTTTCTCATCAAGGAAATAATGCTGTTGTTAAACATTTTCATTAGATTTATTGTTAGAATAAAAGTGAAATGACATATTCAAGTGATACAGCAGCATCCCTGTAGAAAGAATTATAAATTAAGTTTCCTGGGGCTACCCTGGCAGTCCAGTGGTTAAGACTTTGCCTTCCAGTTCAGGGGTGTGGGTTCAATCCCTGGTCATGGAGCTACGATCACACATACCTTGGGGCCAACAAGCTAAAACATGAAAAGAGAAGCAATATTGTAACAAATTCAATAAAGACTTTAAAAAATTATCCATATCAAAAAAATCTTAAAAGAAAACACTTTCCTTTACAGATCTCTGTTAATGATGATAACAAGGAAGAGAATGCAATAACAATGATAATATTAATAATAATATCATCTCTAACATTTATGAGTTATTGTCATATGCCTGGCATTATGTTAAGTATTTTAAAAATGTACTTCACCTAAGAAAACCTATATACTATTGTATCTTTATTTCTTATCAGAAATTAAGGTGCACAAAGGTTAAAAATCTTACCCAAATTTTGCAATTAGAGTCAGGGTTGAAAAAGCTATTTGACAATAGAATTTGACTCAAACTACCATCTTTGAAAAGACAGTGTACAAGTAGAAGCACTGATTTAATTTCCAATTAATATATTTGTTTATCCTTTTATTTAGCTAGCATATTTTTGGTCAGTGGGAGGTGACAAGGACTCCTTGCAACCCAATTTCCCTTCTAATTCTGTTGCTTTGATTATAAGTTTACAGATAAAATGTCTTTTATACAATGTCTTTGCCTTCATACATCTTCATCCTCATTATCATCAACTAAAAAATAATAATTTTCATATACTTCGGTTCTCCTACGTATAGCACATTCAAATAGAGTTAGCACAGCAATATATATGTTTAATTCACATGAGCAATGTCAAGGAAGTACCTCCTCATACATGAAATCATTAGTAAGTAGCAGACCCTGTCTTTGAACTCATGAATCATACTTCAAATATTGTATACTTTCTAATATTCAAAAATGGTTGAATTGAATTAGCAAAAATTAACCTTCAATTTATAAAGTTAGTAATTCTCAGCAGATTCTGAACATACATCTTACATATTTGAAATTGTTGGAGTTAAATGATTAGAAATGGTGATTTACATAAAATATTATTTTTAAATGAACCATTTAATTACATTTTAAAGGGTGTATATATTGCTGAAAGTTTCTATTTGACACTAATTTGAATAATAAAAAATTAGTTGTATAATTTCAAGCTATGAGGAACAATCTTCCTGTGTTCCATGAGTTTAAAATGTTAACTTGGTTAATAACTTGTGGTATTACTATATTAAGAAAAAAAATATTTTAATATTCATTGACATGCAATTGTACTTTGTTATGAGAATTTTTATATTTAATATTAAGTTATATTTGCAATACATTAGAGTAGCTTTTAAAATAATAATTTATATTTTAATGTGAAGACAAATAATGTATTTGACAACACTTGGTGACTAATGGACATGATTGGTGACAAAAATACTATCCATTGATATTTCTGAAGTTATTAGCTTGAGAGATCCTGGGTGAACAACATCAGTCAACCACAGGGGAACCAGAAAGAAAAGAAAGTTATCAGGGGAGATAATGAATTCATCCTGGAAGTGTTAGTTTGAAAGTTCCTGTGCAGCATAGTTGAGAATATTCCCAATTGGAAGAGGAAATTCCAAGTCAAATTCAGAAGGGCATTCTGAGCAAGAACTGGACATTCGTAAGTAATCAGTAACAGGTAATGGTTAAAATGAAAGGGGAAAATGTCACTCAGAGTGGAAAAGAACGCTCAAAGACAAAACCATGGTGAACTCTCATGGTTTACTGAGTGTACAAAGGAGAAATTAATGAAATAAAATAGTGAGATTCAATGGGAATTGTTTCAAAAGCAGATTTAAAAATGTCAAATTCAGGAGAAACCTAAGGAAAATAAACATTTTCAATTTTTCTCTCTTAAGTAAATGAGGAGCTTGGTTCCAGGCCAAATCCTATGTGTGTTTTTTCAGGCTTGTGCCTTCCCTGCACAGACTTGGTTGGCAGCTGGTGCATCGCGGACTCTGAAGGGAGATGTGGTCAAGGCCTTAGGTACCCTGGCTGATATGCTCTAGAGCATAGCTGCCTTGCTACCCCAGGTGCCTCCATTGGAGGCTACCTTGTGAGGTCCTTAGGTTGAGGCCCTCCATTTGTCTCTGCTGAGACTTCATTATGGAGAAGCAGGGATGCCTTGAGGACACTTTTCTGCAGTGTTAGTAATCAGTACTTTTCCACCCTAGCCCTTCCTCTTCATCCTTCTCCCAGCTCCTAGGGGGTTCATAGAATGTCAGGAGACTTTTATTCAGGACTCCTTTGGCAATGAGATGATTGCCTCCACCTCACATGATGTGGTTCCAATGGGGAAAAGTGAAACATTGGCAGTGTGGATACTTTCTTTCTGGTTTCCTGCTTACACTGTTCCAGTTAGTAAATAAAGCCATAACAGTTACTTTAAGTTTGGCTAGCTGTGCTAATCAACTAGCTCTCTCCAGATAACCTCTTGACAGTAAGTGGGTATAAGAGCACAGGCCCAGGATTGACATAGATTATCTGAAGGGAGTTTCAATCCATCAAAGCCAACAGGCTGACACAGTGTAAACTTTCATTAGAGGTAATTATTTACTGCTCTATCAGGAGAGGCTAATTAAAAACATAAATGCTGTACATTAGCATTCCTTTAGGCTTTCATAACCCTATAACCTTCCATAACCACTAGCCTCAGGATGAATTACTTTTTAGACAGTCTCCATCTAATGAAGGAGTGGTGTGCCAATTTTTTTTAATAACATAGATTTCTTGTAAAATGTGTTTTTGTGGACAATAGGGGAATGCTCTTTAGTATTAATTTCATCTTCTAATATATGGCATCTTTACTAATTAGTCATTAGCGTCATATTTCACTTTCTGAAAAAAAAAGATAAATTCAAGGCCCAAGAGAATTTCTTATTAATCTTTGTGTTCCCTGGTGGCCAGTTCATTGTCTGACACATTGTAGGTGATAAATATGTTATAACTGAATGGAATTATTCTGTTCTGTACTACATAAACAGCAGCAACAGCAACAAATACCTTCATAGGTAACAGAATCTTGCGCTGGTATTATTATTGATATTAGTAATGATGGTCATAATAAGGACAGTTAATATCTAGCAAAAGTTTCAAGCCCTATGCTACATCACTTCTGGAAACAATAAACAGACCCTGCTTTAGGTCCTCTGTATTCAGCTCTCTGAGCAAACAACTCCTTGGTCTTATATGTGTTAGATCAGTAGTCCCCAACCTTTTTGACACCAAGGGCCAGTTTCATGGAAGACAATTTTTCCACAGAGAGGGTTGGGAGAGATGGTTCAGGCAGTAATGCTAGTGATGGGGAGCAGCAGATGAAAATTCATGCACTCCCCCACAGCTCACCTCCTGCTGTGCAGGCCGGCTCCTAACAGGAAACTGGTTGGGGATCCCTGTGCTAGATTATTTCTTCTCTCTCTCTCTCTCTCTCATAAACTTTGAATTGTACATATATCTATAAATTAATTTTATTTGGGACCAAATAGCTACTGATTGCTGCAAAATGAGATGGAGTGATTTGCTCATATTATAAGTAATATGTTGGGTGTATAGAGGTTGTTACTTTAACAGGGTCTTAACAATAATGAAGAATAGTGATAATAAAACATATGCAGCTTCCTGACATTCAACATAACTTTTTAAATACCTTTTTCAATATCAGTGCTTGTGCAATTTACATTAAAATATATTCTATCAGAAGAGTCTTATAGAGTTTTAAAATTTTTCTATTTGTGCACTGTTTAATTTGTAAACAGAAAATAAATTCAAGTCCTGAAGAACTGAAATTTTCATAAAAGTATTTGTGTTCGAAATAGAGAACAGTTGTCCTTGTTGAGATGGCAACCTGAACACAGGTCTCTATCTACTTGCGCTCCAACCCTTTCCATTCCTTCCTGCACTTGAAGTGACAAATGAAGCACAAAAATAGAGAGAAACCTAAATCAATATGAAATTGAGGAATGTTTCCTCACCACATTAGAAGCACCAAGCAATTGTTTGCTATGTAGAGTATAAAAAATAATAAAACAATAATAAATCTATAACTCACTCCCTATCTGGAAAGTGTGACAGATTAAATTCTGGCAGAGTGCTATGCCATTTGTATGCAATATGATGAACCACGGGGCAACTGGGAGTGAATTTTCAACCTTGGCAGTGCCATTGGGGAAGCATTCTTGTTGTTTTAAGCCATAAAAAGGAGAGTGCTTTTGGCAAGGCTTCTTCTTGGCTTAGTCCTGGAGACCTCCTGGAACAGAAGTCTCTGACAGGTAAAAGAAAGTCAGATAGTCCAGATAAATACCGGGGACACTGCTGAGGCTGGCTCCTGACTGCCACACCAAGTGCTGAAAAGATACACTTAGGCAGAAGGTAAATCTCCCTGCTGTGACTACCTCTACTGTGCCCAGATCCCTCCCTTCCAGCTCTCCCTAGTTCATGCCCTCTATTTGAAATGTGGTAAAATTCTCTCAAATGCAGTATACATAAAATTTTATTTTCTCACCGTGTATGTCCTTAGAGATTTGGGTTAGGACCCAAATTAAGATCTGACAAAACCTACCTCAACTCAAATTTGCTATCAACCCTTACTAGCAAAATATAGTCTTCATTCTTTAGGTGTGAGCTAAAAAAAAAAAGTATCATAACTATAAATAAATAGTGTTGTACCAAGAAATAGGAGTAAATTATAGACAAATTTGAATCCATATTCTCAAGAGATGAAAGGGTTACTCATAAAGCCCTAGACTGCATTGAGATGAAAGATCCACATGGTAAATTGGAAACTACAATATGCAGTGGACAACTTTTTCTATGCTGCAGAAAATTAAAGTGGTAAAGTAGAAAATAAATTCAGGATATTCTCCTGGCCCTGGAATTCAGGGAGAGTTAGTGACTACATAAAAATAGTGTAAAAAAAAAAAAAAAAAGAAAACAAAAGAAAAAGATGTAGTAGACAGTTTAAAGAGACCATTCTTTTCTCACATGTTAGTGCTCTCAAAACTGAGATAAGAAAGGGGGAAGAGAAAATACTCAAATGAAATATAATGATTTGATTCATTATGGAAAAATAAATCAAAAAACAGTTCATTACACTTGAAAATATACATATCTTTAACTATCTCTCCTTATCTATCTACAAAAATCACCACATTAAACATATCCAAAATAGAAAATGGAAAACACTTAAGTAAGGAAAAAGTATTAGGTATATAGCAAATGTCTCCCTCCACAGTAAATACCAATACTGACACTGCAGTGTAGCTTTATTAAAAAGAAAAACAAACAAACAAACAGACTCAGAATATGACAGCTAACCATGTGGTCATTCAAGTTAGTAAGGACCAAAATGCTATTTGAGGGTAAGGGACACTTACAGGTATACTAGAGCTGATATGGATAAAAATAAGAAAAAAAAAATAATAATAAAGCATGTGAAGGTTGTTATAATGGATTTGATTAAAAAATAAAATGTAAATATTAGTTATTAGTTAGAATATGTGTTTTAGGGACAAAAATACCATTATAAATAAACACTGGATTTATGCCTCCCAAAACATGAAATGAAAAAGACAAAGAAATGACCATACTCTGTTCAGTACTGCTGTATAACAAACTTAATATGTAAATTAGCAAAGCGTCACTATATCTCATGTTGTTTCGGTCAGAAGGATTGTTCCATGATGTCTGTGGCCACAGCTAGATGGACTCAAGTGACTGGGAGCTGGGACAGCTGGGAATCCATCTCTCTTTCTCTCTCTGTCTCTTTCTCTTGAAGCCTACCTTAGACTTCCCCATGGTATGGCAGTCTCAGGTTACTGAGATATCTGATGTCAGGATGATAAAGTCTGACAACAGGATGCTGAGATGTCAGGCCTCAGAGCTCTGAGAGAAGCACGGTGGAAATTGCCACTCCCCCTAAAGGTTAGGTCAAGAACTACAAAAGGAGGGGTTTAGGAGAGGGATGGAGAAGGAGGGTGGTGTTAGCAGACGTAAGCTTTTATATATAGAATGGATAAAAAGCAAAGTTTTACTATATAGAACAGAGAACTATATTCAATATCCTCTGCTAAGTCATAATGGAAAACAATATTTAAAAAAGAATGTATATATGTATAACTGAATCACTTTGCTGTACAGCAGTAATTAACATGACATTGTAAATCAGCTATATTTCAATTAAAAAAGAAAAGAAAAGAACTACTAAAGGGTAGCATCACTTTACTGCACTCTATTGGTCACAACAGTCACAAAGACCTTGTCTCTCTCTGTCATCTTTGCTCTTTAATCTGACATCAGGCCCAACAGAATCAAAACTTGGTCCAAGAGAGGAGATTAGGTATCTTAATTAAGATTAAGATACTTGATATCTCAATTTCTCAGTTGATTCATCTGTAAAACAGAGTTTTTAATAGTACTTTTGTCAGAGAGTTGCTGTGAAGATTAAAAGTTTATGGAAATAAGAGGCTTTCAAGATGGCAGATGAGTAAGACATGGAGATCAAATTCATCCTCAAAAATATATCTACATGTGGAACAACTCTTACAGAACACCTACTGAATGCTGGCAGAAGACCTCAGACTTCCCAAAAGGCAAGAAACTCCCCATGTACTGAGTAGGGCAAAAGAAGAAAGAAAAAACAGAGATAACAGAATAGGGACAGGACCTGCACCTCTGGGAGGGAGCCATGAAGGAGGAAAAGTTTCCACACATTAGGAAGCCCCCTCACTGGTGAAAACAGGGGGTGGGTGGGAATGAAGCATCAGAGCCACAGAAGAGAGCACAGCAACAGGGATGCAGAGGGCAAAGCAGAGAGATTCCCACACAAAAGATCAGTGCTGACCAGCACTCACCAGCCCGAGAGGCTTGTCCGCTCACCCGCTGGGGTGGGCAGGGCTGGGAGCTGAGGCTCGGGCTTTGGAGGTCAGATCTCAGGGAGAGGACTGGGGTTGGCTGCATGAAGACAGCCAGAAAGGGGCTAGTGCACCACAGCTAGCCAGTTGGGAGGCCGGGAAAATGTCTGGACCTGCCAGGGAGGCAAGAGACCTTGGTTTCGGGGATCATGAGGAGAGGGGATTCCTTCCCAGAGTGCCCACAGAAGGTGGAGCACCACCTAAGAGAGCTCCATAGATGGGTGTGAGCCACGGCTATCATCTTGGAACACAGACATTGGCATGAACAGCTAACGTGTGGCAGCTGCCACCAAGAATACTGTATGCAGGCGCAGGTCACTATCCACACTGTGTTGGGAGCCTATGCAGCACACAGCTGCCAGGCTCCTGTGATCCAGGGACAACTTACCCGGGAAAACACATTGTGTGGTGCAGGCTGTTGCAATGTTACGCTGGCCTCTGCCACCTCAGGCTCGCCCTGCATCCCAGTTATGACTACCATACTGCTCCTTCTCCCTGGTCTGAGAAAGCAAGAGAGCCCTAATCAGCTGCTGTTTTCACCCCCTCCTGTCTGGGCAGGAAACAGACTCTTGAGGGCGGCCTATGTGCGGAGGCTGGGCCAAAACCAAATCTGAAACACAGAAGTTTGAACAAAGAAGAGAAAGGGAACTTTCTCTGTGCAGCCTCAGAAGCAGCAGATTAAATCCTCACAATCAACTTGATAAACCTTGCATCTGAAGAATAGCTTAATAAAAAAATGAATGTTCCCAAAATCGAGGAGGTGGACTTTGGGAGAAACTCTAGACTTGGGGTTTGCTCTCTGTGTCTAATTTATTTCTGGTTTTATGTTTATCTTAGTTCAGTATTTAGAGCTTATTATCATTGGTAAGTTTGTTTATTGCTTTGGTGGCTCTCTTCCTTAATATGTATATATATATAAATATATTTTTCCTTTTTCTCTTTTTGTGAGTGTGTATGAGCACACTTCTTTCTGTGATTTTGCCTGTATAGATTGACTTTTACCATTTTTCCTAGTGTTCTCTTTGTCTGGATTGTTTGTTTGTTTTTAAGCTTTCTATTTATTTTTTTTTCTGTTTTTTGGGGTACACGGGTCTCTCACTGTTGTAACCTCTCCCATTGAGGAGCACAGGCTCTGGACGCACAGGCTCAGTGGCCATGGTTCATGGGTCTAGCCACTCTGTGGCATGTGGGATCTTCCCAGACGGGGACATGAACCCATGTCCCCTGCATCAGCAGGCAGACCCTTAACCACTGCACCACCAAGGAAGCTTTCTTCCTTTTCTTCAGAGCTGTGAGGCTGGAAGGGTCTTGGTGCTCTGGCCAGGTGTCGGGCCTGATCCTCGAAGGTGGGAGGGCCAAGACTAGGACACTGGACCACCAGAAAACTCCCAGTCCCATTTAATATCAACTGGCAAGAACTCTCCCAGAGATCTTCGTCTCAACATTAAGACTCAGCTCCACACAACGGTCAACCAGCTCCATTGCTGGAAGCTCCATGCCAAACAACAAGCAAGACAGGAACACAACCCCATTCATTAGGCAAGAGGCTGCCTAAAGTCATACTAAGTTAATAGACACTCCAAACACACCACCAGATTCAGGCCAGCCCACCAGAAGGAAAGAACAGCCACACCACTAGAGAACAGGCACCAGTCTCCTCCACCAGGAAGCCTACACAAGCCACTGAACCAAACTCACCCACAGGGACAGACAACAAAAATAATGGGAAATATGAACCCACAACCTGCAAAGAGGAGACCTCAAACATAAGAAGTTAAACAAAATGAGAAAACAGAGAAATATGCAGGAGAAGAAGGAGCAAGGTAAAAACCCACCAGACCAAACAAATGAAGATGAAAGAGACAGTCCACCTGAAAAAGAATTCAGAGCAATGATAGTAAAGATGATCCAAAATCTCAGAAATAAAATGGAGACGATACAAGAAACATTTTTCAAGAAACATTTTTCAAGAAACAAGGACCTAGAAGAAATAAAAAGCAAACAAACAATGACAAACAACACAATAAAAGAAATTAAAAATATTCTAGAAGAAATCAATAGCAGAATAACTGAGGTAGAAGAATGGATAAGTGATTTGGAAGATAAAAGAGTGAAAATAAATGCCACAGAGCAGAATAAAAAAATGAATGAAAAGAATTTAGGACAGTCTCAGAGACCTCTGTGACAACATTAAATGTACCAACATTCCAATGATAGGGGTCCCAGAAGAAGAAGAGGAAAAGAAAGGGACTGGGAAAATATTTGAAGAGATTATAGTTGAAAACTTCTGTAATATGGGAAAGGAAATAGTCAATCAAGTCCAGGAAGCGCAGAAAGTTCCATACAGGATAAATACAAGAAGAAACACACTAAGACACATATTAATCAAACTATCAAAAATTAGATACAAAGAAAAAATGTTAAAAGCAGCAAGGGAAAAGCAACATATAACATACAAGGGAATCCCAATAAGGTTAACAGCTGATCTTTCAGCAGAAATTCTGCAAGCCAGAAGGTAGTGGCAGGACATATTTAAAGTGATGAAAGGGAAAAACCTACAACCAAAATTACTCTACCCAGCAAGGACCACATTCACATTCAATGGAGAAATTAAAACCTTTACAGACAAGCAAAACCTAAGAGAATTCAGCACCAACAAAGCAGCTCTACAAAAAATGCTAAAGGAACTTCTCTAAGAAGGAATCACAAGATAGGGAAAAAACCTACAAAAACAAACCCAAAACAATTAAGAAAATGGTAATAAGAACATACATATCGATAATTGCCTTAAATGTATATGGATTAAATGCTCCAGCCAAAAGACATAGACTGGCTGAATGAATACAAAAGCAAGACCCATATATATGCTGCTACAAGAGACCCACTTCAGACCTAGGGACACATACAGACTGAAAGTGAGGGGATGGAAAAAGATATTTCATGCAAGTGGAAATCAAAAGAAAGATGGAGTAGCAATACTCATATCAGAGAAAAGAGACTTAAAGTGTGTTACAAGAGATAAAGAAAGATGCTATATAATGATCATGGGCTCAATCCAAGAAGATATAACAATTGTAAATATTTATGCACCTAACATAGGAGCACTTCAATACATAAGGCAAATGCTAACAGCCATATAGTGGAAATTGAAAATAACAAAATAATAGTAGGGGTCTTCAACACCTCACTTTCACAAATGAACAGATCATCCAAAATGAAAATAAATAAGGAAACACAAGCTTTAAAAGACACGTTAGACCAGATAGAATTAATTGATATTTATAGGGTATTCTATCCAAAACAACAGAATACATGTTCTTCTCACATACTCATGGGTCACTCTCCAGGATAGGTCACATCTTGGGTCACAAATCAAAACTTGGTAAATTTAAGAAAATTGAAATTGTATCAAGTATCTTTTCTAACCTCAATGCTATGAGACTAGATATCAATTAGAGGAAAAAAAACCTGTAAAAAATACAAACACATAGAGGCTAAGCAATATGCTACTAATTAACCATGAAATCATTGAAGAAATCAAATATGAAATCAAAAAATTCCTAGAAACAGGTGACAATGAAAATACAATGACCCAAAACCTTTGGGATGAAGCAAAAGCAGTTCTAAGAGGGAAGTTTATAGCAATACAATCCTGCCTCAAGAAATAAGAAAAATCTCAAATAAAAGACCTAAACTTACACCTAAGGCAATTAGAGAAAGAAGAACAACAACAACAAAAAAACAAAGTTAGAGAAGGAAAGAAATCAAAAATATCTGATAGGGCTTCCCTGGTGGCACAGTGGTTGAGAGTCCGCCTGCCGATGCAGGGGACACGGGTTCATGCCCCGGTCTGGGAAGATCCCACATGCCACAGGACGGCTGGGCCCGTGAGCCGTGGCCGCTGAGCCTGCGCGTCCAGAGCCTGTGCTCCGCGGTGGGAGAGGCCACACAGTGAGAGGCCCACGTATCGCAAAAAAAAAAAAAAAAAAAAAATCTGATAAAAAATAAATGAAAAATAAATGAAGGAAACAACAGCGAAGATCAATAAAACTGAAAGCTGGTTCTTTGAGAAGATAAACAAAATTTAATAAACCATTAGCCAGACTCATCAAGAAAAATGGGAGGACTTAAATCAACAGATTAGAAATGAAAAAAGAGAAGTAACAACTGTACTGCAGAAATACAAAGGATCATGAGAGACTAATACAAGCAACTATATGCCAATAACATGGACAACCTGGAAGTAAAGGACAATTTCTTAGACGAGTACAACCTTCCAAGATGGAACCAGGAAGAAATAGAAAATATGAACAGACCAATCACAAGCAATGAAATTGAAACAGTGATTAAAAATCTTCAGCAAACAAAAGACCAGGACCAGAGAGCTTCACAGGTGAATTCTATCAAACATTTAGAGAAGAGCTGACACTGATAATTCTCAAACTCTTCCAAAATATAGCAGAGGGAAGAACATCGCCAAACTCATTCTATGAGGTCACCATTACCCTGATACCAAAACCAGACAAAGATGTCACAAAAAGAGAAAACTACAGGCCAATATCACTGATGAACATAGGTGCAAAAATCCTCAAATACTAGCAAACAGAATACAACAACACATTAAAAGGATCATACACTATGATCAAGTGGGGCTTATCTCAGGAATTCAAGAATTCATCAATATATGCAAATCATACAATGTGATACACCATATTAACAAATTGAAGGATAAAAACCATATGACCATCTCAATAGATGCAGAAAAAGCTTTTGACAAAATTCAACACCCACTTATGATAAAAACTCTCCAGAAAGTGGGCATAGAGGGAAAATACTTCAACATAATAAAGGCCATATATGACAAACCCACAGCCAAAATCATTCTCAATGGTGAAGAACTGAAACCATTTCCTCTAAGATCAGGAACAAGACAAGGTTGCCCACTCTCACTGCTGTTAATCAACTTAGTTTTGAAAGTTTTAGCCAATCAGAGAAGAAAAAGAAATAAAAGGAATCCAAATTGGAAAAGAAAAGTAAAACTGTCACTGTTTGCAGATGACATGATACTATACATAGAAAATCCTAAAGATGCTACCAGAAAATTACTAGAGCTAATCAATGATTTTGGTAAAGTAGCAGGATAAAAAATTAATGCATAGTAATCTCTGGCATTCCTATACACTAATGATGAAAATTCTGAAAGTGAAATTAAGAAAACACTGCCATTTACCATTGCAACAAAAAGAGTCCACAGAGGACTCTTATGATACTTTTTATTTGTGGTGCATCATCTGTAAGTCTCTTCTTTTGTAACTGATTTTGAGTCTTACCTTAAACCTAAACTGTTCTTGTACCAGTTTTTCCAGACTCTCTTTGAGCAAAGAGTATCCAAGTTCTGGATGGAAGGATGTGAGTAGCAGTGTTATGTCCAACTTTCTGGTGATCTTTAAAAGGAAGCTAATTTCCCTTCTCCCTGCTCTCCCACCCTTTCCTGCAGTCTGGAACACAGTGGTGGTGGCCATGAACCTGTTTAGGATTTGGGATGAGTACAGGGCTTAAAGGAAGGGCAGAGCAATTAAAAAGGATGAATCTGTGTTCCTGGCCTTGTAGAGGAAACCCACCCTGCTTCCCTACATTGCTTCTCGGTTTAGACTTTGCTGTTTGGAAGAGAAATAAAGAGTCCTAGCTTGTTTTTTGTTGTTGTTTTTTTGTTTGTTTGTTTCTGTTTTTAACATCTTCATTGGAGTATAATTGCTTTACTAAAGTAATTGTGTGTTAGTTTCTTCTTTACAACAAAGTGAATCAGTTATATATATGTCCCCATATCTCTTCCCTCTTGCATCTCCCTCCCTCCCACCCCCCCCCCCAGCCACACAGCACAGGGAGATCAGCTCGGTGCTTTGTGACCACCTATCTTGTTTTTATTTAGTCTGTGTTAAAGCAATTAAAATCTTTTTCATCTGCTTAATAAACACATTCTTGTTCTTGTTTAGTATTTGTCTTCCCCTAACATTTTTTCACACTATTTTTTCAAAACTTGTGTATTTCACTTTACTTCTCATGAGATATTGTCAGTGGGTGAAAATTCTGGTTCAATGGTTATTTTCTTTAATCACGTTAAATATGTTACCACTTTGTAGTCTAGCTTTCTTTATTTCTTCTATTGTTCCATTGATAAAAAATTTGGTATCAATCTAATTGCCTGGGTCAGTTATTTTTGTGATTCAGATCCAAAATTACCTTCCACAATTTGCTTTGAGATGGTTGATATTTGGCCCTGCAAACCACATTCCTGCTTTGCCAGCTACCTCCCCCTTAACCTGTGCCACATGGGGGTGGAAGTGGAAAAGGAAGGCTGGAGGCCAGAGAAGGGGCTTCCTCTTTCTGTTTGCTTCCAAAGGTCTTCCTGTCTGCTTGAGATGGTGCTTACAGATTTGAAAAATGCCCTTTCCTTATTTATCTTTTTATACATATAAAAAGATATACATATCTTTTATACATATACATATAAAAGATTTTTAAGTGTCCATAAAGATTATACTAACCATACTTTTAACTTTTATATTCTCCTTTAATGATATAGCAATTTTATCTATAACTTTATTCAGTCTCCAAACCATGTTAATTACTGCTTGCTTTTACATTATACAAATAAAACAGTTTTTAAACCAATTCCTAATATTATATTTTTGGATTTCTCTCAGTAGTTTATTATTTTTTATAATGGCTGCATCATTTTAATGTAGCATTTATCTACCATATAATACTTCTCTGTCAAACACTAAGCTAAGCATTTTATAGATACCATCTCTACTGTGGCACAAAAACTGAGGAGAAATCATTACTTTTCCTGTTGATGAAGAACGTGAGATTCTTAGAGTTTAGAAGGTTTGCTTAAGCCACACACATTTCTTTTTATGTTAAACTAAGCTAGATCAATATCATTTATATCATAGGAATCTCATACATAGCCATCGTCAGCTTTTTGCTTGCTTGCTAGCTTTATTATTTGGGTCTCCACTATCCAGGTGTCAGCTTTGTGGTAAAGATCTGGAGTTTTCATCTGGGGATTAAAATCTCAGTCATTCTAATGGCATATGTGGTTTGGGTGGAAATTCATCTCTGCACGTGTGAAAACATGTGATTGTGGATTTTAAGCCAGTTGTCTTTGGTCACAGTAACTCAGGGTTTGGGAATAAGATTCAGGTCATATAAGCCAGGCTTGTTTAGAGCCGTATTTTGATGTTTGAAGGGCATTTTTGGATTTGAACCTGAGAACATGTGAGGCTGAGAGTGCTAGAGTGATTCTGTGACCCAGTGCAGATGGAGAGTAAAACAAAAACGGGAAGAATGGAGGTGAGACAGAGACAAAGCAAGCCTCACTCTGAGGATGCAGCTTGAGCACAGAGTTCAAACCTTCCCGAAGACAATTATGTCCACTTAAACCTCCTTTTAAAAATAACCTATTAATAGCCAGCGTTTTTTTTTTTTTTTTTTTTTTTTTTCGGTACGCAGGCCTCTCACTGTTGTGGCCTCTCCCATTGTGGAGCACAGGCTCTGGACGCGCAGGCTCAGCAGCCATGGCTCACGGGTCCAGACACTCCGCGGCATGTGGGATCTTCCCGGACCAGGGCACGAACCCGTGTCCTCTGAATCGGCAGGAGGACTCTCAACCACTGCGCCACCAGGGAAGCCCTAGCCAGTGTTTTTTTACTGAGCTCTTTATCCGAGATTTTTCTCTCTGATCTTTTTCTCTTGATGTCGTATATTTTTTTTAATAGTCAAACCAACCTTCTGGGATAGATGTTAATGCTATCTCCATTTAAGAGAAAAGGAAAATAAAGTCCAAATAATTTTAATAACTTGTAAATTATCAGAGTACAGATAAATGGTAGAGTCACGATTAGAATTCATTCAGAATGTGTCCAACATTAATCTCCACTGATTTTATTTGCAAGTGTGATTTGCATACCTGCCTTTATGACCAAAAAATGTCCTTGTGAATATAGAAAGAAATTATCATTTTTTTAATAATCCATTTTATTGTTTTATGATACTCTATATTAATTTGTACTCTTTTCTAAAGCTCAATAAAGTAAAAAGAGCACCTTTGTTTAGTAGTTTACATATAGGTCATCTTTGTACTTTTGTTTGTGACCCTTCTCATGGTACAGAATACACTGATGATTGGAACCAAATGGAAGTTAATAAGGAAATGAGTTATATTTCTCATTGCCTATAAGTTTTGTGGAATAGCATTTTTTGGATATAATAACATCTGTTATAAATAATGACTGTTCTTTATTGTTTATAAAGGGACTCTATTCTTCACCTAATGAACATATAAACTAGCCCATAATTATGAAGCTAGCTATGCTGAGGGTAGGTTTGGACATAAAATATGAGTTGAACATTGTTGACAATTTTTTGTACTATTAATAGTTTCTGTACTATCTATAGTTTCTTTTGTAATATTTAAAAGCACTGATTTCTTTCATCTTTTTTTCTGTCTCCACACAATTTTATAAAATTTTAGTTGAGAATATTAGGATTTATAAAGTAAATACTTTAAATTAAGAAAAAATAATATTTTGGGTAGAATGAATCTAATGTGTTAAAAATTCTTGCAAAAGAGACTTTTTATTACACGTTACAAGTATATTCATAGCAAATTTTAACACAAACCTCTGTAATATGAAGAAATAAAAGATACAGTCTGAATGGAATACAAGAAAACATTTTCTTGTGTGATAATAGCATAATATAACTGCAATTCGCTTTGCAGGAAAGGATAGCATTGTCCTGCCACAGAAATGATTCCATGTTTTTTGTTAGGAACTATAAAAACTTACAATACTCTCTTCTAAATTGAACCATTTAGAAAACCTACTACTGCAGAATCACACAACTTTTTTTGTAATAATTTAAGTCTTGTATATTCCAGGATATTATTATTGGGAACAATAAAATATACAATTGTAAGATTAACAAGGGTTGAGATGACTATATCCTCATAAGCTAAAAAAGACAATCAGTATGATAATTAGAGCATGTTAATTACTCTCCAACAGCAACAAAAAATGCAAATGATATACAGCAGGAAATTAACAGCAGTTACTGCTCAATATTGCATGACTTTTCCATTAAGAATAAAATGAAAAGTTGTTAAATTATAGAAAATAAGAATAATGATACCAGAATATTAAAGAGCTTTGGGTTTCCGGCCTGGTTGTGGAGGAAATCATTAGGTATGATTCTGAGCAAGTGTTACATTCTGTGTGAGTTCAGCAAGCTTGTTGAGTACAACAGGGAAATCCTCACGTCTGCTTTTGTTTTTCCAGGATGAAACAAAACTGGGTATTCTGGCTCAGTTAGAAGCAGCTCAGTAATCTTTCCTGAACAATACATTTGCCAAAATCTGGTAACACCATTTCAGCCTTTTCTTTAAAAATCTAAAAATTGTCTTTAAAATCTTTTTTTTTTTTTAAATTGCAGATGGAAGAATAAATATAATTTGCCAAAACCCCGGAACAATATGAAGAGTCGGTAGAGTCTTTGTAATTACAAATCATTTTTAAAGAAAGGAAAATGATTATATCAGTAAAATTTAGATGAAGCATAAATATGGTAAGAAACTAAGAATCCTTAATTTCTTCCTATGTGCTACAAAGAAAGATATCAACTCTCTTTGGAACAGTTTTAATATTAAAAAAAAATGCTTTACAATAGACCAATCTAATGCACCTTCATTCCTCTGTAACTGCCTGTCAAATGTGATACAATTACAGCAGGGGTGAAATTTAGAAATGTTGATATTAAATATATTTTAAAGAATGTGTAATTATAAAATGTTCTGGGGAGAATAATCTGCTCCCAAAGATGAAATCATATTAATTTATTCAATCCAGAAGACATAACTTAGCATACTAGTAAACTATATGAAAATTAAAATGCTTCCTCCAGGGAAAAGGAAGAGGGTGAGGACAAACAGAATATTTGTACCATTTTTAGTTTTATTTATTTTTGAATTTTAAATGACTAATTGGGTACATTAATATGTTACTCTTGATTTGTGTACACAGTATATAACTTGATCTGAGTGAATATTTTACTCATTGTATTCTTAATATAAGATCTTGTCTTTAAAGTTTTTTTCTAAAATTCCAGAGTGAAAGTAATAGCCAGTCATAGTGCTCTATATTCACTTTATCTGAGATCACTATATGCCTTAGATAAGCGATGTATTTTCATCTGTAGAGCAGAGTTTGAGGTTTAAATTTTTACACTATCCAGGAACCCCCTATTCCCCTATGAAAATATTTCTCCTTTGTTCAAACACAATTTTTCCTAATGTAGTGCTGAGTTATTATCACAATCTCTTCCTTTGCCTTATTTTTTCCTGTTAATATCTATGTGTTACAGCCCACCCTTGTGGCTTCATATATGGAAAGACATTTTTTGCCTCTTTATTTTATTTGATTTTATTCTAATTGAAGTATTGAAGTATAGTTGATTTACAATATTGTGTTAGTTTCAGGTGTATAACAAAGTGATTCAGTTTATATATATATATACACATATTATTTTTCAGATTATTTTTCCTTAATATTACAAGATATCATGTATAGTTCCCTGTGCTATGCAGTAGGTCCTTGTAGTTTCTCTATTTTATATATAGTAGTGTGTATATGTTAATCCCAAACTAATTTATCTCCCCCTCCCCTTTCCTGTTTGGTAACCATAAGTTTGTTTTCTATGCCTGTAAATAAATTCATTTGCATCATTTTTAATATTCCACATATAAGTGATATCATATGAAATTTGTCTTTGACTTACTTCATTTAATATGATGATCTCTATGTCCATCCATGTTGTTACTAATGGCATTATCTCATTCTTTATATGGCTGAGTAATATTCCACTGCATAAATGTGCCACATCTTCTTTATCCACTCATATATTGACAGACACTTAGATTGCTTCCATTTCTTGGCTATTGTAAATAGTGCTGCTAGGAACATTGGGATGCATGTATCTTTTTGAATTGGAGTTTTCTCTGTATATATGCCCAGGAGTAGGATTGCTGGTCATATGGTAACTCTATTTTTAGTTTTTTAAGGAACTTTTATATTGTTCTCCATAGTGGTTGTACCAATTTACATTCCCACCAATGGAGAAAGAGGGTTCCCTTTTCTCCACACCTTCTCCAGCATTTATTATTTGTAAACCTTTTAATGGTGGCTATTCTGACTGGTGATGAGTGACACCTCACTGTAGTTTTGATTTGCATTTCTCTAATAATTAGCAATATTGAGCATATTTTCCTGTGCCTGTTGTTCATCTGTATATCTTCTTTAGAGAAACATGTATTTAGGTTGTTTGCCCATTTTTTGATTGGGTTGTTTGTTTTCTTGATATTAAACTGTATGAGATGTTTGCATATTTTGTAAATTAATCCCTTGTCAGTAACATTGCAAGTATTTTCTTCCATTCTTTTTGTTTTATTTATGGTCTTTTGTCTTTTTGTTTTGTTTATGGTTTTGTGGAAAGACATTTTAAAAGCATCCTGTGAAGTACCCCATCACTCAAACTACTCCACAACAAAATTGTTTGCATAAATAGGCATATCCTAGCTAAATATAAGTTGCTGCTAACTACACATAAACTTTGCCATCTCTCATGTAAGATCATTGCACTCCAGGTAAGCAATTCAGTGCTTTGGAAATGTATTGGAAAGAAGCCCTCAAAATGGTTATTGCCTAGTAAACATATATTTTACTCCTTAGTGCTTGTTGTCTTTGTTGCACCATAGCAGATTTAAAACCATTTTCTCTGAAATTAATATCATACTGTTTCATAACTGTAGAGTTCATACCAGTTTTTCATTAAAATACAAGCAAATAAGGTCATGAGGAAGACTAAGAGTCTCCCTAATCTTTTGCACTTTCTACTCAGTTTCATTAGGATCTCCTGATCTCCTTCCACTGAGTACACAGGAAGTAATAAGAAAATTTTCCTTGTGAAGGAACTGGATGGATGCAGTCGTGTGAGCCCTCCTCCTCACTGATGTTAATTTTCCCAGCTTAATCCACCACAATATGACCTGCACATAATACGACAATGTCCAAAATGAAAGAGGTATACAGGAGTTTTTTTTATGATTATATCAAACATTGAATTATAGCAATACATAGGGAACCCAGGATCTGCAACAAAATACTTGTTATTTAAAAGCAATTCAAACCCACAGTTTTTCATAAACTATCATTTCTGGCCCAAGATTACAGGTAGAAAAACTGTTAAATACTGAAGTTTGAAAAGAATTTATATTTTGAAGTACATTCAAATGATGCTATTTTGCAGAGAATATAAAAAATAAAAAATGTGAGTGACTCAAGAATAGAGATTTCATTCTGTTTCTGTTTTTGTCCCAAACCTAGTGCTTTTACCACAACACCATGCTGCCATTCAAACCATTAACATAAACAAAATTGCTTATTTTGTACAACATGTAGTTCATGTAGTTTGAAAAGCTCTTTCATATAGCATCATTATAGTTGTAATGCTACAAAGACTGCATTCCTTTCCCTAATTACAATTTGGAAAATTTATTGATAGAATTTAAGAGATTGGGCCAATAGTGGCCTCACTCTAAAATTATTATAATTCTACCCTATATCCTTTCTACAATGACAGAATTTACAAGTAGGAAATATATAGCCTTTCATTTATTTAGCAAGTAAGTACTCATCACTTCAAGTGCTAGGCACTTTTCTAATCTTATTCAATAGATAGACTAAGGAAAAGAAACACACACAAAAAATTTTTTTTCATGCAGTTTATACTGCACATATATATATATTTTTCTTTTCTTTTTGCTAGGAAAAAAACAAGTAGTGATAGGGAGAAAAAATCCAAGAGCAACATAAGTGCAGTGTGCCTATGCCTACTTTTTATATGGATTCTATTTATAGAGGACCCTGACTTATCATTATACCCCACTGAAACACAACCGTAAATTCATAGGCAATTTTTGCTGTTTCTATCATAAAACACTTTCTTGTCTCCTTTATCTTTGTAAGAATACCTGAACATACTTATCTTTCTTCTTTTACTCAACTGATTTCTATTTGTCCTTAAAGACGCAGCTTAGTGATAATATTCTCTAAGAAGTTGTTGCTTATCTTTCTAATCTGATTGTCCATTCCTTCATTTTTCCTTAGTTCCAATGTTTATGGTTATTAAATAAAATGCTATACCTTACTTTTACTCGTCTGCTTACCTGTACTCTTTCTACTTTTATCATATGACATCATGGAATGAAGGTTTATATGTATTCCCAGTAGTTAGTGGAGTGACTGGTACTTGATAGGGACCCAATGAGTTCTGGAAACCCAGTTGAATACCACTAGAGTTCTAGGGTGTTAGTTATTCTAGTGATCGCCCCAGTCACACAGTTATTACCTGTTTTTTTTTTTTCTTTGTAATAGAAATTTTCACACCAAAGAAACAGACTTTATGAAATAGACTAAATAAATCCAAAGGATTTTGGTAATCAGCCAGATCGAGAAATCACTGATCTAATGCACATATTGATTACATTTACACCCATCACTTGCTATCTTGAAAACATTGAAGTATTTTATCTTATTAAGTATGAAGTTAAAAGGATAATAATACGTTATATAAAAACTCAACAATAAGAAAATAAGCAACCTGATTAAAAATGTAAAAAAGATCTGAGCAGACACCTACCAAGGAAGATACACACATGTCAAGTAAGCAGATGAAAGACGCTCTACACAATACATCACTGGGGAACTGTAAGTTAAAACAATATGAGATACAACTACACAGCTATTAGAACTGCCAGAATCTGAGACACTGACAACAACAAATGCTGGGCAGGCTTGGAGCAACAAAAATTTCCATTTATTGATAGTGGGAACACAAAATGGTACAGACACTTTGGAAAAGAGTTGGTGTTTTCTTACAAAACTAAAAATATGTCTTGACATATGATCCAGCAATTTCATGCCTTGGTACTTACCCAAATGAGTTCAAATGTATGTCCACCTGAAAACTTATACATAATGTTTATAGCAGTTTTAGTAATAATTGGCAAGACCTCGAAATGACCAAGATACCTTTAAGTAGATGAATGCATAAATAAACTATGGTACATTCAGATTATTATTCAGTACTAAAAAGCAAAGAGCTATCAAACCACAAAAATACATGGAGGAAACATACATGCATATTATTAAGTGAAAGAAGCCAATCTGAAAGGGATATATACCATAGGGTTCCAATCATAGGACATTGTGGAAAAGCCAAAGCAATAATGATTGGGGGGAAAAGAGTGAAGTCAGAAACATACTGGAGTGAAAATTTACCTTTGTCTCTGACCTTCAATCTACAACCAGTAAAACATCCACAACTCAACAAAGATGCTCTGCCCAGCACACCAATAAGTAGGAAAATTCCACACATCTGTATATCTAAAGGTGTGTGGGTTGGAACACATGGAAGAGATGGAACCAAGGGAACAGTAGAGATAGTGTCCGAAGTCCTGTACCTCAGGCCACAGCAGCAGGGTTCTCAGCTTCAGAGAATCCAGCAACAGCAGGGAAGACAGCATGCACAGCTCTGACCACCTGACTGCACCAGTGCCCATGGCCACAGGTAACTAGGTAACAGCAGCAGTGGGGCTTGAGACAAAATCCCTCTAGTGGGTAATGTTTCCACAACACTGGCCCCACTCTCCATCTTCCACAGTGATGAAGTTTGTGTCTCAGGGGACCCAGGACACAAGGAAAGAGCCCACCATTTCTGTGACAAGAGTGGCTCTGGTAGAAAACAAGGCAGCAGAGACCTGGCTGCACAAGAGGCAATAACAAAGGCACAGAGCCACACCTCTTACAGAGACATTGGAGGCTGGGAAGTGAAACTCACAAATAAAACCAGAGACAGCTTAGGTAAGAGAAACAAAAACTTGTGTGATAATGCCACCTATCAGAAAACAAAAGAAAAGATTACAGTTCCTAACCTGTCATTTGATATCAAATGTGCTGACAGAGGAACAATTCACCAAACAACATGAAGAACCACAATAACACTATATCATAAAAAGAAAATAAAAATTCTCCAGGAAACTAGCTTAGTCATGGAATATTGTGATCTAACTGATAGAGTATTCAAAATAGTTGTCATGAAGAAACTCAACAAGATTCAAGAAAACTCAGAAAAGCAGTTTAATGAGCTCAGAAATAAAATTAATGAAGAGAAGGAATACTTTATCAAAGATATGGAAATATTAAAAATGAGTCAAACAAATTCTGGAGCTGAATAACTCAATAAACAAGGTGAGGAACACATTAGAAAGCATTGGAAGTAGACCAGACCTTATGGAAGAGAGAATTAGTGAGCTTAAAGATAGAAATCTATACATGATACAGGTAGAAGAGGAAAGAGAATTAAGATATTAAAAATGAAGAAATCCTACAAAAGCTATCAAACTCTTAGGAAAGGCAAAGTTAAGATGAGGGATACACCAAGAAGAGAAGAGAGAGAAAAAGCCAAAGAGATTATTTGAAGAATTAATAACAGAACACACCAAACTTTGGGAAGGAACTGGCTATACCAGTTCATGAACCTAAGAGAACACCTAGTTATGTCAATACCTTCTCTAAGATAGATATTCTTAAGTCAAAAAAGAAATCAAAGGTGAAATCAAAAATTACTTGAAGAGAGGACCTTCAAGATGGTTGAGGAGTAAGACATGGAGTTGACCTTCCTCCCCACAAATACATCAAAAATACATCTATATGTGGAACAACTCCTAGAGAACACCTACTGAATGCTGGCAGAAGATTTCAGACTTCCCATAAAGCAAGAAATTCCCCCACGTACCTGGGTAGGGCAAAAGAAAAAACAGAGACAAAAGAATAGGGACAGGACCTGTACCTCTGGGAGGGAGCTGTGAAGGAGGAAAAGTTTCCACACATTAGGAAGCCCCTTCGTGGGTGGAGACTGCAGGTGGTGGGTGGGGAAGCTTCAGAGCCATGGAGGAGAATGCAGTAACAGGGGTGCAGAGGGCAAAGTGGAGAGATTCCCACACAGAGGTTCGGTGCCAACCAGCAGTCACCAGCCTGAGAGGCTTGTCTGCTCACCCTCTGAGGTGGGTGGGGGCTGGGGGCTGAGGCTCAGGGTTTGGACTTCAGATGCCAGGGAGAGGACTGGTGCTGGCTGCATGAAGACAGCTGAAGGGGGTTAGTTCACCACAGCTAACCAGGAGGGAGTCAAGGAAAATGTTTGGAACTGCCGAAGAGACAAGAGACCATTGTTTCAGGGTGTACGAAGAGAGGAGATCCAGAACCCTGCCTAAATGAGCTTCAGAGACTGGTGTGAGCCATGGCTATCAGCATGGACACCAGAGATGGGCATGAAATGCTAAGGATGCTGATGCAGCCACCAAGAAATCTGTGTGCAAGCATAGGTCACTATCCACACCTCCTCTCCTGGGAGCCTGTGCAACCTACAACTGCCAGGGTCCTGTTATCCAGGGACAACTTCCAGGGAGAACGTATGATGTACCTCAGTCTGTTGCAATGACACAGAAGCCTCTGCCACCATGGGCTTGCCCCTCATTCCATATTCCTCCCTACCTTCTTGGCCTGAGTGAGCCAGAGACCCCTAATCAGCCTCTCCTTTAACCTCTCCTGTCTGAGGGAAGAACAGACACCCTCAGGCAACCTACAATCAGAGGCAGGGCCAAATCCAAAGCTGAACAACAAGACCTGTGTGAACAAGGAAGAGAAAGGGAAATTTCTCCCAGCAGCCGCAGGAGCAGCAGGTTAAATCTCCACAATCAACGTCATACACCCTGCAACTGTGGAATACCTGAATAGACGATGAATCATCCCAAAATTGAGGTGGTGGACTTTGAGAACAACTGTAGCCTTGGGGATTGCTGTATGTGACTGACTAGTTTCTGATTTTTATGTTTATCTTAGTATAATTTTTAGCAGTTGTTATCATTGGTGGATTTGTTTATTGGTTTGGTTGCTATATTCTTTTTTAATTACTTTATTTTAATAACTTTATTATATTTCATTTTTTTCTTTTCCTTCTGAGCTGTGTGGCTGACAGGGTCTTGGTGCTCTGGCCAGATGTTAGACCCGAGCCTCTTTGGTGGGAGACATGAGTCCAGGACATTGGACCAACAGAGACCTCCTAACCTCACATAGTATCAATTGGCAAGATCTCTCCTAGAGATCTCCGTCTCAATGCTAAGACTGAGCACCACTCAACAACCAGTAAGCTCCAGTTCTGGACACCCCATGCCAAACAACTAGCAAGACAGGAACACAACCCCACCTGTTAGCAGAGAGGCTGCCTAAAATCATGATAAGTTCATGGACACCCCAAAACACACCACAGGACATGGCCCTGCCTACCAGAAAAAACAAGATCCAGACTCATCCAGCAGAACCCAGGAACCAGTCTCCTCCACCAGGAAACCTACACAACTCACTGAACCAACTTAACCCAGTGGAGGCAGACACCAAAAACAAATGGAATTATGAACATGCAGCTACAAAAAGGAGACCCTAAACACAGTGAGTTAAGCAAAATAAGAAGACAGAGAAATACACAGCAGATGAAAGAGCAAGGGAAAAAAACCTACCACACCAAACAAATGAAGAGAAATAAGCAGTCTACCTGAAAACAAAATCAGAATAATGATAGTAAAGATGACCCAAAATCTTGGAAATAGAATGGAGAAAATACAAGAAACTTTTAACAAGGACCTCAAAGAACTAAAGAGCAAACAAAGATGAACAACACAATAAATGCAATTAAAAATTCTCTAGAAGGAATCAAAAGCAGAATACTTGATGCAGAAGAATGGATAAGTGACCTGGAATATAAAATAGTAGAAATAACTACCACAGTGCAGAATAAAGAAAAAAGAATGAAGTGAATTGAGGACAGTCTCAGAGACCTCTGGGACAACATAAAATGCCCCAACATGTGAATTACAGGGATCCCAGAAGAAGAAGAGAAAAAGAAAGTGCCTGAGAAAATATTTGAAGAGACTACAGTTAAAAACTTCCCTAATATGGAAAAGGAAATAGCCAATCAAGTCCAGCGAGCACAAAGAGTCCCAAACAGGATAAATACAAGGACAAACATGCCAAGACACATATTAAGCAAACTATCAAAAATTAAATATAAGAAAAAAAATATAAAAATCATCAAGGGAAAAGCAACAAATAACATACAAGGCAATCCCCATAAGGTTAACATCTGATCTTTCAGCAGAAACTCTGCAAGCCAGAAGGGAATGGCAGGATATATTTAAAATGAAGAAAGGGAAAACCTACAAACAATATTACACTACCCAGCAAGGATGTTATTCACATTTGACAGAGAAATTAAAACCTTTACAGACAAACAAAAGCTAAGAGAATTCAGCACCACCAAACCAGTTTTACAACAAATGTTAAAGGAAGGTCTCTAGATAGGAAGCACAAGAGAAGGTAAGAACCCACAGTAACAAACCCAAAACAATTGAGAAAATGGTAATAGGAACATAGATATAGACAATTACTTTAAATGTAAATGGATTTTTTTTTTTTTTTTAACATCTTTATTGGGTTAAAATTGCTCTACAATGGTGTGTCAGTTTCTACTTTATAACAAAGTGAATCAGTTATATATATACACACGTTCACATATTTCTTCCCTCTTGCATCTCCCTCCTTCCTTCCCTCCCTATCCCACCCCTCCGGGCAGTCACAAAGCACCGAGCTGATATCCCTGTGCCAAGTGGCTGCTTCCCATTAGCTATCTACCTTACGTTTGTTAGTATATATATGTCCATGCCCCTCCCTCGCCCTCTCATAGCTCACCCCTCCCCCTCCCCATATCCTCAAGTCCTGTTCCAACCAAAACACACAGACTTGCTGAATTGATACAAAAACTAGACCCATGTATATGATGTCTATGAGAGACCAACTTCAGACCTAGGAACAAATACAGACTGAAGGCGAGGAGCTAGAAAAAGATATTTCACACAAATGGAAATCAGAAGAAAGCTGGAGTAGCAATTCTCATATCAGACAAAACAGACTTTAAAATAAAGACTATTACAAAAGACAAAGAAGGACATTACATAATGATCAAGGGATCAATCTTAGAAGAAGATATAACAGTTGTAAATATTTATACACCCAACATAGGAGCACCTCAATAAATAAGGCAAATGCTCACAGCCATAAAAGAGGAAATCGACAGTAACACAATAATAGCAAGGGACTTTAGCACCCCACTTTCACCAAAGGGCTGACCATCCAAAATGAAAATAAATAAGAAAACAGAAGCCTCAAATGACACATTAAGCAAGATGGACTTAATTGATATTTATTGGATATTCCATCCAAAAACAACAGAATACACTTTCTTCTCATATGCCAATGGACATTCTCCAGGATAGATCATATCTTGGGTCACAAATAAAGCCTTGGTAAACTTAAAAAAAATTGAAATTGTATCAAGTATCTTTTCTGACCACAACTGTATGAGACTAGATATCAATCACTGGGAAAAAAATCAGTAAAAAAATACAAACGTATGGAGGCTAAACAATACACTAATAAATCACCAAGAGGTCGCCGAAGAAATCAAAGAGGAAATCAAAAAATACATAGGAACAAATGACAATGAAAACACGACAACCCAAAGCATATGGGATGCAGCCAAAGCAGTTCTAAGAGGGAAGTTTATAGCAACACAGTCCTACCTCAAGAAACAAGAAACGTCAGAAATAAACAAAGTAAACTTACACCTAGGGCAATTAGAGAAAGAAGAACAAAAAAACCTGCCAAAGTTAGCAGAAAGAAAGAAATCATAAATATAAGATCAGAAATAAATGAAAAAGAAATGAAGGAAATGATAGCAAAGATCAATAAACCTAAAAGCTGGTTCTTTGAGAAGATAAACAAAATTGATAAACCATTAACCAGACATATGAAGAAAAAAAGGGAAAAGTCTCAATTCAACAGAATTAGAAATTAAAAAGAAGTGACAGTGCAGAAAAACAAAGGATCATGAGAGATTACTACATGCAACTATATGCCAAAAAAATGGACAACGTGGAAGAAATGAATAAATTCTTAGAAAAGCACAACCTTCTGAGCCTGAAGCAGGAAGAAATATAAAATATGAACAGACCAATCACAAACACTGAAATTGAAACTGTGATTAAAAAAAAATCTTCCAACAAAAAAAACCCAGGGCCAGAATGGCTTCAGAAACAAATTCTATCAAACATTTAGAGAAGAACTAATACCTATCATTCTCAAACTCTTCCAAAATATAGCAGAGGGAGGAATTCTCCCAAATTTACTCTATGAGGCCACCATCACCCTGATACTAAAACCAGACAAAGATGTCATAAAAAAAGAAAACTCCAGGGCGATATCACTGATGAACATAGATGCAAAGATTCACAAGAAAATACTAGCAAACCGAATCCAGCAGCACATTAACAGGATCATGCACCATGATCAAGTGGGTTTTATCCCAGGAATGCAAGGATTCTTCATTATATGCAAATCAATTAATGTAATACACCATATTAACAAATTGAATGATAAAAAAATGATAATCTCAATAGATGCAGAAAAAAACTTTCAACAACATTCAACACTCATTTATGATAAAAACCCTCCAGAAAGTAGGCATAGAGGGAACTTATGTCAACATAATAAAGGCCATATATGAAAAACCCACAGCCATTATCATACTCAATGGTGAAAAACTGAAAGCATTTCCACTAAGATCAAGAACAAGACAAGGTTGCCCACTGTCACCACTATTATTCAACTTAGTTTTGGAAGTTTTAGCCACAGCAATCAGAGAAGAAAATGAAATAAAAGGGATTAAAATTAGAAAAGAAGAAGTAAAGCTGTCACTGTTTGCAGAAGACATGATACTATACATAGAGAATTCTAAAGATGCTACTAGAAAACTACTAGAGATAATCAATGAATTTGGTAAAGTAGCAGGACACAAAATTAATGTGCAGAAATCTCTTGCATTTCTATACACCAGTGATGAAAAATTTGAAAGAGAAATTACAGAAACGCTCCCTTTTACCATTGCAAAAAAAAGAATAAAATACTTAGGGAGAAGTCTACCAAAGGAGACAAAAATCTGTATGCAGAACAGTATGACACTGATGAAAGAAATTAAAGTTGATACAAACAGATGGAGAGATATACCATGTTCTTGGACTGGAAGAATCAACATTGTGAAAATGACTGTAGTACCCAAAGCAATCTACAGATTCAATACAATCCCTATCAAACTACCAATGGAATTTTTCACAGAGGTAGAACAAAAAATTTCACAATTTGTATGGAAACACAAAAGACCCCAAATAGCCAAGGCAATCTTGAGAAAGAAAAATGGAGCTGGAGGAATCAAGTGCTCTGATTTCACACTATACTGTAAAGCTACAGTAATCAAGACAGTATGCTACTGGCACAAAAATATAAATATAGATAAATGGAGCAGCAGAATAAAAGGCCCAGAGATCAACCCATACACATATGGTCATCTTATCTCTGATAAGGAGGCAAGAATATACAACGGAGAAAAGAGAGCCTCTTCAATAAGTGGTGCTGGGAGAAGTGGACTGCTACATGTAAAAGAATGAAATTAGAATACTCCTTAACACCGTACATGAAAATAAACTCAAAATGGATTAAAGACCTAAATGTAAGGCCAGACACTATAAACTCTTAGAGGAAAACATAGAAGAACACTCTATGACATAAGTCACAGCATGATTCTTTTGGCCCCACCTCCTAGAGAAATGAAAAAAAAAAAAAAGAATAAACAAAAGGGACCTAATGAAACTCTAGGTGGATGGACCTAGAGTCTGTCATACAGAGTGAAGTAAATCAGAAATAGAAAAACAAATACTCTATGCTAACACATATATATGGTACCTAAAAAAAAAAGGTTCTGAAGAATGTAGGGGCAGGACAGGAAGAAAGGTGCAGGCATGGAGAATGGACTTGAGGACATAGTGAGGGGGAAGGGTAAGCTGGAACAAAGTGAGTGAGAGAGTGGCATTGACATATATACACTACTAAATATAAAATAGATAGATAGTGGGAAGCAGCTGCACCGCACAGGGAAATCAGCTCAGTGCTTTGTGACCACCTAGAGGGGTGTGATAGGGAGAGTGGGAGGGATACACAGTGGGGTGGGGGGAATATGGGGATATATGTATACATATAGCTGACTCATTTTGTTATACAGCCGAAACTAACACAGCACTGTAAAGCAATTATTCTCCAATAAAGGTTTTAAACAATTTAATTGAAAATAAAATGGAGATTTGTGGAATGCAGAAAGAAAAATTTAGAGCAATAAATATAGCAATACAACAAGAAACAAGCAAAATCTCAAATAAACAAATAGCAAGTGTTACTGAGGATATGGAGAAAAGGGAACCCTCATATACTGTTGGTGGGAATGTAAATTGGTGCAGCCACAATGGAGGACAGTATGGCGATTTTTCAAAAACTGAATAATAGAACTACCATATGATCCAGCTATCCCTCTTCTGGATATTTATCTAAAGGGTACAAAACACTAATTTGAAAAGATATCTGCACCCGATGTTCATCATGGCATTCTTTACAATAGTCAAAGATACACAAGCAATTTATATATATATATATATATATATATATATATATATATATATATATATATATATACATACAATGTAATATTATCCATAAAAAAGATAAAATCTTACCATTTTTTGACAACCTGGATAGACTTTGAGGGTATTATGAAGAAATCATACAAAACAACAACAAACATATAGATACAGAGAACAGAGGGGAAGGGGTGAGGTGAGGGAGAAATGGTTAATGGGGCTCAACTGTACAGTGACAGATGGAAAATACATTTTTGGTGACACACATGTTGTAGAGTGTAAGGAAGTAGAAATATAATGCTGCACACATGGAACTTATATGTTGTCATATCAATGTTACCTCAATTAAAAAGAGAATACATATAAATGAAAAGTAAAAAAAAGAAAATAAATGATCAGTGGTTCCCAGATGTCCTTTAGGGGAGCTAGGGATGTAGAAGTGAACTTTTAGGACAGTGAAACTATTTTGTGTGTTACTATAATGTGGGAAGTGCATCATTCATCACGTTTGTTAGAACCCATAAAATGCACAACAGCGAGAGTGAACCCTATTATAAACAACATTGACTGATGATCATGCTTCAGGGTAGGATGAAGCACTGTAACAACTGATTGTTACACTTGACTGTGGAGGGTGCTAATGGTTGGAAATAGTGGCTGTATGAGGTGAAGGATATATGGGAAGTATCTAATTCCTGCTTAATTTTGCTGTGAGCCTAAAATTGCTGTAAGAAATGAAGTCTATTAAAAATGTCTAAGTAATGCTGAGTGCACAACAACAAAAAGCTGACACAGCATAACAAAATTCAAATATCATTTCTCCTACACCAGGACCTCACAGTCAAATGAGTATTGTGAAAATCAGAGTTGAGTCTTTTAACCAGAGACATGAAAACATCACCAAAAAACTTTTTAAAGCTTTTATTTTTAATAAAGATTTGCTTTACACCCCACACAAGAATGAGATTATTATTTTCACTTTTGTTTTTTAGTGTTTTCAATTGTGATTATCCACTATTTTTTACATGAATAACCATAAACTTTTTGGCTGTTTCAAAATAGCCAAGTATTCAAACTGCTGTGTCATTGTAAACAGAATATGTAAAATTATAATTAAAGAAAGAAAAAACTAAGCATTAAAAGTAGGCTGATTTTTGAACAGACATTTCACAAAAGAAGACATAAAAATGGTTAATAAGTACATGGAAAAATGATCAAGATTCTTAGCTGTGTGAGAAATGCTAATTGAAACCAAAATGATAAACTACTTAATACTCACAAGGATTGATAAAATAAAAAAGACTAATAATAGCAGTTTTAGTGAAGATGGGATGGCTGCAGCTCATCAACTGCTGGTGGGAGTGTGCTATGTACAGTGTGCAACGTACTTAGGAAAACAGTTTGGTTACTTTTTATAAATTCTGTATACATGTATGAAGTGTTGGGCACATTGTTATCATGTGAGATATACTGAGGGGAAAATAAAAAATATTACTGCCTTTATACATTTTATATTTTAGTGGAGTAAAATGAGACAATAAACACAATGAATAAGTAAATTATGTAGTATATGAAAGGCATTAATGGCTCAGACATTTCATTCCTGTATATTTACTCAAAGAGATACAAATATATATCTACAAAAAAAATTTTTTTAAACCTGTACAAGAATGCTATTGGCAATATTATTAATAACAGCTTCAAACTGGAAAACACCCAGATGTTTATCAATATGTTAGTGACTTAACAAACTGTAGTGCTTTGATGCAAAGGAAGATACTTTATTATATTATATATATGTTTATTATTTCTTTATTATATTACTTAATTTTGTATGTATATAGACATACTTGCATATATACAAATATACACACAAACATATATATGTATATGTATGTATATATATATATATATATATATATATATATATATATAAATGAATAAATATATAAAACAGCTCATGGTTGATACCACTTTATGAAGTCCTAGATAAAGTAAAGACGGCCACAGTAACAGAAACGGTAACACTATAGTGGGTGCAGTTTGACTGTAAAGCTAAGCTGGAGGAAATCCAAGGATAATGGAAGATTTTTTGTTTTGATTAGGTTGGAGTTTGTATAAAACTCATCAAATATATACTCTAATCTGTGTATTTTGTTATATTTAAATTATACACCAATAAACATTTTTAAAATCATAGTATAAACTATGAAAGTAGTTTAAGAAGGGAAGCTGAAGAGTATGACAAGCAGCAGAATTTTAGGATAGTTAGATATTCTCTGAGAGTATCTGGTTTGTAAAGGTCAGTAATCATTTTGATAAATCAGTTGCATTCACTGTTTTAAAATAAATCATTTTTATAAAAATTATTTGTTAATTCAAAAAATGTAATAAATGTGTAATAAAGTGTATATTATGAGTATATATCTTGACAAAATTTTACAAATTAAATGTAAATTATCCATGTAACTGTCACTCAGATAAACATAATTAGCAAAATCTTCTGCTCTTCTTCCCACCAGTCACTATGGTTCTAAATGTAAACTAGATTGTTATTTCTAAAAGCATGAGTTAGAGCTTCAAAGAATCTAGGTGTGTTGATTATCATTAATTTCTTCCTTTCCATTATCTCTCACTTTTCACTGACATTTTTTAAGTGTATTTCAGTTTTACCGAATATTACCCTCATTTTAATTACTAAACTTTAACTTGTATAAAGCTTTAAAAACAAAAGAAGTTTCCTCGTTTCATAATTCGAAGCCTCTGACTCATCCAATCTGTCCTGTCATCTTAAACTCATATTCTATTATTCCACTTCTTTGAGTACATGTGTTAAAAATGTACATTTGAGTTTTGTACTGAGTATTAATTTATAAAACTGACTGAAATGACACCATGGAAACATCAGCGCTATTGAGAGACAAGTTTAATGTATTCACAGATCCTCTAGAAATGAAAGACACAGCTGACCATACAGGGCCCTGGGAGGGACCCCAGGTTCTGGTCAGGAAGTAGAAGCAGGTGGGAGGGGAGAACCTAGGCCAGAAGCCTTTTTTTTGTTTGTTTTTTGTTTTGTCAGGCAACCTCAGGCAAGGTAGGGTAAACAATTGAGGACTGGCTAATCTGAATAATTTCAGTAGGCTTTGGGCTACAGGGCTGGTCTCTAGCTGCCTGGTATCTGCCCTGGGATTATTAAGACAGAGGAATATTTCCTCCTGTGGTGCACAGGCCGGATAGGGAAGGTATAGTTCTAGACTAGTTAGTTTGAATATTAAAGGCCTGCTCCTGGCTGAGTTTTTTGCTGTCTCTAAGAATTGGCCAGTTCCAAGCAGTTCTTCCCAGCCAGAAATGTTTTTGTTTGTTTTTTTTAGTATTAAAACATCATAATATGCAGAAATTCTAAAAATGATTAATACAATATGGATTGCACATGTACATACATGTACGTATATATACACCCATGTATGTGTGTGTGTGTGTGTGTGTGTGTGTGTATATATATATATATATATATATATATATATATATATATATATATATATATATATAGTATCTCTATATGTGTACCTGCCTGTGGTGTAGATATATATTCAGGCCATCATGTTCATATTACACCCTTTTCTTTCCACATTCTCTATTGTCTCATCTTTTCTTCTCCTTCACAGATTAATTCATCAACTTAATCTAAATTTCATATATGCTTCAAGTTTTACTCCTAATTAGATGTGGCCTTTTCCAATGTCACCAAGATTGATCTTTTTTTTCTCCTCTGTGAATCCATAGAACTTTAAAAATCATCTAAAAAAGAATGGATATGTATAATGACTCACATTTCTGTATAGCAGAAACTAACACAGAATTATAAAATAACTATACTCCTATAAAAATAAAAAGAGAAAAATCCCTCCATGTTACAACAGTCTTATTTGAACAGATGTGATCCTGCCTCTAACTGCAGGTAGATTTTGACATCCATGAAGATCGTGGCTCTTGTAGGAGTTCATTACTTTTTAAATTTATAGCTAAATCAAGTATTCTCTGTTTGTTCCATGCCATGTGCATTGGAATTATCTGTTAATTTTGTTTAAACTGCAGAAGGCTTGATGTCACCAGGCTATTACTCAGCCTCTCTAAGGACATGTGTGGAAATATGGATTTTAATCAACATTTCTGATGATAGTTTGACACATTATATTTTTAGAACCACTGATTAAGGATTCATTATAAATTGAATAGTATAAAACAGAGTTATACCATCTTTATAGTGGTCTATGTAACACATTTAATAAATTAGAAAATGTAGTTCAAATTTTATTTATAACTAATAGTAGCCATCACATATAGCACTTACTATGTACCAACTGATTTTCTAATTTCTCTGCATGTATTAATTTATTGAAACCTCACCATAATCCACTGAGATGGTTACTATTATTAATCATTTTACAGATGAAGGTAATGAAATAAAAAATGTGAAGTAACTTGCCAAAGATTTTGTAGCTTTTAAATCTGGCTGCTGTTTTCTTATATTCAGTTGACTCTTGAAGAAAAAGGGTTTGAACTGCATGTGTCCATTTATATGTGGATTTTTTTCAATACTAAACACTAGAGTACTACACAATCCAGGGTTAGTTTAATCCTCAAATGTGGAACCACAGATATGAAAATTATACTCAGATTTTCTACTGCACAAAGGATCTGCACCCCTAACCCAAATGTTGCTCAAAGGTCAACCGTACTAAATATCTTTTAGTGTAAAAAGAAATTAGTTAGATGTTTCATAGATATATAGATAAATTATATTAACTGAAATGTGAAAATGTGATCAAAGTTATAATGCAACAAATAGAGGACATGAAGTGTCCGTCACTTGATAAGCACACACACTCTCTTCAGTCTTTTAGCTAATCCATATATAGAAACCACTACTTCTTAGTGATAAACAACATATTCATCTATAATGTAACTCAAACTGCTCTGACAGAACAAGTAAATATTTCTGAGAAGTAGACCTAAAATATTTCTCACTCTTAATCATTTCTATAGTCATCAAACCGGGGAAAATTGTAAAGCCAAATCTGGCCATAAATCTTACTCCTTGGCAGTTAATTTGGATATTTCAATTTTGAGATCCTATTCAAGACTTGTTTTCATGTCTGAATATGGATATGTACTCAGTCACCAATGAATGTACAAGAAAATGACCAAACTATTCCTTAGCTTCTCTGAAAAATAATTTAACCCAAATGCTGTATCATGCAACCTTTTATTACTGTACAGTAATACCTTATTGGTAAAAATTATAGTTAACTCTGGCTTGAATTTATTTTTACCACCTTCTACAGGCAAAGGACTTCATATATATTATCACATATAAACTTCATAACAAACAAAAAAGTAGATAGTATTTAGAGATGAATGTACCAAGACCCAGAAAGTGACTTGCCAACCTTGACATGCAGCAAGCAATTTTTAGATCTTGGAGAAAAGAAGATATTTCTTGAAACAAAACATGCCTTATAGAATAGATTAACTAAAAGATAGATGGTAGTTTTATATATATATATATATATATATATATATATATATATATATATATATATATAGAGAGAGAGAGAGAGAGAGAGAGAGAGAGAGAGAGATCAATAGATAGATGATAGAGAAGAGATAGCTAACCTGTCTGCATTTATATGCATGTGTGTCTATATATGTTATAAATTGCATATGTGTACATATGATACATGTGTCACATAAATATCCTTTGCATCTAAAATTAATGAACTACTTACAGGATAGTAACTTTATTTTATATATAAAGACAATGACCCTCACTCATTGGTTCTTTAAAGAAGATTTTTTTGGGTGCTTCCTTGGTGCAGGCATGACTCTTGATGTTCAATAAATAATTTTGAAAAACATTGAGAAGGTCTCTGCTCTTAGAGGGTGACATTCTTAAGAGGAAACAAATAAATAAAATAATATAATTAAAATTAAACTTTCCTGTGTGGTGGAGAAACACCAAAGGATTCTTTACCGTATATTTGGCAAATAAGCAGCCAAGGATGCTCCACAGAGGTGACACTGAGCTTCATGTCCCAAAACAGGAAGTTAGATTTTCATCCCTGAATTCCTAAAGAAAAAGCTAGTTAACAGTTTCTGAAACAGAAATAAGCCTGGTTTGTTACCATGACTGAAAAAAAGCCTTTGTTTTACCTTAGTGATCAAGGAAGTATAGCTCTCTATCTCTGTGAAATATTTTATGGACTTCTTTTCCTTAATGCTAGGTAAGAACTAAGAAAAAAACAGTGTGAACTTGCATTTTCCATATGTGATATTGCATGTCTTTTGAGATGGAGAATAAAAAATGGAGGTAGATATTAACTTACGCTTTTCAAGATCTAATTTAACATAAGTAATTAAGCTCAGCAAAAATTTGAGTGCCTATTAGATGCCATTAAGGGGGATAATACTATAGCAAATATAAAAAAAAAAAACTTTGAAAAGAGATAACTATGCAAATGGTAAGCCTATTACAAGATTGGCCAAGGAATATATGTTTCTGAAGGAGAAGGAGAGAATGGAAAAGAAGTGATTGTCTTTGGCTTAAATTTGGACAGAAAAAACATATATTTTTGAAATTCTGAATTTTATTTTATTAATTTTTTATACAGCAGTTTCTTATTAGCTATCTATTTTATACATATTAGTGTATATATGTCAATCCCAATCTACCTATTCATTACACTACCACCACCAGCCCTGCCACTTCCCCCCTGATGTCCATACGTTTGTTCTCTACATTTGTGTCTCTATTTCTGCCCTGCAAACTGGGTCATCTGTACCATTTTTCTAGGTTCCACATATATGCGTTAATATACGATATTTGTTTTTCTCTTTCTGACTTACTTTCCTCTGTATGACAGTCTCTAGATTCATCCACGTCTCTACAAATGACCCAATTTCATTCCTTTTTACAGTCTGAGTAATATGCCATTGTATATATGTACCACATGTTCTTTGTCCATTTGTCTGTTGATGGGCATTTAGGTTGCTTCCATGACCTGGCTATTGTATACAGTGCTGCAATGAACATTGGGGTGCATGCGTCTTTTTGAATTATGGTTTTCCCTGGATATATGCCCAGTAGTGGGATTTCTGGGTCATAAGGTAATTCTATGTTTAGTTTTGAAGGTACCTCCATACAGTTCTCCTTAATGGCTGTATCATTTTACCTTCCTACCAACAGTGCAAGAGGCTTCCCTTTTCTCCACACCCTCTCCAGCATTTGTTGTTTGGAGATTTTCTGATAATGCCCATTCTAACTGGTGTGAGGTGATAACTCATTGTAGATTTGATTTGAAGTTCTGAAATAATTAGTGATGTTGAGAAGCTAGCTTTTCTTGTGCTTCTTGTTCATTTGTATGCCTTCTTTGGAGAAATGTCTATTTAGGTCTTCTCCCCATTTTTTGATTGGGTTGTTTGTTTTTTTAATATTGAGTTGATGAGAAGTTTACATATTTTCACGATTAATCCTTTGTCCATTGATTCATTTGCAAATATTTTCTCCCATTCTGAGGGTTGTCTTTTTGTCTTGTTTGTAGATTCCTTTGCTTTGCAAAAGATTTTAAGTATCATTAGGCCCCAATTGTTTATTTTCTTTTATTTCCATTTTTCTAGGAGGTGGATCAAAAAAGATCTTGCTGTGATTTACGTCATAGAATGTTCTGCCTATGATTTCCTCTAAGAGTTTTATAGTGTCCAGCCCTACATTTAGGTCTCTAATCAATTTTGAGTTTATTTTTGTGTATGGTGTTAGGGAATGTTCTAATTTCATTCTTTTACATGTAGCTATCCAGTTTTCCCAACACTATTTATGGAGAGACTGTTTTCTCCATTGTATATCCTTGCCCCCTTTGTCATAGATTAGTTGACTATAGGTGTGTGGGTTTATCTCCGGGTTTTCTCTCCTCTTCCATTGATCTATATTTCTGTTTCTGTGTCAGTAACATATTTTTTTGATTACTGTAACTTTGTAGTATAGTCTGAAGTCAGGGAGTCTGATTCCTCCAGCTCCGTTTTTTTCCCTCAATACTGCTTTGGCTATTTGGGGTCTTTTGTGTATCCATACAAATTTTAAGGGTTTTGTTCTAGTTCTGTAAAACATATCACTGGTAATTTGATAAGGATTGCATTGAATCTGTAGATTGCTTTGGATAGTATAGTCATTTTCATAAGATTCATTCTTCCTATCCAAGAACATGATATATCTCTCCATCTGTCTGTGTAATCTTTGATTTCTTTCATCAGTGTCTTAGAGTTTTCTGAGTACAGGTCTTTTACCTCCTTAGGTAGGTTTATTCCTAGGTATTTTATTCTTCTTGCTGCAATGGTGAATGGGATTGTTTCCTTAATTTCTCTTTCTGATCTTTCATTGTTAATGTATAGGAATGCAAGAGATTTCTGTGCATTAATTTTGTATCCTTCAACTTTACCAAATTCATTGATTAGTTCTAGTAGTTTTCTGGTGGCATCTTTAGGATTCTCTATGTATAGTATCATGTCATCTGCAAACAGTGACAGTTTAACATCTTCTTTTCCAGTTTATATTCCTTTTATTTCTTTTTCTTCTCTGATTGTCATGGCTAGGACTTCCAAGAGTATGTTGAATAATAGTGGCGAGAGTGGACATCTTGTCTTGTTCTTGATCTTAGAAGAAATGCTTTCGGTTTTCTACCATTGAGAATGATGTTTGCTGTGGGTTTTTTGTATATGGCCTTTATTATGCTGAAGTAAGTTCTCTCTATGCGCACTTTCTGGAGAGTATATTTTTTTATAATAAATGGGTGTTGAATTTTGTCAAAAACTTTTTCTGCATCTATTGAGATGATCATACGGTTTTCATTCTTCAATTTATTAATATGGTGTATCACATTGATTGATTCACGAATATTGAAGAATCCTTGTATTTCTGGGATCAATACCACTTGATTATGGTGTATGATCCTTTTAATGTGTTGTTGGATTCTGTTTGCTAGTATTTTGTTGAGGATTTTTGCATCTATATTCATCAGTGATATTGGTCTGTGATTTTCTTTTTTTGTTGTATCTCTCTCTGGTTTTGGTATAAGGGTGATGGTGGCCTAGTAGAATGAGTTTAGGGGTGTTCCTTCTTCTGCAACATTTTGGAAGAGTTTGAGAAGGATCAGTGTTAGGTGTTCTCTAAATATTTGATAGAATTCACCTGGACTTTTGTTTGTTGGAAATGAAACTTTCAATTTCATTACTTAAGATTTGTTTGTTTATATTTTCTATTTCTTCCTGGTTCAGTCTTAGAAGGTTATACCTTTCTAAAAATTTGTCCATTTCTTCCAGGTTTTCCATTTTATTGGCATAGAGTTTCTTGTAGTAGTCTGTTATGATGCTTTGTATTTCTGCAGTGTCCATTGTAACTTCTGTTTCATTTCTAATTTTATTGATTTGAGTCCTCTCCTTCTTTTTCTTGATGAGTCTGGATAAAGGTTTATCAATTTTGTTTGTCTTCTCAAAGAACCACCTTTTAGCTTTATTGATCTTTGCTATTGTTTTCTTTGTTTCTATTTCATTTATTTCTGCTCTGATTTTTATGATTTCCTTCCTTCCATTAACTTTGGATTCTGTTTGTTCTTCTTTCTCTAGTTCCTTTAGGTGTAAGGTTAAATGTTTTATTTGAGATTTTTCTTGTTTCTTGAGTTAGGCTTTTATAGCTATAAACTTCCTTCTTAGAACTGCTTTTGCTGCATTCCATAGGTTTTGGATCATCGTGTTTTTGTTGTAATTTCCCCTTTGATTTCTTCAGTGATCTCTTGGCTCTTTAGTTACCTATTGTTTAGTGTCCAGGTGGTTGTGTTTTTTACGTTTTTTTTTCCCCTGTAATTGATTTCTAATCTCATAGTATTGTGGTAGGAAAAGATGGTTGATATGATTTCAATTTTCTTAAATTTACCAAGGCTTGATTTGTGACACAAGATGTGATCTAATCTGGTGCATGTTCCATGTGCACTTGAGAAGAAAGTGTATTCTGCTATTTTTGGATGGAATGTCTTATAAATAACAATTAAATATATCTGATCTATTGTGTCATTTAAAGCTTGTGTTTCCTTATTAATTTTCTGCCTGGATGAAATATCCATTGGTGTAAGTGATGTGTTAAAGTCCCCCACTATTATTGTGCTACTATCAATTTCCTCTTTTATAGCTGTTAGCAGTGGCCTTATATATTGAGATGCTCCTATGTTGGGTGCATATATATTTATAATTGTTATATTTTCTTCTTGGATAGATCTCTTGGTCGTTATGTAATGTCCTTGCTTGTCTCTTGTAACATTCTTTATTATAAAGTCTATTTTACCTGATATGAGTATTGCTTGCTACTCCAGCTATATTTTGATTTTCATTTGCATGGAATATCTTTTTCCATCCCCTCACTTTCAGTCTGTATGTGTCCCTAGGACTGAAGTGGGTCTCTTGTAGACAGCATATATACGGGTTTTGTTTTTGTATCCATTCAGCCAGTTTGTGTCTTTTGAATGGAGCATTTAATCCATTCACGTTCAAAGTAATTATCAATATGTATGTTTCTATTACCATTTTTTAAATTGTTATGGGTTTGTTTTTGTAAGTACTTTTTCTTTTCTTGTTTTTCCCACTTAGAGAAATTCCTTTAACATTTGTTGTAGAGCTGGTTTTGTGGTCCTGAATTACCTTAGCTTTTGCTTGTCTGTAAAGCTTTTGATTTCTCTGTCGAATCTGAATGAGATCTTTGCCAGGTAGAGTAATCTTGGTTGTAGGTTCTTTCCTTTTATCACTTTCAATATATCATGACACTCCCTTCTGGCTTGTAGAGTTTCTGCTGAGAAATCAGCTGTTAACCTTATGGGAGTTCCCATGTATATTATTTGTCATTTTTCCTTTGTTGTTTTCAATAATTTTTCTTTACCTTTAATTTTTGTCAGTTTGATTACTGTATGTCTTGGTGTGTTTCTCCATGAGTTTATTCTGCCTGGGACTCTCTTCACTCCCTGGAATTGGGTTGCTATTTCCTTTCCCATGTTTGGCTAGTTTTTGAGTATAATCTCTTCAAATATTTTCTTGGGTCTTTTCTCTCTGTATTCTCCTTCTGGGACACTTGTAATGTGAATATTGTTACATTTAATATTGTCCCAGAGGTCACTTAGGAGGTCTCCATTTCTTTTCATTCTTTTTTCTTTATCCTGTTCCACTGCCATGAATTCCACCATTCTGTCTTCCAGGTCACTTATCCGTTCTTCTGTCTCAGTTATTCTACTATTGTTTCCTTCTAGTGTATTTTTCATTTCAGTTATTGTATTGTTCATCTCTGTTTGTTGTTTAATTGCTCTATGTGTTTGTTCTTTAATTCTTCTAGGTCTTTGTTAAACATTTCTTGCATCTTCTTGATCTTTGCTTCCATTATTTTTCCAAGGTCTTGGATCATCTTCACTCTCATTATTCTGAATTCTTTTTCTGGAAGATTGCCTATCTCCACTTCATTTAGTTGTTTTTCTGGGGTTTTATCTTGTTCCTTCATCTGATACATAGTCCTCTGCCTTTTCATTTTGCCTATCTTTCTGTGAATGTGGTTTTCCTTCCACAGGCTGCAGAATTGTAGTTCTTATTGCTTCTGCTTCTTCTGTCTGCCCTCTGGTGAATGAGCCTATCTTAGAGGCTTTTCTGGTCACAAACAATATTGCAACCATCAAAAAATAATGCATTATTTCTCATCTTTTTGAATTTGCTACAGCCTTTTTTTTTTTGGTATATAAATACCAATCATTGAGCCAGAGAAGCTACAGTCTAGATATGAACACTAAGAATATAAAATAAAAAAAATATTGTGCTGTTATTCCCCTAAAATAAGACTAGATGGACACTTAAAATCAGAAATAGAAAGAAGATGGATGGTTGTTTGCTTTTTATTTTCTGAGAAACAGCAAAAATACTTAGTTTCTAAGATGAAGAAAATCATATATATATAATGATACACACACACACACATACACACACACACACACACACACACACACATAATATCATGGCTTGAGGAATAAAAAAGGAAAGAGTAGCTGTGAATTCACCCAAATTCAAAATGTTATCCTCAGCGCAGAAAGAAGATAGCCATAGAAAAGTTGGCACAGAATATATCTAGGAAGACCACAAACTATTATTAGAGCAAGATATATGAATTTTAACCCTTCTTCTGACTTCAGGCATTGAATCCTGTTTGGATAGTACATTCAATATTGATGTATATATGTTCCTTTCATGGGCTATCCTGTCTACAATGTATTTTTAGATATTGAGCTAACAAGTATCGTGAAAACTGAACTTGGAATCTAGGGCATGTTGGACAAATCAATCATACACAGAGACACAGAAAAGTTCCTTGCTTACAAGGAAAAAAAATACATTATTTCATTTCATAACACAAAAGAGATCTCTAAATGACTTCAACAAATAGGACAAACGGATGAGTATATCTATATATATATATAGATATATATATATATTTTTTTTTCTCCATTCTTTATGTTTCAAGGTAATTGCTAAACAGCCTGAAGAAATAGGCTAAGCTGGTGTTTTATCTATCTACCACAACTGGCATACTCATGGATTCAGATATAAATAAGAGGGACACTAGAGAGAAATAGATTAAAGTAGGTGAAATAAGAACTGTCAGCAGGAACATCTGAGACTGCCTGACAAACTCAACTCTTGTTACTTGCATCTGAAAACAGGCAACTTCTGTAGGACTTTTGCTCTAAATATTTATAGGAATGTACGTTCTTTTGATGAAAACAAAATGCAGATCTTGTGGAGGATTGGAGAGAAAAAATAATGCTTCATTTTTATTAATCTATTCTAATGCTAATGCCAAAAATGATAAATAGAATAACAAGGTTTTTTAGCAGAGTTTTCATAGAGGATATGATGATAGAGGGGATGACAAGGGCAGAAAACTGAGCTAGGGAAATGAAATAGCTGTAAAACTGCTACCTAGCTGACCAGCACCATGAAATGGTTTCAATTTAATGTTGAGAAATGCTCATAGAACAAAAGGTGATGTACATTACAAGAGACAAAAGAAATGACATAAAACTATGTAATTTTACAAAGCATTTTATAATATCTATGAGACTTTTGATAAACAATGGATCAAAATTGTGGTAGTAAAATATTCTTATTAATGCTATGTCCAGTGATAGCTGTTGGTATGTAGGTTATAGCCTAGACTATTTATGTATGTATTTATTTACTTGACTAAATTATTAAAACCAGTGATTCAGCATCTCCTAGATTAATATGTGGATTATGCTTTTTGATGCCCTTCAGTCTGAAAAATGTTTTTTAATCATCCCAAACAATCAACATTACAGCCAAATTTCAATAAAAGCCATCGAACAAAAGCATTGTATTAAAGCAACACATTTATTATAAAATATAGTACTTGGACTTCCCTGGTGGCTCAGTGGTTGAGAATCCACCTACTGATACAGGGGACACGGGTTCATGTGCTGGTCCGGGAAGATCCCACATGCCATGGAGTGGCTGGGCCTGTAAGCCATGGCCACTGAGCCTGCATGTCCGGAACCTGTGCTTTGCAACAGGAGAGGCCACAGCAGTGAGAGGCCTGTGTACTGCAAAAAAAAAAAAAAAAAAAAATTATATATATATATATATATATATATATATATATATATATATAGTGCTTAATGAAAGAACCCAAAGAAATATAGAGCTAATTTAGTATGCAGTCAAAAAGTTCATGCTTGAATTCTTTCAATATACAGTGTAATTATAATTTAATTTTTGTTGTTGTTGTTTTTTTTTTTTTTGTGGTATGCAGGCCTCTCACTGCTGTGGCCCCTCCCATTGCAGAGCACAGGCTCCAGATGCACAGGCTCAGTGGCCATGGCTCACAGGCCCAGCCACTCCAAGTGCATGTGGGATCCTACCGGACCAGGGCATGAACCTACGTCTCCTGCATCGGCAGACAGACTCACAGCCACTGCACCACCAGGGAAGCCACTATAATTTAATTTTACAGTAATGACAAAATCTTTTACTGCTTTCTTCAGCAAGTACAGATAGACTTGTAAAGAGCTTACAATTCAATACTGTGTTTACTAGCAACATGAAACCTGACAATACAAAAATGATATGTAAGAATATTCTGGAGATATTGAGTTAATAATTAAACAAAATATTGCATTTCTTATGATTTCAGGGCATTCTTCTATTTATTTAATCTAATAACTTAAAGAGTTAAAACTGTAGAAAACATGTATGTTAGTTAATATGTATGTTTCTACTTCAAACATAGTGAAGGAGGAAGCCAAGTGAAATGTAAAATTTATAACTTGTAAATTTGTAATTTCCAATTTATACTTTTTGGTTAAATATATGTTAACAGTTTATAGATTTAGCCAAAAAAAAAAAAAAAAAAAAGTCCTCCCAGAACTACTGCTTACATTCTAAAAATATCATTTATTCATTATTTTGAAAATAACTATTGTTCCTAAAATATCAAAGCACGTTATTCATTGTTTACTATAAATCTTGTTGAGAGAATAAAATATGCACGTTTATTGTATTGCACAAGTCTTTTAAAACCTGATTCTAAAATATCTCTAACATTACTTCTTTTCATTATCTAAAAAATAGCAAACTTATTTGACACAATAATTTTTAAAAGAATAATATATTGATAGATCAACAATAAGAGCTTAAGAATGATAATTATTGAATAGATTAAATAAAACAGATAAAAGTATATTAACAAATTCATATCTGCAAATTAATGTTGCAAGAACTCAAATTTTGATTTATGTGCATTGTTTTTTAGTAACCTTTAATTTTTTTTTCTTTATTTTTTGCAAGCAGTATTAGGTTCACAAAAAAATTGAAAAGAAAGTACAGAGATTACCCATATATAACACCTTCTGTCCCCACATATGTATAGCCTCCACTGTTATCAGGATCACTCACCAGAATAATGCATTTTTAAAAAGAGTGAACCTATATTGATATATAATTATTATCCAAAGTTCAAAGTTTATAATAGGGTTCATTACTGGTGTTGTACATTCTATGGGTTTGACCAAATGTGAAATGACATATATACATCATTATAATCTCATACAAGATCTGATCTACCTATTCATCATTCCTTCCTTCCCCCTGTCTCTGGAAATCACTGATCTTTTTACTGTCTCTGTAGTTTTATCTTTTCCAAAATATCATACAGCTTGAATTATACTTATATACTTACATATACTTATAGTTTTCTCATATTGACTTATTTTGTGTAGTAATAGGCATTTAAGATTCCTCCATGGTTTTTGTGTCTTGAAAGCTCATATATATATATATTTTTTTTAACGCTAAGAATATTTCATTGCCCAGATGTACCACAATTTATCCATTTACTTACTGAAGGACATCTTGGTTGTTTCCAATTTTGGACAATTTTAAATAAGTTGCTATAAACATCCATGTGCAGGGTTTAGTGTGGAAATAAGTTTTCAAATATTTTGAGTAAACACCAAGGAGCATAATACCTGGCTCATATAGTAAAAGTATGTTTAGTTTTGTAGGAAACTGCCAAACTGTCTTCCAAAGCATCTGTACCAGTTTGCATTTCTACCAGCAATGAATGTGAGTTCCTGTTGCTCTGCATCTGTCAGCACTAGGTGTTCTAAGAGTTCCAGATTTTGGCTATTCTAGTGCCATCATATTGCTGTTTTAATTTCTATTTCTCTGATTTCAGATGATATGGAGCTTCTTTTCATATAATTATCTGCCCTCTCTATGTCTTCTTTGGTGAAGTATCTATTAAGGTCGTCTTGGGCTTATCTTTTAATAGGGTTATTTGGTTTTTTATTGTTGATATTTAAGAGGTTTTTTTTTTATATTTTGGATAACAGTCCTTTATCAAAAATATCTTTTGCAAGTATTTTCCTTCTGATTTTTCTGATTTTTCTGTTATGTGTATTTTACACGTCTTGTAGTTGTCCCACAGTCCTTAAATATTCTATTCCCTTTTTTTTCAGCCTTAGTTCTCTTTGTTTTCCAGTTTTCAAGGATTTTACAATACTTATATATCCTCTAGCTCATAGATTCTTTCTTCAGTTAAGTTCAGTCTGCTAATAAGCTCATCAATGCATGCTTCATTTTTACAGTAATTTTAATCTCTAGCATTTCTTTTTGGTTCTTTATTAAAATTTCCATCCCTCTGCTTACATTTCCCATCTGCTCTTGCATGCTATCTACATTTTCTATCAGAGCTCTTAGCATATTAACCATAATTGTTTTAAATTCCCAGTCTGATCATTTCAACATCCCTGCCATATCTGATTCTGATGTCTTCAAATTGTGCTTTCTGCCTTTTGATGTGTCCTGTAGCTTTTTTCTGGTAGCCAGATAACATGGCCAGGTACAAGAAATTGCTGTGAATAGGTCTGTAATAATGGAGTGATGAGATGTGGATGGAAGTAAATATTCTATAATCCTATAGTTGGTTACAGTCTTTTAGTGAGCATGTGTCTCTGAACTGTGAACTTAATAAGCATTTCTTAGTTTTTTTCTCCCCCTTATGTAGGACATAATGGATAGAGTGGGCTGAAGTTAGGTACTTCTCAACTGCTTTGGTTATTTACATTTTGATAATACAGCAGATAACCAGGGCTCTAGTCTATCTAGGTTCCCTGAGGTCAGTTCTTGTTAAAAAAAATGGAGCACTCTGTCATATGTCATAATGGTTCCTCTTCCCCTCCTTCTGCATGAGCAGATTTTTCTCCTGCATTTACTGTGGGAACCTGGCTGAGATTCTGGAGGTAAACCTCACAATATTCACCTTCTTGTCTTTTTTTCCTGACTTTAATGCCTAGCTTCTAAAGATTTACAGACACATTTACTTGTTGTAGGAATGAGATAAACACATATTATCAAATTAAAGAAGTTAATGGCATGTATCTATTAAAAATTTTATTTAAAAAATTAAATTTGTTAGAATAAAGCTTTTGGTAGTTTCAAATGTATCTGTTATAAATTCTGGGTTTTTATGGCTGAAGTTGTTGCTTATGGATGTGTTTTCTTCCTTTCATTATAATAAACCTACTTTTATTCATTTTATTATTTTCTTCAGTGAATTAACATCTGACTTTCCTGATCTCTATATTTTATATTTCCTTTCTATTACTTTATTTTCTGCTCTTATGTGTATTATTTCCTCATTATTTAGGTTAATTCTAAAGTTAGTTGCTTTATTCATTAATTTTTCATATGTCATATTTATAATATAAAGCATTAGGCTGCATCCCATGAGTGGGCTAAATTAATGCAACCACTTTTTTCCCATAAATTTTAATTTGCTTATAACTATGAACCAATAGTTTTACTCTTAAGTATATATTCTAGAGAAATACTTGCACACAAATGCCAAGATATATATAAAATATAATCCATAGAATAATTAGTTGTTACTACAAAAAACCATACATGTGTATATATTTCTTTATATATAGTTAGATATAATGAAGTTATATATTATAAATATATATATATATGTGTGTGTATATATATGTGTGTGTGTATGTGTGTGTATATATAGAGATATATGAGAGAGAGATTTATTTAAAGGAATTGGCTCACACAATTATAGAAGCTACAAAGTCCAAAATCTTCAGTGTTGGGTTGGCAGTCCAGATACTCAGAGAAGAACCAATATTGTGGTTCAAGTCCAAAGACCGTCTGCTGGTTTAATAATCTCTTGTTAGGGTGAGGTCAGTCATTTATTCTTTTCAGGCCTTCAACTGACTGAATGAGCATCACACACATTGTGGAGGACAACCTTCTAAACATACGTTGCACCAATTTAGGTGTTAACCTTATATAAAATCACCCTCACAGAAACATCCAGTGTAATATTTGATCACATATCTGGGCACCCTGGCCCAGCCAAATTGACACATACAGTTAACCACCATACAAGGGATAGAAGCAGTAATGGATCCATTTATTATAGCTTTCAATGACCCATTAGGAGACATTTCACTGTCTCTACAACTCTGGGATCTACAGGCTTATATATTTTGATTGGTACATTTTAGCTAAGTGTCATAGCAAGAATCTCAGTGATTTATAGCTATGGCTTCTTCCTGGTACTTTTGTCTACTAGTACCAAAGGCACAGGAAGAAATGAGTTATCATCTCATCATGAATATTTGCTTCCAGTCATAGGAAGTAGAGATACTATTAAACAGTAAGAGAAAGGAAGAATATGTGTGGGATCCAGAAAAAAATTAAAAAGACATTTATTTATGTGCCTCTTGATAATCCCTTGCCTATTTTGTTTCACAAACTTATCAAATGAAGCTTCAGAAGTGCAAGCTGGCAGAGATTCGGATCATTGGTGATGAGGTTTGGGGTTACCACAGGTAAACCCTCTCAGACAAGCAAACATGGCATCTGAGGGCAATGGGACTTTAGAATAAATACTAGGAAAGAGAGATGATGAGTATCAATTGCAGCATTGAGTTGAGGTCAACTTTAAGGGTGCAGACTCTAGTTTGTCCAGTTCACATCTTGCTTCTAAGAAATCCGTATAATGAAATACCCACCAAACACTAAGAGGAGCTGTCTTTGTATATATATATATATATATATATATATAGAGAGAGAGAGAGAGAGAGAGAGAGAGAGAGAGAGAAGGAGATATTTTCCATGCAACAGTAGTGCAACAGACATGAGGATGTGCCTCTCACTTTCTCCACTAAGGAAGGAAGTTCTGTCATTTGCAGGTAATGTGGTCAGCAGACAGCATATAGCTGTCAGCTCCTTCAGGGTCTGCCTCAAACTCAGAGAGCCCGTTCATCCAAGGTCATGTTTTTCTAGGGCAGCCTATATGCTGAGACTAAGCAAGGTGGAGGTTTAAATAGACTGAATATTTCAGTCTGAGGGAAGATGACCCTGAAGAACAATTCTTATCCCAGAGCTCTCTACCAGGTTGGCTGTGGTTTCAGTCAGCCTGCACAGCAATTTCATTTCTTTCTTTGTTCAAGCTACTTTTCCCCAACTTCCATAGCATCTTCTTGCAGAAGACTGAATGGTGGACATACACTATAAAAGAGAATATGGAAGATAGCATAGGAAACTTTACACACAATAGACATAGATGCATTTATTCAAAATTGAAATAAAATATATTCCATTCAAGTATTTTGAAGACTATACTGTTAATATGGCTCAAAGACATCTCATTTGATAATATTATTTTAGAAACTGGATTAAATGTTTAATGGGCATCAAAATTGGGAAAAAAATCTGGAGCTTAAAAATCAGCTCTAGGACTTCCCTGGTGGTGCAGTGGTTGAGAGTCCACCTGCTGAAGCAGGGGACACGGGTTTGTGCCCCAGTCCAGGAAGATCCCATATGCTGTGGAGCAGCTAGGCCCGTGAGCCATGGCCGCTGAGCCTGCGCGTCCGGAGCCTATGCTCTGCAACGGGAGAGGCTAAAACAGTGAGAGGCCCACATACTGCAAAAAAAAAAAAAAAAAAAAAAAAAAAAATCAGCTCTAATATTAGTTTGATTTTGAGGGGAAAAATTTATAAAAAAATTTTCAAGATTAGAGTGATGCTCATCAGTAGTAGTCTATGGTAAACATTACATGGGCAGTACATGACAAAACATAATACAACTCCTTTATTTTTACATAGAATGTGCCTAATGAAACAAAATTCTGGATGACAAGTATTTCTTGGAGAACACACATAAACTTGAACCCTCACATGTGCAGACACACACACACACACACACACACACACATATCTTTTAGTATTTAAACTACCATGTAAGACTTGACATCTAAAAATTAAGCTAAATCATCAAGAATATGTGTCAGACTAAATGTTAGTGACATCTGGGTAACTAAATAGCTCCAAATTGGAGTGGGAAGAGAGCTGATAATTACAGAGGTCCATTTGGATACATCCATCCTGTGCTATGATCCATTGTCATACAATTGTGTGACATCAGTTATAGAAGCATACCAGAAAAGTTTGTATAGGTATGAATTAACTTCTTTCCTTCCTAAAATGCATATTTGTTGAATTTCTGCCACTAAATAAATGGTCTGTCCTCAACCTAAATCCAAAAATTTTATTTCCAAAGTCAGGTTTTCCTTCTTTGTGGTTATAATTTCCAAATGACTTCTGAGAACGTCTTTTCAGCTCCATAGAGATGTTGTCCCATGAGAGACTTGTAACTTCTCAACTCTCCACATGTCAGCCTAGGGTTACAATTGTGTTTCTCTTGTATACCTTAAAAATCTTTACCCACAATTTGTCTTGAGAATATGATATAGTTGTGTAAAAGATATAATCATAACAGGGATGTATATAAATATTATATAGATATAAAAAATAGCTTACAATCATGACTATTTAGCATTTTGTTTAGCTCTTTGTCCAGTCATAAACATATTTTAGTTGTTCCAAAATTCTAAACTCAAACATTATGAAGCTATGTTTTGAACATCTACCATATCCTGAGCATTATATAAAACCATGTATGACCTGTGGCCAAAGGTAACAGACATACTAATTCTAAAGTACACTTCAAAATGGGTTAAAGTAAGTGTTCTATGTACTGACTAGTTCAGAGGAAAGCAAAATCACTTAAAGTTAGGAAATTACTTTTCTAGGGCTTGGGAAGGTGGATACAACTTAACTTTATAATTAAAATGTACATTAAATTGACCAAATCATGAGCTATATTTCACTTGGTTTCAGAGATGTAGATGGTCTGAAATGTGGTTTTCTGTTAGAGTCACACATTAGTTTTCCCACCCCTAATGGACTATAGAAAAAAGACCTACTTACATTTGTTCTTTTTTACTTCAACAGATTACTGTCCAGAGTCTCTTCATTATCTAAAGATTATCCCATTTATATTGCAGTGACTTGTTCAAAATAAATCATTCATAAGAACCACTTAATTTCTCTTTAGGTAATAAGGTAGGAGTCTGACCAGAGAAGGCAAAATCAATTTTTTTTTCTGATTTCTTAAATTAAAGTGATAAGTTCCGTGGGTGTCTCTTCATAGAATTTTCAGCTTGGAAAGGAAATTTTCCTCAGCGATGATAAGCACAGAAATAAAGTCTTCTTACAGGGTTGTCATGGTAACATGCATGTATCATTTTTCCTGCTCACATGTAAAATTTGTTCCCTAATATCTTTTGTATGTGTATTTGCTTTTTAAACTTTGTATAACCTGTGCTACATTTTGGCAAGATTCATCAAGCTAAGATTACAACTAAATTCAATAATTAAATTAACTGATTTGCAAAAATGTATGTGTAAGAATCTACTGAGTTTATAGAAATAAATGTGAGGAAAAAAACATAGCAATTAGTAGCACTGTGTAGGTTAGCATCAGGCAAAATTAATATATATATATATATGGTTCATCAGTTTAATTCACTTCTGTTGTGGTATACTCATTCACATACAGTTAAGTAGAAACAAGTCTGTTGGAAGAGATTGCTTACAAGTGAATCTTTTTGCTACTGCTATAGCTGTTCCTACTATAACCACCATTACTACTACTATAAATATATAGTTTATTTAACAGTGTGTGTGTGATGTATGTGATAAGCACCTTGCATTTCCTGTTTCATCATTAAAACTACTCTGTGTCGTAAGCATTGTCATTATTTACAACAACAACAAAAAAATCCTAACCAAAACAAAACAAACAACAACAACAAAAAATGCTTAAAAGTTTGAGCCCCTACTCAGTTTGGAATACAAAACAAACCTAATTCCAAAATGTATGTTTTTGACATTATGCTACACTTCCGTTTCAGGAAGATTATTATGGAAATCCATTAGAAAAGAAAAAAACAAGAATTGAGTTAGAAACCAAGAAAAGCAGTCTTCTCTCAAAAATGCTGTTTAAAAAAAGTGCAAACAGAAAGTTCCATGTCCAGTTGAAGAAGCCGTGCCTTGGATATTTCATTAGGTCACATTTTGAGTCATGAGCACCATATTAAAAATTATAAAGTATATATAGTATATAAATAATTTCAACTTGTGTACTGAAAAATTCCCTGTGGTGCATAACATGATGTTAGTTTCTCCTTGAACAAAAAATCATGTCTATCATTCAAAAAGTGCATGTGTCACAAAACCATTTTGCAACTGAACCTCATTCTGTCACAATCTGACCCTTCTGGCCACAAGAGAGTTCTTGCCCTCCTTTATTTTTCTCTGAAAGATTTATCACCTTCTAACATACTTATTTCCTGCAGAGAATACTACAATATTCTGCCTAATATGTTCTTCAGGTGGAATCAGATAATCATCGAATAGCTGCTACAAATTTCAGCTGCAGATTGATTATAGTTTCAACTGTCAATGAGAAATGCCTTGGTCAAAGTTTAACCTGAAAATACACCCCCACCCAGCTATCAACCAGTGTCCAGTGATAAAGGAATCCAAAGGCAGGCAGCTTGCCTCAATTTGGAACAACTCTGAATGTCTCTCCAAGCTCCAAAGCTTCCTGTATGATTGTCTGAGCCTCATGTGTTACCATATTAGTAATCAAATCCCTGTCCTTCTCAATTCTGCAGTCCTCAGTGCTCAAAGTTATATATTCTCCTAGAGGACTGTCAAAAAAAAACTTCTCCATGAAATATTTTATTTCAGAGTATAGGCTTTTATATTAATATAGCTATGGAGCAGATAAACATTTGCTTTCCCTTGAAATTGTAAAGAAATCTACTGTTCTTCTCAATTTATGTGTGCAAGCCAGCCACACTAGAGTTTAACCCAGACCGTCCACCCAACAAGCACCAAATGAGGTAAGTTCTAGCAGCCAAACAGGTCAGAGCTCAGTATCACCTACCAGCATGTCCACAATAGTCAGCCTGCCTCAAAAGAAGGGCCCACACATACCATATATGTTCTGGTCACCCAAGAGCATATAGCTCAGGTGACCAGAAGGGAGTGTGTTGCTGAGACAGATATGATATCTTCTACATAAGGTGACTTCTCCAAAAATCGAAATGAAAACAACCAACCTAATACTTAGAAATAAACACAGAATATTAGGCAAAATGAGGAGACAGAGGAATATAATGCAAGAGAGGAATAATATAAAATCCCAGAAGAAGAACTAAGTGAAGTGGAGATAAGCAATCTACCAGAAGAGGAGTTCAAGTTAACAATTATAAAGGTGCTCAATGTACTCAGGAAAAGAATGGATGAACATAGTTGCTTATCAGAGTTAGAAAATATAAAGAAGAAAAACCAAACAGAGCTGAAGAATAAATAATGAAAATGAAAAAAATAAATAAATAAATTGGAAGGAATCAACAATGTATTAGATGAAACAGAGGAAAAGATCAGTGAACTGGAAAATAAAGTAATGGAAATTACTCAAGCTGAACAGAAAAAAAGGGAAAAAAAAATAAAAACTGAGGATCGTTTAAGAGACCTCAGGGATAACATCAAGCATACTAACATTTGCATTACAGCGTCTCAGAAGGAGAAGCAAAAGATAGGGGCAGTGAACTTATTTGAAGAAATAACTGAAAAATTCCCTAAGCTGTGAAAAAAAACAGACATCCAGGTCCAGAAAGCACAGAGAGTCCCAATAAATATAAACTCAAAGAGGTCTAATCAAGACACATTATAAATAAAATGGTAAAAATTAAAGATAAATAGAGAATATTAAAAGCAGCAAGGGAAAAGCAACTAGTTTTATACAAGGGAAAGAACATAAAACTATTAGATGACTTTTCAACCTAAACTTTGCAGGTAAGAAGAGAGTGGCATGATATATTTAAAGTTATGAAATGAAAAAAAAAAAAAAAAACTATAACCAAGAATACTCTACTTGGAATGATGACATCATTCAGATTTGAAGGACATGTAAACATTTTTGTAGACAAATAAAATCTAAAAGAGATCAGCACCACTAAATTGGCTTTACAAGAAATGTTAAAAGGACTTCTCTAAACAGAAAAGAAAAGACCACAACAAGAAATATAAAAATTATGAAAGGAAAAGTCTCATTGGTAAAGTCAAATATGCAGTAAAGGTAGTAGGCCAACTATTTATAAAGATACTAGGGAGGTTTAAAGACAAAATAGTATCATCATTAACATATACATGAGCCTCATAATAACCACAGACCACAAATCTACAATAGATAGACACAAGTAAGAGCAAGGAATCCAAGCATAGCACCAAAGGTAGTTTTCAAATCACAAGGGAAGTGATCAAAAGAAGAAGCCAGAAGCCAGAAGCAAATAGAACTAAATAAACAAGCAAAAAAAAAAAACACAGAAAACAATCAACAAAATGGCAATGGTACGTACCATATTAATCATTAAATACTTTAAATGTAAATCCTCCAATCTAAAGACATAGAGTGAATGGATACAAAAATGAGACTCATATTTGTGTTTCCTACAAAAGACTCACTTCATATCTAAAGAAATATACAACTAAAAGTGAGGGGTAGGTGGGAAAAGATCTTCATGTAAATGGAAAGAAAAATAAAAGGTGGGGTAGCAATACTTATATCAGACAAAATAGGCTTTAAAACAGACTGAAATGAAAGAAAAAGGAGGGCATTACATAATGATCAAGGGACCAAATCAAGAAGATACAACAGCTGTAAATATATGTGGACCCAAAAAGGAGAACCTAACTTCATAAAGCAAATGTTAACATATATAAAGGGAAAAAAATTGAGAGTAGCACTGTAGTAGTAGGGGACTTTAACACCCCACTTAAATCCAAGGACTGATCTTCCACAGAGAAAATCAATAAAGAAGCACTGGCCTTAAACAGCACTTTAGACCAGATCAACTTAATAGATACTTCCATTCAAAAAGCAGCAGAATGTTTCAAGTTCACATGGAATATCCTCAGGATAGATCATATTCTAGGCCACAAAGTAAGTCTCAGTAAATTTAAGAAGATTGAAATCATATCAAACATCTTTTCCAACCACAATGCTATAAGACCACATCAACTACAAGAAAAAAAAAAAAACTGCAAAAATTACAACCACTTGTAGGCTAAACAATATACTACAAAATAATCAAAGGATCCCTGGAGAAATCAAAGAGGGAATAAAAAAGTACCTAGATACAAATGAAAATTAACACAAAAAAATTCAAAATCTATGGGACACAGCAAAAGTAATTCTGAGTGGGAAGAGTGATACGAGCCTATCTCAGGAAAGAAGAAAAATATTAAATAAGAAACCTAACCTTACACCTAAAGAAACTAGAGGAACAACAAACAAAACCCAAAGTTAGTAGAAGGAAAGAAGTCATAAAATTAGAAGAGAAATTAATAAAATAAACACTAAAACAATGAAAAGATCAATGAAATTAATTGCTGATTCTTTGAAAATATAAAGAAAATTGATAAATCTTTTTCCAGACTCATCAGGAAAAAAGAGATGGACCACATAAATAAGTAATAAAAAAGGGTGATGTTATAACCAACACCACAGAAATACAAAGGGTCATAACAGATTGCTATAAACAATTATATGCCAATAAAATGGACACCTAGAAGAAATGGATAAATTCCCAAAAATGTACAGTCTCCCAAGACTAAATCATGAAGAAATAGAAAATATGAACAGACCAATTAGCAAACCAATAATGAAATTAAATCAGTAATCAAAAAGCTCCCAATGAATAAAAGCTCAGGACATGTCATCTTCATAGATCAATTCTATCAAACATTTAAAGAAGAATGAATAAATATTTTTTCTCAAAGTATGCCAAAATATTGAAAAGGAGATAAGACTGCCAAACTCATTCTATGAGGTCAGCATCACCTTGATACATACACCAGACAAAGACAGCACAAAGAAAGAAAATTACAGGCCAATATCCCTGATGAACATAGATGTAATAGATGAACAAAATATTAGCAAACCAAATTTGGCAATACATAAAAAAAGATTATACATCATGATTAAGTGGAATTTATTTCAAGGATGAAAGGATGGTTCAATATTGTCAAATTAATCAAAGTGATACAACCCATTAACAAAATGCAAAAAGGATAACGTAAAAAGGATAACAATCACATGATCATGTCAATAAATGCAAACAAAGCATTTTATAAACTTCAATATCCATGCATGATAAAAACTGTCAGCAAAGTTAGCATAGAAGGAACATACCTTAACATAATATAGGCCATTTATGACAAATCACCACGAAAACCATATTCAAAGGTAAAATACTGAAAGCTTTTCCTCTAATATCAGAAACAAAACAAGGATGCTCACTGTTGCCACTTCTATTTAACATAGCATTGGAAATCCTAGCCACAGCAATCAATGAAAAATAAATAAAAGGCACCCAAATTGAAAAAGAATAAGTAAAACTGTCACTGCTTACAGATGAAATGTTACTATATCTAGAAAACACCAACAACACAACAAAAAAACTATTAGAGCTAATAAATTAATTCAATAAATATGCAGGATAAAAGATTAATATACTGAAATCTGTTGCTTTTATAAAAACTAGTAATAAACTAGCAGAGAGATAAATCAAGGAAACAATCCCCTTTATAAACATACAAAAAGGATAAAATACCTAGGAATAAATTTAAACAAGAAGGTTAAAAAACTGTACTCTGTAAGATATTGAAGAAGGAAAGAAAAGAAGATATAAATAAATGGAAAGAAATAGCATATCATGTTTTGGAAGAATTAATATTGTTAAAATATCCATACTACCCTAGGCCACCTACAAATCTGATGCAATCCCTATCAAAATACCCATTTTTCTCGGAACTAGAATAAATCTCCTGATACAGTAAGTCCCCTACATACTAACCTTCAAGTTGAAAACTTTCAAAGAGGCAAACGTGCATTCCCATGTCCAATCATGTAAGTTAGTTCATGTCTCTGATGTACATTTGTCACATGCATGCATCTTCTACAAGTGGTTGTGCTTTTGTGTATTTTTCTGTACAACACTATACAGAGTACATTAGTACATTATCTTTATTTCAAGCTAGATCTGCAAGAGGATGACTTCATTGAACTCCTTGCTGTGCAACACGAGGAGCTTACTAATGAAGACCTGATGGAGTTGGAGGTCCAGAGAAAGGACAAATAAGAGACAAGAGGAAGAACTGAAGAACTGAAGAGATTCACAATGCAGGAAATGGCAAGGGGATTTTCTTTATTTGAGGAGGCACTGTTAATTTTTGAGGCAAAGGACCCAAATGTAGAATGGTACATGAAGGTTGCAGCAGCCATTCAGAATGCAATCCAGTGCTACCATGTCATCTATGATGAGAAAAATAGAGCTACTACCCAGATATCACTGGATCATTTTTTCAAGAGAGTAGATAGAATTGAATCCAGAAGGAACCAGAACCTGTGTCATCAAAGTCAGGCATGAGTGAAATTGCAGCTTGCCCTCCATCTCCTATTGCTGATGATCCTTCAGCTTTACCATCTCCCACCTCCTCCCCCTCATCAGTCAGTAACTCTTTTTGCCTGTTCACTCAATGCCAGCCCATGTGTGCCAGCTGTTGTACTGTACTACTGTACTTTTCAAAGTACTGTACTGTAAGATTAAAAATGTTTTCTTTATTTTTTGTATTTGTTTGTTTTTTTATGTATGAATTGTGTGAAAAGTATTATAAACCTATTACAGTACAGTACTCCATAGCCGATGGTGTTAGTTGGATACCTAGGCTAACTTTGTTGGACTTATGAACAAATTAGACTTACAAATACACTCTCGGAAAAGAACTAATTCATATGTAGGGGACTTAGTGTATTTGTATGTGAACATAAAGGACCCTGAATAGACAAAGCAATATTGAGAAAAAAGAACAAAGCTGAGGAGGTATCACACTTCCTGACTTTAGACTATACTACAAAGCTACAGTAAGCAAAACAGGATGGTACTGGCACAAAAATGAATTCGTAGATCAATGTAACAGAATAGAGAGCTCAGAAATAAACCTAGGCAAATATGGTCAATTAATCTATAAAAAAGGAGGCAATAATATTCAATGGGGGAAAGTCAGTCTCTTAGATAAGTGGTGCTGGGAAAACTGGACAGTTACATATAAAAAATTGAAACTAGAATATTTTCTCATTCCATATTAAAAAATGAACTCAAAACGGATTAAAGACTTAAATGTAAGACCTGAAACCAAAAACTCATACAAGAAAACATGGGCAGTACATTCTTTGACATTGGTCCTTATAATATGTTTTTGGATCTGTCACCTCAGGCAAGGGAAAGAGAATCAAAAATAAACAAATGGAACTACATCAAACTAAAGTGCTTTTATACAGTGAAGGAATCCACCAACAAAACATAAAGGCCATCTAGTGAATGAGGTAAGGTATTTTCAAAAGATACATTTGATATGGGGTTAATATTCAAAATACCAAAAAACTCATACAACTAAATATTGTAAAACCGAACAACACAGTTGAAAAATGGGCAGAGGACCTGAATGGACATTTTTCCAAATAAGACATACAGATGGTCAACACGCACATGAAAAGATCCACATCACTAATCATCAGGGAAATGGAAATCAAAACCACAATGATATATCACCTTACATCTGTCAGAATGCATATTATCAAAGAGACAACAAATAACATTTGGTGAGGATTTGGAGAAAAGTGAACTTTCGCACAGTTTTGGTGGGAATGTAATTTGGTGCAGCCACTATAGAAACTGTGTGTAGGCTCCTCAAAAAATTAAAACAAGAACTACCATATGATCCAGCAATTCCATTACTGGATATTTACCCTAAGAAAACTAAACCACTAAGTTCAAAAGATATATGCACCCCTATATTCAGTGCAGCATTGTTTACAATAGTCAGTATATGGAAGTATTCTAAGTTCCCATCCATAAATGACTAGATAAAGAAAATGTGGTGTTTATATACAATGGAATATTACTCAGCCATAAAAAATGAAATCTTGCCATTTGAAATAACATGGATGGAACTAGAGGGTATTACAAGAAGTGAGATAAGTCAGACAGAGGAAGAAAAATACTGTATGATTTCACTTATATGAGGAATGTAAACAGCAAAGCAAATGAACAAACAAAACAAAACAGTCATAGATACAGAGAACAAGCATGTAGTTGTCAGAGGGGAGAGGGTTAGGGCAGTGAATGAAATAGGTGAGGAAGATTAAGAGGTAAAACTTCCGGGTACAGATTAAATGAGTCATGGTATGAAATGTACAGTGTGGGGAATAGAGTCAATAATTATATAATATCTTTGTATGGTTACAGATGGTAACTAGACTCCTGATAATATTTAATGTGCAAAATTTTCAAATCACTATGCTGTACACCTAAAGCTAATATAATATTGTAAGTCAGTTATACTTCAAGAAAAAATAGATAAAATTTTTAAAAATAAAGAAAATAAAATTCTCTCAAGTTCTGTATTTTCTTGGGCCCTAGTGCTCTAATTTGTCTTTTATACCAGGCAACTATAGTGCTAAGGTCTTATTATTTATAGTTCTTTAGATGAAAAGTAGATATTAAATATCCTAACAGTGTATCTTTCTTGCTATCAACAAACAATAAACAATGCCAGCAAATATAACCAAATTGTATGCTCAAGTAAAATAATTTATCAGGTCCTGGATCATATTTCATACCATATTTAAATTACCATACAGAATTCGTTCTACATGATCTAGTTTTCACAAAACATTAGAATAATATTTAGATCACTGTTATTTTCTATATTTTATAAATACTTTCCAAATATTTTGATCTTAAATCCAGATGACTTTATGCATACATAACATTAACACAAATAATAGAGCAATGTATAATTCTAAAATGTTTGTGAATATCCAAATTATTACCTCAGCTAAATCATGCCTTACTGAGTTCTTTTTATGTGTTCATTGCAATGATAAACACAGAGAAGAAACAGAGAAAGATGTACTTATGCATAATTTTGCAGATAGGATCCAAATTGCATTACAGGTATGAGGTAAGGTTTAGGCAAAATAACCGGCAGTTTTTATTGGGGTTTTTGCTTGGATCTGGTGTAAACATGGTGAAAGTTTTATTCCACATAAACTCTTCTTCAGCCCCAAATAATCAAGATGAATCTAGCTGTTGTATACTTGTTTTGTGGCCAGGGTAATTCTAGACTTGCAGTTAGAATCTCCCTTCAAGCAGGGAAGACAGCAACAGTAAGAGAATGCATTTCTCAGCTTTGGGCTCATCCACTTTCCACATCTTAATCCCAGCTATAGCTCCTTTCTGTCTTGTGAACTGATCAAGTAGATGTTTAGGACCTCTGCTAATAAAAACTTTGCATCCCAGTTGTATTTGTCCTCATCTTCAGTACTGACCATTTCAGAGGCTGTTTCCCTCATTAGTCTAATTCCCAATCTGGTATATGGGTTTCAGTTTCTGCTGAAAAGTTTCAGGTTATTCTGCCATGTATTAGGAGTATGTCCAGTGGGAATGGTGGAGGAGTTAAGTTTATCCAAGAAATATGGAGAAGATAAAGAAGAAAGAGAGAGCCTCAGCATGGACGGTCAGCTGACATATGGGGAAAGTAATGGATGTTTTCATATTATCCTCTGGGTTGTATTTATATCCTTGTTCATCTAAGAACGAGCTTTGTTTCATGATAATGCCATGAAGACATTGCAAATATTACCAGAATATTGAAAGTCTTACATTCTATTTAAATATTCATTTATTTCCCACTTAACTAATCAAATATGTAAATATTAATTGTATATATATGCAATATGTCTATCACATTTAAATGTTGCTTATAGTGATTTTTTTGCTTGCAATACAATTTAGACTTTGAATCAATATTTTTATGAGTATCTTAGAAATACTTTGCAATATCAAATGCTCACTTTATTCACTTTTATTGCATTTATAGTTTTCATTGTCTTATTTTAGAAAGTAATAACTCTTCTAATATTTTTCCAAAAGTTCATTAGGTTTAATCTTCATTATTTTCCAAGGAACACTCTAAAGGAGAGGTTTGACTTTTATTAAAGCTAAACTTACTGAAAATTTATTTTCATAAAGCATTGAGAAAAGTTTCATATTTGTACTTGAACATCCTCATAAAAAATTTTTATACAACAAATTTTATTCAAATCTTTAAAAATCTCCTTTAGATATCCATTATTTACTATCAGCTGTCCAATATTCCTGTGGTCTATGAATATAGCTTAAATATACAAAGAGTGAGGTACCTTCAATAAATATTTGTTGAATGAGTGACTTTATCAGGAAATGAATATAAAAATGGAAAAATATTGTGGACTTATTCAGATACCTTTACTTTGGTATATTCTGTATAGAACAGGGGGAAAAGGAAGAAATATTGAAGAGAAAATAATATTTCTTGATAACATAACAGAGTGCTCAAAACTCTACTATACACATCATTTATTTCCTAAAACTATAGAGTCGGGGTTATTATTTCTCTTTGTTTCATAAACAAAGAGAATTTTTAATTCAATTAAAAATGATCAGAGGAATGAGTTCAACTCATCTCTGATTTCAAAGTCAAGGCTCTTCCATATACAGCAATAAAGATCAGTTTTTTAGACTCTGAGTTATTCATAACATCCTTATCCTTGTTGGGACCACAAATGCAATTTCAGATAGGAAGTAAAATAAATTCTATTTTAATTTTAAGATTAGCAACAATTCTGTCACTGACATTCATATCATCCTTAACATAATTAACCAAATTTTGAGGTTAGATTTCTCTTACAAGTCTTCTTACTATTTTTATTTTTGAATGAAAAGATTCAGGCCTCAGATAATTTTTTTCCTGAATTAGTCTACTTTCAGAGCATGTTCCTTTCTGTCCCACCAGATCATACTGCCTCTTAACAGAACTTTGTCGTTGCAATAAATCAATATACATTAAAATGGCTGATGAAGAAACAAGAGAAAAGATGTTGAAGAAATTAAGTTTTGAATTATTATTATTTTTTACATCTTTATTGGAGTATAATGGTTTTACATTGGTGTGTTAATTTCTGCTTTATAACAAAGTGAATCAGTTATACATATACATATGTTCCCATATCTCTTCCCTCTTGCATCTCTCTCCCTTCCACCCTCCCTATCCCACCCCACTAGGTAGTCACAAAGCACCGGGCTGATCTCCCTGTGCTATGCAGCTGCTTCTCTCTAGCTATCTATTTTACATTTGCTAGTGTATATACATCCATGCCACACTCTGACTTTGTCACAGCTTACCATTACCACTGCCCAAATCCACAAGTCCATTCTCTAGTAGGTCTGTGTCTTTATTCCTGTCTTACACCTAGGTTCTTCATGACATTATTTTTTCTTAGATTCCATATATATGTGTTAGCATACGGTATTTGTCTTTCTCTTTCTGACTTACTTCACTCTGTATGACAGACTCTAAGTCCATCCACCTCATTAAAAATAGCTCAATTTTGTTTCTTTTCACTGCTGAGTAATATTCCATTGTATATATGTGCCACATCTTCTTTAACCATTCATCTGATGATGGACATGTAGGTTGTTTCCATCTCATGGCTATTGTAAATAGACCTGCAATGAATATTTTGATACACAACTCTTTGAATTATGGTTTTCTCAGGCCCTATGCACAGTAGTGGGATTGCTGGGTCATATGGTAGTTTTATTTGTAGTTTTTTAAGAAACCTTCATACTGTTCTCCATAGTGGCTGTACCAATTCAAATTCCCACTAGCAGTGCAAAAGTTTTCTCTTTTCTCCACACCCTCTCCACCATTTATTTTTTCTAGATTTTTTGGACGGGTGTGAGATGATATATCATTGTAATTTTGAGTTTCAATTCTCTAATGATTAATGATGTTGAGCATTCTTTCATGTGTTTGTTGGCAGTCTGCATATCTTCTTTGGAGAAATGTCTATTTAGGTCTTCTGCCCATTTTTGGATTGGGTTGTTTGTTTTTTTGTTATTGAGCTGCATAAGCTGCTTGTAAATTTTGGAGATTAATCCTTTGTCATTTGCTTCATTTGCAAATATTTTCTCCCAGTCTGAGAGTTGTCTTTTAGCCTTGTTTATGGTTTCCTTTGCTGTGCAAAAGCTTTGAAGTTTCATTAGGTCCCATTTGTTTATTTTTGTTTTTATTTCCATTGCTCTAGGAGGTGGGTCAAAAAGGATCTTGCTGTGATTTATGTCATAGAGTGTTCTGCCTATGTTTTCCTCTAAGAGTTTGATAGTTTCTGGACTTACATTTAGGTCTTTAGTCCATTTTGAGCTTATTTTTGTGTATGGTGTTAGGGAGTGATCTAAGCTCATACTTTTACATGTAGCTGTCCAGTTTTCCCAGCACCACTTATTGAAGAGGCTGTCCTTTCTCCACTGTATATTCCTGCCACCTTTATCAAAGATAAGGTGTCCATATGTGCGTGGGTTTATCTCTGGGCTTTCTATTCTGTTCCATTGATCTATCGTTCTGTTTTTGTGCTGGTACCATAATGTCTTGATTACTGTAGCTTGGTAGTATAGTCTGAAGACAAGGAGCCTGATTCCTCTCACTCTGTTTTTCTTTCTCAAGATTGCATTTGCTACTCAGGTTCTTTTGTGTTTCCATACAAATTGTGAAATTTTTTGTTCTAGTTCTGTGAAAAATGCCAGTGGCAGTTTGATAGGGATTGCATTGAATCTATAGATTGCTTTGGGTAGTAGAGTCATTTTCATAATATTGATTCTTCCAATCCAAGAACATGGTATATCTCTCCATCTGTTTGTATCATCTTTAATTTCTTTCATCAGTGTCTTATAATTTTCTGCATACAGGTCTTTTGTCTCCTTAGGTAGGCTTATTCCTGAATATTTTATTCTTTTTGTTGCAATGGTAAATGGGAGTGTTTTCTTGATTTCACTTTCAGATTTTTCATCACTGGTATATAGGAATGCCAGAGATTTCTGTGCATGAATTTTGTATCCTTCTACTTTACCAAATTCATTGATTAGCTCTAGTAGTTTTCTGGTAGCATCTTTAGGATTTTCTATGTATACTATCATGTCATCAGCAAATAGTGAGAGCTTTACTTCTTTTCCGATTTGGATTCCTTTTAATTCCTTTTCTTCTCTGATTGCTGTGACTAAAACTTCCAAAACTATGTTGAATAAGAGTGATGAGAGTGGGCAACCTGTCTTCTTCCTGCTATTAGTGGAAATGATGTCAGTTTTTCACAGTTAAGGACAATGTTGGATGTGGGTTAGTCATATATTGCCTTTATTATATTGAGGAAAGTTCTTTCTATGACTACTTTCTGGAGGGTTTTTATCATAAATGGGTGTTGAATTTTGTCGAAGTTTTCTCTGTGTCTTTTGAAATGGCCATATGGTTTTTCTCCATCAATTTTGTAATACAGTGTATCACATTGATTGATTTGCATATATTGAAGAATCTTTGCATTCCTGGAATAAACCCCACTTGATCGTGGTGTATGATCCTTTTAATGTGCTGTTGGATTCTGTTTGCTAGTATTTTGTTGAGGATTTTTGCATCTATGTTCATCAGTGACATTGGCTTGTAGTTTTCTTTCTTTGTGATATCCTTGTGTGGTTTTGGTGCCAAGGTGATGGTGGCCTCATAGAATGAGTTTGGGAGTGTTACTCCCTCTGCTATATTTTGGAAGAATTTGAGAAGGATAGGTGTCAGCTCTTGTCTAAATGTTTGATAGAATTCACCTGTGAAGCCAACTGGTCCTGGTCTTTTGTTTGTTGGAAGATTTTTAATCACAGTTTCAATTTCAGTGCTTGTGATTGGTCTATTCTTATTTTCTATTTCTTCCTGATTCAGTCTTGGCAGGTTGTGCATTTCTATGAATTTGTCCATTTCTTGCACGTTATCCATTTTATTGGCATACAGTTGCTTGTAGTAATCTCTCATGACGTTTTGTATTTCTGCAGTGTCAGTTGTTACTTCTTTTTCATTTCGAATTCTATTGATTTGAGTCTTCTTCCTTTTTTTCTTGATAAGTCTGGGTAATGGTTTCTCAATTTTTTTCATCTTCTCAGAGAACCAGCTTTTAGTTTTATTGGTCTTTGCTATCATTTCCTTCATTTCTTTTTCATTTATTTCTGATCTGATTTTTATAACTTCCTTCCTTCTGCTAACTTTGAGGTATTTTTGTTCTTTTTTCTCTAATTGCTTTAGGTGCAAGGTTAGGTTGTTTATTCGAGATATGTCCTGTTGTTAGGATTGCATTGCTATAAACATCCCTCTTAGAACTCCTTTTGCTGCATCCCATAGGTTTTGGGTCGTTGTGTCTCCATTGTCATTTGTTTCTAGGTATTTTTGATTTCCTTTTTGATTTCTTCAATGATCACTTCGTTATTAAGTAGTGTATTGTTTAGCCTCCATGCATTTGTATTTTTTACACATCTTTTTCTGTAATTGATATCTAGTCTCATAGCATTGTGGCTGGAAAAGATTCCTGATACAATTTTAATTTTCTTAAATTTACCAGAGCTTCATTTGTAATCCAAGATATGATCTATGCTGGAGAATTTTCCATGAACACTTGAGAAAAATGTGCATTCTGTTGTTTTTGGATGGAATGTCCTATAAATATCAATTAAGCCCATCATGTTTAATGTATCATTTAAAGCTTGTGTTTCCTTATTTATTTTCATTTTGGATGATCTGTCCATTGGTGAAAGTGGGGTGTTAAATTTCCCTACTATGAATGTGTTACTGTTGATTTCCCCAATTATTGCTGTTAGTTTTTGCCTTATTAATTGAGGTGCTCCTATGTTAGGTGCATAAATATTTACAATTGTTATATCTTCTTCTTAGATTGATCCCTTGATCATTATGTAGTGTCCTTCTTTGTCTCTTGTAATAGTCTTTATTTTAAAGTTTATTTTTTCTGATATAAGAACTGCTATTCCAGCTTTCTTTTGGTTTCCATTTGCATGGAATATCTTTTTCCATCCCCTCACTTTCAGTCTATATGTGTCTCTAAGTCTGAATTGGGCCTCTTATAGACAGCATATATATGGGTCTTGTTCTTGTATCCATTCAGCCAGTCTGTGACTTTTGGTGGGGGCATTTAATACATTTACATTTAAGGTAATTATCAATATGTATGTTCCTATTCCCATTTTGTTAATTGTTTTGTGTTTGTTATTATAGGTATTTTTTTCTCTTATGTTTCTTGCCTAGAGAAGATCCTTTAGCATTTGTTGTAAAGCTGGTTTGGTGGTGCTGAAATCTCTCAGCTTTTGCTTGTCTATAAAGGTTTTAATTTCTCCATCAAATCTCAGTGAGATCCTTGCTGGGTCGAGTAATCTTGGTTGCAGGTGTTTCTCCTTCATCACTTTAAATATGTCCTGCCAGTCCCTTCTGGCTTGCAGAGTTTCTGCTGAAAGCTCAGCTGTTAACCTTATGGGGGTTCCCTTGTGTGTTATTTGTTTTCTCCCTTGCTGCTTTTAATATGTTTTCTTTGTATTCAATTTTTAATAGTTTAATTAATATGAGTCTTGGCATGTTTGTCCTTGGATTTATCCTGTATAGGACTCTCTGTGATTCCTGGACTTGGTTATTTCCTTTCCCACATTAGGGAAGTTTTCAACTATAATCTCTTCAAATATTTTCTCAGTCCCTTTCTTTTTCTCTTCTTCTTCTGGAACCCCTATAATTAGAATGTTGGTGCATTTAATGTTGTCCCAGGTTTCTCTGAGAGTGTCCTCAATTCTTTTCATTCTTTTTTCTTTATTCTGCTCTACAGTAGTTATTTCCCTTATTTTCTCTTCCACGTCACTTTTTTGTTCTTCTGCCTCAGTTATTCTGCTATTGATCACTTCTAGAGTTTTTTTATTTTCATTTATTGTGTTGTTCATCATTGCTTGTTTCATCTTTAATTCTTCTAGGTCCTTGTTAAAAGTTTCTTTCATTTTCTCTATTCTATATCCAAGATTTTGGATCAACTTTATGATAATTATTCTGAATTCTTTTTCAGGTAGACTGCCTATTTACTCTTCATTTGTTAGGTCTGGTGGGTTTTTGTCTTGCTCCTTCATCTGCTATGTGTTTTTCTGTCTTCTCATTTTGTTTATCTTACTGTGTTTGGGGTCTCCTTTCTGCAGGCTGCAGGTTTGTAGTTCCTGTTGTTTTTGGTGTCTGTCCCCAGTGGCTAAGGTTGGTTCAGTGGGTTGTGTAGGCTTCCTGGTGTAGGGGACTAGTGATTGTGTTTTGGTGGATTAGGCTGGATCTTGTCTTTCTGGTGGACAGGTCCACGCCTGGTGGTGTGTTTTGGGGTGTCTGTGGACTTATTATTATTTTACGCAGCCTCTCTGCTAATGGGTGGGGTTGTGTTCCTGTCTTGTGAGTTGTTTGGCATAGGTTGTCCAGCACTGTAGCTTGCTGGTCGTTGAGTGAAGCTGGGTGTTGGTGTTGAGATGGAAATTTCTGGGAAATTTTTGCTGTTTGATATTACATGGAGCTGGGAGGTCTCTTGTGGACCAGTGTCCTGAAGTTGGCTCTCCCACCTCATAGACACAGCACTTGCTCTTGGCTGCAGCACGAAGAGCCTTTCATCCACACAGCTCAGAATAAAAGGGGAAAATGTAGAAAGAAAGAAAGAGGATAAAAGAAAATAAAATAAAGTAAGGTAAAATAAAATTAAGTTATTGAAGTAAAAAAAAATAATTATTAAGAAAAAAAATTAATAAAAAAAAACAAAAACGGACCGATAGAACCCTAGGATAAATGGTGAAAGCAAAGCTATACAAAATCTCACACAGAAGCATACACATACACACTCACACAAAGAGGAAAAGGGGAAAAAATAATAAATCTTGCTCTCAAATCCACCTCCTCAATTTGGGATGATTCATTTTCTATTCAGGTATTCCACAGATGCAGGGTATATCAAGTTGGTTGTGGAGATTTAATTCACTGCTCCTGAGACTGATGGGAGATATTTCCCTTTCTCTTCTTTGTTCGCACAGCTCCTGGGTTTCAGCTTTGGATGTGGCACCGCCTCTGGATATAGGTTATCAGAGGACGTCTGTTCTTCACTCAGACAGGATGGGATTAAAGGAGCAGCTGATTCGGGGGCTCTGGCTCACTCAGGCCTTGGGGAGGGAAGGGTACAGATGCAGGGCAAGCCTGTGGCGGCAGAGGCCAGAGGGATGTTACACCCGCCTGAGGCATGCCATGCGTTCTCCCAGGGAAGTTGTCCCTGGGTCCCGGGACCCTGGCAGTGGTGGCCTAAACAGGCTCCCCGGAAGGGGGGTGTGGATAGTGACCTGTGCTCGCACACAGGCTTCTTGGCAGTGGCAGCAGCAGCCTTAGCATCTCATGCCCGTCTCTGGGGTCTGTGCTGATAGCCACAGCTTGTGCCCGTCTCTGGAGCTCTTTAAGCAGTGCTTTTAATCCCCTCTCTTTGCACACCGGGAAATAAAGTGGGAAGAAAATGTTCTTGCCTCTTTAGCAGGTCCAGACTTTTCCCCGGACTCCCGGGTAGCCCTGGTGCACTAACCCCCTGCAGGCTGTGTTCACACCACCAACCCCAGTCCTCTCTCTGCACTCCAACTGAAGCTCGAGCCTCAGCTCCCAGCCCCTTCCAGCCCACAGGTGAGCAGACAAGCCTCTCAGGCTGGTGAGTGCTGCTGGGCACTGATCCTCTGTGCGGGAATCTTTCTGCTTCGCCCTCTGCACCCCTGTGGCTGTTTTCTCCTCTGCAGCTCTGAAGCTTTCCCCTCTGCCACCTGCAGTCTCCGCCCGCGAAGGGGCTTCTAATGTGTGGAAACCTTTCCTCCTTCACAGCTCCCTCCCACTGGTGCAGGTCCCGTCCCTATCCTTTTGTCTCTGTTTATTCTTTTTTCTTTTGCCCTACCCAGGTACATGGGGACTTTCTTGCTTTTTTGGAGGTCTGAGGTCTTCTGCGACCGTTCAGTAGGTGTTCTCTAGGAGTTGTGTCACGTGTAGATGTATTTCTGTTGTATTTGTGGGGAGGAAGGCGATATCCACATCTTTCTCTTCCGCCATCTTCCCCTCTCTCCTTTAAGTTTTGAATTATTAATTATTTATGTTAAATCTGTGACTCTACAGCATATTTGAGAAAGGAAGCTCTAGAATCCGAGTGCCTGGGTTCAGATTTCTGTTTTTCAAATTACTAGTTGCAGATTTGGGGCATGTGATGTTTAGCTTTTCTAAATATTAAATCACTTTTTGTAAGTTAGAATAATTAACATTATTTACCTTGAGTGATGCAAAGATTAAATTAGATAATGTATATGGGGAGCCTGTCAGATTATTGGCAAAGGGCAAATTTTAAACATGATGAGTATCAAATGGAACACAGTGGTCTTAAAGGAAGAAACCTGAAGAGGACAATGGGCTGTCTACTATTTCCCAATGTAGGGCAAAAACAGTGTTCAAGTAAAGTTGCTGGTTGAATAGAGCTGCCAAATTTGAGCAGAAAACAACACACATACCATAGGAGAAATAAAGCGTGAAAATAAGCAGATGCTGGGAAAATTTATTCCAAATCTATACCAAAAAAAATTCTCCACACATATCAATATATTCTTCACTGTGAAATTAAGACATTTGAAGGAACAATTTAGAAGCAAAAAGAGAGAAGATCGAGATCATTTTGTGCTTATACTTTACTATGTCACATCTGAACTTTGCATCTCTGCATTTAGTGAATATTGTAAGCTATGATTTCTAATACATTTGAAAATGTATTTCATCTTTTGTTATATGAGCAATTTTAAAGCTATACAGTCTTTAGATTTATTTGAGTACTTCTAGAGATTTTTCCTTGGGCTTTGTTCTGATAGTCTGCAGAATGCTAGCATTTTATTACCTTTATCGTAACCCAAGAAATCAATACACTAAAGATAAGTACAACTTATGGCTAAACTTGTTGTTTCCAGGAATATGTCAGGTAGATACTTAGGAAAAGCAAGTTAATAAGATTTATTCAAATTATCTTAATTTTGTATGGAGTAAATCTTGATCCAGCATTTTACTGACTACATTGTAATTAAGTTACCATTAGTTATTAAGCATTTCTTTTTCCATCTTATATATTTTAAAAGTTAGAATGCTTTACCAATCCAAAGTTCTATCAAGTCTACCATAAAAGCAAACAAACTATGGTTTGGATTAATAACTGAAGAGATGTTTGTTCTTTAAGTTTACTTATTTTCATCTTCCTATTTGAAAGCTAAATAGAATTATAATTAAAAAAATCAAATTACACAAACATGAGGAAGTAAACATACTCAAGGAAAGCTTTCTGGGATACAGAAAACTAATCTCTAGGGCTAAAAAATCTGGAAAACTGTCTTATATTGACTCGTCATTTTCAAAGGAATGTATTTCTCTGTATTCCTTCTGGTCCACACCCAAATTGGGAGGTAGCATAGAAGCATTACGTTGTGGAAAATCAGAAGGATAAGGATGCTCTGTGTGACAGTGTTCAAGTACAAGAAGAAGCCCGGAGCTTTACAGAGAATGCATAGGGGAATGAGAAAGATTCCAAATGGCTAAGCATGAAGGTTGCTGAAAAGGGCATGAGCGGGAGTAAAACTGTCATTGCTTCAAGGAGTGCTTACCTAATGCCTAGTCAATAAAGGACATGCATTAGTTTAGACAGAAATTACACAGATGGAAGGCAATGAGAGTAAAATTTCTCCTATGTTAAAATGTGTGTATAATATATGACTTACATATGCATATGTAAGTTTTATTATATATATATATATATATATATCCCTCCCATGTTAAAATACATGTATGTTTAAATGTTATAGAGATATATATTATTTTGCATATATTGTTGTATGTAATATATATGTTATTGCTGAAAATTAGAAAACAAATTGTAGAAAATATGTTTATTCATATGCTCTTGAGAACATATAAATGCTTTCCCTCTGCACTTTGACCAAAATGTACTTTGGCCATTTTATTATTATGTTCTAACTCTAATCATTATCAGAACATTATATTTTATGGTTTTCTTCCCAGTTTCTTCCTTTCTCTAAAGACAAGTTCATTAAAAATACATTGAGAGTGATTCTTACATAACTGGAGAGTATATCATGAATTGTTTCTACATTGAAAGCCTTGCCAAATGAAGCCTATGACACATAGCATTTTCATCAAAAAATTGTCATAAATCCTCTTATATTAAATCAGAAATTATCTCATTAAAATGTCTCAAAGCTTCATTAACCCAGTAGTATGATTAGTTAGCCAGATCAACTTGGAGTTACCTTTGTGTTGTGGAATTAAAGTGATTCTACTCACAACTCGCATACTTATGTTTGAGCACCTGGTGTAATTGAGAATCACAAAATGCATCATATGGATTCGAGCTGGGAGGGTAAAAATCCACAAAAACCTCTACTCTGGAGACTTTCATCCTTTGCCACCATGTCACCTAAATCAGGTTGGTGCCTAGAGGGAGTAAAGAGTGTATGGAGAATGATATGGTACAGACAAAATATTAAAATAAGTTAAAGGTAAAATTTTCCTCTCCAACCTTTACAGATGGTATCACTGGCTAACATTTTCAGTAGGACTATTCCTTATTTTTAAAGTCTGCTAAAATTCTAAAGGAAAAAAAACTCTACAACACTCTAAAAATATGTTATTTATAACATCTTTTTTCCAAAATGAGCTCTAGCTTATGATCATGTACCAGTTATAATATGGGCAGGGCCATGCAGTCTGAAAGACAAAATAGCATAAACCCATTTGATAGTAATTACGATAATAAATTTTGGTATTTATTGACACTATTTACATTATACACACCCAATATATACAAACTTACAAAAATAAATATGTAAAATAAATAGCAAAATGTGCTCAAGTAATTTAAATTTATTTTATTGAACTCTTTAATGGTGCTATGATGACACAAATATGACAAAAGACACCTTTCCTACTTATTCTCAAAGAATGTAAAATCTACCTTGGAATAGTTTTTATTTTTACTTCTATTATTTGGGGATTTTTGCAATGAGAAGGTATTACTGATTAGTGTTTTCTAACTAATTAAGATAAAATATAGGTAGGAGTTAAACAATAGAAGAAAAGACTGTTATTACTGGGGAAAAAAAGCATAGTGGGAGGAAGTAACAGAATGGGTTGGAAGTATTAAAAGTCAAGTCTAACTGGAGCAAAGGAAAAAGCAGAGGTTAATCCAAGTAAGTTGCAATTATTTTTAAGAAAGACCTTGAAAAGAGATTTAGATGGCAATAATTATGAAAAGAAGCTTAACTTATTAAGTGGAGAAACAAATGCAGCCTGAAAGATAAACTTTTTATCTAAAGGGATTTATATTAAAAAAAGCTAAAGCAAAACACGTGTGTGGCACAAATCCATATGCATTTTCTGTAGATTTTCGGCAACTCAAAATCGATTGCCCAGCTTTTAATATTAAATATATTTTCTCATGCTGTTTTCATTATTTTATTAGAAATCCCCTTTTATTTGAAATATAACAGTTACACTATCATTTGCTTTGTCTGATTAGTAAAAGCTTGCATCAAATGTTTGCAATTGAAATGATTTTAAAAATTAAAATTGCAAAGCAAAATACAGAAGATATTTTATTCATATGTGTGTATAAATATAAATATTTTTTTTTCTTTGCACTTTGACCAGAAATACATTTTGATCATGTTTATTATTATGTTATCATTTCCAATTAACATAACATTACTCTCCATGATTTTTCACCTGGTTTCTTACTTTCTTCCAAAACAATTTTACTCAAACTTTTTGGGAATATTTTTCACCTGACATGAAGATAATGTATGAAGAAAATATATGAAGATGAACTCAGTCAGGCTAGTTTAATAATAAAAGTTTGGTGTAAATACTCAAATAGCAAAAAAGACATAACCATATATAAAAAAACTCTTGCATGGCATATACCGTAGAAAAACTGGGACCTCTGGAAATGGTGGCAACCTCAGAAATGTCAGTTTGTGGTTAATCTCATTTAGTCTCTTCTATCTAGCTCTCTTAATATCTACCCTACACTGCACTCCCCTCTGGCTTCTGTTTACCTAGCATCCTCTTGTTCGTAGTCATGGATCTTCATGAACCTTATGCTATTTCATGAACTTTCACCTTCAATGTCACTTTCTGTTTCTAACCAATCTTACTATCTTGATTTTCCCACAATCCAATTGAAATTTATTATTATACTAATCTAAACATTGTTGCTCATTTCACAGGAAATTGTTTTCTTAACAACGAGTTTATTCATAACTTAAAATTTTGCTGCTTGCAGGAATACCAATTTATGGCTAACAATTTAGCCCTCTGCAGGTGCAGGTAACACAACCTTCTGATAATCAAGGGCCTGTGGCCCACGTGCCTACTGAACATACAAACAGCAAAATGATGCCAATGTGGAAGGTTGCAGCTGGCTCTCTCTCAAAAGTCTTTCCATTTGGAAAAATTAGAGATGGACCTACAATAAATCATATTCAAGAAATTATATTTATTCAAAAGCCATTACAACATACACACCATTAACCTCATGAGGATTTTAGTGCTATTTTCTGTAGTGATTTGGTACCCGTTCTGTGACAGTTGCAACTTTTTGAGTTTTTCTTCTTGTATGATGCCTGTATATATGTATAAATTTCTTTACTCTTGGTTTTGAGATTTTCATTATCTAACTTATTTTCTTTTACATTATTTTCCTTAAGCCCTTATTGCAAATGTTAACATTAAATGCCCCGCCTCATCCTAATCTTAAAATTATTTAGAAAATTTTAAATTTCTTGGTTTATCTGTGTGCATAGACAATTATTTAAAAGCTGTGTGTTGGTTGTTTCACATCATAGTGCTAATATTTATCTTATTTAAAATATTTTTTTACCTCTCTTATCTCCATTGTCTAAAAGTAAGTCATAAAAAGGAAAAACATAAAACATAGAGAAAATTGTTAATGAATTTGAGTTCCTCAAGCTTAAAAATAAATCTAAGGCGATTTGTATTCTAAATGAAGTTAAAAAACAAGGTACAGACTATGAAAAGGTGCTCACATAAATTGACAAAGGATAGCATATTAATACAGCTAAAAATTATTTAACTACATGAAAAATAAAACAACTAGGAAGAAACATCAGCAAAATATATCAACAGACAATTATAGAAAGGAAATACAAAAGGCAAAGGGAATCCAAAATGCTATTTGACTAAGAGAAATTCAAATGATTATCACAATGAGATAACATTCATATCCAATAGATTCTCAAAATTAAAACTGTCCATTATGAAATATTGTGAAATATATGAGAAATTGGGTCTTCATACACTGACAGAGGAGTATATGTTATTACACTTATTTTGGACAACCAATTGAAAATATCTAGTCAGTCTTGTGATATACACATTTTTACTTCTGGTCTTAAAGGTGACTTTAAAATCACAAAATTACTGTATTTTATACTGTACATGTTTAAATACATTGTATATATTTACATATGTAATTCAAAAGAGAAAATGGAAATCAGATAGATACCAACTTACATATAAAATTACTTCTTGGAGAGATAGGGATAGGTTTGGTGAGGCTTCAATGCATCTTTAAGGTATAGTATCTTCTTTATAATTGCTACCAGAATTAACTATGGCAAACTGAGTAATCTGGGTGAAATGTTTAGGGGCATGACTTACATTACTTTCTATACTTGTCTGCATGTTGGAAAATTTCTCAATTAAAAAAATATATTTTTATGTATAAAAACATCTTTCAAAGAGTGACTCAACATGAAAAACATGGGCTTTATTATTTTTTCTTCACAATTGTCCTTAGAGCTGCCCTCAGTCCCCTCTCAAACAATGGATAATTTAAAATAACAACAACAAAATAAATGGATGCAATTTTTGTAATATATACATTTTGATTAACATATTTAAAGAAATTTACATGCATTATCTTACTTTCTCTTCTTTATAGGTCCATGAGGAAACTATTATGTTTCACATTTAACAGTTGAGGCAATAATGAATTAAATAATTTCTCTGAGCTAAATAAGATTGGTTCAACCACACAGATAGTTAGTGGCCAGAATATGCCTTGACCCTCCCCAAAGGCCACGTTCTGATCCACCATGAAGATGGTCTCCTCTATTATCTTATAAAGGTTGACTCTTTACAATGGTCAAGTAAAACCTCAACTTTAGTTTATACTTGAAGTCAAACGGCTAGCATGATTTACAAGTACCTTTATCAAAAGCCAAATACTAATAATGCTAAATTGCATTAAATTAGTTTTAAATGAGGTGATACATGTAAGACCTTAGAACAGTGCCTGGAACTGTGTAAGCACTATACACGTGTTCACTGATATTGTCATTGTCATGGTTTTCATAGCTATTGTGTGGTACTAAGTGTTGTGAGCAATACAAAGATGAAGACAACATCCATGACTGTTCTTTTTTTTATCCCTAACTTTTTAAATGGAGAATTTAATTTATTTCAAATTCAAAAGCAAATGGAGAAGAAATTTCTTTATAAAACTAGGTATACACTAAGGCAAAATGAAATAGATACCATAATAAAGGTGGAAAATATGACATTTTAGATTAAAGAGAGGTTAATTTTCCCTTGAGATTTTGGGAAAAAATATGGTAATTAGTGGGAAAGTTATCATTCTGACTAACTTTATACCAGGAGAACAATTATGAGCAAGGCAGAAAAGGAGTCTATTTCAGGTTGAAAAAGTAGTATGCCTAGTGGGAGAAGCAAAATACTGAATTGTGTGGCTTGAGGTTTTGGGAGACTTATGCAAGAAGAGATGTTAGAAAAGTACCTAAGAGGTAGCCCTGCAGAGTCAAGCCAGGAATGCCAGCTACAGAGTTCATTCCAGAGTCAATGAGAAAAGTATTTAAATAGTTTCTTCTGTTATTAAAAGCCTTATTTACTCAATTTGGTTAAATATACTTCCTCTAGACATGATATAGGCTGAAAAGTTCTTAATGAAAAGCTCAGGTTTTCACACTTTCCTTTTCCCATGTATTTAAATATATACTTTCAAGTCTCCCTGCATTTGCCATACATACTGAAAGGTCAAGACGAATGTGAGTACTAGGCTTATTTTCCTTCACAAACTAAATAAGATTAGATATTTCACATCAGTGTCAATTTGTCTTATTATTATGCTATTACTTTTATGTGCCTTTCTTTTCTTCTTGCATCTCACTGCAGTAAAAGTGTATCTGAACCAGTATCTCTCAGAGGATAAGAAATGTTCTTAATGACCATATTTTTCTTCTCTTGAGAATTTATATAGTTAGATTAAGTTATCTCTCTTTGCCTGAGAATATAGGAAGACCTCCAAAAGACTGCATAGTTAGAGATTTGGGGAAATCAAAAATTCGTTAGTAATTTGTAGTAATCCAAGTGTGATTTAATGATGTAAGAGTTCAGAGACACACCTTGCTCTAATAAAGTTTGATTAAAATATTGCAAAACTTAACAGAATTCTGCCAGTTCTGAACTAAAATAACCTTGAAAATGTTGGTTTCCTTGTACGCATTCAATGTAAATTATTCAAGAAAAATATCAAATAATAATATTTAGAATGAATTACATTATAAGGAAAATATTATGTTTGCATAAAGGGGTAATAACTAATTCAAAAATTTAAATTTATAGTTATCATATAACAACGTAGGAAATGTAATTGATCTTCCAAATCAAAATTTTTGAAGGATAAATGTAATCAGTCATAACAGTAAATCATATTGATTTAGATTTTATTTATATTGACAGGACATAATACTTAATAAATTTACTTATAGTTACTAAAATTATTTCTATATCAATAATTCTTTATTTTCAACACTTTCTATCCAACCTCGCCTCTTTCTGCTGGGTTACAAATTTGTAGACTCATCTATAATTACACGTGTTTAAATGCATTTTAATCATTCAGAAGACAAGACGAGCCTGGAGGGGTGGGATAGGGAGGGAGGGAAAGAGGGAGACACAAGAGGGAAGAAATATGTGAACGTCTGTATATATATAACTAATTCACTTTGTTATAAAGTTGAAACTGACACACAATTGTAGAGCAACTTTACCCCAATAAAGATGTTAAAAAAAAAAAAAAAAAAAGAAGAAGACAAGACGGAAGAAATTCTAGGGAGTCCTTTTGGCATTCTGATAATATCTCATAAGAATCTAAATAAACACACTGGTATCATTAGGACACTATTATATCTGTCAGGGACTTTTATTCCAACACTCTTCTAAATTCATCCTCATTTAGTTACTTATCCTGAGGCAGTGTTAATCTTTACTTCTAATGCTTTCTTTTCCTGCTCCCTCATTTTCAATGTTATATTCTTATCTGTTTAATAATGTTTTACTTATGGTGCCATGAGGTTTAGAAAGAAATTTAGTTCTAAGAAAGTTAATAAGTAAATGTAAGAATAAATATATAAACACAATATGTTATAAAAATCCATAGGTTACATGATTTTATATTTAAACATATAAAAACAGTATAATATTGAATTTTATTCTGAAGGCAGTAACAAGTAGTAGGAAAATTTTTCCATTCTTGTTTAAATTTCAATCCTTGTCACTAGAATAGATTAATGCTGTGTTAATTTCTGCCCTTCATTAAATTTTGTCATAAGAAATGAAGCACTGGAATTTTTATACCCCAAAATGTTTAACAGTTAATGAACCTGATTCTCCCAATGCAAAATTTACTGCCTAGAACAAATGTCAGATACACACAGCTGAAATAACCAAAATGTAGTAGAGTTCATCATATGGGTTTCATCATTTTCCTAGTATAGGTGATCACAGTCTGTCTGACTGATACACTGTTTCTGTTATATTGTCCATGGCCTATGTAGATTTTGTTTACTTTGGTTGTTTTAAATCTGTTTGTGGATTTCCACAACCATCTGTTTAATTGTTCTTTTTCTGTTTTTTTTCCAGTCAAATAGAACTACCATATAGCTGTATACTCAGTACTATGTTTTAAGGTAATTCCTAAATCTTTAAATTTGCCAATTACTAAATGATTTCCCCTGCACAACACAGTCAGGTCAATCAGGCTATTTTGTGGATTATTTTACCAAGTAATTATATAGCTATTTCTACTTTGCTCTGTTTATCTATGAGGAAGAGAGGAAAATTACTTGAGAAAAAGCTAAATTTAAGTCAAAAATTTGTGCAGATATAGCTATATATAGTTTTAGAACATGTAACTCAACATTCTTTTCAATCCTATCCTATTCTGTTTTTTTCTTTTTAAATTGCATGCCCTTTTAAATCACTAGGCAACCTTCAGACAAATAGCTCTCACCAAAGTGACATTATTCCAAAAATATAGAATATAACACAGTCATACATACAACTTTAAAACTTTACTATAGAATTCAACTGGCTTAAAGTCAAGTGTCTACCTTAGTGTTTCTTTCTTCTCTGAAGGACAAATTTGAAGTATTCAGGATAAATAGTCTAAATTACTTCTTAGTACTGTATTTACAAACATATCTATATGCTATGTATAGATTAATTATATGTTAATTGATTATAATTGTTCATGCCACGCATCTTGTCTGTGTCAAGAAGCCAAAATAAAATAACCATTTTTGAAATCTCTTTACACACCAGTCTATTGACATAGTCAACCAAGGTTCTAAATCATTTTATTTGCATGATTTATTCAGATTGTAATGTGAACATATTGAAGTTTACCAGATAATTTATCCTTCACCATGTTTAACTCTAACTTCTCTCAACGGAAGAGTAGAAATCCCAAGCCTTGAATTTTCAGTATGTTTTTTAAGATCTCAAATCATTTCTCTTGTCTAAATGAGGTTTTCTAGTTAGAGTTTAATTGTGCATATACTTTTTATACTTTTATTTAAAGAAATTACCACCTTTTACTTTTTATTAACTCTTTTCTTTTTAAATCAACTTATTTAGAAAGTGTGACTAGTTTACCATATTTATTATAATTAACTGGAAGAAAAGTTTAGCAACTTCTCTTCCAAGAATTTAAGGAACTTAAAAAGTGTAAGTATCACTATGTGATATAATTCATAAATATCTCATACCAGTAATACTCATCAAAAAATATTTTTTAGACATCCGGACATTGACATTAAAAAAAGTCAGGTATGTTAATTTCCAATATTAATTTATGCTAAGATTTGTAAACTTATAGTTTGCTGTGAGATTTAAGTATTAAAATAAAATTGATTTTCCTTCTTATAGTACAGGAGTCAAGATTCAATTTCATCCAATAATAAAAGTCACTAAGTAGAATTTGGCAATATCAATTGAGGTAAAGATATTTTATCTTTTTGACTAATTCTAGAAAAAGATTTCTAATGTATTTCAAAAGCAAATAATATTCTAATAATTTTCAAAGAAAAAGCCTTTCTGTTAAGACCTGAGGATTTAATATAAATACAATAGTGAAATCTATATTATATAAACCAGTGCTAATACATGTGTCTTACAATGGTCATCAGACACAATAATATTTATACTGGTTTTAATATATTTCTTCCAAATCAATTTTTTCTATTGACTTATTTTCCCTAGAGCCGCTATGCCTTTGTTATTTGGATTTTTTTGTTATACTGGAAACTGTGTTTTGTTCTGCAATACTGTATTCTTAAACTGTATCAAAGGCAGTGACCAAGTTGAATTTGGAAAGGACACAGAGAGTATAAAGCCGCATTGGATATCCTTGGTGATGGCAATCACTCAAAAATTCACACCTCATTTCACTCCTCATGCTATCCACTGTCTGACTTCCTGTATTTTCATTACCTCAGTAAGGCCTCTGACCCATTCTCCTTTCTTCCCTCACAAACGTGTTATTGTATATAAGTGACAAAAAGTTCAATTCTGCAAATCTTACAGCATGTTTCATTGACTCTTTCTCTTTCTTGTTATTGTCGAACCCTTACTTCCATAAACCCATGAATTTTTTATTGGAGTGTTATATACAAGTTTTCTCTGCTGTGTATGGCACCTTCAATCCACTGCCTTTTGTACTGTTTCTCTTCCAGCATAATGATCATCACCAAGGGACTATGGTATGCAAGAAGTTAGACACCAAGAAAATGGTCTCCAACAGAAACATATAACTATGTGTGTTGATACATAGTGTGAATGGGAAAAGTAAGACCTAATAAAATAGTAAATATATAAGGCATATTTTAGATTGACAGGTCACAGAAACCATGAGATGTTTAAGCATTAGGAGAAATTATAAATAAAAGTAACTTTTTATTTTTCGAGTTTAAAAAAGTGTGATGTCAAATAGCTAGGAAAACAATATAGAGGAGGAGCTATGAAGGAGAACCAGTCCTAACAGGTATTAAAGCATACTACACATCCATCACAATTAAAACAGGAGCATGAATAGCAGAAAGGTTAATGGAGTAGAAAAGAAAATCCAGAAATAGAGCCAACAACAATTTTTTAATGTGTTCTAAGATAACTAATTATATATCATATCACTAGAACAAAGATAGATGTTTTGAAAATTGATGTTGGAAACAATGAATATTTTTGGGAAAAGTTAAAACTATTTTCACCATACACAAGAAGAAACTCCACATGGATCAGTGATGTGAACTTTATTTTCTTTACTATAAGCTGGGTAAAGGGAAAGGCTTTCTAACTATTACTAAAATGCAATGAAAAGAAAAGATTGATTGACTTAATGAACTAAAAAGAAAGAAAACTTTTCTGTGGCAACAAGTGCCAGAAGCAAAATCAAAAGACAATGAACAAACCAAAAGAAAAGTATATGCAGCAGATATCACAGTTACATGATTACTATCACTAATATATAATGAGCATTTTAAAAATTGAGATTAAAATATTCAAAAATCTAGAAAATAAGGAAAAGACAATGACAATCCACTATATATATATATATATATATATATATATATATATATATATATATATATATGTATATATACACAGCCCTTAAAGATATGAAATGAAATTTAACATCACTCATAATGAGAGAAATGCCATAAAAAGTACACTGAAATTCCATTTTCACCCACTGGATTAGCAAAACAGCAGAAGCTGGAGAATCGGCAAGGCTGTGAGAAATCAGGCACTCATGCACTTTGTGTGACAAGGATGAAAATTGATGCAATTCCTTTGGAGAGGAATCTGGCGATATCTAACAAAGCTAAGATTTTTGAATTTGTCATTGACTTTCTACTCAGCTATCCCACTTAGAGGAACGTATCTTGATTATACAACTCTAACAATACAAAAATCACATGCATCAGCAGAACATTATTTGTAATTGCAAAATACTGGAAAGCTATCATAAGAGATTGAGTAGATATACTATGGTACATACACATAATTTTGAATGTAAAATTATAGTTAACAGCTGTACAAAAGGAATGTCTGTGAACTGATACGGACTTAGTTATAGGAGATATTCTCAAGTAAAAAAAAAAAAAAAAATATATATATATATATATATATATATACCTATCTTCATATAAATATCCTTTGTATAAAAGGCAAAGAAAAATAAGATAGCACAGTGTGCTTCCCTTTACAAAAGAAGTACAGGTAAGCATTAAATTGTTTGGGAGAAACAGGGTAGAAGAGATACTGATTTTTATTTTGTTTTGACTTTTGTAAGTATGCTAATGTTCTAATTGGCAATAAAAATTCAATTCAATAAATAATAATGCAAATGATATACATGTAGAAATGAAAACAAACATAAATGTGTTCAGATGTATTTCAAATGAATACCATAACCATACTGAAAGGAAAAGAAAGAGACAGAGAAATAATGAGAAAGGAGGGAGAGAAAGAGGGAAAGACAGAGAGAGGGAGGGAAAGAAAAGGAAGAAGGTAAAGATGAAGGAAGAAAGAAAAGAACCAAATAATTTAAGGACCTATTATTTGACAATATATCTTAAGTCTCTGGTGGGAGTGGAAGTTGCAAACAAATCTTGAAATGTTTTTAGTAGGTTTATTTTTTGTAGTGGTATGGACAAAGAAATCTGAAAAGATTTTAGACATATAGGACTGAGCAAAAGATGAAATGTATTGATACTTTGGGGAGGCAAGGTTCACTCTGAGGAAAAAAGAGATGACAAATATGCAATGTAGGAAATAAGAAAGAACCATGGGATGATGCACTGTAATTGAAGGTATTAATGAAACTCATGATTTCTAAATACGATTATGCATAATTTTATGTACGCCTATGTACACATATGTATATACATATCTTCGTGTATAAGCATGGCTATATATACATTTGTATGAGTGACGCAAATATATATTTATATATACATATGCATCCATATATTTTCAAGCTCTGTCCCCTGAAAGGACCAAGTAACAATGATACATACTCTAATAGCAGTTAGCCCATCTTGTACCTGATCTTAGTCACCAGTATTATTTTCAACTAAAAAGAACTAGAGATTCTAAGAGAAATTTATCTTACAGGATTATATCAGGGTTTGTACAAGATGTGCTTGAAATATTATACTAGAAAATAATTAAGTAATAATAATAGTATTAATAATAATAAAGTGAGGCATGTTATTGGACAAATCTGGGACAACTTGGGGAGCAAAATAATTCAATATGTTAATTACATGTACATATTTAAAAATAACACAGAAATGTGAGTTCATAAAGATAATCAATCAACCAATCTATATGAATATAAATATACAACTGGGGAAGAGGCAGGGACAGCTAATGTTGAAAAACCAACACTATTTAACCACCATATTGAGTGGCTCAAGCAATCACCAGTGGAGCTAAGAATCATCAATGGATATTATGTCTAGGGGGGAATTATGATGAGGAATAGGCTATCTTCATCTTCTTAAAGTGTCTCCCTAAAAACTGCTAATTCGTTGCAAGGGAAAAATAAACTATAAATATGGTGAAAAAAAATTAGACAATTCCTTGATCAACTCATCAAAATTAACATCACCGGTGGGGAGAGATGGACATCATGTGGCTTCAGATGTGATGCCCTGAAAAGAACAAAAAACGACTCATCAGATTCCAGCCATGATACTTAACCTGATCATAATCATGAGGAAATATTGGACAAACCCCACATGGAAAATGTTCTATTTTTTTAAATGAGGAAGAAACAGCACTATTCAAAATTGTCAATTTCATGAAAGACAGAGAAAAGCTGTGAAAATATTACACATTACAGGAAGCCAAAGTGACATGACAACTAAATGCAACACATCCCCCAGACTGAATCCTGTACAGAAGATGGAAAATATACAATAAACAGAATTATAGCTTCAACTGACAAAAATGGAATTTGGATAACACACTAGAATCAATATTGGATATTGGATATTGAATGGATAACTATACTGTGGTTTTAGAAAAAATATATTGCTATTCCTAGAAATTACAAACTGATGTATTTCGGGGAAAGGACCATGAGGTATGCAGCTTAACTTCAAATATAAGGAAACACAGAGCCACTGAAAGAGGTAAAGCTAACAATAAAGCAAATGTGGTAAAAGGTTACCATTTTGTGAATCTGAGTAAAGAGTATGCAAAAGTTCTTAGTACTATTTTAGTTCTTGCATTTTTTTTACGTTTGAAATTATGTCAAGTAACAAGTTCAAACAGCAAAACAACTGATGTATTTGTTACCATATTTTAGCAACATTAGAGAAAGAGGGGGTTATTGAATTAGTTAAGGGTGATTTGATGACTATTAGAAAAAGGCATTACATATTTATTCATAAAATATGCTTTGTTTTGCTGTACAACTAGAAGAAGGCTTCATTCAAAAAATCCAAAGTTGGGGAATTCTTGGGTGGTCCAGTGGTTAGAACTCAGTGCTTTCACTGCTGGGGCCCGGGTTCAATACCTGGGTGGGAAACTAAGATCCTTCAAGCTGCTTGGTGTGGCCACAAAAAATTAAAAAAAGGAAACCTGGTATTTCCATCAGTATCAAATTTTAGTAAACTCCTTGCCTAGCCAGACTGTTATTAGCTAAGCAATCTGATCTCCAAGTAATCACGACAAAGAGAAGAAAAGCTGTAACAAAGATAATAAAACTAAATTTCTATAAAAAAATTATTTAGTCTTCAAGCAAGTTGTTTTCCTTTCACTTCTCTGAAGAGCAAGAGACTAGATAGGCTCAGAATGTCACATGAAAATCATCCTAACAAATGAAAATTGTCTCTAATGTTACATGAGAGGGTAGTAAAAAGACCAGTAAAATATTAATAGGAAGAGTATATCTCATGTGTAAAATAATATTTACAAACTGCTTAAAGAAGACTGACTCTTTAGTTTGTGGATCTTATAAATTTAGATGATCTAGTCACCATCTAAGGGACCAAGCATCTTATTTCTACAGCCTAAAAAACTCCAATCACTTTTAATCTCTTGGAATGATAGTTGCTTCATTTTCATAATAAAATTTAATACAGATACAATATAAATTTCATACTTTAGGTCTCAAAGAATAGGCCAAATTATGAGTTTCTTAAGTGTAGAATGCTTGATTTGTCATTTTTTCAAACCAAACCTACTGGGTACTAAGCAAACATTTATTTTCATTTATTCATCAAACAGTTGTTGGATATTTACTCTGGAGTCACTGTGCTAAGTTCTTGATGTGTAATAGTGAACAAAATATGGTGCCTATTATAGGCAAGCTCAGTTTAGTGGAGAAGACAATCAAACAGGCAATTCCTATTCATTGTATGAGTACTAGCTGCAGTAAGTATAGGGTTCTTGCTACAGGAACATAAAGAAGGGGTATAATTAACTAAAGTTTGGGGAGTCAGGAAATAACTATGATTGTGAAAAAATAAATATATTTTTAAACCAGGAGGATGAATAAGGGTTCATTCATAGTATTATAGAAAGGATTGCCTTGGTTGTGTGTGTGTATGTGTCAGGTGAGGAGTGTCCCGTCGTAGGCAAAGAACACATACATAAGCATAGGAGAAAAAGCTGATGTGAACTGCAAGTATTTCATTATGGTTGGAACAGACAAAAATAAATGTGGGCGATTAGGCTCTAGTGGAATCCAATGGTCACATCAGAAAATGCCTCAGGGCTATCTAGAGCTGGGATCTTATCCTGAGAATTTTGGGTAGGTACATACTCATTCACAAATATTTATTAATCAACTACTGTTTGGTTATACAGTTCTAAATGTAGCAGTCTTTGCCCTCATAGAGTTTATATTCTGGACTCTAGACTCTAGAGAATATAGCAGAGAAAATTAGATAAATAAACAATTATACCATGAGAAAATACTAAAAGGTTCAAGAATATTTGTATAATGGTTGAATAATTGCTGTACTCCATTTGTTAATTCTCTGTTTATAATATATATTCTGGCTTACATATCCTTGGGAAAGAATAGTGAACAGGAGACATATAACTTTTACTGTCTAGTGTTGATGGTTTAGTGGGAAGTGGGAAAACTAATTAAAATAGTCATTTAGTATTTACTCTGTGTCAGGCACTGCACTAACTACTTTACATATGTTAAGTCTTTTAATCCTTATAAAATCTTTTAAAGTACTATTATCTTTTCTATTTTCTAAATGAGTAAACATACAGAGGTTAGAATCACATGCCCAGAATGTGATAGAGACAGGCTTTGAACCAAGAAGTGTGGCTCCATTCACCTAACCACTGCACTATGGTATTTCTGAGATAAGTATGATGACATGGAAGTGACAAGAAACACCAAATGCCACAGGAACATGTTACCTAAAAAGGGGACAGGACAGCCTTCTCTGAGAAATTGATATTTATGTTAAGACTGAAAAAACAAAAAACAAAAAACGGAATTTGCTTCTTTAGAAGCAGTTGCAGGAACACTGTTCCACACTCAGAAAATACCATATGAAATAGTCACTAGAAAAGTAGAAACTTATAAGCAATGGTCAAAACTTTGAGTTTTTTCCTTGAGCCTAGGAATAGGGAAAGTACAATCCATGGGCCAGATCCATGTGCCATCCATTTTGTAAATTAATTCTCATGGAATTCAGCCACTGCTGTTGGTTGTGTCACCTATGATTTACTTTGTGCTACAACATCAGGATTGAGCAGTTATGACAAAGACCACATAACCTGAAAAGCCTAAAAAGTTACCATATGGTCATTTACAGAAAATTTTTGCAGATCCTTGTTAAAGGCAATAGAATGAAAGTCAAAAGTGTCAAGTTGGAAAGGGACAGGACTAATTTGCATTTAAATATTTCTCTCCATGTACAGTATAAAAAATGGTTGAGGAAGAGCAGGATTAAAGGACATAGAGGCCCTTTCAGTTTACGTTCACAGATAAGAAGTGATGTTGGCTTAGAATAGGGTAGACAGAGGGGATAGGAAACAAAAGGTATAAAGTTGAGAGAATGGAAAGGCTCTGATGATTAATGGATATGGAAAGTGATAAATAGTAGGAGTTAAGATGATATCAGTGTCCTGGTGTAAACAACTGAGTAGATGGCAGGTGGGGTAAGGGAGAGACATAACATGGGTGAGGGTACTTTAAGTAAGATTTTAATAAGAGTTCTGGATATAGCTGTCTAAATGAGAATTGAAGCAAATTGTATCAGATCACTAAAGATAGTGGCAGAATCTGATGCTGATTTTGAGTCCAGTTTCTAAATTATCAGTAAATATAGAGGCATAATACAGCAACTTTAAAAGATTTAACATCTATTTTAATGTAGATATACAATTGATGATCCAGAGGAGATATTAAGGAGTGAAGAAAAGTCTCATCCCAAATCCCCAGCCCAAATTCAAACTTTCTGAATGTGGTGGAAGGAGATTCAACCACCATTAACAGAGAACTGAGGGACAAGATGTTCCAGTTATGTCAGTGAAGCAGAAGGAATATTCACTAAACAGTATGGGAATATATAAAGAGTTACTTTCCATTGAGTTATTTTCCTTGAGGAAGCTCCAGAATAAAAGTTGTATCAGAAAAAAAAAAAAAGAAAAAAAGAGAGAGAGAAAGGAAGGAGTGGTAAAGGAGTGGAAAAAAATAGATATATGTGGTTATATTTAAGGAAGTATTAAGCATTAAAGGGATGGGAGGCAGGGTGACACTAATTGGTCTCAGGCTTTTCAGAAAATATAACTTTATCTGATGTGACTGATATGGAGTGTGATGGTGGAGGATTCCACAGGATGAAAGAAAAATAGGAAGAATTAGCTACAGTACCTCTCTATCCTATTTCTTTCTGGGCAACCCCTCCTGCCTCGTGTATCCCAGTGTCCATTACTTCTAGAATTTCCACTGAGATTGTTCTATCCCTTATACTTAATGTCTGGTTCAAAGGGCCCAATATCACTGCAAGGGTAGTGTTCCTTCTGCCATCTTGCCCTGTTATGCAGGCCTTGGGTCAGTACTCAGACACATTCAAGCAATACTTCTCTTCTTTGGGAGAAATGCATTTTGATATGTATGTGATGTATAACTAGATAGAAAACATTTCCACTTGAATGTTCTATTACTGCTCAGATCCAACCCATTCAATCTGAATATCCATTTCCAAATATGACTCTCTGCTCTATTACATTATTTCCTTAAAGTAGCACCACTGTTCTTCAGATCTCCCAGCTTAGGTAGTTTCAAAATTATCTTCAAATTGTCTCTTGACTTTGTTTGCTATGGTTAATTGGTATCTAAGTCCTATAACTGCAAAATTAAGTCAAAAACTTACCTCTTTTACTATATGTATCATTTTGGGCAAATTATTTTATACCCTGGGCCTCCATTTTTTCATTTAACAAATTAAAATGAGTACCTTTCTCTTGGAGAGGATAATCTAGTGAAGCTAGAATAGAGGCACCATACTGTAGCAATTCAGGGCATAGACTTTGGTGTCAAATTGCCTGAGTTCTCGCAGGCAATCCTAGCTCTACCTAGCACTTGTTATTAGAACTCTATAGCACGTTCCTAGCTGGGTGATCTCTATGATTCAATGTCCCCACCTATAAAAGGCAGATAATTAGAGCATCCACCTCATAGAGTTGTAATGAGGATCAAATGACCAAATATTTACAAAGATTTTAGAATTGTTCCTGACAACAGCACATGCTAGACATGTATTTGTTTAAAAAAAATCTGTATCTACATATACAATGGAGCATGGCTCCTGACACATTTTAAGCAATAAAACATGCTAGTTATATGTCAAATGTTAGCTGTATGTATTATTCATCTTCTCAACTTCCAGCATCTCTACTCTAACACATGTTTTCATAAACTTGCTCTTGAATTACAGCCAAGAAGAATGTTGCCTCTAACCTTTGTACACTTCTCACCAGCTGCACTGGATTGTCTGTGATTAGTTCAGCATCATATCTGTGCCCTTCTCTACCCTTATAGTTCTCAAGCTATATTTCCCAGAATCTCCTTCTACTAAGCCTCAGCTAATGAGAAGCACTCATGTAAGAGCCAGTGATGACATGGAGTATTACCAACAGCTTCAAATCATCCTGCTTTGAGAATCATTTATTTAAGTGCTGTTAGCAATGGAGGTCATGGTCAATGGCTTTCTTCCCATATCTTCATTTCTGAAGTTCCTTGAAGTTAGAAATGTTCTTCCTAGCCTTTGCTCTTTTAGCCATTCCAAAGTTGTATACATTTCCAATTCTCTGTATTGATTTATTTCCTGATCCAAATACCTAGTTTTTTTCTCTTTTTCCCCCACAATTAATAATAGAATTATTAGTATGATTTCTGTATTATCAAATTACGTTCCTATGAAACCTGAATGGTTTTCTATCAGAAACACTTTTTCTGTTATTCTTAGACTCTTTACTTTAAATAGATACTCCTACTGATCTTGTCCTAAGATAGTATAATTAAGGATAGGCTCCAGTATTTCTAAAAACATAAACGTTTCCTGAATGAAGAATTCCCTGTGTTCAGTACATTTTCATCTGATTTTTTATTTCAAGTTTCATCTTATTTTGACTCAGATATTTGAATACTTATTGTTCTTTATTTATTTTACCGTTCCTCTCCTGCCTTTACAGGGTTCCCTTTTATGCATTATATATATCTGCATTTTAGTTGCCTATTGCTGTATATAGATTTTTCAGAGGAGAGTTTTACACTTCTCGTTCCCAACAAGGACCTCACATCCATGGGTAGAATTTCATATGAGAAAAACTTGGTGTCTCATTTTCTCTACTCCATTAACAGCCTTCTCTAAGTATTAAAATACGTGTACTTTGTTCTTGTTTATCTTTGTTTATAAGAACCAAGGAAACCTATATTCCAAACAAGAAACACATCTAGAAATATATTCTATCTTCCCTAGTGTTTAGCTCAAAATAACTACTCCTGAAGGAGAAAAGAAAAAATGATGGAGAGAACTTCTATGGGCAAAACTCCCTTTTACCTCAAAGCTTTCCACCCAACACACCTATCCCTAGTGATGTCTAACATGGTTCCTTCACAAGGGGGCGTGAGTGAAGCAGGAAGGCACTATGTGACATCACCTACCTGTTCTGGTCTACAGTTTTCTTAATTCATAACTCATGCTTCCTGATCTGTTTTCCCTTAATTTAAGTCATTCTGTTTTCCTTTCATTTCAGTAAAAACATGTTTGCATAGTCCCAATTTTCCTTGCGTATATATATATTACCTAAGGGGGACTACTGCATGGAAAGGGGTGAGCATGGCCCAGTGATTAAACATGGCTGTGTGTGCTGTATCCCAGATCTAATACTCACTGGAGGTTTCCTTGGTCAAGACATTTAACCTCTTGTGGCTCAGAAGCACCAGTTTTTAAATTTATAATTCTAGGATAATAATGGACTTTTCTTCATAATTTTGCACAATTTAAGAAATGTGTATGTGTAAAACACATAGGAGAGTGTCATGCAAATAAGTTTCAAAACGTTAACTTATTATAACAGGTATGGTTATAAATATTATTGTCAAATTAATTATTTTTGAAGTATAGCTTTTTTTTTTTTTTTTTTGGCGGTACGCAGGCCTCTCACTGTTGTGGCCTCTCCCGTTGCGGAGCACAGCCTCCGGACGTGCAGGATCAGCTGCTATGGCTCACGGGCCCAGCCGCTCCATGGCATGTGAGATCCTCCCAGACCAGGGCACAAACCCGTGTCCCCTGCATTGGCAGGCGGACTCTCAACCACTGCGCCACCAGGGAAGCCCCTGAAGCATAGCTTTTGAACCAATATTTCAAGCCCACGATTTCTGTGTTTTCCAAGTACCTTCATAATCTGGTGTATCCAATATATTAACACAGTTTTCTATTTCTTGTCAGAGTAATCCTTTTAGTCTCATCAGGTTGAGCTCCCCGTTTATATATATATATATATATATATATATATATATATATATATATATATATATATATATATATATATATATATATATATATATATATGTATTTATTTATATATATATATATAATTTCTTAACAACAATAAAAAATAACTCACGTATATTTAGGGATTTATACTTTACAAATACTTTGCTCATATACTACAGTATTCAATCCTGCACTATCCCTTCAAGATAAGCAGTTTTATACTTGTTTTTCAAAGGGAAAACAGAGGTTTAAAGAGGTCAGATGACCTGTTCAACAACACATTTCAAGTAAAGCATTCAAAAACAAATCTCAATTTTGTTTCTGCTTGTCCTCGCTTCATGTCTTGTTTTAGTCTGTCCCAATTACCTGAAATCCACCAACCAATATTATTTACATATCTCTCTTACCTAGTGTGAGAGTTTCAACTCAAAGTGACACCCTTAAACAATTCCCTGATGTCTATAGATTTGTTTATATTTTTCATTTATCTATTTAATTATAATTACTACCATATATTTTAACACTTTAATTTAAAAAACGAAGGCACAGCAGATTAAATAGTTGCATACTATTTATGCAAAAAATTGACTTTAATTTGAATACTACTATCATTTCATTTATGTATATTTTTCATTTATAGTAAGTGTTCAATATACAAAATATCCATATTTAAAAATCAACTATGAGAGATGTGAGTAATGTTCCCCTATACCATTCTCCAGATACAAGTTCTGCTGCTGATTTAAAATCTGTCTACACTATTCTTTGAGGTTTATTAACCATATTATAGTATAGTGTTATAGTATACATGCATATCTATATATAACTATGCATACATAAATATTATACATATATATTTAATATATATATTACACACATGCTCCCATTATTCTGTCCCACTATACTACCTGGCAGAGTGCTGTATGGCTTTACAAATATGAGCCTTCTAAGTTACCAATATCACTCAATTTTTTAAAGGCTACATCATATCCAATATTATAAAGTAATCATAGTTAATTTAGACCCTTTAACAATGGATAGTTTCCAATTAGGTACTATTATAAATATTCAAATATCAAATATGATATAAGATTTGAAATCAGACTTGTTCTCTAGTGACCAAAGCTTGTATAAAACATGATTTTATAGAATATGTGACAGAGACTTAAGTGTTAGTAGAGAGGTGGTCTTTGTAGATATAAGAACTTGAGTTGTGTGATTTTCTGAAGGCTTTATTATGTTTCTATTAATAATTTGAAAGCATTTTACTTATAAGTGGAGATAGTAGCAAGAAACGGAAACTAAAAGAGTAAACAGCTGGTTTAAAACTGGTCTTCAGAATGCTGGATACAAGAATGACATGCCCCTAATGCAGGATTTGCCATTCTTTGTTGGGAAGGGGTATTATACTTAGAGCAACAGATTTTGCTTAACATTTGCTAAGTATTTTATACCTTTCTTATGTGAAGGTTTTTTTTAATAGTTTTTTTTTTCATTTTAAATATTTACTAGCTTTTCTCCTATTAAACATTCATTCAAAATTATTTTAATAGAATGATTAACAAAAAAATAAGTTGTATAACTGAATGTGAAAGGAACATTTAATAATATGTGTCTTTGAAAAATTATTGCAAGGTAAATGGAGAATCTCTAATTAGAGATATATTCATAATATCTTAAATACCAGTGTTCATCTGGTCTAAAGTTAGAGTTATTTAAATAATTTTAAAATGTAATTTCCTTTTCCTCATTTTCAGACTACTTAACTGTAGAATAAGAAAGTAAAGTATTTCCTGTTTTAAATCCTTCAATTCCTTCTGTATCAAACATTATTATATTTTGTAAGTTAGTACAGAGCTCCTAATAGTAAAGGTGCCTTTGGAAAGACAGATGAAATATGTTCTTTTCATAATTTAGCATAATTTATTTAGCATCTTTAAATAGTAACTGGCAAATGAATAGTAACTGGCTATGAAAAATAACTCAGAATTAGTGATTCTTAATGATATCAAAACATAATTTGATTCCAGAAGCAGAAATTGGAACTACTAAGGCACCTTTCATTAGTAAGTAGGACTAGTAATATATAAAACCATTTGTAGAAATAAGATCTGTACACCATATGGTTGATTCAAGAGGGAGAATGCATGCCCTTGAAATACATTTTTCTTAATGCATTAAGTGATTCACAATCAATTTAATCAATAGATTAAAAACAAGCATTGGAAGAAATCACCTGGTACCTAAAATATTTTGATCTTTCCGTTCTTGAGATATTCAGTATTCTTGATCTTCCTTTGCTCTTCTTGGCTCATTTGAACTATATATAACTTTAAATAGCTCCCTGGCTGGCAGACAGGCTATCTCATCATATGGTAAATGGTAATACACTCCATTACACAGTAACTTAAAAATCATAGACCCACAGAGAAGCTGCTCCAAGAGTTTAACTACTCTCCTGGCAGATATCAGCCAATATCTAGATATATTATCAAGGGAGACTCCACTGACCACAAAAGTATCTGAGAGGCAGTCGGGAACTTATTTCAGTTCTATATAAAAGACTCTGGGGCTTCCCCAGTGGCGCAGTGGTTGAGAGTCCACCTGCCGATGCAGGGGACATGGGTTCGTGCCCTGGTCCGGGAAGATCCCACATGCCACGGAGCAGCTGGGCCCGTGAGCCATGGCTGCTGTGCCTGAGCGTCCGGAGCCTGTGCTCCGCAACGGGAGGAGCCACAACAGTGAGAGGCCCTCATACCGCAAAAAAAAAAAAAAAGGCCTTTGGAAGTTCACTTGCTTAATCTATTTCTTATTGAATGTATACTGAAAAAAAAAATTAAAATCTCCATATCAGATAAGACTCTGCCAGCAGCTCTGTCCTTGATCGGTTCTCTAAAGACTCCTGACCACTTATATATTGAATAATTTAAAAACTGTTAAAATTTTTATTTTTCTGAAATTTTACTGGTTTTTATATCACAATGGCTGTATATTATATAATATGAAATTGGCAGAAGGAAGAGAGGCAATCACCAAACTGATTACCTATGTTTAAATACCCAAATACTATTTTTCATCTTGCAGAGATTCCTAGTGATGTGCTTGCTATTCTGTATTTAATGGTCACTTTACATTTAGTGTGCCACTTCCAAATATTTAATTGTGTAGCAATGCAAACATCACCAAAAACAGATTAGAAGACAAGTACACTGTAATTATTCTTCTCTTATTCCTACTACAGAAAGGCAATATGGTGGCTGTAGCCACCAGCATGTTAAAACAATACATTTCACTTAGCTGATATGTAAATACTTCCTACTGTTTTGATTTTCACTTCTAAGCATGATCTATTTTTAAAGGCTCATTTTGATAATCAGTGAGAGAGTTAAGTGTCGGACTTTGAATTCCTTGGAAGAAAGCTATTATACATACATACATAGATGAGTGGATTTAAAAGAAAATTACTCTGGTCTGAAACATATGCAGTATTGAGCATCCTAATAATACTATAATTATTATCCCTATTATTATTAATAGCATGGAGGAGGAGGGTAGAACTTTCTCATGGTGTAAATCAAGGATGTTCAGGATCTGGCCATAATAAAGTTTCCTGTATTAAACATATTAGAGATAAGGGTTAGTCTTGAAACTTTTCACATTTTTGATTTTTTAAAAAAACTGTGAAGTTGCCTTTCCTTCAAGACGTGTGATTGCCTAGCATTGCATCACATTATTCTTGTGAATAAAGAGGCCTTCATTGATTGCATGTTCTAAGGAGAGAGTAAGTCACCATAAAGGATAATGAGAGGAACCAGTGGGAAGGAAAAGTGAAGATTGAAACCGGGTGTCCTCCTAGAGAACAGTGGTCAGTCCCCTTCACCTGCACAGGAAGGGTTCAGCCAAAATGGAAAAAGCTAAAACTTGAAGAACTAATAACAATATTTATATATCCCTTATTCACAATTCCAAAGTGATCATATACCTCAATTTTTTATGATACAGAGAATTTGCACATTAAAGTTCATGATTTCAATACATGAACACATCAACTCTCATCTAACAGAGAAAAATTCTGTTTCAACACACAGAATATTTTACAACCTTGCAAATGTGTAAAAGACTGGATAACACAAAATGAATGCCTTTTTATAACCCACTACTACTACTGGACAGAAAAGAGAAAACTATATACTAATACTGAATTTCTTCCAGTGCACCCAAGTATTATATACACCATTTATATGTCTAGTTTAATTATCAAGATCATATTGGGTCAATTGTGCAGCATGTGTGTGTGTGTATGTGTGTGTGCATGCATATGTGTATATACATATAATTTGGATTTTCAAAATACCTGAAGTAAGGCTCAATGTGCAGCCAAAAAGATAGATTCTCATATTTAAAATAAATTCAATTATGGTAAGTGAACACTTTATGTTAAATAAACCAAAACCCAAGAGAATGTCATTCTTTAATTCAAAACACCTTTTACTGAACATAGAATTGACTTAGCTTTAAAAATTATAAGCTCAGTGATGTATATGGCAGTTTGTGTAATATATTACTCTGTATTTTTCTGGGAACGTATGTGGAGAGCACCAAAAAACTTAATACAGTTTTATTTCTCTTTATCTTATTATTTTACACTGGTAGAGTGCTTTACAGATTACAAACTATTTTCCTGTGTACTACTTTTCCTTACCCTTACAAAAACAATCTTATGAGGTCAATAGGGGAATATCATTTCCCAGTTCTATAATTATTATAATATTTTTCAAGCTCTGAGCAATTAAGAAAACTCTCTGAACCCAAACCTCTACAAAATAGTAGAGCTAAGATTTGTAATAAAACCATGCTTATTGGAGGGAGATCACGTTCAACTGCACTTCAAAATAATTATTAGTTGCATTGTTTTCCTAACTAGGATAAAATGATTGGTTTCACCAGTATTTGATTTTGTACTTGTTCCTTCTGCAGGAGTATGACCTTTGGAGACCCAGAGTCTCAAACCTTGTCAAATCTTGGTTATTCAGTGTATTTGAATATTTTCTCCTCTAGGCTGCATGTTCATAATTGAAACTGGTTCCTCCTGAATGAAATGCTTAAAATTGTAGGGACAGTGACCAATAAATAAAATTTGAAAATAAAGACAAAAAATTTTAAAAAGTAAACAGGAACAAAGTTTTAAAATATTACAAAAGAAAAGTAGAGTGAAAGTTAAGAATAGAGAAAAAATTGGGGGCATAGGAAAAGGGGAAAGGGAATATAAGAGAAAAGAAAAAGAAAAGTCATGACTGTCACCGTTTTAGCGTCAATTAATTGCAAATTTCATAGAATATTTTAAAGCAACAATTAAATATGAATTTCTATATATCTGTCCTCCAAGTGTCTGCATGTTTATGGTGTGCAATTATCTTCTACCTAGCAGAAAGACTAGGGGTACTGCCATGCCATGTGCTTTATTTACTTTTAGCCTGTTTGAATCAGCCGCTAACCTGAATTACTCCTTCTAATACCATTGTAACTGCCACCACTGCTCTACAAATAATAGCGATAATAATATGCGGTATTTATTAAATGATTTTTATTAAGACATTAGCTCCAGATCAGGAAGGAATCACTCTGTGTTTTTATAGTTATCTTTGAAAACCAAAAATCAACATCACTGGGGATCAAGAAATCTAGGAGAGAGTTCCTTCTCACTCAGTTTTTCATTTGCCTTATCTCTAAATGGTGTTGGTCCATTTTGATTGTCTCTTTCCCCGTTAATAACCTCTGTAGACTATATAAATCAAGTATTAATCTATAAAACTATTGTCCCGAGGCATGAATATGTGACTTGACATGAATGAGATAAATTCTTTACATATTTCAACTTAATTGACATTTTGAATGACAGCTCTGTGCTTATTAAATTATATTCCATCCTCTCTCCTAAGTTTAAAAGAGCAATACTAGGAATTACAATGACTCACAGCATCACTTTTCCTCTCCCCTTCTGCTGTGCAAAACCCTCTGAAGATTTGTTAGAGAACCTAGTTCTTCCACCTTCTTTATTCTTTTTTAATTGGAAATTCTCACCTTCCAGTAGACGATCTAGGTTTAAAGATACACTTTAAATATTTTAGTGGCCTCTGAAGAATAAGAAGTCATGTATAACTGCTGGAAAGAATGGCTTGTGTGACTATTTTTTTCATATTTTTATGTTTACCCACTATGTAACCAAAATAAATTATTTTGCACTAATATATTTATCCTGGTATTATACGTAAAATGTTTCCCAGGATTGTTCTTGCTATATTTTATGAGTTAGTACTTTGGATTTGTATGTGTCTGTGGTTTTTGTTTGTTTGTTTTATTTTGCTTTTCTAACTCCATTCTTTAAAATCACTCTGGTGAGTGTCAAATATTTCAATGAGGTTTGAGTGGTATTTCTTTGACCCTATCATCTATCTCTCTCTCTCTCTATCTACCTATCTATCTATCTATCTATCTATCTATCTATCATCTGACTATCTATCTATTATCTATCTATCAGTCATCTATAGTGAGATCTATTATTATAAAGAGCTGGCCCACATGATTAAAGAGGCTGAGAATTCCCAGATCTGCCATCTTTAAGCTGAGATCCAGGAAAGCCGGTGGCATAATACAGTCTGTGTCTGAAGTTCTGAGAACCAGGGGAGCTGATGGTGTAAATCCCAGTCTGAAGGTCCAAGAAGTTGAGATGAAATGTCCCAGCTCAAACAGTATGGCAGGAAAAGGGGCAAATTCCTCCTTCCTTTGTCTTTGTTTCATTCAGGGTCTTAGTGGACTGAATGATGCCCAACCACAGTGGGGAGGGCCATATACTTTACTGAGTCCACCAATCTAAGTGCTAATCTCATCTAGAAATACCCTCACAGACACACTCAGAAATAACGTTTAATTTGGGCACCACACAGCCAGACAAATTGACACTTAAAATTACCCATCAAAATTACTATCATTTTTCTTTAAATATTTGATAACTAACTGGTGAAATCTAGTTTTCTTCATGGGGGATAAATTCTTTATTGTATAGACTGTGCTTTTAAAAAATGTGCCAATTTTATTTTACTTGCAGAGTTATTGACATAAATGTGTTCTTAATACACTCATACCTCTAACAACTGTAAGGTTTATAGTGATGTCCACAATTTTAAAATTTCTGATTTAATAATTAATATTTATTTATTCTTCCCCTTGATTAGCCTTGCTAGGCCCTATCAATTTTATTAATCCTCTCAAAGAAGAGGTTTTGACTGTTGATTTTTCTCTTCTAATTATTTATTTTTATATTATCAATTTCAGGTTTTATATTTACTAAGTTTTTCTATTTACTTACACTTAATTTGATTATAATTTTCTCTTTCTTAAGGTTGAAGCTTAGAACATTGATTTTTCACATTTTTTGTTTTCTAATGTAGGTGTTTCATCTTAAAAATATCCCATAAATAACAGTATGAAAGCAAACAATAAACTTTTATGTTTTATTGCCATTCAATGCACGCTATTTTTAAATTTCCCTTTTAATTTTTGTATGATATATTGACAATTAAGAGAAGAGATGAATTGCATAACTTACAAATATTCTTTTTTAATTTATTATTTTCATAGATTACAACATTAAACTATTGTGGTAAGAAAACATACTATAGGATTTGGGCCTTAGAAATTCATTGATACTAGTTTTATGACCCAATCTTTGAATTTTATTTGTGCATCTGTGTGCAATTGAAAAGAATATGTATTCCATCTTTATTATTGTAATATTTTGCTTAATATACTGTCCAAATATTCTATATCCTTAAAGATTTGTTTTACTTGTTTTATCAACTTCTAAGATAGTAACATTAAGAGAGTCAGATAGTTTGTATATCTGTCAATTTCACATTTTATTTCTATTTTTGTGCTATGTATGTTAAAGATTTGTTATTATGTACATCTGCAACTAGAATTATATTATCTCCTTGATGACTTACCCTTTGATTCATGCGAAATGTCTTTCTTTATCTCTGGTAGTACTCTTTGTCTTAAACTCTATTGTTTTGTTATTAATAGAGCCATAAACTCTCTCTTATATTTAGTGCTTTCATGATATATTCTTTCCCAAACTTTTATATTCAACTATTTTTCTTTTTACTTAAAATGTATTTTTTTTCTTTTTATTGTGGTCCAATCTATCTCTCTCTGTATATATAAAACAAGATTTTCCATTTTAACAATTTTTAAATGTACAGTGACATCAATTACATTCACAATGTTGTAGAAATCATTTCTATCTTGTTCTAAAATATTTCTGTCACTCCAAAGTAAAACTTCTTACTCATTAAAAGCTATTTATCCCCATTCATTCCCTTCCCCTAGATACTAGTGATGAACAATCTGTGTTCTGTCTACACTGTATACTTCATACAAATGGAATAGTGCAGTGTGTGACGCTGTGTCTTAATTCTTTCAAAGAGAGAAAGAGAGAAACTATATAATGATAAATTTATTTACTTTACTTTTGTCCACATATTTATTCTTTCTGGTGTTCTTCATTTCTCCCTGTAGATATGGAATTCCATCGGGTATGATTTTGCTTCCACTTAAATCTTTTCTTTTAGCATTTCTTGTAGGACAGGTGGTCTAAAGGTAAACTCTCTCACCTTTGTGTATTTGAAAAGATCTTTATTTTGCATATATTTTGAACTTAATTTTTCCTCCCTATTTAATTCTAGGTTGTTATATTTTTTTTCTTTAATAATATGCCACTATCTTTTGGGAGTCATTGTTCCTCTGTATGTAATATGTTTTGTTTTTTTTTTTTTGCATTTTCTTTGATTTCAACAATTTTACTCGATATGCTTAGGGGTCATTTTCTTTATATTTATTTTATTTAGATTTCTCTGAGCTTTTCTAACCAGTCAGTTTCTGTCTTTCATCCATTTTAGACAACACTTGGCATTATATTTTCATAAGTTTCTTCTCTTCTGTCACTCACTTCTTTAATTCTAGGATTACAATTAAACGTATGTTATATCCACAGTTCCTAGAAGTCGATTTTTTTCTTTTTGATACTTATTTCTGTTTAGGTTTTAGTTTGAATAGTTTCCATTGCAATCTCTTCAAAGTCAATGTTTACAAAGTTTTCATCTCTCCACTAAAATTTCACATCTAATTATGCATGCTTACATTTTATGAACTAAATCATTTAAATAATTTGATAAATATTTTATAATCCTTGTCTGATCATTTCAATTTCAATATCTGGACTATCTCTGAGTTTGTTTCTATTGATCCATTACTCTATTTAATATGAGTCAAATTCTAGCTTCTCTCCAAGTCTCACAATTATTTACTGCTTTCCAGATATCCTCTCTTTTTTTTTTTTTTTTTTTTTGACTTTGTTGGGTTTTCGTTGTTGCCCATGGGCTTTCTCTAGTTATGGCAAGTGAGGGCTACTCTTCGTTGTGGTGCAGGGGCTTCTCATTATGGTGTCACAGGCTCTAGGCACGTGGGCTTCAGTAGTTGTGGTTTGCAAGCTCTAGAGCTCAGGCTCAGCACTTGTAGTGTGTTGTAGTTGCATGGGCTAAGTTGTTCTGCCGCATGTGGGATCTTCCTGGACCAGGGCTTGAACCCATGTCTTCTGCACTGGCAGTCATATTCTTAACCACTGTGCCACCAGAGAAGTTCCCAGATATTCTAAATAGGGAATAAAATGAACAATTCTTATACCAGAAAAGACAGAAACATTTTTGATTGTGATTAAATAAATTTGTGTACCTGTGCCTACTCTATTTCTCCCTTTGGAGATTAGTACAGCATGTGGTCATACTGAAGGTTTTAAACAATTTCATGACACAGAAATATATTTAACTACCTTTAAGCAAAGAGTGTTCTAGGCTTATCAGACCACAGAACTTGGGGAAGAACATGTTACATCGTGTACAATTTTTGTTCGGTAAATGTTCAATTAGGTTATTTAGAGAAAATAAAAACATAGCTAAGCAAGTTTTTTGTAGTCTCTAGTACTTAACTGTTTTTAAAAAGATTTTGTCATTATAGATTACTTCATTAAAACAATCTGAATAGGTAAGAAAAGCAGCATATTTGAAATTAATAGGATGTTCCTAAATTACATATATATTATAGTGGTAAGTTAGTCATTCTGCAGGGTTCTTCATGGCCACATGATGATATTTTGTTTTATTTTGCCACCAGGTGATTTAGATTAAATTGGGTTAATTTGTAAAAAATGTATAAATAAAAAGAAATATTTCTCCATACAACCATTATATTTTGATAAGAAAAATCATATGCCACTTCAACCTATTTCCTCAACCTTCAAGAATATTAATTCACATGTATAAGATTTATGTAGAATCAAATGAAAGTAAGAATTAATATTTGATTACTATACTCTCCTAAGGAACACCCAATTTAACTTAAAAGTGATGGTGACTAAAAATATTATTTTGAAGCAAGAGTCAAATGATCTGAGTCTTGATTTAAATTATACAACAGTATTACTCAAATTATAGAAAGAGTTTTGGTACTGTATGTGTAGTTTTCATAGATTTGGTTTCCAGTTCAATGACAAATATCTCATAAAGGCAGACTAAGAACTTCAAACCAAATATTTCCTTGATAGAAAAAAAAATATGTATGAACATATGTTAAAATATATCTTTTGAAAAGCATCAAGAATCTAAAAATATAGTGAAATCTAAGAAAACCGAAATCTAAGAAAATATGAGAATGAAGCAAGATGACACCTCTGAAAGCAGATGAATAGAAGCTGGGTCCCAGACCTTTGTTCAAGTAGTGCCATTTGGGGTTGGAAATTTGATGCAGTAAGTATGAACTGGAAGGGCTTTCCTGGTGGCGCAGTGGTTGAGAGTCCGCCTGACGATGCAGGGGACACAGGTTCGTGCCCGGCCCGGGAAGATCCCACATGCCGCGGAGCGGCTGGGCCCATGAGCCATGGCCGCTGAGCCTGCGCGTCCGGACCCTGTGCTCCGCAACGGGAGAGGCCACAGCAGTGAGAGGCCCGCGTACCGAAAAAAAAAAAAAAAAAAGAATGAACTGGAAGTAAACAGTCCTCACCAACAATGCAGCAAGCCTGGATTCTAGGTTGCCCATAATATTTCAGATCCTAAGACATGTGATCACATAAATTATTTCTGAACAGCGACAGCTGTAATAGTGTAAGGGGACACCCAAAAAGTTGAATTCATATAAAGCTTTTAAAATATGGTATTGACCAATAAACTTGTTTACCATTATTCATAGCATACATATAACATACTTCCCTCATAAACTAAAAACATAAAATGATTATTTTAAAAATTCCATATTCATGTACATTAAAGCAAAATGGAAAAAAATATTAGGTAAACACTTAAAATAGCATAAACAAATTATTCTTGATATATTTATGTATTTGTATACTTTAAAATTTAGTAAAACAAACTTTAATATACATTCAATAGTATTTTCCGAGGATGTTTTCCCAATACAGTCTTAATAGCAATGGTTTTAGTTGAAAAAAATGAACAACAATTTTCTTTTCAGTTGCATGTTATAGTTAAAATGAAGTTAAAACTTGTTCCAAATAATTATTTTCTTCATATAAAATTTTGCTGAAGTCCATAAGGTTTTGAACTGAGAAACCACTCTTTCTAGAGATGTCAATGCCTGGTAAGCTCAGAAGTTCTGCTAAATGGAAATTATTCTCAAATCTAGTTATTTTTCATATTGAAACATGTTAATAACAAGTAAACATGTAATAAAACATGTAAATAAACATATAAATAAAAACATAAATATACTTATTTTTATATTGAAACATGTAAGTTGTTCAGCCAAAATATTTTCACAGGTAAGTAAGTTTTCACCTTTTTGCCTCCATTCAGAGTACCCTTTTTCAAAAAATTATTTTACAAGTCAAAATTATGTTACCTCTTCAGAGTTACTGAATGTTTTGCCAATTTGATTGGCAAAGTTATAGGACTTTTCAATTTTTGATTCATCAGTGTTAAATATATATTTGTCCAATTAAAACAGAACATTCATAAAAAATCTTATAGGTTGAAATACTTGAAATATTGAATTTCAGAATTAAACTTTGGGGCTTCCCTGGTGGCGCAGTGGTTGAGAGTCCGCCTGCCGATGCAGGGGATACGGGCTCGTCCCCCCGTCCGGGAAGATCCCACATGCCGCGGAGCGGCTAGGCCCTTGAGCCATGGTCACTGAGACTGCGCGTCTGGAGCCTGTGCTCAGCAGCAGGAGAGGCCACAACAGTGAGAGGCCTGCGTACCACAAAAAAAAAAAAAAAAGTTAAACTTTGTATACAATTAGAACTCCCAACTTCTAATTTTAATTGATTCTTGCTTTTATATGGATACATTTTAATGCTTAAAATTTTAAAAATTCCAGTTTGCAAATTTTAAGAACATTTCTTTAATTTAGTAAGAATATTATTTTTTTCAAGATGTTCCACCATAATTTTTTTTTGCATTATCTCTGAGTTTTAAACTGGACTTACATAGCATTCACAATAATATTGGCTGTTTTACTTCAACAAATGTACTTCCAAAATATCTACTTTTATTCTATCTGTTGGGTAAAAATATCAAACTATTATTGGAATTACTGACTTTCTTTTTGAAACCTCTGAGGACATTGGAATCAAAGGATAACCATAGAAAAAGATTCATTGATTCTTTAAAGTAAAACACTCTTAATTTAGAGATTCAAACATATGGTAGGTTTAATGTTACCCTATAAATATTTTTATTTTAAAATATGTTTGATATTTAAATATGATTTGTGTTTCTTACATGTGACTATTAAAATTATGCTGGTACAATCAACTGAATAATAAAAATTTCAGTTAATGAGCCTGTTTTCCATATGCATGTTTATTTTTTTAATTGAAAGTTGACTATCCTAGTATCAAATATATATGAAAGTTCTAAACACTAGTCAATATTAGTTTATGGTAAAATAGGTACAAATTGGGATGGGGCAGAAAAAGAGAAGATCAAAACAAAATAAAATATGTTTTTAATGAAAAACAATTATTTTTAAAAAGGAAGTAAGGTGTTGGTTCCTTATTTTTTCCCTGCAATTATACCGGTTCATGAAAGCCAAAAATCTGAAACTTCTGTAAGTCACCCAGTAATGGTAAACTGAAAAACATCCCCAGAGTAAAATTCATCAGGCGCCAGTTCATTAAACTGCAAGGCCTTTGAGTTGCTGGTTCTGGGAGATGTTTGATGGCTGAACATAGGAGAGTTAAATGGGCCCAAACAGGAAGAGAAATATTTTCAGGAAAATATTCTTCACACAAATTGGAGTAAAATTGCTCATCCTACGTCTCAGGGGCATGGAGAATGCCGAGGCAGCAGCAATACTGCAGCCAACAATGTAAAGACAGATCGATTAAGATGAAGAGACAGTTCTGTAATTCTATTACAGTTGGTATTCAGAATTTCAAAGAAAATATTGAAAGGAAGCCAAGTCTTCAACAGAAACCATCTGATAGAGACTCAGTCCGTAAAGACTCCTTTTAAGGGAATTGCAGCAAACTATGTAGGCAAAGAACTCTGCTTTTAATGAAGAAGCCAGATAACAAGAACCTTGCAGCATCCCAGCACAAAACGCCATTGTGGGTATAGAACTGGAGTGAAAATCTTACAGGAGAATGATTTAAACTATAGTAGAAGCATCCTCTTAAACCAGAGTTACTCAAGATTTTCTGTATATCAATATCACCTGAGAAATTGTTGAACCGTGACATAAACGAGCCTCAGCCAGCACCAAATTACAATTTCCCGGTGATTCTAATGGACTACTAATTGCTGCCATTGAAGTGGCTGGAATTTCTCATTAAATTGTTACTTTACAGTAACTCTGGATCATTGTATCAGACAACACTTCCTATTCATTACTGCTTAATGCATATAATTGAAAAATCCCCGAGAACAAAATCCCCAAGAACACACCTATAACCTAATAAAATGGGATTTAGCAATTGCTTCATCCGGAACGCCACACCCTATTTGGAACCTTGCTGTGTGGTGTCTGAGATTGTCCTGGGTGATTTGAGAGAGGGCTTTTGGGAAGATGGGGTGTGTTCTGGATTGGGTGCTCTCAGGACCCAGGGACAATTTGATGATCAGCCTTCATCATTTTTATCTCGAAAGTGAAAGAAATAAAAGCAATAAATGTGTCATTTGTAAATGTGAGAAGCCACTCAGTGAGCCAAGAGAGGAGCTTACTGGATTATTTCCTGGTGGCACCCTGTCCTTTACTTTGGCTTATGTTTAGAAAAGAGGTCAGATTGATCTTGTTTTTGAAGGTGTCCACATATTTTTGACATTCTGTGAAATTTTTGTTAAGTTCAGTAGAGAACACTATGGAACTTTGAGTTGTCAGCTTCTAGAACCTTTTGACCTTATGTGCTTATGTAATAAAATAAAATCTATTATTTTATTTTAGGATGTGTTCAGTCATCTTCAAGAAATCTTGTATGTGTCTAAAAAGTTTAAGATTTTAGGGCTTCCCTGGTGGCGCAGTGGTTGAGAGTCCACCTGCCAATGCAGGGGACACGGGTTCATGCCCCGGTCCAGGAAAATCCCACATGCCACGGAGCGGCTGGGCCGGTGAGCCATGGCCGCTGGGCCTGCATGTCCGGAGCCTGTGCTCCGCAGCGGGAGAAGACAGAACCATGAAAGGCCCACATACCGCAAAAAAAAAAAAAGTTTAAGATTAAAAATATATACTTTCTAGGGTCTATACTTATAGACTGGAGTGGAAAGGCTCTGTTTGAATTTCTAATATAGAACATTGATAAATTAAGAAAACAGATACAGCATATGACATTACTTCCTCCTTTGATTTAAAAAAAAAATGATGTGTGCCATATGTTCTTTATCCATACATCTGTCAATGGACATTTAGGTTGCTTCCATGTCCTGGCTATTGTAAATAGTGCTGCAACGAACATTGTGGTACATGTCTCTTTTTCTCAGGGCTTATGCCCAGTAGTGGGATTGCTGGGTCACATGGTAGTCCTATTTTAAGTTTTTTAAGGAACCTCCATACTGTTCTCCATAGTGGCTGTATCAATTTACATTCCTACCAAGAGTGCAGGAGGGTTCCCTTTTCACCACACCCTTTCCAGCATTTATTGTGTCTAGATTTTTTGATAATGGCCACTCTGACCAGTGTGAGGTTATACCACTTTTTTGTGTGACAGAGGCTAGTACAGTATTGTGAATCAGTTATACTCCAATAAAAATATATTTTAAAAAATAAAAAATTAAAAATATTTTCTATATGCTGTGTGTGTGTGTGTGTGTGTGTGTGTGTGTGTGTGTGTGTTAGGGTGTTTATGTGTATGTTCATATCAAAGAGGAAAATATTTGATCCTTATCATTATAGATAATATAATGATATTGTGATAATCTTCTGGTTTCAGATGTTAGAATTTCTAATACAAGTTCGAGGAGGAAAAGGGAAACACTAATTTAAAATTGAATCCAGGATTGACATCATGAAAAGAAACTGGTAAAGAGACAAGAGAAAGAACATGTCTACTTCTTTAGATCAACAATCTAGATATTACAGATGAGACTAGTGTCTAAAAATTTATTCTGTATGTGGTTTAGGGATTCCTCTACTGGGAAGTTAAGATACTTTGTAAATATCATGAGGAAACGCTCAACCCCAAACAGCAATAGAAATAAGCACAAATAAAGTTATATGAGAAAAGAAGTTTCCTGTGACTTCGGAAAACTGCAGTTTAAATAACAAAGTACAGAAAGAAGAAAGCAGGATACAGTCATTTTTCAAGCAGAAATTTTAGCATAAAAGGGCAGGGCAGTGTGAAAAATAATTCTGCATAAATAATACTGCAAGAAGTTTGGACAAAGAACATCACAAAGTTAAATCTCTAAAAGTAGACAGTCATAAATGTTCCTAGGGCTTCCCTCGTGGTGCAGTGGTTGAAAGTCCGCCTGCCGATGCAGGGGACACATGTTCATGCCCCGGTCTGGGAGGATCCCACATGCCGCTTGAGCCATGGCCGCTGAGCCTTTGCGTCTGGAAAAAAAAAAAAAAAAAAGAAATGTTCCTAATGTGAAAAATGTTTAGTATATATAAAAAAAAAAAAAAAAAAAAAAAAACAGTAGCAGCATTCTCAGATAACAACAGAATGTCAAGGTTAGATTAGCATTTGCAGTGTTCCTGCACTAGCAGTTGTAGTGTGAATTCCAGAGTAGTAATAGTAGACTGGAAGGTAACTCTTCCAAAGGACAGGTAGTAGCAAGAATCCGGAGGAAGAATGATGGGGGTTAAATTCAGTGGGAAAGAGGAGGATGGGACAGAAGAGAGCAACGTAAATTAAGTGAAATCAAAATTATTTGCTGTCAGAGAGAAGGCAAGAAGGAGATGACTCTTTTGCTTCTGATTTGCTTGTCAGGGGAGGAAGTTGTACTTAACGAAGGTTGGAGATGTGGAAGATGGAGCAAGATAATGAAATGAATAGATGATTGAAACTTTTTCAAGAGACAGCTCAGTGGAGATGTAATTTGGGAATTACCAAGGGTTTGAAATGGTAGCTATAGAGAACAATAAAACCCTTGAGGGAGGAAAGCAGAGAGTTAGACCTGATGAAAGTTACCAAGGCTGAAGGAGCAGGCAGACGAAGGGGAAAAAACATAAGTGATGGAGCAGGGGTCCATTTGGTGCTGTCTGAGGAACCACAGAGAGAGATCCCAGGAGCAGAGGGGGGTCCACAGAGTAAAATGGGGCAGACAGCACTCATGATGAGACTGCTCAGAGCTCCCTGGATGTAGATGCTGAAAGATCATTTCACATCTTTACCAGAATATTTTAGTGGAATATAGAAGTGAAAACCAGATTGCTGTGGGTGGAAACAGCAAGGAAATATGCTCTCTTATATTGAAAAAAAAATTACATATACATACAGAGCAAAACTTGTTCTTTGGAAAAGAAAACTAAGGGGACACAGTGAGGGAAACTAATGTTTCAGAAAGAACGTCTTTTGATTGTTTTAATACTTAAAGACTTTTTTGTTTTGTTCATCAATGTAAATATTATTGCATAGCTAATATGTTCCAGGTACTTCATAAATTGACATCATACTATATATGATACTGTTATGTAACATCCCCTTAAAATTCAGTACTATCTTCCTGCATGACTAAATGAGATTTGGAAATAGATAGATATAGGTATATAATTATTACATATAGTTTCATAATACAATTGTGTAGATATTTTATATGCTATGTAGCTTCATATTTGAATATTAGTAATAAAATTTAATTGATATATTTGCACATGTACTTGAGTACCCAGCTAAAACTAGTTATTGTTGAAAAGTGCATGAGGTTTCTTCCTCAAAATGCTAGGAAGCCTTTATCATCATTTTATGCTGGAGCATTCCACAGTGTCTATAAGGCACACCTATCTGCAATGGCTCCCTGGGTCTTAATGCCATGTTGCCAAGTCCCACAATTCTTTGCCCTGTAGTCTAGAGACATTTTATACCTTTTGGTCCGTATTAAAAATACCAGCTGGTAAAAATACCAACTATCCACTAAGTATTCTTTTTTCCTTACTTTATGGAGGAGTAGTCTTAACAGAGCACTGGACCCTCAGAAATGTCATTGAGTAAACAAGCCTTTGCATTTTTGTAGGGTTTGGTCCCATGCTTCAGTAAACATGTGTCTTGCCCAGGTACCTAGCGTGTCTGTTAGTCCCTGCACCTTAGGACCTGTCAGCATAAGATTGTCACTCCAATGGGCCAACAGCATATCCTGTTGCAGGATCAGATGATTAAGAACTCCAGGATGAAATCATAACAGAGAGACAAGAATTAATGCATATTGAGTATAATTTAATTCTATTTTCTTTCCACAATTAAAGTATTCCACTGTCCTTTGGCATTCAAAAATCTGATGTGTACTCTAATTGTAATTCCTTTGTATGTAGTATCTCTCTACCTTATAGCATCTTTATTCCCCCTTTTACATTTGCAACATCACAATGATATGTCTAAATTTAGTGTTTCTTCAATCTTAGGATTCAAATTATCCATTCTGAAGAACTGTCAGCTGTAATCACTTTAAACATTGTCTGGCCCCCATTTTTTCTATTATGTCTTAATGGAGCTCATTATAGATTAATGCAGGATCTTCTCGTTCTATCCTGCACTACCCATCCTTTTATCTTTTTAAACACACTTGATGATAACACATAATGGCTCTCATTATTGTATACTTAACATGTGCCAAGAACTGTGTAAGCACTTTACATTAAAAATCACATTGGAATCTAAAAAATATAGATTCAATAACTTGCTGGTGGTCACATGTGAGCTCTTGTGCCACATTTGGATGATTTCTCCCTTTCAGCTCTGTGTACAAGTTACCCAATCAATTCTTAATATTTATTTCAATTGTTAAAGCGTTCTTAAATAAGAATGTTTTGTTCCTTTCAAATTCTCATGCTTGTTCAAATGCCTGATTCTTGCTTTATCAACTCTATTTTTAATTTATCTTTTTGAATATGTTAATATACATCTTTTAAAGTATCTCCCATGTTATTATAGTGTCTGTTTCTTGTGTGTCAAATCTTGTGTTTGTTTTATCTACCGCTTGAAACAAGCTTGTTGAAACATGGAGCCTGTTTCGTTCTGTGCTTCTAACTTAGATGGTGTTTCTAAGGCTTTCTAACTTATGAGATTCTATTTGTCCTCTGAGTTACCTACTTGTGTAGCTTCACACGCTATAGAATTAGGGGAAGTTTTGAGTTTCTCTTGCTTGAAATACAACTCTATTGTGATGTTGTATACTTTTACTAGTTATGAGTTTCTCATGTCTTGCCAGTAACATTTTTTACCACACACATAACCCAGCATGAATAGCCTACTTCTTTGACATGTCACTAGGCTAAGGGCTGAAATTATTTTATTTATTTATTTAAAAATTTGTTTTAATATATTTTTTGTAATTATTTTTTTTAATTATTATTATTATTTTTTTTATTTTTGACGGAGTTGGATCTTTGTTGCTGCTCACAGGCTTTTCTCTAGATTTTCTCTTGCAGTGAGCAGGGGCTGACCTTTGTTGCAGTGCATGGGCTTCTCATTGCAGTGGCTTCTTTTGTTGCAAAGCATGGGCTCCAGATGCCCGGGCTTCAGTAGCTCTATGTTATGTGAGATTGTCACAGACCAGGGATTGAACCCCTGTCCCCTGCATTGGCAGGCAGACCCTTAACAACTGCACCACCAGGGAAGTCCCTGAAATTATTTTAAACTCACTACCCTTCCCTGGAGTTTCAGCTCCAAACAGGAGAGGAAATTTTTGGCTCAGCATTCTAACTTTTTATTAGATTAAACAAAGTTTTGCCCAAGGGAAATAGCCCATTTTAATATTCCTCAAAGCTTTGTGGCTTCACTTTTGTCTCTATAATGCTATCTTCTTCTTTATTTCTAGAATGTGGGAATTCCCTTTGTTGCTGTACGGTTTACATGTACTTTTAAAATATCCCATTGTATTTCCTCTGGGCATTCAACGTGTTTGGAGTGAGGGAGAGATGTCCTGAGTTCTCTCTTTCACAGGAGATGGACTTCTGGGGTGGGATACCAGAAAGACAGTTTAATCTTATGTCTTCTTGGTTCATGGCACAGGGAAATCTACCTATACACATGCAGACTTACACTGTAGAAATATAATAGGACTCACTGACAAGCCCATTCACTGGAAAATTCTGCAATTTCTCCCCAGCCTCTTGCTCTACCGTTCTAACTGTATGGATTGGAACAGAATTTCAGTCAACCACAATTTTGGTACCTCTATCAGGCAGAGAATTGGATGAATAGCTCCATTTCAAGAATGACTAGGTCCTCAAAGACACTATTGTCTTGACTGCCATGTTCTTCCTTCCATCCTCTATATAAACTTGTTAGTGAATAGTATGGAGAGCTTGGTTTTGGTGAAATGGGACAATTTAGCCTACATAACAGAAGAATAAACAGAAATGAAAGAAAAGTCATTACAACTGATGCCAGAGAAATACAAAAGTCATAAGAGACTACTATAAACAATGACATGCCAAAAGTTGGATGGGTTCCTCAAAACATATACCCTACCAAGACTAAGTCATGAGTTCATGAATATGATACTAAAAGCACAGGCAATAAAAGCAAAAACAGACAAGTGGGACTATATTAAAGTAAAATACATTTGCAAAGCAAAAAAAAACAACAAAACAAAAAGCAAAATGAAAACAACCAGCAGAGTGTAATAGCCACCTATGAAATAAGAGAAAATATTTGCAAACCATATAGCTAAGAGGTTAATTTCCAAAATATATAAGGAATCCCTACAGTTCAGTGGTCAAAAATTAATAATCAAATTAAAATATGTGCTAAAGGCTCAATAGACATTTCTTAAAAGAGTACATACAAATTTGAACAATAAATGAAAAGACGCTCAATGTCACTAATCATCAGGAAAGCACGAATCACAACCACAATGAGTTACCACCTCACACCTGTCAGGATGGATCTTATCAAAAAACAGAAGATAAATGTTGGCAAGGATGTAGAGAAATTTCAAACCCTGTGCACTGTTGGAGGGAATGCAAAATGGTTTAGCCTTAATGGAAAAGAGTGGAGGATCCTTAGAAAGTTAAAAATAGAACTACCATATAATCTAACAATTTCACTCTATTTTTTTTAAAAAATTGAAATCAAGATGTTGAAGAGATATTTGTACTCCCCTGTTCTTTGCAGCACTGTTCACAATAGCCAAGATTTGGAAACAACTTAAATGTTCACTGACAGATGAATAATAAAGAAAATGTGTTATATACATACAATGGAATACTATTCAACCTTTAAAGAATGGAAACCCTGCCACATGTGACAAAATTGGTAAACCTGGAGGACAGGACATTATGCTAAGTAAAATAAGCCAGTCACAGGAAGCAAAACACTGATTTTACTTACCAGAGGAATCTAAAACAGTCAAACTCATAGAATCAGAGTACAATGATGGTTGCCAGGAGCTCATGGGAGGAAGAAATGGAGAGTTACCAATCAATAGTAATATAAAGTTTTAATCATGCAAGATGAATAAGTTCTAGAGATCTGCTGGAGAACAATGTGCCTATTGTTTAAATACTGTATTGTATATTTAAAAATATTTAGGAACATAGATCTCATGTTTAGTGGTCTTACCCAAATAAAATAAAATAAACCAAAATAAAAAACAAAGAAACAAAATCTATGTTTTATTTTCAAGTCTAAATTAGAGAAAATAAATTCCACTAGAATGGTTTCAACAGTTTTCTGAGGATTCCTATGGTAAATCAGAATGTTTACCTTAAGATAGGCTTGCCTACTGTCTCCCACCAAGGGCTAACTGTAGCATCTTTTATTATTGTTAATATAATTACACATCTCAGAGTATTCCTCAATAGATTATAACTTCCGAGAATACATTGGCTGGCACAGAGTAGTTCCTTAATAAATAATATTTTAAAATAATTTAAATAATAATAAATCATGTTAGAAAGAGTAACATTGTTCAATGAAAAATACTTCAGATCATAAGCTGATCTTCAAAAACACTGCTAGTAATTTAGAGATGACATAAAAAGTCAGTCTAACTTAAAAGTAATTATAAATCTTGGAAAAATATATTTGATCATGTTTTGGGGATGTAACATTTCTGCTCCTAGAATCCTCAGTGACTACTCTAGGTTTTCAGCATGTATTAGAGATTGACAGCTCATTAACAGCTCATTAAGAATGCTGTTAAGGGTGCAAAAGAAATAGATTCTGCACAGTAGATTCTTACTTGTAAAAAGTATTGAAATTTGGGCCAGTTTCAGTGTTTCAGGAAGGACAAACATCTCGGCCTTGCTGTAATGAAAAAGCTCACACAGGACTTTCCTGGTGATGCAGGAGTAAAGAATCCACCTGCCAATGCAGGGGACACGGGTTTGAGCCCTGTTCTGGAAAGATCCCACATGCCGCAGAGCAACTAAGCCTGTGTGCCACAGCCTACTGAGCCTGTGCTCCAGAGCCTGTGAGCCACAACTACTGAGCCCACATGCCACAACTACTGAAGCCCGCATGACTAGAGCCTGTGCTCTGCAAAAAGAGAAGCCACTGCACTGCAACAAAGAGTAGCACCCTCTCGCCACAACTAGAGGAAGCTTGTATGCAGCAACAAAGACCCAACACAGTCAATAAATAAATAAATTAAATAATTAATTAAAAGAAAAAGCACAAACATGCATGGTTAAAATAACAACAAAATGCCATACATTTCATTATATTTCAAAATATATCCCAGTGTGACATATTTTCTTTCTGTAAGTTTTTCTCTGATAATTTATAGAAGTTGCCTGTCAATCTTCAATTCACTTCAAAACATATGCAGTCTTCACTCATTCCAGTATCCTAATTATTATATAAAATCATTTCATCTAAATTTGGAGATTATTTGGAATCATTTGTCAATAGATAAAGCCAAATCACTTTTTTACAAAACACACATGAAAGGAAGATATGCTAAAATATTTTTAAATAAAGAAAAACATGACTACAGAGTTTAAAAAATATCCATATCTATGCTTTGAGCCTGATTTTAACTTAATAGAATTAAACTGTAGTCCAGGCTAAGGGTAGGGAAGCTATCTCCCACAGGCCAAAACCAGCCCACTGCCTGTGTCTGTGGATAGAGTTTTATTGGAGCACTGCCATACTCACTCATTTTGAAATTACCTATGGCTGCTTTCATGCTGAAATAATAGAATATAGTAGTTGCAAAAGATACTATATGGCCCATAAAGTCTAAAATATATACTGTTTGACCTTGACTATTTTGTTGACCCCTGATTAGACTGAGATATTCTTTTATTTACCTTGAATTTATGCCATTTGACTTGTAACATAGTATACAGGTATAGGGAATATTTGTTTGGCTGGAAAGCCCACAGAATTGGACACCTTTAACTTTGGCCTTTGGACACCTTTATATCTTTAGCTATAAATAAGTTATAAATAAACCATAGAGTAAGATTTAAGTCTAGATTATTATCCTTTTTACTTATAATGGGGATGGGATTTCATCCCACAAGTATAGTATATCGTAAGTGTGCTTTTAAATGTTTTTAATATAATTTATATTTTGAACCCCTAGTCCTCCAGGGCAGTAAAAATTTAAACTTGTGTACCAACTTGTAGGCTTTCCTCATTTAAATTTCTGTGTTGTTTGATCTACAGAAAAATTGTGTGGAATAGTTATGGACGTTGAATGCTCTGTTCTAATTTGGTAATTGTTATTTTCCTGGCTTTACTTATTAATCCACACATGATCCCAGAGCTATCCAATATCTTGTATGACATTTGTTCCTCATAACCTAGGCAGCTTATCATGAGACATTAATATATCTTTTGGTCCTTTCCACATATTTTGGATGTTATTTCTATTTCAGGCCATTCATAGGAACTCGCTACACATCGTTTTCTTCCTTTAATACTCTGTGTAGAGAAATCTCTATAGGCCCTACTAATTCTTACTCTATAACATTTTCACTTTGGTTTCCTGCAGGCTCCCTGCAGCTCTGCCTGAGAATTAGGAACAGAGGCACTTTTCTAGAACATACCCTAACACTCACTATTTCTGCTCCATCTCCCTCCACTCAGTTTCATGGAATTCAAGAAAACCCTGCATTCCTCAAATCCTGTTTTTCCAATACATTTATTTATGCTCACCACTCCTTTCTTTTGAGAGATAATGGCCTATGAGAAAAAGAAAAAAAGAAAACTCAAAAGGAGAACACGTATTACTGTATCTTGCCACATCTCACTTCAAAAGCAGAGGACCCAAATATTATGTATGGTTAAAAGAAGGTAAGAGAAAAAAGGGAAAACAAAGTGGGAAATAAAAATAAAAGTCTGTTAATATTTCTGAAGTACTATTTCATTACACTGATTGCTAGTTATTGACATCTCAATCTTCAATGTGAATTTCATATATGGATATCTCTTAGTGCAGGCATGCGGTCAGGATAGGTTAGTTTAGGGTAAAACTACCATTACCTCTCAAATCTTAGTAATGCCATGTGATGAATGTTGATGCCATTTCAGCTGTGAGTTGGTGTAGTTTTCAGGATCACACTGTCACTCAGGGCTTCACTATGGTAGAAGCTTCACTCTTTTGAGATCTACCCTTTGAATCATGAGTCCTTTTTCATCACCAAGAAGAGGATTGGAACCACATGGAGACTTTTCTTGGGCTCAAAGAGGTTGTGACATATACCACTTAAGCTCACTTAATATTGACCTGGGTTAGCCACACAATTCCACAGAAGTACAAATAAGCTGAAAGTGAGTTTTTTTACGCCCAGGCAGGAGACATATTTGAAATGAGATATAGTACTATTATTTTTTTTTTTTTTTGGCTGTGCTGTGGGGCATGAGGGATCTTAGATCCCCCTGTAGTGGAAACACAGTGTCTTAACCACTGGAAAACCGGGGGAGTCCCGAGGTATAGTAGTATTTCTAACACAGGAGACACTATGGGATTTTAAGTTTCTAATTGTTTAAAACTCTTGTATAGGAAATCTCAGGGACTGTATTTTCAAACCATTTGATAAAATGGATCACAATGCAAGGGAACAATTCTATTTTGGAAAAAAAGGGAATACTAAGATGACTAGTTTTTCTAGCCAAGTGAGGCTATTTCCTCATTCTGATGGAAACCAGTGAAGGGGCACCCAGGCTTTCTCCTCCAGTGTGTTCCATAAATCATAACCTCAAAAGGCATGTGGAATTTAAATTATTCCTTCACTTGTAACCATAATGTAATGATGAGTCCATAGCAAAACCAATCCATTTTCAAGTTTTATCCTTGCCATGTTAATAAAATATAGTCTTCAAAGAAAACAGTTATAGAAAAATATGAATTTTTAATAAATAATACCTTCATTATTGTGGGTTTTTTTCTCCATATATCCTTTACATAGCATATTAAATGAAATATACATGTTTAATTTGGGATAAAATAAGGCAAACTAATGGCACAAGGAGGGTGGGAGGGAGAAAAGAGGGAGGAGATATGGGGATATATATATGCATATAGCTGATTCACCTTGTTATACAGCAGAAACTAACACAACACTGTAAAGCAATTATACTCCAATAAAAATGTCAACCAAAAAAAGTAAATAAGGCAAACTAAAATAAAATATTAAAGAGGAAGTAGTAAAGTTGAATTTTATTTTAACTCAATATTTTTCCAGTATGTGTATTCAGTATAATCATAAAATGCAAATTTTTAGAATATTTATTGATTTGAACCAAAAGACATGATAATGATTTTTCCAGAACAAATGTTTTTGTAAGTACTAGAAAAATAAAAGTAATTGTTTTAAGTAAGAATGTATCTGGAGTTATATATTATAGCTCTTTCAATCATAAGAAGTCTATCACAATGTGGGAGAAACAAAAACATTTGGTTAGAAAGAACAAGTAAAACAGAGTAGATTTGAGTCAGCAAATGGTTACATGGCTGTGAAGTCCTGATTCACTTCCTTTCATTAATTCCCCTATCAAGTAAACTGAAGTTTAAATTTCCATCGTCAAAGTTTATTTTCTTAGTCAAGCAGTTAACCATATTTATAGAAGTTTGACCATTCTAGGAAGGAAAAGTGCTGATAATAGCATCAATATGAAGAGAGAGGGATTTTAAAAAACATATAAATCTCTATTTTAAAAGCCAATAGTTTTTTTTTTTTTTCTAAAAATCCATGTGATTATAAATTACCTAATTCTTTAACTTTTGGGGTGCTAACATATCAATTTATTTGATTTGTAGATTTAAGTGTAATGATGGGAAAAAGAGGGAATATTCTCAACCTGTAGGAAGATGTCATTCTTATTTCAACACACGCTGAAAAGCAATTCATGATTTGAAGATTATTTACAAGTCTTGTAATTCAAACCCTCATCCAATATAAGAATCTCCATCTAAAATACATCTCTTGGAGTTAGCTAAGTTTGTGCTCACTTGCTTCAAGTAAAAGAAAATACGTTACATCATGACATACCTATCTAGTGACTTTAATTTCATAGACATGTTTCTTATATTGGGCTGCCTACCGCAGCAATGCTGGAGTTTTATTTTATGTAGGATGGGAATGTCCTTGGAATCAATATCTTTGAGGGAGTGAAGGAAGAAAGATTATGCAGAGGAAGGAATGAAACTGGAATGCAGTTGTACAAAGGACTCAACCAGTGTGATTGAGAGCCCTAGAGCTAGGCTTGCCCTTCAGAGTTATCCTGCAATCCGACAGGGGTCTCATTGCTTATACCACTGTAAAAGCCAGTCATTGGAATTAGGGTGTCCCCTGGGAGGGCCTATGAACTTGATGGAGGTAGCATTTCTTGGAATGTAATTTAGCTGTGAGCTCTCAGCCTTCAACACACCCAGCAGCTTGGGGAATGGATGCTTTAATCCTTAAAGAATGGAACAGTGTGAATGTTTTCATCAGCCTAACCCTTGCTTCACTCATATCAATTTTTATTTAATAATAAAATATTCAGACAACTCCACAAGATTCTAGCTGGTCTCCTTTTCTTTTCTTTTTCTTTTTTTTATTTATTTATTTTTTCCTTAGAATTTTTCTCTTTATTTATTTATTTATTTATGTTTGGCCATGCCCTGAGGCATGTGTGATATTAGTTCCACTACCAGGGGTCAAATCCATGCCCTCTGCAGTGGAAGCGTGCAGTCTTAACAACTGGAATGCCAGGGAAGTCCCTAGTTGGTCTCCTTTCCTGAGAAATCTTTTAGGAAAGTTAATTGGATGAACTACAAACCCCTATCTCCCCACCCCACCATTGTCACTGGACCAGAGGCCTTAACTGATATCTATCTACAATATCAGTTGCCCTTTATTTGAGAATTTTCTTAACCTAGGCTTGTGCCTTTGTGGAGGTATGATCAAGAACCTCTTTTCTCATGGTCTAAGTTTCTGGGTACATACCTTTTTCAGGGCATGGCAAATACAATAGTCCATTTACTGTCAAATTTCTGCCAAAAAATACCAAGATATGCCCCAAAAGGTCACCTGAAGAGCCAAGTATCTCCCTCCATATACCCAAGTTTTAACAGTAGGACAACCTCCTGTTGATAATTGTGGTCAATTTCTCCAGATGGGAGACTAATTCTTTTTCTTGCCTCATGGTTTCTTGGCACATGGAGTCTGAACTAACCAAGCAGCATTCATAACCTAAAGTTATTAAAACAACTGCTATGTCCTGGGGTGAAGTCATTTCTCTTTAACAGTGAGCACCTCTAAACTCACAATGTTGGTATGGAAAGTACGGGTTCCCTAAGAAGGCAGCTAAGTGTGAAGGTAAGCAAGCCTACTCCTACTTTTACCACCAGCTTCCCAGACCCAAGTGTTCTACCTATTGGTTCTTATAATAACTGTTGACTTAGGATGTACAATGCATCCTGGAGGATGGCACCCCATTCTCACAGTACAAACTCCAAGTCAGCACTTCAGTTCCATCTTCAGAGACCATGCTCCACGCTACTGAACCAGCAGCTTCTGGGTGACACAGTGTTTGATATGAACAGTGGACCACTCCACTGTGCATCCATTTCCTTTGCTCTAAATTGGATTTCTTTGTCTGATGAGAAGTATCAAACACTTTGTAAACACGGATGGTGCTTGCTCAGGTCCTGAGAGCAAGGAAAGGCTAACCTGTACCAGGAACGTGTGTGAATCCAGGCACAACACTAGGGTTTACAGGGCCCAGCTGGCTGACTAGTTTCCTTGAGGGAAGTGTCCAGCATTGGTCTTTGTTGTGGGCAGGTCAGATATTCAGCAACAGCAATAACTAGATAGGCTTGTTGATGAGGACCCAAATCATAGGGTCTATGTGTAGTCCACTTCCCTGCTACCAGGATCACTCTAATCCAACAGCCATTGTGCAAGTACTGGAGACTGGTAAGAAAGGTTGGGTGGTAGAGTCATTCTGTTTTATTGGTTACTTAGTGCCTCTTCCATGATGGTTCTTTATTAGCATATAACATATTTATTAATACATAATACAAAGATATTTTGTAAAGTCCATTTATGTGTACTCCATACTGGCCTTTTCTCTAGTAAAGATTTTCCCTAATGTTACAATCTTTCTACTTGCCTCTAGTCAACCAGCGAAGCCATTCATGAACCTGCAATATATCCTTAGGTCTGGGAACTTCTCTTTTAACAGAAAGCAGGTAACAAGGAAGATTACCCAACAATCTGGCCACTGGGTGCATTGTCCCTAGTCATTATGTTCCCTGATCACGCACAGATAGGCTCTAGTGCAGCAGACTCCTAGTTTCAGTTTGCAATCACTGAGTCAAACCATATCTTAACCAAAGGTGGCTTATTTACTCCTCAATCCATTGGGAGTGACACCCACTCCCTTATCTGTCCACACGTGTGAGCTGAGGGAAATCCACTGGTGCAATAATGCTTAATGACACTGGGTTCTAAGTTACCTACTTGTGCAGCTTTTTTATGAACTTGGAACATTCTCATTTTTAATCCTTGACATACCACTTCTACCTTAAGATGGATTTACATTGGGCAGCAGACTTAGTGGAATTGACAGAACCCAAGCCATCGCAGACTGTTCTAACTTCATATTCACCTGATACCCCATAGTCTGGTAATTTGTTATACTCCAGGACTCAGTAACACACCAATAACTGTTTTTAATAGGTATAATTTGAATGGCTTAGATCTGCTACAGGGTCCTTTCTTGCTCTTAGGCTCACTAAGAGCTGGCAGCCTTCCACCTCACTCAGAAGAATGTGTTGAATCTATATTCCCAAATGTGAAATTGCTATTGTAATCTTACCGATCTAATTTTCCCAGTATCACAATAGCTAAGTGTCAACTCCCTTGCTTCTTTCAGTTAAACAGCAACATACAGCCTCTAAAATTTTGGGATCATCCCCTTTGCTACTTGGGACAGCAGTTCTGTAACAGCACCATCTCCTCTTAGCCCTGACTTGCCGAGAACACCCACACTGAGTTTCTGTGTGATGTAATTGCATCTTTCTCCAGCATGGTGACTACTGCTGTGATATAGTGTCCACAGATCACTCCCAGCATCCATGGAACAGACCTTACTTAGGATATCCACCCCCTTTGCTTAACCTTTTGATCTTTTCTTTTACTGTTTACCAAAGCTTTTCTCTCTCTCTTTTTTTGTTTTATCTTAGTGTTAGTCATCAGTTTTCCCCAAACATCCCAGGTCATTCTAGTAGTGTGTAGGCACGGTTTCTTGAGGTCCATACCAGAATGTTCACCCATATTACAGGGAGGTAATCCCGTATCAACAGACTCTTCCTCATATAACTTGCATCCTGCTTCCGATGGTCCCTCAGAATCCAGGCCCACGCATGTCCTCCCAACTCCTTCCGTACATATTTGCTAGTTCTTATTGTTCCTTTGAAGTATAGTCCCTTTTCTCTGGTAACAGGCCCAGCACTTCCTTAGCCAGAATATGAGGTGAGTTAATAGGGCTATTATGTTAATGGCCTGAAGTGGAAGTAGGGTAGATCATGAGTGAAGTACTTGTTTTCCTGCAAGGCATTGGTCATGGTAACATCTCACAGCAAGAGGGAAATGTTAGGCTTTAAAAGGAAGTAATGGGTACTCCTGCCAACCCAGAAGATTCACATATGGGAATTTTAGGTTACCTAGTGTCCTCATACCATTCCCTGGGGTCTTATTTCTTCTTAATCAGAGCCCCAATCTTAGTGTAGCCAACTGCTGAAGTTGAGAATTCCATATCCTCTGGAGCTCTGTTACACTTATAATTAAATTATTAACCTTATATTCATTTTTTTCTGCCCTCTGGCAACACATAGGAGATGAGACTCCTTATGTATTGCCAAGGAAGCTCTCTTACTTTCAGACTTAGCTTTTCTCTCTCTCTCTTTTTTTTTTTTTTTAAGTTGAGATTAAAATTCACATATAACATTGTGTAAGTTTAAGATATACAATGTGTTGATTTGATATTTTTATACATTGAAGAAGAATTACCACCATAGCATTAGTTAACATCTCTATCACATATGCCACAATTCCTTGTTGTGGTGGGAACAATTAAGATCTAGTCTCAGCAATTTTGAAGTTTATAATACAGTATTTTTGTCTACAACCACTATGCTGTGCCATTAGATCTCCATAACTTATATATCTATATTATTTGCAAAGACTTAGCTTTTTTTTACACCCTCAGGCTTTATTCTCTTTCTCCAATACATTAACTGACCCCAGCAATAGCCAACCAATTCCATAATCCCACAGTAGGGACTTCCTCTGAACTTTTCAAATGACTGGTATTGCCCCCATCCATGCCTTCTCTTTTACTAATTTCCCATCAAGATCACCCCAGAGATGGTATCTACTTTCCAGCTATGATGACCTTTTTATCACCAGATAGAGGTTAGGTGATTAACCTCAAAAATATCACCTTACAGTCTGCTTCCTGGACTGCACCTGACTGATTTTATGTTTAAAACCACAGCCCTTCCTCATGTGCATTTCTAAGTAAATGGACCAACCTGACCAAAGACAATTTAGAATATCATCGGCCATTATGGGGAATTTTTCAAATCCCCAAACTTAGTTTCCTTAAAATTGAATTGGACTACAGTAACCCAAAACTTTCCAGACATGAATGGAATGCTTATTTCAATTGGTATTCTGAGGCTTCCCAACATCATCAGAGTCTAAAATTGCCTCTCTGCAAAATAAGATTTTACAATTAACTGAGACAATTAAATAAAGTCAAAATGGTTCCTGAAGCCTCAGGCTCCCCTTCCTTGGATTCTTTGTTCAGGCCCCTCCTGGCATACCACCTTGTCTCTCTCCTTTGTCTCCTCTTGGCCAGATTCCACCCTTGATGTCATCTTCCTTCTTCCCTTCTACACTGCCTACATTTCTGTATACCCTCAATCTCCCCATACTAATCCTCTAACCAAACTTCCTCTTTTCTCTGAAACCATCCCTACTCTCTTTTCCTCTGAAACCTGTTCCTTTCAAATGATGACTCTGAAGATCCAGAGGCTAAACCCTTAATGTCTTATGTTCCCTGCACTAAAGTTGAGCTGTGAGCTGAAGTCAAAGATTTTCCCAAAGTAACAGATTCTCACAGATTTGCTGAGGAATGCAATATGGTCATTCAAATATATCAACATGGATTCTTTGACTTATATCAGCTAATTCATATGCTTCTCAGTGAAGGTCAGACCCAGCACTGGATGAAAATTGCTAATTGAGAAAATCCTGAAATGTCTCTAGAATTACAATAGGGAGACAGTCCAATGACTTTTTATATGAGCAGGCTCAGGCAATCACTAGGGAATTTCACTGAACAATTTCTATGTTTTTGCCAAAGACTTTTGATTGGAACAAAATTCAGGCTTTCACATAAAAATCTGATGAATTTATTCAGGAATATTACACTGACTTCAGATTATTTTTAAAGAAAATTCTGGTCTTCCTTCAGATGTTCTTCCACACAAGTAACTTTTGCGTGTATATTTATTAATGAGCTGAACTGGGACCTTTCCCCTCTAGTAAGAAGGACCATGATGGAATGGGAAATTCTGTGTGCTCTGGGTATAGTTATTCTGGCAAACCAGGTCTCTCCTACTCTAGATGTCACATCAAAGGCAGGTTACCAAAATACATGATTTTTAACTATAGAAAATGAAGGCCTCTGAATGAAACAAAATTTTTTCTTAGTTTCTGCCACTATTGCAAAGAGCCAAGACATTGAAAAAGAGATTATTACAAATTTAAGCGCTTTAGGAACCTTCAGCCCTCTAACCAGCTTTTCCATTGTTCTCCCAGTTCTCAATGACAAGGCTCCGAGGAGCTCCACAAGATCTTCCCAATCTTCCTAATCAGCTTGGAGAAATATTTCTCCAGATTGGGGATGAATATCTCCCATTCCTAATTAACACCAGAGCCACACTCTTAGTACTCAAACCCAGGACTATAAAACAACCCCTGCCTTGGAGTAGTAAACAGTTCAAATAGAGGGGATCCCTAATAAACTTCAAAAGGTTCCTGTCTCAGAAACTAATCCTTTTTGTTTGAGCCTTTTGAGAGATACACACCTTTTTCTTCTTAGTTCCTTTGACCCTACCTATTTATTAGGCTAAAACTTTCTAGGGAAGAATCATACCAGGTTTTTTCTCTCAAAAGGGGAATATAGTTCTAGAAATTAACATTAGTTATCAAATTATACACCAGGTGAATTAAATGACCCTTTGACATCTTATTTTTTCCTTCTCTAAAGGTACTAGAGCAGATTTTGAAAACACTGATTGTTTGTCCCTATTGAGTCAGCTACCATTTTCCTTATGTAGAAAATCTTCAACTGATGTTGGCAAAATTCATAACACATCTCACAGGAAAATTCAAACAGAATTTTAACCTCTTCTAAATCTCAGCTCCACCTCTTTTGAAACTCATAAACTATTATCCTTTGAAATAGTCACATGCCACCCAATGCACTTGGCTTCCTGCTTATTTTGACCCACAAATAATCACAGGATAAATATTCTAAAATTGGAAAGGCATAATTGTTTTTATTAAAAATATCCATGTTTGGTAGAGCAATATTTTCATGGTGTGCTCTTGGGAGATGAAAACCTTAGGAAACACACCTTGCAACATAGATATTTTGTCTATTGTAAAAGACACCTCCAGAAGAACCCTTTTCTGTCTCACTGGAAAGACCCCTATCAAGTACTGCTAACCAACCCTTGTGTCACCAAACTCCAAGGAATAGACTCTTGGATTCTTATGACACACCTAAAGAAAGTATCAAAACCTGACTGAACATGCACATCATCAGGTGACCTGAAAGTAAAATTTCCTGGAATTGAAACAGGTGATATCTGATGACAGCTTTCTCAAGATATCTGAACCTGGCTTGTTTGAAATTTTCTGTCAAACCTTTGATGATGACGTAAGCTTTCATATGCTCTCCAATGTCTTTGATTTTGATAACATATGGACATTAGATAAAAAGTGCCTCCCTCCTGTCCCACCTTGTTACTTGAATATGATCTTGATAGGTTTCCAGTCTGTGACTGCACTGTCTCCCTCCAGTGTGAGACACAACACCCAGGAAAGTGCCTTCCTGACATTGATGTACAAAATGTCACTGAAAATAGAAAACCTGAATCTTGATCAATGATGCTTTCAGAGAAAGGTCTTGATCAAAAGGGGAAAATGCAGAAAATTTAATGAACAGAAATCCCAATTAAATAGCACTGGGAGGCCAGAAGAGGGGGATCTCATATCCTGTAATGACAACAGAGCCCAACAGAAAGAAGAAAGACTTCTTTTATTTCTTCAGAAGAACTCTGCCAATGAAAAACTATGGACTCTTTGCTTACTATAGCCCTCCCACCGTTCTTTTCCTTTCCTTGTCATGCATGGGATTGCATATGGCATGCCATATTTGCAGACCCCAAATTGCAATTCTATGCTGATCCTGAATAAACCCATCTTTGCTGGAGAAAAATCTGGTAATCTGTTTCAGGTAAACAGCTTCCATTCCAGTTTTCCAGCATTCTTATTTACATTAGCCATCATACTGTGTAATATTTTGTCTCTTATACAGAGACACACACACAGCCTTGACTATAACTTAAGTACACCATATAACTGACTAAGAATATTTCAGATCATCAATTTTCACATTTTTACCCTTTCAATTTCAGAGCTTATTTTACTCTCTTAGGTCCTGATACTTCCTTCTAACACATCTGGCACAATTATAAAGGCATATAGATATAAAGCTCTATATCATCTTAGATTTTAAGACTTAGAGGATATATGAGTAAACCCATGAATTATATTATAATTTTACAATTACATTTTTATAAGCACGGTTTTATTCTCTCAAGATTTCTCATTCCAAAATTAGAAAAAATGAAGTGCTTGTATAGCACTTGGGAAAATATCAACATTGAAATTTAACAAAACTAAAAGATTTTCTTGGACTCAGAACTTTAGAACCTCAGTGTATATATGCCTTCAAAGAGTTACAGCTATTTCTTCCTTTTTTTTAAATTAAAAACATTTGCATGAACAGAAGACATTGCTTTTAACAGTTCACAAGCTTCTGCTGTTTTTATGCTCTCTGAAGGCTGTATCATCTTTTAATGTCAATGCAGTTGGTTGCCATAGAAATTATAATGATGTCACTCACTATTTAAGTCTAGAAATAAACAGAAGGAACAGATGGGCATTTGAGAATGAAGGGCATAATTTTAATGCAAATGTTCTTGAAAATAAAGAATGGCAGGTTAAAAATCACATGCAAAAAAATAAAACTACCACGTGCAACATTTAAAATTAGCATGTGTCTCTATTCTACAGTGAGCTAAGACGCTGAGTTGGAGTCAGGGGCAAAAGAAGAGAAGGAACAGGAAAAGCATTCTCACAGAGCATAGATTAAAACAGAATCGTGTCTTATGGAGTTGAAACCAGATCATGGTTACATTACATGGATGTGAAAGTCCAGTAATCTCAAGGAGGGATGGGACTGAGACAGACTGAAGAGAAATATGAACTTAATCTCAAAGAAACCGAGGAGGGTGACAGTTAAAAAAGCAAAGCCAGTAACGTATCTGAGGACAGATAGAAACATGTTTTACATTTATGGCCAGAGAATCAAAGAAGACACATGGATCTAGGTCTAAAATGGCAACAAAACTTCTTTTAAAATTTCACGGTTCCATAATATGGCAACATTTACTTATAGGAGATGTACAACTGCATCTATTATATTCTTTGTAAAAAAAAATTCTCACTATGAGAAATAATATAATAATTCACAAATTACTTAAAATATAGCAATGTACTCTGGGCACCACTACAATAGGTGTCACACTAAAAATCAAACCAGTAAAAGAATGAAAAATACTACCAATTTAAAATTAAGACAATTTAAATGGAACTCTGACACACAGACTTTTTAGACACTGTTTTTAAAATATGATTGGGGTTGTAAAAAGACTATGGATGTTTCCATCTGCAAGCCTTTTTTGTTTTGTTCTGTTTATCTGTGTAAAAAAATTAATAAATAGAAATCTCTTAAATAAAATTTGGAGACCAGAAATGGGAGCTCTCACACCCTGTGAGGATAGCAGAGACAAACAGGAAGGAGAAAGACTCTTCTTTCCTGACAAGGACATGGAAAACCATGGGCATTTTGTTTACTTTAGCCCTCCCAGCTTCCTTTCTCCCTCTACAAAAGTGTTCTTTGCTTGCCACACAGGGACTTACATGTGTCTCACCACGGTCGCAGATCCTGAATTGCAATTCTTGGCTAATTCTGAAAAAAAAAAATTTCTGCTGGAGAAAAATCTGGCAGTCTACTTGTTCCAGGTCAACATCTGGATAGAAAAATTTACTCAATGGTCACATATATAACTAGAAAATAAGAATTTGGGGGGAAAAGCTATCTTCTAAAGATACACATTGAGTCAATTCAAAATGGAAATCCCTTATGAAAATGTAACACAACAATTATTTGAAAGACAAAGAGAACTGTTTTACCCTGTACTGATTTTCACTACCTGAAGTTTTAAATTTGGTACTGATGTATTTTAAACATAAGCTATATTGAGTCTTGAGCTGATGGAAACAGGCATCCTGGATTAGTAACTATGCAATGACACTGAGTGGTGTCCTTAGAAGAAACTGGGTCCCCATTGTAGCTTTGTTCCCGGTGGCCTGTGCATATAACCCCTTCCAGTTATTCTTACATATGTTACCAAACCAGGTTTGTTTTGTCTGACAGGTAGCAATACAAAATGCTGAGACCCTGAGGTTTGCAGTAAAGGGAAGGCTTATTCAAAAGGCAGCCAAGCAAGGAGATGGCAGAATAAATCTCAGATTCACCTCCCCAAAGGCAAGGGGCTTGAGGTATTTATGGGATAAAGAATAAAGAAGCAGGATAGTCTGAAGTGTGGGCAGCCTGAGGAGGGAGGGGAAATGTGATTAGAGAAAGGTGTGATAATTGTCATTCTGTGCAGACATGTCCAAAAATGGAAACAACACAAGATGAGGGTGGAGTTTTTGGCCTTCTGACTTCAAAGGCCACTGACTGGATGCACTCACATGGCCAGCTGGAGGGTCAGTGGCGATCCTATCCAGTCTTAACAAGCTCACTTCAAACTAACCCAACTGACTCCAAGTTCCTGAAAAACAACTTGGGAAAACCTCTCATTGTTTAGGCTATGTGCTGCTTGGAGGATATGCAAGTCTTTTGTAGCAACAATTAAAATGATCTTGATTAGTGAAGGCAATTTACAGGTGAAATGGATTACCCATGGTTTCACATGTTTATTGTGTTTCTGTAAGGAGTGACACACTCAAACTGCCAGAGGAAACGAGGGACCAGTATGTAAGAAGTGCTGTTTTCTTCAGTAATATTAACTCATAAAATTGAGTTGGGTATTTTGAGTTCACCTCTCTTTAATGATTTTAAAATTTTGTATTACAAAATTAAAAAGAAAATTAATGGTTTTGTTATAGACTGAATATTTGTGTTCCCCAATATTTACATGTTGAAACCCTAACCTCCAATACAATGGTATCAAAAACTAAGACCTTTGGGAGATCATTAGAATCAGCCCTCATGAATGGGATTAGCACCCTTATAACAGCCTAGAGAGAGGTTTCTTCTTTCTGCTCTCCACCATGTAAGGATACAGCAAGAGCACAGCCATCCACAAACCTGGAAGCAAACTTTCACAAATCTGCTGGTGCCTTGATCTTTGACTTCCCAGCCTCTAGAAGTGTTAGAAACTTGAGGACACAGGGTGGGAGGGGGAAGCTGGGGCAAAGTGAGAGTAGCACTGACATATATACACTACCAAATGTAAAATAGTTAGCTAGCAGGAAGCAGCCTCATAGCACAGGGAGATCAGCTCGGTGCTTTGAGACCACCTAGAGGGGTGGAATAGAGAGGGTGGGAGGGAGACGCAAGAGGCAGGGGATATAGGGACATCAGCATATGACTGATTCACTTTGGTGTACAACAGAAACTAACACAATATTGTGAAGCATTTATACTCCAATAAAGATCTATTTAAAAAAATATGTTTGTTGTTGAAGCCACCCCATCCTTGACAGTTTTGTTAATGCAGACTGTATGGACTAAGAGAGGTTTAAATTAGATGATGAACTTACATGATTTCATAAAATTTAAAAATACATCTTTGAAAAATACAGAAAAACAAACATTTATTAATTTAATCTTGGGGATGGTTACTGGTCTGAATCAGGTCTGGAGATGTTTTTGTCATTTACCTATTCAGGGTCATCTACAATTCACTTCATATTTTATGTTCTCGTGCTGTTTTGGACAACCCCAGTCCATCTGACCAAGTATTGTCAAACACAAAAATTGTAAATAACTGCAAAGAACACTTAAAGCTTGTATTTAATTGCTAAAAATTTACTCTTCTTTGAACAACAACAAAAACATTCTTACAATTATATTTTCACTACTTTTAAAATTTAACAAAAATGCTTCAGAAGTTTCTATGTTCTTTCAATGGTGTTTTGTACTCCACATGGACAGAATAGCAAAGGCTTCCCTTCTATAAGTAACTAGTATAAAGAACTGTTTAAATCCTCTTGGCTATTGGAAGGAAAAGACAAAACAAGTATAATCTGATACTTACAGTTGATTGTTTTATGTATAGAAAAATTTGCATATTGCTAAAACTTTTAAAAACAAAAATACAATAATTTAATAATAATTTATAAGTGTGTATAGTTTAGTAATTTTCTAACATATATGTCCTTCTAGGAAAAGGAGAATTAAAATGAAAAAACAAAACAACAGTATTTACATCCTGATACATAAAATGTCTTCTAAAGTCTCCTAAGTGAAAATAAGAGACTACTATTAGATTAATATTTTTTGTCTCTTTATTCCTTGATAATGAGCTGATGAAGTAAAATCAAGGGTAATTTTCACATTGTCAGAAAATGTGAAGTAATTTATAAGTGGTTAGTGCCCATACAAAAGGCTTGATTAATTCTGTTTTACATTTGGTGCACAACTTTGCTGATAAAACACTCAGAATGAATGCAGGTAAATTGTTGGACAATGATATTAAAAATACTGGAATAAGATTTAGAAGATTATAGCCTATACATTTTTATGTCATTGAAGTATAGTTGACTTACAATATTATATTAGTTTCAGATATACAACATAGATTCCACATTTTTATAAATTATAGTCCATATAATTATTATAAAGTAATGGATATAGTCCCTGTGCTATATGTCACATCTTTATAATTTATTTAGTTTATACCTAGAAGTTTGTACCTCTAAATCCCCTTCACCTATTTGGCCCACCCCGGACCCCTCTTTCATCTGGTAACCACTAGTTTCTTCTCTGTTATATATGAGTCTGTTTCTGTTTTGTTATGTTCATTTGTTTGTTTTATTTTTTAGGTTCCACATATAATTGACTAGATATAGGTTTTGTATTTCTCTGTCTGAGTTATTTCACTAGCATTATATCCTACAGGTCCATCCGTGTTGTCATAAATGTCAAGGTATCATTCTTTTTCATGGCTGAGTAATATTCCATTGTATATATCCTACATCTTCTTTATCCATTCATCTTTTGACGGACACGTAGGTTGTTTCCACATCTTGGCGAATGTAAATTATGCAGTTATGAATACTAGGGTACATATATCTTTTCAAATTAGTGTTTTCAGGTAAATCTCCAGAATTGAAATTCTGGATCATATAGCTGTTCTATTTTTAAACATTTGAGGAAACTCCATTTTGTTTTCAATCGTAGTTGTACCAATTTACATTCACACCAAAACTGCACAGCTACCCTTTTCTCCAGGTCCTCATGAACACTTGTTATTTCTTGTCTTTTCGATGACAGTCATCCTGATACATGTGAGGTGATACTTTATTGCAGTTTTGATGTGCACTTCCCTAATGATTAGCAATGTTGATCATCTTTTCATGTGTCTGTTGGCAATCTTTATGTCTTCTTTGGAAAAATGCCTATTCAGGTCCTCAGCCCATTTTTTTATCTAGTTGTTTGGATTTTTGATATTGAGTTGTGTGACTTATTTTGTTGTGTTTTGGATATTAACCTACAAGACATATCATTTGCAAATATCTTCTTTCATTCAGTGGGATATTTTTCTTTCTTTGTTGTTATTGTTGGTTTCCATCACTATGCAAAAGCTTTTAAGTTTGATTAGGTCCCATTTGTTTATTTTTGCTTTTGTTCCTCTTACCTGAGGAGACAAGACCAAAAAAAAATATTGGTAAGACATGTCAAACAGCATATTGCCTCTGTTTTCTTCTAAGGGTTTTATAGTTTCAGGTCTCACAGTTAGGTTTTTAAACCATTTTGAGTTTATTTCTATATGTGGTGTGAGAAAGTAGTCCAGTTTTGTTCTTTCATGCATAGCTGTCCAGTTTTCCCAACATCACTTACTGAACAGACTGTCTTTTCTCCTTTGTCATAATTTAATTGACCATAGTGTGTAAGTTTATTTCTGGTCTCTTTTAATCTGTTCCACTGGTCTATGTGTCTTTTTTTGTCAGCACCTTGTTGTTTTGATTACTGTAGTTTTGTAGTATAGTCTGAAGTGAGGGAATATGATATCTCCAGCTTTGTTCTTTTCTTCAAGGTTTCACTGGTTATTAGGTCGTCTTTACTATTGCCATACAAGTTTAGGATTACTTGTTCTCACTCTCTGAAAAATGCCATGGGCATTTTGATAAGCATCACACTAAATCTCAGGATTTCTTTGGAGAGGGTGGACATTTTAAAAGTATTAATTCCTCCAATCCATGAACAGAACAGAATAGAATAGAATATCATTCTATTTCTTTGCATCATCTTCAATTTCTGTTTTCAATGTCTTATAGTTTTCAGATTATACGTCATTCACCTCTTTGAGTAAATTTATTTCTAGATATTTTATCTTTTTCTATTGTAAAAAAAGATTGTATTCTTGAACTTCTCTTTCTGCTAGTTTAGTATTGATGTAGAAATTCAACATATTTCTGTATATTAATGTAGTGTCTTGTAATGTTACTGAATTCATTGATAAGTTCTAACAATCTTTGAATGGATTCTTCAGGGTTTTCTTCATATAATTTCATGTCATCAGCAAATGGTGACCATTTTCATGTTGCTTTCAATTTGGATGTCTTTTATTTTACTTTTCTTGTCAGATTGCTGTGTCTAGGATTTTCAATGTTATGTTAAGTAGAAATGGGGAGAATGCACATACTGGTCATAGTCCTGATTTTACAAGAAAAGCTTTTAGCCATACATCATTAAGTATGAAGTTAGATGAGGATTTGTCAGAGTATGTTCCTTGTCTTTATTACACTGAAGTATGTTTTTTGTATACCAACTTTCTTGAAAGCCAACATCATGAACAGATATTAAATTTTATCAAAAGCTTTTGCTGCATCTATTGAGATCATCTGATTTCTATTCTTAAGTTTGTTAACGTGGTGTATCACATTGATTGATTTGAGGGTATTGAACCATGCTTACATCCATGGAACAAATACCACTTGATCATGGTGTATGATTCTTTTAATGTATTTTTCAAATTGGTTTGTTAATATTTTGTTGAGAATTTTACATATTTCTTTATCAGGGATATTGACCTGTAATTTTGTGTGTGTGTGAGGTGACTTTGTCTGGTTTTGATATCAGTGTGATGCTGGCCTCATAGAATGAGTTTGACAGGGTTCCCTCCTTTTCAATATTTTGTAATAATTTGAGAAGAATAGGTATAAACTCTTCTTTAAATGTTTGGTAGAATTTTTTTATGAAGTTGTGTCCTGGACTTTTGTCTGTTGGAATTTTTTGATTACCCATTCAATTTCAATATTAGTAATGTCTGTTCAGATTTTTAAATTATTTTTTACTGGAGTATAGTTGATTTACAATGTTGTGTTACTTTCTTCTGTACAGCAAAGTGAGTCACTTATACATATACATATATCCACTCTTTTTTAGATTCTATTCCCATATAGGTCATTACAAAGTATTGAATAGTGTTCCCTGTGCTATACAGTAGGTCCTTATTATTATCTATTTTATGTAAAATAGTGTGTATTTGTCAATCCCAATCTCCCAATTTACCCTCCCTCTTTCCCCCTTGGTAACCATAAGTATGTTTTCTGCGCCTGTGACTCAATTTCCATTTTGTAAATAAGTTCATTTGAAGCATATTTTTACATTCCACATATAAGCAATATAATATATTTGTCTTTCTCTGTCTGATTTGTCTTGGAAGATTTATGTTTCTAAGAATTAATCTCTTTTTTCTAGGTTGTCTAATTTTTGGTTTATAACTGTTCCTAGTATTCTCTTATAATTGTTTATATTTCTGTGATATTGTTTGTAACTTCTCTTTAATTTCTAATTTTATTTTAGTCCTCTCATTTTTTTTCTTAATGAGTCTGGATAAAGGTTTATCAATTTTATTGACCTTTGAAAAAATCTTTTAGATTCATTAATCTTTTCTCTTTTGTCTCTGTTTTACTTATTTCCACTCTGATCTTTATTGTTTCCTTCCTTCTGCTGACCTTGGGCTTTGTTTGTTCTTATTTTTCTAATTGCTTTAGATGAAAGTTAGTTGTTTATTGGAGATTTTTCTTGTTTACTGAAGTAAGCCTGTATTTGTATAAACTTCCCTTTTACTAGTGCTTTTGCTCTGTCCCTAGATTTTTGAATCTAGGGAATTCAAATTTGAATTATGTTTTTATTTTCATTTGTCTTGAGGTATGTTTTTTAATTTTGTCTTTAATTTCTCATTAACCATTGGCTTTTTAGTACCAAATTATTTAGTCTCCACATGTTTGTGAGTTTTTTTTTTTTTTTTTTTCTGTTTTCTTCTTGTAATTAATTTCTATTTAGTTTCATACCATAATGGTTGGAAAATGTGCTTGACATAATTTTCATCTTCTTAAATTTACTGAGACTTTTTTGCGGCCTAACCTGTGGTCTATCCTAGAGAATGTCCCATGTACGCTTGAGAAAAATGTATATTCTGCTGTTTGGGCTGCTCTGTAAATATCTACTAAGTTTATCTGGTCTAATCTGTCATTTAAGGCCACTGTTTCCTCATTGATTTTCTGTCTTGATGATATATTGATTGATGTAAGTGTGGTCCCCTGCTCTTATTGTATTGTTGCCAATTTCTCCCTTTGTGTCTGTTAATATTTGCTTTATACATTTAGGTGCTCCTGTATTAGATGCATATAAATGTATAATGCATATCCTCTTCTTTGATTAACCCCTTCATCATGAAATGTCCTTCTTTGTCTTTCATTGTAGACTTTGTTTTAAAGTTTACATTGTCTGGTATAAGTATTGTTACCCCAGATTACTTTTTGTTTCCATTTTTGTGGAATATTTTTTCATTCCCCTCACTTTCATGTGTATGTCTTTAGCTCTGAATTGAATCCCTTGCAGGCCTAATATAGGTGGGTCTTGTTATTTTTATTCAATTAGTCACCATATATCTGTTGATTGGAGCATTTAGTCCATTTACATTTAAAGTGATTCTTGATAGGTCTGTACTTATTACCATTTTCTTACTTCTTTTCTGTTTGTTTAATAGTTCTATTCTTCTTTTAGTCTCTTCTTTTGTGATATGAAGTCTTTCTTTAGAGTTATGTGTGGGTTCCTTTCTCTGTGTTTTCTGTGTACTTATATTAGTTTTTGATTTGTTTTTATCATGATGTTCATATGTATCAACTTATAACTATATCTACTTGTTTTATACTGATAGTCATTTAAGTTCAAACACATTCTAAAAGATCTACTTTTTTTTACTCTATTCACCATTTTATATTTATGATGTTATATTTTACATCTTCATGTACAACCCTTAACTGTTTATTGTAGCTATAGTTGATTTTTACTATTTTGTTTTTTAACCTTTATATTCACTTATTTAAGTGGCTGATCCACTGCCTTTCTTATATGTTTGCCTTTACCAGTGAAACATTTCCTGTCATATATTTTCTTATTTCTCGTTATAGCTTTTTGTTTTTTACATAAAGAAGACCCTTTAATCCTTTAAGGACATATAAGTGGTGATAAACTCATTCAGTTTTTGCTTGTTTGGGAAACTCTTTATCTCTCTCTCAATTCTAAATGATAACATTGTTGTGTAGCATGCCTTGGTTGTAGGTCTTTCCCTTTCATTACTTTAAATATATAATGTCATTTCCTTCTGGACTGTAAATTTTCTGCTAAAAAAATCATCCAGTAGCCTTATAGAGGCTCCCTTGTATGAGACTCTTAGTTTTTATCTAGCTACCTTTAAACTCTCTTTATCTTAATTTTTGACATTTTAATTATGATATATCTTGGTGTGGGTCTCTTTGGGTTCATCTTGTTTGAGACCCTCTGTTTGAGAACCTAAGTATTTGTTTCCTTCTTCAGATTAGGGAAGTTTTCACCCATAATTTCATCAAAGGCATTACAGTCTCTTTCTTCTTCTGGGATCCCTAGAATGTTAGTGCACTTAATGTTATTCTAGAAATGTCTGAAACCATCTCCATTACTATTTTTTTTTTCTTTTTGCTATTCTGATTTGGTGATTTCCATAATTCTATTTTTCAGTTGGTTTGTGCATTATTCTGTATCACTTAATCTTCTATTAATTCCTTCTAGTGTATGTTTCATTTCAGTTATTTTATTTTTCAGCTCTGATTGGTTCTTTTTATTTTTTTTTTGAAGTTCTCATTATGTTCCTCCATTCTTCTCCATGTTCAATAGTCATTTTTATTACTATTGCTTTGAACTCTTTTTCAGGTAAATTATCTCCATTTCATTAGGATTTTGTCCCCTGGGGTTTTGTCTTATTCTTTCATTTGAAACCCATTCCTCTGTCTTCTTGTTTTATTTTATTTGACTTTCTCTGTTTGTCCTTATGAAATTAGGTGAAAGAGTTACCTATCTTAGTCTTGAAAGGGTATCCTTGTGTGCAAGTGTCCATATGCAGTCTGCATGTGCCCAGTGGCTTTGATAGGAGAACTGCATCTGAAGTGAGCATGGACTTTGTCTTCTGCAGGGGTGTACTGTCAACCATCTTCTTGGTTGAAAGTACCACTACAGTGGGAGTATCTAGAGCCAGAGTCAGGTGTGAGCTAGGGATTTTCCCAGGCTCAATGGTTGTCATTCCATATCAGGGTGATGGAGCTTGAGCAGGAGACCTGAGGGAGTTGTGCCTCTCCCCTGCATGACGGTAATCTCTGCCTTGGTTTGGGGTGGGTTCAAGTCCTAAGGGCTTGAAGATGTGCTTCTGAGTTGGCTCTGCATTTTCCCCAGTGTGCACATGTGTTCACTCGATGGCAATGACAGTCTCCACCTTGGTTAGAGTTGAACTTGGGGTCTGAGAGGTTGGAGCAACACTTCTGATACGACTCTGCTTTTTCCCTGGTGTGCATGTGCACACATGAAAGAGTGATGGCAATCTCCTTTAGTGCGTAGCAATGCTGGAACTGAAGGGGCTGTATCAGGAGCCCAGTGCAGGCTGAAGTGCTTGAGGGATGCTGAGGTTGTCCTGGCAAGCTGGCCAGAGTCCCAGGCAGTTTTAAATCTGCTAAGTCTACACTGGGACTGGAAACAAGCAAGTCTGTGTGCACACTATTTCAGAGTGGAATTTTGGTTTCTTTCAGCTCTCTGATAAGCTCCACTGGCTTTCAAACTAAGAGTACTCATACTAGTTCCAAAACCCAGGGCTGGGATGTGTAATATGGGGTTCAAACTCCTCACTGCTTGGGTAGGATCCCCAACCCTGTGATATGCCCCTCCTCTTCTGGGTCAGCTGATGGAGGTTTGGGTCCCAACTAGATCATTTCTCCTGCTAGACTCCGTGTAGTCCTTTCTTTACACCCTTCGTTGTAAAAGAGCCTTTCTGCTAGTCTTCATGTTGCTGTCAGCAAGAGTTGCCCTATACGTAATTGCAATTTTGATGTGTTTGTGGGTGCAGGTGAGCTCAGGGTGTTCCTACTCTGCCATCTTAATTCCTTCCTTATATAACTTTTTTGAACATTTCCCCCCAAAAAAGGTATTCATGTCTGGAAAGTTGTGAATAATGTCCATCCTCAAACTTTTCAAAAACAATAAATAAGAGGTCAGGTCTTATCTCTTATGGATTTCCATTGCCCTTCATAAACTGGTCTCAACTACCAACATATGTCATTTTTATTTTAATACTCATCAACATGTTTCTTGATTTAAAAAAAATCAGCTTATGTTATTTTGCAAAGTTTTTATTCTTATTTGACATTTCACTAGACATTGGAGGATAATTTTACTTCTTTTTTTTTTTTTTTTTTTACTTTTGAAGTAAGACTTGTATCCTTCATTTAAAACCATTTTTCTTTCCAGTCTTTCCTTAACTTTCAATCTACCCTTAGTGAAAATAGCAGATTATACTTCTACTTTTCACTCTAACTTCTCGTTTACTCTTCCTTTGTGCTTTTGATAGTAATTTGCCAAACACATTGTAATCCCCTGGATCACTAATAATTATTTTGAGAATAAATTTGTGAGACACATCTTAGAACTTAACTTACTCAATTTTTCTTTCTGTGACATTATCCTGCACCTCCTGCATTTTGAAACTCACTTCCCTTTGATTCTAAGATTAAAAGTTTTGTTTTTCTCCAACCTTACTCCCTCTTCAGTTTTTTTAGCTTTTGAACTTAAAGAAGTACTTTTGAAAACTCCCATTTTAAGAATAGTGAACATCTTGCTACCAAAAGTTTTCACCACTCTGTTAAGTGAAAGTTAATTTCTGAAATTCTGTGGATATTTTCCCTTTCCTTTTTTCCTTTCTTTCTGCTATTTGCTGTAAATGCTGTAATCCACGTTGTGTATCAGGAGGACATTGGTTGTTTTTATGCTTTCTTGGTTATAACTTATCAGAGTGCCAAGGCACCCACTGTCTCCCACTGTTTGCTCTCCTGTTAATCAACTATTGCTAATTTCCAGTTAAGCAAATTGTTTTCAGTTTTGTCTGTTGTCTTTCTACTTATTGCAGTTTTTGGAATAAAAATTCAATTTGAAATGAAAAATAAATAAAAGTTTCTCTTCTTTCTCTCCTTTTTTTTTTTTGACATGGACAATTTGTAAAGCCTTTATTGAATTTGTTATAATATTGTTTCTGTTTTATGTTTTGGTTTTGTGGCCATGGGGCATTTGGGATCCTAGCTCCCCGACCATGGATTGAACCTGCACCCACTGCATTGGAAGGTGAAGTCTTAACTGCTGGACTGCCAGGGAAATCTCTCTCTCTCCTTTTTTAAGACTCTTTTTTTTCCTGGCCTGCCCACAGAAAGTTTGCTTTCTCAAGTTTCATCCTTCGAGTTGGCTTTACCAAAACACACATTTCTTACTCCTCTAAATCTTGTTTGGCTGTGTCATTAATATAAATATTTTAAATTATCATAGAAACAATGATGCCATCAAGTCACTTTCTTGAGTACTTAAATTAAGGATTTTAACTGTGGTGTCTCATACCTATCTGCAAGTATACACATTAATGTTCAATTTCCATCTCTCCTTTGGCTCCATTCTGTGTCATCTTCTGTTCTCCTAAGTTTCTAAGACAGTCTAGCCATTCATACCTGAAATCTGGGTATCACACTAAAGATTTCCTTCCTTGAGGGAATGAGATATTCCCTTTTGCTCACTGTTCCTCATCCCATTGGACAAGAAACACTGCTACTGTATTTTTAAATTTTTTCTTCTTGTTACTTCTTCCTCTCCATTCTATTATTGCCTATTTCCCCTTTTCCATTCTATATTGCTTATTTTTCTTAAAAGCAAACTAACTACAATTTATTCTAAGTAATAAAGAATTAAAATACCACAAAAGACCCTTTTCTGTTTTACTTCATGCTACTTAAGTTTGCTTTATCTTACCATGTTCATTCAGATATTCTTTTGTCTGCACCTATTGTTTTCTCAGGGTATTTCAATTACTCACACATCTCTGATTTCTGCCAGCATGTAACACTAGGAAATCGTGGTCAGTCCACTAGATTCACCTAACTAACATTTCTTGCAGGGAATTTTCCCCAATATACCTACCACCCAATATGGTTAGGTTTTATGTTCCTCTCTTTACCCATTTAGATTATTTCTGTAAAAGATTTATCATATTTAGATCAAATTATTTGTTTTTCTGTGAGCTTTATGAAGACAGTCACTGTGTACCCTGGATCTGTGTCACAAGTTGAATGATTTCCAAATGGTGAATAAATGAATGAATGAAAGCTTGAAATTATGGACAACAAAATCATACAAGCATTTAGTCATATGATTTGAGACTTTTATCTTATTCCTAGTTCTTTTTAATGGGCTAGACACACATGTATAAATGTGTTTAGAAGCTAGATATACTTGAAACCTAAGTACTGAATTTGATCTACTGTCAGTATGTATAAACCTCTTGCTTCCTATGCCAACCTCCTGTGCTCACATGCTTTTATTTATCTTTCAAACTGGACGTGTCTCTTTCCTAGGTCCTCCTGTTCATTGCATATCCTCTGGATTCTCCACCTCTACAAAATTTTAATAGTGAAAACTAATTTGGGGATTTGAACCCTTCAAATGACACCACTAACAATATTACAAAATAAGCCACAAAGGTGTGAGTTTATATTAACAACCATTACAGACATCAAAGGTCTTATAGACAAAAAAAAAATTAGGAAAGACTCTGTGAAACTGAGGAGTTTGCAGAAGAAAAACAGTTAAGGATTGAGATAGTTTGCTAAAATACTTATTCAAATTGAAATTATGTATGTGAAAATATGCTTAAATTCATAAGTCACAAAAAATTCTGATTAGAATCCATGTCTTCCCCAATGCCTAAAGCTACTTCTAACTCCATCAGTTGTCAGCAAAGTGTGCAGCAAGGCAAATGCTTGTGATATTACAAACTGATAAAAATATTTTCAGAAATAAATCACTATTTTGTAAAATAAAAACTGTACTTACTTATGATATAGATATTTTAGTATACACTACAGTGATTTATGTGCACTTATACACTAGAAAATATATTCAAGGATATTCAAAGCAGCATTGTTTCTAATAGCTCATTACTGGAAACAACACAAATGTTCTCAAATAATAGTATGTATAAATAATTTCCTGTATGTTCAAAAAATGGAATATTACACAATGGTGGAAAAGAATGCTCAATTACTGTATCAAAAAGATGAATCTCCAAAACATAAGTATTATAAAATAGCCAAAGACTTATATTTAAAGGTTTAATGACATAATTCTAAACACAAAAAATACAAAATAATTATGTATTGATGAAAAATGATAGAAAATAAAAGTGTAAGGAGAAAAAGAGATATAATGTAATGAAATATAAAATAAGAAATTATTAAGTTAGAAAAATATCAATAATAAAACAGTAAAGTTAATATTTTACAAAGAACCACAATAAATTGTTAAAAGTATAATAACATAGATATGTCATTAGGTAACCTAATCAATAAAAATATCATGAATTCACCAGGTTGAAAAATTACAAATAAGAAAGAAAATGTAAGCATAAACACAAGAGAAATGTAGAGAATTGAGAGATGACAATTTGCTTATTCCTGGAAATAGATTTAAAAGCAAATTGATGTGTATGAAAGCCAGTCAATTTTCAATGCATGATCTCTACTTTCTCCATCTCACTCTTTTTCACTCATACACACACACATAAATACAAGGCACAGGTATTTCAAAATTGAATTTAAATAAAATTTCTCAAAATAGAAAATTCTAGTTCTTTATTTAACATGTGTTGTGGAGTCATCTATTAAAAGTGTACTTTTGAATCAGCAACATCAGCATCACCAGGATGCTTGTTAGGAAGGCACAATCTCAGGCCCCAAATAGGCCTATGGAAACAAAACTTGCAGTTTTAACAAAACTCCCTGGAAATTCATATTCACATGGAATTATGAGAAGTCCCATGTGAGAACAGTGGTTCTCACAATGTTTACATATTAGAATCACCCAGAAAGCTGTAAAACAAACAAGAGGGAAAAAAAAATAAACCACTATGGACCTCAAACCCGTGATTGTAATTAAATCAGTATGGAGTAGCTCTCAGGTAATATTAAAAAAAAAAAAAAAACAACCTGTAGTTCTGGATTGGAGAACCATACAGTGGCCTATGAATCAGGTATGAACTGTGTATAAACATAAAATATTTTTCTTTTTGTTAATAAGTGATATCAACAACATATATTAGGACCAACATATATTAGGCTCAACAACATATATTAGGCTTGATAGCTGTGGGAACATTTTTAAGTTGACATCTAACATACCTCATCTTTTGTGGTAAACTTAGTATTAGATAGTAATTTTATAATATAATTCAAACATGAAAATTTTAGTAACTATGCAATTTCTGATCTCAGTATTACCTTTCTTTTGTTGCTGGTTCCACTTTTTCTTAGAAGGAGGTTAACCTAATACTGTGGGAGGAGAGAAAGAACAGGAGAGAAAATTGAAAAAACATATGGAAGTTATTAAATCAAACAGTTGTTGATTAGTTTACGCCTCCTGCTAATCTAAGACAGTAACCTCCTCTGAGCTCCTGCATTCGTAGCTCCCTGACACTCTGGTGCAGCTGTTTTCTCCTCTCACCTCACAGCAGGGCATCCACCCCTTTGTGGGCAGCTGCTAAGGATGGCAGCAGACAGGCTGATGTCACGCCCACCTTCCACTGCATTTTCCACAGCCCAGGGATGTGAAAGGACCCTTTCTTGCAGGCAGAGAGAGTACAAGCTGTGCCTTGGCATCTTTAGTCTTTGCCCTCCTTTGCTTCAAATTATGGAATTTGGACAATTCTCTGGACCAGTGGCATTCAGGCCGACAAATAAAACAGGCTCTGTTTTAAAGGGTGTGTGAGGAAACATGAAGTCCTATGACAGAAACAGTTACAGAGTCCAAGCTTGTACTGCTCAAGGCATGACAGACAGGCCAATAAATTGAGAGATAAAGCACTGGGGCAAGGAATAGTGACTTTATTCAGAAAGCCAGCAGACAAAGAAGATGGTGGACTAGTGTCCTAAAGAATCATCTTACCCAGTTAAAATTCAGGATTCTGTAATACGAAAAAGGAAGGGGGTGTCTTGGTGCAGGAATCCTTTGTTCTTGTGGTTGTCCATGTAGCTATGGTCACAATGTTCCTATAAACCTCCAACAAGAAAATTATTACTTTCTGTTCTGGAACTTTTTGTCTTTATATGAGTGGAAAGCTGTTAGAACTTTAAACTTGAAAACAGGCTACCTTGTATATTTCAGGCTATAAGCAACAGGTATTTTACAGTGGTGCTGAGAGAGCATGGCTAAGCACAAGCAACAGAGCACAAGGGTTAGAGTTAAAGAGATAAATCCTATATGGAATCAGGTTTGTTATTCTCTGTTACAAAACCATGCCACAGGGATGAATGTGGAAGGACATTATTAAAATCCAAAACTTTTATCTCCCAGGAAGAAGTTTCTTCATCTAATATCCTTTTCATATGCAGAGGGTCAGTGAGCAGAGGTATTGCCACACAGACTGTGCTTTGCAATACCAGCAGTGTATTTAGTACTAATGAAGTGAGATTTGTTGAAGTTTAGAAGGTACATTTTATCAGAGTGTTTCAGGGCATAGTGTCAGTCAAAGAGCGGTCAGTCATAAGACGATCAAAAGAAAATAAGTTTTGCTTTTTTTCACAGGAACCAAGGGAACCTTCAAGATTGTGGAGGAGTAACAATTGGAGATCACCTTCCTCCCCACAAATACATCAAAAATACATTTACACATGGAACAACTCCTACAGAACACCTACTGAACGCTGGAAGAAGACCTCAGACCTCCCGAAAGGGAAAAACTTCCCATGTACCTGGGTAAGGCAAAAGGAAAAAAGAAAAAAAAAAAAACAGAGATAAAAGAATAGGGATGAGGCCTGCATCAATGAGGGGAAAGGTTTCTACACACTAGAAGCCCCTTCATGGGCAGAGACTGCGGGAGGCGGAGGGGTGGAAGCTACGGAGCTGCAGAGGAGAGTGCAGCAACAGGGGTTCGGAAGGAAAAGTGGAGAGATTCCCGCACAGAGGATTGGTGCCGAATGGCACTCACCAGCCTGAGAGGTTCATCTGCTCACCCATCAGGGCAGGCCGGGGCTGGGATCTGAGGCTCGGGCTTCAGTCAGAGTGCAGGGAGAGGACTGGCGGCATGAACACAGCCTGAAGGGGTTAGTGCACCATGGCTATCCAGGAGGGAGTCCATGAAAAAATCTGGACTTGCCAAAGAGGCAGAGAACATTGTTTTGTGGTGCACGAGGAGAGGGGACTCAGAGCACCACCTAAATGAGCTCCAGAGATGAGCGTGAGCCACAGCTATCAGCACAGACACCAGAGACGGGCATGAGATGCTAAGGCTGCTGCTGCTGCCACCAGGAGGTCTGTGTGCAAGCACAGGTCACTATCCACACGCTCCCCACCCCAACAGAGCATGTGCATCCCACCACAGCCAGGGTCCCATGATCCATGGACAACTTCCCCGGGAGAACACACATTGTGCCTCAGGCTGTTGCAATGTCACATTAGCCTCTGCCACCGCAAGCTCACACTGCATTCCAATTATAATGACTGTACCCCTCCTGCCTCCCAGACATAAGTGAACCAGAAACCCCTAATCACCCACTGCTTTGACCCATTCCTGTCATGGCAAGAACAGAAGCCTGACAGCGACCTACACTCATAGGTGGGGCCAAAAGCAAAGCTGAACCCCAGGAGCTGTGTGAACAAAGAGGAGAAAGGGAAATTTCTCCCAGAAGCCTCAGGAGCATTGGATTAAATATCCACAGTCAACTTGAGGTACCCTGGATCTGTGGAATAACTGAATAGACAGTGAACTAACCCCCAAATTGAGGCGGTGGACTTTTGGAGCAACAGTAGACTTGGGACTTGCTCTCTGCAACTGATTTGTTTTTTAATATTTATGTTTATTTTAGTATAGTTTTTAACACTTGTAATCATTGGTGAATTTGTTGATGATTTTGTTTCTTCTTTTTTTTTTTTCTTTTTTCTTTTAATAATTTTACTTTAATTTAATTTAATTTTTATTCTTCCTTTTTTTCTCCCCTTTCTTCTGAGCCATGTGGCTGACATAATCTTGGTCCTCTAGCCTGGTGTCAGGCCTGAGTTGCTGAAGTAGGAGAGCCGAGTTCAGGACATTGGTCCACCAGAGACATCCAGCCCCATGTAATATCATTCTGTGAGAAGTCTCCCAGAGATCTCCATCTCAACACTAAGACCCAGCTCCACCTAACGTCCAGCAAGGTCCAGTGTTGTATGTCCCATGCCAAGCAACTAGCAAGATAGGAACACAACCCCACCCATCAGCAGAGGCTGCCTAAAATCATACTAAGTTCACAGGCACCACAAAACACACCACCAGAAGCAGCCCAACAGAAAGAGAAGATCCAGCCCCACCCACCAGAACACAGGCAACAGTCCCATCCACAAGGAAGCCTACACAACCCACTTAACCAAACTTACCCACTGGGGTCAGACACCAAAAACAATGGGAACTATGAACCTGCAGCATGCAAAAAGGAGACCCCCAAACACAGTAAGTTAAGCAAAATGAGAAGACAAAGAAACACACAGAGGATGAAGAAGCAAGGTAAAAACCCACCAGACCTAACAAATGAAGAAGAAATGGGCAGTCTACCTGAAAAAGAATTCAGAATAATGATAGTAAAGTTGATACAAAATCTTGGAAATAGAATGGAGAAAATACAACAAACTTTTAACAAGGACCTAGAAGAACTAAAGAGCAAACAAACAATGATGAGCAACACAATAAATGGGGTTAAAAATTCTCTGGAAGGAATCAATAGCAGAATAACTGAGGCAGAAAAACGGATAAGTGACCTGGAATATAAAATAGTGGAAGTAACTACTGAAGAGAAGACTAAAGAAAAAAGAATGAAAATAATTAAGGACCATCTCAAAGACTTCTGGGATAGCATTAAACGTACCAACATACAAATGAAAGGGGTCCCAGAAAAAGAAGAGAAAAAGAAAGGGACTGAGAAAATATTTGAAGAGATTATAGTTGAAAACTTCCCTAATATGGGAAAGGAAAGAGACAATCAAATCCAGGAAACACAGAGAGTCACATACAGCATAAATCCATGGAGAAACATGCCAGGACACATATTAATCAAAATATCAAAACTTAAATTCAAAGAAAAAATATTAAAAGCAGCAAGGGAAAAGAAACAAACAAGATACAAGGGAATCCCCATAAGGTAAACAGCTGATCTTTCAGCAGAAACTCTGCAAGCTAGAAGGGAGTGGCAGGATATATTTAAAGTGATGAAAGGGAAAAACCTACAACCAAGATTACTCTACCCAGCAATGATCTCATTCAGATTCCATGGAGATATTAAAATCTTTCCAGACAAGCAAAAGTTAAGAGAATTCAGCACCACCAAACCAGCTTTACAACAAATGCTAAGACTTCTCTAGGTGGAACACACAAGAGAAGGGAAAGACCTACCAATACAACCCCAAATAATTAAGAAAATGGTAATAAGAGCACACATATCAATAATTACCTTAAATTTAAATGGATTAATGCTCTAACAAAAAGCCATAGACTGGCTGAATGGACACAAAAACAAGACCCTTATATTTGCTGCCTACAAAAGACCCACTTCAGACCTAAGGACACATACAGACTGAAAGTGAGGGGATGCAAAAAGATATTCCATGCAAATGGAAATCCAAAGAAACCTGGAGTAACAATTCTCATATCAGACAAAAGAGACTTTAAAATAAAGACTATTACAAGAGACTAAGAAGGACATTACATAAAGATCAAGGGATCAATCCGAGAAGAAGATATAACAATTGTAAATATTTATGCACCCAAGATAGGAGCACCTCAATACATAAGGCAAATGCTAATAGCCATAAAAGGGGAAATTGACAGTAACACAATAATACTAGGGGACTTTAACACCCCACTTTCACCTATGGACAGATCACCCAAATGAAAATACATAAGGAAACACAAGTTTTAATGATACATTAAACAAGATGGACTTAATTGATATTTAGAAAACATTCCATCCAAAAACAACAGAATACAATTTCCTCTGAAGTGCTCATGGAATGGTCTCCAGGATAGATAATATCTTGGGTCACAAATCAAGCCTTGGTAAATTTAAGAAACTGAAATCATATCAAGTATCTTTTCCGACCACAACGCTATGAGACTAGATATCAATTACAGGGAAAAAAAACTGTAAGACATACAAACACATAGAGGCTAAGCAATATACTACTAAATAACAAAAAGACTACTGAATAAATCAAAGACAAAAAAAAAAAAATACCTAGAAACAAATGACAATGAAAACACAATGACCAAAAACCTATGGGATGCAGCAAAATCAGTTCTAAGAGGGAAGATTATAGCAATACAATCCTACCTTAAGGAACAAGAAACATCTCAAATAAACAACCTAACCTTACAGCTAAAGCAATTAGGGAAAGAAGAAAAGAAAAGTTAACAGAAGGAAAGAAATCATAAAGATGATATCAGAAATAAATGAAAAAGGAATGAAGGAAATGATAGCAAAGATCAATAAAACTAAAAATTGGTTCTTTGAGAAGATAAACAAAATTGATAAACCATTAGCCAGACTCATCAAGAAAAAAGGGGGGAAGATTCAAATCAACAGAATTAGAAATGAAAAAGGAGAAGTAACAACTGACAGTGCAGAAATACAAAGGATCATGAGAGATTAGTACAAGAAACAATATTCCAATAAACATCCTGGAAAAAATGGACAAATTCTTAGGAAAGCACAACCTTCCAAGACTGAACCAGGAAGAAATAGAAAATATAAACAGACCAATCACAAGCACTGAAATTGAAACTCTGATTAAAAATTTTCCAACAAACAAAAGCCCAGGACCAGATGGCTTCACAGATGAATTCTATTAAACATTTAGAGAAGAGCTAACATCCATCCTTCTAAAGCTCTTCCAAAATATAGCAGAGGGAGGAATACCCTCAAACTCATTCTATGAGGGCACCATCACTGTGATAACAAAATCAGCCAAAGATGTCACAAAAAAAGAAAATTACAGAGCAGTATCACTGATGAACATAGATGCAAAAATACCAGCAAACGGAATCCAACAGCACATTAAAAGGATCGTACACCATGATCAAATGTGGTTTATCCCAGGAAGGCAAGGATTCTTCAATATATGCAAATCAATCAGTGTGGTACACCATACTAAGAAAATGAAGGATAAAAGCCATATGATAATCTCACTAGATGCTGAATAAGCTTTCAACAACAGTCAACACACATTTATGATAAGAACTCTGCAGAAAGTATGCATAGACGTAGGTTCCTATATCAACATAATAAAGGTCATATATGACAATCCCTCAGCCAACATTGTTCTCAGTGGTGAAAAACTGAAACCATTTCCACTAAGATTAAGAACAAGACAAGGTTCCCCACTGTCACCACTATTACTCAACTTAGTTTTGGAAGTTTTAGCCACAGCAATCAGACAAGGAAAAGAAATAAAAAGAAACCAAATCAGAAAAGAAGAAGTAAAACTGTCACTGTTTGCAGATGGCATGATAATATACATAATTCTAAAGATGCTACCAGAAAATTACTAAAGCTAACCAATGAATTTGGTAAAGTAGCAGGATACAAAATTAATGCACAGAAATTGCTTGCATTCCTATACACTAATGATGAAAAATATGAAAGAGAAATTAAGGAAACACTCTTATTTAACACTGCAACAAAAAGAATAAAATACCTAGAAATAAACCTATCTAAGGAGACAAAAGACCTGTACGCAGAAATGTATAAGACACTGATGAAAGAAATTAAATATGATACAAAGAGATGAAGAGATATCCTGTGTCCTTGGATTGGAAGAATCAACATTGTGAAAATAACTATACAGCCCAAAGCAATCTAAAGATTCAATGCAGTCCCTATCAAACTACCAATGGTATTTTTCACAGAACTAAAACAAAAATTTTCACAATTTGTATGGAAACACAAAAGAACCTGAATGGGCAAAACAATCTTGAGAAAGGAAAAGAGAGCTGGAGTAATTGGGCTCCTGGACTATACTACAAAGCTACAGTAATTAGACTATACTACAAAGCTATACTACAGACTATACTACAAAGCTAGAGTAATCAAAACAAAATGGTACTGGCACAAAAATATAAATATAGATCAATGCAACAGGACAGAAAGCCCAGTGATAAACCTATGGACATATGGTCACCTTATCTTTGATAAAGGAGGCAAGAGTATACAATTGAGAAAAGACAGCCTCTTCAATAAATGGTGCTGGGAAAATTAGACAGCTAAAAAAGAAAATGAAAATGACAGATGAATATATTTATTGTAACATTTTAATGATTAGCTAGGGAAATTATTTTCTGTAAACAAATTATATCATCAAATTGGAGAATGCACATTTGCAATGAATGGAAAAGAAATAAGTCCTGGAATATACATAATTTTTAATAAATAAGGAAAATATTAACAGATAAATGGGGAAAAACATGAACAGATGGAGCACAGAAATATGAAAGAAAATTTTAAAAATATGTGATCTCTATCATAATAAAATACCTGTATGTAACAATTAATAATATATCATTTTCAGAACTCAGATTGGCAAAGATTTGGAATTAATTAGTTAATATAAAGCTTTGATAATTTACATTACACTCGATATTGTAACACATTAATAGTAAGAATACAAATTGACACAAACTATCAGGAAATTTTGTGGCATTTATCCAATATGGAAATTCATATCCTTTACTCTATCAATTCCATTTTGAATAATATATGCTATATATATACAGTATAGTCGTATACATGCAGAATTATTGATATATAAGGTATTCTTTGTAGTACTGTTAAGAGAAAAAATGTATTTAGAGCAACAAAACATCTATATCTATACATACATATATATATGTGTATATATATATATATATACATTTGACAAACTTATGTCTGGTAAAGAGAAGTTGGTGTGAATTTTTTTTTATTGGAGTATAATTGCTTTACAATGTTGTGTTAGTTTCTTCTGTACTGTGAAGTGAATCATCTATATGTATACATATATCTCTCCCTCTTGGAACTCCCTCCCTCATCATCCCACCCATCTAGGTCATCACAGAACACTGAGATGAGCTCCTTGCACTACACAGCAGGTTCCCACCAGCTATCTATTTTACACATGGTAGTGTATTTATGTCACACCTAATCTCCCAATTCACCCCACATACCCCTTCCCCCCATGTCCACACATCTGTTCTCTACATATGCCTTTCTATCCCTGCCCTGCAAGTAGATTCATCTGTACCATTTTTCTAAGATTCTGCATATATGTGTTAATATACAATATTTGTTTTGCTCTTCCTGACTTACTTCACTCTGTATGACAGACACATCTGTCATCCATCTGTCATCCTTCCACTTCTCTACAAATGACCCAATTTCATTTCCCTCTGTGGCTGAGCAATATTCCTTTATATATATATATATATATACCACACTTTCTTTTTCCATTCATCTGTCAATGGACATTTAGGTTGTTTTCCATGTCTTGGCTTTTGTAAATAGTTTTGCAATGAACTCTGGGGTACATATATGGAACTGGCACAAAAACAGAATTATAGACCAATGGTACAGGATAGAAAGCCCAGAGATAAACCCACACATCTATGGTCACCTAATCTATGATAAAGGAGGCAAGAATATACAATGGAGACAAGACAGCCTCTTCAATAAATGGTGCTGGAAAAACTGGACAACTACATGTAAAATAATGAAATTAGACCACTACCCAACACCATACTCAAAAATAAACTCAAAATGAATTAAAAACCTAATTGTAAGACTGGACACTCTGAAACTCTTAGAGGAAAACATAGAATACTCTTTGACATAAATCACAGCAAGATCTTTTATGACCCACCTCCTAGTGTAATGAAAATAAAAACAAATATAAGCGAATGGAACCTAATTAAACTTAAAAGCTTTTACAAAGCAAAGGAAGCTATAAACAAGATGAAAAGAAAACCCACAGATTGGGAGAAAATATTTGCAAATGAAGAAAAGGACAGAGTATTAATCTCCAAAATATACAAACAGCTCATGCAGCTCAATATCAAAAAAACAAACAACCTAATCCAAAAATGGGCAGAAGACCTAAATAGACATTTCAGCAAAGAAGACATACTGATGGCCAACAGACATATGAAAATATGCTCAACAGCACTAATTATTAGAGAACTGTAAATCAAAGCTACAATGAGGTATCACCTCACACCTGTCAGAATGGCCACCATCAAAAAATCTACAAAGAATAAATGCTGGAGAGGATGTAGAGAAAAGAGAACCCTCTTGCACTGTTGGTGAGAATGTAAATTGTTGGTGGGAAAGTAAATCAGCCATTTTGGAGAACAATATGGAGGTACCTTAAAAAACTAAAATTAGAACTACCGTATGACCCAGAAATACCACTACTGGACATATACCCTGAGAAAACCATAATTCAAAAAGTTGGTGTGAAATTAATAAGAGTTTTGTTTTGTTTTGTTTTTTATGTTAGGATTACATTGATCTCTCATGCCTTTATAATAGAAAGGTTCTTGTGTCTCAGTTTGCTTTATTTAATCCCATTTCACTGCTACTTTTGAGGATGTATTTTTGTTGGCCCTGTTAGAATATTTTTACTGACAAAAAATCATCCAAGATAGTCATAGCAATTACACACAAACAATGTCCTGGTTTTCATTCTTTGCTTTATTTACCCCAGCTCCTCAATAACCCTTGGGGGAAATAAGTCTTAAGACATGATTGGGTAGACACTGTGCAGAAGATCTGATTAGTCTCATTATTCTAAGACTAGTTAGGGAATAGATGTGAAGCCTATTCATTTGTTTCTTGATAATATCACACATTATGAAGGATTCTAGTAGACTAATATTGGCTCTTGCTAAATAAGAATATTCCATTTAATGTATTTCTCATTAACAGATATAAACAGTGGTATACAATTATTTCCTACAACAGAGATATAAACACACTGGATGTCAAAAATGAGAGGAGTTAATATGCTGCAATTCCTCCAATGATGCAAATTTCACAGATTATCACAGTTCTTATAAAATGAACACTTGAAAAATTTAGAAAATTACTGATGGTTTCTGAAAGACATTGTGGCATTCTGAAGGCTGCTGCTTATCTGCCAGCTGGGCTCACAAGGCCACTTTTTGTGTGCAGAAAGCAACCCAGGCCATCATGTCTCTTCTGCCATCTATGAGAGTTAGTATACTTCCAACAAACGTTGTACTCTGCCAGGGTAGGACAAAGCCAGAGTCATAATGAAAGTGTTTAATAAATGTAAAGTGCACATCAATTGTCTGCTCTGCATAATGAGAGAGATTGCTAATCAAGTGATGTCTTGAGCATTCACTAAAGAATATTAGTCTTTATGTGTGTGAGGTGAGACTGTGACTCACCCACTGAGACCTGTGTCTCTGAAATGCCTCGTGACCTTCTCAATTTTTAGCATTACTGGATACAAAATGATATACAATTATTCTCAGTTTTTAACGGTAATAAATTTGACTCACAGAAATGCAGTTGGATGTATGTTGTGGCTGACAACATTTAATCTTTCTGCAACATTAATCCATTATAATTCATAATGATTTCAAAATCCATGTAGATAATGCATCTAATACTCCAGCTTAACAATTCCTTCTCCTCCTCTCCTCCACTGATCATTGCCTAATCCGTTGGTCATTACACAACCTTGTCAAAACCAATAGCTGTACCACTATAATTTCAACTTTATTCTCTAAACACACCTCCATCTTTCCAGGTCACACATTTTGGTATCCCATTGCCAATAACTCTTGGGCACCACTGGAATTATTTATCCATTGGCCCAGCTACATTTGTAATGTCCAGAGCATTTAATGTCTTTGCTCCTCTTTACACAGATTAGATTCTTTGACCCATATTTAACTTCCTTATTGTACACACACTCAATTTTCCTGCAAACTCTCTTCTTTTATTATATTAATCAGATGAAACTCCAACCTTCAGTTTAATCCAAACCCTACCTATATCCTACCTGTAAAGCCGTCCCTGAACATGGCTGCCTGAAGGTTTTAATTTAAATTTATGACCATCATCTGCAAGGAAGACATTCAAATCAGCGAATATTTCATGTATTCTCTCTCCTTAGATTGCCAAGACCCCCTTTCCAATTGCCAGTGTTAACTCATAATCCTGTCTTTTTTTTCCCACTGTGGAAGTTGAAGACATGAGAAGAGAAATTCTTCGTCTTCTTAAGTGTATGAATCTACTTGCATTGGAACACGTACTCTGCCTTTTGGATGAACAGTTCTTGTTGTCATCTAAGGTCAACTCTTCACCTCTGTATTACATTATTTCCCCTCTTATCTAGATAAGGAAATCCACTGGGTCATTTGTATCAATCTCATGCTCATTATAACCAGTTTAAAAAAAAAAAAAACTGGTTATAAACATAAAAAGATGTTATATAACTCCAATCTTGAAAAAATAATCACTTTTAATGCCACCTTCCCTTTCCTGCCTCATTTTTCATCACCATTCATCACAAAACTCCTTAAAATTGTTGTCACTGGGTCTAGGTTTATGTCTTGATCTAGCTTCCTAATTCTTCTCCTCCATTCTCTTATGAACATATGTAAAATCAAACTTTCATTTTTACCATTGTGCTCAGACTGTACTTCTCAGAGTTACTACAAATGGTAACTTACCCACTTTGCCTAATCTTGTGATTGATGTTTGGAACTTGAAATATTGCCATTATCAGCATCATTTAGTATCTTTGATCACTCTCTCCTTGACCAAAATAATATTTTTTATCCAATAAGGCAGTTTTAATGCCTTCTTATTTCGTGAGGTCTTCTTTGACTTCCAAGAAGAGGAATCCCTGCCACTACATGCCTCCATAGAACATTCTTCCAAATTCATTATGCATTATCTTCTGCATAATGCATGGATTTCCTACCCAGAATGTAACCTTCTTAAGGACAAAATCTTATCTGTTTATAGTACCATAACTGCAGTGATTAACACACTGCTGGCAGTTGCTCACTAAATATGTTGAAGTGAATAAATGAACACATGTTTAAGTGAATAAATGAATGCATAGATCGCTGGTACATCTACACCTATCAGTTTTATTCTGAGAAAAGAGAATGAAGAGCTCCAGAGATACTTCATCCATTTTGGCTCATCTTCCTGTCTAACTGTGAAATCAAATAACGCAGGGATCCAAAGTAATATTTAATTACTTTACTTTTGGAATAGGGATAAGAAGAGTGATGTTAAAATAACATTCCAGGATAGTATACGACCTTGCATAAGTTAGGGATTATAAATTATTTGGAGCAAACAATTTGAAATCTTATTCAGTATTACTGTTTATGAAATAAACATACATTGATTAGTTGTAGCCCTTACAAATTTGGTGATATTTCCATCAAGAGGAAACTGACTGCAAGTCACAATAATAATTTGTGATCCCAGACTTCGTCACTTCTCCTTGAATATCTAGGTTGAATTAAGTCTCAGAGCCTTTACCTGTTCCTGTATCTTTCTATCTTTACACAGATATTTTTCTGATTTATGTCTTCACCTCCTTTAGGTCTTTGCTCAAATTAAAATTGCATGCCCTTGCCAGTTTTATTTACTTCATAGCACTTATCACCTAGCATAGTGAGTATTTTATTCATTTATTTACTTTTTCGTTTTGTATATTTTCTCTTCACCAGAGTGTAATCATCATATGGGCAAGGATTCTTGCCTTCTTTTTTCACTTTGATACACGTAGTAAATTTAAAAATTATCTGGCATAGAAAAGCACTCAGTAAATACATATTGAAGTTAATGATCTTCACTTCTTAATGTCGTTCCTCAGAAAGGAACACCTGCAGGCCACTTTTCCCCTTAAAATTAGCCTATGCCTGTTACAGTCAAAGTAATGTTTTTAAATTCAGTTAAAATGAATTGTCTTGTCTGTTTGGGGAAAGTTGCATCTTCCTTTCAAGATATCTGTGAATTTAGAAATGGTAACATGTTTGCACGATTATTTTTCTGGAAACTTCTTCTTCTCTTAAGTTTGCCCAGTTTAAAATGTCTGAATCCATCCCACCATCCTTTTCCTTTTGATCTTTACCTGAACCTGGACATCAACACAGCATTGTTCTTGAAATTTACCAAGCAAAATTGTAATATTTGTGACAGCTTATTGTGTGACTAACAGGGCTCACTAAACTTTTAAAGAGCTGGGATACATCACAGAAATGCTAATAACTTATTGACTACTTAACATTTTTGTTATTAAAAGTACTTTCAGAGCTGCCCTGGTGGCACAGTGGTTGAGAGTCAGCCTGACGATGCAGGGGACACGAGTTTGTGCCCCGGTCCGGGAAGATCCCACATGCAGAGGAACAGCTGGGCCCGTGAGCCATGGTCACTGAGCCTGCGCGTCTGGAGCCTGTGCTCCACAATGGGAGAGGCCACAACAGTGAGAGGCCCGTGTACCAAAAAAAAAAAAAAAAAAAAAAAAAAAAAGTACTTTCAACTCATTTCCCAACACAATTTCTAAGTCTCTGCTGTAATGTTGTCTCAAACTTTTCTGGCCCCTCTGAACCTTCTTCTGTTACTTCTTCTCAATCCCAAACACATATTTTTACTTATATATTAAGCAAAGTAGTTTACTTATTGGCTTTTTTTTAATTGTTGTCTTTACTCAATGCAAACCCTAAAGTTAAAGTTATTTCTCAATCAAGTGGTTTATCAAGATAAACTAATAATAATGTCACTTTTTACCCCAGGTGAAATCCTGATATATATACATATATATATATATATATATATATATATATATATATATATATATATATATATTTACTCTGGTGTAATTAAAAAAAAAATATTTAGCATGGAGTCATATAATACAAAAAATCAGTGTGGGCTGTTTTGCTCTTTTCAGTTGTGCTTCCCTTTAAAATGTATACCCTCACTTGCTTTGCTGAAACCACCAAGAAGCAGTTGTGTGGACAGATGGCCTGGGTTGACTACAGTGTAAGAAAATATATTAAAAGCAATTAACACATTTTCTTACTTCTAACAGGAAGTAGTTGAGTGTCATCTATTTCAAAGCAAACTACCTTTTGGGTGAACACATACATTCATAAATCCTCAAATGCCATGTATTTTTAAAGTGAGCACTTCAGTCAGCATATATAAAAATGTCTAAATATTTTTATTATAATTAATGTTTGTTATCAAGAGAAAAAAAAATAAAACTGTCCACTATTTGGTAGGGATACAGGTTGAATATTAGTTTTACTTTTCTAATTTATGGTTATTATTTTTGTTGTTAAAGAGTCTTTAAGAAAAATAATGGTTACTAAAGGGACAACCAAATTTAATTTATATCACACAGTTACAACAAAGAAAAAATAACTTTATTTTTCTACTTAGAAAAATTTCTATATATAAGGTCAGATAAAATTTACAAAAATGTCAAATGAAAGGTTTATGTAAGTCTCAGTGTGATAATACACTATTTTAAATATTTTAAAATGATGAGTTTATTAATTAAATATTACTTTGTAAAAATGTGCTCTGAGAGCTTAATCACTTTAAGTTATGAATAACAAGTTAATTTTTCTATATGATATACACTTTTTATTAAAAAACAATTCAACTGAATATTGGGTTATTTCTTTTTTTGTGTGTGCATTCTTCTGGTGCACAATGATAATGCTGATGGTAATAAATCATCTGATATATTAAATAAAAGATTTTGTGTATTTTTCTGCTAATTTTCTGACAATTGTTGCTGAAGCCTTTTTGACAAGGTCCCACTTAAACTTTTCCAATGTTTAGATCCAATACTTGACACTATGCTCCACTCATTATTTATAATAACTGCTAGTTAATTTTAAGGTCTTATTTTTAAACATCACTTATTCAGAGAGTTACTTCCTAAATAGTTACTGTAATAAGAACTTCCTGTTACATTTTCTCCTTACATGGTTATGAGAAATATAACAGCATCACTTAGCAAGATTGTGTTGTATTAATTGTATATACTTGTTTGCTGTCCACTCACCTCTGCTCAGCACAATATACCCCATGTGCTGCCCAATGACTGTCACTTCGTATTTGCTAAGTGAGCAGGATGATTTTAGTTATACTGTTTTATTTATTTATTTATTTATTTATTTATTTATTTATTTTTGTCTGTGTTGGGTCTTTGTTTCTTTGCGTGGGCTTTCTCTTGTTGCAGCAAACGGGGACCACTTTTCATCACTGTGTGCAGGCCTCTCACTGTTGCAGCCTCTCTTGTTGTGGAGCACAAGCTCCAGACACACAGGCTCAGTAGTTGTGGCTCACGGGCCTAGTTGCTCCACGGCATGTGGGATCCTCCCAGACCAGGGAGCAAACTCATGTCCCCTGCATTGGCAGACAGATTCTCAACCACTGTGCCACCAGGGAAGCCCAGCTATGCTGTTTTTAACTGGACCACATTCAGGCAAAACCTGTCCCCTTGATCAATCACTACCTTTAAAATAATATTTTGTTACTGATGTTATTGTAGGTATGGATTTAAATGTTTTCTGTAGCCTCCTAAATGTACACAAAATTATCTTTCTGCCTTCTAAACATTCCTGAAAAATACCTGGAACCCACCACTATTAGAAAAGAAGCATCTGTCCCCTAAATTGTGCTCCTAAATTATATCTTTCAGACTGCAGCTGGGATAATAGAAAGTTTAAAGGACTGTTTGCCCCCAGAAATAAAAACCGGGTCTGCATCGGCTTTGTGGTTTTGTTCTTTGAGCTTTTATGATTCACTGGCTCAGGCTCACTGAAGCTTTGGCTTTCTCCTCATTACTGAAATGCAAACTGCATTTTAAAAAATAGAATTCGAGGAGGGAGATAAACAACTAAATATAATGGTCCTCAAAACAACTAATTATTGGAGGAAATGAAAATAGGAACCTGATACAGGGGGAAAAAAACTCACAAATCCAATCCACCTCATGTGAGGATATTCTTTGAATGTTGATGACAAGAAACACTACCATGAGAAATTAATCCGTCTTTCCTACTCATTGTGTAGCATCACCGAAATAGGATAGAAAATATCTTATCTTTTTAATCTCAAATTAGAAGGGAAAACTCTTAGTTTGTCAAAAGACCAGAAAGTATTCATAAACTATTATGAAATATGAACATTTGTTACCTTGAGTAAGAAAATGTGTTTTATCACAAAAATTGCATAATTGTTTCCCACCATATTTATCAATTTCAGACATATCTTAAACCAGTGTTTTCCCAAATGTAACACATATGTGAATTGTTCAAGAATGTTGTTAAAAGACAGATTCTGAGTTAGATTTGCTGAGGCAGAGCCTGAGATATCTTATTTCTAACAATTTTTCAGGTGACATTAATGCATTAATGACATTAGCTTATGGGTCCACTTTTTCAATAACAAAGATGTTAGACTATAATGACTATTTATTAATAGGTTTATTTATTGGCACTGATAACATAATTTCATTAAAAATATGTATTGGAGATTATAAAGATTTGAAGACCCTTCTCTAGTCTAATGCTCCCAGAAATGTTGTCAATATTTAAAATATGTTATTATAATTCTTATTTTACAGTCTAAGTAAATGAGGCTTACAAATGTTAGAAGGTTTAATCAAAATCACAAGCTAAGAGGTATACATTGTTATTCATTTTATAATTGTACTCTATTTCATTCTAGGGAGTAAAAAGTGCAAATAAATTGAAACCATATATTCAGAATTGATTTATCTATGTAAGTATTATTTTTGTTGAAGTTAATATTAGGGCTTTTTTCCCTCTGCAGAATAGTTCTGGACAAGTTTCTCTTATGTTTAAAGAATAAAAAAAAACAAAACAAAACATTTTACACCTTAGCATGTGTGTGTATATAGTTTTAATTTCTGATGCTTATTTTAAAATCTTCAATATCTATTGATTCTTCTCACTTACAAAGGTAATAATTCAGTCAATATTTATTGAATGTCTATTCTTTGCCTGATATTATACTTAGTAACAGGATATATAACATTTAAAAATGTATAGTCATAGTAATATTCATTCTGGTAAACAAAGAAAAAAACAAAATTCTGTTGTAGAAATGCTTACAATGTATCAAAAAGAGAGAACAATAATTTTAAGAGAGAGGGTGGTGTTTTAAAATATCAATGCTGGGTCAGAAATGTCTACTGAGAGTTATCTGAACATAGAGGATGTAGACCCAAACCTTACTATTGAATATTTCCACACATTGGGATTCAGAGCAGTTTCTGATAAATTCTTATTCTACTTTTTCAAGAAAATGGTTTCTGAATAACCTAAGTTGTTATAAAATTGTAGGTGAGTATTCAAGAGCAGAATTATGAAGATTTCAGGGACCAAATAAAAAAGACACAAAAGAAGAATAAAATTGGGCAGGGAGTGGCTGAGATGGTGGAGTAGGAAGACTCTGATCTCACCTCTTCCCATGGGCATACAAAAATTACAACTATTTACACAGTAACTGTTAATGAAAATGATCTAAAGTTTAGGAGAAAAGATACAACTAAAGATATAAAGAAGGAACCACAATGAGAAGGGTAGGAGGGGTGGAGATGCAGTGTAGTCAAGACCCATAACTCCATGTGGGTAACCCACAATGGGAGGATAATCACAACTGAAGAGTTTCTCCCCAAGAAGCAAGGGGTCTGAGTCCCACATCAGGCTTGCAGCCCAGGGGTCTTGCACCAGGGAGATGAGCCTCCAGAATGCTTGACTCTGAAGATAAGCAGGGCTCATTTTTGGGAGACCCAGAGGGCTGTAGGAAACAGAGACTCTGTTCTTAAAGAGCATACACCAAATCTCACATGCTCTGAATCCCAGCCCAGAGACAGTAATTTGAAAGGAGTCAGACCCAGTCACTGATCTTGGAAAGTTTCCAGGTGAGGCAGAAGGCAAGTGGGACTCACTCTGAAGGCAGAGACATTGGTGGCAGCCATTTGGGGGAGCTCATTCTACCACAGAGACATTGGTGTGGGCAAGTTCCATTTTGGAGTCCTCCCTCTAGATAATTAACACCTGGACCTAGCTTCACCAAATAGCTGGTCAGCCAGTCCTGGGACCACCCAGGCCAAGCATCTAGCAGTGTTCAGACACAGTCCCATTCACCAGCAGGCCAATAGATATAGGACTTCCTGAACCCCAAAGCATTCTGGGACATATCATCACCCACCAGAGGGCACAACACCTGGTCCCAGCCACCAGTAGGTTGGCAGAAGCCCTGGGCCCCTTGGGAGGACCTCAGCAAGCCACATTGGGATATGGCCCTGCCCATCAGTGGGCCAACAGTAGCTCCAAGACTCCCAGGACCATGTAGCCAAAGACCTCAAGATCAGGGGGCTGACACTAGCCCAGGACCTGTCCTAACCCATCAATGGGACAACACCAGTTTTGGTATCCTCAACCTTGTAGCCAGAGACCCCGGGACCAGCTACACCCACCAGTGGTTCAGTATTAGTCCCAAGTCCTTGTTTCACCTACCAGTGGATGAACACTAGAATGGGAACCCCTGGATGCTAGCCACACACACCAGCCAGTGACACCAGATAGTGGGCATCTTGGCTACATTAGGAGGCCACTCTGGGATGTGGCCCCACACACCAGCAGGCCAACACCAGCTCTGTGAACTCTGGCCACCATACCCAGCCATACCAGAACCTGGCCCCATATACCAGTGGCTGGCAGTCCCCACAATAGGCAGGACTCAGCAACCAACTGGGCCAGAAGCCAGCCACAGCTATCAGCATGCCCACAGTAGTCAGACCAATGAAAACAGAAAGGCTGATAAGCTCACATAGCGGATGCCCCAAGAGCATATAGCCCTGGTAACCAGAGGCAAGTGTGCAGCTGGGTCAAATAGAATGACTTCTACATAAGGACACTTCCTCGAGATTAAAAAAAAAAAAAAAGAAAAAAGAAAACACATAAACTGAAAATACCTAATATGTGAATATAAAAATGGAAAATTAGGTAAAATGTGGTGGTATGGGAATGTGTTGGAAACAGAAAACAAAATAAAACCCCCGAAGAACTAAGTGAAATGGAGATAAGCAATCTATCTTATAAAGAATTCAGGATAATGACCATAAAGCTGCTCAAAGTACTGAACAGAAGAATGAACACAGTGAGAATCTTTTAACAAATGTAAAGAAGAACTAATTAGAGCTGAAGTATACAATAACTGAAATGAAAAATACAGGAGAAAGAAGCAACAGTAGATTAGATGATACAGAAGAACAAGTCAGTGAACTGGAATACAGAATAGTGAAAATAACTCAAGCAGAATAGAAAAAAAAAATTTTTTTAAATGAGAAATTTAAAAAGACATCTGAGACATCAAGCATACTAATAATCACATTATAGGTGTTCTCAATAGACAGAGAGAAAGGAGCAGGGAAATATTTGAAGACATAATAGCTGAAAAAAGTCTCATATCTGGGAAAGGGAATAGACATCCAGTTCCAGAAGCACAAGGGTTCCCAAAAGGATCAACCCAAGGTGGACCACACCAAGATACATTGTAATTAAATGACAGAAAATAAAGAACAAGAGAGACTATTGAAAGGGGCAAAGGAAAAGCAATTATTTACATACAAGGGAATTCCCATAATTGTCAATTGACTTTTTACAAAAACTGCAGACCAAAAAGGAGTGGCATAATATGTATAAAGTGATGAAAGAAAAAACAAAAAGAAACTTTTACCAAGACTATTCTACCAAGCAAGGCTATCATTCAGATTTGAAGGAAAGATCAATAATTTTATAGACAAGCAAAAGCTAAAAGAGTTTAGCACCACAAACCTGACTTTATAATAAATGTTAAAGACACTTCTCTAAGCAGAAAAGAAAAGGTCACAACCTGAAATATGAAAGTTATAAAAGGAAAAATCTCATAGGTAAAGGCAAATACACAGTAAAGGTAGGAGATCAACAATTTATGAAGCTACTAAGAATGTTGAAAAACAAAAGTGGTAAAATCATATATCCACAAGTAATTAAGGGATAAAAAACCCCAAAAATATTAAAAATATGATGTCAAAAATGTTAAATGTGTTGGGAGGGAGTAAAAATTGCAGTGTTTATAAAATGTGTTTGAGCGTAAGAGATCTGCATCTTAAAAGAAACACCTAGAGAGAGAGAGAGTTTCCTATTTATATACCTTATGGCAACCACAAACCAAAATTCTATAATAGTTACACAAGAGAAAGGAATCCAAAGATAAAATTAAAGACAGGAGGGCTTTCCTGGTAGTGCAGTGGCTGAGAGTCCGCCTGCTGATGCAGGGGACACGGGTTTGTGCCCCAGTCTGGGAAGATCCCACATGCGGCGGAGCGGCTGGACCCATGAGCCATGGCCGCTGAGCCTGTGCATCCAGAGCCTGTGCTCTGCAATGGGAGAGGCCACAAAAGTGAGGGGCCTGTGTACCACACACACACACAAAAAATTAAAGACAGGCATCACACCACAAATGAAGAGCACTAAAGAAGAAGACAGAAACAAAAATGAACTACAAAAACCATTGGAAAACAATGAACAAAATGGACATAAGTACATACTGATCAAAAATTACTTTATTGTAAATTATGCTTACATATCAATAAATATTAATTTTGAAAATAGACTAAAATGCCCTAATTTAAAGACATAAACTGGCAAGATGATAAAAAAGACAAAGCTCATATACATGCTGTCTACAAGAGACCCATTTCAAGCCTAAAGTAACATGTAGAAAGTGAAGAGGTGGAAAAAGGTATTCCATGTAAATAGACACAAAAATAGAGCAAGGGTAATAATACTTACATCACACAAAATAGAGTCTAAGAAAGCAAGGGTAATAATACTTACATCACACAAAATAGAGTCTAAGACAAAGAGGCACATTATTATAAAACAAACAAACCAAAAGTTCCCATAATGATATAGGCATCATATATATATATATATATATATATATATATATATATATATATATATATATATATATATATATATATATATATATATACACTCAAATAGGAGCACCTAAATACATAAAGTATATATTAGTAAACATAAAAGGAGAAACTGACAGTAACACAATACTAGCAGGGGTGTGCAGCACCCAGTTACACATGGAACTTTCTCCAGGATAGATCACATGCTAGGACACAAAACAAGTCTCAGTAAATTTAAAAAGATTAGAATCATATAAAGCATCTATTCTGACCACAGTGATATGAGACTAGAAATCAACTACAAGAAAGAAAATCTGCACAAAACACAAACACATGAAGGCTAAACAATATTGGCTAAAGAACCAATTGGTCACTAAAGCAATCAAAAAGGAAATCAAAAAATATCTGGAGAAAAATGAAAACAGAAACTCAAGTATCAAAAACCGATGGGGTGGGCTTCCCTGGTGCTGCAGTGGTTGAGAGTCTGCCTGCCGATGCAGGGGAAGCGGGTTCATGCCCCATTCCGGGAGGATCCCACATGCTGCAGAGCGGCTGGGCCCGTGAGCCATGGCTGCTGAGCGTGCGCATCTGGAGCCTGTGCTCCACAACGGGAGAGGCCACAGCAGTGGGAGGCCCGCATACCACAAAAAAAAAAAAAAAAAAAGATAAGGTGCAGCAAATGCTGTTCTAAGAGAGAATTTTATAATGATACAAGCCCACATCAGAAAACAAGAAAAATCTCAAATAAACAACAAGATCTTACAACAATGGAACTAGGAAAACAACCCACAAAACCCCAAGTTGATAGAAGGAAAAAAATAATAAAGATCAGAGTAGAAATAAATGAATAGAAACTAAAAGACTAAAATAGAAAAGAACAATGAAATTAAGAACTGGTTCTTTGAAAAGATAAATGATATTGATCAACCTTTAGCCAGATTAATCCAAAAAAAGAGGAGGCCAAATAAATAAAATCAGAAAGGAAAAAGAAAAAGTTACAACTGACAGCACAAAAATTCAAAGGATCATAAGAGATTACTATGAACAACTATACGCCAATATAATGGAAAACCTACAAGAAATGAGCAAATCCTCAGATATGTACATTTTCCCAAGACTGAATCAGGAGGAAATACAAAATATAAGCAGAACAGTAGCCAGTAATGAAATTGAATCAGTAACTTAAAAACTCCCAACTAACAGAAGTCCAGGTGAATTCTATCAAATATTTAAAGAAGAATTAACACCTGTAATTCTCAAACTATTCCAAAAAATTGTAGAGGAAGGAACTTTCTGAACCTATTCTATTAGTCCAGCATCACATTGATAGCAAAACTAAATAAAATACAAAAAGAAAAGAAAAGAAAAATACAGACCAATATCCCTGATGAATATAGATGTAAAAATCTTCAATAAAATTTTAGCAAACATTAGAATAATCATACCCCATAATCAAGTGGGGTTTATCCCAGGGATGCAAAGATGGTGCAATATCTGCAAATCAATCAGCGTGATGCACCATATTGATAAATTGAAGAATAAAAATCACATGATAATCTCATTAGATGCAGAAAAAGCTTTTGACAACATACAACATCCATTCATGATAAAAACTCTCAAAAAAGTGGAAATAGAGGCAATATATATCAACATAATAAAGGCCATATGTGACAAGCCCACAGAACATCATACTCTATGGTCAGAAGCTGAAAGTATTTTCTCTAAGATCAGGAACAAAACAAGGATTCCCACTTTCACCACTCTTATTCCACATAGTATTGGAAGTCCTAACCACAGTAATCAGACAAAGAAATAGAAGACATCCAAACTGGAATGGAAAGAGTAAAATTGCCACTGTTTGAGGATGACATGGTACTATACATAGAAGATACTAGAGATGCCACCAAATAACTTCTAGAACTTACCAAGGAATTCAGTAAATTTTCAGAATACAATATGAATATACAGAACTCTCACATTTTTAATGCTAAAAGCAAACTATCAGAAAGAGAAATTAAGGGGAAAAAATCCATCAAAAAGAGTAAAATACTTGGTGATAAATTTAAGGAGGCAAAAGTCCTTTACTCAAAAAAGAAAAAAAAAAAAGAAAGACACAAACAAAAGAAATTGAAGATGACAGACACAAATGGTAAGATATACTGTGTGGTTTGAAAAAATTAATATTGTTAAAATTACCATATGACCCAAGGCAATATACAGATTCAATGCAATCCCTATCAAAATATCAATGGCAATTTTAACAAATCTAGAACAAGTAACTCTAATGTTTGTATGGAAACACAAAAGACCCTGAATAGCCAAAACAATCTTGAGAAAGAAGAGGAAAGCTAGGGGTTTCATGCTCTCTGATTTCAAACTACAGTACAAAGCTTCAGTAATCTATACAGTATGTTATTTGTACAAAGACAGACACATAGATCAATGGAACAGAATAGAGAATCCAGAAGTGAACCCATGCCTATATGTCCAATTAATATTTGACAAAGGAGTCAGGGATATGCAGTGCGAAGAAGACAGACTCTTCAATAAATGGTGTTGGGAAAACCGGACAGCTACACGTAAAAAAATCAAACCGAACTACTTTCCCACACCACATGCAAAGAACTCATATAACTTAACATCAAAAAAACAATGAATAGTATAATTAGAAAATGGCAGGAATCCTGAATAGACATTTTTCCAAAGAAGACATGTTGATGACCAACTGGCATATGAAAAGGTTCTCAACATCATTAATCATCAGAGAAATGCAAATCAAAACCACAAGGAGATATCACCTCATACCTATCAGAATGACTATTGTCAAAAATACGGCAAATAACAAACATTGGCGAGGATGTGTACAAAAGGAAACTTTTTGCACTATTGGTGAGAAAACAAATTGATGCAGCTACTATATAAATGGTATGCAGTTTCCTCAGAAAATTAAGAATAGAACTGTCATATGATTCAGCAATTCCACTCCTGGGTATTTATCCCAAGAAAACAGACACTAATTCAAAAATATATATGCACCCCAATGGTAATTGCAGCATTATTTACAATAGCCAAGATGTGAAAGCATTCTTAGTGACCATCAAGAGATGAATAAATAAAGGAGATGTATATATACCTATACAAACACACACATGCACACACACACACACACACACAAAGGGATATTAGTCATGAAAAAGCATGAAATCTTGCCATTTGTGACAACATGGATGGGCTTAGAATTTATTATGGTTAGTGAAATATATCATATGGAAAAGGAAAAAGTTGTATAATTTTGCTGATAAATGAATTATTAAAACAAAACAAATGAACAAACACAACAAAGTAAAAATAGATCATATATACAGAGAGCAAACAAGTGATCACCAGAGGGGAAGGAAGTGGGAGAGGAAAGAATTAGGTGAGGAAGATAAAAAGGCACAAACTTCCAGTTACAAAATAAATGAGTCATGGGTCTGAAATGTATAGTGTGAGGAATATATTCCATAATTTTGTAATATTTTGTATGGTGACAGGTGGTAACTAGACTTATCAGGGTAGAGTATGTCCCCTACATATGAACACGTTCCATTCCGAGACTGTGTTTGTGAGGTCCAATTTGTTTGTAAGTCCAGCAAAGTTAGCTTAGACACCCAGCTAACACAATCAGCTATATAGTACTGTACTGTAATAGATTATAGTACTTTGCACACAAATAATACATAAAAAACAAATAAACACAAAAAAATAAAGAAAACATTTTTAATCTTACAGTATAGTACCTTGAAAAGCACAGTAGTACAGCACAACAGCTGGTGTACAGGGCCTGGCATCCAGTGAACAGGCAAGAAGAGTTACTGACTGGAGGAGGAAGAGGAGGTGGGAGATGGTAGAGCTGAAGTATTGTCAGCAATAGGAGACAGAGGGCAAGCTGCAGTTTCACTCATGCCTGACGTTGATGGCACAAGTTCTGGTTCCTTGCTGGATTCAATTCTATCTACCTTCTTGAAAAGAATGATCCAGTGATGTTTGGGTAGCAGCTCTTTTTCTCTCATCTAGATAACACGGTAACACTGGATTGCACTCTGAATGGCTGCTGCAACCTTCGTGTACCATTCTAATTTTAGGTCTTCTGCCTCAAAAATTAACAGTGCCTCCTCAAATAGAACTAACTTATGTGATTGGACATGGGAATGCACGTTCACATTTTTGAAAGTTCCCAACTTGAAGGTTCGCTTGTAGTGGACTTACTGTAATAATTTTGAAATGTATATAGAATCAACATAATGTGTACAAGGAATTAACATATTGGTGGTCAATTATATTCCAAAAACAAACAAACAAACCATTTCATACAGAAAGAGGTCAGATTTGTGGTTATCAGAAGTGGGGTTTTGGGGGAAGGGAAATTGGAGGAAGGTAGTCAAAAGGTACAAGATTTTTAAGAGTAAATCCCCAGCTCTTATCACCAAGAATTTTTTTTTTTCTATTTCTTTAAAGTTGTGTATATATGACATTATGGATGTCCACTAAACTTATTGTGGTTGTAATTTCATAATGTATGTAAGTCAATCCTTATGCTCTTCACTTTAAACTTATACAAGGCAGTATGTCAATTATATCTCAATAAAACTGGAAGAGAATTTAAAAATTTAAATAATAAAAGTAAATTAAAAAAAGATTATACAGTTAAATTAGGACATTCAGAAATATCTTATTGGTACTATTTTTCCTATCTGGCAAAAGAAAAAGTAGAAAATAATTAGTACAGATCATGAGAATTAAAGATTGTCATCCAAAGTATTTGCCATGTTTTTGTAGGCAATACTCCACATTATGTCATTATTAGGCAAACTGAATACAAAAATTGTATGTTATATAAAAAATTGGGGACCTGACTTTCCTGTCATTTTACCTGCATCATTGCATATCTATTCTGTGCAGGAAGAAATTGACAAATCATCAGGAACTATGAGTTTATGGAGAAAGATATGTGGAAACAAGAAGGGAAGGACAAGTGGGCTGTGTAATCAGGTTTGAAACTTCTGAACATTTCTATAGTTGCTGTAGCCATCCTGCAAAAAAATAAAAAAAAAATAGTATCAAAGTTGTGAACAAATCTATTTTTTTGTGGTAAAAACTTTTTTCCTTTCTTCTTAATAAAAGCTGTAATGAAAATAAAAATAGTTTTGGGGTGAAGCTGGACTTTCAAAATTTAATATATCATTAAATTCTGTACATTTGGTTGTTCTGATGAACTTCAAGAAAGTTTTTGTAAGTAATATTTTCTTCTTAACCTTCACTAGTTCCAACAATATTCTTCTTACATTTCTGTTTTACATTAAAAATTTTAATCTCTAGGTGGTTTCCTCCTGTCAGATAAGACTATGCACTCTTTATACATAAATGCACTTCAAATGACCAGTTAAATTAGGAGCTCATTCTGGGAAATTGGGTGGAACTATTTTATTTCACAGGAGGTTAATATCATGTCCTTATTGAGAAAATGTCAGAGTTGAGCACATTCTTTTACAATCCTTATTTTGGTCAGAAGCTCAGCATGAAAACCTAGGTTTTGCTAATGAACATCTGCAGGTGGTGGACAGGAAACATTGGCACTGGGATAGAGAAGAGTTAACCTTCATCTTCACTGCCATTACCAAGAAAATAATACGTATTACATTACAGGAGTGGAAGTGATAAATACATTGATTCATTTACACATTCAAAAATAGTTATTTAATACTTAGAGACACCGGTTGGCCTGGTATTTCAACATTTAACACAGTTTCTATGACTAAAATAAATGATAAAATAGAATATGATATAAATATAATGCTCATATAATTTCAAGCTCTACAGGACTTTAAAGATCATTCTAGTTTAAAAGTTGTTTAAGCAATTGAATAATAAATATTCAAACATAATACTTGTTACTTGTTTCAAAGGCAGAAAAAAGGTAAATCTAGTTTTGTCATTTTGTTATAGACGATCATGTTTAATACTTTCAAGCTTTCTGTCTCTTTTTGTTTCCATCATTTTCTTCTAAGATTTTTTAACACCTTTTTTTTCTCTGATTTTACTTGCTTAACTACTCACTTTGACTCCATTTCAGTCTATATTATAAAATTTTTGTCTTCTTTTTTGCATTTTTTAGGAAAGCAGAACGTTTTAAAAGGGCTTAGACATTTTGCACAGTTTTTAATTAAAAAAATATTTATTAGTGATATATTATTTCTTCTAATATTGAAAAATAATGATATCATATTGTAAAAAAAAAAGTTTTGTAAAATCACTATTGATAATTCCATGGAGATTTCACTGAGAACTGACATCAGTTTGAATAAAGTGCTCTAACCTGGCCAGAGAAGACTACAGTCATCTGCCCTAACATTAGATTTTATCACACAGGTATTGAAAGACCAGTGCCCATTCTTAGCAAGCATATATTTCAATCACTCATATGTATTTTTACTAATAATGAATGCTTGTGTGAATTTCTTATTAAAAATAATAAGAAAAAATGAGACGCAATTTTCAATGAAATGATAGTAAAGAAACATGGCACTCCCATTATGTCTTTCAGGCAAAGTTAAGTAATACTGTGAACATATAAAAGTAATGGTCATAGCAGTTTGTGAAAATGGACTGTTGGTGTAAGCTTATTCAAATCGTTGAACTAGAAAACTAAGTGCAATTAATTTGACTGTGTTGATCATTCAAACAATGTGAAAGTTTCTTTGTTAAGGGACTGCACCACCTAGAGTTAATCTGATCCAGCTTATTTTGCATTTCTAACTGATCAATTAACATTACTATAACAGGACTTTTACCCTTACTCTTGGGTAAAAATACTGGTTCTTCTGAGTCCTTAATCAGGTGTCAAATTAATTCTGAGAAACTTCTATAAATGATAAAAGTAACCTCATTTGTTTTGTTTATTGGTCCGTTTGATCCTTGGTAAAATATTTGCTTCTATTAATCATTAGGAAAATTTTAACTTTCCTTGGCAAAACTGGCTTTGGAGTATATAAGCTATAAATATACAAAGTCATTTTATGGAGAAATGTGAAGAAGAAGAAGGATTGGAATCATAAAACAAGCAAGAGAATACCCAGAAAAATGGGAAACAAGAGCATTGGGAACCAGGAATCATTGCAGGTGTGAAGCAGCATTGGAGTGAAAGGAGCTTGTAAAGGGGACCCTTAGTTCCAGGGAACCCCAGTGAGCCTGATCAAAATACAAGAGATGTAGCCCCAGCATAGAATACCTCACAGGGTTATGTTGTCTAATTTTCATTTCAAGAAGTTTGTCTATACAGAAAAAACACTGATAAAATTTGGAGACTAATATTTTTAATATAAATTGAATAAATTGATAAAAAAAGTTTATATATGGAGATTTTACATGGAGTATATATAACTCATGAAATATCCATTTAAATTTAATGAAATTCTAAAAATATTTTAAATAATTATTAATACTATCTTTTGATTGATTTTCTCAAGAATATGCACTAAATGTATTATACTTAACATATACAAAATATATATTATCTAATAAATTTTCACTCTATGTAGACTGAGAACAATAACAATAAAATGATAATACCAGTATTTATTGATCATTCTAATATGCCAGATACTCTAAGAGCTCAAATGTCATAACACATTTAATCTTGAAGATGACATTATGAGTGTGAGTGCTATCATGTTACTTATTTTACAGGTAAGGAATGTGATATACACAACGGTTAAGTAATATTATATAACTATAATGTGACAGTTGGGATGTAGTCCCAGGCAAACTAGATCATGTAATAAACTACAATATTTTCTCTCTACAACTTTCTCTCTATTTCACACACACACACACACACACACACACACACACACACACACACACACCCTATAAATTTTCTACTTAAAGAGCAATTCAAGATACAACTTACTGTTAGGATTTTCAGATTTTTTTAAATGTAAAAATGAATTTAAAAGAAAAAGAAATAATATTTCTCATGGACAAAATTAAGGGAAATGTTAAAAGCTATTAATTCAATCAAGAATTACAATTCCATTGGTTTATTTCCACTCTTTAGGGAGTGAGAAGGGAAAGAGAGAGAGGGAGGGAGAGAAAAATCAGAGAAAGAATGATTAATTCAGATTTCCTACAGTCTAGAAATGTTACTCTTTCATATAATTAGCATACTACCATTTAATGTTATAAGTGCATTGATACAATGCAGTCTAAAAATCAGAAATACACCAAATAATTTGTTTTAAGTATCCTCAATAAAAGCTGTAAAAAGACAGATTTCATGGGGCTCATTTTATGTAAAACTTTAGGGTGTAAACCATTTTCATCCAGGCCCTGAAATGATGACTCACTGAGAAAAAGTGTTTTCCGACATAATTTTTGTTATTGGTACATTCTGCATGCAAAATTTTTCAAAATATATTTTTGTAAAAACGTAGACACGTTCTTCAATGCTTGTACTTTTTCCTATGATGCACTTCAATGATTTGTTGCTCCTTATTATCATTCATAGTTAATCATTCCCTTCTTCTTGAAATATATTCTATCTGAATTCCATTATGTCTCACTCCATTCTTTTCCTCTCCCACACTGGGTAAGCCTTCTCAGCATCCTTTGCTGGAATTTCTTCCTCTAAAAGACATTCTAGGTCTCAGTCTCTTCTCTTTTCCATTTTTCTATCTTTCCCCAACATTCAATCACAGTTTTTCTCCAGTGAACCCACTCAGGTCTTTGATGACAATTCCATCAACATACTGCCAAATCTTTTTATACCCTCCTTCCTTAACTGGGCTGGAGCTCTAGATTCATACAGACATACTAAATAGTATAACAACTTAGATTTACATAAAATATCTCAAACTAAACATCTCCCACCTCCTTACTATAAGATTCTCCAGCCTTCTCAGTAACAGGAAATGGTCAAACCCATAACCTAGCAGCCACCCTTAACTATTTCATTTCCCTGATCTCTCCTGATCCAAGCTAATTGCAATGTTATTGATCTTATCTCCAAAGTATAATCCTTCACCCCATTACTTCTGCCACCACCCTAGTCTAAGATACTCTTTCTTCTTCCCTAAACTTCTATAATTACCACCTAACTGGTTCCCCTGTTGCAATTCTTGCTCACAGAGGAACAGCCAAGTGCATTTCAAAGGGTCTCAGTGAGTATCCACCTTCCTGCCCAGTCTTGACATCACACTGAGAATAAAGGACTAACCCCTTCAAACTCACACCTCTTTCTACATCCCTAGACTCACCTGCTTTCATACTTCAGGCTTCTTTCCTTTTCTCTTTCATGATTTTCCAGAATTCTCTTTACCTTAGTTCTTTGAGCTTGTTTTTTCCTCTGCTAAATTTAGTTTGTACAATGAAGGTTATATATCTATCTGTTTTTCCACATTTTGATCTAATTAAACATCTCCTTTTCCAGACTCTTTTAATACTATTCTATTTAACAAAACTCTCCATCCCCCAAGTCACTCTCCTATGTCCCCCATTTTATTTCATTCAAAATATTATCACTCTCTAAAACCTTGTGTTTCTATTTATTGGTGAGAACTTCTTGACAATCTCACCCCACTATCATCAGATCTGAGTTGTTTCTAGGGCTTGGAACAGTAACTGGTCGATTTCTAGTGCTCTATAACTATGTATTCCATAAATGGACAAAATAATACACTAATCCCTGAATAAAAGAAATAAAAATGTTCATTGTACATCAGATTACTTTATACAGTTTTGAATTGCTTAGCTATATTGGAGGGGTAAAATATTTACTCAGAGAAAGTTGACCACAGAATATGAAGAAAGATCCACAGACAGCTTTGTAGGTCATGGAACATCACCAAGTAATTATGTTGTCTTTCCAAGATCTGAAAATAAATATAGAAATATCCAGGAAAGCTTATTTTTGTCTTTCAGACATTTATATGTCAGCCAAAAGGATGCTTGTGGTAGGTAATAGATATACTATAAGGGGCAAGAATTGGAAACATGAATAGAATCCTAATCACCACTAAGTGGCTCCATATTCACCATGGACTTCCCTTCCCTCCTATTCCAGTTGTGTTTTCCTTCCACCTAGACTGAATGATCTCCAAAGATTAAAAGTACAGTCACTCAAGCAGTCCTTTGTTTCCCTCTGTTTTCTGTGTTTCCCTGGAGGAATCTGCCTTGAGTCTGCAGGCTTCAACAGGAGACAGCAAAAGCCTCTACTATGTGGGAGTCTGAATCACATGAGAATCACATCTCTTCACCTCTGCAATATGCAAACTAGCATCTCTTTTCCAAATAGCAAAAACTTGTGTCCAAATATGACTTCTTTGTATACTCTTAACTAGATCTATCATATATATACTAAAAGTGTGGTAGCTCATTTCATCCCTAATATGTTGGAAAAATAAACATACTGAACTCTTTTGTTGGGAGTTTTCAATCTTGGTCTTTTATTAAGGGAGGAGAGACATCGATATTCTAAGTGAGCATGGAGAGATTATACATAACATAAATAGTAGTCAAGTCTATCTCTCTCCAGTTGAAATCTCATTTAATTTTGTCACTTACAAGCTAAACAATTTTCTTATTTCAGCTAATGGATTATTTACTTAGTTACCAAAAGATGCTGCTTCTGTAACACAGATATAAGATAAAACTTTTATTTTACTTCAAAGACCTTAATAGATAAACGCTGGGTCAAGTTTTCAACCGTGTGACTTACATCTTTTCCAATGTTAAGTCCCATAGCTGGGCATGAGATACAGCTTTCCAGTGTAATTTAAGAAATATGAGTTGTTCAGATTATAGCCTGAAGCTATGAGGACTTTTTCCTGGGAGTTGTTATAGATATTAAATCACAGTGTTACAGTGTCAAGAGGTAGTCCTACAGGGGGTCACTTTGAGAAAAGGAGAAAAAAGGGGAAAAAAGAATCTAAGAGACTAAAGTCATGTAATCCAAAGATAAACATATAGCATATAACAGGTACAGCAAAATGTAATAATAATGATGATACATTGTTATTTCACATTTTCGTATCTGTACAGCAAACATCTTCTTGTGCTTTACTATAAATCAAATCAATATAAGACAACTGAAACCCTAAACACACTGAACTGAAAGGTCTCTTAATAGTAACTGTACCTTATTACCTTTGGAACCAGAATTTTGAGCACTTCCTTTGTATGGACAGTATATTAGCAAATTTACAAGTGTTCTTTCATCTGCAAAACTCTCCCCCAAAGAAGTTACTGCTGTTAACAATTCACAGATGATTGTCCTTAATTTTAAGTAACTTAGGGCCATAAGTAGTAGTTAGTAAGATCAAAATATATACCAACTTTAATTTTAGAGTCTATGTTTATTGCATAACACTTAAGCACTTTATTCATCTTTTTATCCCTATCTGGAGAACTGTTTATATAAAGTAGCTACTCAAAAGTGTGTTCTTCTATAGTACATATATCTTTGTATTAGTTTAATTACAAGATAAGAACCCACATCTCAGTGGGGTAGCACAGTTCATACAGGAAGGGGTTTCCTTCCAAGTGCTCATTCAGGAATAAGGCTTCTTCTATTTGTGGCATTGCTAATTTCAATATGTTCCTTCCAAGATTTTTTCTGAATTTTCTTTTCTTTTTATTTTTTTGCCTCAAATCATGGAAGGGGCTTGGAAGTGGTACTTATACCTTCTCACATTCCAATGGCTACAATTCAACCACATGGTGACAACTAACTAAAAGGGAGGGTTGGAAATGAGGCTTAGCTCCATGCTGGGGAAAAGGATAAAACGATTGGTGAAGAGACAGCCAATCTCCTTCTGATCATCAAAAATCTGTTTTATTCTTCCTCCCATAAGTAGAAAATCCTCATCCTCTCCTACAAAGAGTGCAAACCCAAGTCACAGCTAATCGATTAATCCACCAAAATTGTTACATCCTTGCTGTCTAACACAACACTGTCCTATTTTAGGAGCCATAGAGCCCTCCACTATAAGCAAAAAATGTTCATCATTGTAGGAAAATTGTATTTTTCTCATAATGCTCAAATTGATATGAAAGTATTCTTGATATCTGTTGGTTTTTAATGAAAAAATTTAATAGAATTCACATGAAGTTAATGTCTAGCCTATGTTCAATCTATTGGTATCAAGATGAATAATTTTATTTTTAATATAAAAGCCAGAATTTGTTACAATGAATATGAAATCTAATTTGCTGAAATAATTATTCTAATAGCCATTATAACTTGTTCTTTATCTTTAACAACTAAAGAGGTGATAAACATGGAAAGGAGAGACTCCACAATTTTTTCTACTTTGCTCTGGAGAAAATTCATTACTCAGGCAGAAAAAACTTATGTTGCTTTTATTTATTTATTTATTTTTATTATTTTATTATTATTTTTTTTGTGGTACACGGGCCTCTCACTGTTGTGGCCTCTCCCGTTGCAGAGCACAGGCTCCGGATGCGCAGGCCCAGTGGCCATGGTTCACGGGCCCAGCCGCTATGTGGCAAGTGGGATCCTCCCAGACCAGGGCACGAACCCGTGTCCCCTGCATCAGCAGGCAGACTCTCAACCACTGCACCACCAGGAAATCCCTTATGTTGCTTTTACATTGAACATTTCCCAAGCACATAATTTCCTTTTCTTTGTTCCCCAGAAACATTATGACAGGAAAAATGTTACTGCAAAAGAGACAATACGAAATTGAGGAAAGTTTCAACAAAATATTATTGCACCAATATATATTTTTAATACAATTCTCTGGAAAGAAAGAAAAACAGAAATTCCTAAACATATTAGGATTACTTGTTTTCTGCTGGTCTCAGCTTGTGTACCTCTTGGGACAGTACATTTTTTCACACATCATATTTTTCTACTATTTCCCTGAAATGCCCAGAGATTTATTTTTCTAAAGAAAATGTGTCCATTATATTTTTGCTTATTTCTTAATAGTACTTACAGGAATTTGAATCTAGGCCTTATTATAATTTTCTCCCTCTAAAACCCATTTCCAATAAATTCAATGCTCAATGAAATGTGATGCAAATCTGCCAAATGGCACTTCTGCCACTCCCTTTTCTAATTTACACAAAATGTTCTTTTTTTCAGAGTATGCCAACATTTTCAGGAAGAAGCAACAGTAAGGAATGAAGTTAAGCTCATATTAAATATTCAAATGTGAAATCATTTCTATAGTTTTTTTTAAATTACAATTACACATTTTTTCCTACTGAACTCCAAAAAAAATTTTTTTCTGCCTTATTAAGGGTTTCCAGGTACCGTAATTTTGAAGAACTAGTTTATTTTTCTTTAAACATGACAATAAGATTATTCAATTTTCATCAAAGTTAAATGAAGCAGCGGCAGATGATTTGAGTGGCGGAAAACATAACTCAAATTGTATTACAGAGACATTCTATCTTCTGTGAAAAATATCTGACAAAAGATTCAACTGACCAAAATAAGAGACATGAAAGTATGATAAGTTACTGCCTTTCTCGGAGGTATAAATGTATTTGAGATTTATGGATAATTCAAAATTTGGTGTGTTGCCGTAAAAAAAAAAATAATAATAATAATAAGGTGCTTACTTTACTCCCTACTTTTAAAAAATACCTACGATGATGTACACACTCTGTCTGGAGCTGAAATACAAAGGATGTTTGGTCTAAAAATCATTCCATGAGGAATCATTGAGGGTCTGATAGTAGGAGAAGAGAGGCATATTGATAAATCAGACAAGTTGCTTTGAGACCTATGACAAACAGGCAAAGCAGCCATACAAAACAGAAAAGTAAATGTAAATGTGGTCCTTAAGCTGCATCTTGAAAGATGAATAGTTGATGTCTTCACTTGACTAAGAGGTGAAAAGGGAGGCCAAGCAGAGTGGAGTAGTGTTGATCAAAGCCAGAGGAGTTAAGGAGAAAAACAGATTGTGTTTTAGGAATACGAGATAGAGTTTACATAGATGCAAAATGTGAGAAGTTGTGTGAGAGAGGCTTGTGGATGGTTAGGGCCTTGTGCAGTGGCTTTCTCCTCTCTGGTTGCCCCCAATATGCATGCTCATTCAAGCTGAATCCTCTCACTCAGACTAATCCAAAAGATAGGTACCACTCTTCCTCACAGGTACATCCAAACTCCTCCATGTTAGAGCTTATACTGTGTATCTTCTCTCATTGTTCTGAGCCATTGTTGATTGTAGTTTAACACTAAATGCACTTTAATATTTTAATGTACAAATATTGTTTTCCCTCCAACCCTTTCAACATATTTTAACTGACTATACTTAAATTTTTATTGCTGCTGCAAAATGTTAAATGCATAGCAGTGGTTTAATAAAGTTTGATTTACTTTCATAATTTAGAACTTCTTAGCTTTTCTGATGGTAAAATAGAAATAATAGAACAAGTTATCTGATTGCCTTGTTAGGAACTATATTAACTTTATTACTGTTGTAACAAATCACCTCAAATATCAGCTTAATACAATACAAATTTATGATTTCACTGTTCTGGAGGTTAGAAGTCTTGACAATCTCACCCAGGTAAAACCAAGGTGTTGGCAGGGATACATTCCTTTACAGTGGTCTGGAGAATAATCATTTCCTTCCCTTTCCAGATTCTAGCAGGTACTTGCCTTCTTTGGCTCATGTCCCACTTCCTTTATCATCAAAGCCAGAAAGAGTGGGTCAAATCCCTTTCAAATTGCATCACTGTGACCTTTATTCCACTGTGACATCTCTGGATTTTCTGTCTCGTTCTTCCACTTTTAGGGACACGTGATTTTATGGAGCTCACTTAAATAACCTCTGCTAACTCCATACCTTAAATTCAGCTGATTTACAAGCTTAATTCCATCTGCAACCTTAGTTCCACTTTGTTCTGTAACCTAAATACAGTCACAGATTTGGGGATTAGGAAGTGAACATTTTTGAGGGGCCATTATTCTGCCTATTATGGGGAGTTTTGGTGAGTTTTCTTTTTTTTTTTTTTTTAATTTCAGGATCAATTCCAATTCATGTTTAGCTATTTTCTTTTCCAGAGGCTTTTCAAGTATAGACAATGTGGTCAAATACTAAATAAATAAACACAATAATAAATAAGAAAAAAACCTCTCATTCATCTCATTATTGCTTTCTAATCATTTATCCTTTTGTTAGGAATGTGCAATTAACTAATTTTTAAATACTTACATAAATTATCTGTAATGCAGACTTTAATATTCATTTTTCATACATATCTGATAGTTCATCTCTGATAGCAAAAACTTGCAAATTTGAGAAACACATAAGCAGACTTTCTCGGCTCCATCAGACTAATTCCAGATATTTTAGTTGATTATTCCCCTGTCTTCTATAAGGCAATTCACCTGTGAGCCATCTTTGCTCTTCATCTTCTTTGGGTATGTCAATAACAAATTAAAACTACTGAAAAAAACATTCTATGTCCTTATATTCAAGATGTATCTGAACTAAACAACATATAACTTCATTTTATGAGTTTTTCTTAATATTTTGACAATCTTTGTCTTTTGATTGGAGCGTTTAACCCTCTTGCATTAACTGTGATTACTGATCTATCTGGATTAATTTTAGCTCTCTTATGTAAGCAGCCTTATTATGTTTTTTTCTCATTTTTTTATATTTAAAATATTTTCAAATTTTTTGTTCTCTATCTTACTTTTATTTATTTATTTTTTTTCTGTTGTTGAGATGTGTAACACTAATCAACAACCTATTCATAGATTTTTCTTCTACTTTTTTTTTTTTTTAATTTTTTTAAGTGAAACTCTGATTTTTAAGATCTTATGTTTGTATTTGGTGTTCTGTACTCTTAGTAAGATAAGCCTGGTTACATTTTTAAAAATTTACTTTCTTTAATTGCAATCACTGAGCATGAGTATCTTTCACTGACTTTGGCAAATTTTAAGCTATGAGCACTCATTTCCTTTCATATTTGCAATTCAGTGTATGCGAGAACTGTCACTCTGTTTCCTATGTCTTCTACTTGATTTTGAATGACCACACCCAGTTCTGCCTGCCTCTTCACTACACTCTACATAATCATTACATGTGTCACAATTCCTTAAAATTTTTTTCTACTGTTTAAATATTATCTTGAATATTTTTTGATTATGATGTTTTTTATTTCTGAATGATCTCTTCAATACCTTTTTGGACCAGCTTGCTTATTTTTTACATCTCTTGTTCCTTACACATATTTTAACATCTATCTGTTGCTTTTAAAAACATATTTACTTTACAGTCAGTGATTTACGCTTCCTGTATGTAAATCTTTGGCAATCTCATTTTATCCTTTGTTCTACTTTCTGTTACTCACAGTGCTATATTTTATCTGCATTTGGTCATTGTTGACTGTGAGCTCATATTCTTTTATCTTTGGGAATAGGCCTGGTTTTGAAGGTAGTTTTTATTTGTAATAGTGCAAGCCATGATTTGATCAGCTCCTCCAGCACAGGATAATATTTATTATACTCTTGCAAAATTTTCTCAAACAAATTGTGTGAATTTGAGCTGCAAAAGTGCATGAGATCAAGTCTGTGGTTGTAATTTCTCAAGGGAGAATGTTTTTCACCCCCACAGATCCAAATTCAAGTCAGCTAATTTCTTAATTTCACCTTCTCAGGAGCAGGTTTATCCCTAGTCCTCTCATTTACTAAGAATAGAAACACTTCTATGTAGACTCCTATTGGACTCCTACTTAGCATGAAATCCCTCAGTTTTTCTCCTGCCCTTTGTATGCCAGGTGACAGTGGAAACAGAAACTGATGTCACCAGTTTTTAAAACCAGCCTTGAAGCAAAAGCTTAACTGCTTTCTTAGATCTTAGGACCAGCAATTTAAATTTGCATTTATTTTCTGAGGGTCCCTTAGCTTCTGCCCACTCAGCTCTACATATAAATTTTTATCCTTCATACTTAGTTTTCTGAATGCAAGATTATGGTGCAGGATATCTAGATTCACATAATGTCAGAAATAGAAACACCCTTACAGCTTATATTGGTTATATCAAACTATATATCATTATAAACTCTGCATAGTAGTATCTTATTTTTTTCCTCTTCATTAACATACACAGTCACTTTTAACAATCCATTCCAAAGGAAGAGTACAGATATGACAAGTATGTGTAGAATTTCAGTACTTATAACATGAACACAGGGGCCAGTGCATGTACCAATAACAAGTATTCTTTTCCAGCTGTGATCTTTTATTTTCATTTAATTTGCTTTAATTCACCAAAACATCATTAACTTATCTCCCTTTGGCTACTGTAAGCATCTATAAATGAGCCAAAATGACATCTATAATAATAGGCTGCTAAAAATAACCAGGTAGTTGCTTTGTGTATCTTATCGACAAAACTACATTACACATTACTTTGACACATTACAGTTTATTTAGAGATTGATATAAAAATATCAGTGCTGATGGGTTTTCATATTCTGTTATATACAGATTGGAACATAATGGAAGTGTAGATCTGTAATCTTATGTTTCCTGACCAAACACAGCAAATAGCAAAAAATGTTAAAGGAGTCAAACCAGCAGTCAATTATTTAGCATAAGTTTGAGTTGTCTGTCTAATCCTAAAATGGATTAGCTTTTTACAACAACAAAGCTTAACATTTTTCACATTAACTTTTAAAATATTCAACTCTGCTTAAACAGTTAATCTTAAACAGACTTAATCTTTTTAATCCTTAATATAGAGGGTCTCTTTAGATGCTTACATTGAGCTCCTAAGGACTGAGAACTGTCATTCTCTCCTGTGAAGGATATGTGCTGGGCATCTTCATCTTGCTCCCTTGGTTTCACCCTTCATTCCCATTCTTCTCTCTGTCCAAGGAGTTTCCCTGTATGAAAGGGATCAATGAGCCTTCCTGTCTTGTGGATTCCAGGTGGATTCTATTAATGAGAGCCCTAGGAGAAAACTTTAGGGAGAAAGGAGGTCGTGATTAGCACATTTATTTCCCTAGTTCACTCCTTGTAGGGTGGCCCTAGGCTTGAAGCATCCTGCCACCAAAAGTTACAGCTCCATGCACAGTGGCCTTCTCCAAATGCTCCTGCTTCCTGGTTCCATTAACTGCTCTCTTCTCCAACCCTTTTAGGAAAGAATTGTAGTAGTCTATGCATTATTGCATGTGGTTTCTCTTTACTTTGTACACACTTTAAATTAGCCCCTTTGTTAAACTCTCTTTAGATTATTGTAGTTGGAATGTAGCCTTTGCATCTTTTTGAGAACTATGCATAAGGGATGCATGGCTAGAACTAGACTAGTGTCCATGGGGATGAAAATAGTATAGAATATGCTGTTCAGAGATGGTGAAGTAGGAAAACCCTGAGCTTACCTCCTTCCACGGGCACACCAAGTTTACAGTTATATACAGAGCAACTATCAATGAGGATGAGCTGAAGGTCAGCAAAAAGGATTGACAAGTAAAGATGTAAAGAAGAAACCACAGCAAGATGGATAGGAGAGTTGGAGATACAATAGAGTCAAGACCCACACACCCTGGTGGGTGGCCCAAAAAAGTGTAGAATAAATAAAATTACAGAGGTTGTTCCCAAGAAGTGAGGGGTCTAAGCCCCATATTGAGCTCCTCGGCTCAGGCATCCTGCACCAGGAAGATAAGCTCCAGAATATTTGGTTTGAAGGTCAATGGAGATCACTTTTGGGAGAGTCAAAGGGCTATAATATAGGAAATAGAGACTCTACTCTTAAAAGGAATACACAAAATGTCACATGTTCTAGGATCCAGCGTAGAATCAGTAATTTAAAAGGAGCTTGGGTCAAATCCGCTTGCTAACTTGGAGAGCCTCCCAGAAAGACAGGATACTAGGACTCACTTGGGGGACAGAGACACTGGTGGCAGACACTTTTGGGATCTTATTCTACCACAAGGACACTGATGCTGACAAGCGCCATTTTGGAATCCTCCTTCTAGCTATTAGCATCAGGACCTGCCTGTACACACCAACTATTCAACACCAGTCCTGGGAACCCCTCCTGCAAAAACAAACAGCTATCCACGTTGGACATAGCCCCATGCATGAACAGATCAGCTGCTGTAGGACCTCCTAAGCATCCAGAAGCCATGGGATCTGACTCCTCCCACAAGGGGCCCAGGACTCAACTCCACCCACCAGTGGGCTGACACAAACACTGTGACTCCCAGAACCCTGACACTAGGGCCCTCAGGACGTGGCACCACAAATCAGTGGGTCAGCACCAGCTCTTCAGGATCCCCAGTGTCCCAACTTGGCCCACCAGCAATCCAAACTCAACTTTGAGGTCCCTTAGGCCCTACAGCCAAAGACCCCAGAAATCATATCCACTAGTGGGTGGGCAATAGCCCTGTGACCTCCTTGGCTCCAGCCCCACCTACATATAAGGCAGCACCAGCTTCTAGACCCCCCCCAGATCCCACAACCAGCCATGTCGGAAAATAGCCCCACACACCAGCAGGCTAACACTAGTTCCAGGACCCTTGGTCCCATAGCCAGCCACTTTGGGACCTGGCACCACCCACTAGAGGACTGACACCAGCCCAGGACTCCCTGGGCCATGGAGCCAAATGTGCTAGGAACCAGCCCCCCCAACCCCTCCAACTAGGAGATGACAGTTATTCAATAGGCAGGTCTTGGTAACCAGATGGATTGTGGACCAGCTATGCTTACTACTGCACACATAATACTCAGCCCACCACAGTAGAAGGGCCTATACAGCCCACATAGAGGGCAGCCCTACAGCATAGAGCTCTGGTGACCAGAAGGGAGTATGCTGCTGGGATGTATATGATGTCTATACAGATATCTGTTGTGGTTCTATACACTAACAATGAAGTATCAGAAAGAGAAATTAAGGCTATAATCCCATTTAATATCACATCAAAAAGAATAAAATACTTAGGAACAAATCTAACTAAGGATTTAAAAGTCCTGTACTCAGAAAACTCTGAGACACTGATGAAAGAAATTGAAGACAAAACAAATGGATTGGAGGATATGCTGGGCTCATGGATTGGAAGAATTAATATTGTTAAAATGACCATACTACTCAAGGTAATCTACAGATTTCATGCAATCCTATCCAAATACCATGGTGTTTTTCACAAAACTATAACAAATACTCCTGGAGATTAAGAAAGATGGCGGAAGAGTAAGACGCGGAGATCACCTTCCTCCCCACAGATACACCAGAAATACATCTACACGTGGAACAACACTTACAGAACACCTACTGAAGGCTGGCAAAAGACCTCAGACCTCCTAAAAGGCAAGAAACTCCCCACGTACCTGGGTAGGGCAAAAGAAAAAAAGAAAAAACAGAGACAAAAGAATAGGGACGGGACCTGCACCAGTGGGAGGGAGCTGTGAAGGAGCTAAAGTCTCCACACACTAGGAAGCCCCTTCACGGGCAGAGACTGCGGGAGGCGGAGGAGGGAGCTTCGGAGCCGCAGAGGAGAGCACAGCAACAGGGGTGCGGAGGGGAAAGCGGAGAGACTCCCGCATAGAGGATCGGTGCCGACCGGCACTCACCAGCCCGAGAGGCTTGTCGGCTCACCCGCCGGGGCGGGCGGGGCTGCGAGCTAAAGCTCGGGTTTCGGTTTCAGACGGAGCGCAGGGAAAGGACTGGGGTTGGCGGCTTGAACATAGCCTGAAGGGGGTAGTGCACCACGGCTAGCCGGGAGGGAGTCCGGGGGAAAGTCTGCACCTGCCAAAGAGGCAAGAGACTTTTAACACACGGCGGGCCTCAGGCTGGTGCAGCGTCACGCCGGCCTCTGCCCCTGCAGGCCCGCCCCGCACGCCGTGCCCCTCTCTCCCCTCGGCCTGTGTGCGCCAAAGCCCCCGAATCAGAGGCTCCTTTAACCCTGTCCTGTCTGAGTGAAAAACAGACGCCCTCCAGCGACCTACACGCAGAGGCGGGGCCAAATCCAAAGCTGAGCCCCTGGGAGCTGTGAGAACAAAGAAGTGAAAGGGAAATCTCTCCCAGCAGCCTCAGAAGCCGCGGATTAAAGCTCCACAATCAGCTTGATGTACCCTGCTTCTGTGGAATACATGAATAGACAGTGACTCATCCCAAATTGAGGTGGTGGACTTCATATGCAAGATTTATGATTTTTTTCCCCTTTTTCCTCTTTTTGTGAAAGTGTATGTGTACGCTTCTCTTTGAGATCTTGTCTGTATAGCTTTGTTTCCACCATTTGTCCTAGGGTTCTATCCGTCCATTGTTTTTTTTTTCCTTTTTTTTCTTAATAATTAATTTTAATAATTCTATTATACTTTACCTTCCCTCTTTCTTTCTTTCCTTCCCCCCTTTATACAACGAATCATCCCAAGTAGAGGAGGTGGTCTTTGAAAGCAAGATCTATGATTTTTTCCCCTTTACCTCTTTTCGTGAGGGTGTATGTGTAAGCTTCAGTGTAGGATTTTGCCTGTATAGCGTGGCTTTCAACATTTGTCCTAAGGTTATATCCATCCTTTTTCTTTTTTTTTTTTTTTTTTTTTTCTTTTTTCCCCTAAATAATTACGTTTTAATTCAATAACTTTATTATACTTTACTTCATTCTATTTTACTGTATCTACTTTCTGTCCTTTTTCCTTCCTTCCTTCCTCCCTCCTCCTTTCCTTCCTTCTGGCCTTCTTTCCTTCTTCTTTCTTTCTTCCTTCCTTCCCTCCCTCCTTCCTCCCTTCCTTCCTTCCTTCCCTCCTTTCTTTCTTTCTTTCTATCTTCCTATTTCTACTAATTCTCTCTACTTTCTCTCCCTTTTAATCTGAGCTGTGTGGATGAAAGGTTCTTGCTGCTCCTGCCAGGAATCAGGACTCTGCCTCTGAGGGGGGAGAGCCAACATCAGGACACTGGTCCACAAGAGATTTCCCAGCACCACATAATATCAAACGGCAAAAATCTCCCAGGGATCTCCACCTTAACACCAGCACCCAGCTTCACTCAACGGCCAGCAAGCTACAGTGCTGGACAGCCTATGCCAAACAACTAGCAAAACAGAAACACTACCCCACCCATTAACAGAGAGGCTGCCTAAAATCATAATAAGTCCAGAGACACGCCAAAACACACCACCAGACGTGGACCTGCCCACCAGAGAGACAAGATCCAGCCTCATCCACCAGAACACAAGCACTAGTCCCCTCCACCAGGAAGCATACACAACCCACTAGACCAACCTTAGCCACTGGAGACAGACATCAAAAACAACGGGAACTACGAACCTGCAGCCTGCTAAAAAAAAAAAAAGGGAGACCCCAAACACAGTAAGATAAGAAAAATGAGAAGACAGAAAAACACACAGCAGATGAAGGAGCAAGATAAAAATGCACCAGACCTAACAAATGAAGAAGTAATAGGCAGTCTACCTGAAAAAGAATTCAGAATAATGATAGTAAAGATGATCCAGAATCTCGGAAATAGAATGGAGGCAGGGATGGAGAAGATGCAAGAAATGTTTAACAAAGATCTAGAAGAACTAAAGAACAAACAAACAGAGATGAACAACACAATAACTGAAATGAAAAATACACTAGATGGGAACACTGGCAGAATAACTGAGGCAGAAGAACGGATAAGTGACCTGGAAGATAAACTAGTGGAAATAACTAATGCAGAGCAGAATAAAGAAAAAAGAATGAAAAGAACTGAGGACAGTCTCAGAGACCTCTGGGACAACATTAAACACACCAACATTCGAATTATAGGGGTTCCAGAGGATGAAGAGAAAAAGAAAGGGACTGAGAAAATATTTGAAGAGATTATAGTTGAAAACTTCCCTAATATGGGAAAGGAAATAGTTAACCAAGTCCAGGAAGCAGAGAGAGTCCCATACAGGATAAACCCAAGGAGAAATACACCAAGACACATATTAATCAAACTCTCAAAAATTAAATACAAAGAAAGCATATTAAAAGCAGCAAGGGAATAAAAAACAAATAACACACAAGGGAATCCCCATAAGGCTAACAGCTGATCTCTCAGCAGAAACTCTGCAAGCCAGAAGGGAGTGGCAGGACATACTGAAAGTGATGAAGGAGAAAAGCCTGCAACCACGACTACTCTACCCAGCAAAGATCTCATTCAGATTTGATGGAGAAATTAAAACCTTTACAGACAAGCAAAAGCTGAGAGAGTTCAGCACCACCAAACCAGCTTTACAACAACTGCTGAAGGAACTTCTCTAGACAAGAAACACAAGAGGAGGAAAGGACCTATAACAACGAACCCAAAACAATTAAGAAAATGGGAATAGGAACATGCATATCGATAATTACCTTAAATGTAAATGGACTAAATGCTCCCACCAAAAGACACAGATTGGCTGAATGGATACAAAAACAAGACCCATATATATGCTGTCTACAAGAGACCCACTTCAGACCTAGAGACACATACAGACTGAAAGTAAGGGGATGGAAAAAGATATTCCATGCAAATGGCAGTCAAAAGAAAGCTGGAGTAGCAATTCTCATATCAGACAAAATAGACTTTAAAATAAAGACCATTACAAGAGACAAAGAAGGACACTACATAATGATTAAGGGATCGATCCAAGAAGAAGATATAACAATTGTAAATATTTATGCACCTAACACAGGAGCACCTCAATACATAAGGCAAAAACTAACAGCCATAAACGGGGAAATCGACAGTAATACACTCATAGTAGGGAACTTCAACACCCCACTTTCACCAATGGACAGATCATCCAAAATGAAAATAAATAAGGAAACACAAGCTTTAAATGATACACTAAACAAGATGGACTTAATTGATATCTATAGGACACTCCATTCAAAAACAACAGAATACACATTTTTCTCAAGTGCTCATGGAACATTCTCCAGGATAGATCATATCTTGGGTCACAAATCAAGCCTTGGTAAATTTAAGAAAATTGAAATTGTATCAAGTATCTTTTCCGACCACAACGCCATGAGACTAGATATCAATTACAGGAAAAGATCTGTAAAAAATACAAACACATGGAGGCTAAACAATACATTACTCAATAATGAAGTGATCACTGAAGAAATCAAAGAGGAAATTAAAAAATACCTAGAAACAAATGACAATGGAGACACAACGACCCAAAACCTATGGGATGCTGCAAAAGCAGTTCTAAGAGGGAAGTTTATAGCAATACAAGCCCACCTTAAGAAGCAGGAAACATCTCGAATAAACAACCTAACCTTACACCTAAAGCAATTAGAGAAAGAAGAACAAAAAACCCCCAAATTTAGTGGAAGGAAAGAAATTATAAAAATCAGATCAGAAATAAATGAAAAAGAAATGAAGGAAACAATAGCAAAGATCAATAAAACTAAAAGTTGGTTCTTTGAGAAGATAAACAAAATAGATAAACCTTTAGCCAGACTCATCAAGAAAAAAAGGGAGAAGACTCAAATCAATAGAATTAGAAATGAAAAAGGAGAAGTAACAACTGACACTGCAGAAATAAAAATGATCATGAGAGATTACTACAAGCAACTCTATGCCAATAAAATGAACAATCTGGAAGAAATGGACACATTCTTAGAAATGCACAAACTACCAAGACTGAATCAGGAAGAAATAGAAAATATGAACAGACCAATCACAAACACTGAAATTGAAACTGTGATTAAAAATCTTCCAACAAACAAAAGCCCAGGACCAGATGGCTTCACAGCCGAATTCTATCAAGCATTTAGAGAAGAGCTAACACCTATCCTTCTCAAACTCTTCCAAAACATATCAGAGGGAGGAACACTCCCCAATTCCTTCTACGAGGCCACCATCACCTTGATACCAAAACCAGACAAGGATGTCACAAAGAAAGAAAACTACAGGCCAATATCACTGATGAACATAGATGCAAAAATCCTCAACAAAATACTAGCAAACAGAATCCAGCAGCACATCAAAAGGATCATACACCATGATCAAGTGGGGTTTATTCCAGGAATGCAAGGATTCTTCAATATACGCAAATCTATCAATGTGATAAACCATATTAACAAATTGAAGGAGAAAAACCATATGATCATCTCAATAGATGCAGAGAAAGCTTTTGACAAAATTCAACACCCATTTATGATAAAAACCCTACAGAAAGTAGGCATAGAGGGACCTTTCCTCAACATAATAAAGGCCATATATGACAAACCCACAGCCAACATCATCCTCAATGGTGAAAAACTGAAAGCATTTCCACTAAGATCAGGAACAAGACAAGGTTGCCCACTCTCACCACTCTTATTCAACATAGTTTTGGAAGTTTTAGCCACAGCAATCAGAGAAGAAAAGGAAATAAAAGGAATCCAAATCGGAAAAGAAGAAGTAAAGCTGTCACTGTTTGCAGATGACATGATACTATACATAGAGAATCCTAAAGATGCTACCAGAAAATTACTAGAGATAATCAATGAATTTGGTAAAGTAGCAGGATACAAAATTCATGCACAAAAATCTCTGGCATTCCTATATACTACTGATGAAAAATCTGAAAGTGAAATCAAGAAAACACTGCCATTTACCATTGCAACAAAAAGAATAAAATACCTAGGAATAAACCTACCTAGGGAGACAAAAGACCTGTATGCAGAAAATTATAAGACACTGATGAAAGAAATTAAAGACGATACAAATAGATGGAGGGATATACCATGTTCTTGGATTGGAAGAATCAACATTGTGAAAATGACTCTACTACCCAAAGCAATCTATAGATTCAATGCAATCCCTATCAAACTGCCACTGGCATTTTTCACAGAACTAGAACAAAAAATTTCACAATTTGTATGGAAACACAAAAGACCCCGAATAGCTAAAGCAATCTTGAGAGCAAAAAACGGAGCTGGAGGAATCAGGCTCCCTGACTTCAGACTATACTACAAAGCCACAGTAATCAAGACAGTATGGTACTGGCACAAAAACAGAACTATAGATCAATGGAACAGAATAGAAAGCCCAGAGATAAACCCACGCACATATGGACACCTTATCTTTGATAATGGTGGCAGGAATATACAGTGGAGAAAGGACAGCCTCTTCAATAAGTGCTGCTGGGAAAACTGGACAGCTACATGTAAAAGTATGAGCTTAGATCACTCCCTAACACCATACACAAAAATAAGCTCAAAATGGATTAAAGACCTAAATGTAAGGCCAGAAACTATCAAACTTTTAGAGGAAAACATAGGCAGAACACTCTATGACATAAATCACAGCAAGATCCTTTTTGACCCACCTCCTAGAGCAATGGAAATAAAAACAAAAATAAACAAATGGGACCTAATGAAACTTCAAAGCTTTTGCACAGCAAAGGAAACCATAAACAAGACCAAAAGACAACCCTCAGAATGGGAGAAAATATTTGCAAATGAAGCAACTGACAAAGGATTAATCTCCAAAATTTACAAGCAGCTTATGCAGCTCAATAACAGAAAAACAAACAACCCAATCCAAAAATGGGCAGAAGACCTAAATAGACATTTCTCCAAAGAAGATATGCAGACTGCCAACAAACACATGAAAGAATGCTCAACATCATTAATCATTAGAGAAATGCAAATCAAAACTACAATGAGATATCATCTCACACCAGTTAGAATGGCCATCATCAAAAAATCGAGAAACAATAAATGCTGGAGAGGGTGTGGACAAAAGGGAACCCTCTTGCACTGCTGGTGGGAATGTGAATTGGTTCAGCCACTATGGAGGACAGTATGGAGGTTCCTTAAAAAACTAAAAATAGAACTACCATATGACCCAGCAATCCCACTACTGGGCATATACCCTGAGAAAACCAAAATTGAAAAAGAGGCGTGTACCAAAATGTTCATCGCAGCTCTATTTACAATAGCCCGGAGATGGAAACAACCTAAGTGCCCATCGTCAGATGAATGGATAAAGAAGATGTGGCACATATACACAATGGAATATTACTCAGCGTTAAAAAGAAACGAAATTGAGCTATTTGTAATGAGGTGGATAGACCTCGAGTCTGTCATACAGAGTGAAGTAAGTCAGAAAGACAAAGACAAATACCGTATGCTAACACATATATATGGAATTTAAGAAAAAAAAAAAATGTTATGAAGAACCTAGGGGTAAGACAGGAATAAAGACACAGACCTACTGGAGAACGGACTTGAGGATATGGGGAGGGGGAGGGGTGAGCTATGGGAGGGCGAGGGAGGGGCATGGACATATATATACTAACAAACGTAAGGTAAATAGCTAATGGGAAGCAGCCGCTTGGCACAGGGATATCAGCTCGGTGCTTTGTGACTGCCTGGAGGGGTGGGATAGGGAGAGAAGGAAGGAGGGAGACGCAAGAGGGAAGAAATATGTGAACGTCTGTATATATATAACTGATTCACTTTGTTATAAAGTAGAAACTGACAAAAAAAAAAAAAAAATAACAAATACTCTAAAGTTTGTACAGTATCACAATAGACCCTGAATATCTAAAACAATCTTGAGAAAGAATAGCAATGCTGGAAGTATCACATTCCCTGATTTCAAACTATACTACAAAGCTACAGTAATCAAAACAATATGGTACTGACACAAACACAGACATATAGATCAATGGAACAGAATAGAGAGTGCAGATATGTACCCACATATATATGGGCAATTAATCTATGACAAAGGAGGCAAGAATATACAATGGGGAAAAGACAGCCTTTTCAATAGATGGTGTTGAGAAAACTGGACAGCAACATGCAAAAGAATCAAACTGAACTACTTTCTCATACCATATTAAAAAAAAAAAAAAGCTCAAATTGGATCAGAGACTTAAGTGAAAGACCTGAAACTATAAAATTTATATAAGAAAACATAAGCAGTTCACTCTTTGATGTCTGTCTCAGCAATACTTTTTTTCATCTCTCTCCCTAGCAAAGGAAACAAAAGCAGAAATAAACAAATGGTACTACATCAAACTGAAAAGCTTTTGCACATTGAAGGGAACTATCAACAAAATGGAAAGTCCTCTTATTGAATGGGAGATGATATTTGCAAATGATGCATCCAATAAAGGGTTAATATCCAAAATATACAAATAAGTCATGCAACTCAACATAAAAAAAAAATAATAAAAAAATAAAAATGGGCAGAGGACCCAAATAGACATTTTCTAAAGAAGACATACAGATGGCCCACAGGCACAGGAAAAGATGCTCCACATCACTAATCATTATGGAATGAAAATCAAAACCACAATGAACTATCTCTTCACACGTGTCAGAATGGTTATTAACTAAAAGACAACAAATAATCAGTGTTGGTGAGGTTGTGGAAAAAAGGACCTCTTGGGCACTCTTTGTGGCAATGTAAATTGGTTCAGCCACTATTGAAAATGATATGGAGATTCCCCACAAAATTAAAAAAAACAGAATGACCATATGAACCAGCACATCCACTCCTGGATATTTATCAAAGAAAAGAAAAATGCTAATTCAAAAATATATATCCACCCCTATGTTCATTGCAGTAATATTTACAATAGCCAATATTTGAAAGCAAGTAAGTGCCCATCAATAAATGAATGGGTAATGAAGATGTATATATACAATGAAATGCTACTCAGCCATTAATAAGAATGAAATTTTGTCATTTGCAACAACTTGGATGGACCTAGAGGGTATTAAGACAAACAGAAAAACATAAATACTGTTTGCTGTCACTTGTATGTGGAAGCTAGAAACAAAACAAATGAACAAACTTAAAAGAAGAGAAACAGTTAAAGATACAGAGAATAGGGCTTCCCTGGTGGCTCAGTGGTTGAGAGTCTGCCTGCCAATGCAGGGGACACGGGTTCGCACCCTGGTCTGGGAAGTTCTCACATGCCGTGGAGCGGCTGGGCCCATGAGCCATGGCCACTGAGCCTGTGTGTCCAGAGCCTATGCTCCGCAAAGTGAGAGGCCACAACAGTGAGAGGACCATGTACTGAAAAAAAAAAAAAAAACTAAAAAGATATAGAGAATAAACAGGTGTTGCCAGATGAGGAGGGGGCAGGGGAGGAAAGAAATAGGTGAGGGAGATTGAGAGGCACAAAATTCCTGTTTCAAAATACGAGTCACAAGTATAAAATGTACAGTGTGGAGAATTTTGTCAATAACTATGTAATATCTTTGGTGACAGATGATTACTAGACTTATCTTAGTGATCATTTTGAAATGTATAGAAATATCAAATCACTATGTTATACCAAGAACTAGTGCTATAGGTCAATTATACTTCAAAAACAAACAAGCAAACACATAGTAAAATGGTCCAAATTTGTGGTTATCAGAGGCTTGTTGTGGGGGGAGGGGGAATTGGATGAAGGTGGTCAAAAGGTACTAATTTCTAGTACACGATAAATATTGATAAGTGTTAGGGATGCAATGCACAACATGGTAGATATAATAACACAGCTTTATGTTATGTATGAAAGTTAAGAGAGTAAATCTTGGGCTTCCCTGGTGGCGCAGTGGTTGAGAGTCCACCTGCCAATGCAGGGGACACGGGTTTGTGCCCCGGTCCAGGAGGATCCCACATGCCATGGAGTGGCTGGGCCCGTGAGCCATGGGCGCTGGGCCTGCATGTCCAGAGCCTGTGCTCCACAGTGGTAAAGGCCACAGCAGTGAGAGGCCCGCATACTGCAAAAAAAAAAAAAAAAAAAAAAGATTAAATCTTAAGATTTCTCATCACAATGGAAAAATAATTTTTCCTACTTTAGTTGTGTATGTACTGAAATGATGGACGTTCACTAACCTTATTGTGGTGCTCATTTCATGATAAACGTAAGTCAAATCACTATGCTATATACCTTAAACATACACAATGCTATATGTTAGTTATATCCTAATAAAACTGGAAGAAAAAACAATATAATGTCACTATATAAACTTTTTTCTGGGTCCAGAATACTATATCTTAGACAGTGTATTTCAGAGTTTTGGTTTTAATATCGTTAGTACACTTTCTTCAAACAAAAGCTTTACTCAGAAGCCCAATATATAAAATCAGTGGAAGCAAAGCTAGTCTGGCTGGAGCAGCTCTCCAAACCTGGCTGGCCCATCACAGCTGACTTCCATCATCAGCTAAAGCACTGAGGACCATGGTCTGAAATAATTGTGTTACCACTATTTACTTCCTAGGTCTGTGTGTTTTACTGAAGGTATTAATTTTTGTCTAATACACTATGAAATATTTATCAAATAAAAGTTTGCCTTCCATTAAAAAAAGTGAGAGTTGGGCTTCCTTGGTGGCGCAGTGGTTGAGAGTCCACTTGACGATGCAGGGGACGCAGGTTCGTGCCCCGGTCCGGGAAGATCCCACATGCCGCGGAGCGGCTGGGCCCGTGAGACATGGCCGCTGAGCCTGCACGTCCAGAGCCTGTGCTTCGCAACGGGAGAGGCCACAACAGTGAGAGGCCCGCATACCGCAAAAAAAAAAAAAAAAGTGAGAGTGTAAAAGTTTTTCTTTTATGTTAAATACACGCGCACTTGATATCTTGTTTACTGTAGGAAGTCAAAGAAAAAGGAATAAGAGAAGAATTTAAGATGTAAAGGCTCAGAGAAGTCTTATTTGAGTTTGTATAAAATAAATATTATTTTCTCACATAATGTGAGAAAAACTTATACTTTGCACACAGAAACAAACACACACACACGCACGCACACATTCCAAAGAGAAAGTACCGACTATTTGAAGACACCTAGGAAAAAGAAAACATGAATCATCCAATTATGATTTTCCAGTATGGCTAATTTTTTCATGAGGCAGAACAGAGACAGGAGGAGAGAGATCAATGGCAGATTCTACAGCCAGAGAAGCTGGGTTCCAATGCAGGCTCTGCCACTTAGTAACTGCGTGATAGTCGCCAAGTTACTTTCTTGCTCTGTGCTTCCTCTGCTGTCTACATGGGAATAATAGCAGTGCCTACTTACAGGGACGGTCTTTGGAAAGCATTTAGAACAGTACCGGATACATAATAAGCATTACAAAAAGTGTTTACTGTATAAATATATGATAAGTAATGAAGCAGGAGGGGCCACTGGGAGAAAATCAGGAAATCACCTTAATATAAAGATAATTTTTTTTTTTTTTTAGTACGTGGGCCTCTCACTGCTGTGGCCTCTCCCGTTGCGGAGCACAGGCTCCGGACGCGCAGGGACAGCAGCCATGGCTCATGCTCCCAGCCGCTTCGTGGCATGTGGGATCCTCCTGGACTGGGGCATGAACCTGTGTCCCCTGTAACAGCAGGCAGACTCTCAACCACTGCGCCACTAGGGAAGCCCCAAATATAAATTTTATTTGGAAGAAAATGGAAGAGCCCTTCAAGATGTTTACTGATGTAAGTAGTATTATTGATCTGAAAATGTTTGAAAAATCACTTGTGACTCATGGGGTCAATGAATCTGAATCAGGAGAAATTTTAAAATGTTCCCCATTTGGGAGCTTATTACAGAAAGAAGGTGGACATGAGGGATGGATTTTAAATACGTTTAGAGAGCAGAGTATGTGATCTAGTAATCGAGTAGCCATAGGAGGTAGAGGAGAAAGGGATGTGGGTTGTCTAAGATATTCATAGGGATGCTGATGTGAGTGCCTCAGTAGATGGTGGCAGGACACATTGACATAGAGACTGCGAGAATCAGGGCAAGCACAGCCTACCTAGGGAGTATGCCAGTGTATTGGGCCACCATATAAAGAGGCAAATCTTCACCTGTATTCATTTATTCAAATTCATGGAATTAAAGCTTTATTGTAAGTAAATTGTTTATTTTCAAGAGGTTGGCATTTTCATGGAAAATACTGCATATTAAATAGTTTAAGATGAACAAATTATAAATAGAGTGCATTAAGTTCAGATATTTAAGCATTACACTAATGAGTAAAAAGAGATTGTTTTAATTGGTCATTGTTCTAAGCAATAGCAGATATTATAAAGTAATTTTATTTTGCTGTATTCTCAAATTTTTGTGGTCTTTGTTCATATCAATGGCAACTAGAAAAGTCATAGTTTTGAGATCACAATTTTTGACAAGCCAGGTAAAAAAATCAAAAGAACAGTTAATGTTAATAAGGTTTGTGAATATCACATTAGTTAAAAAAAGCAACAACTAAGCCAAGTCCCAGATGTAGAGGTAAGGAACAGAATTAATATTTAACTTTGATTAACATTCCAACCTCTAGGTAGCAGCATTACAAAAGAATTTCTTGAGGACCCTATTCAGATATTCTCTTTGCGTTGAAGCACTCCACCTTTGTTTGTTTTTCTTTCTGTTAAGGTTTCTTATTCTTCACGTTTGCAGTTCTCAAAACAAGTGTGTGCAATCAGACTGCTATGTCAAACACTTCTTGACAAAGATCCTGGTTACATGACGTGATTATTTCTGTAAACTTTTAATTAATTAATTAATTAATTTGGCTGCATGCGTGGCATGTGGGATCTTGGATCCCTGACCAGTGATCAAACGCACATCCCTTGCATTGGAAGCATGGAGTCTTAACCACTGGACCTCCAGGGAAGTCCCTTCTGTAAACCTAATTAAAAGCAGTATAGAATGTGCAGAATTCTTGTAAGAAGAAATCTGTAATAAATTATATATATATATATATATATATATATATATATATATATATATATATATATATAGCATATATAAAGTAAGGTATAATAAATACAAAAATATAAAATTATAAATATAAAATTGTAAGGATTGGGATCATGTGGCCAGTGTTCTATGGTAACTGTGAATGGGGAGTAATCTTTGAGAATTGTATAAAAAATAAAAGTGCAAGAGTGGTGATGGATGTAGCCACGTGAACCATATCCAAGAATGTGTATGGCAGTTTAAAAGATTTATTTTTCCTTTAAAAGATAGTGTATTTTCAAGTGGCAACAGGTACACTTCACTATTAAGTACAGTTAATGTCATTGAATGTCATTAGAATAGCTGCTGTTAGAAACCATATAGCTGGTGAGTCTATAGGTCAAAGGACACATTATATGGGATACAGCCAGTTCTCAAAATATTGAGTATGACCCAAACTACTGGGGACATTCTGTGCATATGGGGAAAACAGATATATTAGAAAATATATTTCTTAAATGGAGTCAGATTTCACAAATCAAGTGACAATATTAGAATAAATTTGCATTTCTAGTAGTCTTTAAGAAAGTGTATCTGACATCATTACACGTTTTGATAGTTACTGAATACACTTTACATTATTCTATGATAAGCATGATACTGAAATAAAGATATAAAGAAAGGATTAGAGAGGTTAAGCTCCTCCTTCATATAATATGTATCCTCTGCATGTTCAATTCAAAAGAGAAAATTATGGTCTTAAAAAAGGACATATATATGTGCCTATATATATATATATATATATGTAATTCTGGTCAAGATAATAGTGGATAATTTATGCAGAAATCCACACATAACATCAGCTATAAAATAAAAAGAAAACTCTCTTTGTGAACCTTAAATGAAACAAACAGATAAAGCAGATTGTGGAGGTAAAAGCCAGAATAGGAAGTAGATAATGGTGCCTGGAAGTCTAACTCCTGTGAAGGTAAGAGAATGTAATACTTGTGTGTGTGGCTGAGGAGTGGACCCAGTTTATCACCTGGACCAAAGATTTACAAAATGTGCCCACTACTTGAGACTGTTTCTTTCTACTTGTGACCAGATAGATTGTGCACAGCCCCACACAATGGGATAACAGAGCACTGGCTTGTGGAATAAATATGAAATAGCCCTACAAGATATTACAATTAACTTACCAATATATGAATATTTTTCTCCATAAGACTTGATAGGAAGGGCAGAGAGAAGGGAAGAATAAGAATGAAGTTGTTATAGAATCAGGTCCCTCTGCTCGCTGCATACAAAATCAATACTCACAAGTGTTGATAGAAAGGAAAGATGTCTTTAATCAAAGTGCTGGCAATCTGGGGAGACAGTGGATTCAGAGTCCCCCCAAAACCACCTCTGAACATTCTGCTCAGTCATGAATGCTTTTAAATGGAAACAGGGAAGTAATTTCCGGTATCATTGAGATAGAGTGTCAGAGTTGTCACCATCCCCTACCATGTGTAGTCACGTGTGCCTGCTTGTCAGCTCCTCATGATCTGTCTTTAGATGTTATCTTCTTCACAGTTTGTTCCTGAGATTACTGAAGGGGAAGCTAGGGAAGAGATCTGGTCTTCTGTTAATTGATTATTCTTTATCTCTACTTCTTTGATCTATGGAAAAAAACAAGAAGTTAGGCAAAGTATTGTGTGATCAAAAGAACTGAAAGGTGTGCCAGGGTCACAGATGAGTAGAGTATGGGGGTGCCTGGTTAAAGTTTAGTGACAAGACAAAGGGAATCCTGCAGAAAGCTCTTGACCAAAACAGCTTTTTTCCTGCCAAAAGCTGCTTACAAAGTCCCCAAAAACAGAGGAGTAGGTGGAGGAAGAGTGGAAAAGAAAAAGGAACTAACAGAAAAGATAAATTTGCAAGCTAAAATTTTAAGGAGAAAAAAAAAAAAACTGCTATTAATTCCAACAAAGTCAATAAAGAATTCATTCCTGAGGCAATTACACTTATAATAAAATGTTATAAGGGCAGTTTATAAGTGTGTTTAAGTCATTCAAAACTAAAGAAAATAATTACAGCCATGACCAAAGACAGGAGTTTATGAACAAAACAAAGAGTATAAGTAGGAAACATATGAATATGAAAAATATATAAATAAAAATGAAAATCATAAAATACATCAAGAAGTGAGCTATACTGTAGAGTGCATTCAATAAATTAAGCTTCAAGTACACATTTCATACCAATTCTAGAAGTAAAACATATAGGAAATGATGAAAAGGTAATATTCAAACAGCTATTATCTGGAATTTCTCTTAAATTAAGAAAGATATGTACACTTAAAAAATACATAAAGGAACATGAGTATGTAAAAATTTAAACAAACATTACAAAGAACTGAAAAAGCAAATGAGAAAATATTAAAGGTAAATAAAAAGAAAATTTAAAACTGTTTATGAACAAAGACAATAGATTTTTGAAAACTTCTACATTCAAAAATAGTTTCCAAAAGTCATTAAAATATCAACTTCAAGGGCTTCCCTGGTGGCACAGTGGTTGAGAGTCCGCCTGCTGATGCAAGGGACACGGGTTTGTGCCCCATTCTGGGAAGATCCTACATGCCGCGGAGCGGCTGGGCCCATGAGCCACGGCCGCTGAGCCTGAGCGTCCAGAGCCTGTGATCCGCAACGGGAGAGGCCACAGCAGGGAGAGGCCCGCATACTGCAAAAGAAAAAAAAAAAACAATAAAAAAAATACCAGCTTCAATTCATAGGGAAAATAAGATATATATCTTTCAAGACCTAAAGAAATATAAGAAAATATTTTTTGGCATACTCATACAAATATGCATCTCCTCTGAAATTGTTTCTGAAACAAAAGTGATGAAAGCAAGCATGGGTAGCAAATAATAAAATATGGTAACAAATCTATTAATTTTATTTTTTAAATTTTATTTGTTAATTTATTTTTACATCTTTATTGGAGTATAATTTCTTGACAATGGTGTGTTAGATTCTGCTTTAGAACCAAGTGAATCAGTTATACATATACATATGTTCCCATATGTCTTCCCTCTTGTGTCTCCCTCCCTCACACAATCCTTATTCCACCCCTCCAGGCGTTCACAAAGCACCGAGCTGATCTCCCTGTGCTATGCGGCTGCTTCCCATTAGTTATCTACCTTACGTTTGGTAGTGTATAAATGTCCATGCCTCTCCTTCGCTTTGTCACAGCTTACCCTTCCCCCTCCCCATATCCTCAAGTCCATTCTCTAGTAGGTCTGTATCTTTATTCCTGTCTTAACCCTAGGTTCTTCATGACATTTTTTTTTCTTAAATTCCATATATATGTTTTAGCATATGGTATTTGTCTTTCTATTTCTGGCTTACGTCACTCTGCATGACAGACTTTGGTTCTATCCACCTCATTACAAATAGCTCAATTTCGTTTTTTTTTTTTTTTATGGCTGAGTAATATTCCATTGTATATATGTACCACATCTTCTCTATTTATTCATCTGATGATGGACATTTAGGTTGTTTCACTCTCTGGGCTATTGTAGATAGAGCTGCAATGAACATTTTGGTGCATGACTCTTTTTGAATTATAGTTTTCTCAGGCTATATGCTCAGTAGTGGGATTGATGGATCATATGGTAATTCTATTTGTAGATTTTTAAGGAACCTCCAAACTGTTCTCCACAGTGACTTTATAAATTTACATTCCCACAAACAGTGCAAGAGGGTTCCCTTTTCTCCTCACCCTCTCCAGCATTTATTGTTTCTAGATTTTTTGATGATGGCCATTCTGACTGGTGTGAGATGATATCTCATTGTAGTTTTGATTTATATTTCTGTAATGATTAATGAAGTTGAGCATTTTTTCATGTGTTTGTTAGCAGTCTGTATATCTTCTTTGGAGAAATGTCTATTTAGGTCTTCTGTCCATTTTTGGATAGGGTTGTTTTTTTTGTTATTGAGCTGCATGCAGTGCTTATAAATTTTGGAGATTAATCCTTTGACAGTTGCTTCATTTGCAAATATTTTCTCCCATTCTGAGGGTTGTCTTTTGGTCTTGTTTATGGTTTCCTTTGCTGTGCAAAAGCTTTGAAGTTCCATTAGGTCCCATTTGCTTATTTTTGCTTTTATTTCCATTTCTGTAGGAGGTGGGTCAAAAAGGATCTTGCTGTCATTTATGTCATAGAGTGTTCTAAGTTTTCCTCAAAGAGTTTGATAGTCTCTGGCCTTACATTTAGGTCTTTAATCCATTTTGAGCTTATTTTTGTGTATGGTGTTAGGGAGTCATCTAATATCATACTTTTACATGTAGCTGTCCAGTTTTCTAGCACCACTTATTGAAGAGGCTGTCCTTTCTCCACTGTACATTCCTGCCTCCTTTATCAAAGATAATGTGACTATATGTATGTGGGTTTATCTCTGGAATTTCTAGCCTGTTCCATTGATCTATCTTTCTGTTTTTGTGCCAGTACCATACTGTCTTGATTACTGTAGCTTTGTAGTATAGTCTGAAGTCAGGGAGCCTGATTCCTCCAGCTCCGTTTTTCATTCTCAAGATTGTTTTGGCTATTTGGGGTCTTTTGTGTTTCCGTACAAACTGTGAAATTTTTTGTTCTAGTTCTGTGAAAAATGCTAGTGGTAGTTTGATAGGGATTGCATTGAATCTGTAGATTGCTTTGGGTAGTAGAGTCATTTTCATAGTGTTGATTCTTCCTATCCAAGAACATGGTATATCTCTCCATCTATTTGTATCCCCTTTAATTTCCTTCATCAGTGTCTTATAATTTTCTGAATACAGGTTCTTTGTCTCCTTAGGTAAGTTTATTCCTAGATATTTTATTCCTTTTGTTGCAGTGGTAAATGGGAGTGTTTTCTTGATTTCACTTTCAGATTTTTCATCATTAGTGTATAGGAATGCCAGAGATTTCTGTGCATTAATTTTGTATCCTGCTACTTTACCAAATCCATTGATTAGCTCTAGAAGTTTTCTGGTAGCATCTTTAGGATTCTCTATGTATAGTATCAAGTCATCTGCAAATAGTGACATCTTTACTACTTCTTTTCTGATTTGGATTATTTTTATTTCCTTTTCTTCTCTGATTTCTGTGGCTAAAACTTCCAAAACTATGTTGAATAAGAGTGGTGAGAGTGGGCAACCTTGTCTTGTTCCTGATCTTAGAGGAAATGCTTTCAGTTTTTCACCATTGAGGACGAGGTTGGCTGTGGGTTTGTCATATATGGCCATTATTATGTTGAGGAAAGTTCCCTCTATGCCTACTTTCTGCAATTTTTTAACATAAATTGGTGGTGAATTTCGTCAAAAGCTTTCTCTGCATCTATTGAGATGATCATATGGTTTTTCTCCTTCAATTTGTTTATACAGTTTATCACATTGATTGTTTTGCATATATTGAAGAATCCTTGCATTCCTGGAATAGATCACAATTGATCATGTTGTATGATATTTTAATGTGCTGTTGGATTCTGTTTGCTAGTATTTTATTGAGGATTTTTCCATCTATGTTCATTAGTGATAGTGGCCTATAGGTTTCTTTCTTTGTGACATCCTTGTCTGGTTTTGGTATCAAGGTGATAGTGGCCTCATAGAATGAGTTTGTGAGTGTTCCTCCCTCTGCTATATTTTGGAAGAGTTTGAGAAAGATAGGTACTAGCTCTTCTCTATATGTTTGATAGAATTTGCCTGTGAATCCATCTGGTCCTAGGCTTTTGTTGGTTGGAAGAATTTTAATAACAGTTTCAATTTCAGTGTGATTGGTCTGTTCATATTTTCTATTTCTTCCTGATTCAGTCTTGGCAGGTTGTGCATTTCTAAGTATTTGTCCATTTCTTCCACGTTGATCATTTTATTGGCATAGAGTTGCTTGTAGTAATTTCTCATGATCTTTTGTATTTGTGCAGGGTCAGTTTTTACTTCTTTTTCATTTCTAATTCTATTGATTTGAGTCTTCTCCCTTTTTTCCTGATGAGTCTGGCTAATAGTTTATCAATTTTGTTTATCTTCTCAAAGAACCATCTTTTAGTTTTATTGATCTTTGCTATTGTTTCCTTCATTTCTTTTTCATTTTTTTATGATCTGATTTTTATGATTTCTTTCCTACTGCTAACTTTTGTGTTCTTTTGTTCTTCTTTCTCTAATTGCTTTAGGTGCAAGGTAAGGTTGTTTATTCAAGATGTTTCCTGTTTCTTAAGGGAGGATTGTATTGCTATAAACTTCCCTCTTAGAACTGCTTTTGCTGCATCCCATAGGTTTTGGGTCATCTTGTCTCCATTGTTATTTTTTTTCTAGGTATTTTTTTATTTCCTTTTTGATTTCTTCAGTGATAACTTCGTTATTAAGTAGTGTATTGTTTAGCCTCCATGTGTTTGTATTTTTTACAGATCCTTTCCTGTAATTGATATATAGTCTCAGAGTGTTGTCGTGGGAAAAGGTACTGGAAACAATTTTAGTTTTATTAAAATTACCAAGGCTTGAATTGTGACAAAAGATATGATCTATCCTGGAGAACGTTCCATGAGCACTTGAGAAAAATGTGTATTCTGTTGTTTTGGGATGTAAAGTCCTATAAATATTAATTAATTCCATCTTATCTAATGCATCATTTAAAGCTTGTGTTTCCTTATTTATTTTCATTTTGAATGATCTGTCCATTGGTGAGAGTGGGGAGTTAATGTCCCCTCCTATGAATGGGTTACTGTCAATTTCCCCTTTTATGGCTGTTCATATTTGCCTTATATATCGAGTTGCCCCAAAGTTGGGTTCATAAATATTTAAAATTGTTATATCTTCTTCTTCTATCAATCCCTTGATCATTAGGTAGTGTCCTTCTTTTTCTCTTCTAATAGTCTTTATTTTAAAGTCTATTTTGTCTGATGTGAGAATTGCTACTCCAGCTTTCTTTTGGTTTCCATTTGCATGAAATATCTTTTTCCATCCCCTTACTTTCAGTCTGTATTTGTCTCTAGGTCTGAAGTGGGTCTCTTTTAGACAGGAAATATATCAGTCTTGTTTTTTTATCCATTCAGTCAATCTGTGTCTTTTGGTGGGAGCATTTATTCCATTTACATTAAAGGTAATTGTCAATATGTATGTTCCTATTTCCATTTTATTAATTGTTTTGGGTTCATTATTGTAGGTCTTTTCCTTCTCTTGTGTTTCTTGCCTAGAAATGTTCCTTTAGCAGTTGTTGTAAAGCTGGTTTGGTGGTGCTGAACTCTCTCAGCTTTTGCTTGTCTGTAAAGGTTTTAAATTCTCCATCAAATCTGAGCGAGATCCTTGCTGGCCAGAGTAATCTTGGTTGCAGGTTTTTCTCCTTCATCACTTTAAATATGTCCTGACAGTCCCTTCTGGCTTGCAGAGCTTCTGCTGAAAGATCAGCTGATAACCTTATGGGGAATCCTTTGCATGTTATTTTCCCCTTGCTGCTTTAATATGTTTTCTTTGTATTTAATTTTTGACAGTTTGATTAATATGTGTCTTAGTGTATTTCTCCTTGGATTTATCCTGTATGGGACTCTCTGTGCTTCCTGGACTTGATTAACTATTTGTTTTCCCATATTAGGGAAGTTTTCAACTATAATCTCTTCAAATATTTTCTCAGTCCCTTTCTTTTTCTCTTCATCCTCTGGAACCCCTATAACTCGAATGTTGGTGCGTTTAATGTTGTCCCAGAGGTCTCTGAGACTGTCCTCAGTTCTTTTCATTCTTTTTTCTTTATTCTGCCCTGCAGTAGTTATTTCCACTATTTTATCTTCCAGGTCACTTATCCGTTCTTCTGCCTCAGTTATTCTGCTATTGATCCCATCTAGAGTACTTTTAATTTCATTTTTTGTGTTGTTCATCGTTGCTTGTTTCGTCTTTAGTTCTTCTAGGTCCTTGTTAATTGGTTCTTGCATTTTGTCCATTCTATTTCCAAGATTTTGGATCATATTTACTATCATTATTCTGAATTCTTTTTCAGGTAGACTGCCTATTACCTCTTCATTTGTTAGGTCTGGTGCATTTTTATCTTGCTCCTTCATCTGCTGTGTGTTTTTCTGTCTTCTCATTGTGCTTATCTTACTGTTTTTGGGGGTCTCCTTTTAGCAGGCTGAAGGTTCGTAGTCCCTGTTGTTTTTGATGTCTGTCTCCAGTGGCTAAGGTTGGTCCAGTGGGTTGTGTAGGCTTCCTGGTGGAGGGGGCTAGTGCCTGTGTTGTGGTGGATGAGGCTGGATCTTGTCTCTCTAGTGGGCAGGTCCATGTCTGGTGGTGTGTTTTGAGGTGTCTGTGGACTTATTATGATTTTAGGCAGCCTCTCTGGTAATGGGTGGGGTTGTGTTCCTGTTTTGCTAGTTGTTTGGCATAGGTTGTCCAGCACTGTAGCTTGCTGGCCGTTGAGTGAAGCTGGGTGCTGGTGTTAAGGTGGACGTTCCTGGCAGATTTTTGCTGTTTGATATTATGTGGAGCTGGGAGGTCTCTTGTGGATCAGTGTCCTGAAGTTGGCTCTCCCCCTTCAGAGGCAGAGTCCTGATTCCTGGCTGGAGCAGCAAGAGCCTTTCATCCACACGGTTCAGATTAAAAGGGAGAGAAAGTAGAGAGAATTAGTAAAGTAGGAAGATAGAAAGAATGAAAGAAAGGAGGGAAGGAAGGAAGGGAGGTAGGAAGGAAGGAGGGAAGGAAGGAAGAAAGAAAGAAAGAAGAGAAGAAAGAAAGAAGGCAAGAAGGAAAGAAAGGAGGAAGTGAGGAAGGAAGGAAGGAAGGAAAGAAGGAAGGAAAAAAGACAGAAAGTAGATACAGTAAAATAGAATGAAGTAAAGTATAATAAAGTTATTGAATTAAAACATAATTATTTAGGAAAAAAAAAAAAAAAAAGGGACGGATAGAACCCTAGGACAAATGGTGGAAGCAAAGCTATACAGACAAGATCTCAAAGAGAAGCATACACATACACATTCACAAAAAGAGGAAAAAGGGGAAAAAATCATAGGTCTTGCATTCGAAGTCCACCACCTCAATTTGGGATGATTCACTGTCTATTCATGTATTCCACAGTTGCAGGGTACATCAAGTTGATTGTGGAGCTTTAATCCGCTGTTTCTGTGGTTGCTGGGAGAGATTTCCCTTTCTCTTCTTTGTTCTCACAGCTCCCAGGGGCTCAGCTTTGGATTTGGCCCTGCCTCTGCGTGTAGGTTCCTGGAGGGCGTCTGTTTTTTCGCTCAGACAGGACAGGGTTAAAGGAGCCTCTGACTCGGGGACTCTGGCTCACTCAGGCCGAGGGGAGAGAGGGTCACAGCGTGCGGGGCGGGCCTTCGGCGGCAGAGGCCGCAGTGACGTTGCACCAGCCTGAGGCCCGTCGTGTGTTCTCCCTGGGAAGATGTCACTGGATCCCGGGAACCCGGCAGTGGTGGGCTGCGCAGGCTACCCGGAAGAGGGGTGTGGATAGTGACCTGTGTTCGTACACAGGCCCCTTGGTGGCGGCAGCAGCAGCCTTAGAGTCTCCCATGCGTCTCTGGGGTCCGCGGTTTTCGCCGCGGCTCGCGCCTGTCTCTGAGTTTCGTGCTTTTAGCTGCGGCTCGTGCCCGTCTCTGGGGGCCGCGCTTTTAGCCACGGCTCGCGCCCGTCTCTGGAGTTCCTTTAAGCAGCGCTCTTAAACCCCTCTCCTCGCACATCAGGAAACAAAGAGGGAAGGAAAAGTCTCTTGCCTCTTCGGCAGGTGCAGACTTTTCCCTGGACTCCCCCCCGGCTAGCCGTGGTGCACTAACCCCTTCAGGCTATGTTCAAGCCGCCAACCCCAGTCTGTTCCCTGCGCTCCGTCTGAAACCGAAACCCGAGCCTCAGCTCGCAGCCCCGCCCGCCCCGGCGGGTGAGCAGACAAGCCTCTCGGGCTGGTGAGTGCCAGTCAGCACCGATCCTCTATGCGGGAATCTCTCTGCTTTCCCCTCCGCACCCCTGTTGCTGTGCTCTCCTCTGCGGCTCCGAAGCTCCCCGCTCCGCCTCCCGCAGTCTCCTCCTGCGAAGGGGCTTCCTAGTGGGTGGAGACTTTTCATCCTTCACAGCTCCCTCCCTCTGGTGCAGGTGCCATCCCTATTCTTTTGTCTCTGTTTTTTCTTTTTCTTTTGCCCTACCCAGGTACGTGGGGAGTTTCTTGCCTTTTGGGAGGCCTGAGGTCTTTTGCCAGCCTTCAGTAGGTGTTCTGTAAGAGTTGTTCCACGTGTAGATGTATTTCTGGTGTATCTGTGGGGAAGAAGGTGATCTCCGCGTCTTACTCTTCTGCCATCTTCACAGCACCCCCTGTCATAGTAATTTTTAATAAACTAGTAACACATTAAAAGCAGAGACACCAAGATTTTAATATAATTTATAACTGACATACTTCACTCTTAGAAGTGAAAAATAAGAAACAGTAAAATTTGAGCAATAACTCATAAAGAAATGTACAGGCTTACAAAGCCTAAGACTGTAACATATTTTAGTGTCTTGTTATTTTATTTATTGCAGAAATTTACTGTATGTGTCTGCTTGTACATTGTGCTACAAACCTAACTTACTTAATTTCTGTAACCACCTCAGCTTATCTTGAGCAGGGAGTGTTATTAATTTAATTAGTAATTTAAGAATCATGGAAAATATAATTAGACATTTCCAATGTCAATTTTAATTTCTTGCTCTCTCTTTGAAGTTAACCAGTTATTTAGGTCATATTGTTCCCTCGACTCATCTTATCTTTAACACAATGTTTCTGGGAAAATTAGAAAAGCCAAGTAATACCATTTTTTTTAAGAAAATAAATAAAAGTGTAAACATCCAGTCTGGATGGAAATTAAAAGAAAAAGTAAAATTTGAACAATAGCTTATAAAGAAATGTACAGTTTTACAAAGCCTAAGTTTGTAACATATTTTAGTGTCTTGATACTTTATTCATTGCAAAAATTTACTATATGTGTCAGCTACAGCTTCATTTAAAACTATGGTCACAACATTAATATCTCCACAGGAAGAATACTAGTCATAATATTGATTTTTATCTTGCAGCATAGCTTACCATGGTATGTTTCATTTATTTTCTAACATATTAATTGCCATATTTATTGTGTGAAGATGTCGCTTTTTGAAGTATTCTGGTGGCCTAAGGGTCCATATTGTTTTTCTGATAATGCTATTAAGCTGCAAATGACAATATAATATGTTGCAATTTTTCAGCATGTCAAACTTATATAGAATTATATATTACCTTAAACAATTGGATTCTATTTGCAGGTGTCTGTATGCCGTCAAATAATGAAAGATTTGTAAAATGACATAAAATATGCACATAAATTAGGAGTCATACTCAAATTATTGATGTATAGTATATCCCATGCTTGTTCTCCTGAAAGTACAAATATGTTTGTGCTCAGTTTAAACAATTTATATCATATAATATACACTAACAAATAGTAGATGTGCCATGTAATGTGCAAATGCATAAAGCTATATGAATCACGGCCAACTAATTGGATCTAAATTGTTAGTATCTTTTTCAAAATTAGTATGCTAGCAATATTTATACTATGACTTATAGAGCTAATCTGCAGAAGGTAAGCTCCAGACCAGAAGCATCAGCACCACTTGAGACATTATTATAAATGCAAATTCTCAGGCTCCACCCCAGACTTAGTGATTCAGAAACTCTGAAATTAAGACCTAACAATCCGTATTTTTACAAGTTTTCCAGGTCATTCTGGTATGTGCTAAAATCTGAGAAGCAATCCTTTATCCATTTGCTGGGTTTATGTTAACACAAATATAACCCTAGGTGCAGCCAGAGAGCTCATAGAGATCTTAGAAATGAAAGATACTAGAAAGACTCATGCTCTGGCTACATCAAATGAAACAAAACTACAGTATGTGACACTCCAATGTTGTAGAGCCAAAGGATTGTTTCCCACAAGGCAATCTTTTTCCTGGGAAATGTTTTCCAATCAAGATCATTACAACTAAATAAGTGAATAGAAGTCCTGTGTCTATTTTCTCAAATAACGTTGGCAGATAGTTCACTTGAAATCAAGATTCACTTTAAACTTGAGTTCTGAAAATACAACCTACAAAATGAGCCAGGGTAGAAGCAGAGGCATAGCATGTTGATAGAACCTCATGGATGTAGATGCTCTTTTTGGTGACAGAGATCTTTATTAACCCTTTGATTCCATGTTTTCTCACTTCTCTTACCTTTAAATGTATCTTTTCTCTACCTATTTACACTTTTCTGTGCTATCCTCTTGCTTGTATATACCTAAAGTATAGTACAAAAGCCTTTACATGTACCCTAGCTACTCACAGAGGAGTCTTAGAATAACCACTACAAGCCAGATAAACACACATACAGTATGAAGTTTAAAGCTCCCAAAATGATTAGGCAATATTTTCTTGTCAATTATTTGGCTTCAAGCTTTCCTATTTAAACTTGAAATTATCAAGACTTGGTTACTGAATTTTATACCATTAAATTAGTCATTAGCATTTATGATATCTTATGAACTTATTTTCCTTTACTTAAATTTCCTAATTGATTAATAATCATTTTCAACCCACATCTTGGCCTATGGATTTTAGAAATGGACATAGTAAATCCATAAATTCTGATTCTTGTTTAGTCTTATTTGACTTGCTGACTTAGTCTCCATTTATTTATTGAGTTTTGTTAAAATCCATTTATATCTTCCAAAGAGTATCTCCATCTCTCCTTTCCTGCATCCACAATATGAAAGTGAATAAGATGAATATGATAACAGTACATAGCATATCTACATGACCAGAAGAAAGTAAAAGGCTCTTCTGGAAATTTATTCTCTATGATATAAAGTTCATTATGCTTACTTTACAGGTGTTTGTATTAGACTCTAAGAGTCTCTGTCTCATGACCCCTGGGATTGCAAACAAGGTAAAGCAATAGACTGGAAAATTTCCTTTTTAATCTGAAAGTTATCTTGCAGTAATAGGGCTTTCTTTTAGGATATTAAAATGTGTTAAAAAGCATGCCTGCAGAGACCACGCTGTGCACAGAATGAGCCACAGCATCCTATTCTATTCAATTAGATGTAGTAAGAAACATAAACATAACAAATGAGACTGTGGAATATGCAAACAGCTTCAAGGAGAAAAATAAGAATGAGAAAACTGCTAATGGCAAACAAGCAATGGTACTTTAGCAGAAGATCTAACCAAGTGGTAATAATGTTATTATTTAAAAAGTAGTATCAAATAGAGTCACACCTTCAACTTTCTCAAAATGTAATGAATATCTTTTTTCTTGTTAGGTGTTTAAATAATCATTTTCATAGCCTTAAGTGTCACTTCACTAAATGACATCTTTCGTGTATCTTCTCTTGACCCACTCATGTTTAGCTTATGTTAACTTTAGTAGAGATGAAGCCGTATATATTGTTAGTATACAAGAAGTAGAAAAATAGTGTGCTCTGCAGAATTTCACTGAAAGATTGCTGTAAAAAATGTGGTGATTGGAACAAGACAAGAAGGCCTGCTCTCATAACTTCTATTCAACATAGTACTGGAAGTCCTAGCTACAGCAGTTAGGCTAGAAAGAAAAGTAAAAGGAACCCAAATCAGAAAGTTAGAGGTAAAACTGTCACTGTTTGTAGATGACATAATCTCATATGGAAAAAACCCTAAAGATTCCATTAAAACTGTTAGAACTGATAAATGGATTATGTAAACTTGCAGAATGCAAAATCAACATAAAAAAATCATTTTGGTTTCTACACAATAGCAATGAACTATTTGACAGAGAAATCACAAAAGCAATCCTATTTTACATAACATCTAAAACAATAAGATACCTAAGAAAAAATTTACCCAAGGAGGCAAAATCTTGGGCACTGAAAATTATGAGGAGTTGATCAAAGAAATAGAAGATGACACAAAAAAATGAAAAGAATTCCTGAGTTCTTGGATTGGAAAAAATTAACATTGAGAACATATCCATACTATCCAAACAGATCTACAGATTAAATATGATCTCTATCAAAATTCCAGTGTTTTTTTTTTTTTAACGTGTTTATTAGCATATAATTTACAATGGTGTGTTAGTTTCTGCTGTATAACAAAGTGAAACAGTTATACATATACATATATCCCCATATCTCCTCCCTTTTGTGTTTCCCTCCCAACGTCCCTATCCTACCCCTCTAGGTGCTCACATAGCACTGAGCTGATCTCCCTGTGCTATGTGACTGCTTCCCACTAGCTATCTATTTTACATATGGTAGTATATATAAGTCCATGCCACTCTCTCACTTCATCCCAGTGGTATGTTTTTACAGAAATAGAAAAAAAAGTTGTTAAAATTTTCATGTAATCATGAAAGACTCTGAAAGTCAAAGCAATCTTGACAAAGAAGAACAAAACTGAACACAACAGTATGAGGGGAAGATGGTGGAAGAGTAAGATGTGGAGATCACCTTCCTCCCCACAGATACACCAGAAATACATCTACACGTGGAACAACTCCTACAGAACACCTACTGAACACTGGCAGAAGACCTCAGACCTCCCAAAAGGCAAGAAACTCTCCACGTAATTGGATAGGGCAAAAGAAAAAAGAATAAACAGAGACAAAAGGATAGGGACAGGACCTGCACCAGTGGGAGGGAGCTGTGAAGGAGGAAAGGTTTCCACACACTAGAAGCCCCTTGGTGGGAGGAGACCGCAGGTGTCAGAGGGGGAAATCTTCAGAGCTGTGGAGGAGAGCACAGCAACAGGGGTGTGGGGGGCAAAGTGAAGAGATTCCCGCAGAGACGATCAGTGCCAAGTGGCACTCACCAGCCCGAGAGGCTTGTCTGCTCACCCGCTGGGGCAGGCGGGGCTGGGAGTTCAGGTTCGGGCTTTGGTCAGAGCACAGGGAGAGGACTGGGGTTGGCGGCATGAACACAGCCTGCAGGGTGTTAGTGCACCATGGCTAGCCAGGAGGGAGTCCAGGGAAATGTCTGGACCTGCCAAAGAAGCAAGAGACTTTTTCTTCCCTTTTTGTTTCGTGTTGCGTGAGGAAAGGGGATTAAGAGAGCTGCTTAAAGGAGCTCCAGGGACAGGCGCAAGCCTCGGCTATCAGCGTGGACCCCAGACACGGGCATGAGATGCTAAGGCTGCTGCTTCTGCCACCAAGAAGCCTGTGTGTGAGCACAGGTCACTATTCACACTCCCATTCCGGGGAGCCTGTGCAGCTTGTCACTGCCAAGGTACTGGGATCCAGGGACAACCTCCCCAGGAGAATGCAGTGTGTGACTCAGGCTGGTGCAACGTCACGCCAGCCTCTGCCACCACAGGTTCACCATGTATCCGCATCCCTCCTCTCTCCCCAGCTTGAGTGTGCCAGAGTCTCCGAAGCAGCTGCTCCTTTATCCCCAACCTGTCTGAGCGAAGAACAGATGCCCTCTGGCGGCCTACACGAAGTGGAGGGGCCAAATCCAAAGCTGAGCCCCTGGGACCTGTGAGAACCAAAAAGAGAAGGGGAAATCTCACCCAGCAGCCTCTGAAGCAGCAGGTTAAATCTCCACAATCAACTAGATGTACCCTGCATCTGTGGAATACATGAATAGACAACGAATCATCCCAAATTGAGGAGTTGGACTTTGAGAGCAAGATTATTGATTTTCCCGTTATTCCTCATTTTGTGAGTGTGTATTTGTATGCTTCTGTGTGAGATTTTGCCTGTATAGCTTAGCTTCCACTATTTGTCCTAGAGTTCTCTCTGTCCATTTTGTTTTTATTTTTTTCTTTTGTTTTCCTAATAATTAATTTTTATTTTAATACCTTTATTATATTTATCTTACTTTATTTTATTTTATTATGTTTCCTTCCTTCTCTCCTTCCTTCCTTTCTTCCTCCCTCCCTCCCTCCTTTCTTTTTTCATTCCTTCTGTCTTTCTTTCTTTCTTTCTTTCTTTCTTGCCTTCTTTCATTCTTTTTCTACTAATTCTTTCTTTCTACATTTCCCCCCTTTTATTCTGAGCAGTGTAGATGAAAGGCACTTGGTGCTGCAGCCAGGAGTCAATGCTGTGCCTCTGATGTGGAAGAGCCAAATTCAGGACACAGGTCCACAAGAGACCTCCCAGCTCCATGTAATATCAAACGGTGAAAATCTCCCAGAGATCTCCATCTCAAGACCAGCACCCAGCTTCACTCAACGACCACCAAGATACAGTGCTGGACACCCTATGCCAAACAATTAGCAAAACAGGAACCCAACCCCACCCATTAGCAGAGAGGCTGCCTATACTCATAATAAATCCAGAGACACCCAAAAACACACCACCAGACGTGGACTTGCCTGCCAGAATGACAAGATCCAGCTTCATCCACCAGAACACAGGCACTAGTCCCCTCTACAAGGAAGCCTACACAACCCACCAAACCAAACTTAGCCACTGGGAACAGACACCAAAAACAATGGGAAATACAAACCAGCAGCCTGCAAAAAGCAGAACCCAAACATGGTATAATAAGCGAAATGAAAAGACACAAAAGCACACAGCAGATGAAGGAGCAAGATAAAAACCCAACAGACCTAACAAATGAAGAGGAAATAGGCAGTTTACCTGAAAAATAATTCAGAATAATGATAGTAAACATGATCCAAAATCTTGGAAATAGAATGGACAAAATGCAAGAAACATTTAACAAGGACCTAGAAGAACTAAAGATGAAACAAACAATGATGAACACAAAATAAATGAAATTAAAAATACTCTAGATGGGATCAAGAGCAGAATAACTGAGGCAGAAGAACGGATAAGTGACCTGGAAGACAAAATAGTGAAAATAACTACTGAAGAGCAGAATAAAGAAAAAAAGAATGAAAAGAACTGAGGACAGTCTAAGAGACCTCTGGGACAACATTTGAATAATAGGGGTTTCAGAAGAAGAAGAGAAAAAGAAAGGGACTGAGAAAATATTTGAAGAGATTATAGTTGAAAACTTCCCTAATATGGGAAAGGAAATAGTTAGTTATCAAATCAAGGAAGCACAGAGAGTCCCATACACAATAAATCTGAGAAGAAATATGCTAAGACATATATTAATCAAACTGCCAAAAATTAAATACAAAGAAAACATATTAAAAGCAGCAAGAGGAAAACAACAAATAACACAGAAGGGAATCCCCATAAGGTTAACAGCTGATCTTTCAGCAGAAACTCTGCAAGCCATAACAGACTAGCAGGACATATTTAAAGTGATGAAGGAGAAAAACCTGCAACCAAGATTACTCTAAACAGCAAGGATCTCTTTCAGATTTGATGGAGAAATTAAAACCTTTACAGACAAGCAAAAGCTGAGAGAGTTAACACCACCAATCCAGCTTTACAACAAATGCTATAGGAACTCCTCTAGGAAAGAAAGAGAAGAGAAGGAAAAGACCTACAATAACGAACACAAAAGAATTAAGAAAATGGGCATAGGAACATATATATCAATAATTACCTTAAAAGTGAATGGACTAAATGCTCCCACCAAAAGACACAGATTGGCTGAATGGATACAAAAACAAGACCCGTATATTTGCTGTCTACAAGAGACCCACTTCAGACCTAGAGATACATACAGACTGAAAGTAAGGGGATGGAAAAAGATATTTCATGCAAATGGAAACCAAAAGAAAGCTGGAGTAGCAATTCTCATATCAGACAACATAGACTTTAAAATAAAGACTATTAGAGGAGACAAATAAGGACACTACTTAATGATCATGTGATCGATCCAAGAAGAAGATATAACAATTGTAAATAGGTATGCACCCAACAAAGGAGCACCTGAATACATAAGGAAAGACTAACAGCCATAAAAGGGGAAATCAATAGTAACACATTCATAGGAGGAGTCTTTTACATCTCACTTTCACCAATGGACAGATCATCCAAAATGAAAATAAATAAGGAAACACAAGCCTTAAATGATCCATTAGATAAGATGGACTTAAATGATATTTATAGGACATTCCATCTAAAAACAACAGAATACACATTTTTCTCAAGTGCTCATGGAACATTCTCCAGGATAGATCATATATTGGGTCACAAATCAAGCCTTGGTACATTTAAGAAAATTAAAATTGTATCAAGTATCTTTTCTGACCACAATGCTATGATACTAGATATCAATTACAGGAAAAGATCTGTAAAAAATACAAACACATGGAGGCTAAACAATACACTACTTAATAACGAAGTTATCACTGAAGAAATCAAAGAAGAAATCAAGAATGACCTAGAAACAGATGACAATGGAGACACAATGACCCAAAACCTATGGGATGCAGCACGAGCAGTTCTAAGAGGGAAGTATATAGCAATACAATCCTACCTTAAGAAACAGGAAACATCTCAAATAAACAACCTTACCTTGCACCTAAAGCAATTACAGAGAGAAGAACAAAAAAACCCAAAGTTAGCAGTAGAAAAGGAATCATAAAAATGGAATCAGTAAAAAATGCAAAAGAAATGAAGGAAACAATAGCAAAGATCAATAAAACTAAAAGCTGGTTCTTTGAGAAGATAAACAAAATTGATAAACCATTAGCCAGACTCATCAGGAAAAAAAGGGAGAAGTCTCACATCAATAGAATTAGAAAAGGAAAAGGAGAAGTAACAACTGACACTGCAGAAATAAGAAAGCTCATGAGAGATTATTACAAGCAAAACTATGCCAATAAAATGGACAACCTGGAAGAAATGGACAAATTCTTAGAAATGCACAATGTGCCAAGACTGAATCAGGAAGAAATAAAAAATATGAACAGCCCAATCACAAGCACTGAAATTGAAACTGTGATTAAAAATCTTCCAACAAACAAAAGCACAGATGGCTTCACAGGGGAATTCTATCAAATATTTAGAGAAGAGCTAACACCTATACTTCTCAAACTCTTTCAAAATATAGCAGAGGGAGGAACACTCCCCAATTCCTTCTATGAGGCCACCATCACCTTGATACCAAAACCAGACAAGGATGTCACAAAGAAAGAAAACTACAGGCCAATATCACTGATGAACATAGATGCAAAAATCCTCAACAAAATACTAGCAAACAGAATCCAACAGCACATTAAAAGGATCATACACCATGATCAAGTGGGGTTTATTCCAGGAATGCAAGGATTCTTCAATATACACAAATAAATCAATGTGATACCTCATATTAACAAATTGAAGGAGAAAAACCATATGATCATATCAATAGATGCAGAGAAAGCTTTCAAAAAAATTCATCACCCATTTATGGTAAAAACACTACAAAAAGTAGGTATAGAGGGAAGTTTCCTCAACATAACAAAGGCCATATATGACAAATCCACAGCCAACATCATCCTCAATGGTGAAAGCATTTCCACTATGATCAGGAAGAAGACAAGGTTGCCCACTCTCATCACTCTTATTCAACATAGTTTTGGAAGTTTTAGCCACAGCAATCAGAGAAGAAAAGGAAGTGAAAGGAATCCAAATTGGAAAAGAAGTAAAGCTCTCACTATTTGCTGATGACATGATAGTATACATAGAGAATCCTAAAGATGCTACCAGAAAACTACGAGAGCTAATCAATGAATTTGGTAAAGTAGCAGGATACAAAATTAATTCACAGAAATCTCTTGCATTCAGATTAAAAATCTGAAAGTGAAATCAGGAAAACACTCCCAGTAACCATTGCAACAAAAAGAATAAAATATCTAGGAATAAACCTACCTAAGGGGAAAAACAATATGTATGCAGAAAATTATAAGACACTGATGAAAAAATTAAAGATGATACAAATAAATGGAGAGATATGCCATGTTCTTGGATTGGAAGAATCTACATTGTGAAAATTACTCTACTACCCAAAGCAATCTACAGATACAATGCAATCCCTATCAAACTACCACTGGGCTCTTTCACAGAATTAGAGCAAAATATTTCACAATTTGTATGGAAACACAAAAGACCCCGAATAGCCAAACTAATCTTGAGAACGACAAACGGAGCTGGAGGAATCAGGCTCCCTGACTTCAGACTATGCTATAAAGTTACAGTAATCAAGGCAGTATGGTACTGGCCCCAAAACAGAAAGATAGATCAATGGAAGGGGATAGATAAACCCATGCACATATGGTCACCTTATCTTTGATAAAGGAGGCAGGAATGTACATTGGAGAAAGGACAGCCTCTTCAATAAATGGTGCTTGGATAACTGGACAGGTACATGTAAAAGTATGTGACTAGATCACTCCCTAACATCATACACAAAAATAAGCTCAGAATGGATTGAAGACCTAAATGTAAGCCCAGACACTATCAAACTCTTAGAGGAAAACATAAGGCAGAACACTCTATGACATAAATCACAGCAAGATCCTTTTTGACCCACCTCCTAGAAAAATGGACATAAAAACAAAAATAAACAAATGGGACCTAATGAAACTTCCAAGCTTTTCACAGCAAAGTAACCAGAAACAAGACCAAAAGACAACACTCAGAATGGGAGGAAATATTTGCAAATGAAGCAACTGACAAATAATTAATCTCCAAAATTTATAAGCAGCACATGCAGCTCAATAGCAAAAAAACAAACAACCCAATCCAAAAATGGGCCGAAGAGCTAAATAGACATTTCTCCAAAGAAGATATACAGACTGCCAACAAATACATGAAAGAATGCTCAACATCGTTAATCATTAGAGAAATGCAAATCAAAACTACAATGAGATATCATCTCACACCAGTCAGAATGGCCATCATCAAAATATCTAGAAACAATAAATGCTGGAGAGGGTGTGGAGAAAAGGGAACACTCTTGCACTGCTGGTGGGAATATGAATTGGTACAGCCACTATGGAGAACTGTTTGGAGGTTCCTTAAAAACCTACAAATAGAATTACCATATGACCCAGCAATCCCACTACTGGGCATATACCCTGAGAAAACCATAATTCAAAAAGATTCATGTACCAAAATATGCATTGCAGCTCTATTTACAATAGCCCAGAGATGGAAACAACCTAAATGTCCATAATTGGATGAATGGATAAAGAAGATGTGGCACATATATACAATGGAATATTACTCAGCCATAAAAAGAAGTGAAATTGAGCTACTTGTAATGAGGTGGATAGACCTAGAGTCTGTCCTACAGAGTGAAGTAAGTCAGAAAGAGAAAGACAAATACCGTATGCTAACACATATATATGGAATTTAAGAAAAAAAAGTGTCATGAAGAGCCTAGGAGTAAGACAGTAATAAAGACACAGACCTACTAGAGAATGGACTTGAGGATATGGGGAAGGAGAAGGGTAAGCTGTGACAAAGCAAGAGAGAGGCATGGACATATATACACTTCCAAACGTAAGGTAGATAGCTAGTGGGAAGAAGCCACATAGCACAGTGAGATCAGCTCGGTGCTTTGTGACCGCCTGGAGGGGTGGGATAGGGAGGGTGGGAGGGATGGAGACACAAGAAGGAAGAGGTATGGGGACATATGTATATGTATAACTGATTCACTTTGTTATAAACAGAAACTAACACACCATTGTAAATCAATTATACTCCAATAAAGATGTAAAAAAAAAAATACAAAACTGAAGACATCACACATCCTGATTTCAAGCTATATTATATAGTTTTAGTAACCAAAACAGTATTATATTGGAACAAAAACGAAAAACAGACACACAGATCAATAAAACAGAATCAAAAGCCCAGAAACCAATCAATGCCTATATTACGAATTAGTTTACAAAAAAGTAGCCAAAAATATACAATGAAAAGAGTATGGTTTCTTGAATAAATGGTGTTGGGAAAACTGGAGAGCCAACCGGAAAATAATAAAATCAACACTTATCATACCCCATATACAAAAATTAACTCATAATGTATTTAAAGACTTGCATATAAGATTAGAAACCTTAAAACTAGACAGTATGCTCTTTGCATTGGTTGGCTTTCTTGGAGTTACATTTCAGATTATCCATTTCTTCTTTTAAATATTATATGAAAATTTACTAAAATGCATAATTTAGATGGAGGGTGGAAAGTAGCAATAATATCTGTCGGTTGTTCTTGTTCAGTTTACCCACATTTCGTCCAACACAAAATATTATCTCATGTGAAGAGAAGTCCCGATTTTGGACATAGAATCAGAGATGTGTGTCATTAAGTTTCAAGTATCCTGGTATATTTTATCTATGGCTTCGATAATCCAGAGTCAGCAAACTTTGATACAACTAAGGAAACAATGTAAATACTTCTCAGTTAAATTCAGAAAATATGTTTTATGTTAGTCATCTGGATCTCAGTAAATTATGATCACTTTTTGTACAATAAAATCTCTGATAGGTCTGATGAATCTTGTATAGAGAAATGGGAAATGATATAATTCCTGCAGAATAAAGGCATATATATGTGGCAATAGGTAAATCTGGGAGGACTGTTTCTCATGTCTCCCATTTGAACTGAGCACAGGAGTCCAATCCATGGCTCTGTCCTTTTCAAACTTGGATGGCTTCTTATCTCAAACGGTCATGAGCTGGTCCATCCTCAGAAGCAGGCACCTTTTCAAGACAGGATTACAGTGCTTATCTAAACTGCTATGACTCCAGCAACAACTAGAAGTTTTTACTTCAAATGTATGGCTTTTATGTCTACAGATAAAATTTTCAACAATGGTCTTGATTTGGTTCTAAACCAATGAAATGAGAGTGGAAGCATGATAGAGTGTATTTGGATGAGGTTTTAGAAAGAAATCATTTTCTTCCAACTGTACATCTAATAAAACCTTATAATAAATTATTTCCTTGCCTTGCTGACAGGGTCATCTTCCAGAAAATTGGGAACATAACCAAGGAACTTCAATTTTTACTTAATTTTAGCAAAAAGAAATACTGCTTACAGAAGAATAGGGATGGGAAATTTGGGGAAAAAAGTATTAACTTTCTTCATATAGTCATAAGGACTATTGTACTACTATAGTAATAACAGTATTCTACTATTCTTCCCTGCAGAAAAGATGTTTTAAAGTTTTAAGAAGATAATGAAATAATTCTATGGTAATAAAATAAAATAATACATAGGATTATCAGTGGTTAGAGGCAACATGGAAAAGTGATTAAGAGCACCTTATCATAGCCATATCACTTACTAATGATATAACTTTCTGCATTGTTTTTAAACCATGAGTAATAATATTACATATCCCAAGGAATTGCTGGGAGGCTTAAATAGATTGAAATATGTAAAGTGCTTAGAACAGTACCTGGCAAAGTATCTTACTGAGAGATTTTGATAATGAAATTCTATTATTTCAATAAATCAATAAATAAGTAGAAGATAAAGGAGGAGTACAATAACAAGCAGTATAGCAGCTCAGATATGTCTCTAATAAGGATATTTCTATTTTGTTTTAATGTGTGAAGAAAGGATACTTAACTATGGGTAAATGCATCAATAGAACAAAAGTGTAATAGTCCCAGTGTGTCTATTATCAAAAATAAGCTGGCACCTGTAAAATACATCAAAAAGAACAAGAACACATATGAATATGGATATACTCACTATTTTAGGCAAATCTTAAAAAGAAATAAAAGGGACTAATAAATGTAATATGCTTTTCTTTCTTCTTTCAAAGAGAACAATTTATAAACTGGAAAGAGTTAGTGATTTATAGTTGAGGTACCTTTTCTTGTGACAAATACATTTAAATGAGTTAAAATTTCTAGACACTGGAGATTTGAAATATGACTTGATAAATAATTTAAAGTGTGGTTGTGCAGTCATTGCTGGCTATCTATGAAGTATTACAAATAATAGGATTAGGGCCAAAATTTAAAACCAGTAAAATGCTACTTCACTTTTCATAAATGAGAAAATGATGTATTCTGGAACTTACAGTCAAAGTGCACTAAAAGTTATTTTCCTGGCAAAATTTGAGTATTAATTATTAAACAGAGTGTTTGTAAGCAAATTTATAGTTGACAAAGAGCCACAATGTCAAGATTCTAAACCTTATCTTTCAAATTCCTTAATCTGTAACCCTAGTCAAGATACCTCATTTTCTTGATTTATGTTTCATCACATAAAAAGTGAAAAACTATGTTAGACACTACTTGAGTTCTCTTTTAACAAGAACATTTTATAAAACTATGTCTATGTGATTCTGTCATTAGCAAGGGTGAAACATTTCAAACAAAACACACTTCATGTGTATGCAAATAAAACATGATAAAAATTAAAAGAACCTATGAACATCAGTATTGTCAAACAAAAACAAATCTAGACTTAGGAAAAGAGAGACTTTCATTGAATTGATTATTGCAATAAGAGGAAGAAAATTTTACAATAGGGAGAGGGGGACCATTACAATGGGGAGAATATTCCTGACTATGAGGTCTGGAAAACCTCACTGCAAACATAAAAGGACATTTCTTTTATAGGGAAAAGTGAACAAAGTGACAAGGAAAGGATATGAGGAAATGAGAAGAGTGAGTGCAGGTTATATAGTAGGACACTTGATCAGAGAATGTTTTTTCCTGAGGTCAGCCAATTCTCTATCTGGTAAGCATTGTTAAGGAGAATTTGTATGCTGGTCAAGCTGAGGGTGAGTCAAAAATCTGGATCCCATGGGTAAAGAGAGAAATTTAAAATTTGAACAAGTCAGATTTACAGGCATTTATTTTTTCTTTCTTTCTGCAATTGATGACTGAGGACAAATAGTTTAGCAATCATTTATGAAACACAGAAAGGCATTTTGGAGAGTGCCTGGCCTTGTCATAGTTAAACAGGAGAGAATCTGTGTGCCATAGAGGAAGGAGAGGTTAGTAAGCTTTTTCCTGGAACTTGAAAGGGATATTTTTAGCTTACTTGTTTTCCACAGGCCTTGGTAAAGTTCAACACTGTCAATGTACATGTTTCAGTGTTTTTTGTTTGTTTGTTTTTTGTTTTTCTCTGATAAATGACTAGGAATGGAATCTCTGTGTGAAATATTGTCAAAGAAAAATTGCACCAGACAGAGTTAAATCAGCAAAGGTCGATTTTTTTTTGAGACAACTGCAATAAGGAGAGAGATTAAACTCAACTCTATTGAAATAAAAGGCAGGAGGGGTTTTAATCACTGGGGTGAGCTAATGGAAAACTACTGGGGGAGGTTAGGGGGAGGTTGGTCAATGTGAATAGGCCATGTGTGTTTGCTGATAGGCTTTTATTAAAGTTAGATGACGGCTCTTCCACAGAGACTGAGCTTTATCTTTCTTGATGATTACATTTAAAAGGGGTGACCCCATATCTTAGAGAAAAACTTTCTCTGGTTTCTAAAACTGGCAAGAAGCTAAGTGAAGATCTACCTCTTAAAGGGCAGAGGAAGAATTTTCAATTGAAGTTTTCCTAAAACAAATGTTCTATGAGTTAGAGGCTTATATCAAGAAGAAATGTGTCTAAAGTTTAGTCAAGCTGAGGGGAATATTAATGCCATCTTAGTCAATAAAAGTTGATGTTAACTTCTAAGAAACTCTCAAATTGTTTTCTAACATAGTTGCACCATTTTGCATTTCTACTTTATTTTGACAAAAACTAGAAACAACCCAAATGTTCATCAGCAGGTGAGAGGATAAACAAATTGTGGTCTATCAAAACGATGGGGTAATGTTTGGCATTATAAAGATATGATTGGTGGTACATGCAGAAACACAGGTGAATCTCACACACATGATATGGATTGATAAATGCCATACAGCAAAGAGTGGTTACTATATGATTCTACGTATATAAACGTCTGAAAGGACAAATCAAACCTCGAGTGACAGAAAGCAGATCAGTGGTTTCCTGCTGCTAGGAGTAGGGCTGACTTATAAGTCACAATTTTATTACTAAACTGTTAGGTAGGAAGAAAAATCACATATTAATTACTTTCCACTTTCAATGAACAAGGTAATGATTAGACTCTGGCTAAGATAAGGGAAAAGAGAGTGTAGGTAAGAGTATCTATGACCTCAGGCGATTATAGAACAAAGGGAACAGAAGGATGGGAGAGAGACTTTATTGAAATTTAAATTTATTTACCCTCTTTTGTTATGATTATTTGAAAGGAGCACAAATTTTCCTAGGATATTCATAAGTAATAACAAAATTTTCCCTGAGCTATTTAGTACATGGTTCTTTTTTAAATCTCCCTATAAACAACCTGTATGTAAAACATTCAGTGTTCAAATAAACTAGAGAATGTTTATTTTAGGGAAAGGGATCTTTCTTCTACCTAAGTAGTAAATGAACTTGAATAGCCTTGCATTTACCTATACTCTCATTACATAAATTGTCTACCTTCTTTTGCTATTCTGATAAAAATCTCAGAAACCATATACCTACTCTTTCTCCAAGTATGCTTGCAAGATAAACATAACTATTTAAGATTTGAACAGGAAAACAAGTGAAGCCTGATTTCTTCCCTAGAAGTTACTGGTCTACTTGTTGAATAAATAGCTACAGATTACATGTCTTAGTTTCTGTTGCAAAATTTCAACTTATATCATGAGTTCTTGTGGGAAAGATGAAGAAATGTTCTATGAAACAAGGGCTGGGATTAACTGGTTAATCACTTTGATACAAGGTTCATAATAGCAATAAAAATATCAGCATACCATGGGGCCTGGTCTTTAACTCTGTAGTTAACAATTATTGTCACTGACTGCACTAAACATCTTGGTGGTGTGTCTGTCATTAATGGGTTGGTCTAAGACCCTTCATTTTCTCTTCCTCCAGTTCTCTCCTGCTTCTCAGAAGGCTGGCTTGTCCAACGACATTTACCAGACTCCTGACCATGAGATGATACCGACAGAAGAGTTCAGGCAAGGAGAAAAGAAAAAAGCAAGAAGCCAGGATATGTGTTCTATTCTTCTATGTTGTAGGTAGCATTTTCTTTTTACTTTTTTTTTTTTGAATTTTTGAATTTTATTTATTTTTATACAGCAGGTCCTTATTAGTTATCTATTTTATACATATTAGTGTATATATGTAGGCAGTATTTTCTTGATATTTCAGTTTCTTCTTAACAGAACCTCTTTCTGTGTTGGCAGCTCCTGTTGGAAAAGCCTCTCGTTGTCTCTAGCTTCCTCTGTTCAGCTCCCACTAGAGCTCAAGGATTCCACCTGTCTCTCAGGTGCTTCCTAAGTATGCTCATCTCTGAGTTTCCTCACTGATGCTTGCTTGGCTTTTATCTCTTTCTTGCCTGTGTAATTATTCCCTGTTATTAACGTCACTCTGATGAACTGCTTGCCATGGGCTGCCCTCTGACTTGCACTTGATGCTCACTGATACATTTTCCATGCTCATTATAATTCTAGGTGGCAGGAAAGTAGGAGAGTCAAAGAGCGTAGGATTAAAAAAACATCTTGGAAAATGTTTTTTTTTTTTTTTTTTCATTTTATCCAGTTATAATTCTATTTTCCAGGGTATACTAAGATTTAATTCTTATATTTGTGCCTAAGAATTTTTGTATTTGTAGAATAAGGGCTATAACTATATACCACATAAGATACCTCAAGAGTGGTTTCAGAATTCAAGCTCAGGATAACATGGCTTATGTTACAGGTTAAATATTCTGAAGGAAGACCCAAAGATGAAGTTTGGGGTGCACAGAAATCAACACTTGTGAGGGAAAGAGGGAAGAGCAGTTTTGGGCAGAGAAAGAATTCAAATTCAATGTAGTGTCCACAAATCATCAGCAATTTGGAAGGGAACTCTGAAGTGATATTGTCCTTCAAAATGTTCTCATGTGGCTTAAGTCACCTGGTATTTATACCCAGTTCTTACTCAACAGATGCAGGCTTCCCTAGGAATGGTGAAAGGGTTTCCTTTAGCTGAGTCAGACCCAAAGAAATTGGAAACTGAAGGCTACCTGTTTACTGACTGCATTGTCCTCACCTCCCCCTGTTCTCCCATACTTCATGACCCATCTCCAACACACCTGGTAGCAAGTCTTTTGTGAAGGGAAACTGGGCTGTGTATCTCCAGGTAGTCCACAGCCTAGCTTTGAGCCTTGGTTACTGCTTTTATCTATTTTATGATCTTGGACAAAGTTTCAATTTATTTTTTACCTCAGTTTAATCCTCACTGAAATGAAATAATGATAGTACCTACTAGTAATGGTTAACTTAATGCATCTACTTGGCTAGGCTATGTTGCCCAGTTATATGGGCAAACATCAGTCAAGATGTTAATGTGATTTCTTTCCTTCTACTAACTTTGAGTTTTGTTTGATCTTCTTTCTCTAGTTGCTTTAGGTATAAGGTTAGGTTGTTTATACCCATAGAAAACCATAATTCAAAAGGAGTCATGTACCACAATGTTCATTGCAACTCTACTTACAATAACCAGGACATGGAAGCAACCTAAGTGTCCATCAACAGAGGAATGGATAAAGAAGATGTGGTACATGTATACAATGGAATATTACTCAGCCATAAAAAGGAATGAAATTGGGTAATTTGTAGAGATATGGATGAACTAGAGACTGTCATACAGAGTGAAGTAAGTCAGAAAGAGAAAAACAAATATCGTGTATTAACGCATATGTGTGGAATCTGAAAAACGCTGGTATAGACCACCTTATTTACAAAGCAGAAATAGAGACACAGACATAGAGAACAGGTGTATGGACACCAAGGTGGGGGTGTGGGATGAATTGGGAGATTGAGATTGACATATATACACTACTGATACTATGTATAAAATCAATAACTAATGAGAACCTACTGTATAGCACAGGGAACTCTACTCCATGCTCTGTGGTGACCTAAACGAGAAAGAAATCCAAAAAGGAGCAGATATATGTATATGTAGAGCTGATTCACTTTGCTGTACAGTAGAAACTAACACACCATTGTAAAGCAACTCTACTCCAATTAAAAAAAAAAAAAAGTTAATGTGAAGCTTTTTTTGGATGTGATTAACATTGAAATCAGTAGACTTTGAGTAAAACAAATTACCTTCAATAAGGTGAGTGGGACTCATACAATCAATTGAAGACCTTCAGAGAAAATACCTAAAGAGGAGGGAATTCTGTCTTCAGACTGCCTTCAGACTCAAGACTGTAGCATCAGCTCATGCTGGAATCTCCATTCTGCAGCCCTGCCCTGTCCATATTGGATTTGCTAATCCCCACAACCACATGAGTCAATTCCTTAAAATAAATCATTCTCAGTATATTGTCTATACTTCCTATTGATTCTGTCTCTCTGCAGAATGCTGACTAATACACTATCTATCTCACAGGACCCTTATATGGCTTAAATATATTGGGCTGTAACACAGAGCTTGACAAATAGTAAGGACACCATAAGTTAATTGACTCCTACTGATTACTAAAAGGTTTCTCTTCATTACCAACTTAAAATTTATGAATTCATTATCTTAACTAAAAAAATAATTATGTATATTATTATATACATATATGAACCAAAGCTGATTTAGATATTAATCATTCTTGAATATTTTAGAGTTCTGCTAAAAATTAAACATACTCTCTTATACCTGAAAGAATATGTTCAATTTTACTATTTTTTATTATGGTCCCCAGATACTTTGTTTTTTTCCCAGCAAGTCTCTGAAAATTTATCATGCAGATTACAGCCTACTATTAACCACCTCTGAGTACTGGAAGGCTGTAAAATGCACTTCATGGTGTTTCAATGCATGAAGATACTTTCAGAGTGTTTTATGGAGCATAATCAATTTGCTAAAACTTCAGTGCCCCTTGTTTTGTGAGGTTCTGCAAAGATGAAAGAAGTTTCTTAATTTTTCACCCTGGGAATTGTCTCTCAAAGTTGTCTACATAGGAAACTATGAATATAGAGTCACTAGTTTAGAGGGTGGATAAACTCCAATTATAACACTATTTATTATGAGTTTCACAAAAATATTTGCACTAAAACAAAATGTGCTAGAGTAACTCAAACTGTCTCTTAATCATCATGCAAAAAAGTTATGATAAATTTGTTTTTCATTGCATGGGTATAAATGTCTGGCTGCCTGTGTAGGGATGATGTGGAGGGATTGTTCTGATACAGATTTCTCTATTTTATCCATACTTACTGGATCAGAATCCATGGGAAGAAAGACCCCACATCTCCATTTTAACAATGGATTGTATTTCTCATCCACTCTAGTTTAAGATCCATTAGACCATATTGTTACACAATGAGTTTAAAAATTAGGAAATTATCAGAATTAACTTAGAAATATAATTGAGTAAAAGAGCTATTTGACTTTAAACACCAAATTCTTTGTTTGGTTTTTGTTAAGAAACATAGTAGTTGTGTGTGTTGCTCATATTTTCACATAGACATACTGTCAAAAATCAAATAATTTATTTTAGAGCAAGAAGTTTATGTCACCTTACTATATTTATATCAGATTTTGAACTAAGGCAAACCTAGATCAATAAGAGAGAGGTGCTTTCTTTTAGAAAGTATTGAAAAATGTTATAATATTTCAGACTCAATAAACAAGTAATTCATTTTGAAATTTGATTATTGTGATGTAATCATATAGATTCCCCAAAGCATTTTCATTTCCTTGTATAATATTCATTAATCTAAACAATTAGCTATTGCATACCAGCAGAACTGCAAATCAACATAAAAATATTATTCAATGTTATATTAGGGTAATGGATGAGGAAATAACTGATGTTTTGTTTTTCAAAACCCTTTCTTTTTTAGTGCATGCAATAAGACAGAAGCTGAAATCCATTTTAGTTTATAAAATATTTATTCAATACCTACCATGTACTAGCTACTATTCTTCAGTATCAGCCACATAGATTAATAAACTCATCCTTCTCTTGAAGGGATTTAAAATATTAAATTAAAATAATTTATTCTTACTTTCTTCACAATCCCACTGTGACCTGCATTATTTCACCTACAATTGTGAACTATTATGTTCACCTACAAAGAGCAAGGACCCTGTATTAGTTTTCTATTGCTGCTGTAACAAATTACCACAAACTTGTGAGCTATAAAAACACAAGTTAATTTTCTTATAGTTCTGGAAGACAGAAGGCTGAAATCAGTTTCCCTTGGATCAAGTCAAGATGTTGGCAAAGCTGTGCTCCTTTTGGTGCCTCTAGGGGAGAACTTGTTTCCTTGCTTTACCCTGGCCTCCAGAACTGCATTCCTTGGCTCATGGCCCCTTCTTTCATCTTCAAACCAACAGCTCCTGTGTAGCATACATCTGAGAAATCAAGTCTCCTTTTACCTCCCTTTTAAAGGATCCTTTCAATTTAACTAAACCCATCCAGACCATCCAGAATAACCTCCCGTTCTCAAAATCATTAATCACATCTACAAAGTTACTTTTGCCATATGTAAGTTAATATCCACAGGTTCTAGAGATTAGGACCTGGTTACCTACAGGGACCAATATTCAGGCTACCACATACCCAAAATAGTGGCTTAAACATGAAAGAAGTCTATTTTAATATCCTAAAAGTAAAAGTCCAGAGTAGAATACAAAGGCTAGAATGACAGCACTATAGCATTGCTGGGAATCATCTCTCTTCTACACCATCCAGAGTGCATGACCCTTGTCCAAATGCCTGTAAGATTGTAAGATGACTTCTGGAGTTCTACACATTGCATTCATATTCCATGCATCAGAAAGAAATAAGGGTGGAAGAGCAAAGAAATATAAATCAGCTGTCTTCTCCCTTTTTGGAGGGCCTTCTCAGAAATCCCAGCCAAGAACTTCAGGTCCTTACCATTGGCTAGATCTCAGTCACATGGTCCTGTCTAGCTGTATAGGAGGCTAGTTGTTTAGCTAAGTACATTGCTGCCCATATAGAATTGGATTTTGGAAATGAAAAATGGGAATTCAATATTAGGATCAGCTGTTATACATCAACATTTATTATAAATCTATATTTTGGTACATCTATATGAAAATTCATGCAATATTAAGTCGGTAACTGTAATCTCTTAGACCATTGCTTACACGGCAAAATACAAACTTTTGCTTTTGAAATACATCATCTTTAAAAATAGAAGTCTTGCTGTCAGAGGTGTCTGGGAAAAAAATGAGGTCGAATAGGTGGCAGTCATGCTGTATAAGAAATACATAGTAGTTATTGTGTCATGTAATGTAGCCTTCAAACACTAAAATTAGAATGAAAGTGCTGGAAATGAGAATGTTGGAGAAACTGTACATGAAGATGACTCATTTTATTTGTTCTTCTAAAAGAAAATTATTCTTCCAGGATTTCTGGCGGAAATTTGAAAATAGTCTATCTTACTTAGTTCTGTCTCTTAATAATGTGGCTAAGACCTGAGTAACAAACTCTAGCATAGAGACATTTCCAATATATTTATTGTTTCTAATAAAAATATAGTATTAACATGAAAATATATTAAGAAATTATGTTTAGGAAATAAACAAAAACTTCAGGCAAATTCTAAAAAAATATTAACTTTTGGTATTTAGGAGTTTTTCTTAAGACAGTCCAAAACTACTTTGCTTTCTTTCTCACATCATCAGTGCTACTTATCTTGAGTCAGACCTAAGTATACTCTTGTTTTTATAGTTTTAATATTCTAGAGCTGTTTACACTAAAAATTTCATCTAAACATAGTTGCTTCCTGGTGACACAAACCACATTGTTTTACTTTGAGGTTTCAAACATCAGAGGTAAATAAATTGTTTCACTAAAGTGCCTTGCACTCAATAATGTGACACAATTCTCTCGTAGCTCTTATGCACCTCACTGCTCCTTTTCAGGTACTTTTGTGACACCCTTCCCTCTGATTCTTCTTAAATGATGACTTTTATCACAGTCAATTATTTTCTGCTCCTTCTACATGCTGGGAGACTGAATTATCCTTGTCTTGTTTATGACTTCCACATCTGTATCTCCACTACAAATCTCCCCTGTAAGCCCCAGCCCTGTAGGTTTAAATGTCTACTAAAGTTTTCCACTTAAATGCCTCACAGGCACCTACAACAAAGCCTGTTCAAAGCTAAACACCCCCTCACTCCCTACAATTCTACCCTTTTTCTATTGTTCCTTTTATTACTGAAAGGCAACATTATCCACTTGATGGCTGAGGGAGGAAACCATGGATTACTCTATGTCTTCTCATTTGTGTCCTTATTACTAATCACAGGGTATCAAATCACCATGCTCTGCAAACCTTCATTCCCAAATATTTCTGGAATCTCTCCACTCTACACATCCAAATGCACTATGATGACTGCCATTTTGTGTTAAGTAACAGCTTTGCAACTGGACTCAATACCAATTGTATTGATACACCACTTCCTAGTCCCCTCCCTGCATGTCAAACACACACTCCTATGAAAGTTTATATCTGACCATATATATGCTCTCTTAAAAACCCTTGGGATAATGTCTGGAAGTCTATAGCAGTTCTTTCTAATTCAGGTTCTGTTTTTCTCTCCAGGCACATCTCTTTCTTCTCACTCTAAGCTCCAGATTTACAAACATTAAAAAAAAAAAAAAAAAAAAAAACTAAATATTCCATGTGCTTTTTAAATTATATGTATTTAATATATACATAAGATATGTTCTTTCACTTGAACATTCCTTTAATTAAAATGCTTGCTAGTGCTTTGGTCTCATTTTAATTGTTTCATCCCTTCCTAATTTCTACAACCTGGTAAAAATTAATACACACACACACACACACACACACACACTACTCTAGTCATACTCCTTTATCTTTTCTGTTCTGCTCTCAGACATAACACTTTCAGACAAAGCTTCCACATTCTAGTATAAATGAATACAGTATGCTTATCTCTCATACTTCTAAGAGATGGTTAGTTTCTGATCAAGTCTGAATAATGTTGATTAAAAAAAATTAACCTCCAGTACCTGAGATTTGAGGTGCATATTGGGGAACAGTGATCATAAATGGAGGTAATATAAAAATTCCTAAGAGTCTTCCATCACCTTTCTTAAAAGTGTCCTGAGAAGACAAAAATTATGGGGAGGGTGAAGCTCCTCAGACTTACAGTATCTTTGATTCAGGAAACACACAGAATGACCTTGAATGTGCTCTTTCATTTCCTAACTAATCCATATGGGGTAGAAATCTCCCCCACATTGATTAGTTTATCTATCTTAGATATATTTGGAACCCTAATTTGTATTTTTCATTATCCACAGGGATTTTTGAATGCTGTTTGAACCTCTTTTACACACTTTTCTGGTTCAGTCCTCATAACATACATTATCTTTGTCTTTTGTCTTATATTTGGAATACCTTTCTTTTTTTGTCACTTATAGCTTCTTAAATGTAAGAAAGCATTTTCACATATTAACCTCTATTGGGTCAAAAAGTGACTATTGTGAAAGAAATTTAATAGATTAAAAGGGACAGGATTCCAAAGATTGGACTGGAATGAATGCACCTCAGGAAGCCTAGATTAAGGAAATCATGGAGAGATGTTTTCTTAAGGTTGAAATAATAACAATAATAACAACAACAATGATAATGATGAGAGGTAAAATTTTCTATCTTTTATCTTGCTCTTTATAATTCTTTCAGAAGGCCCAGAGCATGCTAAAATATGGAAATATTCAGTGAGATTTGTCTCTCAACACACACCAGAAATGTGGACAGATTGCATAAAGGAAGACCACATGGATCACTATGAGATGCTCAATATATCACAGATGAGTTTCAAGTGGCACAATTAATATAGGTGAAAATGCAGTTCCAGTAGTAAGCTGAGCACACATGTCTTAGAAACTCATATTCTAGACTTACAAATAAAGCAACAGAAAAGAGTGAATATACTAAAAGTGAGCCAAGCAGGACAATAATAATTTAAATCTAAAGCTGGGCGAATAAGGAAAAATACCTTCTAGGTAGGAGTATTCAACTAAAAGAGTTAAACATGGACTTATTTTTACATACTGTATTCTGAACTCAATGATTTAATATCTCTTGCTAAAGGGTATCATAAAGAGCAAAACCATTACATTAATAATTAATTCAGACAAGAAAAACAAATCAAAAGATGTTAAAACTAATGGATAAAAGTTTGATGAGTAATGAAATATTTATATAGTTTCCCCCCAAAATACTTACTGATTATAAAAGGAAAATGTAGATGACTACAGTGGAGTCATCAGATACCTCCTTAGTCAAGTGATCAATGTTAATGTCACCAATAATGTGGGAAATTAAATCATGTGTCATGTAATGGATACAATGAGAAGAATGCATCATTACTTCTTACTTCTATGATATTTTTCTAAAAAATCATTATCAGAATTGACTCATGAGGAAACACCAAACAAAGCCACATAGAGACCCATTCTTCAAAATAATGGCTGGTAATCATCAAAATTTCAAGGTCATCAGTGTCAATGCTAGACTGTGGAGCTGCTCTTCATTGAAGGAAGCTGGAAGAATGAGTAACAGAATGGGATATGTTACCCTGGATTAAACCATTTTGTTATAAATGACATATTTTGGAAAAATGGGTAAATCATAAATGGTGAGTATAATTTGTGTTATAATATCACACAAATAATGTTAACCAAGAATTCCAAGAACAGAGACCTGGTTGAGGCAAAAATAAATTTTATGTGACATAGTAGTCCAGATCCAAAGAGACCCTCAGTGGTAACTTGGGACTTCATCAAATACATGAATGGTACCTGCATGCATCCACTGTGTCCAGCCTTCTCTTCAGTTGTGTCTGGGCTACACGGTAAGTCCCTGTTTGGATTCAAACCTCCCTTTGAGGTTCAAATCTTTATTTGGATATTTCTAGATGTCTACTTTTGTCCTCTCTTCATCTGGAGAAGAGGATTCTATCTCTAACATTTGGTAGGAGATCTAGCTTTGTTTGAGGATTTCCATCTCTACCACTTAATAGGAGATTTGAGTTTCAGGTTTTTGTCCTGGTTGAGTCCTCAAACAATGGAAAGTTCTTACAGTAAAATTTCCAAGGGACATGAAAACCCCTCAGTAACAAGAGCCAGCATTATGTTTAACACCTATGGTATTCATTCTATAAATATGTATCTAAATGGGTCCAACTAAACTGGGGTGATTTAAGATTACATTGGCCAAAAATGGGAAACTTTCAAAATCCCCAAATTAATTCACCTCTGTGCTCAAAATAAATGTATAAAATGAGGCAAAATGAATGGAAGGCTTATTTTAATAGATATTGAGAAGCACCTAAACATAACACTGAAAAAGTCATCTCCCTCCAGACTGTAAATGAAAAAAAAGACTCAAACTGTTTCCAAACTCAAAAAGTTCAGCCAAACTTTCTCCCTCCCCTCATGTCCCTTCCCAGGAAGTGCCTCATACTTGCCTTTCTTCTCTCTGAGGTTCTGCCCTTCCTTCATCTTTTTACCCTCCTCTTTCTGAACTCCCCCTTTCCCCACTGTTGGCTCTCTTGCTCATCTTCCACCATTAATTGATTCCTCTGGACCTGAAACCCCTATCAAAGTCCTTGTCCTAAAAGCCCCTTTAAAAACCAAATCCACTGGGTGAGGAGAACCCTGTATTGTCTATGTCCCAAGGACTAAAACCAAGCTAAGAGCCACAGGTAAACAATATCCTGTATAGTTATCCAGACTTACTGATCCAGCCATTCTGACTTCATACCTAATACACATGTCAGCGACAGAAGGCAGAGCAAAGGAATTGCTTAGTAAGGCAGGTTGAGAAAACCCTACAGAAGATTTCCAAAAGAATACTCCAAAAGAGTTAGCTAAAACCCTTCCCTGGGTCATTCCAGAAGTCTGCCCTAAAATCATTGGTTGGAAAAAAATCAGTTATGCACTGAAAAGCTTGACAAACATATTCTCCAATTTTCTGAGATGTTTAAGACAACTTTCAAACAATATTCAGGGAAAGAAGATTTAATTATCATAAACCCTCTTTAACTTTTTCTTTCCAAATGGCCTTGATGAAGAGCTTGGCCCTTAGTTAAAAGTCACCAATTAAATTGGCCAACCATGGATGTCAATGATTTAATCTGGAAGACCAACTTTCTAAAGCTATACAAAAAATTGTCAAAAAGGATCTACTCAAATAATGAATTTACAAGTTCAATAATTAATGATTCAAGCTAAATCAACTCAATCCCAAATATATAATAAATGATCCTCTAACCCACAAGACTCCCAGAGGAACATTTGCTTTTACTGCAAAAATCCTGGGCATTTCGGAAGAGATTTCCCTAGATTAAAAGGAACAAAACCTTTCACATTTTCCCTCAAATTATGAAATTAAACCACACTAAAACTCTGCCCAACTTCATTCCCTTCTCCTTTAGTGTGCTCTGAGAAAATATCTAGGATCTTTTCTTTTCTCCTCACTAATGTCTTGGGAGAAATTGAATTTACTATTGTGAAGCAGACTAAAGCTTTAATTGATATGAGTTGATGTCAAGACTTAATTGCTAACTCTTTCTGTTCTCAACCCAATGCTGTAAAGCATCCCCTGCCTCAGAGTACTAAAACAATTTCAATAGTAGGGTTTTCTAATTGCTCAATGACAGCTTTTAATTCTCAACCCATGCTGCTTCAACTTGACCCCCCATATAGACATACATTCTTTTCTTCTTATTCCTTCCTCTCCTATACACCTTGATGGAAGAGATGTTTTAAAAGTCCATGACACACATATTTCCTTATCTTAAAAAGGGAAAATGTTTTTAAGTCTAATCCAGATAAACAAAATTATGAATCTAATAATTTAAAGTTTAATCCTTTGCTTGGAGATACATTCTTTTCCTTATACCCATTGCAACCCAAACAAAAAATGGACTTTTACAAACTTTACCACATCACCTATGGTCTCAGTCTTCTATGGATATAGGGAAAATTCATTTACCAACCCCAATTAAAACAGAAATAGACTCATTTAAACCTCTTCCAAATATTAAACAGTATCTCCTCAGAAAGGAAGCTATAGGAATCCAGCCTACTGTTGAAGAGTATATTAAATAAGGCCTGGTAGTTTCTTGTACCAGTCCATGTAATACTCCCATCCTCCCAGTTTAAAAACCCAATGGAAGAGGATGGAGTTTGTCTAGGACCTAAGAGGCATTAAAAATATCATCATACCTTTCCACCTAATCCTCATAACCTCTTATCTACAGTCCCTGCAAGAAGTAAAATTTTCACAATGGCTGATTTACGTAGTTTTCTTTAACATCCCCGTGGATTCAGACAGTCAATACTTGTTTTGTTTTCACTTGAAATGACCAACAATATACCTGGATGGTAATGCCCCAGGGATATACTGAAAGCCCCACTTATTATTCCCAAGTCCTAAAATCAGATCTTGCCGATATTGTTTATCCAAAAGACTATACTTTACTATAATTGGTAGAATACTATAATAGGTAGAATATCTACTTCTTTGTTTCCCAAATATTCAGGCTTTTCAAGGGACAGCCTCAATCTTCTCAAACATTTAGCTATAAAGGGGTCATCAATTATCCAAAGATAAGTGATAATTTTTTCAGCTTCAAGTTAAATACCTAGGACATCTGATACCAGCTGAGTAATTATTAATTCACCTAAATAGAATTAAGGGAATCTTAGCCTTTTCAATTCCTAAGACTTAAAAACAACTCAGGGGATTTTTAGGATTAATTTGTTACTATAGAAACTGTATTCCAAACTTTTGTCTTATGGCTCACCCATTATAATCATTACTAAAATTGGATAAATGAGATCCCCTTCAATGGACTGAAGATGCCATTTAGCCTTTAGACAATTAAAAGAACAGCTTAGGGCTTCCCTGGTGGCACAATGGTTGAGAGTCCGCCTGCCGATGCAGGGCATACGGGTTCATGCCCCGGTCCGGGAAGATCCCATATGCCGTGGAGCAGCTGGGCCCGTGAGCCATGGCCGCTGAGCCTGTGAGTCCAGAGCCTGTGCTCCGCAACGGGAGAGGCCACAACAGTGAAAGGCCTGCGTACCAGAAAAAAAAGAACAGCTTACTGAAGTCCCAGCCTTAAAGCATCCTAACTCAAAGATGCATTTTTTTAACTAAATGTGCACAAGCAATAGGAATTAGATATAATAGTACTCATTCAAAAACATGGTGATCAAAATAGATCAGTAAGAGGTTATAGTCAGAAATTAGATTTTGTCTCTCAAGCAAGGCTTGCCCCTGCTGCATGAGAGCAGTTTCCAACACAGCAGCCTTACTCAAAATGTCAATTTTATTAGCCTTACTAACAAAATTGTCATGGGGTCTCCCCTAACCATTTACATACACTACTCTGTTGAAGCTCTTTTAAATTCTCATCATATTCAAAACGTTTGCTCTAGTAGATTTAGTTCCTATAAAATTCTTCTTTTGTCTCCTTCAAATGTCACTACATCTCTTAACCCTGTTACCCTTCTTCCTTTCCCTTTGGACTAAATACCTCATGACTGCCTTTATTTACTAACTTCTAGACTGGATTTACTGGAAACTCATTTGCATAATCCTGATTTGATGTTGTTTACTTATGGTTCTTATTTGAAGGCTGATCAAGGGCAAAACTGGAATAGATATGCTACTGTGTCTCTCCATGAATCATTGAGGAAGGCCCTCTTCTTTTGGTCATGGCAGCCCAACAAGCTGAACTAATGACTTTAACACAGGCTTGCATTATAGCAAAAGATCAAACTGGTAATATTTAAACTGATAGCTGATATGTTTTCGGTGTTGCTCGTGATTATTACATGCTATGGAAACAAAGAGGAATTTTGACCTCCACAGAGCAACCAATTAAAAAGAACCAATATGTCTTAGACCTACTGGAAGACATTAAAAAAACAAAACTTTTGGCCATTATAAAAATCTCAGGCTATTCAAAACTAAACTCAGAGGAAAGTAAAGAAAATAAACTGGCTGATACAGCGGCAAGAGCTGCTGTTGTTCGCATTTGTTCTGCTTTAAGGAAAACCTCAGTTTTGATCACTAAACCTTCTATTAGCATGTGAGACTTATTGGCAGAAACCCCAAAAATGTATTCCAGGAGGAACAAAACAAACTGTTATATAACAGTTGTAAATTCTGGGAAATCATAACTTATGGTATGGATCCAACAATAATCCTGTCTCAGTGCCTGAAAGAATAGTTTCTATCAAACGTTCATTGACTCACCCATTGGGGTCTAGACAAAATTATATTATGAGGAAGCAATACTATTGAAAATTAACCCACAAAATAGCAAGTGAAATGTATCTAAAATGTCACTTTTGCCCAATACATAATTATGGTAAACCTATTTATCCTTCCAAATACCATTTCCCTTTAACTTTGGCACCCCTTGAAGTACTGCAAATGGGTTTTAACCAACTGCCACCATCTTGAGGATATAAATATGTACTTGTATTGATATGCATGTTTTCTCATGGGATTGAGGCATTTCCATGTTCCAGGGCTATCACATTTACAATGGGTACAATTAGAAAAATTAATCCCTACATGGGGTATTCTCTATGAGATTAACAGCAATTGAGGGGCCAATTTTACTGGACAAATTATCCAGTCTGTAATTTGGCCTTTTTTTTCAACATTTTCACTGCTGGATTAGTGTAACATACCAATTGAAAAATTAAGTCTCAATTGGCTAAATTGGTTGAATCTTTCAATCCCCCTTGGCCAAAAACCGTGACCTTGGTATTGCTTTATCTAAAATTTACTCCTTTTGGAAAATACTTACTCTCTCTTTTTGAAATAATTACTGGAAGACCAGTGAAAATATATAGTAGGTTACATGAGCCCAATTTGATTAAAGGGGAAATGTTAATGTACTGACATGAAATGCTCAAACTGTTAAGGATTAATAGTTCATTTGTAGAGGAATCTTTTAATAACAAGCTCCTGGGAGATGAAGACCTCAAAGAACATGATCTATAACCAAGTGACTGTGTTTACCAGAAAAGACGCCTTCACAGAGATGCTTGGCAACCTCAAGCATGGAAAGGACCATATCAGGAATTATTAACTAAACCCTGTGCAGTGAAACTTGCTCCCATCAACTCATGGATCCATATACTTCATTTTAAAAGTTTTTACAGTCCTTACTGGATCTCTCAACCTATTGGTGACTTCCAACTGAAGCTTACTGGAAACAAAAAAACAAAAGCTTTCCTGGATCAGAAGCAGACAACACCTGAATTAAACAGCTCTCCCAAGAATACAGACCAGGCCAGTGTATGTCATGCCTGACATCTATGACACTGGGGAATTCTGTCTAATTTATGTGAGGATATGCTCTTAGCCCTATTACATACTGTGGGATTGCTACAGTGCTGGTTTTGGTGAAACTTTTGTAGGTGTTATAATTTTAGCAATTACCTAAGTGGCTGCTACGTTATTTTCCTTAATTTTCCTCATGTATAATCTACTATTAGTTACAGTGATCCTACAAATTCTCAATATAATTAAATATTATCATTTTAAAAAAGTATATTCCTGCTATGAGAAGAGCTCACAGAAGACATCTGGCATTTTCCTGACCCTTTTATATCCCTAGTCCACTGGTCCCCAGTATAACCTAATCACCATCATGTGAGCTTTAAAATCCTTCCTGACTGTTCTACTGTTTCCTGTCTCTACCATCCATTCAGGTACCTGGAAAAACAATGTTATTTTCCAAATATCTGTTTCTTGCCATTTAAGGAAATTTACTTGAGTGTTGGATACATCACCATTTACCTACTGGGTCCTTTGAAAAAATAATGACCCCATCATTGTGACCAATTTCACCAATGTACCTAACTTTACCATGGGTCATAAAAGAGAACTCTCAGAGATTGCTTATTGAGTTCAGGTCTGTACCCAGTCCTAGCCCATTACTTGTTTCTTCCTAACCCCATGGGAAACAATTCCAAGGGACACTGGGGAACTTAGATGTAACCAGTCTAATGCTTATGACTATGATAAGTGTCAAACATTTTTGCAAAAGAAAATATTTGAAATGTAAATACCATTTACTTTTCTTCCCTGCCCTCTATACCATACTTACTGACAACCTGATATAATAAGGCCAATATAATATTTTATATATAAAATATATAATTCTCCTTTTTTATATGAGAATTAGAATCCAACCTACTTGGGTTAATGGAGGATTCACTCCTCTTTCTACCTGCATGCTCAGTTTGACTGATTGGAAACTTCCATGTATTGGTGCATGATTAGAAAATGTGGTCACCCACCTTCCAAAAAAACCCCTCAAAATCTGGAGTACTATGTGCTCCACAAAGCGTTTATATTTGTTAATGGGTACAACAGCCAACCTTGAGCACATGAATATTTAGTATAGTTCGAGAATAAGAGGAACTTGCATGCTGGGACATTTGACCACTCTAATCAGTATTTTAAAACTACTCATTAACTTAAATTCTAATACTAATAGTTACAACCCAGAGAAAAAGTCCTTCTCAATAACTGATGAGTAGCCTGAAGATGATCCCTCTGAATATGAAGATAATAGCTGTACTCATTCTCCAGGATGTGACCCCCCTGCAGGATATTCAGGGGATCAATTAAGTTGCCTTCTTAGGATTTGGGGTTCCTGCTTTGGAACAGGTACCACTGATATAGAGGTAATGATGAGGCATCTTACTCATACTATTAATAGAATTTCTAGAGCTCTGCAAGAGCTATTAGGACTCAACAGAGAAGGATCTCTTGCTCCCATAGCATTTGATAACTGCACTGCATTAGATTATCTCCTTGCTGCCCAATGAAACATCTGTGTTACTGTTAATACTTCTTCTTGCTATTGGATCAATACCTCATCTCAGGTATTGAAACTTGAAACAAGTAAACTCTCTAAACATGCCAAAACTCTTAAAGGATATTCTAACTTTGTACCCAGATGGCTTAATTTTAAGTTTTCTGACAGTTTTAGCTGGCAAACTTCAGGTATTGGAGCTCTCCTGTAATCTGGACTACAGGTCATCCTTCTATTGATTTTTATTATCGGTTGTGTCTTAATGATATTCAAACTGTTTATGTTCTAGGTAACCTGCTGGCTTGAGACTAAAACTTCCACCAAAATTTAACCTGCTGGCTTGAGACTAAAATTTCCACCAAAATTTAACCTGCTGGCTTGAGACTAAAACTTCCACCAAAATTATGACTGCAAAGTGATTTAAATCTTCAACACATCTTTCCTCCTGGGGAACAGTCAACTCATGCTGAAACACTGATTGAGATATGACCTACCTGAGACCATATCCCTGAATCCTCTCTGTTGCTCAAATGTGACCCAAGTCTGTAATCTACTTCTCTTGTTCTTGCCTCCAACACTCATCTCCTGGGGCAAATCCATCTCAGCTCTGAGAGAGACCATGAATTCAGAGCAGGTTATTAGTCACTCAGGCAACAAAGGAGACATAATAAGAACAAAATTGATCATCAATGGAAGTTTCCAATCAGTCAAACTGAGCATGCAGGTAGAAAGAGGAGTGAATCCTCCATTAACCCAAGTAGGTTGGATTCTAATCCTCATATAAAAAGGAGAATTATATATTTTATATATAATATTATATTGGCCTTATTATATCAGGTTGTCAGTAAGTATGGTATAGAAGGCAGGAAAGAGAAGTAAATGGCATTTACTTTTCAAATATTTTCTTTTGCAAAAATGTTTGACATTTATCATAGTCATAAACATTAGACTGGTTACATCTAAGTTTCCCAGTGTCCCTTGGAATTGTTTCCCATGGGGTTAGGAAGAAACAAGTAATGGGCTAGGATTGGGTACAGACCTGAACTCAGTAAGCAATCTCTGAGAGTTCTCTTTTATGACCCATGGTAAAGTTAGGTACATTGGTGAAATTGGTCACAATGATGGGGTCATTATTTTTTCAAAGGACCCAGTAGGTAAATGGTGATGTATCCAACACTCAAGTAAATTTCCTTAAATGGCAAGAAACAGATATTTGGAAAATAGCATTGTTTCTCCAGGTACATGAATGGATGGTAGAAACAGGAAACAGTAGAATAGTTCCTATTTTAATAAATATGAGCTATTTATTAATTAATAATATTTATTAGTTATTATTTTTAATAATTAACTTGGTATTTATTTTAATTTTTATGATACACACGAATAATCATCTGTAATATTTAAAATATTTTTCCACAGTGTTTCAATTTACTTTTGGCTGCTAATCATAAAAACAGAGTCCCCCCAAATTAAATTATTAAATGCTCTTTGGTTCCAGTTATTTTTAATAAAAATTAGAACAGCGCATGCCCACAGTGCAGCAAAGGATACAATATAATTGGTCTGAGTGATACACGAGCATTGCCATTTTCTCTAGTAGTCAAGGAGAGAAACATGGGCACCACCAGAGGTGAGAAACACCAGGCCAGAGCTGTTTGTAATTATGGTCAGTCAATTTCTTGCTTTCTGTTCTAGGATCAGTTGTGAGACTAACTGAGGAAGGAATATTGAGGGATCAGTACTGTGTCTCCTGTTCTTGGTGAATAAATAGCACCTTCTTTTTATACAAGGGAATTAATAGTCATACAAATATAATAACTATTTTGTCTACAACATTGTTTTAGATATTGTTGACTTTTCTATTTTTAGGCAAGCAAGCTTACCTACTAAGTTTAGTATAAAATTTGTGAAACATGGATATGTCCTGTGAAATGCCTTGTAATACTTCATGTTCAACAGAACCTATCACAAACCAAAATTATATACAATATTCCAAATAATTTACAGCTTATTACCAAAATAATTTCTCAATGATTACTTCTGAGTTATTAAAATCCAGATAATAACTTTGTTTTATGTTTCAATCTTTGTTGACAAAAGTATTATTAATCATATTCTTACAGCTATTATCAGATCACTTCAGATGATTTGATCAGAGACCTTAAGGTCACAGTTTAGGTTTTATTCATGCCCATATCCCCAGGTCCAAAGAGAGTACATGAAAAAGCCAAATGAATGACTGAATAAATGAAGGAGATGCTCAAATGAGAGTAGACATTCTTGGTTCTCATAGATTGTTTCTCCAAATTATTGTGTGGCTTTTTCCCCCAAATATAAAGTTATTCCAGCTGCTATATGTTGTATTTTACATTTTTCTACAAAATTTGTTAAAATAAATTCCCAAAAATTCCAGATGAAAAGATAGCAAAGCAAAAGTTCTTGAGGATGTTGCTAATACGTTGCAGTTGGATGCTTCTATAATGAAAAAATTCAAAAGGTGGTCTGTCTTAATAGAGAGGGTTTATGTATGAAATGAAGCTTACTTAAGTAAATTACTCTATATCAAGGTGCACTTAACATGTTGGTGGAAGATGATCATTCTATTTCACAGGTTCCATTTTTATCTGTGTAAATGAAAATGAGTAAGCACAAGTTATGAATGAAAGCCCTTTGTCCTATAGCATTAGTTTTCTTCTGATGTTGGTGTCTTACTCACCTTCCTCCTTTATAAAGGTGACTAAGTTGGTCAATTACGGTGCATTGCAGTCTTTAGTTTTATATCTCTCCTTGTCCTTGGAATTCTCTTTGCCTCTTTATGGTAATGAGGCTAATCCTCTCTTCAGTGGGCTCCTGTGGGGATGTAGCATCAAGACTCAAAAGCTGAACAGTTCAATAATTTTTATTGAGTATTTATTGAACAGTCCTTAGGGAGTTAAACACAGAAAATAAGAGGTGGGGAAAGTAGTCGAGAAATGTAATAGCCTCAGTCTAAGTATCTAAAGCACCCATCCTGCAGACCTGGCTATACCTACAATTTAACACTTGACATTACTGCACATCTCCCAGTGCCAAACAAAGAGGCACAGAGAGCTGAAATAAAAGTGACATTGAAGTTACATTTTTTCTTTTCTTTTCATTGTGGAACACCTGAAATTACAGCAGAATAGTGAATGGTTTAAAGTCAACATTTGTTTATTTCTTTTCAGTGAAATATTAATTTTCAAAAAATAAGAAACCATGTGACATAATAGAGATTGGAAATCTGGTATTGCTGAAGTTTTTTCACCACCTCTTGGCTTTTCTCAGGTCCTTCCAGTCCTGCATACTTCCTCTGTCCAGGTGAGTGAGAAAAAAAATAACATGGAAATGAAATAGAGTGGTTCCACCCACAGAAGAGGAAAGAAAGCTATAAAGGTGGACATAATTCTCAAAAAAGTGTTTCTAGTAGTTACTAGATAGCAGAATCTGGAAACTAGCAATATTCATTATTCCTTGAGGAGTCAAAAGGAAACGTTGAGGGCTCTTGTTTGTTTGCTGTTGTTCCCTAAAATATATAATATATGTTGTATAAAGCTGTTAAGTAAAACAGTTCTCTATGGTCAAATAACTTAGTGGAACACTGAGTGGAAAAATATAATACTGAGTGTTATAAAAATTTACACGTTGTTGTAAATTTTTAAGCAAGGAAAAATATAAAACTTTTCCCAAATTTTGTATTTTCCCCTCAAACATTTTAAAGGTAGAACATTGAAAAGAGTAGAGAATGGAAAGTTAGATTTAACTCAAATAACTCATTAAAGAGCACAATATGTTCCTATTATATTAATATATATATATATAATTAACTTAATTTTAATATATCTATATTATTAACATAATTTTAATAATGGTCTTGTGAATGAAATCAGACAATTATTATGCACCTCATGATATAGTATTTATTTGTAAAAGATGAGGAAACTGAGGCTAAGAAAAGTGACCAAATGAATGATATCATTGTATCAAAGACAAAAGTATAAACATATTTATATTTCTTCCTTTGATTTCAAGTTTCCAGGAGAAACAACTCTTAGAGTTCAATTGGAGGATAAGTCCCCTCGAGATTTATTCTTTTGACAATTCCAGATTGGCGCCATCTTTCTTCAATATAGATATAAGGTATCACTCAATTCTGCTGCCTAGGGAGTGACACCAATGTCTCTACACCTGGGGATCTGCACCCTATTAAATCAGAAATACTGAGTCTGAAAGTTAACCTTACACACTTATACACACACATACACTCACACACATTATATATATATATATATATATATGTTGGCAGGAACCTGGGTCACCTTGTTCAGATATCAGAGTTAAGGCAGCACACAGAATAAGTTGGCAGGGCAGGTTCCCCATAACAAACACCCTGCAGGTGGTGTGCTGAGAGCTGGATATCATTAACTACAGGTACCGTATGGAAGGATCACACTCTAGGAGAGTGACATAGAAATATGAATGTCTTCACGTACATGGGAATGGAAATGTCACCCTCCTAAGAGAGGGGGAAGATACACTTCTGCCAGGGGAAGATGAGACTGTCTCCGAGTTTGCAATTCAAGATGCTCTCCCTTTTGAAATTTTTATGTTCTATATTCTTGAAGGTCTGTGAGCTATTCAGCCATCCTTTTTCTTAACTCAGTATTTTAAAAATATATAGCCATGTGAAAAAAGAAGAAACCCACATTAAATTAGGTCTTTTTCTCTAGTCATATAGTGAGTCCATACTCACTCTTTCTTATCTGAGGGAAATTGCAAGGAGATAAATATAAAATGTCTAGTTAATAATAGATTGGAAAGTACAAGATAATTCCTGTGGGTGCCATACAGAAAATGCCATGGCATTAACAATATAATTGAAATAATTATTGATGAATCAGACACAAGATGGCCATGTTGTTTTCAATCAGTTTTGTATCCAACTGAAAGTAAATACAATTTATGTCAATGGCATACCCAGGGGACTCAAAAAGATATTCAGTACTTTCTCCTGTGACACAGGAAGAAGACGCTGCCAATTGATTTAAAACAATAAAGCAGAACAATTATCCTGCTGTGACTCCCTGGGTTTTGGTGTGTCACTAGGAACAATACAAGCAAATTTAGGTTGACCTGCTGAAGCCTCTCACACAAATTATGGGGTAAGAGAGTCTGCATCTGGTCCTAAGTGCAAGGAAGACACAAAACCATTCTGGATGAGCATGAAGGATGTCATAAAATGCCTTTCACGGAATATACATTGATGTGTAAAATAGATCAATAAACTCTAAGATCAGAAAGTTAGTAGGATACTTTTCTTTTAAAGAAAGCAATATATATATTGTTTTATTTTTATACATTTATTTATTTATTTATTTTTGGCTGCATTGGGTCTTCGTTGCTGTGTGCGGGCTCTCTCTAGTTGCAGTGAGCAGGGGATACTCTTCGTTGCTATCCACAGGCTTCTCATTGCTTTGGCTTCTTTTGTTGTGGAGCATGGGCTCTAGGCACGTGGGCTTCAGTAGTTGTGACATTCAGGCTCAGTAGTTGTGGCACTCGGGCTTAGTTGCTCCACAGCATGTGGGATCTTCCCAGACTAGGGCTCGAACACGTGTCCCCTTCATTGGCAGGCAGATTCTTAACCACTGTGTCACCAAGGAAATCACAGTAGGATAGTTTTTAGTTAAGAAAAGGTAAGTTCATGAATAAAGGAGATAAAAGGATAGTTCTTTTGTTTGTTTGGTGTGTACCATTTTAATTTGATTTTTAAAATTATCAGTTGAAAAGTAACTTCCCTGCATCTTCTGCTTTATTTCTTCTTATACAAAGTGAGAGCAAGAGATATTATTAAAAATACAGAAATTGAAAAAAATAAATAAGAGAATAATGAGAAAGGAACATTCATTCATTTTCTTTCACCATTTCAAATTTTCTCACCTTTAGAAATGGAAGAAAATAATTGAATTATTCTTGTCTAAGCTCCTAAACAGTACTTAGATATTTTGTCAGATCTTTATGAAATTACATTAGGGGGCTACAAATCCAGGAAAGTCAGTCAGCCAAGCAGGGGATTAAACAGTTGAAAGATTCTTGTATATAGTTTTATTAGAGTAATATATTGGGTTCAACATTATCCAGACATACAAGGGTATGAACTGTCCATTCATCTTTATTTCTTGCTAATGCCACAATGACACAGAGTCTTATATTCTTCTCTCTTTTTTCTCTTGTTGATAATATTTTTCTTGGTTTTTCAGAGGGAGCAATCCAACTTATAAATCTGAAGTCTAGTTTACAACACATGAGATGAAATAGAATAAGTTAAATTATATTTCTGCTTAAATTAGAACAAGGTTATTCCAAAGCACTCATTATAATCCAAGTAGCTATCTATGAGAAATATATTGATTTATATTGACTTTTAAATCTTTTAAATTAAATTCACAGTTTTGAATTTATGGAGATTCATGTGAGATCAAAATCTAATTCATTTTAGGGATGGAAAGCCAAGCAAACTGAAACTAATGAAAACTTGTTACAGGAAGTTCAAACTTGGTACACTTTTTTTCCATTTCGTCTTACTTTACAGATGTTTAACTTTTGTCCTCTCATCTCCTTACAAATCACAATCATGAATATTAATATACAAGTTAATGTTTCCACATAAATAATTCTCAAATTTTCGTACCAAAGATGTGAAAGTTTCAATAGTGGTGTTCCATTTCTGAATTTAATTTTAATGTTCAAGAAAATTAAAATTAAGTAAAAGTTAGGATAAAAGTTGATATATTTTAAGTGCTTGTGCCTCCTTTACCTGGATATATTTGGGGGTTGGACATTGGATCTGACTGGGGAATTATTCCTGTGAAACAGAAGGCACGTAAACCTGACCTTCAAGCACCAGTATTTGGGCATGCTAAATGGAGACTGGTAAGTTTGTCTTAGATCACATAGTGTGGAATAGAAACTGATGTGGACAAATTCTCTGTTTCATAGCCTTATGTGGACAGAGACTGGTGCCTATGAAAAAAGCCCAAGGACACCTCCAAAGACAACAACTGGGATTTGGACTAGAAATTTACCATTTGAGCGGCAATTTCTAGCTTGATATCAGACATTAATTAAAACTACCCTTATGACTGAAAGTCATAAAACAATTTTGAAAACTAAACCCTCCTGATATCTTGGAAGATAAACATTAAGAAAAATATTCTAATGGGGAAGGCAAGGCCCAGAAGAGTTCCCCAATAAAGCAGAAGTAGTTTATGTAAGATCGTGCTACTGCAGGAATTCAAGGAAAAGATACTTACGAGTATGGAGCCTCTTTTCCCCTAGAGCTGACTTTGGAACTGCATGAGGAGTTACCAGATTCTAGCATCACTTGGAAAGGGCCCTATAAACATTTTTCAGTTGACTAAGAAAGAGCTATTTTGTTTGTGGACAGCAGCTCTGAGGTAAATGGACAACAAAATTTTTGGAAGGCCGCTATTATGATTAAACAACGTGAAAATAAATCAGCTCAGTGGGCTGAACTGAATGCTTCTTGACATGATGTTTTGTTTTTTACTAGCTCATGGTAAGTGGCCAAGGACCTGGACATATGGTCAGGCAGAAGGGCAATGGAAACCTTGCTTATTAAACTGATGTCATTGTAGAACACAACTGTATGGAAATCACTATGGAGATTTGAAGGGGGGATTAAAGTAGGATATGTCAACATCCATCAAGAACCCCTTTCAGCATTGGAAGGTGATTGGAATGATACAAATTATAGTTAGTATATAAACAGTTACTAAATTTATGTACCAAACATATGAAAGTTTCGATAGTAATATTCCATTTTTGAATATAGTTTCAATATTCAAAAAAAATTAAATTATAATGTTTAAGCATTAATTTTGTTCTAAATGTATACCTCTACATCGATGGATTTGTAAGCAATTGGCTACAGAGATATAAATATGGAGACAAGAGACCCATCAGAGGGCTAATAAGGTACTTCACTTATGAGTCTCAAGGTAGCCTCAGGAGGAAAGCAAGGTTTAGGAAAACTAAGCAATTTCATATTATGTACCAGGCACCATTCTTGGCACTAGTGACTCATCATTAAATAAAATAAAGAATATTATTTTCCTAAAGCTTACACTGTAGTGAGAAAGACTTTAAAAATTAAGAAATAAGGAAATGACAAAGAGCTGTATACAGCAAGGGAGTTTTTTTTCAGAGATTGGAGAGGGGTTGTAATTTGAATGGCATGGCCAAGAAAGTCCTCATTCAAAATATTTGAGTAAGGACACAAAGAGCCAAGGGAATAAATCCTGCAGATATCTAAATGGAGAGCATTCCAAACTGAGGAAACAGTGCAAAGGCCCAGAGGCAGAAATATACCTTAGGTTTGATAAACAGTGGCCAATGTGTGAGCCTGGAGAAGAGTAAAGAAAGAGTAACAGAAGAAGTCAGAAAGGTCACAAAGAGACAGATTGGCTGAGGTAAGTTTTAGATTTTATAATTAGTGATAAGGAGTGCAACTGGGGAGACTTCAGTAGAGAGGTTAGTTATGTCTTTTGTAATAAGACCATGCTAGCTATAGGTTTATGAAAAGTATATATGAAGAAAGTAACAGAAACAAGAGGCTATTCCAATAGTCTTGCCACAGGACAATTGGACCACTGTGGTATCCATGGATAGAACAAGTGCTTTGAGGGAATTCCCTGGCAGTCCAGTGGTTAGGACTCCACACTTTACTGCTGAGGGCGCAAGTTCCACCCCTGGTCAGGGAACTAACATCCCGCAAGCTGTGTGGCACGGCCGAAAAATAATCAGAACAGGTGCTTTAATCCTGGAATTTAAAAACTAAATAAATAAAGCTGACCCTATTTCCTGACTAATTCACTGTAGGATTGAAGATAAAGTTTTATTTTAATTCAACATTTTTTGAGTACCTACGTTAAGCATCTTTCTATATCTTACAGATACATTGGTGAATAAAAGAGACCAAATTTCTGCCCTGTTGGAGCTTATATTCTAGAAACAGAGGATCGATTTTAACTTATGAGCTATTTGTCCTGAGTAACAGGATATGGGGAAGCTCCGCTAAGTGAAACTAGGATAGTTGTATAGGTAGAGATCATTTGGAAAAGAAGCTTGGGCTCTTGTTTTCAGATTGAATAATTCTGAGATGCTATGAGATGAGAAAGAGGCAGCTCAGTATAAACGCCAGAATCTTGAGTTCAAGAAAGAAGACTAAGTAAAAGATTTAAAGTCATGGATCATAACCTGTCATCTATGCAAATAAGGCCATCGGCCAGACTACAAATACCAAGGAAGTGCATATAGAAAGAGAAAATATTTTAATTCACTGAGCCATGAGAAACTGCAAATCAGAAGTCTGGAAATGAGGATTTACTGGTAAAAAGGGAAAGAGGGCTTCCCTGGTGGCGCAGTAGTTGAGAGTCTGCCTGCCGATGCAGGGGACACGGGTTCGTGCCCCAGTCCGGGAGGATCCCACATGCCGCAGAGCGGCTGGGCCCATGAGCCATGGCCGCTGAGCCTGAGCCTCCAGAGCCTGTGCTCCGTAACGGGAGAGGCCACAACAGTGAGGGGCCCGCGTACTGCAAAAAAAAAAAAAAAAAAAAAAAAAAAAAAAAGGGAAAGAAATGAAGAGCAGTGGTAGCAGAAAGAATAGGAGAGTGCTATTTCCTAGTAGCCAAAGGAAGATAATTTTTCAGGAAGATGAGTGATGAAATGTATGAAATGTATCTGTGAAGTTAAGTAAAATGAAGACAATATGGAGTGAATGGGTTTCAGAGAAAATGGGAAGAGAGGAATTGCAGATAATGAGATTAGACAATTCTTTCAAACAGTTTTGTGGTAAAATATATTAGGTGGATTGAAGGGGAAGCAGGAACAAGACAGTCCTTGACTTACCTTTATTTTGTATCATGTTTTAAAGATGAAATGTCAAGATGTTGTAATGGAAATAATCCAGTAAAAAAGGAAAACATGATGATACACAGGAAAGATGGGAGGAATGCTGTCAATCACATATTATTTGTTGTCCGTTCTAGACTGTTTCTCAGAGCAATCCCCTCTCTCCCTAGGGATGCTGTTTTAATTGAGAGCCTTGCATTTCTCACAAGGGTTGCTAAGAAAGGCTCTTAAATTGTTTAAATGGATTCCAAGTTTTGCCCTCCAACTCACTGTCTAAACCTCTGCCCTGTTCTCCCGGTCACATGTACACCTCTCCAGGATTCTTCCTCATTTATAATACTCTTCATAACCTCCTTAAATAATTCATTGTCTTCTGGAGCTTATCACAATCCATCCACTGCACATTTCACTGGTTTCATGTCTTGCTATCCAATCCCACCATACCCCAGGCCACCCTCACCATCAGCATTTCATGTACTGCAGTCAACAAAATTATTAGCAAGTGCCTGTTTTTTTTCATTCCTCAATGTACTTGCTCATACTGTTTCTTTCAACAAAAATATTATTTTTCTCCCTTTCTGTATTAGACTAACTCAGCTTCAGTTTTTCAGAATAGTTGAAGAACTGGTAATGTTCTCAACCCCTTAATATTACATTTCCTCTTATGTGAGGTTATAACACCCCGTGCATATTTCAAAATAATGAAATATTTCTCTCCGGGTTTAACATCTCTCGGTAAATCATGGATTCATTGATGAAAATGGCAATAATTGTTTGATGAATGGATGAATGAGGAGAGCTAAAAAATACTGAAGAAATCATTCCAGAAAGAATATGGACCTCTGGCTACTGTAAAACCTCAACGATATGCCCCAGAACAGGAGAGATGGACTTTGACAGAATTCAAGGTCAGTGAGAATAAGATATTACTCATCAAATTCTGTGCCTAACATCATATCAAAATATGGTGGATGGAACTTGTAGACTAATTTAAAGGGTACAGTCTTATCAAGATACATTTGTTTTGAAGTTCACTTTAATATTTATAATATAAAACAACACATATATGTATATACAGACATACCTATATAATTTTCAACATTCTATGCATATTTTACTAAAGAGTTATGATCAATAGAAGAAAAATACAATAGATCAGAACTGTAATGTGTACCTTAAAATATACATAGTAGGAAGAATGGAACAGAACTTAGATTACAAATGTAGTAGTTCAGTGGGAAAATGTATGATTTTATTTAAACTGAGAAAAAATTTTCCTTAAAAGAAAATAAATCACTCATTTACAGTAAACATCATTAACCTATGAAATATTCTTTACCTGAATTATGGTGAACTAGGAGCTATAAGCTCTCAAGCTTCTTGAGACTTTTTATAATTACACCAAACTTTAGCATAGGTGATGAAAGATTATTGGGGGCTTTTGTGGCTGTTATTATTGTTTTTAATTTTAGAAAACATTAATTTTAGAAAACATTGCTTCTTTCAGTAGCATCAAGCCAACATAGAAATTTCTAGTCATGTGAGGATCTGTATGCTGTAACCTGAGAGTACCTTAAACTTGCTCCTTGTTCTTAACATTGTTGTTGAGGGCTGTCTCCTATCTCAACACCTCAGGCAACTACCTGTCTTGCCCAGAATGAAATGTTTTAAAAAGGAATCGTAATCAAATATTAGACAATAAATAAGTGAAAAGTACAATGCCTGCAGAGCAAAGAGGGCTGAAACGTTGATGAGAAAAAGAAAAGAAAGTTAGAGAAAATCAAAGCATAAGGGGAAAAGGTATATATTTGAAAAAGAGAGAAAGAGTGAGAGTAGATTTCTTTCAAAATGGCCTAAGCCCAGGGCTTCTGGGATTCCAACCTTTTTGTAATAGATTGTGTTTCAAGTGTGAAGATCCCTGGAAGGACTTGAAACAACTTGGGTGAGGTTAAAAGGGCTATCAACCTTTTAAGAGGGAATTTTTAATATAAAAAGATTTATTTATAAAGCATTATTCAAGTAATACATTTTATTGTAAAATACAAACATTTTAGAGAGGAATAAAGAACAAAATTTACACATTACATTTTGATATATAATGTCTAACTACTGTGTTAACTCAGATGAGAAGAAATATGAATACAAATATATTCAACTTTATTTTTAAAAGATTAAAATAATTAAAAGACTATATACCATATAACCTTGTTTCAGATAAGTTATTTTCTTCAACTTGATTAATTCTATCTCTTCAGAATAATACATGAGAAAAGAATTCTGTCTTCCAATTTGGTGTATGGAATTGGCTTAGAGCAACTGCTCATCTAGTGCTGTAACCCCATTTTCATCTGAAACAACTGAGAGCAATTAACATGTAGAAATCCATAAGCATGTATGAGATTATGCAATAGCTGTGTTAACACTGGTATGCTTCTCTTTTCTGGTTAAACGATATGTCAAGTCTCAGTATGCAGCTCACTATGCACAGAAATAGAGAAAGAAGTGTGTACGGGACCCTTGAACACCCCCTTGTTATCCCCTGGGTGATGAATGCAGTGCTGGCCTGAATATCCCATGTCCTTAATAGCATCTGTAAGCATCACTATCAGTTACTTTTGCAGATCTGTGCAAGCTACACAGAAGTAATATGCCATAAATTTATCTTTCTTCTTCAGAAGGATTAATCTCCTTGAGATAAAACCCACAGTGACCCATGGCAAAATAGGCTTTCTGTAGTAAAATAACCCCAAACCATGGCTCTTTTATGCAGTTGCATTCATTCAGAAAAGGCCAGTTCCCTCTGCTCATCCATCAGAGGGAAAATAAAGGTGTTAAAATTACTTGTATCAACAATGAGTGCATTTGATTTACTGCCTGTGATATGTGTGGCCGAGAGGCTGAGCCCTTACTGGTGTTGGACTCGAGATGTTTCCTCAAGTGTGAGGTTCTGAACAGACAGGCAGGAGGGATTCTGAAGACAGGAAGGAACAATCAGTGCCTTTTTTGTGTACATTTATTGTGCCTGTCAGTGAGAAATGAAGAGAGTAATCAGAGAGAAAATTAGCTTGTAATTCTCTCTGCCATTTGTCCATTTGTTCTATCTTCTATGTATATCTATCAATAAGCATCTATCATCATCTATCATCTATCTACCTGTCTATCATCTATTTATCATCTATTATCTACCATCTATATCTATCATCTATCTATCTATCATGTATCATCTAGCTATCAACTGTTATCATATGTATCCTGCTGTCTCTTTTTTCCCATCCCAATTTTCTCCCTTTTCATTTTTCCCTTTGTATATATTTTAATATGACATCATATTAAATGTGCTAGGAGCACAGACTGTGACTAGGTGGTCTAGGATTCACTCTAAGCCCTATTGTAATACATATGTTTCATTGTGTAAGTTATCTAACTTCATTCTCCCTGGTTTTCTTTCCTTTAAGTTGGTACTACACTGCTATATTTAAGATAGAAAAACAACAAAGACCAACTGTATAGCATAAGGGATGCTGCTCAATACTCTGTAATAAGCTAAATGGGAAAATAATTTTAAAAAGAATAGATAGGGCTCACAAGTAAAACAGTAAAAAAAAAAAAAACCTTGTGTAGGGCTTCCCTGGTGGTGCAGTGGTTGAGAGTCCGCCTGTCGATGCAGGGAACACAGGTTCATGCCCTGGACTGGAAAGATACCACATGCCACGGAGCAGCTGGGCCTGCGAGCAATGGCTGCTGAACCTGCACATCGAGAGCCTGTGCTCCACAACAGGAGAGGCCACAGCAGTGAGAGGTCTGCATACAGAAAAAAGAAAAAAAAGAAAAAGTTGTGTAAAGTGTGCAGCAGCTCTTTGAATGAAGGAACCATGAGAGACTGGAAGCTCATAATTTGAGTTTGTTGGTGCACAACTGCAGAAACACAGCTAATCATTTATTAAGACCTCATTGACCTTTCTTTCAGCTCAGTGAAAAACACTGGTTACCCAAAGTCTCACCTGATGCCCTTGACACATCTCACTGGACAGAGGACCTAGGAACCATGCCTTTGAAATATAATCATCAAGGAAGGTAGCACCCATATTTACCAGTTTCTGTGACAGACCAACAATGACCAAGTTGAAAAACTACCACCTGTCCGAGAGCCATGTGGATGACAGGCTCTTTGTGCTGCAGCCAGGCGTCAGGGCTGTGCCTCTGAGGTGGGAGAGCCAAATTCAGGACATTGGCCCAACAGAGACCTCCCAGCTCCACATAATATCAAATGGTGAAAATCTCCCAGAGATCTCCATCTCAATGTCAAGACCCAGCTCTGCTCAACGACCAGCAAGATACAGTGCTGGACACCCTACACCAAACAACAAGCAAGTCAGGAACACAACACAATCCTTTAGCAGAGAGGTTGCATAAAATCACAATAAGGTCACAGATACCCTAAAACACACCATCAGATGTGGACCTGTCCATCAGAAAGACAAGATCTAGGCTCATCCACCAGAACACAGGCACTAGTCCCCTCTACCAGAAAGCCTACACAACACACTGAACCAACCTTAGTCACTGGGGACAGGCACCAAAAGCAATGGGAACTACAAAACCTGCATCCTGAAAAAGGAGACCCCCAAACACAGTAAGTAAAGCAAAATGAAAAGACAAAGAAACACACAGCAGAAGAAGGAGCAAAGTAAAAACACACCAGACCTAACAAATGAAGAGGAAATAGGCAGTCTACCTGAAAAAGAATTCAGAATAATGATAGTAAAGATGATACAAAATCTTGGAAAGACAATGGAGAAAATACAAGAAACTTTTAACAAGGAACTAGAAAAACTAAAGAGCAAACAAACAATGATGAGAAACACAATAAATGAAAATAAAAATTCTCTAGAAGTGATCAATAATAGAATAACTGAGGCAGAAAATGAATAAGTGACCTGGAAGATAAAATAGTAGAAATAACTATTGCAGAGAAGAATAAAGAAAAAGAGAATGAAAAGAATTGAGGACAGTCTCAGAAATCTCTAGGACAATATTAAACACACCAACATTCGAATTATAGGGGTCCCTGAAAAAGGAGAGAAAAAAAGAAGGGACTGAGAAAATATCTAAACAAATTATATTTGAAAACTTCCTTAATATGGGTAAGGAAATAGTTAATCAAGTCCAGGAAGCACAGAGAGTCCTATACAGGATAAGTCCAAGGATAAACATGCCAAGACACATATTAATCAAACTAACAAAAATTAAATACAAAGAAAAAATATTAAAAGCAGCATGGGAAAAACAAGTAACATACAAGGGAATCCCCATAAGGTTATCAGCTGACCTTTCAGCAGAAACTCTGCAAGCCAGAAGAGAGTGGCAGGACATATTTAAAGTTATGAAAGGGGAAAAACCTACAACCAAGATTACTCTATCCAGCAAGGATCTAATTCAGATTTGACAGAGAAATTAAAATCTTTACAGACAAGCAAAAGCTAAGAGAATTCAGCACAAATAACCAGCTTTACAACAAATGCTAAAGGAATTTCTCTAGGCAGGAAACATAAGAGAAGGAAAAGACTTACAATAACAAACCAGAAACAATTAAGAAAATGGTAATAGGAACATACATATCAATAATTACCTTAAATGTAAATGGTATAAATGTTCCAACCAAAATACATAGACTGGCTGAATGGTTACAAAAAGAAGACCTGTATATATGCTGTCTACGAGAGACCCACTTCAGACCTAGGGACACAACAAATTGAAAGTGAGGGGATGGAAAAAGATATTCCATGCAAATAGAAATCAAAAAAAGCTGGAGTAGCAATTCACATATCAGACAAAATAGACATTAAAATAAAGACTATTACAAGAGACAGACACTACATAGTGTTCAAGGGATAGATCCAAGAAGAAGATATAGCATTCTAAATATTTATGCACCCAACATAGTAGCACCTCAATATATAAGGTAAATACTAACAGACACAAAAGAGGAAATCAACAGTAACAAAATCAGAGTAGGGGACTTTAAAACCCCAATTTCACCAATAGAAAGATCATTAAAAATAAAAATAAATAAGGAAACACAAGCTTTAAATAATACATTAAACAAGATGTACTTAATTGATATTAATAGGACATTCCATCCAAAATCAACAGAATAAACGTTTTTCTTAAGTGTTCTTGGAACATTCTCCAGGATAGATCAAATCATGGGTCAAAAGTCAAGCCTTGGTAAATTTAAGCAAACTGAAATCATATCAAGTATCTTTTCTGACCACAATGTTATGAAACTAGATATCAATTACAGGAAAACAAAATCTTTAAAAAATACAAACACATGGAGGCTAAACTATACACTACTTACTAACAAAGATATCACTGAGGAAGTCAAATAGGAAATCAAAAACTACCTAGAAAAAATTGACAATGAAAACACCATGACCCAAAACCTATGGGATGCAGCAAAATCAGTCCCAAGAGGGAAGTTTATAGCAATGCATTGATACCTTAAGGAACAAGAAACATCTCAAATAAACAAGCTAACCTTATACCTAAAGCAATTAGAGAAAGAAGAAGAAGAAAAAAAAAAAGCCCCAAAATTAACAAAAGGAAAGAAATCATAAAGATCAGATCAGTAACAAATGAAAAAGAAATGAAGGAAATGATAGCAAAGATCAATAAAACTAAAAGCTGGTCCTTTGAGAAGATAAACAAACTTGATAAATGTTTAGCCAGACTCATCAAGAAAAAAGGGAGAAAACTCAAATCAATAGAATTAGAAATGAAAAAGGGGAAGTAACAACTTACACTGCAGAAATACAAAGGATCATGAGAGATTACTACAAGCAATTATATGCCAATAAAATGGACAACCTGGAAGAAATGGACAAATTCTTAGAAATGCAAAACCTTCCGAGACTGAAGCAGGAAGAAATAGACAATATGAACAGACCAATCACAAGCACTGAAATTGAAACTGTGATTAAAAATCTTCAACAAAGGTGCAGGACAAGACGACTTTGCAGGCGAATACTATCAAACATTTAGAGAATAGGTAAAACCTATATATTTCCAAAATATAGAAGAGGGAGGAATAGTCCCAAACTCAGTCTACAAGGCCACAATTATCCTGATACCAAAACCAGACAAAGATGTCACAAAAAAAGAAAACCAGAGACCAATATCACTGATGCATATAGATGCAAAAATCCTCAACTACTAGCAAACAGAACCCAACAGCACATAAAAATGATCATAGACCACGATCAAGTGGAGTTAACCCCAGGAATGCAAAGACTCTTCAATATATGCAAATCAATCAGTGTGACTCATCATATTAACAAATTGAAGGAGAAAAACCATATGATCATCTCAATAGATTCAGAGAAAACTTTCAACAAATTTCAATACCCATTTAGGATTAAAAAAAAAAAACAGAAAATAGGCATAGAGGGAACTTATCTCAAAATAATAAAGGCCATATATGACAAACCCCCAGCCAGCATCATCCTCAATTGTGAAAAACTGAAACTATTTCCACTAATATCAGGAACAAGACAAGGTTGCCCTTCTCACCACTATTATTCAACATAGTTTTGGAAGTTTTAGTCACAGCGATCAGAGAAGAAAAAGAAATAAAAAGAAACCAAATCAGAAAAGAAGAAGTAATGCTGTCACTGTTTGCAGATTATTTGGTAGTATATATAGAGAATCCAAAAATGCTACCAGAAAACTACTAGAGCTAATCAATGAATTTGGTAAAGTAGAAGGATACAAAATTCATGCACAGAAATCTCTTGTATTCTTATACCACTAATGATGAAAAATATGAAATGGAAATTAAGAAAACACTCCTATTTACAATTGCAAGAAAAATAATAACATACTTAGGAAAAAAAAAAAAAACATACCTGAGGGGATAAAAGACCTGTATGCAGAAAATTATGACACTGATGAAAGAAATTAAAGATGATACAAATAGATGGAGAAATATACCATGTTCTTGGATTGGAAGATTCAACTCTGTGAAAATGACCATACTACACAAAGCAATCTACAGATTCACTGGAATCCCTATCAAACTACGACTGGCATTTTTCACAGAACTAGAACAAAAAATTTCTCAATTTCTATGGAAACACAAATGACCCTGAATAGATAAAGCAATACTGAGAAAGAAAAACAGAGCTGGAGGAATCAGGTTTCATGACTTCAGAATATACTACACAGCTGCAGTAATCAAGAAAGTATGGTACTGCCACAAAAACAGAAATATATATCAATGGAACAGGATAGAAAACCCAGAGATGAACCCACACACATATGGTCACAGTGGAGAAAAGACAGCCACTTCAATTAGTGGTGCTGGGAAAACGGGACAGCTACATGTAAAAGTATGAAATTAGAACACTCTTTAACACCATACACAAAAATAAACTCAAAATGGATTAAAGACATAAATGTAAGGCCAGACACTGTCAAACACTTAGAGGAAAACATAGGCAGAACACTCTATGATATAAATCACAGGAAGATCCTTATTGACCCACTTCCTAGAGAAATGGAAATAAAAACAAAAATTAAAAAATGAGACCTAATGAAACTTAAAAGCTTTTACACAGCAAAGGAAACCATAAACAAGACTATAAGACAACTCTCAGAATGGGAGAAAATACTTGCAAATGAAGAAACTAACAAAGGATTAGTCCCCAAAATTTACAAGCAGCTCATGCAGCTCAATATAAAAAAAACAAACAACCCAATCCAAAAATGGGCAGAAGACATAAATAGACATTTACCAAAGAAGATATACAGATTGCCAACAAACACATGAAAGAATGCTCAACATCATTAAACATTAGAGAAATGCAAATCAAAACTACAATGAGATATCATCTCACACCAGTCAGAAAGGCCATCATCAAAAATATAGAAACAATAAATGTTAGAGAGAGTGTGGAGAAAAGGGAGCCCTCTTGCACTGTTAGTGGGAAGATAAATTGATGCAGCCACTTTGGAGTACAGTATGGAGGTTCTTTAAAAAACTAAACATATAACTACCATATGGCCCAGCAATCCCACTACTGGGCATATACCCAGAGAAAACCATAATTCAAACAGAGTCATGTACCATAATGTTCACTGCAGCTCTATTTACAATAGCCAGGATATGGAAGCAACCTAAGTATCCATCATCAGATGAATGGATAAAGAAGATGTGGCACATATATACAATGGAAGATTACTCAGCCATAAAAGGAAATTAAATTGAGTTATTTGTAGTGAGGTGGATGGAACTAGAGTCTGTCATACAGAGTGAAGTAAGTAAGAAAAAGAAAAAAAAATATCGTATGCTAACACATATATATGGAATCTAAGAAAAAATAAAAAAGGTCTTGAAGAACCTAGGGGTAAGATGGAAATAAAGACACACACCTACTAGAGAATGGACTTGAGGATATGGGAAGGGGGAAGGGTAATCTGTGACAAAGTGAGAGAGTGGCATGGACATATATACACAACCAAACATAAAATAGATAGCTAGTGGGAAGCAGCCACATAGCACAGGGAGACCAGCTCAGTGGTTTGTGACCACCTAGAGGGGTGGGATAGAGAGTGTTGGAGGGAGGGAGACACAAGAGGGAAGAGATATGGGAAGATATGTATATGTATAACTGATTCACTTTGTTATAAAGCAGAAACTAACACACCATTGAATAGCAAGTATACTCTAATAAAGGTGTTAAAAAACAAAAAGACAGTATGTTTCTGACACAAAAACAGAAATATAGATCAACGGAACAGGACAGAAAGCCCAGAGATAAATCCATGCACATATGGTCACCTTATCTTTAATAAAGGAGGCAAGAATATACAATGGAGAAAAGGCAGCCTCTTCAATAATAGTGCTGAGAAAACTGGACAGCTACACGTAAAATAATGAAATTAGAACATTCCATAACAGCATAAACAAAAATAAACTCAAAGTGGATTGAAGACCTAAATGTAAGGCCAGACACTATCAAACTCTTAGAGGAAAACATAGGCAGAACACTCTATGACATAAATCACAGCAAGATCCTTTTTGACCCATCTCCTAGAGAAATGGAAGTCAAAACAAAAATAAACAAATGAGACCTAATGAAACTTAAAAGCTTTTGCACAGCAAAGGAAACCATAAACAAGATGAAAAGACAACCCTCAGAATGGGAGAAAATACTTCCAACTGAAGCAACTAACAAAGGATTAATCTCCAAAATTTACAAGCAGCTCATGCAGCTCAATATTAAAAAGACAAACAACCCAATCCAAAAATGGGCAATAGACCTAAATAGACATTTCTCCAAAGAAGTTATACAGATTGCCAGCAAACACATGAAATAATGTTCAACATTACTAATTAGGGAAATGTAAATTAAAACTATAATGCAATATCATCTCACTGTGATCAGAATGGCCATCATCAAAAAATTTATAAACAACAAATGATGGAGAGGGTGTGGAGAAAAGGGAACCCTCTTGCACTGTTGGTGGTATGTAAATTGATAATAGCCACTATGGAGAACAGTATGGAGGTTCCTTAAAAAACTAAAAATAGAACTATCATATGACCCAGCAATCCCACTACTGGGCATATACCCTGAGAAAATCATAATTCAAAAAGATTCATGTACCACAATGTTCATTGCAGCTCTATTTACAATAGGCAGGACATGGAAGCAACCCAAGTGTCCATCATCAAATGAATGGATAAAGAAGATGTGGCACATATATACAATGGAATATTACTCAGCCATAAAAAGAAATGATATTGAGTTATTTGTAGTGAGTTGGAATGGCCTAGATTCTGTCATACAGGGTGAAATAAATCAGAAAGAGAAAAACAAGTGCTGTATGCTAACACATATATATATATAATCTAAAAAAATATAAAATAAAATAAAAAAAAGAAAAATTTCATTAAGAACCCAGGGGCAAGATGGGAGTAAAGACACAGACCTACTAGAGAATGGACTTGAGGACACAAGGAGGGGGAAGGGTAAGCTGGGACAAAGTGAGAGAGTGGTAGTGTATATATGGACATATAAACACTGCCAAATGTAAAATAGATAGCTAGTGGGAAGCAGCTGCATAGCACAGGGAGATCAGCTCAGTGCTTTGTGACCAGCTAGAAGGGCGGGATAGAGAGGATGAGAGGGAGGGAGCTACAAGAGGGAAGAGATATGGGTATACATGTATGTGTGTAACTGATTCACTTTGTTATAAAGCAGGAACTAACACACAGTAGTAAAGCAATTATACTCCAATAAAAATGTTAAAAAAATAAAAATAATATATACATGTATATATATAATTGAATCCCTTTAATGTACACCTGAAACTAACACAACATTGTTAATCAACTGTACTCCAGTGTAAAATGAAAATTAAAAAACAATAAATAGGTACTAATTAAGAGATTTAAGTAAACACATTAGATGCTTAGAGTTTTGTTCAGAGCTATAGTAACATTTGCTAAAATAAAGAGCTATAGAAGTGCAAACTAAACTCCAGTACTCATTGATACACCATAAATTATTAGTTCTCTTGTCATTTTGCCATAGTATTATTACAAAAAATTCAACCTTTATATATGGAACAAATAATATCAAAATTATTATTAAATATTGAGGACTACATTTTGCAAGTAAAAATGATGTATCACTAATGACTTATTTAATTATATGAGAGTTATTATTAGATGTGGATAATTTTGTTTCCATAAAAGACTGTAACCTTTTTTACAAAATTTTAAAAAGAACTTTTTAAGTATCAGAAATAGAATTTAGGAACATTGTAGGATCCACAGTCCTTTTCTTTCTACCCAATTCAATCCGTGGATCCCCAAACCTTGATTTTGCCCCTAGGTAGTCAGTCATCTTTATTGATCTAGTACAAAATTAGGACAGCTATGAAGAAGGCATATTGAAAAGAAAGGGCAGATATAGAAATAGGTAGAACATCAGGTTGTGCTCTAAATTGCAATTATCAGTGATTCCATGTAATTAACTCTATCTTTCTCATTCTGTGGTTTATCACCATATGTAACATATTCTCTTTTTTTTCTTTTTATTCAAAGTTGTTTTTCCCTTAAGCAGTTTTATTTTCCTTATATATTTTGTCTTTCTTTAATTATTATGGTGTCCCAGATGCATTAAAAAATATAAAGATGATAACAATAAAGATTATCATAAAATACACTTTTTAAAGAATAAATACAAAAAAGGTATATTTTATTATGTTGCTATCTCAATATTTACATTTAAAATTCCATTGGTAGTGTGAGACAGAAACTATTAGAGAAATTTTGATCATCTTTATCTAGGATTTTATTGTTATTATTCCTTTTGTTAAAAACAAGTTACCAAATGGTTTTAGATGTCTTTTACTGTATGAAATAAATAGCTATTTTAATTTATTCTGAAATGTATGGCTTCTTGAAAGCAACAATCATATATTAATCACACTTTATGTTTTACATCTGCTACATTTAATTCATCTACTCTATACATACACTAAAGACTGATATGAGAATTCCAGTGTTTACTTAATAGTAATATGTGGTTTGCGATATGTCAAATAAAATTCTGGGGACAAGACAGAGCAAGCCATGACCTAACATTTTCGAGTTTTGTGCCCTGTTTTGTATTTTATTTTCTTCCTTCTGCATACACAGAGATGTAACAAATTCTTCAGCTGTAAACATTAAAGAATCTTGGAAATAAAAACAAGTCAACAAAAATGAAGAAAAGCATGATCAAGCAATGTAATTTTATTCAACATTCATTGCACAATCCAAAGACTATGTATGCACTCATTTTTGTGTTTATTTCAGTGTCAGAATATATTTGATCAGAGATGAAAAAGTGAGAACTGGTTATTGAAGCATTAACTAAAAGTGATTTTTCTTCTTGTTCTTTTATTTGATGATTTGTACTTTAAAAACAGAGATTTTTCCACCAAAGTGAATAAGAAATTTTAGATAAATGATTCTTATTCCTACTCAGAATACTAAAAAAATATAGTTTTTGTTTTTTGTTTTTGGTGTTTTTGCAACAGTTTTAGTACATATAACTTTAGAATATTTATACTTTCTCAGTGAAAAAATTGACTATTGCCATCTGAAAGTGACATCACTGCTTTCATATATAACATACAAGTATGACTGTTTAGATATGCCCTTATTAGATATTCTTTGCTACACAATGAGAATTTGAAACTGAAAATGATTTTTGTTGAAAGGAAAATAAAAATTGTAACTATAGTAACCATCAATGAGGTGGCTTTATCCTTTCAGTAAAAAGCCCACTGTGAAGTTAGTAGAGGTAGCCTTTGGTACTTAAGTAGCTCAGACTTTGCTCTTCAAAAGCACCTTCTGGCAGAGAATTGTGTAATATTAAGATAAGCTCTAGGTGCTCATCAACTTTTCTTTTTTTTTGCAGTACACAGGCCTCTCACTTTTGTGGCCTCTCCTGTTGCAGAGCACAGTCTCCAGACGCGCAGGCTCAGCAGCCATGGCTCACGGGTCCAGCTGCTCTGCAGCATGTGGGATCTTCTCGGAATGGGGTATGAACCTGCATCCCCTGTATGGGCAGGCGGACTCTCAACCACTGAGCCAACAGGGAAGCCCAACTTTTCTTATTTTAAACTTACTATTCATCTCCTAAAACTATAACTCTGTTATAAGCACATTTTTAATATATATTTTAAAACAACATTGAGTGAAAACTGCTGACATATCAGTTTAGCATATATGATTTATTAGAGTCTGTATATTAGCCCTTAATTAGCATATGTGATTTTATTAAGACTATTTCTTATAATTAAATCATCACAACATGATTTTTGAATAAATTTTACTTTATTTTAAAATTTACAACACAATGGCTACACTTTGTAGGCTAACAAATATTGTTTCCTGAATGATAATTTAATAAACTATGTGATCCCTGCATATATTTTAAAAAATCATTAACATTAATCTGTAGCCCCATTAATTAGAAAGATAAGAAATGTAAAGAACTAAAAGTTTTTTCCATGAAATTTTAGTTTATGTGTTATTATGCACATGGATGGAAATAAATAACAATACCAAAGCCTTTAGCCAAATTTTTATTAAATCATTGCAACCTGACAACAACTCTAAAATCACTATTTTGTAGACAGCAAAGAATGTAAAAGTTTTGTTGCACAGATAGGGCAAACTCAATCAGAATACACCTTGTTCTGAAAACCGTTTGTTGTTGAATTTCTCAGAAGATAGAGGGAAGATGAAGTTGTATCTGGCGTGAGACAGAATATAGAGACATCAAGACGAGGGTCTCAGTTTAGTAGACATTGCTCAGACAGTATGAGCTTAACACAGTGTTATGGATGAATAGCTGAGAGCTGCTATATACTGAATATTTGTACCTCTCTCTAAATTCATACGTTGAAAGCTAATCAGTAAGATGGTATTCGGAGGTGGACATTTTGGAGGTGATTAGGTCATGAGGTGAGCCTTCCTGATGGGATTAGTGCTCTTATCCTCGAGACCCCAGGGAGCTGGAGTTCTCCCTCTGCCCTCCTCCCTGTGAGGAAACAAGGAGGCCATATGTGGATCAGGAAGTTAGTTCTTATCAGACACCACATCTGACAGCACCTTGATCTTGGACTTTCCAGTCTCCAGAACTGTGAAAAATAAATCCCTGTTATTTAAGCCTCCAAGTCAATGCTACTTTCGTGATAACCGACCAAACTGGGTAAGACGGAGCTAAGATTTTCCAAGGCTCAGTGGGGAATTGTTTTTCCTTGAAGGTCTTTCTCAGTCCTGCTTTTCATCCAGCAGTGACTTCAGGACCAACAAGCTTAAGCAAAGGTCGGAGTCCAGACTTACACTGCTGTAGGATAGCTCTCAGTCTGAAAAAATAATGGGGTCCATAACTTAGGAGACAGTTGAGTTGCGAGTGGGATCATTATTTTCTTGTGTGATTTTGTGTGTATGTGTGTGTGTGTTGACTTCAATCATTTATTGAGTTAGTGGGTTTATAGAAGCTTCTAACAGAATACAATATAGGACTAAGATGCCAAAGATAGCAGAAAGGTGATTTGCTAAAAGGCTCTAAAATGCTTCTCTCAGTCACCCACCTACATAATGTGTTCCTAACAAATAAAATCAAGTCCATCTTTCATATGAATTTCCTAAACCCAATGACCTAGAGATTGACACAGTGGCCAGTTTTTCCAAGCTTAATTATATTTTTCATCTCAGTCTTCATCCTGTCAGATGTTGACAAAACATCAAGTATTAAACCTTGAAAACAAGATTAAAAGAATTAAAGGTTAAGAAAAAAAAAAACTGAAAGTTTCTATTTTATCCTTGAAAATTAATAGTCTATACATCTAAACAATAGAAAAATTTAAAGATACCTATAGAAGGAAGGAGATAGAGACAAAGAAATCATGTGACATATACTGCCTCTTAATTTTGAAGCATCTCTGTCTGGGAATCTTAGATGGAAGCTCCCTGCATATGGGAAACTGCTGCTTAATTTGAAGTTCTTGAGAATGAGCCTTCTTCCTGATGCCATCTGTTTTTGAGAGATCTTCAGTAGTAAACTTGTAAGAAGTGAAGACATTATGTCATTGGATCATGTGTGGATCCAGGGATCTATGTTTTTTATAACTCAAACACTTAATACTTGAGAGTTCCTGATATGGTTTATTCCAATACAGTTCAACAGCTGTCTCTCATTAGAGTCATCTCACAAGTCAGCGCTAAGAGCTGATGGCATGCAGGAGTTTCTGTACTTAAACATGGAACAAGATGCCGACATCTGCAAAAGAAAAAAATGTGTATGTTGCCTTAATACTTTTTAATAACTCTTTAAATAAACTTGCAATTTGATTTTATGGAATCATTTCTTTCAATTTTTATTAATGACCTACAGTGATAAAAGCAATTCATTTTTGCATGGTGAGTGGTATTTTACAAAGCTTATTGATCATAGTTTCTATCAATAGGCAGCTCTCTTACATGATAAGTTAGTTGGTACTGTAGACCTAAATGAAGTAAACTGAAGCAAGCTCAAAGAGATCAGTTTATTCGAGAACTGCTGAGGAATTGAAACCTGGGACATGCAAACTGCAGCTGACTGCAAACAAGTCCACTAAGGTTTTGAGGTAGGCTATATATATGGGCAGAGGATGTAAAGAAGGGAAATTTCAGTTAGAGTCTGTTAAAACAAAACAGGAACCTGCTTTGAAAATTCCTCAAGCACAGAAAACCAGACAGTCATACAAACAAATCTGAATTCAGGTCACTTTGCAAGATCAACCTGACCTAGGTCAATTCTTACTCACATCTCTAGAAACCATAAGCAAAATTTCCAAGGTTGATATGAGGCAACCTCTGGCCAACTCCGCATCACTTCAGAAGTTCCAACATTATCAGTTTTCTGTAAATCAGGCATTTATGGGAAATCAGTCTCTCGGTCCTTAAGCTTTATTTTCCTGAGGGCACATGCATGAGATTTTCCATTTTGCACCTCCCTGCTTGATTTTAGATTGAAATTATTTCATGGTATAATAAAAATTGGAGACACAAATTCTAGAATATTTTTTAAAATTTTGTTTGCCATGCTTAGTTGTTTCTTTTTCTACTGATTATACAGTTGCTATTTGACAGGGAAAATCTTCTAGCCATCGAGAATATAGACAGACAATGGCAAGAACATTCATATACATTTGAAGAGGTAACTGTAAAAAAATCCACCTACAAATGTTTACATAGATTTTAAGGCTTTAGTTCTTACCCATGTCCCACTTAAACAGTTTGGTCAGGGTTATGAGTTTGGCACATGGCACTTGAGCTAGAAACATCCTTAGCAAACTTGGGTAAAGTGGGTTTAAATTTGATGTCAATTAATCTCTTCTATAGAGATAAAACTTAACAGTCCTGGACAATAAATTATTTAATCCAAAATTATTAGTATGCAAGTGAGTGGAATACTCTCATGAGGCCTAACACAGGATTGAGTTAATGATTGCCTAGAGAGGATATTAGTAATTTTTCAGTTACATCTGATTTATATTGTAAAGCATACCACAATTTTCTCTTATTAATTGACAAGTGTATTAAAATAAAGAAACAGAGACAATATGTAAACAGTTATTGTACTTGCAGACAATTATTTCTTACCTTAATATAAGTACATATTTTAAATTTAGAAATAGGAAATTATATCTATATGCATATATGTATTATGTATGTATACTGAAACTACAAAGACTGAACTTCCAATATGTCATTTTTATAATTTTTATTTTATTTTGATAAACAAAGAATATTCATAATAGTTCCAAATTAATTATAATTTGGTGAATATCACAAAATAATTATTTTATTGTCCTTCCTTCTAAAAAAATGAAGGAGCAATTATTGTGTTGATTGGTAGCCATTCCATGAAGCACAAAGGCAATCAGCAAGAAAGACATCTTAATTTTATGATTAGAACTGGAAAAATTAATTTTAGCTTTTTAGTTGGAGCTAATTTTAGACTTACAGTAAAGTAACGAAAATAGAGCACAGTGTTCCCGTAAAATATTCACCCAGGCTCCCCTTTAGCATTTTACATAACAATAGACTAATTGCTATAATCAGGAAATCAACCATACTGCAATATGTAAAAGTAAACAAAAAATGTATTCAGATTTTACTGGTTTTTCCACAATTTCCTATTTTTATTCCAAGTCTGGGGCCTGGATTTCAGTAAAGTAAAATCAAGAGAAATTCATAGAAAAGATAAGTATAAATAAAAGTAATTATTATTCAAAGTAAAAAAAAAATAGTTAATAAAAAATGACAGCAATCAAGAACAACTATTAGTAGAAATATAACTTTAAAAAATATGAAACATTTTTATCTGGGCAGGAAATAATTTGCTTATTCCATGGAAATAATCTAGATTCCAATTTATAAAAATATTTTTATATTTAAATTTTCTTCATATTTTTGACAAAATACTTTGTAAAAAACTTATAAAGCTTGATATTTATGAATAAATCAATTGACAGTCTAGTTTTTCAAAGTAACATTTTGTTATCTCTGATATGTACTTTATTACTCAGAAGCTTCATAATCTTAAAACAATTTATGAGTATGTTGTTAAGGATACATAAATATATACATATAAAAATAGAGGGAAATGAAAGTTTTTTATTTTAACTTTAAATAGAATGAACTTTATAAGTATATTTAACAAAACTGAAAATTTTATGTCGAAATTCCTATCTTAATAAACAGATTACTGGTTTCCTTAAGAAACTAACTGTATCCATCATTTCATGTATTTTCATATATCTCATATATTATACATTAAGTAATTTCCATCACTTTTACAAATTTTAAGGTAGCAGAAAAAAAAAAATACTATAAAATTACCCAAAGTTTCTGCGCATGCTATTAATTTTAACACAAATGATAATGATAAAAATAATGTAAATTAAAACTAAATGTAATGACCAAAGTTTGTATAATTTTTATACTTTAAAATTGTCCAGGGGGGCTTCCAGGAAGATGACAGAAGAGTAAGATGCGGAGATCACCTTCCTCCCCAATACACACCAGAAATACATCTACACATGGAACAACTCCTACAGAACACTTACTGAATGCTGGCAGGAGACCTCAGACCTCTCAAAAGGCAAAAAAAAAAAAAAAAAAAAAAAAAAAACCACGTACCTGGGTAGGGCAAAAGAAAACAGAATAAACAGAGACCAAAAGATAGGGACGGGACCTGCACCAAAAAAAAAAAAAAAAAAAAAAAAAAAAAAAAAACCCACATACCTGGGTAAGGCAAAAAAAACCAGAATAAACAGAGACCAAAAGATAGGGATGGGGCCTGCACCAGTGGGAGGGAGCTGTGAAGGAGGAAAGGTTTCCATACACTAGGAAGCCCCTTCTCAGGCAGAGACTGCAGGTGGCAGAGGGGGAAAGCTTCAGAGCCGTGGAGGAGAGCACAGCAACAGGGGTACGGGGGGCAAAGCGGAGAGATTCCGGCACATGGTATGAGGGCCGACTGGCTCTCACCAGCATGAGAGGCTTGTCTGCTCCCCCGCCAGGGTGGGTGGGTGGGGAGCTGAGGCTCTGGCTTGGGTCGGAGTGCAGGGAGAGGACAGGGGTTGGTGGTGTGAACACAGCCTGAAGGGGGTTAGTGTACCACGGATGGCTGGGAGTGAGTCTGGAGAAAAGTCTGGACCTGCTGAAGAGGCAAGAGACTTTCTCTTCCCTCTTTGTTTCCTGGTGCGTGAGGAGAGGGTATTAAGAACGCTGCTTAAAGGACCTCCAGAGATGGGCGCAAGCCGCAGCTAAAAGCGCGGACCACAGAGACAGGCATGAGATGCTAAGGCTGCTCCTGCTGCCACCAAGAAGCCTGTGTGTGAGCCCAAGTCACTACCCACACCCCCCTTCCAGGGAGGCTGTGCAGCCCACCACTGCCAGGGTCCCGGGATCCAGGGACAACAACCCAGGGAGAACGCACGGCATGCCTCAGGCTGGTGCAATGTCATGCCCGCCTCTGCCGCCACAGGCTTGCCCCACACTCCGTGCCCCTCCCTCACCCCGGCCTGAATGAGCCAGAGCCCCCGCATCAGCGGCTCCTTTAACCCAGTCCTGTCTGAGCGAAGAAGAGATGCCCTCCAGTGACCTACAAGCAGAGGCGGGGCCAAATCCAAATCTGAGCCCCTGGGAGCTGTGAGAACAAAGAAGAGAAAGGGAAATCTCTCCCAGCAGCCTCAGAAGCCGTGGATTACAGCTCCACAATCAACCTGATGTAACCTGAATCTGTGGAATACATGAATAGACAATGAATCATCCCAAATTAAGGAGGTGGACTTTGAGAGCAAGATTTATGATTTTTTCCCCTTTTCCTCTTTTTGAGAGTGTGTATGTGTATGCTTCTGTGTGAGATTTTGTATGTATAGCTTTGTTTCCACCATTTGTCTGAGGGTTTTATCCATCCTTTTTTTTTTCTTAATAATTAATTTTATTTTAATAACTTTATTTTATTTTACTTTATCTTCTTCCTTTCTTCCCTTCCTTCCCGCCTTTAGACAATGAATCATCCCAAATTGAGGAGGTGGACTTTGAGAGAAAGCATTATGATTTTTTTCCCCTTTTCCTTTTTCTGAGTATGTATGTGTATGCTTCTGTGTGAGATTATGTTTGTATAGCTTTGCTTACACCATTTGTCCTAGAGTTCTATCCATCTGTTTTTTGTTTTCTCTTAATGAATATTTTTTTTTATTTTAATAACTTTATTATATTTTACATTACTTTATTTTATTTTACTTTATCTTATTTCTTTCTTTTTTTTTCTTCCTTCCCTATTTCCTTCCTTCCTTCCTTCCTCTCTCCCTAACTCCCTCCTTTTTTCTTTCTTTCTTTCTTTCTTTCTTTCTCTCTTTCTTTCATTCTACTTCTACTATTTTTTTGCTTTCTAATTTTTCTTCCTTTTATTCTGAACTGTGTGGATGAAAGGCTCTTGGTTCTGCAGCCAGGAGTCAGTGCTGTACTTCTGAGGTGTGAGAGCCAACTTCAGGACACTGTTCTACAAGAGACCTCTCAGCTCCACATAATTTCAAATGGCAAAAACCTCCCAGAGGGGCTTCCCTGGTGGCGCAGTGGTTGAGAGTCTACGTGCTGATGCAGGAGACACACGTTCGTGCCCTGGTCCAGGAAGCTCCCACATGCCGTGGAGTGGCTGGGCCCGTGAGCCATGGCCACTGAGCCTGTGCTTCCGGAGCCTGTGCTCTGCAACAGAAGGGGTCACAACAGTGAGCCCCACATACCACAAAAAAAAAAAAAAAAAAAAAAAATCTCCCAGAGATCTCCATCTCAACACCAGCTCCCAGCTTCACTCAAAGACCAGCAAGCTACAATGCTGGACAACCTATTCCAAACAACTAGTAAGACAGGAACACAAACCCACCCATTAGCAGGTAGGCTGCCTAAAATCATAGTAAGTCCACAGACACCCCAAAACACAACACCAGATGTTGACCTCCCTGCAGAAAGACAAGATCCAGCCTCATCCATGAGAACACAGGCACTAGTCCCCTCCACCAGGAAGCCTACACAACCAACTGAACCAACCTTAGCCACTGGGGACAGACACCAAAAACAACTGGAACTAAGAACTTGCAGCCTGCAAAAAGGAGACCCCAAACACAGTAAGTTGGCAAAATGAGAAGACAGAAAAACACACAGCAGATGAAGGAGCAAGATAAAAACCCACGAGACCTAACAAATGAAGAGGAAATAGGCAGTTTATCTGAAAAATAATTCAGAATAATGATAGTAAAGATGATCCAAAATCTTGGAAATAGAATGGACAAAATGCAAGAAACATTTAACAAGGACCTGAAAGAAATAAAGATGAAACAAGCAATGATGAACAACACAATAAATGAAATTAAAATTACTCTACATGGGATCCATAGCAGAATAACTGAGGCAGAAGAACGGAAAAGTGACCTGGAAGATAAAATAGTGGAAATAACTACTGCAGAGCAGAATAAAGAAAAAAGAATGAAAAGAACTGAGGACAGTCTCAGAGACCTCTGGGACAACATTAAACACACCAACATTTGATTTATAGGGGTACCAGAAGAAGAAGAGAAAGAGAAAGGGTCTGAGAAAATAGTTGGAGATTATAGTCAAAAATGTTCCTAACATGGTAAAGGAAATAGTCAATCAAGTCCGGTAAGTGCAGCGAGTCCAAAACAGGATAAACCAAGGAGAAACATGCTGAGACATATATTAATCAAACTAAAAAAAATAAACACAAAGAAAAAATATTACAAGCAGCAAGAGAAAAGCAACAAATAACATACAAGGGAATCCCCATAAAGTTATCAGCTGATTTTTCAGCAGAATCTGTTCAGGCCAGAAGGGTGAGAAGGGCTATATTATAAGTGATGAAAGAGAAAAACCTACAACCAAGATTACTCTACCCAGCAGGGATCTCATTCAGGTTTGACAGAGAAATCAAGAGCTTTACAGATAAACAAAAACAGAGAATTCAGCACCAACAAACGAGCTTTACAACAAATGCTAAGGAAACTTCTCTAGGCAGGAAACACAAGGAAGAAGAAGGCCTATAAAAACAAACCTAACCAATTCAGAAAATGGTAATAGGAACATACATATTCATAATTACCTTAAATGTAAATGGATTACAAGCTCCAACTAAAAGACATGGGCTGGCTGAATGGATACAAAAACAAGACCCATATATATGCTATCTACAAGATGGAACTTTATAGCTCTACAATCCTACCTCAAGAAACAAGAATATCAAATAAAAATTGTCACCTTACATCTAAAACAACTAGAGAAAGAAGAACAACAAAAAACACAAAGTTAGTAGAAGGAAAAAATCATAAAGATCAGAGCAGAAATAAATGAAATATAAATGATGAAAACAATAGTGGAGATCAATGAAATTAAAAGCTGGTTACTTGAGAAGATAAACTTGATAAACCTTTAGCCAGACTTATCAAGGAAAAAAAGGGAGAGGACCCAAACCAATAAAATAAGAAATGAAAAAGAAGCTAAAATTGACACTGCATAAATATAAAGGATCATAAGAGACTATTACAAGCCAATGAAATTAGATGCCAATAAAATGGACAACCTGGAATCAATGGACAAATTCTTAGAAAAGTACAACCTTCCAAGACTAAACCCGGAAGAAATAGAAAGTATGAACAAACAAATCACAAGTACTGGAATTGAAACTGCTATAACAACACTTCCAGCAAACAAAAGTCCAGGACCAGATGGCTTCACAGGGAAATTCTATTAAACATTTAGAGAAGAGCTAACATCTATCTTTCTCAAACTCTTCCAAAACATTGCATAGCGGAAAACACTACCAAGTTCATTCTACGAGGCCACCATCACCCTGATAACCAAAACCAAGCAAAGATATCAAAGAAATAGAAAATTACAGAACAGTATCACTGATGAACATAGATGTAAAACTTCTCATCAAAATACTAACAGACTGAATCCAACAACACATTAAAAGGATCATACAATGTGATCAAGTAGGATTGATCTCAGGAATGCAAGGAGTCTTCAATATATGGAAATCAATCAATGTGATACACCATATTAACAAACAAAAGAATAAAAAATATATGATAATCTCAATATATGCAGAGGAAGGCTTTGAAAAAGTCCAACACTCATTTATGAGAAAAAAATTCTCCAGAAAATAGGTATAGAGGGAAACCTCCACAACATAATAAAGGCCATATATGACAAACCCACAGCAAACATCCTTCTCAATGGTGAAAAACTGAAAGCATTTCCTCTCAGAAGAGGAACAATATAAGGATGTCCACTCTTGCCACTATTATTCAACATAGTTTTGGCAGTTCTAGCCATGGCAATCAGAGAACAAAAAGAAATAAAAGGAACCCAAATTGGAGAAAAGTAAAACTGTCACTGTTTGAGATGACATGAAACTATACATAGAAAATCCTACAGAGGTTACCAGAAACTATTAGAGCTCATCAATGAATGTAGTAAAGTTGCAGGATACAAAATTAATACAGAGAAATCTCTTACATTCCTATACACTAAACAAAAAAATATCGCAAAGAGAAATTAAGGAAATGATCCAACTTACCACTGCAACAAAAATAATAAAATACCTAGGAATAAACCTACCTAAGGAGTTAAAAGAACTGTACTCAGAAAACTGTAAGATACTGATGAAAGAAATCAAAGATGACACAAAGAGATGGAGAGATATGCCTTGTTCTTGGATTGGAAGAAGCAATATTGTGTCAAAATAACTGTACTACCCCAAACAATCTACAGATTCAATGCAATCCCTATCAAATTATGAATGGCATTTTTTATGGAATTAGAACAAAAAATTGTACAGTTTGTATGGAAACACAAAAGGCCCTGAATAGTCAAAGCAAACTTGAGAAAGAAAAATGGAGCTAGAGGAATCAGGCTCCCTAACTTCCAACTATAGTACAAAGCTACAGCCATCAAAACAGTATGACACTGACACAGAAACAGAAATATATAACAATGTAACGGAATAAAATGTCCAGAGATAAAACCATGCACCTATGGTCACCTAATCTATGATGAAGGAGACAAGAATAGACAATGGAGAAAAGACAGTCTCTTCAATACATGGCACTGGGAAAACTGGACAGCTACATGTAAAAGAATGAAATTAGAACACTCCATAACATCATACAAAAAAATAAACTCAAAAAGGATTAAAGACATAAATGTAAGGTTAGGCACTATAAAACTTTTAGAGGAATGAATAGGCAGAATACTCTTTGACATAAATCACAGCAAGATCTTTTTTGACCCACGTCCTAGAGTAATGAAAATAAAAACAAAAATAAGCAAATGAGACCTAATTAAACTTAAAATTTTTCCACAGCAAAGGAAACCATAAAAAACAAGAAAAGGTAACTCTCAGAATGGGAGAAAATATTTGCAAACAAAAAAGCATCGGACAAAGTATTAATCTCCAAATTATACAAACAGCTCATGCTGCTCAATATCAAAAAAACAAACAACCCAATCAAAAAAATGGTCAGAAGACCTAAATAGACATTTCTACAAACAAGTAATAAAGATGCCCAAGAGGCATATGAAAAGTTGCTCACCATCTTAGTTATTAGATAAATGTAAATCAAAACTTCAATGAGGGGCTTCCCTGGTGGCGCAGTGGTCGAGCGTCTGCCTGCCGATGCAGGGGACACGGGTTCGTGCCCCGGTCCAGGAGGATCCCACATGCCGCGGAGCGGCTGTGCCCGTGAGCCACGGCCACTGAGCCTGAGCGCCCGGAGCCTGTGCTCCGCAACGGGAGAGGCCACAACAGTGAGAGGCCCGCGTACTGCTAAAAAATAAAAATAAAAAAAATTAAAAAAAAAAAAAACTTCAATGAGGTATCACCTCACACCATTCAGAATGGCCATCATCAAAAAATCCACAAATAATAAATGCTGGAGAGGGTGTGGAGAAAGCGAACTCTCTTATACTGTTTGTGAGAAGGTAGATTGATAGAGCCACTATGGAGAATAGTATGGAGGTTCCTTAAAAACCTAAAAATAGAAGTACCATATGACCCAGCAACATGACTTCTTGGAATATACCCAGACAAAACCATAATCGAAAAAATATATTCACCCCAATGTTCATTGGAGCACTATTTACAATAGCCAGGTCATGGAAGCAACCTAACCATCCACTGACAGCAGAATGGATAAAGAAGTTGTGGTACATTACAGTGGAATATAAGTCCGCCATAAAAAGGAACAAACATTGTATATTAATGCATGCATGTGGAATCTAGAAAAAAAAATGTATAGATGGTCTTATTTGGAAGCAAAAATAGAGACAAAGATATAGAGAACATATGTATGGATATCAAGGGGGAAGGAGATGTTTGATGAATTGGGAAACTGGGATTGACATATATATACTACTATGTATAAATTAGCTAACTAATGAGAGCCTACTGTATAGCACAGGGAACCCTACTTGGTACTCTGTGTTGACCTAAACAGGAAGGAAAACCAAAAAAGAGGAAAAAAAATATATATATATATAGCTGATTCACTTTGCTGTACAGCAGAAACTAACACAGCAGTGTAAAGCAACTATAATCCAATAAAAAAAGAATAGTAACAGAAAACAAGAAAATACTGGGTTAGAAAAAACTAAACAAATGATTTTTTAATTAATTTAATTACTTCTTTACAAAGAAATACACTTATTTGATGCTAAAGGGACAAGGTCAGGGTTGCTTCAATCACATTGCTTGTTTGTTTGTATTTTGTTAACTTTTTATCTTGAGATAATTGTAAATCTACATTCACTGTAAGAAATAATACATATAACATCTATTTAAACTTCATAAGTCCCCTGCAATGGTAACATCCTACATACGTTTAACGTAATATGCAACAAAGAAATTGATGTAATAGGTTTATTTTCAAAGATGGTTCAGGACTTTGACATTCCAACTATTCTTGTAATGCTCTAGGAAAAGGACAGTGGTGTGCAAATGTCCCATATTACTTGCCTATATAATCTTTCATTATTATGTCATTTTTTTCCTTCAGTTAGCCATGTCATGGCATCTGTTCTCTATGGAACATGCTCTAGAAATAGTCTCACTAGGAATATAGTAGTGAGGTTCTATGTCTACACTCATGTCCCACAACTGACCAAATATGAGTGGCTGATTAAGCTTTCTGAATTAAAATGCAAGAGATTGTCTAGACAAAAAGAGAGGTTGTTCAGACAAAAAATAAATAAAATACATATTTAAAATAAAAAGAAATAAACAAGAAGTAAGAGGTGTATTAGTTTAAAAGGAAACACCTGATTATGGTGAGTAAATACATATTTAATTATATGTGTGTATATATACATATTTATATGTGTATATGTATATTCAAAAATGTGAAGAATGTGCTGATTTTAAGAATGATCAAGTTCTTTAAGAGGAAAATATTTTTTTTTTACATTTTTATTGGAGTATAATTACTTTACAATGGTGTGTTAGTTTCTGCTTCATAACAAAGTGAGTCAGTTAGACATATACATATGTTCCCATATCTCTTCCCTCTTGCAACTCCCACCCTCCCACCCTCCCTATCCCACCCCTCCAGGCAGTCACAAAACACCAAACTGATCTCCCTGTGCTATGCTGCTGCTTCCCACTAGCTATCTACCTTATGTTTGGTAGTGTATATATGTCCATTCTGAACCCATTACAACTTCATTAAAATATCCTTTGATGAATAGAATTCAAAATTCTCTGCTTCACCCACAAGAGACCTCCCAGCTCCATGCAATATCAAATGGTGAAAATATCCCAGAGATCTCCATCTCAACACCAACACCCAGCTATACTCAATGAGCAGCAAGCTACAGTGCTGGGCACGCTGTGCCAAACAACTAGCAAGACAGGAGCACAGCCCCATCCATTAGCAGAGAGGCTGTCAAAAATCATAATAAGGCCACAGATACCCCAAAACACACCCCCAGACGTGGACCTACCCACCAGAAAGACAAGATCAAGCCTCATCAACCAGAACACAGTCACTAATCCCCTCCACCAGGAAATATACACAACCCACTGAACCAACTTTAGCCACTGGGGACAGACACAGAAAACAACAGGTACTATGAACCTGCAGCCTGAAAAACGGAGACCCCAAACACAGTAAGATAAGCAAAATGAAAAGACAGAAAAACACACAGCAGATGAAGGACCAAGGTAAAAACCCACCAGACCTAACAAATGAAGAGGAAATAGGCAGTTTACCTGAAAAATAATTCAGAATAATGATATGAAAGATGATCCAAAATCTTGGAAATAGAATAGAGAAAATGCAACAAAAATTTAACAAGGACCCAGAAGAACTAAAGAGGAAACAAGCAATGATGAGCAGTACAATAAATGAAATTAAAAGTACTCTAGAAGGTATCAATATCAGAATAACAGAGGCAGAAGAACGGATAAGTGACCTGGAAGATAAAATAGTGGAAATAATTACTGCAAGGAAGAATAAAGAAAAAAGAATGAAAAGAATTGAGGACAGTCTCAGAGACCTGTGGGACAAGGTTAAATGCACCAACATTCGAATTATACGGGTCCTAGAAGAAGAAGAGAAAAAGAAAGGGACTGATAAAATATTTGAAGTGATTATAGTTGAAAATTTTCCTAATATGGGAAAACAAATAGTTAACCAAGTCCAGGAAGCACAGAGTCCCATACAGGATAAATCCAAGGAGAAACACGCCAAGACACATATTAATCAAACTATGAAAAATTAAATACAAAGAAAACATATTAAAATCAGCAAGTGAAAAACAACAAATAACACACTAGGGAATCCCCATATGGTTAACAACTGATCTTTCAGCAGAAACTCTGCAAGCCAGAAAGTAGTGGCAGGACATATTTAAAGTGATGAAGGAGAAAATCCTACAACCAAGATTACTCTATCCAGCAAGGATCTAACTCAGATTTGATGGAGAAATTAAAAACTTTACAGGCAAGCAAAAGCTGAGAGAGTTCAGCACCACCAAACCAGCTTTACAACAACTGCTAAAGGAATTTCTCTAGCCAAGAAACACAAAAGTAGGAAAAGACCTGCAATAACAAACACAAAACAATTAAGAAAATGGGAATAAGAACATACATATTGATAATTACCTAAATGTAAATGGATTAAATGCTCCCACCAAAAGACACAGACTGGCTGAATGGATACAGAAAAAAGACCCGTATATATGCTATCTACAAGAGACCATTTCAGACATAGGGATGCATACAGACTGAAAATGAGGGGATGGAAAAAGATATTCCATGCAAATGGAAATCAGAAGAAAGCTGGAGTAGCAATTCTCATATCAGATAAAATAGACTTAAAAATAAAGACTATTAGAAGAGACAAAGAAGAACACTACATAATGATCAAGAGATTGATCCAAGAAGAATATATAACAATTGTAAATATTTATGCCCAAAATAGGAGCACCTCAATACATAAGGCAAATACTAACAGCTATTAAAGGGGAAATCGACAGTAACACAATCATAGTAGAGGACGTTAACACGCCACTTTCACCAATAGACAGATCATCCAAAATGAAAATAAGTAAGGGAACGCAAGCTTTAAATGATACATTGAACAAGATGGCCTTAAATGATATTTACAAGACATTCCACCCCAAAACAAAAGAATAAAAATTTTTCTCAAGCTCTCATGGAACATTCTCCAGAATAGATCATATATTGGGTCACAAATCTAGCCTTGGTAAATTTAAGAAAATTGAAATCATATCAAGTGTCTTTTCCGACCACAAAACTATGACACTAGATATCAATTACAGGAAAAGATCTGTAAAAAATACAAACACATGGAGGTTAAAAAATATATTACTTAATAATGAAGTGATCACTGAAGAAATCAAAGAGGAAATCAAAAAATACCTAGAAAAAATTACAATGGAAACAAAATGACCCAAATCCTATAGGATGTTACAAAAACAATTCTAAGAGGGAAGTTTATAGCAATACAATCTTACCTTAAGAAACAGGAAACATCTCAAGTACACAACCTAACCTTGCACCTAAAGCAATTACAGAAAGAAAAACAAAAAATCCCCAAAGTTAGAAGAAGGAAAGAAATCATAAATGTTGGATCAGAAATAAATGAAAAAGAAATGAAGGAAACGATAGCAAAATCAATAAAACTTAAAGCTGGTTCTTTGAGAAGATAAACAAAATTGACAAAACATTAGCCAGACTCATCAAGAAAAAAAGGGAGAAAACTCAAATCAATAGAATTAGAAATGAAAAAAGAGAAAAACAACTGACACTGCAGAAGTACAAAGGACCATGAGAGATTACTACAAGCAACTCTATGCCAATAAAATGGATAACCTGGAAGAAATGGACAAATTCTTAGAAATGTACAACCTGCCAAGACTGAACCAGGAAGAAATAGAAAATACGAACAGACCAATCACAAGCACTGAAAATGAAACTGTGATTAAAAATCTTCCAACCAACAAAAGCCCAGTACCAGCTGGCTTCACAGGTGAATTATATCAAACATTTAGAGAAGACCTAACATCTATCCTTCTCAAACTCTTCCAAAATATAGCAGAGGGAGGAACACTCCCAAACACATTCTACGAGGCCACCATCACCCTGATACCAAAAAGAGACAAAGAGATCACAAAGAAAGAAAATTACAGGTCATTGTCACTGATGAACATAGATGCAAAAATCCTCAACAAAATACTAGCAAACAGAATCCAACAGCACATTAAAAGAATCATACACCATGATCAAGTGGGGTTTATCGTGGTGTGCAAGGATTCTTCAATATGCTTAAATCAATCAACGTGATACACCATATTAACAAATTGAAGGAGAAAAGCCATGTGATTATCTCAATCGATGCAGAGGAAGCTTTCGACAAAATTCAACACCCATTTATGAAAAAAACCCCGCAGAAAGTAGGCATGGAGGGAAGTTTCCTCAACATAACAAAGGCCATATATGACAAACCCACAGCCAACATTGTCCTCAATGGTGAAAAACTGAACACATTTCCACTAATATCAGGAAAAAGAAAAGGTTGCCCAATCTCACCAGTATTATTCAATATAGTTTGGAAAGTTTTAGCCACAGCAATCAGAGAAGAAAATGAAATCAAAGGAATCCAAATTGGAAATGAAGAAGTAATGCTGTCACTGTTTGCAGATGTCATGATAGTATACATAGAGAATCCTAAAGATGCTACTGGAAAACTACTGGAGATAATCAATGAATTTGGTAAAGTAGCAGAATAAAAAAAAAAAATAGTGCACAGAAATCTCTTGCACTCCTACACATTAATGATGAAAAATCTGAAAGTGAAATTAAAAAACACTGCCATTTACCATTGCAACAAAAAGAATAAAATATCTAGGAATAATCCTACCTAAGGTGACAATAGAACTGTATGCATAAAATTGTAAGACACTGATGAAAGAAATTAAAGATGATAAAATAGATGGAGAGATATTCCATTTTCTTTGATAGGAACAATCAAAATTGTGAAAATGACTCTACTACCCAAAGCAATCTACAGATTCAATGCAATCCCTATCAAATTACCAATGGCATTTTTCACAAAACTAGAACAAAAAAAATAACATTTTTTATGGAAACACTAAAGACCCAAAATAGCCAGAGCAATCTTGAGAACGAAAAATGGAGCTGAAGGAATCAGGCTCCCTGACTTCAGACTGTACTACAAAGTTATAGTAATGAAGAAATTATGTTACTGGCACAAAAACAGGAATATAGATCAATGGAACAGGATAGAAAGCCCAGAGATAAACCCATGCACATATGGTCACGGTATCTTTGATACAGTAGGCAAGAATATACAGTGGATAAAAGACCGCCTCTTCAATAAATGGTGCTGGGAAAACTGGACAGGTATATGTAAAAGTATGAAATTAGAACATTCCCTAACACCATACACAAAAATAAACTCAAAATGGATTAAAGACCGAAATGTAAGGCTACACACTATCAAACTCTTAGAGGAAAACATAGGCAAACACTCTATGGCATAAATCACAGCAAGATCCTTTTTGCGCCAACTCCTAGAGAAATGGAAATAAAACCAAAAATAAACAAATAGGACCTAATGAAACTTCAAAGCTTTTGCACAGCAAAGGAAACCATAAACGAGACCAAAAGACAACCCTCAGAATGGGAGAAAATATTTTCAAATGAAGCAACTGACAAAGAATTAATCTCCAAAATTTACAAGCAGTAATGCAGCTCAAAAACAACAACAAAAAAACAACCCAATCCTAAAATGGGTGAAGACCTAAATAGACATTTCTCCAAAAAAGATATACAGATTGCCAACAAACACATGATAGAATGCTCAACATCATTAATCATTAGAGAAATGCAAATCAAAACTACAATGAGATATCATCTCACACCGGTCAGAATGGCCATCATCAAAAAATCTAGAAACAATAAATGCTGCAGAAGGTGTGGAGAAAAGGGAACCCTCTTGCACTGTTTGTGGGAATGTAAATTGATACAGCCACTATGGAGAACAGTATGGAGGTTCCTTAAAAATCTACAAATAGAACTACCATATGACCCAGCAATCCTGCTATTGAGCATACACCCTGAGAAAATCATAATTCAAAAAGAGTCATGCAGGGATTCCCTGGTGGCACAGTGGTTGAGAGTCCGCCTACCGATGCAGGGGACACGGGTTCGTGCTCCGGTCTGGGAAGATCCCACATGCCGTGGAGCGGCTAGGCCCACGAGCCATGGCCGCTGAGCCTACGTGTCCAGAGCCTGTGCTCCACTACGGGAGAGGTCACAACACTGAGAGGCCCATGTACCATAAAATAAAAAAAAAAAAAGTCATGTACCAAAATATTCATTGCAGCTCTATTTACAATAGGCAGGACATGGAAGCAATCTAAATGTACATCAACAGATCAATGGGTACAGAAGATGTGGTATATATATATATATATATATATATATATATATATATATATATATATATATATATAATGGAATATTACTCAGCCATGAAAAGAAATGAAATTGAGTTATTTGCAGTGAGGTGGATGGACCTAGATTCTGTCATACAGGGTGAAGTAAGTCAGAAAGAGGAAAACAAACACCATATGCTAACACATATATATGGAATCTAAGGATGTAAAATTAAAAAAAAAAAAAAGGTCATGAAGAACCTAGGGGTAAGACTGGAATAAATACAGGGACCTACTAGAGAATGGAGTTGAGGATATGGGGAGGGGGAAGGGTAAACAGTGACAAAGTGAGAGAGTGGTATGGACATATATACACTACCAAACGTAAAATAGATAGCTAGTGGGAAGCAGCCGCATAGCACAGGGAGATCAGCTCGGTGCTTTGTGACCACCTAGAGGGGTGGGTTAGGACGGGTGGCTGGGAGTGAAATGCAAGAGGGAAGAGATATGGGAACATGTGTATATGTATAACTGATTCTCTTTGTTATAAAGCAGAAGCTAACACACCATTGTAAAGCAATTATACTCCAATAAAGATGTTAAAAAAAACCTGTTTCCTTGTGTTCATGTATATATTTGACAATTTTTAAGTACCTGAAATGGTGTGAAATTCCCCCCTTTTTGCTAGGGGCCAATGATACAACAATGAAAAAGTCTTAATCTTTGCCTTGAAAACACTCACATGATAAATCAAGAGTCAATCAGAACTGTTAACTGCTTTAACAGTTGCAGATATATTGTGGAATTATGTTTTTCTATAAAAAGTTCTATCTTTATAAAAAATCTTCAGTGTGTAGTGATTATTTGACAATGTGCCAGAATATATTATGTTTGGTAATCTCAATGACATCAGGGACTATTGTATCAAAAAGAATTAAAGAGAGCTTGAGTAATGTAGTGAAGAATTAGTGAAGCATAGGTCATGTCTACAGTAGAAGCCCAGTGACAAATTTACTGATATGCTGGTGGATATATAAATAGTTAATTGACCTTAGTGATGTATTTTCATAGTACAGAGGAGATAGTTTGAAGATGACTTCTATCAGAAACAAATCTATGCTAACAGAAACTTTGTGACTTTGTGAATAATCCTATTATATACAGGTCCTGCCTTATAAGCATTTTTTCATAACTTTATTGATATATAATTCACATTCTAGAAATTTCACCCTTTTAAAGTGTATAGTTCAGTGGGTTTTTGCAACTGTCACCACTCTCTGATTTAGAAAATTCTGTCATCCCCAAAAGAAACGCTGCCTGTATCCATTAGCAGTGGTGGCTCATATTGTAAGATTTTGTGACTGATTTCTTGTATTTAACACACTGTTTTCAAGTTTTATCCAGGTAGTAACATGTAACAATATGTCATTCCTTTCATGTTGAATAATATTCCATTGTATAGATATACCATATTGTATTTACCCAGTCATCAATTTATGGACGTTTGAGTTGTTTGCACTTGTTGGCACACAAGTGCCACAATCTTTTTAATGCATCTTCACCTAGGGGTTTTTCCTTAATGCTTCAAATTTGAAACTCTAGATTTCTCTCTCCCTCTCTCTCTCTCTCTCTCTCTCTCACACACACACACACACACACACACACACACAAATGCAAAATTCCTATGAAACAGTCTGTGAGAGGAGGTGCTGCTGTGTTATGGTGCTTGTCTGATGCAGTGGGTTCTGTTGTTCCAATATCTATGATTTAAAATTTATGTGGTCCTTCCAAGCCTGATTTCCTTTTTAATTGTCATACCACTGTGAATTTTAGACAAGCATGTTTATTTAATTGCATGCACATCTTTACAGGCTGGTAAATTATCAAGAAATATGCAGCCTAAACCACACTGAATAAAAAAATGCTACCTGAAAAATGGAGGTGACTTCCTCTTTCTTATATGCTTTAAATGCCAAATTGGTGAAGTATGTTTTGATGGATTTTTGGTATAAATTTGGGGCTTCAGGAACAGTACAAAAACACAATTACCTTTTAGTGGCTCTTCCCTTTGTTAGCTCAGGTTAGTCCAAGGAGGCCCGTGCAAAAATGGCAGAAGGAAAGAGTTTGATATTGTCCCAAATTCTTCCAGTTACATTTTAATAAAGTTTGCAAGTCTAATTGCTCAATGAATTTTTGAGTTAAAATGATTATAGAGTTTGTTTTATTCAATCTTTATCCAATAATTAAACTTGCACTATTGTATCTCTAATGATATATTTATTTACTCATTTAATTTTTTTTTTTTTTTGCTACATAAATATACACTCACCTGATGTAGGTAATAAGATGACAACACAAATATGGTTCTTGCCTTTACAAAATGTGCATTTATGTGGGGAAAAATTAATTAAGTTAATAAATAAATTGCTGGTTTTGATAAATGCTTTTAAGGAATGGAGAATGACAGCATGACCAGGAAATGCACAAGGAGGGAATTTTTAAGCTGATATCGAACGATGAGTAGGAATATCCACGGGAAAAGAACAGCTGACAGCAGGTCACCTCAGTGGCCTACACCAGGAGGAAATGGACACATTGATTGTACAGAGAAGTTCAGGGTGGCAGGTAGAAAAGGAGTGTGTGGCCCAGGATGAAGATGTGGAAATGGGAGAACATCACACAGGGAGTCCAGGTTTCCTTCTAAGTGCACTTGAAAGCACTGAATTATTTCAAAGAGGGATAAAAATGACCCAACAACTTTGTAAAAGGCCATTCTTGCGGCTATGTGATGCACTGTTTAGATGATGGGATGTGTTTCGTGGCTTTCAGAGTCTTCCAAGAAGAAGGTAATAATGGTTAGGGGTAGGGAAGATGGAAAGTAATAACTGCCAGCCCTACTTGAATACTCCTGGAAACAGTGCCTCCAAAGTTTTCCTTTCCATTTTGAGGTGGTTGGATTCTTAAAAGGCTTTTCCAGAGAATGTCAGTTGTTTGCTTTATAATAAACACTTTCAAAATCTCAGTGGCAAATCTTTATTTCCTTCTTACTGGTAAACAGGTCAGCTGTGACTTTGCTGCATTTGGATGGATTTGGCTCAAGACTTTGGCCTGGGATCAGGTATTCTCACTGTGTAGCTCAGTCTCTTTGGAGCACTGGCTACTCAAGGAATGTTCTTCTTATTGCAGTTGAAGAAAGTGTTATAGGCAAAGGCAAATGATGCAAATGTGTTTGAACGTCTCCTTGGAACTGGTACCCTGTCCCTTCAAACCACATGTTTTCCAAAGCAAGTCAAAAGGACACACACACATCAGTGTATCAGGGAATATACCATGTATTTTAGGTGGAAAGGCCACACAGACACACAGCTGGGGGTATGGATGTATAATTCTAATACAGAGAGAAAGTAAAGAATTGGGAACAATATCCATACCTACCATATCTAAGTGCTCTAACTTTTACCTACTAGTTCCTAAATTTTCCTCTACAGTGACACAAAAATATCTATTTCTTTAAGACAATATTTAAACATTTACAGTCAGCTATCCATACACAACCCCCTACGTATTTGAACCATTCGTCCTCTGGTGTAAGAATAATATTAACATAGTTGATGCCCTGGCCCCAATTATCCTTTCAAGTCTTATCTCCTGCAACACCCAAGATTTTGCCAGTTCTTCAATCAGACAACAGGTTTGTGACTTCTTAAATACATCATGAACTTTCAACTTGCCATGCATTTATTCTAGCTATTTCTTTTTTCTTTTTTAAAAACATCTTTATGGGTGTATAACTACTTTACAATGGTGTGTTACTTTCACCGAGCTGATCTCCCTCTGCTATGCAGCTGCTTCCCACTAGCTATCTATTTTACATTTGGTAGTGAATATATGTCCATGCCATTCTCTCACTTCGTCCCAGCTTACCCTTCCACCTCCCCCTGTCCTCAAGTCCATTCTCTACGACTGGGTCTTTACTCCATTCCTGCCCCTAGGTTCTTCACAGCATTATTTTTTCCTTTTTTATACAGTATTTGTTTTTCTCTTTCTGACTTACTTCACTCTGCATGACAGTCTCTAGGTCCATCCACCTGACTACAAATAACTGAATTTCCTTTCTTTTTATGGCTGAGGAATATTCCATTGTATATGTGTTCCATACTTCTTTATCCATTCATCTGTTGATGGATACATAGGTTGCTTCCATGTCCTGGCTATTGTAAATAGAGCTGCAATGAACATTGTGGTACATGACTCTTTTTGAATTATGGTTTTCTCAGTGTATATGCTCAGTAGTGGGATTGCTGGGTCTTATGGTAGTTCTATTTTTCATTTCTAAAGGAAGTCCCATACTGTTTTCCCATAGTGGCTGTATCAATTTACATTCTGACCAATAGTGCAAGAGAGTTCCCTTTTCTCCAAACCCTCTCCAACATTTATTGTTTGTAGATTTTTTGTTGATGGCCATCCTGACCAGTATGAGGTGATAACTCATTGTAGTTTTGATTTGCAGTTCTCTAGTGATTAATGATGTTCAGAATCCTTCCATGTGTTTGTTGGCAATCTCTATATCTTCTTTGGAGAAATGTCTATTTAGATCTTCTGTGCATTTGGGGTTGGTTTGTTTGTTTGTTTTTTTGATATTGAGCTGCATGAGCTATCTGTATATTTTGGAGATTAATCTTTTGTCAGTTGCTTCATTTGAAAATATTTTCTCCCATGCTAAAGGTTGTCTTTTTGTCTTGTTTATGGTCTCCTTTGCTGTGCAAAAGCTTTGAAGTTTCATTAGGTCCCATTTGTTTATTTTTGTTTTTATTTACATTTCTCTAGGAGGTGGCTCAAAAAGGATCTTGCTGTAAATTATGCCATAGAGTGTTTGCCTATGTTTTCCTCTAAGAGTTTGATAGTGTCTGGCCTTACATTTAGGACTTTAATCCATTTTGAATTTATTTTTGTATACAGTGTTAGGGAGTGCTCTAATTTCATTCTTTTACATGGACCTGTCCAGTTTTCCCAGCACCACTTATTGAAGAGGCTGTCTTTTCTCCATTGAATATACTTGACTCCTTTATCAAAGATAAGATGACCATATATGTGTAGGTTTATCTCTGGACTTTCTAGCCTGTTCAATTGATCTACATTTTTGTTTTTGTGCTAGTACAATACTCTCTTGATTACTGTAGGTTTGTAGTATAGTCTGAAGTCCAGGAGCCTGATTCCTCCAGGTCTGTTTTCCTTTCTCAAGATTCCTTTGGCTATTCGGCGTCATTTCTGTTTCCATAGAAACTGTGAAATTTTTTGTTCTAGTTCTGTGAAAATTGGCAGTAGTAATTTGATAGGGATTGCGTTGAATTTGTAGATTATTTTGGCATTAGAGTCATTTTCACAATGTTTATTCTTCCAATCCAAGTACTTGGTATATCTCGCCATCTGTTTGTATCATTTTTAATTTTTTTCAACAGTGTCTTATAGTTTTCTGCATACAGGTGTTTTACCTTTTCAGGTAGGTTTATTCCCAGGTATTTTATTCTTTTTGTTGCAATGGTAAATGGGAGTGTTACCTTATTTTCTCCTTCAGATTTTTCATCATTAGTGTATAGGAATGCAAGAGATTTCTGTGCATTAATTTTGTATCCTGCTACTTTACCAAATTCATTGATTATCTCTAGTTGTTTTCTGGTGGAGTCTTTAGGATTCTCTATGTATAGTATCATGTCATCTGCAAACAGCGACAGCATTACTTCTTTTCTGATTTGGATTCCTTTTATTTATTTTTCTTCTCTGATTGCTATGGCTAAAATTTCCAAAACTATGTTGAATAATAGTGGTGAGAGTGGGCAGCCTTGCCTTGCTCCTGATCTTAGTGGAAATGGTTTCAGTTTTTCACCACTGAGAATGATGTTGGCTGTGGGTGTGTCATATATGGCTTTTATTATGTTGAGGTAAGTTCCCTCTATGCCTGCTTTCTGGAGAGATTTTATCATAAATCAGTTTTGAATTTTCTTGAAAGTTTTTCTGCATCTCTTGAGATGATAATATGTTTGTTATACTTCAATTTGTTAATATGGTGTATCACTTTGATCGATTTGCATGTATTGAAGAATTCTTGCATTCCTGGGAGAAACCCCACTTTATCATGTTGTATGATCGTTTTGGGTTCTGTTGGATTCTGTTTGCTAGTATTTTGCTGAGGATTTTTGCATCTATCATCATTAGTGACATCGGCCTGTAGTTTTCTTTCTTTGTGACATCTTTGTCTGGTTTTGGTATCAGGGTGATGTTGGCCTCGTAGAATAGGTTGGGAGGATTCCTCCCTCTATGTTTTGGAAGAGTTTGAGAAATATAGGTGTTAGCTTTTCTCTAAATGTTTGATAGAATACACTTGTGAATCAACCTGGTCCTGAGCTTTTGTTTGTTGGAAGAGTTTTAATCATGGCTTCAATTTCAGTGCTTCTGATTGGTTTGTTTATACTTTCTATTTCTTCCTAGTTCAGTCTCTGGAGGTTGTGCTTTTTTAAGTATTTGTCCATTTCTTCCCAGTTGTCCATTTTATTGGCATATAATTGATTGTAGTAGTATCTCATGATCATTTGTATTTCTGCAGTGTCTCCTTTTTCATTTCTAATTCTATTGATTTGGGTCATCTCCCTTTTTATCTTGATGAGTGTGGCTAGTGGTTTATCAATGTTGTTTATCTTCTGAAAGAAACAGATTTTAGTTTTATTGATCTTAGCTATTGTTTCCTTCATTTCTTTTTCACTTATTTCTGATCTGATCTTTATGATTTCTTTCCTTCTGATAACTTTGGGTTTATTTGTTCTTCTTTCTCTAATTGCTTTAGGTGTAAGGTTAGGTTGTTTATTTGAAGTATTTCTTGTTTCTTGAGGTAGGGTTATATTGCTATAACTTCTGTCTTAGAACTGCTTTTGCTGCATCCCATAGGTTTTGGGTCACCAAATTTTCATTGTCATTTGTTTCTAAGTATTCTTTGATTTCCTCTTTGATTTCTTCAGTGATCTCTTGATTATTTAGTAGTGTATTGTTTAGCCTCTATCTGTTTGTATTTTTTACCATATGTTTCCTGTAATTGATATCTAGTCTCAAAGCATTGTGGTCAGAAAAAGATACTTGATACAATTTCAGTTTTCTTAAATTTACCAAGGCTTGGTTTCTGAGCCAAGATATGATTTATCCTGGAGAATGTTCCATGAACACTTGAGAAATGTATTCTGTTAATTTTGGATGAAATGTCCTCTAAATATCAATTAGGTCCATCTTGCTTAATGTATCCTTTAAAGCTTGTATTTCCTTATTTATTGTCATTTTGGATGATCTGTTCATTGGTGAAGGAGGGGTGTTAATGTCCCCTACTATTATTGTGTTATTGTTGATTTCCCCTTTTAAGGCTTTAGCAGTTGCCTTATGTACTGTGATGCTCCTATGTTGGGTGCATAAATATTTACAATTGTTATATCTTCTTCTTGATTGATCCCTTGATCATTATGTAGTGTTCTTTTTTTGTCTCTTGTAATAGTGTTTATTTTAAAGACTATTTTTTTTCTGATATGAGAATTGCTACCCCAGCTTTCTTCTGATTTCCATTTGCATGGAATATCTTTTTCCATCCCCTCACTTTCAGTCTGTATGTGCCCCTAGGTCTGAAATGGTCTCTTGTAGACAGCATATATATGGGTCTTGTTTTTGTACCCATTCAGCCAGTCTATGTCTTTTGGTGGGAGCATTTAATCCATTTACATTTAAGGTAGTTATCAATATGTGTGTTCCTATTACCATTTTCTTAATTGTTTTGGGTTTGTTATAGTAGGTCTTTTCCTTCTCTTGTGTTTCCTACCTAGAGGACTTCCTTTAGTATTTGTTGTATATCTTGTTTGGTTGTGCTGAATTCTCTTAGCTTTTGCTTTTCTGTAAAGTTTTTAATTTCTCCATCAAATCTGAATGAGATCCTTGCTGGGTAGAGTAATCTTGATTGTAGGTTTTTCTCTTTCTTTTCATCACTTTAAATATGTCCTGCCACTCCCTTCTGACTTGCAGAGTTTTTGCTGAAAGATCAGCTGTTAAACTTTTGCGGATTCTGTTGTATGTTATTGTTGCTTTTCTGTTGCTGCTTTTAATATTTTTTCTGTATATTTTATTTTTGATATTTTGATTAATATGTGTCTTGGTGTGTTGGATTTTTCCTGTATGGGACTCTCTGTCCTTTTTTAACTTGATTGACTATTTCCTTTCCCATATTAGGGAAGTTTTCAACTATAATCACTTCAAATGTTTTCTCAGTCCCTTTCTTTTTCTCTTCTTCTTCTGGGACCCCTATAATTTGGATGTTTGTGTTTTTAATGTTGCCCCAGAGGTCTCTAGGACTTTCCTCAATTCTTTTCATTCTTCTTTTTTTATTCTGCTCACTGATAGTTATTTCCATTATTTTATCTTCCAGATCACTCATCCATTCTTCTTCAGTTATTCTGCTATGTTTTCCATCTAGAGAATTTTTACTTTCATTTATTGTGTTGTTCATCATTGTTTGTTTGCTCTTTAGTTCTTCTAGGTTCGTGTTAAACATTTCTTGTATTTCCTCCCTTTTATTTCTAAGATTTGTATTATCTTTCTTATCATTACTCTGAATTCTTTTTCAGGTAGACTGCCTGTTTCTGCTTCATTTATTTGGTCTGGTGGTTTTTACCTTGCTCCTTCATCTGCTGTGTATTTCTCTGTCTTCTCATTTTGCTTAACTTACTGTGTTTGGGGTCTCCTTTTCACAGCCTGCAGTTTCATAGTTCCCATTGTTTTTTGTGTCTGCTCCAAGGGATAAGGTTGGTTCAGTGGGTTTTTAGGCTTCCTGGTGGAAGGGACTTGTGCCTGTGTTCTGCTGGATGAGGCTGGATCTTGTCTTTCTGTTGGGCAGGATCACACCTGGTGGTGTATTTAGGGGTGTCTGTGAACTTAGTATGATTTTAGGTGGTCTCTGCTAATGGGCAGGTTTGTGTTCCTGTCTTGCTTGTTGTTTGACTTAGGGTGTCCAGTGCTATATCTTTCTGATTGTTGAGTGAGGCTGTTTCTTAGCATTGAAATGGAGACCTCTGAGAGAGGTTTCTGAGACAGCTTTCACCGTTTGATATTACATGGGTCTGGGATGTCTGTGGTGGACAAATGTCCTCATCTCCACACCTTACTCATCCGCCATCTTGAACCTATTCCTTAGCTATTTCTTTTAGCTAAAATATTCCACTTCCACCATGTCATCACGATAAAATCCTTTTTCTTTTTTTAATACCACATTCCAATGTCAGATCTACTGTAGTAACCCCTCACCCTGGAGGCATGATTAATAGCATCTTCCCCTGTGTATCACTGTATTTTTTAAATGCCATTTGTAATGTAATACTTAGAGGTAGAATGTCTTTTTTTCTCTTAACCTCTCAACTGCTCAAAATTTAGAAATTTCTTCCCATGGCATCAGGAAGTATCCATCTCTTAAATCACTGTCACTTAACACTCACTGAAGAAAACAGAATGTACTATTTCAGATAGAAAATAGCTTTATGGAGAGTATTAGATGCTTAAAAACTTTTAGGCGTGCTGGTGGAGGCTGATTCATAAGTTCTCCACGTAGGATCCCCAGAACACTGTGAAACTAACCTGACAGGGACTGTATGCCCTCTGCCCTCTCAGAAAGGAGGGAAATCAGGAAGATTCCACTGGATCCCTTAGCTTGAGAATGCCCTGCTGCAACTGGGGTTCCATTATCAGGAGTGCTGTCAGGAGGATGTCTGCTGTTCCTTCAGCACACACACAATGGAACTTGAATACAGCAATGCTCTCACAATAACTTTCACATTGACACTACCTGGCTTGGTAGCAAAGAACTACAAAAAGCAGTAGGAATATTTTTTTCACCTAAACTCCAACTTTCAAATGTTTCAGTGCATTTGGTTGTGACAGTCACTTTATATTCATATACCTAATCACAAAGGAGTCAGAAAAATCTTTCTAGCTATGGGAATTGAGGCTGGTGCCAAATGCAGCATATACCTGATAGTTTATTCCACTTCTTTGTCTCTCTTCACTTTAAGAGGAACAGGTAGTAATATGATGGATGAGCTAGGCCAAACCTGGCAAATATTTGTCCACATTTATCTGTCTGTGTACACTTAAGGTATTAAAACAGTGAGGAAATGAAACACCCCTATTTTGTGCTCGTGAGTCTTCTTCACTTAACAGGGCACAAGGCAACAACTGTCCAGCTAACATTTTCCCTTTATATATGGCTCTTTCTTTCACCCTTGTCCAAGTTCAGGTTCAAAAGAAAGTAGGCCAGAAACTAATCGTATTTTGTCTCAAATTTATGCAATTTTTTTTTCAATCTTGGCTTTTGGTGAGAAAAAGACAAAAAGAAAGAAAATAAACAAATAAAACAATCTCAAAGGGTGGAAAAGGATTATATTATCATTACTTAATTCCAGGATTTATATGTTTGGAAGTCCATCTTCAGGGTAAGATCATGAGTTCTTAAAAAATATTTACAGGGTGTAGAACCTGATAAGCTTTCTAATATTTTATTAAAATTAAACAAATATGAAGTACCTTTAACATTCTTTACTTTTATCTAGTAAAGGGACACCTTGATAATGTCAATAACATAGTTGCTGATAATCAGACAGATATAAATTCAAACTGGCTTTAGCTTTTACCAAATCTTTGATCATGGTTGGTAATCTCAACTTTGTATATCTCTGCTTGTTTTTTAACCTATAAATAAGATACAGTATTACCTATCATGTAGGGTATAAGCAAAATTTAAATAGAATAATGTTGATGGGAAAATGTGGTAATGAGTATATAACTAATGCATGTTAGTTTTTTGGGGGTTTTCCCTTTCCCTTCCTTGTCTCTATCCTCCTTATGATTCTTGTCACCAATCTGCACAAGATCACTGCATCATACCTCCTCTCACTGTGTCCTGCCAAGAACTGAACACAAAGCTCCAGGTGTGGTTCATTTAATGTTCCTATAGAGGAGAGTTCTCCACAATAATTCTAATTACAAATACCTGACACATCATTAGATTATTTAAAAAATAATTTATGCCATTGAGTTATGTAATATTTGATGAACATTGTATAATGTATATTTGTATATACATAATATATATTTGATGAAGATTGCATTTAATTAATTCCTTAGGTTTTGCTAATACCAGCTGTTTTAGAAGAATGTCTACATTCTTACTGTACTGAAATCAAAGAATATATGTCCATCTCTATTATGTTTTATTGTTTTAAATTTGACCTAGTGCCAGATTTTCATTTATGTTGATTCTCTACTTGTACGTATATATGTGATATTTCAAAATCTTGTCATTTATAATCCATTTACACACCACAGCTATCCTCATCAAGGTATGTAAATATTTTTGGTTAAAAAAAGCCTGAGGCAGCACTTGGATTGTCCACTAGGGACCACTGTCCAGGTTGATATTGACTATAAGGTTACCTGATTACCTAGTTCATCAAATTATCAATTTCTTTAATTATGTACATTCACTTCACATCCATCAACCTATCTCACAAGGATGTCATGATATCCTTTGTTTTATAATTTGAAAAAATAAAGATGTAGTTGACATAAAATACAGCTATCATCCTGTTTAGAGGAAACGAAAAAAAAAAAAAAAACTATAACATCTTAATCAACAGAATACTGATTTGAATTTTTTATTCACATAGCTTGCATTTGTTGAGGTAGTAGAGCGTGCATCTTCATGAGCCAACTATAATGATGTAGTAATCAGAGTTTTCCCCTTGATACATATTGTGCTTCCAGAATTGAAGTATTCAGCTGCCATCTCTGCTATCTTTTGACTTTTTGAACTTTTTGATGTAACTCAGGCTATTAATTAGGTAGAGCCACTTTTGTCATTAGTTATCATTATTTGAAAATTACTCAGCTATATTAAACTTTGAAGGGCTTGGATTTTTAAAGTTAAACAAAGTAAAATATTTACCAAAAGTAGTTTTCTACCAATACTTAATCCTGTATAACAGTATGGAGAAAATCAATAATGATTTAAAGTAAAATGTAAATTTCATAATCATTTTTAAATTAACCTAATTTTATACTGCAAGTTCAAGTTTAGTCTACTGATCAAATTCAAACTTCATAATGTATATTTGATGAACTTTGGGTACAGGTTAATCATGAAATATCTATTTCAATAAATTAATTGTAAGATTTTAAAAGCCTGTGCCCTGGGGTAAGTAAAGAGAAAGGCAGAGATTGTTTATCACATTTGTCACATCCCAAACCCAGCCCTAAGATTCACAACAGCCTCAGGAGAATGAGCTATCCACTTGAAATAGCTTTTGCCACATTACACCCTTTTGGTTGATCTGCTACTTTCCCATGTGAGTATTTGAGGATGGTTCATCTACTTTTGAACAAACCCAGCAGAGATTGAACATACCGAGTACTCCAAAAAAAGGCAGTGACAATCTTGTACTTTCAGAGGTACCAGCCTTATGTGCATGGAGACACACCACATTTGTGTACCCATCCCTGTTTATAAAATTGACAAAAGTTGCCATTAAAGAGGTGAAGACATTCCAGGCAATGAACTTAAATGAAGGACTGGAGCAAGAGATTAAGACTATGTTATACACTGTGCTATAATCAGAATCGTTCTCTGTGTGCACAAGAGAAAACATTGGAGAATGTTCAGAAATAAGTAGGTAAGATTTTCAGGGTATCTGGAGATAATATTTAAGTAGCTGCAGCCAGAAACCAGTGACATTTTGAATATGTCTGTTAACATGATCTATTATTTATCCACAGCAAGAGCAGGGGAAACCAGATTTCAATTGTAAATTATTATTTACCCTAAAATAAAATTGCTATACTGCTTGTTTTTCCTTTTATGTTATATCTTCTTGTTCAGCCTCCACTGCCCGTAAAATACTTAACACAGTTTGAATAAATGTAATGCAGGCTGACATTCATTTTTGATCTTCTTCAGGGCAGGAGCCATATTTTGTTCACATTTGTTTCAGCCCTTATCATATTGTGAAATATAATATATGTTCAATAGCAGTGTTTCAATTGTAAATATTGAATTTATGACATAAAGTGTTTGAATTCAAACTATTGTGCTTTGGTTGAATTTCAGTAAATAACTCCATCCAGAAAAAGCTAGTGCCTCTTTTCTCTGAGCCTATTTTGTGAGAGACTACATTTGAAATATTAGACAGAGAATTTAACCCATAGGCAACAAAAGAGCAGTAATCCAAGCTTTTTCATATCACATAATTATCATATTTCAGAGATTATAAATGTGTTTAGTCAAAACTCATTTAGGAGCAAGTCTATGGAAACTGACTTGCCAGTAACACAGCTCATGTTTGAAGGTTTACATTTCATAAAATAATTTTTTATGCTATAAAAATAAATGTGAGTCTATTATGCTGAAATAAAAATACAGACAAAAAATACTGGAGATAAATAAAAGCAGAAGGCCTTAGCATTTAATAACAGATTTTTAGTCTGATGGATATATCAGTAGTGAAAACCAGAATGGCTCCTATTTGGGAATGTTCTGGTATGCTGGGTCAATTCCTATGATCCTTTGCCTAGATGTCTAGAAACAGATAATTCCTCATGTTCGTACATGCCTACATTTCTCCATTGATGTCTTTATTGGTTTCCTCTTTTTCTTACCAAATCAAAACACACAAACCAAACCTTCTTCTAATTCTTTGCTTGTTTCTTCTGTTACTTATGAAATCACATATGCTGTCATTTTGCTGAGCAACATTTTCCCAACTGGGAAAAACATGGTAAGTCTAGACTAAATTACAAAAAATCACAAATCCTTTATTTCCTTTTCCTGCAGTTTTGCAAGCCAGGTGACTAATCGAAAACAAAAACTAAAAACTTAATATCCCAGATAGATGATGCTTTCTCAATGTAACTTCTGCTTAGAATAACCCTTTTAAAAATAAACATCTTCTTACATAATTTCAAACCATTTAAAATATATCTCAGTCATAACAATAGATTTTAAATGATACTTCAGCTATTTCAATTAAATTTCTTGATAAAAACAATTTAAAAAATGGTTTCTGAAAGCTACTCTTTCAAGCCAGAGAGGGCTCTGAAGAAATTAAAGTTCTGACAGTGAGTCTAGTTAATGAAATATACTATCAGTGAGGCAAAAATGAGCAAAAGGAATTGAAAGAGAGAAAAGATTTGGAAATCAAGACAGCAGTTGAAAATATATCTTTGGTTCACCTCTTAGGTCTGTAAACACTTTATATTGTGAGGATCATGCGTCCAAACAATCAATGCACGTTTTTATATGTAACTTCACCGTTTAGTGAGGAATATGAAATTTTAACTTAGCCCTAATTTATCTAATTGAATTTTAATATTATTATAGAAATTCTCTAGGAGATACAGTTTTTAAGAGTAAAAGGCAATACCTTATAAAATATGATAAATTATGCAATTGTTATAATCAATACTGTGATGTCAATAGAAAAATATGATGCAAGGAGATGCCTTTATAGATAGAGTTTGCAATCATGAAGAAACATATTAATGGTTTAATTTGTTGTTTAAGCAGTTCAAACTGCCCAGAAGCTGATTAATAGAGAAAACAAAAAAGTAAAAAAAAATGAATAATTTTCCTGTCATTTAAAAAATTATACATTGAATTTTGTCTATCTCTCCAAGCCAAAAGAAAATTTTGTAAAACATGCATGCCAGCAAGTAATAGTTTTGAATGTTCCACATGCTTAATTTTTATTTAAACAGGATCCAAATTATTCAAATTGATCCAATATACTTGTTTGGTATAAATATTACAACACCACCACTTTTTTTTTTAATTAATTAATTAATTAATTTTTGGCCGTGTTGGTTCTTTGTTTCTGTGAGATGGCTTTCTTTAGTTGCGGCAAGCGGGTGCCACTCTTCATCACGGTACACAGGCCTCTCACTGTCACGGCCTCTTTTGTTGCAGAGCACAGGCGCCAGACGCGCGGGCTCAGTAGTTGTGGCTCATGGGCCCAGTTGCTCCACAGCATGTGGGATCTTCCCAGACCAGGGCTCAAACCCATGTCCCCTGCATTGGCAGGCAGATTCTCAACCACTGTGTCACCAGGGAAGCCCAAGACCACTACTTTTTAATGTCTTAAAGCTATATTTAAGATATATGGAAAAGGATTAAAACATGAAAACGTTGCCATTTATATGGCACCTAAGGCAGCTGCCAGAAATTGTGAAGCCCAACTTCTAAAAAAGTATTAAGAGCTGTAAGGGAAAAAAAATTACATAAATATTTGAATCAGGTATAAGCCTTAAGACAAATGGTTCTTGATGTTTTAATGCCAATACACTTTATCAATGTTGTCTCACAAATGTGCTGTGCTTCAAAGGTGACACAGACAGATTTGTAAATGAATTTAAAGAAAGGCAAAAATGACTTTGCTGCTTGGAAATCTAATAAGGTAAATGTGTTCCTACCTTTTAATAATTGCCAGTGATTCATGACTTACAGAGTGTACTCAATGAAAAAATAACAATAATGAAATTTTTAAGAAATAATAAATAAGAAACTAACAGAAAAGATGTGCAAAAGCAGAATTTTTTATCTGGCTTAAAAGTACTTGTTTCAGAAACTAGTCTTTCAAGGCAATGGATGCTGACTCATGCCCTCCCCAGATTCAGGGGCCCACAGTTTTCTGCTCAATGCTACTGGTGATCCTTGTCAAACATAAACAAAGCTGGATACTAGTTAGAGTGATCAGGACAGATTTTAGTCTGCAATATACTATTGTGTTACAGAATGCAAGTTTGTGTGCCCTATGTACAGTGATACCAAATAATAAAACGTTGGAGTTTGGAGCAGAGAAAGGTTTATCACAGGGCTATGCAAGGAGACAGGTGGCTCATGTCCCCCAAACCCCAAACTCCTCAAAGGGTATAAACAAAGCACTTTTAAAAGTAAGGTGGGAGAGGAGCACCATTAATTGTTGCAAACTTCTGAGTGTCGAATCCTTTTTTTTGCAGCTGTTCACATGGGTCAGGTTAGGATGTTCCTGCAAACCTCCAACAAGATAAATGTTATTTCCTGTTCTGCAACTTTCTGTCTCTATGTGGATGGACTCTTAAAGGTCAGAGCCCTGAGGATATGCTATCTTGCGTATTTCAGTCTACAGGCAACATTCTTTTACAGAAGGTGCAGAGCCAGCATGACTAAGCAAAGGCAACCGGAGCACAGGGTAAAAAAAAAAGAACAGATCTGGGCTTCCCTGGTGGTGCAGTGGTTGAGAGTCCACCTGCCAATGCAGGGGACATGGGTTTGTGCCCCGGTCTAGGAAGATCCCACATGCTGCGGAGCGGCTGGGCCCAGTGAGCCATGGCCGCTGAGTCTGTGCATCCGGAGCCTGTGCTCTGCAACGCGAGAGGCCACAACAGTGAGAGGCCCACGTAACGCAAAAAAAAAAAAAAAAAAAAAAAAAGAACAGATCTAATATGGAGTCAGATTTGTTCTTCTCTATTACAATTTTAATAGGGAACAAAGTTTAGCATGAAGTGAATTCAACTTTGATTTGTACAGAAGTGACTGGGCATTATAAAGGAAGGATGAAAGACTGACTAGGGAAGCAGGAGAGTGGGGTCTCTGTGGAGTCATGAAAGTGAAAATTTTTAAAAAAGCAGGAAGTGAGGGTTGGTCATGGGAAACCCATCTGGGTTTGTCAAGTACCACTTATGGAAATTAGGTTCCTCCCTTCCTAGAGAAGCTGGAGACAGGCCTCATCTCTTGGCATGGGCTGGAACAAACAGTAAATTCTTCTGGCAGCCATGAGTTTTCTCGAGCCGGCACTTTAAGGGGGTGTAGGGTGATCCTCAGGATGTAGTTGTAAATAAATGTTTAATCTTTATAGCCCAAGTTTAAGGCCTAGTGGAATAATTTCTAATTACTAGTACTACTACTTGGCTAAGGTAACAAGCCAAGTATTTGTTTGTGGGTTAATTGGGACCACTCAGTATCTTTAAACCTCAGCTCCTTTCAGAGATGTTCCTTTTGGACATACTATACTTGATATTTCTAACCATTTAAATAAAGTTAACAGAAAATAAATATTAATTCTATTTCATAATTTTAAGTTATTTTCAATAGATTATATAACATTTTGATTAATGTTTTAAAAATATTAAGTAATTTAACAATTTAGATGTGTGTAAAATATTCAATTAATGGGCCAAAATCTATTTATGTTAACTTCAAAAAGGTAGGTTATTTACTTTGTGAAAAGGTGTAAAAATATATCTTTCTGGAAAAAAGATAATAGAGAAATGCCCATTTGAACCAATATCTGTAAGAAAGTAAAAAAAGGTTTCAAAATTTGCACTAAGTTACTTAAGTATATATATATATATACTATGGTTAGTCTTGATTCACTTGATGCTCAAGGCTCTGTCAATATGAAAGACATATTTTACAAATGAATTATTTTTGGCCAAAAGCAAGTGAATACATAAAAGCAATGGGTAAATAATAAGGTTATGTGAAGAACTGGCTGCATAATTCCTCCATCCTTGCTGGTTAAGTAACCTATAGTTAGAGTACCATGTTTTCAGAATTTTACCTCTACTCTCATCCTCTTGCTCAAGATCATTCTTGCTATACCAGTTTCAATTTCTAAATGTACAATTTGTGATTCTATAATCAGAGTTTGGGATGGAAATTTAAAAAAGACAGTCTTTAAAAATTATCTGCACATTATCTCTTGCATTCAAAATAAGTCCTATATAAAACGTTGCTAATATCCTTCTTTCCTAGCTCGTTTTAAAGACACACTTCTTACTTTTTACTACCCAACATTGTGGTGCCAAGAAATATTGGCATGTCATTTAGTGATTTAAAATTAGTGGATTGTATTTGTTTTGTTGGGACCTGGAATAAAATCAGGAAAAATGAGCTCTAATATCAGTTACCACTAAATAGGTTGCACCTTGGGCTAGTTCCATGGGCTTTGGTTTTCTATTAATTTAAACCATGGAGATCTTATTATTGTGATACTATTTTGTAATCAGATGATCAAAATTCCTGATAAACTAATCAAATCTTTTCCTTTATAAAAGATATATTATTAAGTGAACAGAATATTTTAAAGAAAAATAAACTAACAAAACTCAAATTTTATCTGGGTCACCCAAATTTAATACTCAAATTACCTGGCAAGAGCCTTCTGCTCAATACATAGTTTTTAAGTGAAATGTATACTTCTCCAGTCAGTATGTAGAATAAATCTTACAGAGAATTGGAGATTTATATAAATGTTGAAGGGCTAGAAGTGACAGGATTACAGATGTTGCCTTTAATGGATTTAGTACTTACAGGATTAAGAAGGGTGATTCCCAGCAGATTTAAAAGCCATAAGCAAAACTCCAGATCTTCATGTATATGCTTCCATTTAATAGCAGATAGCCAGAATGCTGATTCCAAGTGGTTTCTGGGAAATCTAATTTCTAGATTTTGACACCTGAGGTCCAGGGTAGAATATGGAGAAAAAAAAAATCCAGTAGGTTCCATAACTTTGGATATTCATTGTTCATGTGTTCTTTTCTCTACCTATTTACCTTCCAGGCAACCACAAAAATAGTGTTATCTTGTCTCTCTGGTTAACATTATGCATCCATCCTTTGTCCAAATACTTTCTCAATTTCTCCCCAAAATGGAAACATCAAAGTTCTTTATTTACATTATTAAAAAAAATATTGGAGTATAGTTGATTTACCATATTGAGTTAGTTTCAGGTGTATAGAAAAATGAATCAGTTATACATATACATACATTCACTCTTTTTAAAATTATTTTCCCATACAGGTCATTACATACTATTGAGTAGAGTCCCCTGTGCTATACAGCAGGTCCTTATTAGTTATCTATTGTACATATAATAGTGTGTATATGTCAATCCCAATCTCCCAATTTATCCTTCCCCCCCTTACTTACTGGTAACTATAATTTTGTTTTCTACATCTGTAACTCAATTTCTGTTTTGTAGATAAGTTCATTTGTACCCTTTTTTTAGAACCCACATATAAGTGATATCATATAATACTTGTCTTTCTCTGTCTGACTTACTTCACTCAGTATGGCAATCTCTAGATCCATCCATGCTGCTGCAAATGGTATTATTTCATTCCTTTTATGGCTGAGTAATATTCCATTGTGTATTTATACTACATCTTCTTTATCCATTTCTCTGTTGATGGATATTTTAGTTACTTCCATGTTTTGGCTATTGTAAATAGTGCTGCAATGAACATTAGAGTGCATGTATCTTTTTGAATTATGGTTATATGCCCAGGAGCAGGATTACTGGATCATATGATAGCTCTATTTTTAGTTTTTAAAGGAGCATCTATACTGTTCTCCATAGTGGCAACACCAGTTTACATCCCCACCAACAGTGTAGGAGGGTTCCCTTTTCTCCAAACCCTCTATAGCACTTATTGTTTGCAGATTTTTTGATGATGGTCATTATGACCAGTGTGAAGTGATACCTCATTGGAGTTGATTTGCGTTTATCTAATAATTAGTGAAGTTGAGCACATTTTCATGTGCTTTGTAACTGTCTTTATGTCTTCTTTGGAGAAATGTCTATTTAGACTTTCTGCACATTTTTGTATTTGGTTGTTTGGTTTTTGGACATTGAGCCACATGAGCTGTTTATATTTTGGAGGTTAATCCCTTGTTGGTTGCTTCATTTGCAAACATTTTCTCTTATTCTGAATGTTGTCTTTTTGTTTGGTTTATGGCTTCATTGTGCATAAGCTCACATTAAAAGGATCATACACCATGATCAAGTGGGATTGATCCCAGGGATAGAAAGATGCTTCAATATATGCAAATCAATCAATGTGACACACCATATTAATGGATTGAAGAATAAAAACCATATGATTATCTCAATAGATGCAGAAAAAAGCTTTTGACAAAACTCAACACCAATTTATCATAAAAACTCTCTAGAAAGTGGGTATATAGGGAGCCTACCTCAACATAATATAGGCCATAAATGACAAACCCACAGCAAACATCATTTTCAATGGGGAAAAATTTCTTCTAAGACCAGGAACAAGACAAGAATGTCCACTCTTGCCACTTTTATTCAACATAGATTTGGAAGTCATAACCACAACAATCAGTGAAGAAAAAAATAAATAAATAAATAAAGGAATCCAAATTGGAAAAGAAGTAAACTATCACTATTTGCAGATGATATGATGTTATACATAGAAAATCCTACAGAGGCTACCAGAAAACTACTAGAGCTCATCAATGTATCTAGTAAAGTTGCAGGATACAAAATTAATATAGACAAATCTCTTGCTTTCTTACCCACTAACAATGAAAGATTAGAAAGGGAGATACCATCACATCGAAAAGAATAAAGTACCTAGGAATAAACCTACCTAAGGAGGCAAAAGAACTGTACTCAGAAAACTATAAGATATTTATCAAATAAATCAAATATGACACAAACAGATGGAGAGATATACCATGTTCTTGGATTGGAAGAATCAATATTGTCAAAATGACTATATTATCCAAAGCAATCTACACATTCAATGCAATCCCTGTCAAATTACTAAATTGCATTTTTCACAGAATTAGAACACAAAAATTACAGTTTGTATGGAAGCACAGAAGACACTGAATACCCAAAGCAATCTTGGGAAACAAAAACAGAGCTAGAGGAATCAGGAACCCTGACTTCAGACTATACTACAAAGCTACATTCATCAAAACAGTATGGTACTGGCACAAAAACAGAAATATAGATCAATGGAACAGGATAGAAAGTTCAGAAATAAACTCATGCACCTATGGTCACCTAATCTATGACAAAGGAGGCAAGAATACACAATGGAGAAAAGCCATCTCTTCAGTAAGGGGTGCTGGTAAAACTGGACAGCTACAAGCAAACAAATGAAAATAGAATACTCCCTAACACCATACACAAAAATAAACTCAAAATGGATTAAAGACCTAAATGTAAGTCCAGGTACTATAAAACTCTTAGAGGAAAACATAGGCAGAACACTCTTTGACATAAATTGCAGCAAGGTCTTTTTTGGATCCATCTCCTAGAGTAATGAAAATTAAAACAACAATTAAAAAATGTGAGTTAATCAAAGTTCTATATTCATATATATTTATCTCTGAGTGATAGCTGTTGCTCTTCTAATTTGCACTTTTCCTTTGATATCTTATAATTTAAGGACTAAGTCAGTATCACCACCATCAGTGTACTTTATATAATATTCCAGGAAAGAGTAGAGAGAAAAGGAGTTAACATACCAAAATACATTCATAAAAGCATTCATAGCCATTGCACTCTTATTTCTGCAACTTGACAAGAATCTGTAATAATTGTTAAGTTAAATGTTCTTCCAGTACCTAGTCCATATTTCCTTTGGTTTCAGTCAACATCACAGCTAGACATGGTTCTTGTGCTCAATTAATGACAAATTTTCATTCCTGTATGATCTGATCCATAAGTTATCTTTCTCACTCATGTTGCCATGATCTTTTTTAGGATTTACCTGCAAACATAGAAGTACTGATAGGCAATCCAGAAAATCTTCTGAGTTCCAGACATACTCCATCTTATTATTATGTTGTAACACTGTAACAGGGAATATATATCCAGATTCTGAGAAAATGTCCCTTCTATGATGGAAGATTCTGATGTAATCAACCTACCAACAAAGATGCCTGGTTTGCCAGAGAATGGTGTCAGAGCAGAGGCACAGTAACCGTCTCTTAAGTTCACAGGTTAGGAACACAGCCTTGGAGGTAGACTGGTCAGACATGTTCAAGAGAAACCTTTGTTTGTTGATCTCTTCCATAACATTCATCTCATAATTCCATTATTATTTAGTCTATAATTCCCTTTTCAAGCATTGGGGTGGCCCAGAGAAAAGACTGACTGGCAGTCACATAATGAATCACCTTATCCATCTGATAATTATAAGCTTCCTTTGCTGTGGATGCCCTTTATTGAATATTCATGTGAGTCATAGATATTCTTATATGTCGCACCATTCTTTGCTCCAGAACTCCTTGTCATTAATCCTCTAAATCCTGCTTTTCTTATTCTACACTCTTTTCCTTTGTATTCATCATTGTCACCCAGAGATTCTAGTGCAAGAACAACTTGCTATCACATAGTGTTGCTCTCTGTAGGAACTTTATACCAGATATTTACAGGAGATAATTTACTTAACAATTTTTCCATTTGCATACACAAGATGTCCAGGGTTCCATTTTCCATAATCAGTATGATCATTACATTCTTTAAATCTGACCATCTTAGAACAAATTCCATTAAGTAATACAGCACTGGCTGATCAGGAATACAGAAGGCACTTAAGCTATTAAAATAGGAAGAGGTTTAACTCAGGGAAATATAGGCTCACACAGAAGAATAATGGCATCTCTTTTTCCTCTGCCTTCCATATGTAACATGTATGATATATATATGAGTATACATGAACGACTTTTATTGGAGGATATCAAGTTAATCCTGCTGGCAATGAGTATATGAGAATTGTAGTTTCCAGAATGCACTTTCCTGGGTTACAAGGGAAAACACAGAATGGCAGAGATGAATCCAAACATTTGCAAACTGTATCTGACAACCACGATAAACCTAGCCCAACTACCTCACCATCTTCAACATGTATTTACCAGGATCTTAGGCAAATATCTATTTGAAAATTATTTTTCATATTAAAACCCTACTTTATTGGTCTTTAAACTAAATATTAAAAAAATATATTTCAAAATTAAACCATGATGAAAATATACTAAAATTGTCCATGAAAATTTCTATTTTCATTACTTTATGAAATTCTAACATTCTCAGAAAAAATCTTCTTATTTTCCTTTATACATTATATACTCAAAATACATTGCCAACTAAAGAAAGGAATTATTTTTCCTTTTCTTTAAATTATTTTTAATTTTTAATGTACAATATACTAAAATATTTAAATATACCACATTCCTTGCTTTAAAAAGAAAAGTTGAAAATTAGGATAGTTTTTGAATAGAGTAACATTACTCTTCCTGTGATATAATATAATTTTAAGATGATTAAGATAATATTTACAGCAGTATTTCACTATTATTGATGCTAGGTTTTATGATGTGCTTTAGGAGATGTCTGCCTGATTTCTCAATTTCAATAATTTATTTCCCTTTGTAATTAATGAGAAATTTTGCTATATGCTTTGAGACTATGTGAATATCATTTTCCCAGACAACTCTTTATCTGGTGATTTTAGCATCAGATGATGTTTCTGGACTGGAGAGTCAATTGATGATTCTTCGTGGATTCAATTGGCATTTCTTTGTTTTCTGAAACAATAAGATGTGGCAGGCTCATCTTGAACTTTTCCTGCTCCAAAAGTGGGGTCATTTAATAGGGAGTACTGTTTAAAAACCAAATTTTGGCCATTGATGCACCTGAGGCAGTTTGAACTTCATGGCTTTTAATTCCTGTCAGTAGAGAGAGTTGAATTATATGTATATTTTTCATAAAATAAATCTGATAATTCTGCTAAAACTCATTATCACATGGATCTTCCTCATCATTCTTTATTTCATATTGCTGTCTCTTCAACATATCTTGCTCTTTGAAGTAATTCAATGGGAAGAACAATATATATTTTAGTATCTTTACCTATAATTTGAATCTAGTCTTTAGGATATAATACAGACATGTGGCCTGAACTCTATTATATCAATAGCAAGAAACCCCAAAAAGAAAAAAAGAAAAAAAAAAAACAAAAAAACAATGAGTTTGTTCTATATTAAAGGAATCTAAAGAAGTCTGATATCAAGTGCAGTAAAGAATCCTTGAGAGAAACATGGATTGCACAAGATAAAAATTAAAGAAACAGATTTGACTGTGATAGAAAACAAATTTCAAATATGAGTCTATACCAGAAAATATTAGTTTATCTTTGTAGTAATAATGGTATAAGGTTATATAGAAAAATTCCCTTTTTCCTGATACTTCATAATACACATGCTTAAGTAATTGGGAGTAAAGTGTCATGATGTCTACAACTTTCATTCAAATTTTTCAGCAAACACATGCATACACACATATTTTATAAGAAGAAATAAAGCAAATGTAACAAATGTCAACAATTGTTAAATATAGGTTATAGTTATGCTGCTGATCTTTGCTCTAAGCTTTCAAGTTTTCTATAGGTGTTATTTTTTCCAAAATAAAAAGTTGGAGAAAAATGACTCATTGTTTTATGTACTAAGGTAAAAAGATACACAATATATATAACTTAGTAAAAGATGCATGCTTTAGAAGAGTGTACAATATGCCACTATTAGTTTAGCAACTTGAAACATGTTAATAACTATATGTTTTCCATATGAATTAGGTATAATCCCTGCCTTAAAATAACATATACATAAACTGAGGGAAAAGTAAATATATCAAAATCACAAGGCAGCATATATATTTAGAACTGAATTAGTAATATAGCTGGTAAATTTAAGAAAAATATGTCATTCCAGTGTTAGGTTGAAAGAGGCAAGCAAGGCTTTAATTCTAGACATTAGTGTTTGGGGAAACTAAAACAGAGTTATTATATTCTAAATCTAGAATAATAATAATAAAAGTAAAATGATAGGAGTTAAGTATTATATGCTCACTCATTTCAGATGAGGAAACAGCACATGAATTTAAATAACTTGTTCAAAATCACACAGCAGCATGATGATTCTGGTTCAAGAATTTGCCTATAAAGTAAGTTCTAAACCAGTAATCTTAAATGGCTACATTAACTATTTGCTTTACACACAACTCACAAATTATATATGATTCAATAGATTCCATTTAAACTATTCTTTTAAAGATAAATCTAACATTGTTATAACTCCAGTGAATGAGAGTGTTTGCTACAATTGGCACATGAAAGTGAAATAAGACACGTGAAGATCTTAGGTGACTATTGGAAATTATATATATAATGTAGAATGAACTAGATAATATGCTTCAAATTATGTGTCATTCATCCTTCAAAGATGTCAGTTTTTATAATATAAATGTCATGTACACCATGAGTTCAGTATCTCTCCTTGATGCTTCTATTGTTGAAATTACATGAGTGTGAAAGAAGACATTTATCACATAAAACCTGCTTCTTTTACAACATTATCTTTAAATGATCATGTTAAACAACTTTCTTAATCACTTTGACCACTAATTAATTAATGGCCAAAGTTTAGAAGAAAACTCAAAATCTGAGCAGCAGTATGTATAGCTAGTAAGAAAGGAAATCTTCAAAATAGGTCCACCCAATATAAACAAACTCTAGCGTGTGAAGCTTGAATGTTTATGACAATTGAAATTATGACAGTTGCTAATTGTTTATTCAATAAACAACCTCCCTTTCTTCCTGCAGGCAAGGTAGAGACCACATCTATGAGTCTCTCTTGAATTTTGATGTGTTCATAATAATATATTTTGTCAATGTTCAGGGGATCAGGAACACTAAACTAGCACTTAGTTGGAGTCAGGGCAAACGTTGCCTTGGTGTGAAGCTTAAATCTGTGCTTTAAACAGCCTTCAGTCTTCCTTACATAAACCTTGAAACCAGATGCTGAGATGAGACATGTCTTTTTAGTGGTTCATTGTATGGAATCATGGTAAATTCAACCTCACATATATTCCATAGGTTTGCTGAGAGAAATTTCTATGGATTGTGAATAAATATTAGGAAGATCATGAGACATTCCAGAGCTGTGAACATCAAGTTAAAAGATCGAGCAAAGAAATCCTAATAGAGGGAATGTAGAATATAAAGCAATTGACTTAATATCACCCAAAGAGATAAAGAGAAAAATATATTTAAGAGGTCATGAAATAAATATGTGAAAATGAGAAAAAGAATAAATCTGAAATTTTAAGAATAAAAATATGGACATGACATTTTTCAGTACATTGAATGGTTTTATTGAAAACTATAGACTGGAAGAAGCTGAAGAGAGAATATCTAACTATAAGACAAGATCATGGAAAATTTCTGAAACTTGGTAGAGAAAAAAGAGATAAAAGATTTGACGGTTAAAAAAATACATCATTGTTAAATGATCTCCAATATATGTTTAATTGATCTCCATAAGGATAGCAGATAGAAAATCTTGCTATAAAAACTCTGGTATGAATAGCATTCATGAATGTCCTTAATTTTCCAAAGTTTCAGTTTTATTAACTTTACAATGTATCTTGAATGACAGATACATCACTAGTTACTAAAGATTTTATACAATGACTGACAATCTTACCAACTCTTCCATTTCTGACATCAGAGAATCTTTTCAGAAGTAACAAAATCTGGTTGGCGAACACTCAGAGGTTTGGGAAGAACGGCAGCCTGGAAAGTGCTTGGGAGCTCTGAGCCCTCTCTGCATACCTTGCCCTCTGGATCTCTGTCACCTGGCTGTTCCTGAGATTTATCTTTTGTAATGAGCCAGTGATTCTAGAACTTAATGGGGACAGAAGACAGGGGCCCTAGACCCTAAGGACAAATTGTGTGTCTTTCATCTGTGCACTGAGAATCATCCATCTCTTCCTGGCTGAGTCCAAAACAGATTAGAAAACAGAAAAGCCGTGTGAATGAAGGGTTCTTTCTGCTCCAGACAGGAATCAGGACTCTGCCTCTGAGGTGGGAAAACCAACTTCAGGACACTGGTCCACAAGAGACCTCCCAGCTCCACATAATATCAAATGGTGAAAATCTCCCAGAGATCTCCATCTCAAGGTCAAGACCCAGCTCTGCTCAACGACAAGCAAGATACAGTTCTGGACAACCTATGCCAAACAAAAAACAAAACAGGAACACAACCCCACCCATTAGCAGAGAGGCTGCCTAAAATCATAATAAGTCCACAGACACCTCAAAACACACCACCAGGTGTGGACCCGCCCACTAGAGAGACAAGACACAGCCTCATCCACCACAACACAGGCACTAGCCCTCTCCACCAGGAAGCCTACACAACCCACTGGACCAACCTTAGCCACTAGAGACAGACATCAAAAGCAACGGGAACTACGAACCTGCAGCCTGCAAAAAGGAGACCCCAAACACAGTAATATAAGCAAAATGAGAAGACAGAAAAACACACAGCAGATGAAGGAGCAAGATAAAAATGCACCAGACCTAACAAATGAAGAGATAATAGGCAGTCTACCTGAAAAAGAATTCAGAATAATGATAGTAAAGATGATCCAAAATCTTTGAAACAGAATGGACAAAATGCAAGAAACAATTAACAAGGACCTAGAAGAACTAAAGATGAAACAAGCTATGATGAACAACACAATAAATGAAATTAAAAGTACTCTAGATGAGATCAATAGCAGAATGAGGCAGAAGAACGGATAAGTGACCTGGAAGATAAAATAGTGGAAATAACTACTGCAGAGCAGAATAAAGAAAAAAAGAATGAAAAGAACTGAGGACAGTCTCAGAGAACTCTGGGACAACATTAAACACACCAACATTCAAATTATAGGGGTTCCAGAAGAAGAAGAGAGAAAGAAAGGGACTGAGAAAATATTTGAAGAGATTATAGTTGAAAACTCCCCTAATATGGGAAAGGAAATAGTTAACCAAGTCCAGGAAGCAGAGAGCGTCCCATACAGGATAAACCCAAGGAGAAATACGCCAAGACACATATTAATCAAACTGTCAAAAATTAAATACAAAGAAAGCATATTAAATGCAGAAAGGGAAAAAAAAAAACAAATAACACACAAAGGAATCCCCATAAGGTTAACAGGTTATCTCTCAGCAGAAACTCTGCAAGCCGGAAGGGAGTGACAGAACATACTGAAAGTGATGAAGGAGAATAACCTGCAAGCACGATTACTCTACCCAGCAAAGATCTCATTCAGATTTGATGGCGAAATTAAAACCTTTACAGACAAGCAAAAGCTGAGAGAGTTCAGCACCACAAAACCAGATTTACAACAACTGTTAAAGGAACTTCTCTAGACAAGAAGCACAAGAGAAGGAAAAGACCTATAACAGTGAATCCAAAACAATTTAGAAATGGGAATAGGAACATACATATCGATAATTATCTTAAATGTAAATGGACTAAATGCTCCCACCAAAAGACACAGATTGGCTGAATGGAGACAAAAAAAAACCCATATATATGCTGCCTACAAGAAACCCACTTCAGACTTAGAGACACATACAGACTGAAAATAAGGGGATGGAAAAAGATATTCCATGCATATTGAAACCAAAAGAGGGCTGGAGTAGCAATTCTCATATCAGACAAAATAGGCTTTAAAATAAAGACTATTACAAGAGAAAAAGGACACTACATAATGATTAAGGGATCGATCCAAGAAGAAGATATAACAATTGTAAATATTTATGCACCCAACACAGGAGCACATCAATACATAAGGAAAAAACTAACAGCCATAAAAGGGGGAATCAACAGTAAAACATTCATAGTAGGGGACTTCAACACCCCACTTTCACCAATGGACAGATCATCCAAAATGAAAATAAATAAGGAAACACAAGCTTTAAATGATACATTAAACAAGATTGACTTAATTGATATTTATAAGACACTCCATCCAAAAACAACAGAATACACATTTTTCTCAAGTGCTCATGGAACATTCTCCAGGATAGATCATATCTTGGGTCACAAATCAAGCTTTGGTAAATTTAAGAAAATTGAAATTGTATGAAGTATCTTTTCCGACCACAAGGCCATGAGACTAGATATCAATTACAGGAAAAGGTCTGTAAAAAATACAAACACATGGAGGCTAAACAATACACTACTCAACAATGAAGTGATCACTGAAGAAATCAAACAGGAAATTAAAAAATACCTAGAAACAAATGACAATGGAGACACAATGACCCAAAACCTATGGGATGCAGCAAAAGCAGTTCTAAGAGGGAAGTTTATAGCAATACAAGCCCACCTTAAGAAGCAGGAAACATCTCGATAAAACAACCTAACCTTACACCTAAAGCAATTAGAGAAAGAAGAACAAAAAACCCCAAAGTTAGCAGAAGGAAAGAAATCATAAAAATCAGATCAGAAATAAATGAAAAAGAAATGAAGGAAACAATAGCAAAGATCAATAAAACTAAAAGCTGGTTCTTTGAGAAGATAAACAAAATAGATAAATCATTTGCCAGACTCATCAAGAAAAAAGGGGAGAAGACTCAAATCAATAGAATTAGAAATGAAAAAAGAGAAGTAACAACTGACATTGCAGAAATAAAACTAATGATGAGAGATTACTACAATCAACTCTATGCCAATGAAATGGACAATCTGGAAGAAATGGACACATTCTTAGAAATGCACAAACTACCAAGACTGAATCAGGAAGAAATAGAAAATATGAACAGACCAATCACAAGCACTGAAATTGAAACTGTGATTAAAAATCTTCCAACAAACAAAAGCTCAGGACCAGATGGCTTCACAGGCGAATTCTATCAAACATTTAGAGAAGAGCTAACACCTATCCTTCTCAAGCTCTTCCAAAACATAGCAGAAGGAGGAACACTCCCCACTTCCTTCTACGATGCCACCATCACCTTGATACCAAAACCAGACAAGAATGTCATGAAGAAAGAAAACTAGAGGCCAATATCACTGATGAACATAGATGCAAAAACCCTCAACAAAATACTAGCAAACAGAATCCAACAGCACATTAAAAGGATCATACACCGTGATCAAGTGAGGTTTATTCCAGGAATGCAAGGATTCTTCAATATACGCAAATCTATCAATGTGATAAACCATATTAACAAATTGAAGGAGAATAACCATATGATCACCTCAATAGATTCAGAGAAAGCTTTTGACAAAATTCAACACCCATTTATGATAAAAACCCTACAGAAAGTAGGCATAGAGGAACCTTTCCTCAACATAATAAAGGCCATATATGACAAGCCCACAGCCAGCATCGTCCTCAATGGTGAAAAACTGAAAGCATTTCCACTAAGATCAGGAACAAGACAAGGTTGCCCACTCTCACCACTCTTATTCAACATAGTTTTGGAAGTTTTAGCCACAGCAATCAGAGAAGAAAATGAAATAAAAGGAATCCAAATCGGAAAAGAAGAAGTAAAGCCGTCACTGTTTGCAGATGACATGATACTATACATAGAGAATCCTAAAGATGCTACCAGAAAACTACTACAGCTAATCAGTGAATTTGGTAAAGTAGCAGGATACAAAATTAATGCACAGAAATATCTGGCATTCCTATATACTAGCGATGAAAAATCTGAAAGTGAAATCAAGAAAGCACTCCCATTTCCCATTGCAACAAAAAGAATAAAATACCTAGGAATAATTCTACCTAGGGAGACAAAAGACCTGTATGCAGAAAATTATAAGACACTGATGAAAGAAATTAAAGATGATACAAACAGATGGAGGGATATACCATGTTCTTGGATTGGAAGAATCAACATTGTGAATATGACTCTACTACCCAAAGCAATCTATAGATTCAATGCAATCCCTATCAAACTGCCACGGGCATTTTTCACAGAAATAGAACAAAATAATTCACAATTTGTATGGAAACACAAAAGACCCTGAATAGCTAAAGCCATCTTGAGGATGAAAAACGGAGCTGGAGGAATCAGGCTCCCTGACTTCAGACTATACTACAAAGCTACAGTAATCAAGACAGTATGGTACCAGCACAAAAACAGAATGATAGATCAATGGAACGGAATAAAAATCCCAGAGATAAACCCACGCACATATGGACACCTTATCTTTGATAAAGGTGGCAGGGATATACAGTGGAGAAAGGGCAGCCTCTTCAATAAGTGGTGCTGGGAAAACTGGACAGCTACATGTAAAAGTATGAGCCTAGATCACTCCCTAACACCATACATAAAAATAAGCTCAAAATGGATTAAAGACCTAAATGTAAGGCCAGACACTATTAAAGTCTTCGAGGAAAACATAGGCAGAACACTCTATGACATAAATCACAGCAAGATCCTTTTTGACCCACCTCCTAGAGCAATGGAACTAAAAACAAAAATAAACAAATGGGACCTAATGAAACTTCAAAGCTTTTGCACAGCAAAGGAAACCATAAACAAGACCAAAAGACAACCCTCAGAATGGGAGAAAATATTTGCAAATGAAGCAACTGACAAAGGATTAATCTCCAATATTTACAAGCAGCTTATGCAGCTCAATAACAAAAAAACAAACAACCTAATCCAAAAATGGGCAGAAGACCTAAATAGACATTTCTCCAAAGAAGATATGCAGAATGCCAACAAACACATGAAAGAATGCTCAACATCATTAATCATTAGAGAAATGCAAATCAAAACTACAATGAGATATCATCTCACACCAGTCAGAATGGCCATCGTCAAAAAATCTAGAAATAATAAATGCTGGAGAGGGTGTGGAAAAAGGTAACCCTCTTGCACTGCTGGTGGGAATGTGAATTGGTTCAGCCACTGTGGAGAACAGTATGGAGGTCCCTTAAAAAACTAAAAATAGGACTGCCATATGACCCAGCAATCCCACTACTGGGCATATACCCTGAGAAAACCAAAATTCAAAAAGAGTCATGTACCAAAATGTTCATTGCAGCTCTATTTACAATAGCCTGGAGATGGAAACAACCTAAGTGCCCATCATCAGATGAATGGATAAAGAAGAGTGGCACATATACACAATGGAATATTACTCAGTGATAAAAAGAAACAAAATTGAGCTATTTGTAATGAGGTGGATAGACCTCGAGTCTGTCATACAGAGTGAAGTAAGGCAGAAAGAGAAAGACAAATACCATATGCTAACACATATATATGGAATTTAAGAGAAAAAACAATGTTATGAAGAACCTAGGGGTAAGACAGGAATAAAGACACAGACCTACTGGGGAATGGACTTGAGGATACGGGGAAGGGAAGGGTGAGCTATGAGAGGGCGAGGGAGGGGCATGGACGTATATATACTAACAAACGTAAGGTAGATAGCTAGTGGGAAGCTGCCGCTTGGCACAGGGATATCGGCTTGGTGCTTTGTGACCGCCTGGAGGGGTGGAATAGGGAGGGAGAGAGGGAGGGATACGCAAGATGGAAAAATATGTGAACGTCTGTATATATATAACTGATTCACTTTGTTATAAAGTAGAAACTGACACACCATTGTAGACCAATTATACCCCAATAAAGATGTTAAAAAAAATTAAAAATAGTATTACCATATGATCTAGTGATCCCACTACTGGGCATATACCCAGAGTAAATCATAATTCAAAAAGACACATGCACCCCAATGTTCATTGCAGCACTATTTACAATAGCCAGGTCGTGGAAGCAACCTAAATGCCCATCGACAGACGAATGGATAAAGAAGATATGGTACATATATACGATGGAATATTACTCAGCCATAAAATGGAATGAAATTGGGTCATTTTTAGAGACTTGGATGGACCTAGAGACTGTCATACAGAGTGAAGTAAGTCAGAAAGAGAAAAACAAATATCATATATTAACGCATATATGTGGTACCTAGAAAAATGGTAGAGATGAACCGGTTTGCAGGGCAGAAATTGAGACACAGATGTAGAGAACAAACGTATGGACACCAAAGGGGGAAAGCAGCTGGCGGGTGGGGATGGTGGTGTGATCATTTGGGCCATTGGGATTGACATGGTTACACTGATGTGTGTAAAATGGATGACTATTAAGAACCTGCTGTATAAAAAAATAAATTAAATAAAAATTAAAATTAAAAAAAAAGAAGTAACAAAATCCTCTTTATCCACACTTAACCTATGTAAAATGGAAATTTAAATTTAAAATTTTTGGTGTATTTAGAAACATGTATGTTTATCTTCAGGTTGTTGCAATTCTAAATCAAGACATTTGACTAATAGTTTATAATTCTTATTTTGTTGTTTTACAAACACTAAAATATAGTACTCCTTTTTCTCCCCCTGCCCCTAACTCTTACACTCAGGAATCTAGGCATGTATTAGGATACACTCAAATCCTGCAAATTTTACCACTTATGGTCCTAACTACTGGGAGGACACTGCCAATTTGGGTTTACATTGTGGGTGTTTCAGAGATATAGACTAAGCAGTCTCTTCAAATTATTTCAGAAAACTCAAAGCCACAAGCATCCTTAGAATGTGTCAAGTGGTTTGTGTCTGGCTCTTGTGAATGAGGTGGGTGGTTTACAAACTATTGTTCTTGTTTAAGAATTGAAAAGTAACTGAACTTTAGCTACAAAATTTAGCTGAGAGAATAGGTTTTTAAAAAGTAAAAACATTATGCTCTTGATGTATCATTTAGTACAAAATAACATGTAAACTACAATTTAATCTTTATTTTAAGATACCTTTTTTGAATTCTTGAATTTGCATTAATCAATTGTCTAATACATTTTGAAATATTGGAAAAAAAATACTTAAATTTCATGATAGGTCAGCATCACTTACAGATGTACCAGAGTAAATCATAAAACAATATTCTTTCTGGAAAACTCACAGGGAGCCCCTTAGTCTCCCCATTTCTCTCCATCTGCCTTTTTAACCATATTACTCTTGCTTCTGTCTGTTCACCAACATTTATGGAATTTCTGTCCACCTGCTACTAAGTCCAACCTGACTGCTTCCTCTACTTGGCCCATGGGGGTCTATGCAATGTGCTCCACAAGCATGCAGAACACATTCCACAGTGCCTAAAGTGTCTGTTTTTGCTCTTTTGTGTGTGTTTCCCTGTTTGTCTTTGTTTTGGAGTGACCGTGTTATTCTTGAGGTAAAGTCTTCACCACATGGACAATTCTCTGTGACTTCTTGGAAAATATTTAAGTTTTTAATGAGGAGCATGAGGCTGGGCCTGACTTGGCTTTACTGTTTTTTCTTTCTATGCCTTGTTTGTTTGATATCATGTTTCTTTGATCTGACATTCTTGTTTAACTTTTGTTCTCAATTAAATATAAAGATTGAATAGATAAGACTCTAGGTCACATATTTGGCTCATTTAGCACAAGTGTATAGTACATAATACTCCCATGAACGACAGTAAAAATAAAATTGAGTTTTCACTTTATTACAATTAATAAGACTAATTAGGTCATTCATAAATCTCCTTCCAAATTGAACACTATGTCTGTTGTCTGTGAATATGAAATATCATGTGGTCTGCCTTTGGGGAAAAAATAGAAATGTGTCAAGAATAAGAATATTTTGGAAGAAAGAATAGTCTTAAAAAAATCATGTGTCAAAGTTGTTGACATTCTCATAAAGGAAAGAGTGGCATGAAACAGATCACTGAGGTCAACAAGAGAGATTCTTGACAGATTAAAGAGTTTTGATTGATTAAACTCCAGACTTTCTAATATAAGTATATTTTATAATCCTTACTGTGTATGCCAGAAGATTTATGATTAAAATATTCTTCGCTTAACTGACTTTGGATTTTCAGAGTCATTTATTTGTCAAAAGAAGTAGAATATACTTACTTACCTATCTTTAATACATTTCTATACTAGAACCTGAATTTTTTTTCTGTTGGAACCACATCAAAATTTACCATCTTCTAACATCAATTTTCTTTCTCTTTTTTTCTTTTATAATACATAAATTGAGATACTAATGGAATCTTTGTTCCCAAAATGGACTCATGAGATTATACAAAATGAAACAATTTTCCCTTCCTATCCCCAATTCTGGTACCAAGTGTTTCCAGTTTAAAGAAGTGTGTTTTCTTGACTATTAGGTGTCAGGTAGATCTTTACATTTGGCAGGTGTATCTGGTGCAAAACTTGGCTGTACATTCAAAAAAGTTAATCAAATATTTTACAACTTTTATTGGCTAATTATGCAATTATAAAATTCACAGCTCATTTTTAGTCTTACATTTAAAAAATGAAGTAAGTTGAAAGATAGAAAATGTAGGGTGGTAAACAAGGCCTGTGCTCTCAACATTGTTGGATCTTTGCACACAGAGTGTTTTTAGTGGGTAAACTTTCATTAATGAGGAAAATTTACCCCAAGAGTTTATTCATTTTTTAAATTAATTAATTTTGGCTGTGTTGGGTCTTTGTTGCTGTGTGCAGGTTATCTCTAGCTATGGCAAATGGGAGCCACCTTTCATTGTGGTGCATGGGTTTCTCATTGCAGTGGCTTCTCTTGTTGCAGAGCACAGTCTCTAGGCATGCGAGCTTCAGAAGTTGTGGCATGTGGGCTCAATAGTTGTGGCTCACAGGCTCTAGAGCACAGGCTCAGTAGTTGTGGCATACAGGCTTAGTTGCTCCGTGGCATGTGGGATCCTCCAGGACCAGGGCTCGAACCCATGTCCCCTGCATTGGCAGGTGGACTCTTAACCACTGCACTATGAGGGAAGTCCCTATTCATTTTTTAAAGCATACACATTTTCTGAGAAAAAAGGTTTGTCGTACTTCACTAAAAATATGCACTCTTAATGTATCCTGCAATGAGCAACAATATTATTGAACTTGACAGAGTTCACAATTAATTAACAAAATTTTCCATTCCCCTCCTTGGAGATTGTGTTGGTATTAAACAGTTTTCACTGACATTGGAGGAAGTTTACAATACCTAATATTTTTGAAAAGCAAGTGAAATTCAATCTTAGAAAAAATTAGCAAGCTAAATATCAGCATATATTTCTTACTAACTTTTGCTCTGGAAGGAAAGCATATGGTTGGAAAATTAAGGACTTATTCATATCTGTTCACTGGAAGAGCTCAAAGCAAATCCTGAGTAAATGTACCAGCAACCACATCCTTCAGGGTAATAACACTTTAGGAGAATGATTCAGAGACCTGAGGGAGGTGAACCAAGGATCCTTTTGACTTTTATTTATTGCACAGCATAGAATGACCACAGTTGGAAAAGAGAAACATGTCTTTCCTGCAGGGTAAAGAATGAAAAAGCCAGAGAATTTATTAGTATTCCATAAGACCAAGAGCTAGCAATTAAATTTGGCCAAAGTGAAAATGAAAATCTGAATATAAGAAATAAAGAGTTCACTTAACAAAAGTATATATATCCACACACATGTATGCAGGCAAATGCACAAACACACACACACAAAACTGAGCAAGGCTAAAAGCTTCCCATTTATTCAGAAAGTTCCATGTTTTGCTGAAGTAAGTTTTTGTTTTGTTTTTTTTTTTTTGAGTTACCAAACTTTGAATATATAACTGCATGTACAAATTGAAAGTAAGATGCTTATGGTACAAAATGTCCAGCTTTCCTTTTAGAGACACCATGTGTAATCATTTTGTACCTCAGTTTCCAAATGCAAGCATGTTCAACAATTTTTAATACATTAAAAGAAAATCAACTCATGGCTTACCCTGTGTTCTCAATGCACATGTTTATAAAGGTTTAAAAATCAGATATTTTTAGACATTGGCATCCCAGGGGTCTGGCAAGGTGTGGGTCTTAATGAAGCTGTGAAGCAGCTGGGAAACCCATTGCTCTATTTCATTGCCTCACCCCCTTCTTATCTGAAACAGCTATTCTTCTGCATCATGTGTCCCTTCAGACAGAGGCTCTGTGCTTATTTGGAGTCGTCACAGGGACATAAGACTCAATTGTGAGTCTGAGACATTCAGTGCCTAGAACATATTTTTCTTGGGTGTTAAATTTAGCTAGTACCCTCTGAGAACTTGGCATCTCCCAAGACACTGTCTAGATGTGTTGCCTGGTCTTCTGGAGCTTATGGGACTCATTGTCTTCTGCCTTCTGGTTTGGGAGTCCTCTAAACAGCATCAACGCTTCAGAACATCTTCTAAATCAAGATGCCTAGCCTTTTGTGTGCCATAGACCTGTGTGACATTCTGATGATGCCCATGGATCAATTCGCTTAATATTGTTATAAATTTATTTAAAGAAAAACAAAAAGACCTATTATATTAAAATACATTATCAAATAGTATAAACACATTTGTGATATGATAACATCTGAGTACCTTCATTAGCACATTAACAAATGTGATAGATATAGCGGTGGATCTTTCAACTACAGTGATCTTGAAGTAGTGATAATCATCAAGATTATTTTGAGGTATCTATAACAACTGTAATATGACATAAGTATCTGTAATTTTTTATTGACATATAGTTGATATACAATATTATGTAAGTTACAGGTGTACAGCATAGTGATTCACAATTTTTAAAGGTTGTACTCCATTTATAATTATTATAAAATATTGTCTGTATCCCTGTGTTGTACAGTATAGCCTTGTCACTTATTTTATACATAAGGGGAGGTTTTTAGAAGTAAAAATCTGTAATTTCTACTGGTAAAAACTCTTATGTACTGTTACTCCTGTTGAGATTTGTTTTTACATTCATATTGAAAAGATGCTAAAGTGTAGTTAGGGCTTATTGAGAAAAAATGATGTACTATTTTGCATTTATGCTCACAGAGCTCCTAAATTCTCACCTGTGGGCTCCAAGTTAAGAATTTCCTATTAATATGATTTAGGCTTTTACAAAATGCAAGAAGTATCAGAAAGCTCCTCTTACTACATTTTGTCACCCTGAAAATACTACCTGGGGCAAAATATCACAAAGCCTGATTTTCTGATTAATCTGTGAAAAGAGAGAATTTCAATGAAGACAAAAGCCATTTAATCGTTCACTATATATATTTTCATTGGAATAATATCCAATCCACATTTACCCCCACAAAAAATAATCCTGCTGTGTAGCACTAAATTCTGAAAAGCGCTATACACATAGAGAAAAATACGCCTTTAGAAATGGTCGAGGAAACGAACAATATTAAACAATCTTCAATCAGCACAGCACTGTTGCATAAATCCTCAAAAGTCTCATGGGTCTCCAATTTCTTTAAGTTCTTATTTTTCACATGGATTCACACATAGTTTTTGTAAGCTAGGCTTTGTCTCTGCTGTCAGAATCCTTGTCACCTGCTCCATCATATTCTTTCTGTACCTGTATGTCTCTCTAACCATAGACAGGTACCAGGGGAGGAAGACTACAACTCCCACTAGGGGTTTGGCATTAGCAAGACCCAGATATACAATCAGAGAGGCTCTTGCATTTTAGTCTTCTCCTTCTGGTTGCACCTCAACTGCCTGCAAATTCAGACTAGGTTCTAAAATGCATTGTAGATGGGAGTTGGGCTTACTGTGCAGTGGAGTGAAGTGTGAGCTATGGATTAGGGTCAGAAAGAGAGAATAAAGATGTCAGAAATAAGAATTCTCAAGCCAAGATTACTTCTCTCCATTGAATATTAGTGTGAAGAAATAGAGAATTGATGTTGGGGATATTTTTTAGTGATTAGATATTGACTCATTTCTTGTCATATTAATTGGTTTGAAATCATCACAGAATCAACAGTGGAGGGATTTTAAAGAACATTTTAAGTGCTTTGCCCAATAGACAATAGAAAGTTTTTCCAAAGATAAAAGTAGAACCAAAGAATGTTCATGTCACTGTCACTGAACTAAGTGTTACTGAATGAGGAATATGGTTTTGATTATAGAAGTACTAAATAAGAAAAAAAGAAAATAAATGGAGATCATTTTACACAGTACTAATTGTTTTACACAAAGTAAGCCAAGCCCAATATCTTAGTCTTTTTTAATCACTTTCTTTTTATTTTCTATAGAATAATTCTCTTTTTCACCCTCAGACTTTTACCAGTTTTTTAACCCAAGGATAAAGGAACTTCCTTTTACATACAAAATTCATTAACTCTAGTCCAAACCGCAAAGAGGTGATGCTGGGCCTATCACAGATGTATTTCATGGTTGATCAAATAGTGTTTTCATGATATATGTGAAATGCTACAAGCTAACCTGCCAATGGGGCATAAAACAGTCTGCACTTTTGCTTCATAAAAGCAGACATGATGGATGTGGACAATTTCATTTTCAAATTGTGGCTTTGAATTTTGTAATACCAGAAAAAATGGAAATAGGAAGAATGGAAATGCAACAGAGTACTATTTTCAGGCAAATGTGAGATGTTCTGAGGTGATTATTGATTTAGCAGTCATAAAGCAAGGTGTCCAAGAAACTACAACAACTAATAACAGAATCATATGGAAATAGGTCTCTAGAGTTCAAAGTCACATCCTCTGCCCCCAAGTAGTTTCTCCACTCAGCTGGCAATTGTTCCCCCAATCAGTATGTGACTAAACAAAGCTAAAGAATGAAAGTTTTAAAAGGTTCAATTTATAGCTATTTAAATTGCTACAAGTAAAAACATTTACAAATTATGGCGATGATACTGCAACATTTTTAAAAATTTGTTATTTCTTCTTAGATAAAACAACCAGAGCTAACACAAGGATACTAAGAACAATTTCATCATTAGTCAATGCATTTTTAAAGATAAGAAAATTAAAGAGAGGTATCACTGTGAGTGAAAAATGAAATACATCATAAGTCCTACATAGATTCTATTGAATTAAATTGAAAAGAAAAATAGAGTAGATTAAAATTTCTATCAGTAATTTTTTAATAAGTTCTGGAAATCACACCTAACAATAATTAATAAATGGCTATAGTACATCTGAAATGGACATTTATAGTAGCAGAGAAAGCATAAAAGATTTCACTGATATTAAAATAATTTTCATCAGTTATATTCACCAGTAACATTGTCAAGTGTGATAATTTTCAAAATATAGTCATGATATTTGCAAATAAATCTGTGAGAGGTGCAATGTAAGAACTAAGCACATGTTAAAGATATGATAGTATAGAATCCAACATACATTCTGTTTCTGTCCATTCCTTCTTCCTTCTTTCCTTCCTTCCTCTCTCATTTTATTTTCTTCCATTCTCCCCATTGCTTCTCTCTCTCTCTTTTTCTATGTAATCCAGAGCTGCTCAATCAGTTTTATTAGGCTAGGCTCAGTTTTCTGGACTAGTGGTTCAGTATAATATAAGATAGAGTCTCTGCCTGTGAAGAACTCAATATTGTGGTGGAGAAAGACTTACAGAAGAATATTTCTAAAATTCTGTTTGCTATATCATGGCAATCTACAAGAAGCTCTTAGACACAGAAAATGGAAGACTGATAAGGCCTGAAGGGCTGAGCAGATGATTATTTTAGCTAATGATTAAAACACTGGTTTGAGATGCCTCTAGGTAGGCAGAGGTTTGAAGTAAGACTACTTTTTTCAGAGAATTACAAGGAGTTCAGCATTTCCAAAATATCATGTAAATAAGGACTGATGTTCAACAAAGATGAAAAAGGAGAGAGGCTGCAGAGTATCTGGAAGACAATGGAATAACTCTGATGTGTTTTAGAAAGAGAAATGCATCCACTGACTGAATTAAGTAAAGGATTCCAGTGGAAACTCAATTTATTCAAGATGATTATGAGTCCCTGTTACATCCTTTCCTGTTCATTTCTTTTATAAAATGTGGTTATTTGTTCAATACCCATCTGCTTGTTAAATGATAGACTGTAAACTCAAAAAAAAATGAAAATAATATACCTATATTATGATCGTTGTATCACCAATGACAACCACAGTGCCTGTCACAGGGTAGGTGCTCCATGATTATTTACTAAATGAATAAACAGATTATTTTAGTCTGAGCATATGAGGAATCAATAGTTAAATACTATATAGTTTTTTTTCATAAGGCCTATTGCGTCTAAAGTGTTGGCTATCTGGTTGACAGTAATTACACTGAATGCAGACTCATAAAGGTAACCTCCCAATAGTCTCTTCTACTGGTTATTCAGTCAAACACAAATCTAGAAAATTCTGTAAAAGGACTTTACAGGTATAATTAGGTAACTAATTAGCTGACCTTAAGATAGGGAGATTTTTCGGCATTATACAATGGAGCTAAATGTAACACGTGGAACCTTAAAAATACAAGAGGAAAGCAGCAGAGTCAATCAGAGACATGCAGCAGAAGGATAAATCCGGGAGATTCAAAGCTTGAAGGAGACTTGACCCAAAGGTTTTAGAGCTAGTCCACATGGAAAACATGAGAAATAACATGGCCACTGCCCAGGAGCAGAGCCTGGCCCTGGTGGGTGGCCTACAGGGAAACTGAGATCTCAATCCTATAATTGCAAGGCACTCAATAGGACCATCAACCCAAATGTGCCTCAAAGAAGATTCATTTCCAGAGTCTCCAAAAAGGAACACAGCCCTGCAAACATTTTGATTTTGGTCTTGTGAAATCCAGAGCAGAGGATCCAGCTAAGCTATGCTATGCCCAGACTCGTGACTCACAGAAACTGTGAGATAATAAATGGGTGTTATTTTATGCTGTTAAATGTGTGGTAATTTTATAGCAGCAATAGAAAACTAAAACAAGTGGTTATAATACTTGTTGCTTAAAAATATGTGCAAAAGCAAGCTTCTAATGAAGTCCCAGATATTCAAATGTTATTCTATTGCAGTACATATTAAATAAAGGCCTAATGTATTTCTGAAAAGGCACTTTCAAAAATGAGAGAAGAGAAAATATTGGAGTGAGAGTTATACTCTATCAGAAATGCAGGGTCATTGCTACCATCCCCTTTAAGCATCCTGAGCTCAACATTGGATCACAGTTTAACAAGCAAGATGACTATTGAAAAAGAAAGTGTGGGGAGGTTATGTCTCCAGTTTGGAGAGGTATGTGAAGGAAGGGATTTCTGTCTGTAGGTCTCAGTGGTAATGGTGAAGTGTAAGATTTTCTGCTGAGCATGCAATGGTCAGGAATTAAGCATGGAATTTGAGCTGAATCTGTGGAAATAATTGAACTGTGACAAGAAATAAAGGTTGTTGAGAGTTCCAGAGAACAAGATTATGACAAAGATTTACCTGTATACATGCTGGACCTCTATCCATCCAGAAGATTCAGGTAGGGTCATTTAAAGAATCTTCTGCAAAACATAAGCATTTTTTAAAATTTGTTTTTGTTTTGTTTTGCTCAGGCAAGAGAAAAAGAAAATTACTTAAATCTTTTTTTGGTAATTTAAATTATTTAGATCAATAAATAGCCTGAACAGTTCTGAAACTAAGATTCAGTTCCTAATGCTTAACATATTAAAAATTATGGAACCAGATCAAATTTCTAAAAGTCTATAAGAATTATATAAAACAAATAAAATGTACACTAATGGCAACACTTTAATGTGACTGATCATGTTGTTTGCTGGATGAAGTAATGTATTGAAAGACAACCCCAGAACTTTTGCTCTCTGACTAGAGTTTTGGTGTTCTGCCTGTGTGCTGGGCACCTGCATGTTTGAACTCTTCCACAGCTCTTTCCAAACCTGTGCACAAGCTCTGTGGTCCTACACTTGACTAACGTATACCATTTACAAGTTATCTTATCCTCTTATTATTCTTTTTTAAATTTTTACTTATATTTATTTACTTATTTTTAGTTTTTATTAGAATATAGTTGATTTACAGTGTTGTGTTAGTTTCAGGTATACAGCAAAGTGAATCTGTTATACATGTGCATACATCCACTCTTTTTAGATTCTTTTCCCATATAGGCCATTACAGAGCACTGAGTAGTATTCCCTGTGCTATACAGTAGGTCCTTATTGGTTATCTATTTTATATATAGTAGCGTGTATATGTCAATCCCAATCTTCCAATTTATCCTTTCCCCTCCCTTACTTCTTGGTAAGATACATGCACCCCAATGTTCATTGCAGCACTAGTCACAATAGCTGGGACATGGAAGCAACCAAAATATCCATCAACAGAGGAATGGATAAAGAAGATGTGATACATGTATACAGTGGAATATTACTCAGCCCTAACAAAGAATGAAATAATACCATTTGCAGCAACATAGATGAATCTAGAGATTGTCATACTGAGTGAGGTAAGTCAGACAGAGAAAGACAAATACCATATGATATCACCTATATGTGGAATCTTAAACAAAAATGGGTACAAATCAACTGATCTACAAAACAGAAATAGAGTTACAGGTGTAGAAAATAAACGTCTTATTCTTATTATCCTATCATAATTAAATTCAGACTACGTTATACCAACATGTTTGTTAAGGCACAGGCATTGTATCATTCACATATTTTAACATGCTTATATTAATTTTTAATCAAAGGCTATATACTTTTATTTTTAAAATATGAGTACATGGGGGTCTTTCCTGCTGGCTCAGTGGTTAAGAATCTGCCTGCCGATGCAAGGGACACGGGTTCGTGCCCCAGTCTGGGAAGATCCCACATGCCGCGGAGCGGCTGTGCCTGTGAGCCATGGCCGCTGAGCCTGCGCGTCCAGAGCCTGTGCTCTGCAACGGGAGAGGCCACAACAGTGAGAGGCCCGCGTACTGAAAAAAAAAAAAAAAAAAAAAGAGTACATGATTAAACAAGCACGAAAAACAAACGAACATCACAAAGACTATAGCCTTCCTCCTGAGGGTGATCCCTTTGTCCTGCATCCCCTGCACAGCCAACCATGCTTACCATTTCTTGTGACCATTCTAGAAACCATTTGCTTATGTATGTGTAGGTGAGCACATGCATGTATAATTACACTTACACATTCTTTTAGTATTCCTGTGAAAGCTGTCTTGTGCCTTGCTGGCTCCACATAATGTTTTGAATTTTTTTTCTTATTCCTTTATTGTTTTAGTGACTAAACAGTATTCCATTTTTAAGTCTATGTCATAATTTCTTTAATCCCCTATTGATAATCCTTAGTTGTTTATCACTACAAACTGTGCTGCATTGGATATTTAAATATATATATTTAATATTTCACATTTTCCTTTACCCCATAATACTTTTTAAAATAGACTTTGTTTTTTGAATAATTTTAACTTCAGGCAAAATTTAGTGCAAAGTATAGAGATTTCCCAGATACTCCTTGCCTGACTCATGCACAGTCTCCCCCATTATCAGCATTTTCCACCAAAGTGGTACATTTCTTACAATTGATGAAACTACTTTCATGCGTTATTATAACCCAAAGTCCATGGTTTACATTACAGTTCACTTTTAATGTACAGTCTATGGGTTTGGACAAAGGTATAATGACGTATCTCCTGTTACAGTATCATACAGAGTATTTTTACTGCCCTAAAAGTACTTAGTGCTCCATGTATTCATTCTGTATTAATTTTTAGTTCATCCATAGAATGCAAAAAAGTATAGAACATTAAGGTAGTATCCTGGGAAAGAGTTTGTAAAATACCTTTGTACAGGTTCTTCAAAGAGTGAGGTGAAATCTCGGTTTCAATTTAGCAGGTTCAGGTTGCTACCAAACAAAGTAACATTGCTGACAATCACTTTGATTGCTTATTCAGCTGAGAGAAAGCTGAGAGAAATGGAAATGTGAAATTGGCACTAGGACCATGGGCTTCCCCACAGACTGATGGACCCTGGTTAGATGCCACAGTCCACAATAGTCAAGAAGAAAAGGAAGTATGTAAAACTTCTCCTTGCTGGAAAACACCACTGAAGACAGAAAAATATTTATTTAGAAGCTTTTATTTAATGTAAAAGATGAAAAAAAGAGATGGAAGAAGACTAATGAATAGAGGATAAAGAACGGTGATTTTTTTTTTTAATGGCTAATTGTAGGAGAAAGGTGGAAATTAAAAAAAAGAAATAAGAGTAGGACCACAAAAACTGGATAAGAACATTAAATTCAAAGCAGTCTTAGAATCGGATGGTAATGAAAAAAGCAATAGGAAAACACTGGCTAGGGTTTAATATTCAGACAGTATCAAGACATTTTCAACTTAACACTTTTCATAAAAGTTATAGTTTGAATTCAATATCTTCTATAGTTTGTCTGCAACAGTTTCAGGTTCTTAAATTTCCATTTAATCTACAGGTTTTTAAAGTTGGCTGCTAAAATATGTTCCCAAACAAAACTCAGACCTACCAAAAGAATTAAACAAATTTTATGTACTGTCAAGACAGTTTTAACTCTCCTCAGAAAAAGTAAATAGAAAAAAAGTAGAGTATTACCAACCTCCTACACGCTTAAGATGGGAAAAATATTTTGAATTCAAGTGTCATGTATGCCAATTGCCTTTCAGTAAAATAAAGTAAGACTTTAACCAGATTGGGATACTGATGTTTCTAAAAAGCTTCATATATACTGATATTTTAGGTGTTTTTGATGATGTATTCATAAATAATGGTTCTATAACATGCAAATATACTGTTGAAGAGTATTTCTAACATGCTTGGAAAGGGATGCTGTGCTTTTAAAACATGTGCTGTGAATTGTATTAACAATATCTAACATATGGTTAACCATTTATTTTGTTTGTAGAGAGCACTACCTAGAGATATTTTATTCTTAATTTATATTCACATAAAAATTAATAGTTTATGCACATGAAAGAGTGTAGCACAGCATTCTATATTATTAATACTGAATTAAAATTAAAATTGATAATATTTAAGAAAAAAATAAAAATAAATATAGATAGCAGGTAGACAAAAGACATAGATTTATGCAAGTATTGATCAATATATACAGTATATGTTTCAAATTAAACAAAATATACTGCAGTTGATCATGTTTAGCAATGAACATTCAAATAAATATTGTGATTCAACAGTGTTTTATTAAAACAGTTATGATTAACTTGTAATTACCTTTACAATAGGGATTTTACAAGTCTGTATCTTTGCAAAGCTTCTGAAGTATAGTAGGAACTCAATAAATAAATTTCTAAAAATTGAAATTTATAGTTTAAAAATATAGTTTAAAAATATACTGTATTCTAATAGTTGCCTATGGTCTTTAACCAGAGGTATTTATCCTATGTGACTTGCTCACACGGTTTTTGCCAAATTATTTTTGGAAAAAAAGTATGGACAAAGGAATACACATTAAAAAGTGCTCAATATGACTAATTATCAGGGAAATGTGAATCAAAATCAAAATAAGTGGTCACCTCATAACTGTTAGGTGGCTATGATCTGAATAAAGCTGAAAGAGCAAGTATTGGTGAGGATGTGGAAAACTGAATCTTTGTGCCCTGTTTGTGGGAAAGTAAATTAGTGTGGTCACTATGGAAAACAGTATGACAGACCCTCAAAAAAAGAAAAAAATAGAACTATTATATGATCTAGCAATCCTACTTCTGGGGGTATATACTTTTTAGATTATATTTCTTTATTTATAATTTTTTTTTTAATTTTCCAGGGAACACATATTAATTGAAGAAAAATACTATCTCATATAAGATTAATAATTTAAAAAATGGCTTATCCATAATATAATTCTAAAGACAAAATTATGATTTTTTTATTGAGGCCTTAGACTCAATTCTAATTGTTGGCAGGATATACCTGTATCATTATGCTCCTTTTTAAAAATTGAGTTAGAGATACTTGTTACATAATAAGTAATTAGGCGAAAATAAATTTATGGTTATTTTTGTTTAAATTCATTTTTATAATTATTTGGAGTTCATAACATAATCAACACTTTTTAAATTAGAGTTGTTTCTTTGAAAAAAAATGTTATTTGTTGTTTTCTCATCAATCTTGATTAAAAGTTTTCCAAAGTATCTCAGTAATATTCCTTTCTTAATTTTATATATATAACAATTTTGCTGTTTTGTGATCCTTTTTATTTTATAAGTTCTATTTGATTATTATGATATCTTGATATCAATTATATCAAGAAATATAATTGATTTTGTGTACTTGTTTCTTAACCAGCCACTTATTGAACTTATTTATTAACTTCAATATATTTTGTTTTTCTACTAGAAAATCACATTACCAAAAATGATAAAATTAGCTCTCATTTTACATTATTTTATAATTCACCAGTATATATCTTAACTTACTGAATTATCTAGAACTCTATCAAATTGTGAAATAGTAATATTGATAAGAAATTTTCATATTCTCATTTTATCTGATGCTGACTACATCTAGGTGTTCAACATTAAATGTGACCCCAGAGTGTGATTTTTAAATAATATATATCATGTTGAAGAACATATATATTTCAATTATTAATTTTCTAAAAAAAAAAAATCCTTTTTCAAATCAGGAGAGAATAAAACATTTTTATTAAATACATTTTATCATCTATTACAAATGGCCAATTTGTTTTATTCATTTAGCCAGTACATGTAAGGTATTATGTTATTAGATTCCTCAGTGAATTCCTCAGTGAGTCTAAGGCCTCAATAAAAAAATCATAATTTTGTCTTTAGAATTATATTATGGATAAGCTATTTTTTAAATTATTAACCTTATATGAGATAGTATTTTTCTTCAATTAATATGTGTTCCCTGGAAAATTTAAAATAATTTTATAAATAAAGAAATATAGTCTAAAAAGTATATACCCCCAGAAGTAGGATTGCTAGATCATATAATAGTTCTATTTTTTTCTTTTTTTGAGGGTCTGTCATACTGTCTTCCATAGTGACCACACTAATTTACTTTTTATTTTTTTTTTAACATCTTTATTGGGGTATAATTGCTCTACAATGATGTGTCAGTTTCTACCTTATAACAAAGTGAATCAGTTGTACATATACACACGTTCACATATTTCTTCCCTCTTGCGTCTCCCTCCCTCCCTCCCTCCCTATCCCACCCCTCCAGGCGGTCACAAAGCACCGAGACGATATCCCTGTGCAAAGCGGCTGCTTCCCACTAGCTATCTACCTTATGTTTGTTAGTATACTAACAAACGTTACTCCTGGTGTCTTACACTTGCTGTTATTCCTGATACAGTATTGTATTGTTATTTTTCACATGTGATTTTAAAATATTTTATTTGTTTTGCTCATCTATATTAATAAAGATATCCTCATAAATGTATTTCCTCACATTCTTCATATGCCATGATATATGTGTCATGAATTTTTAACATATAGTATTCAAATTACTTAATTCATTGTGATTTCTAAGTATTTTAGCATATGTTTTATTTATTTCTTTATCCTTTTCTGTTCACATGTGTATAATACCTATGTGGTTCTTAATTTAAGTCTTTATGTTTTCTCTGTTTTCTCAATTTTTTCACTTCCTATGAATCTGGTGTATGTTTATTAGTATTATCTAAGAACAATCACACTCTGCGATTCATATTCACATGATCTCTTTTTTTTTTTTTTTTTTTTTTAACATCTTTATTGGGTTAAAATTGCTCTACAATAGTGTGTCAGTTTCTACTTTATAACAAAGTGAATCAGTTATATATATACAGACGTTCACATATTTCTTCCCTCTTGCGTCTCCCTCCTTCTTTCTCTCCCTATCCCACCCCTCCAGGCAGTCACAAAGCACCGAGCTGATATCCCTGTTCCAAGCGGCTGCTTCCCATTAGCTATCTACCTTACGTTTGTTAGTATATATATGTCCATGCCCCTCCCTCGCCCTCCCATAGCTCACCCCTCCCCCTCCCCATATCCTCAAGTCCGTTCTCCAGTAGGTCTGTGTCTTTATTCCTGTCTTACCCCTAGGTTCTTCATAACATTTTTTTTTTCTTAAATTCCATATATATGTGTTAGCATACGGTATTTGTCTTTGTCTTTCTGACTTACTTCACTCTGTATGACAGACTCGAGGTCTATCCACCTCATTACGAATAGCTCAATTTCGTTTCTTTTTAACGCTGAGTAATATTCCATTGTGTATATGTGCCACATCTTCTTTATCCATTCATCTGACGATGGGCACTTAGGTTGTTTCCATCTCCGGGCTATTGGAAATAGAGCTGCGATGAACATTTTGGTACACGCCTCTTTTTCAATTTTGGTTTTCTCAGGGTATATGCCCAGTAGTGGGATTGCTGGGTCATATGGTAGTTCTATTTGTAGTTTTTTAAGGAACCTCCAAACTGTTCTCCATAGTGGCTGAACCAATTCACATTCCCACCAGCAGTGCAAGAGGGTTCCCTTTTCTCCACACCCTCTCCAGCATTTATTGTTTCTAGATTTTTTGATGATGGCCATTCTAACTGGTGTGAGATGATATCTCATTGTAGTTTTGATTTGCATTTCTCTAATGATTAATGATGTTGAGCATTCTTTCATGTGTTTGTTGGCAGTCTGCATGTCTTCTTTGGAGAAATGTCTATTTAGGTCTTCTGCCCATTTTTGGATTGGGTTGTTTGTTTTTCTGTTATTGAGCTGCATAAGCTGCTTGTAAATTTTGGAGATTAATCCTTTGTCAGTTGCTTCATTTGCAAATATTTTCTCCCATTCTGAGGGTTGTCTTTTGGTCTTGTTTATGGTTTCCTTTGCTGTGCAAAAGCTTTGAAGTTTCATTAGGTCCCATTTGTTTATTTTTGTTTTTATTTCCATTGCTCTAGGAGGTGGGTCAAAAAGGATCTTGCTGTGATTTATGTCATAGAGTGTTCTGCCTATGTTTTCCTCTAAAAGTTTGATAGTTTCTGGCCTTACATTTAGGTCTTTAATCCATTTTGAGCTTATTTTTGTGTATGGTGTTAGGGAGTGATCTAAGCTCATACTTTTACATGTAGCTGTCCAGTTTTCCCAGCACCACTTATTGAAGAGGCTGTCCTTTCTCCACTGTATATTCCTGCCACCATTATCAAAGATAAGGTGTCCATATGTGCGTGGGTTTATCTCTGGGCTTTCTATTCTGTTCCATTGATCTATCGTTCTGTTTTTGTGCCAGTACCATACTGTCTTGATTACTGTAGCTTTGTAGTATAGTCTGAAGTCAGGGAGCCTGATTCCTCCAGCTCCGTTTTTCGCTCTCAATATTGCTTTAGCTATTCGGGGTCTTTTGTGTTTCCATACAAATTGTGAAATTTTTTGTTCTAGTTCTGTGAAAAATGCCAGTGGCAGTTTGATAGGGATTGCATTGAATCTATAGATTGCTTTGGGTAGTAGAGTCATTTTCACAATGTTGATTCTTCCAATCCAAGAACATGGTATATCCCTCCATCTATTTGTATCGTCTTTAATTTCTTTCATCAGTATCTTATAATTTTCTGCATACAGGTCTTTTGTCTCCCTAGGTAGGTTTATTCCTAGGTATTTTATTCTTTTTGTTGCAATGGTAAATGGGAGTGTTTCCATAATTTCTCTTTCAGATCTTTCATCATTAGTGTATAGGAATGCAAGAGATTTCTGTGCATTCGTTTTGTATCCTGCAGCTTGACCAAATTCATTGATTAGCTCTAGTAGTTTTCTGGTAGCATCTTTAGGATTCTCTACGTATAGTATCATGTCATCTGCAAACAGTGACAGCTTTACTTCTTCTTTTCCGATTTGGATTCCTTTTATTTCCTTTTCTTCTCTGATTGCTGTGGCTAAATCTTCCAAAACTATGTTGAATAAGAGTGGTGAGAGTGGGCAACCTTGTCTTGTTCCTGATCTTAGTGGAAATGCTTTCAGTTTTTCACCATTGAGGATGATGTTGGCTGTGGGTTTGTCATATATGGCCTTTATTATGTTGAGGAAAGGTCCCTCTATGCCTACTTTCTGTAGGGTTTTTATCATAAATGGGTGTTGAATTTTGTCAAAAGCTTTCTCTGCATCTATTGAGATGATCATATGGTTTCTCTCCTTCAATTTGTTAATATGGTTTATCACATTGATAGATTTGCATATATTGAAGAATCCTTGCATTCCTGGAATAAACCCCACTTGATCATGGTGTATGATCCTTTTGATGTGCTGCTGGATTCTGTTTGCTAGTATTTTGTTGAGGATTTTTGCATCTGTGTTCATCAGTGATATTGGCCTGTAGTTTTCTTTCTTTGTGACATCCTTGTCTGGTTTTGGTATCAAGGTGATGGTGGCCTCGTAGAAGGAATTGGGGAGTGTTCCTCCCTCTGCTATGTTTTGGAAGAGTTTGAGAAGGATAGGTGTTAGCTCTTCTCTAAATGCTTGATAGAATTCAGCTGTGAAGCCATCTGGTCCTGGGCTTTTGTTTGTTGGAAGATTTTTAATCACAGTTTCAATTTCAGTGTTTGTGATTGGTCTGTTCATATTTTCTGTTTCTTCCTGATTCAGTCTTGGTAGTTTGTGCATTTCTAAGAATGTGTCCATTTCTTCCAGATTGTCCATTTTATTGGCATAGAGTTGCTTGTAGTAATCTCTCATGATCATTTTTATTTCTGCAGTGTCAGTTGTTACTTCTCCTTTTTCATTTCTAATTCTATTGATTTGAGTCTTCTCCCTTTTTTTTCTTGATGAGTCTGGCTAATGGTTTATCTATTTTGTTTATCTTCTCAAAGAACCAACTTTTAGTTTTATTGATCTTTGCTATTGTTTCCTTCATTTCTTTTTCATTTATTTCTGATCTGATTTTTATAATTTCTTTCCTTCTACTAAATTTGGGGGTTTTTTGTTCTTCTTTCTCTAATTGCTTTAGGTGTAAGGTTAGGTTGTTTATTCGAGATGTTTCCTGCTTCTTAAGGTGGGCTTGTATTGCTATAAACTTCCCTCTTAGAACTGCTTTTGCAGCATCCCATAGGTTTTGGGTCGTTGTGTCTCCATTGTCATTTGTTTCTAGGTATTTTTTAATTTCCTCTTTGATTTATTCAGTGATCACTTCATTATTGAGTAATGTATTGTTTAGCCTCCATGTGTTTGTATTTTTTACAGATCTTTTCCTGTAATTGATATCTAGTCTCATGGCGTTGTGGTCGGAAAAGATACTTGATACAATTTCAATTTTCTTAAATTTACCAAGGCTTGATTTGTGACCCAAGATATGATCTATCCTGGAGAATGTTCCATGAGCACTTGAGAAAAATGTGTATTCTGTTGTTTTTGGATGGAGTGTCCTATAGATATCAATTAAGTCCATCTTGTTTAGTGTATCATTTAAAGCTTGTGTTTCCTTATTTATTTTCATTTTGGATGATCTGTCCATTGGTGAAAGTGGGGTGTTGAAGTCCCCTACTATGAGTGTATTACTGTCGATTTCCCCTTTTATGGCTGTTAGTTTTTGCCTTATGTATTGAGGTGCTCCTGTGTTAGGTGCATAAATATTTACAATTGTTATATCTTCTTCTTGGATCGATCCCTTAATCATTATGTAGTGTCCTTCTTTGTCTCTTGTAATGGTCTTTATTTTAAAGTCTATTTTGTCTGATATGAGAATTGCTACTCCAGCTTTCTTTTGACTTCCATTTGCATGGAATATCTTTTTCCATCCCCTTACTTTCAGTCTGTATGTGTCTCTAGGTCTGAAGTGGGTCTCTTGTAGACAGCATATATATGGGTCTTGTTTTTGTATCCATTCAGCCAATCTGTGTCTTTTGGTGGGAGCATTTAGTCCATTTACATTTAAGGTAATTATCGATATGCATGTTCCTATTCCCATTTTCTAAATTGTTTTGGGTTCGTTGTTATAGGTCCTTTCCTCCTCTTGTGTTTCTTGTCTAGAGAAGTTCCTTCAGCAGTTGTTGTAAAGCTGGTTTTGTGGTGCTGAACTCTCTCAGCTTTTGCTTGTCTGTAAAGGTTTTAATTTCTCCATCAAATCTGAATGAGATCTTTGCTGGGTAGAGTAATCGTGGTTGCAGGCTTTTCTCCTTCATCACTTTCAGTATGTCCTGCCACTCCCTTCTGGCTTGCAGAGTTTCTGCTGAGAGATCAGCTGTTAGCCTTATGGGGATTCCCTTGTGTGTTATTTGTTTTTTTTCCCTTGCTGCTTTTAATATGCTTTCTTTGTATTTAATTTTTGAGAGTTTGATTAATATGTGTCTTGGTGTATTTCTCCTTGGGTTTATCCTGTATGGGACTCTCTCTGCTTCCTGGACTTGGTTAACTATTTCCTTTCCCATATTAGGGAAGTTTTCAACTATAATCTCTTCAAATATTTTCTCAGTCCCTTTCTTTTTCTCTTCATCCTCTGGAACCCCTATAATTCGAATGTTGGTGCGTTTAATGTTGTCCCAGAGGTCTCTGAGACTGTCCTCAGTTCTTTTCATTCTTTTTTCTTTATTCTGCTCTGCAGTAGTTATTTCCACTATTTTATCTTCCAGGTCACTTATCCGTTCTTCTGCCTCAGTTATTCTGCTATTGATCCCATCTAGTGTATTTTTCATTTCAGTTATTGTGTTGTTCATCTCTGTTTGTTTGTTCTTTAGTTCTTCTAGATCTTTGTTAAACATTTCTTGCATCTTCTCCATCCTTGCCTCCATTCTATTTCCGAGATTCTGGATCATCTTTACTATCATTATTCTGAATTCTTTTTCAGGTAGACTGCCTATTACCTCTTCATTTGTTAGGTCTGGTGCATTTTTATCTTGCTCCTTCATCTGCTGTGTGTTTTTCTGTCTTCTCATTTTGCTTATCTTACTGTGTTTGGGGTCTCCCTTTTTTTTTTTTAGCAGGCTGCAGGTTCGTAGTTCCCGTTGTTTTTGATGTCTGTCTCCAGTGGCTAAGGTTGGTCTACTGGGTTGTGTATGCTTCCTGGTGGAGGGGACTAGTGCTTGTGTTCTGGTGGATGAGGCTGGATCTTGTCTCTCTAGTGGGCAGGTCCACGTCTGGTGGTGTGTTTTGGAGTGTCTCTGGACTTATTATGATTTTAGGCAGCCTCTCTGTTAATGGGTGGGGTAGTGTTTCTGTTTTGCTAGTTGTTTGGCATAGGCTGTCCAGCACTGTAGCTTGCTGGCCGTTGAGTGAAGCTGGGTGCTGGTGTTAAGGTGGAGATCCCTGGGAGATTTTCGCCGTTTGATATTATGTGGTGCTGGGAAATCTCTTGTGGACCAGTGTCCTGATGTTGGCTCTCCCCCCTCAGAGGCAGAGTCCTGATTCCTGGCAGGAGCAGCAAGAACCTTTCATCCACACAGCTCTCAATTTGGGATGAGTCACTGTCTATTCATGTATTCCACAGAAGCAGGGTACATCAAGCTGATTGTGGAGCTTTAATCCGCGGCTTCTGAGGCTGCTGGGAGAGATTTCCCTTTCACTTCTTTGTTCTCACAGCTCCCAGGGGCTCAGCTTTGGATTTGGCCCCGCCTCTGCGTGTAGGTCGCTGGAGGGCGTCTGTTTTTCACTCAGACAGGACAGGGTTAAAGGAGCCTCTGATTCGGGGCCTTTGGCGCACACAGGCCGCGGGGAGAGAGGGGCACGGCGTGCGGGGCGGGCCTGCGGGCGCAGAGGCCGGCGTGACGCTGCACCAGCCTGAGGCCCGCCGTGTGTTAAAAGTCTCTTGCCTCTTTGGCAGGTGCAGACTTTTCCCCGGACTCCCTCCCGGCTAGCCGTGGTGCACTACCCCCTTCAGGCTATGTTCAAGCCGCCAACCCCAGTCCTTTCCCTGCGCTCCGTCTGAAACCGAAACCCGAGCTTTAGCTCGCAGCCCCGCCCGCCCCGGCGGGTGAGCCGACAAGCCTCTCGGGCTGGTGAGTGCCGGTCGGCACCGATCCTCTATGCGGGAGTCTCTCCGCTTTCCCCTCCGCACCCCTGTTGCTGTGCTCTCCTCTGCGGCTCCGAAGCTCCCTCCTCCGCCTCCCGCAGTCTTTGCCCGTGAAGGGGCTTCCTAGTGTGTGGAGACTTTTGCTCCTTCACAGCTCCCTCCCACTGGTGCAGGTCCCGTCCCTATTCTTTTGTCTCTGTTTTTTCTTTTTTTCTTTTGCCCTACCCAGGTACGTGGGGAGTTTCTTGCCTTTTAGGAGGTCTGAGGTCTTTTGCCAGCCTTCAGTAGGTGTTCTGTAAGAGTTGTTCCACGTGTAGATGTATTTCTGGTGTATCTGTGGGGAGGAAGGTGATCTCCGCGTCTTACTCTTCCGCCATCTTTCTTCCAGAGCTAAAATTCCGATCTCTTTTTTTTTAAGTGGGAAATGAATTGCCTAGAATATAATTTTAAATTTACTTGTTATTACATAAACATAGTTAAGCAGACATCATGCAGTTCTCCTAATAACATGTGTAGCTCTCATTAATTTACAGGACAGAAGTGACCTTTCTAAGACATGTGCTGAAATCAGAATACGAACTTAGATCCCCTGGGTCCACTGGGTCACATACTTCTGAATCCATGTTCTTCAACCTTTTCTCCTTTTAAATGAGCCACTAAAACTGAATTTCATAGTCTCTTCTATTATGTCTTCAAAATCGCCCTCATATTTATTTAAAATTCCTGTTTATAATAAATTTAATATTTTGAACCAATTTCCTTCTTTCCTCAGGTTTTGATACCTAGATAAATGGAGGGAAATAAGAGAGAACCTCTGCGATAACAGAAAGTATTTCTTGAACCTCTGTGAGGTGGGAGGAGAACTATTCTCAGATGGTGGTTGAATCCATTTCTGTGAAGGATTTGCTTTTCTTGGAGCCCAGGGACAGAAAGGCCCACACGCCTATGCTAGTGCCAGGGAAACCCGGCCAGTGACCCCAGTGCCCTGGAAGATGACTTTATGTGGCATAAATAAGACCAAGGAAAAGCTGAGTAGTCTGGTGACATCCAGATTCCTGATTGTCTTTGCAGAGACAGCTCCCAGATACTTAAGCTGTCTTTCAGGCATTTTCAGCTCTTTCTCCTGTAAGTTTTTCCACAGAAATAATACATGAATACGTTTAGTAAACATTTAGGAGCCCAAATACTTGGTGCCATTGTGCATTTGACCAAGTCTAAACCCAAGTTTTCGTATTTTCCTTTGCCTTATAATTGTAGGTCCTGGCTCTAGTTCTAGCCCATAAGAAATAAGTATTTCAATCCAGAATTGAAGAATTGAAGAGCAAACTTGACAGCGGTAGGTAGCCTTTCCTGAAGACAGATGCTTTTCTCAGTGGGCTGGGAAAAGATATATTGCTGATATTAAGCCAAAAAAAAAAGCTCCAATTTCCTATATCAAACATCTTATTAGATATCTCCACCTGGAACAGAACAGAGACTCCAGAAACAGACCCACATGTATATGGCCAACTGATTTTCAACAAGGGTAGTAAGACAATTCAGTGGGGGAAAGGAAAATATTTTCAACAAATTCTGCTGAAACAACTACAAACCCACTGGGGAAAAAATGAACACTGACCCTTACTTCACAGAATACACAAGAATTAACTCAAAATGGATTATAAACCTAAATGTAAAACGTAAAACTAGAAAAGGTCTAGAGTTAATAAGATGAAAAAAAAATCTATTCAATATTGAAGGAGGCAAAAGTGTCTTACAAGGGACACAAAAACAAAATTTCATGCAAAATAAGATTGATAAACTGAACTTTATCAAAACTTAAAATTTGCTCTTAGAAAGATATTGTTAAGGAAATGAAAAGATAATGCATAGAATGGAAAATATTTACAATACATAAATGTGATAAAGGACTGGTATCCAGAATATACATATTCATATGATCTCTTACATCTTGCTTTTAAGTAAATGTTTATATTTTTCTGAAGTTTTATAATATTTGCTATAAAAATCACTTTAATAAATTTATTTCATCTTAAATTTATCTTTATTATAGCATACCTATGCATACATAAAGTGTTTTATGTTTGATTTTTGTAGGATTTACATTTTATTAAGATAAAAAATTATAGAGTGAACAGTAGTCTATATAAGTCTACTGTGAATTTATTATTTTTTCTTTTAGATAAATTAATAGAAGTATACATATGACTTAATTATAATAGTGAGCAGTATTAAATGTCTTGATACAGATTCCAAACTGACTTCTACAAAAGTTAAATAAATTTTATCCTACTCAAGCAAAGCATGAGAGTTTCCCTTAAATCATTTTGTCACATTTTACTACTATTTATAACAATTTTGTAAGTTGAAGAGGTCAAGGAGATAAGTTTTGTTCTAGTTAGTATTACTTGAATTATAAATGAAATAAAAAATAGTTTATTAAAATTTTCTATTTATCCCTTTTTGAATTTTCATTTTGCACCTTAGTTGTCTTTTTGTTAGTGTACCTTCTTTAGGAACTAACCCATTCCCTTTAGGGTAGCATTTACAGAAACTTCAAAGTGGACAGATCCATGCCCCAGTTCTGCAAACATATGCACTACTTTGTGTGGTAGAAAGAGTAGGGACGTGTTATGAAACAAAGCTAATCAAAACTGACCCCTGATATTAACATAATGAAGATAAAAACAGGACTTCCCAGAGGTTACTAAGCCCAAAGGATGTACAATTTTGTTCTTTTGATGACCATGTTTCAAAGTCAAATGGAGAAATCTAAATGCACTATGAATAAGTCAGGGCTACAAAGAGAAGGGAGCTGAACTGAGATGGGGGAAAGGGAGACGCTGGAAGATAATGCAGGGTGGAAGAGAGAAGAGGGAGAGATGAAGGCATGATTCCATTATTCACGCTTTGTAGATTTCTGTTTATGGTGCTACAGCCACTGCTGCCACTGCAGTTGAAAGAACCAATAAAGAGAAGTTCCTCCTGTCTTGAATGAGTTCTACCTGAGTGACTTATGTGTGTAGCAACCAGTGTCCAGAAACTTACAGAAATTGATAACAGAACAGAATATTGTAAGAGCAAACTGTAAATTGTAGAAAACAGATTTAAGCTCTGGAAAGTAGGAAAAAAAAAAAAAAAAAGGTTTTTCCTGTCTGGCTGAAATACTTTTTTTTTGCAACAGCAAACAAGCTGGATAAATCCTTACCTTTTACATCTTTAAATTTAGATGATACTAGAGGTTTGGGGTGGTGAGAATGAGAGAATAAAAGGTTTAGAATTTGAGGATGTACTATTTTTTTGTTTTTTATTATGATTTCAAACTAAATTAACCAGTATGAAAGCAGAGAAGAAAACATGCATGTATGTTAAAAGAAGTCCCTTCTCCCTTCAACCAATGACAAAAAGGAGCTGGAAGTCAAATAATCGTGAACTTTGCAGAAATGAAAAAAATCTGACTTCTTTATGCAAAACTGTATCTATTACAAAGACAGTTTACAGAGAAGCTGAGTGTAAGAGAAGAATAATCATTAGGACCAGAGAGGTGAAAGATGCCTGACCTCTGAGAGGCTCCATGAACCACAGCTACAGAACATTTTTGGATCTAGCTTGGAGGAACATAGTTCATATTACCCTCAGGCATTTACAAAGATGGAAGCCATAATTTTGAGGGCTAGAGATCTGAGTGTTACCCTGCTGTTGAATTATGAATTTTTCAGGACATTGTCAACATTCAAATATCATACGAAGATAAGATTACTTGCATAGTTTATGAATCCATAGAGGTGCTAATAACCTCATAATCTGTCAATCAACATAATCCCATAGCCCAGCTAAATTACAACTCTCAGAATCAGCCATGTAAGACAATGAATGGGCGTGGTTGATATGGTCAGTGGGCACAGTGTAGGGCAAATAGACTAACGAAAGACTCACTTCACTTCTTGGGAAATTCTTGCTATTCCTGTTAAAGAAAAATGTCAACCAAGTGTATTTGCCTTTTTTTCCCTTTCCAAGTGAGAATTGTTATTTTGGTGATTCTGTTTTCATTCAACTATTTTACACTGGATGGATTAATTTTTGTTAAGAAGAGTAGAAACTATATACTTAAAGAGGAATTAGAATTTGATTTTTAGATATAACTTTGAGGTGTATATTTTTGGAGAGGGGTAAATTTTAATCTTCTCTTTTAAGAAAGAAGGGAATGGCTTTGGAATAGATATTTTTTAAAATTCTATTTAAGGGGAAAAGAGTGCATTGCCAAAGGAAAGACTTTTTGAGACTAGACTCTCTCCAACTCTATGAGACCTTGCCAGAATTTTTGCCATATAAAACCTTGCTCTGTACTGAAAACTGGGGATGTACTTATAACTGACATTTTCCCCACTATAGTACCCCATACCCCTGGCAAGAGTGATTTTTTTTAACATCTTTATTGGAGTATAATTGCTTTACAATACTGTGTTAGTTTCTACTTTATAACAAAATGAATCAGTTATACACATACATATGTTGCCATATCTCTTCCCTCTTGCATCTCCCTCCCTATCCCACCTCTATGGGTGGTCACAAAGCACCGAGCTGATCTCCCTGTGCTATGTGGTTGCTTCTCACTAGCTATCTATTTTACGTTTGGTAGTATATATATGTCCATGCCACTCTCTCACTTTGTCCCAGCTTACCCTTCACCCTCCCCATACCCTCAAGTCCATTCTCTAGTAGGTCTGTCTTTATTCCCGTCTTACCCCTAGGTTCTTCATGGCTTTTTTTTGTCTTAGATTCCATATATATGTGTTAGCATGTGGTATTTGTTTTTCTCTTTCTGACTTACTTCACTCTGTATGACAGACTCTAGGTCCATCCGCCTCACTACAAATAGCTCAATTTTGTTTCTTTTATGGCTGAGTAATATTCCATTGTATATATGTGCTACATCTTCTTTATCCATTCCACTGTTGATGGACACTTAGGTTGCTTCCATCTCCTGGCTATTGTAAATAGAGCTGCAATGAACATTGTGGTACATGACTGCTTTTGAATTATGGTTTTCTCAGGATTTATGCTCAATAGTGGGATTGCTGGGTTGTATGGTAGTTCTATTTGTAGTTTTTTAAGGAACCTCCATACTGTTCTCTATAGTGGCTGTATCAATTTACATTCCCACAAACAGTGCAAGAGGGTTCCCTATTCTCCACACCCTCTCCAGCATTTATTGTTTGTAGATTTTTTGATGTTGGTCATTCTAACTGGTGTGAGATGATTGTTTTTAACAGTGATCACAGGACGTGGCAGAATCTTTCACCAAAATATACAAAAATTAGAATTCAAAGGGATTGCTTTGCTGGTGATCTAAAACTGGCTCTTATACCTGATGCATTATCCTCATATTTTACTGGTGTATTCATCTTGTTATTATGATTTCATGTGAACTTTATATTCTCTAACAGAATACTTTATTTTTTTGTATTTTTATTTGTTCCATCTCTTGAGTTATTTTGGAAAATTTTATAAAATATCAAAAATTTTCAAATTTTATTTTTTTCCAAAATTTTAAATTAACATATTCATATATAATTTCATGTTCAATTACAATCATATAATCATATACTTTATGATCAACTTATATATAAATTTCTCATCTTGAAAGGTGAACTTTTTCAAACACAGTAAAATTTACATGCTCTTTAAGTAAATGTGAAGTTCCACCCATGAGAAACAAAACCTTTATATTAGCAAGTAATATATTTTCAAATTAAATCAAAATTTTCTCATTCTCCTTATCTCACTGCTATCATACTACTCCAAGTCCTTATAATCTCTTTTCTGGACCACCACCATGACCTTCCTTCTTTGATTCTTGCCCTCCTACATTATTTTCCTATTTTTCCCAGGGTTTTTTTCTTTTTACTTATAGTCTTCCACTGATTTTATACTTAGAAAATAATTATATGGCCCCATTGTCCTCTATGACCTCATATTTAACACTCACCTCACCCACTACTCTAGAACCACTGCTTGCCCTGTTCCCCAGCACTTTTGCATGTCATTTTCTTTGCCTGAAATACTGCATCTCTACCACCACACATATCCCTGCACTGCTACTAAGCAGCTATCATCTCATCAATCAGGTCAAATATTATTTCCAGAAAGAAGCCTCTTCTGACCTACCAGTCCACTGACTCCCCCCAGTCTCATAACATATAATTAATTAAATCAGAAAATTCAGGGTCCCTGTTAGAGCAAACATTTTCTCAGCCAGAACTGCTAAAAAAGTATCACCTCTTGCCACCCATTTCACTAAAATTCACACACGTTAAACTTCTCAATAATTCCCATCCAATACATGTAGACTTCCAGATTTTTTCACATAAATACACACACACAAACCCACACACACATACACTCTTATATTCAGACTAGGTTACTTGCTTTCTGACTGTTATCATTATATACCATACGTGAAATCAATGTATGTTTTGTTTCAATTAATCAGTGTATGTGTTTACATGCTTATGCTCATTCTACTCATTCTTTGATTTTTACCAATTCACAATGTTTGAACAAGGTGGTTGTTTGGATGGATGAATGTTTAGTTCTATTTAATATAGTGTTAGTAAACAATCTTGGAATGAAATGTAATATAAAATTTTTAAAATAACAATAAAGTAGATAATGATTAGTATTAACAAATTAATTGGCAATGTCTTATGGGTCATTACAACATACTGGTGAGTTATAAATCCTACACTTGAGAATTTCTAGTATATATGTTGAATTTAAAAATAATACTTAATGATAAAATTATTAAAGAACTAGAGACTTTGGATGTTTTAAGCATAATATATATGTATTTGTATATATATATACATATATATATGTATATATATTCTAAAAATATTTACTTAGCACAGTATGGCTATTATTCACTTGCATAGAATTATAGAGCTGGAAGAGACCACTAATATTATCTACCTCAACTGTATCAGTTTAGAAATGTGGAAACCAAGCCTCAGAGATGCTCATCTAAAATTCACAGCCTCTTGTGCAATTGTTTTTCAACAATTTGGATCAAAATAAAGAAGGTATATTTATCAATTTTGTAGATGACAGAAAGCAGAAAAAGAAATAATATTATGGATGACAAAATCAATATTCAAGAAGTTCTTGACAGAAGAGACTGATGCACAGAATTCAAGAGGATTGTGTTTAACAAGAATAGATATAAATGAACATATTTCAGTTAAAAAATTCTGCATGTACAAGAATTGGTAAGAACTGGATCCACGGTATTACCTGATAAAGGCTTTTCTTTGATAAATTTTTATTTTTATTTTTTACAAACTAATTAATTAATTTAATTTTGTCTGCATTGGGTCTTCGTTGCTGTGCATGGGCTTTCTCTAGTTGCAGTGAGTCAAGGTTACTCTTTGTTGCAGTGTGTGGGCTTCTCATCACAGTAGCTTCTCTTGTTGCAGAGCATGGGCTCTAGGCACATGGGCTTTGGTAGTTGCAGCACTCGGGCTCAGTAGTTGTGGCTTGTGGGCTCTAGAACACAGGCTCAGTAGTTGCAGCACACGGGCTTAGTTGCCCCATGGCATGTGAGATCTTCCCGTACCAGGGCTCGAACCCATGTCCCCTTCATTGGCAGGCAGATTATTAAACACTGCTCCATCAGGGAAATCCCTGTTGAAGGCTTTTTATTATCCTTTGCTGAATACTAACCAGTAAAGTTATGTGGCTTTTAAATAGTGAATTTACTAATTGAAATTCAGTGTCCAATACAAGAAAGATAACCACTGGAAGTTGTCCTGTGTAGACTATATTAGGTAGTGTGCATTTCTTGATCAGTATAACCAGTATGATCACTATGACCAGGATGACAGAAACTTCTACATGCTGGTTACCTTTCTGAGAGGAGTATCATGAAAAATCTGGTAACTTAAGGATACTCTGATAATTAAAGGAATAATGCACCCTAGGTCTTGTAAACCTGCATTGTAGAGCTACCATGAGAAATGTTGTCAAATAAAGGGGATTCACATGCAAAGAATCTTTAATGTAATCTCTTTTATCAAAAAAAAAAAAAAGCAAAGGTTGAAAAGGCTAATGGGAAATTTGGCTGTAGGGTAGGGGGTAAAATGAGTCCTGATTAGAAATCAGAAGGACTGGGGTTGTATTTGATCTCTCAGTTATTGGTTATAACATCTTTAAAAGTTATAATATCTATCAACTATGATTCTAGCTACAAAGTGGAGATACCAATATCCACCTTGTCTATTTCACATGTCATGATGAAAGTAAAATAAAATCATAGGTAGAGGTGTGTTGTAAGTATAATGCAGGTACAACAAATAAGTCTGTAGTAACTTTGATGTAACAAAAGGGAAATGAGAATTGCTGTCTTTAATACAACACCATGGTGGGGCAAAAGCCAAAATCACATAACCAGGATGTTCTAAAAGGGGAATCTTTTTCAGATAAATCAATATTACTATATTAAGAGGTAACTGAGATCATTGCCAATTCTAAGATTCTAATTCCTGAATGGGAGAATTACACATTCCAAAAATATCAAAAGATATTTGATTGTAGATGAATTATTCTTCAGTAAGTGGCCTTAGGCAATTACCTAGACTTCTTATGTCAAATGCATTTGATTGTTCTCCACATTTTGTGACAGCATAATAGTGCTTATATCATAATTCTGTGTTTATTTGTGAAGACTGGTATTAATATATATCCAGTTGCTAATCTTAGTAATAAAATGAATACAGATAGAAAACTTATTTCTTTGAAATGAGTGACGCTTAGCTACCAAAATCATTTGGATTGAGAAGTTATCAAATTTGGAGTTGGTAATTACTTATAATGTAAATAGATCAATCATATTCTCTATTCAGAAACAATCAGACATAGTTTCTCAAAATTTTTTCTGTGCATCATCAAACATTTCAGAGTCTGTGTTGTTATTTGTTAGATGTAACCTTTTTTTTAAAGTCTGGGACATATTTCCTAAGAAATGTCAAAGTATATCTTATTTTAGAACTATAAGCAGAAATTTCATCCAACTTGTTTCTACATATTCCCACAGTGGGTTTTTTGTTGCTGCTCACTTACAGTAAGTGTGAATCTATAACTGATATTTTAAAATTTGTTCACCATTCCTTAAAATACATGATACGTATCTCAGCTGAAATTTTGAGCATTTATACTTTATAAGTTACTGGTCATAATGTACTATATTTTAACAGAAGTGAAATATTCAACTATGCAAAAAAGTAAAACAGAAAGTTAAAAAACTGTGACGCAGACAGTATCAATTCAATGAGCCATAAAACTGAATTCTACTGATTCTTCTACCAAACTGTGTTGACCTTCTGAAAGGGACAAAGTAGGGAATTGTAGTAAAGAAAATAATATGGGAGACCCCTGTAAGTTAATGATCATTCAAGAAAGCATGTTTGCTTAACCAAGCCTGCAAAAACAAGCAGGCTTGATTAGCAGCAAAACCATGCAACAGAAGCATGAGACATATCGTAAAACAATGGTGGCATGAGACCCACCTCCTGCCCAGTGAGCTCAGTAAGTTAATGATTCCTAGGTTGTGCTCCTCTGCACACACTAAAAACAAAAATAGAAGACAAAGGTGACATTATACAGAAACCTGAAATGACTTACCATTTTTAGTATATGATACCACCTTTTTGCTCTTTTCCATTGTATCATGACAGTTCCGGCTTGACCATGTAGGGACAAACTTCCCCACCTGACGTTGAGGAGGAGTGATGATGGAAGCTTGACATCTACTCAAGAATGAAGAAGAAGGTGGTCTTCTCCCCCTCCCCACTTCTTCTTTGATTTTAAACTGTAGCCCACTAAGTCCTTGGGGCAGCACCCTCTCTCCCACGCATTTGTAAGCCTCACAAGCGTTCTATTCTAACAAATCACTTCTTATCTATCACTTTCCTTCTCACTGAATTCTTTCTGGTCTAAGGTATAAAGAACTGGAGCTCTTTGAAGCCCCCTAAAATGCCACTTAGAAGTTTCACTTCTGCAATTATTGAGAGCAACAATGTACTCGATGTGAATTTCAAAAAAATAATAATAATAATTTCATGATCAATAAGAATCAATGTAAAGTCATTGGGCCTCTTATAACCAAATTATTAGTGCAAGTTAAAATGTGGCTTACTGTGAGTCTCATTAGAGACATTTCCACATTTTTGGACTTTTTAAGGTTAAAGGTTGCATCTTTGTAAGAAGAGTATAGTATTATATGAAAATTATTTATTCTGCCTCTATTTTCTCTGTCACCATATGCTATATGCTTTTTCTTTCCTTTCTTTTCTTTCTTTCCTTCCTTCCTTCCTCCCTCCTTCCCTCTCCTGAAGCCACCAAATTACAATAATATGATTTTGTCACCTGTACCTGAGGCAGCTCAGATTAGATTAATGAAACTTTAAGAAGACAGTTTCTTTTCCTTCTTTTTTTCCTCCTTTTGAAATAATTCAGATTTGACCTTATATATATATAATCAAGTTATTCTAAATTCACTTCTCAGAAGTAGGTTTTTGTTGGGCTGACATAATTTTAATATAAAAAGATAAAATAATATTTACAAAGCAACATCCTACAAGTAAATTAGTTATGTTACAATTACTACTTTGTAAATATTGAGCTATTTATTTATTTATTTAGGCTGATTTCTGTCTCTGTTGCTGCGTGCAGGCTTTCTCTAGTTGCGGCGAGTTGGGGCTACTATTCGTTGCAGTTTGCGGGCTTCTCATTGTGGTGGCTTCTCTTGTTGCAGAGCCTGGGCTTTAGGTGCATGGGCTTCAGTAGCTGTGGCTCATGGACTCTAGAGCACAGGCTCAGTAGTTGTGGCACACGGGCTTAGTTGCTTCATGGCATGTGAGATCTTCCTGGACCAGGGTTCAAACCCATGTCTCATGCATTTGTAGGTACATTCTTAACCACTGCTCCACCAGAGAAATCCCATATTGAGCAATTTTTAGGATGGTTTTCATGTAGTAGTTTTCATTTAGTGATTTGGCTTTTTCTAGATATGAATAGTGACACTTGTTCCATATGTGATTCCATGAACTATGGTCATTGTATGTTGTATTTCCAAATAAAATATGAAAAAAAAATACAACTAAGACAATATTTTAGCGGGATCTGCAAAATTATGACTTTCAGTAAAGTTAATATTTTGGACAAACTTAAAAATAAAACAAGTTATATTTTCCTTTTATATCTAGAAAACTACTTTCTTCAAAACTACTTCACATTTTGAAGCACACATGCAAACTCATGAAGAAAATAACTAAAATGTCCTTAATTTTTTGAGTAAAATGTATATGTATTTAAAATATTATGACATTTATTCTTTCTTTACAGACTCATCTGTATTACTTGCCCTTTGTTGTTATATATATATGCAATGTTTGCCTTCAAAAAGTGTAAATATTGCTGCAGAAAAGGAACATTTATTAATGATATAATACATATGTCGATATTGGCAAACAAACAAAAAATTGTCAAATTTTAGGTAAAATGTGGTGAGCTAATTTTGTTCTTCCTCCAATACATAATTGAAAACATGGAAGACTATAAATATATTTTTTGAGTTGAATGAAACCAAAATGCAAAATAGGTTCCATTCAAGATTAAAGATTAAGGGTTCTAAACCATTTAGAGAAAGTGGTAAGAGGTGAATAATATGGGTTCTGGGGAAACAAACATATGGGTCATGGGGAAAAGAAAATAGAGGAGAAGATAATAGGAAACATTAAGAAGAGGGACTTCCCTGGTGGCACAGTGGTTAAGAATCTGCCTGCCAATACAGGGGACATGGGTTTGAGCTCTAGTCCAGGAAGATCCCACATGTCACGGAGCCACTAAGCCTGTGTGCCACATCTACTGAGCCTGCGCTCTAGAGCCTGTGAGCCACAACTACTGAGTCTGCATGGCACAACTACTGAAGCCCGTGGTCCTGGAGCCCATGCTCAGCAGCAAGCCACTGCAATGAGAAGCCCGCACATTGCAACAAAGAGTAGCCCCTGCTCACCGCAACTAGAGAAAGCCCCAATGCAGTAATGAAGACCCAATGCAGCCAAACAAAATAAATAAATAAATAAAAGAAAATATTTTAAAAAAGAGAACATTAAGAAGAAATAGTGCCTTTTCATACTTTAAAGGTGTTTCTTTATATGAGCACATTTCATCCTTTAGTCAAATCACCAGTACATTACATTCCCTTCTGACAACAGCACTCAATCAAAATAAATCCATTAATTTCTTATCAGCTTATATTGCTCAATGTGCTTCCCATGCATGTAAAAGTGGTGTATTTAAGAAAAGGTAAAAATGAAATAAAAACTTTGAAATTTCTCTTTTTCTCTATCTATCATGTATCTAATCTTCCTATGGCGATGGCTAATACTTGATATTTAGCACTACACTAAGCCTCAGTCTAATTTTACAGAAATCTATTTGGTAAATTTTGATATTATCTTCACTCTGTGGATGGAAAAATTGACCTTTAATAGACAATTACCAAAATTTACAGAACTGGTTAGTTTCATGGATTTGGAACATGAAGCCAGGTTTTTGGGTTTGCAGACCTGTGTACTGTTCTTTGCAGTCTATAAATAACCCAAAGCCATTTCAGCTAGGGAAAGGTGTTGCAGGAGAACTGATGAAATCTGTAGTTTAACAATAGTATATAAATTGTTCCATCAGTTTCTGGCTATTACAACAGGCCAGTGGAGATGTGTTAGAAGGTGGGGCTTGAGCATGTAGCTTCCAATTTGACTATTTTGCTTCAAAACCTGGCTCCCTAACTTACCAGCAAATTGATTTATTTTTCTGTGTCTCATCTCTTCATGTATAAAATGAGGTAAAATAGTGCCTGTGGCTGAAAATAACTGAGTGAATGTAAAAAATTAATATATGTAAAGCAACTTCTAGCCTGGAATTTCATAATATTTTCAATGTTTATTTAGTGCTTGCTAAATAACCAACAGGTCTTAATCTTAAAAATAGGGTCCTGGGCAACTATTGGTATAGTTAAATCTGAGAAAAAAATATTAAAAAAGACAATGCAATTACTCAAATATATGTAAGCATTACAGTTTGGCCCCACGACACTCCAAGTAACTAGTCTGTTTGAGTTGTCTAGATGATAATGGTGCTAAGAAATAACTAGTCAATTTAACACTCACATGTTATTTCAATTTAGTGGTGCAAGTTCATTCCTGGCTTTCATCTGGCTTCATTCCCTACAATCAATAGTATCCCTGGGGATATAGAACACATTAAAATTTTAAACACTTGTACTCAATTGTGCTTAGCTTTGTAAGTTGGTAGATAATGATACAATTTATCTTTACTAAAAGTCTTGTTTGATCATAATGTGTCAGTATAATAACCACTTAATGTATAAAATAATAGTTAAAGTATATAAAACCTTGATGTTCACGTTTAGAATAGAATCTATTTCTTAGGTTTATAAACTGAAGCATACAAGGTTTAATGGTCCAATCTCTGGATGTCAGTCTTTTTCCATTGCATAATTATTAAACATATCTTTGTTGCATAGTCACAAAATATGTTCTTAAGAAAGGTGGATGGAAGTTAAGATTTAACATGGCCAAATTTTCCTTTTGAGTCTCATAAAAATATTTACCACTACTTAAAAGATAGTATTTAATTGACTTTATGAGATATTTATAAGGCATAAACATGATAATGATAAATCAAATAAACTATTTTTAAGCATCTTTAAAGTTTGAACCAAATGAAATATTTTAAAAAATGAGAAGGTACTAAAACATAAAGGAGATAACAAAGAAATGATAAAAGTCCTTCTTATGAGAGTGGAAGTATTTCAACCTCCAAAATGCAAAATAAAATGTATAGTCAAGGAAGATTCTGTTTTCATTTTGAACCCACTCTAACTTCAAGTTCTGAACATTTCTGCTGATTATAAATTGCTTAAAATGTGAATTATTAATTTCTGATATTTAATATCTTATGATACTTGGCAAATAATTTGTGCATAAAAATTGCTTAGCAATCATTAAATTGAATTCAAAGATTTTTGGCTAGTTATGGTAATAATACCTGCTCATTTATCAAATTTACTTTTTGAAAATCATAACTCTATAACTTCTTGTAACCTCTGTGCTTTCAAGTGAATAGAAACATGAGTTATTATACCTGCTCCTGGATATCAGAAATTTCTTGTGAATACATGAAGGGTTCAGTAGCCTGGTTAACCTGTCAGAAAAAAAAAACATTGATGAGAAACCCTTCATCTTCTATTCCTAATCACTATCTTTTCCAACTCTTGTGATGGAGATTCCTGAAAAGATATGTGAAAGCATTGTAAAATTAAAGTCTAAATTGTTTTTTATTTTCAAAATTATGTTTCTCAGGTATTCAGTCTAATTACTGTGTGTCTGGATTGTTTTAATTGTTCAACCACTATTAATAGTATAAAGTATTTATGATATAAATGTTATGAATATAGTGGCATTATTGTTGCTGGTGTTATTATTATTATTACTACTATTGACAAAGGAAAATAATGATTATGGCATTTTTCCTAGAAAAAGATTATGACATTTTTCCTGACATTTTTTTTAAGCCAATGAAATGATTAAACAGGATGACTGCATACTAATTTACTAGGAGTCCTCTTTTTGGAATATTCATTTACTAAATAATAGAGTATCAAGAACAATGGGTCCATTCCTAATTAAGACACAGATTTTACATAATACCAGCTTGAAAAATTTTTAAAATTCACAAACTATTTCTACATGTAATACTTTGTTCTGTCCTTAAAACAAATCTATGAGGTATGTTTTATTACATCTTTGCAATGTGAACTCTTATGGAGACTGCAAGTTTTGCAATGAGGAAATAACAAATTTCTTCTGGGTTCATATATCCTACTGTGAAAGTTCTGTTTCATAACTTGAAAGACTCATAATACAAAAAGAGTATCTCAGGAAAAAAACAAGTGATGAGAAAAAAAAATATCTTAAACATTGGATGGAAAGCTATTATCAGCAAAATTATTATAGGTGTATTAAAGGATAATTGCCACTTTTATCAAGTCTTTATAAAGCTGTTGTAGCAAAGAAGAAAAAATAACCTTAGATTTTAATAATAAATATAATTCCCATAATTAAAAATAATGAAGATGTAACCTTAGGAATTATATAATTTTCAAAATTTGAATGTGGTAATGAATTGTCATACTAATATTATAAAATAGTAGACATGTTAAAGAGAGTTTGAGAGCCCCATTGATTTTGTTCATATATATATAATTTCCACAGTCTAATTATAATTAAGAAAAAACTGTGATTAGTACACTTACAGCTCTATATCTTTTGTTTTTCTGTTTTGGGGGAAAAAGAGTACTATGTTTGTCCCTCCAAAAAAAATTAAAATTTCACTATTAGTAAAAGCTGTTCACATTATGTTTTTCATTAAGTTAATGTCCAAGAATCCAAAAAAGTTGATTAATGAGCAAGACAAACTAGCCAGGAAAATGAATTTGAATTAACATCAAGGTGTAAGACCAAAAATGCAATTCACCATTTTTTTCTTCACTTATTAAATGTCATTGCTTCTGAGGGTATTTTAAAGTGCTCTACACTAAAACCAAAACAAACAAAATTCAGTCAAATATAGCTAATACTCTCTGTTTCTTATTTAAAATAAGAAGTAAAAATACCACATTTTCTGAATATGTATACTATTATAACTAATTAGATATTATAGGTACTCATAGTACATTATTCTCTAATCTTTGTGTCTGAAATTGGACTACCCTCATTCCAGTGAGTTCCATGTTGAGCTTATGTTTTCTTATTTCTCCCCATGTCATGTTCCCCATAAGCTTCACCATCTTGGTACTGGAAATACTCACAGAGGTAGTAGGAAAATGGATTACATTCTCACACTGGAAAACTAGATTTTAGAAAATGACAGAGCTTTATTTAGACTCAGAATCCCTGGACATTCATTCTCAAATCTTTCAGTGCCCATTAAGTGGTCCAGCAGTTCTTTGAATTCATACCATTTGTATTTAACTTCACCCTTTCCATCATTATTTTATCCAAGTAAATCTTTTCATTGTATATAATATTTTTAAAATATATTTTTCTGAAAAGTGTCAGTAGGAATATGTGACAGGTAAATCATTCCTGTAAATAATCATAACAAACAGTAGTTGTAATTGAAATAATTTTCATTTTACAAATGACATTCATAGATGATAGAAATAAATTTAATTTGCTATACACAATTTTTATACTTAAAGCTTTGAAGTCTCAATTACTTCCAACAAATTTAGATAATTTTGAAGGTTTAAAATATACTTGAAATATTAAACAATTATATAAAATATCCACATTTAATACTGTAAATCAGGGACAGCAGATTATTATTATTATTATTATTTTTTTTTTTGGTAAGGAGCCAATAGAAAATATTTTAGGCTTTGTTGGCTGTAAAGTTTCTGTCACAAATACTCAGCTTTGCTGTTGTAAGGCAAAGCAGGCATAGACTACAGATAAGTGAATGGGAGGGGCAGCTTTGGCCCACAGGCTATGGCTTACAAACCACTGCTTTAAATTATACATGCAGTTGAGACATGTATAAAATTTTAAACTAACATTCCCAATAAACTCTTTTCTTTGCATAAAAATATACTCTCACAAAATCTTAGGCAAGTACTATTAATCATAGCTGTTTCAAGTACTCTTTTGTGAGTACTTCAGTGTAGTTTTATACTCTGAATTGTGTATAAAATAGCATTGCATTTATTTTTTTAAGAATTTTGTTTAAATGTAAGTGGGTTATTGTCTCATACTACAAATTTATTTCTTTTTTCTTTTCTATAATAGTGAGAAATTGTGCCATTAAAATATTTATATTTAGAGTTAACAGTTGCACGCTCACAAAACAAGTGCCATCAATAATTTTCACTTTGATCCTTTTTATGATAATGCACAGTAATTGGATTCAGCAGTAAATCCAAATGCAACTCTGATGCATTGATTTTCCAAAGAGCTGTCAGAATGATGCAGGAAGAAATGAAGCAATGACTTGTTGAGGTATATCATGGAATGATCTTAAAACACACTTGAGCAAAATACACTAGGATGTAGACAGTTTGTTTCTTTCAACAATCTTGGCAGTAATACCAGGTTTTTAACCAGAATAGTTGTCATTTCTTTATTGATCATGATCCTGTTTTACCAGGTCAAAATTTAAACAAAAAAATGATCAAACCATATTACCTGAAAATTACAACTTACCCTGAGTTTTTTTTAACATGTTATCTTTTTACATTACATCCACAGCATACACCATTTCATGCACAGAGTAAAGCTAGCGTAGTTAATCTCTTGAATTAAAAAAAAAAAAAAATTGTCAAGATTGTGGGTGTTTAAGGGTCCTGTGAGCAAGGGCAGGTCACTGCATACACTTTCCCTGGAGCCAGTGCAGCCTGCTAATACTAGGGGTCCCACAATCCGGGGTCAACTTCCCTGGGAGAGCACATGTCATGACTCAAGCTGTAGAAACTTCCTACCAACCTCTGCTGTCCCAGACACTCCCCACACATCCCAGCTGTGACTGCCATATACCTACCCCTCCCCAGCCTAAGTGAGCAAGTGAGCCCTAATCAGCTGCTGCTTTTGCCCCCTCTTGAATGGGTGAGTAACAGACACTGGAGGGTGGCCCACACATGGAGGTGGGGCTAAAGCTAAAGCTGAGCCCCACAGTCAGTGCAACCAAAGAAGAGAAAGGGAAATCTCTCCATGAAGCCACAGGAGCAGTGGGTTAAATCCCTACAGTCAGCTTGGTAATCCCTGCATATGTGAAATATCTAAATAGATGAGTGTTCACACAATCGAGGCTGTGGACTTTGAAGGCAACTATGGACTTTGGAGGCAAGTACACATGGAAGTAAGGTCTGGTCAGAGTCTGAGCTGGCCCCATAGAGCCCACAGCAGGTCCAGAGACCTACCAAGAAGTACACGAGGACCTCCTGAGCAGGCAGGGATTGACTGTATCTCACTGTAGAGGAAGGACACTGACAGCTGAGGCTACAGGAAAAAAAAAATATTATTTCTACTAGATTTTTTTCTTTTCTTTTCTTTTTTTTTTTTGCATTATTCTTTTGATTTTTATCTACTTTTTTGTTTCCTTTTTATGCTTTCATTTTTAATATATTTTTAATTATTTCCTATTTCTACTGTATTTTTTGATTATTTTATGTATTTTCCTTGCTTTTGATTTTTTCCTTTGTTTTTGTCTTATTTTTAACTATATTTTATATCTATTTTTACTTTGCTTCTTTGTTGTTTAGTGTTTTTTCCTTTATTTTTATCTTTCTTTTGTTTTTACATTAATTATTTTTATTTTTGTGTGTTTGTTCCCTTTTTTAGTTTGCTATCTGTGTTTGATTTGCCTTTGGTTTTCTGATTTAATTAGTTTAGTTTTTACTGTTTGTTTTCTTATTTGGTTTTGTTTATTGTTTTTGTTCTCTCTTCTTTTTTGTTTCTCTCTTCTTTTATCTTTTCCTTTTGTGTGTGTGTGAGAGATTCCTGTGTGTTTTTGTCTGTTTAGTTTTGCTTTTACCATTTCTCTTGGAGTGTTGTTTGTCAGTTCATTTTCTTCTTTCTTTTCATTTTTTCCCTTTTCTTCTGTGCCATAAAGCTAGCAGGGTCTTGGTGCTCTAGCCAGGGGTCAGGCCTGAGCATCTGAAGTGGGAGAGCTGAGTCCAGGACAATGGACCACCAGAGGACTCCTGACCCCATGGAATATTAATTGGTGAGAGCTCTCCCAGAGGTCTCCCTCTAAACACTAAGACCTGGCTTTACCCAAAGGCCAGCAAGCTCCAGTGATGGACACTTCATGCCAAGCAACTAGCAAGACAGGAACTCAAACCCATCCATTAGCAGACAGGCTGCCTAAAGTCATACTAAGCTCACAGACATCAGAAAACACACCACCAGATGAGGCCCTGTCCATCAGAGGAACAAGATCCAGCTCCACACACTAGAAGGCAGGCACCTGTCCCACCCACCAAGAAGTTTACACAATCTTTGGACCAAGTCCAACCACTTCAGACAGACACCAAAAGTAAGAGGAACTGTGGCCCTGCAGAAAGGAGACACCAAACACAATAAGTTAAGCAAAATGAGAATACATAGAAATATATAGCAGATGAAGGAACAAGGTAAAAACCCACAAGACTAGACAAATGAAGAAAAAATAGGCAGCCTATCTGAAAAAGAATTGAGAGGAAAGATAGTGAGGATGATCCAAAATCTCAGAAATAGAATGGAGAAAATAAAAGAAACATTTAACAAAGACATAGGAGAAATAAAGAGCAAACATTGATGAACAACACAATAACTGAAATTAAAAATACTCTAGAAGGAATCGATAGCATAATAACTGATGCAGAATAATGCATAAGTGAGCTGGAAGACAGAATGGTGAAAATAACTACTGCAGAGTAGAATAAAGAAAAAAGAATGAAAAGAGAGGAAGACAGTCTCAGAGACGTCTGGGACAACATTAAATGCACCAACATTCGAATTATAGGGATCCCAGAAGAAGAAGAGAAAGAGAAAGGGTCTGAGAAAATATTTGAAGAGATTATAGTTGAAAACTCCCTAATATGGGAAAGGAAATAGTCAATAAAGTCCAGGAAGCACAGAGAGTCCCATACAGCATAAACCAAAGGAACAAGATGACAAGACACAGATTAATCAAAATAACAAAAATTAAATACAAAGAAAAAATACTAAAAGCAGCAAGGGAAAGCAACAAATAACATACAAGGGAATCCCCTAAGGTTATCAGCTTATTTTTCAGCATAAACTCTTCAGTACAGAAGGGAGTGGCAGGATATAGCTAAAGTTAAGAAAGGGAAACAATTATAAACAAGACTTCACTACCAAGCAGGGATCTCATGCAGATTTAATGAATAAATCAAAAGATTTACAGACAAGCCAAAGCTAAAAGAATTCACCACAAACAAAGCAGCTCTACAACAAATGCTAAAGGAATTTCTCTAAGTGGGAAATACAAGAGGATAAAAGGACCTACAACAAAAAACACAAAATATTATGAAAATAGTAATAAGAACATACATATTGATATTTACCTTAAATGTGAATGGATTAAATGCTCCAACCAAAAGACATACACTGGCTGAATGGATACAAAAACAAGACCCATATATATGCTGTCTACAAGAGATCCACTACAGACCTAGGGACACATACAGACTGAAAGTGAGGGAATGGAAAAAGATATTCCATGCAAATGGAAATCAAAAGAAAGCTGGAGTAGCAATACTCATATTAGACCAAATAGACTTTAAAAGAAAGACTATTACAAGAGACAAAGAAGGACACTACATAATGATCAAGGGATCAATCCCAGAAGAAGATAGAACAATTGTAAATATTTATGCACCTGACATAGGAACACCTCAATTCATAAGACAAACATTAACAAGCACAAAAGGGGAAATCAACAGTAACACATTCAGAGTAGGGGACTTTAACACCCCACTTTCACCAATGGACTGGTCATCCAAAATGAAAATAAATAAGGAAACACAAGATTTAAAAGACACAGATTAAATTCACTTAATTGATATTTATAGACCTTCTATTGAAAAACAACAGAATACAGTTTCTTCTCACATGCCCATGGAACATTCTCCAGGATAGATTCTTTCCTGGGTCACAAATCAAACCTCGATAAATTTAAGAAAATTGAAATTGTATCAGGTATCTTTTCCAACCATAATGCTATGAGACTAGTTATCAATTACAGGAAAAAAAAAATTTAAAAAAAACTGTAAAAATACAAACACATGGAGGCTAAACAATATGCTACTAAATAGCCAAGATATCATTGAAGAAATCAAAGAGGAAATAAAAAAATATCTAGAGCCAAATGACAATGAAAATAGGACCACCCAAAACCTATGGGATGCAGCAAAAGCAGTTCTAAGAGAGAATTTTATAGCAATACCTCTAGAAACAAGAAAAATCTCGAATAGAAAACCTAACCTTACACCTAAAGCAACTAGAGAAAGAAGAACAAATAAAATCCAAAGTTAGTAGAAGGAAACAAATCATAAAGATCAGAGCAGAAATAAATGAAATAGAAACAAAGAAAACAATAGTAAAGATCAATAAAACTAAAAGCTGGTTATTTGAGAAGATAAACAAAATTGATAAACATTTAGCCAGACTCATCAAGAAAAAGAGAGCAAGGACTCAAGTCAATAAAGTTAGAAATGAAAATGGAGAATTCACAAAAGACAATGCAGAAATACAAAGCATCATAAGAGACTACTACAAGAAACTACATGCCAATAAAATGGACAAACTGTAAGAAATGGAAATATTCTTAGAAAGGTATAACCTTCCAAGACTGAAACAGGAAGAAATAGAAAATATGAACAGACAAATCACAAGTAATGAAATTGAAACTGTGATTTAAAATCTTCCAACAAACCAAAGTCCAGGACCAGGTGGCTTCACAGCTGACTTCTATCAGACATTTAGAAAAGAGCTAACACCCATCCTTCTCAAACTGTTCTGAAAACTTGCAGAGGAAGAAATACTTCCCAACACATTCTACAAGGCCACCATCATCCTGATACCAAAATCAGACAAAGATATTACAAAAAAAGAAAATGACAGACCAATATCACTGATAAATATAGGTGCAAAAATCCTCAACAAAATACTAGCAAACAGAATCCAACAACACATTAAAAGGATCATACACAATAACAAAGTAAGATTGATCTCAGTGATATACAGTTTCTTCAATATACACAAATTAATCAATATGATACACCATATTAAAAATTGAAGAATAAAAATCATGTGATCAACTCAATAGATGCAAAAAAATTTTGACAAAATTCAACATACATTTATGGTTAAAACTCTTCAGAAATTGGGCATAGAGGGAATCCACCTCAACATAATAAAGGCTATATATGACAAACCCACAAGAAACATAATTCTCAATGGTGAAAAACTGAAAGCATTTCCTCTAAGATTAGTGACAAGACAAGGATGTCTACTCTTGCCACTATTACTCAGCATAGTTTTGGAAGGCCTAGCCACAGCAGTCAGAAAAGAAAAAGAAATGAAAAGAATACAAATTACAAAATAAGTAAAATTGTCACTGTTTGCAGATGACATGATACTATACATAGAAAATCCTAAAGATGCCACCTGAAAACTACTAGGTTTCATCAGTGAAACTGGTAAGGTTGCAGGATAAAAAGTTAATGCCCTGGGCTTCCCTGGTGGCACAGTGGTTGAGAGTCCGCCTGCCAATGCAGGGGACATGGGTTCGTGACCCGGTCCAGGAAGATCCCACATGCCACAGAGCAGCTAGGCCCGTGAGCCATGGCCACTGAGTCTGCACGTCCAGAGCCTGTGCTCTGCAATGGGAGAGGCCACAACAGTGAGAGGTCCGCATACAGCAAAAAATAAAAATAAATAAATAAATAAATAAGTTAATGCCCAGAAATCTCTTGCATTCCTATACACTAACTACAAAAGATCAGAAAGATAAATTTAGGAAACAACCCCATTCACCACTGCAACAAAAAAGAATAAAGTACCCTGGAATAAACCTAACTAAGGAGGTAAAAACCTGTACTCAGGAAGCTATAAGACACTGAGTAAAGAAATCAAAGATGACACAAACAGATGGAGAGATATACTAAGTTCTTGGATTGGAAGAATCAATATTGTGAAAATGACTATACTACCCAAAACAAGCTACAGAAATGAAATCCTTATCAAATTGTCAGTGTCATTTTTCACAGAAGTAGAACAGAAAAGAATCTTAAAATTTGTATGGAGACACAAAAACCCTGAATAGCCAAATCAAACTTGAGAAAGGAAAACAGAGTTGAAGGAATCAGGCTCCCTGACTTCAGACTTTATTACAGATCTACAGTAATCAAGAGAGTATGGTATTGGCACAAAAACAGAAACATGGATCAACAGAAAAGGATAGAAAGCCCAGAGATAAACTCACACACCTGTGGTCAACTAATCTATGACAAAGGAGGCAAGAATATACAATAGAGTAAAACCATCTCTTCAATAAGTGGTGCTGGGAAAACTGGACAGCTACATATAAAAGAATGAAATTAGAACATTACCTAACACCATACATAAAAATAAACTCAGAATGGATTAAAGGCCTAAATGTAAGGCCAGACACTATAAACCTCTTAGAGGAAAACATAGGCAGAACACTACAGGACATAAATTGCATCAATAACCTTTTTTGACCCACCTCATAGAGTCATAAAAATAAAAACAAAAATAAACAAATGGACCTAATGAAAACAAATGCTTTTGCACAGCAATGGAAACCATAAAAAGACAAAAAGGCAACCCTCAGAATGGGAGAAAATATTTGCAAACAAAGCAACTGACAAGGGATTAATCTCCAAAATATATAATGGGCTCATGCAGCTCAATATCCAAAAAAAAAAAAAAAAAAACCCAATCAAAAATGGGTGGAAGACCTAAATAAACATTTCTCCAAAGAAGACATACAAATGACCAATAAACACATGAAAAGATGTTCAGCATCACTAATTATTAGAGAAATGTAAATCAAAATTACCATGAGATATCACCTCACACTGGTGGGCATCATCAAAAAATCTACAAAAAATAAATGCTGGAGAGGGTGTGGAGAAAAGGAAACCCTCTTGCCCTGTTGGTGGGAATGTAAATTGGTGCAGCCACTGTGGAGAACTGTATGGAGGTTCCTTAAAGAACTAAAAATAGAACTACTATATGACCTCACAATCCTACTAATGGGCATATACCCAGAGAAAACCATAATTCAAAAAGATACATGCACCCCAGTGTTCACTGCAGCACTATTTAAATAGCCAGATTATGGAAGTGACCTAAATGTCTATTGACAGATGTATGGAAAAGAAGATGTCATACATATGTACAATTGAATGTTACTCAGCCATAAAAAGAAATGAAATGGGGTCATTTGTAGAGATGTGGATGGGCCTATAGACTGTCATACAGAGTGAATTAAATCAGAAGGAGGAAAACAAACATCATATATTAACACATATATGTGGAATCTAGAAAAATGGTTCAGATGAACTGCTTTGCAAGGTAGAAATAGAGACACAGATGTAGAGAGCAAATGTATGGAAACTAAGGGGGAAAGGGGCAGTGGGATGAATTTGGATATTGGGGTTGACATATATACACAAATGTATTTAAAATAGATAATTAATGAGAACCTACTGTATAGTAAGGGAACTTCACTTTTCTGTACAGTTGAAGCTAACACAACACTGTGTTAGTTTCAAATCAACAATACCCCAATTAAAAAAAAAAAAAAAAGAAAAGAAAAGGAAAGAAGAAAATATGGTGTTTGCTTCATCAATTGGCTCGCTCTTTTGTTGTCTTTGATACAGGAACTTGACTAGTTAACATCTCAATTATCCTTAATAGATGTTTGAAAACCACTTGGTGAATTCAATTAAGTAACTAATATCTGTCAGGTACTACTTAAATTTTTGTTAAACAAGCATATTTTTTTAAAGATGATCTATATTGTCTGAATTTAATTTCATGGATTCTCTTATGCTCTAAAAAATAAAAAATAAAACAGGTAAACATCAAAATTTTATTTGATCACCCTAAGCAAACAATTACATTATTTAAGATTGTAAGTTAAAGATTACCTTTCCATGACATTTAGCCTCAAGGAAATTCATTATAATTTTACTTATAACATTGAAAAGTTGAAAAGAACCACATTATCAGAAATAAACAATTGATTAAATAACATGACTTCCTTGTGTTCCATTATTTACTAATACAAAAGATGAAAATTCAATGGCATGAAAAATGTTAAGGATGTAATATAATGCAAAAAATTACAAAAGAGCATGATGGGTTAGAGGGCAATATTTTACATAATATATTGTTAGAAGAAAAAAATTCTGAGTTATTTAAGTTTATGTATTTGGCACCTCATAAGTGCTAAACCCAATGTCCAACATTTGTGGTCTTAAAAGGTGGGAAAAGGGAGTTATTAAAAGTCTCCAATCTTCTATAACAAATTCTGAAGCTAGGATATCATAATGAAAAGTAACAAATATTTGTATACTTGTTATTAGTAGTCATGTAATCATTTATTTAACCATTTGAAAATTACTGTTTTCTTTATTGTATAAAAGAGGGAACTAAATCTGAGAGATGTTACGAAACATGGCAAAAGTCTCCTGACACTAAAATCGGAGCCTAGAGTTAAATTTGCAGAAAGCAGCAATTGAAAAACAATATCCACATGCAAGGGGACCCTCATAAAAATATCAGCTGATTTTTCGGTGGAAAATTTGCAGGCTAGAAGAGAGTGGCATGATATATTCAACATACTGAAATGGAAAAGTCTGAAACCTAGGATACTCTACTCAGCAAGCTTATCATTCAGAAATAAAGGAGAGATCGAAACTTCTCAGACAAGAAAAAACTTAAATAGTTTGTCAATAGTGAATTGTTCCTAGGAGAAGTGTTAAAGGGTCTTCTCTATGTGGAAAAGAAAAAGCTACAACAAAAAGTAAAAATTTTTAGAAAGTGAAATATCCCACTGGTAAAGGCAAATAAATAAAGGCTCAGGATTAACCACTTAAATTAGCTAGTACAAGGATTAAAAGACAAAAATTATAAAAAAACAACTATACAATAAATAGTCAAGGAATTAAAAGGAAGTTGCAAAATATGACAACAAAGACACAAAATGTAATGTAGGGGAATAAAAAAATGTAGATATTTTAGGATGTGTTTGAACTTTGATGAGTATCAACTTAAAACATGTTATAGGTTAGTTATATAGTTATAGGTTAACATATGTGAACCCCATAGTAACAACAAATCAAAAAACCACAATAGATAAACAAAACCTAGAGAGAAAGGAACACAAGCATACTGTTAAAGAAAGTTAAACACCCTGCTTACATCAAGGGACAAATCAAACAGCACAGAAAGTTATTAAGGAGAAGTGGGACTTCCCTGGTGTCACAGTGGTTAAGAATCTGCCTGCCAATGCAGGGGACATGGGTTTGATCCCTGTTCCAGGAAAACCCCACATTCCATGCAGCACCTAAGCATGTGTGCCACAACAACTGAACCTGTGCTCTAGAACCTGCAAACCATAAATACTAATCCTGTGTGCCACAACTACTGAAGCCCACTTGCCGAGAGCCTGTGTTCCACAACAAGGCAAGCCACCACAATGAAAAGCCTGTGCACTGCAATGAAGAGTAGCCCCTGTTCACTGCAACTAGAGAAAGGCTGCATGCAGCAACGAAGACCCAACACAGTGAAAAATAAACATATAAAAATGAATACATTTATACAAAAAAATAAGGAGCAGTGGTCTTAAATGACACATTAGACCAATTGGACTTGATAGATATCTACAAGACATTCCACCCCAAAACAGCCGAATACACATTCTTTTCAAGCGCACAAGAAATCTTCATGAGGATAAATCACATGCTAGGTCAAAAAACAAGTTTCAACAAACGTAGGAGGATATAAATTATATCAAGCATTTTTTCCAAACACAATGGTATGAAACCAGAAATCAACTAGAGAAAGTAAAATGGGAAAAGAACAAGCATGTGGTGACTAAACAACATGTTACTAAAAAAACAATGGGTCAATGAATAAATCAAACATAAAATCAGAAAATTCCTTGAGACAAATGAAGATAAAAACAAAATTTTCCATAATCTATGGGATGAAGCAAAAGCAGTTTTAAGAAGAAAGTTTATAGTGATACAGGCCTACCTCAAAAAACAAGAAAAAAATATTAAATAAACAACCTCACTTACCATCTAAAGGAATTAGAAAAAGAATAACAAACAAAGGCCAAAGTTGGTAGAAGGAAGGAAACAATAAAAATTAGAAAGGTTATACCTAGAGACCCCCCAAAAAGTTGAAAGAATCAGTGAAACCAAGAGCTGATTCAAAACTGATAAATCTTTAGCCAGTCTCATCAAGAAATAGAGTCCAACTAAACAAACCAAGAAATGAAAGAGGAGAAATAACAAATGATATCACAGAGATACAAAAAATTATGAAAATAATACCAAAAATATCTATATGCCAAAATAATTAGACAACATAGACGAAATGAACAAATTTCTAGAAACATACAATTTTCCAGGACAGAATCAGGAAGAAATAGACAATCAAACAGATTGAACACTAGTAGTGATATTGACTTACTAATCAAAAATCTCTCAGCAAACAGAAATCAAGGACTGGATGGCTTCACAGAGGAATTCCACCAAAGTATGAGAAGAGCTAAAACCTATCCTTCTCAAACTATTCCAAAAAAATGAAGGAACACACTTAGATTTATTTTGTGAGGCCACCATTATCCTATTACTAAAAGCAAAGACCTAACAAAAACAAATTAATAAAAAAACACGTTAATATTTCCAACAAATTTAAATGCAAAATCCTCAACAAAATATTAGTGGTCATCATCTGAAGACAGAAAATTGTTGATAATTAAAAAAACCTGTTTATCCCAGTATTGTATATGTATACTCCTGGTATTCAAAAGACATGTTGATATTACTTCTTGGATGTTTCCTGAACTTTTGATCCCATGGCACTTCAACAGTAATAGCCAGGGACAGGAGCAAGCTCTCTAACTATTTCTCTCTACTTTTATGTCCCCACCCATCTGAGGGTCCCATTCAACTCATGGTATCTATCCCTCCATATCCTTTGCAATATATAACTATGTCTTTACCCCTCTGGTTTGGTCCCCACTATCCTTCCATAGCATGTCTGCATCCTATTTAACCTACCATTCTTTATGCCTCACTTCCTCCATCCTTAAGGTCTCACTGCCAGGTCCTTCTTCCTGATATTTAACTTATCCTGATCTCATTGTTCCTTTATTATTATTTCAGCCCCTACCTCTATTGTCTTCCCTAAAGATCCTGAGCTCAAAAGAGCCCTGTGCTTAGGGTTTAATGCTCTGTGGTTGTTGTGAAATTCTTAATAATTTAAGTTTTGCACTGGTATTTTCTAAGTGGAGTCTTAAGACACCATGGAGTATGCACCAGGGGCTTGGGGCCTCCATTCCTGGGCAGGCACAAAGTCTCCTGCCACCATCATAAGACCTATTCTGGGCTACATACATCCCCACACCTTGGTAGCTCAGACCCAACAAGGTCTTTTTCTCCCTGCTCTGATCCAGGGGCCAGGGCCACACTCCCCTGCCTAAGCATGTGTGTGGTCAGGGTTAGGGTAATATTAGTGGAACCAGGCAATTGGAGACACCCCCACCCCTCTTCCGTCCTTGGAATGTATGTTCTGTATGATGCCATAAGAGATCTTAAATAAAATGGCACAAATAATGGCTCTATTTTCTGCTTTTGTAGCATTCTTTCAGTCACCAGACATCCAAAATGCCTAGGTAGAGGCCATTTTGCCTTTTGAACCAAGTTGGTGGCCCTGATGATCTCTGAGTTGACTACACAATAGCTTTTCCCTTTTGAAGAATACCTTTTTCAGGTATTCAGTCCTGTCAAATCCAAGAAGTCCTACAATCTCCCTTCATTTTGCCCCATTTCCCCCTTCAGTTAAAGGTGGCAGTGTTTCCATTCATATAATCCCACAAACTCTTTATTAAGTGGTTTTGAGCCACATTCTTATTCTACTTTACAAATTAAGCTGTCTTACTTTTTGCAATGTAGATAGACTAAGAATTTTCCAAGTCTTCAAGTTCTGGTTCTATTTTTCCTTAACAGTTCCTTCTTCAACTTATTCTCTTTATTCAGATTTTACTTTAAGAAGTCAAGACTAACCAAGCCACTCTGTCAACACTTTGCTCAGAAATATTTTTAACTAAATAGTCTCATTTCATTGCCCATAAGTTCTACCTTCCACAAAACACTAGAATACAGATCCACCAAATTCATTGCCACTTTATAAGAAGAATTTTCTTTTCTCCAGTTTCCAGTGATATCTTCCTCATTTCCACTGCAGACTTCACCAGAATCACACTTAAAGTCCATATTTTTAGTATGCACTCAAACCCATTTCCCAGTTCCAAAGTAACTTCCACATGTTAGATATTTGATAAAGCACCACCCCATTTTTTAATACCACAACTTGGGATGGCATAACAAAACACCACAGACTGGGTAGCTTAAGCAATAGAAATTTATTTTCTCATGATTCTGGGCTGTGGAAATCCTAAGTCAGTGTGCCAGCATGGTTGGGTTCTGGTGAGAGTTCTTTTCTTGGCTTGCAGAGGCCATCTTCTCACTGTATCCTCATATGAAAGAGAGAGAGATAGAGAGAGAGAGAGCTTAGTTAGTTAGTTAGTTGGTGTTTCTTCCTATAAGACCACTAAGTCAATCAGAAGGACCACACCATCATGACCTTATCTGAACCTAATTATCTTCTCAAAGACCTAGATAGATACTTTGTTGAAGTATATTATATTCATTTTGGGTGTACAAAAGTCTTTCTAGGTTATACTATAATTAGTGTTATTACAAAATAATGGCTATATTGCCTGATACTGTACAATACATCCTTGTTGATTATTTTATACATGGTAGTTTTTGTCTTTTAATCTCACACCACTATCTTGCCCTCCACTTTCCTCTCCCCACTGATAACTGTTAGTTTGTTCTCTATATCTGTGAATCTGTCTCTCTTCTGTTATGTATATATATTTTTTAAGGTTTCCAACATAAGGGATAATATAGAGTAGTTGTGTTTTTCTGTCTGACTTATTTCACTAGGCATAATAACCCCAGGCCCATCCATGTTGTAGCAAATGGCAAAATTTTATTCTACATTATGGCTGATTAGTATTCCACTGTATATATACACCACATATTCTTTATCAGTTCATCTGTTGATGGGAACTTAGGTGGCTTTCATATATTGGCTATTGTAAATAATGCTGCTGAACATTAGGGTGCACATTTATTTTTGAACTAGCATTTTCATTTTTTCTGGATATACACCCAGCAGTGGAATTGCTGAATCATAGAGCAGATCTATTTTTATTTTTTTGAGGAATATGCATACTGTTTTCCAAAGTGGCTGAACCAATGTACATTTCCACCAATTGTGCACTAAGTTTTTAATTTTTTTTTCTTCACATCCTCACCAACATTTGTTATTTATAGACTTTTTTTCTATAGCCATTCTGTCAGGTGTGAGGTGATACCTCATTGGAGTTTTGATTTGCATTTCTCTAATAATTAGCAATGCTGAACTTCTTTTCATGTTCCTGTTGGCTATCTGTATGTTTTCTTTGGGAAAATGTCTATTCAAGTCTTCTGCCCATTCCATCCAACAGGTGAATGCATATTCTTTTCAAGTGCACACTGAACTCTCTCCAGAGCAGATTGCATGCTAGGCCACAGAAAGGTCTCAGCAAATTTAAGAGGATAAAAATTATATCAAGCATATTTTCAGACCACAACAGTATGAAACTAGAAATCAGTTACAGGAAGAAAAGTGTGCTGAATTTTTCTTGTGTCTATAAATACAAAATAAGATTTCAAATAAATATACTTTATATTCTGCATAGCACAGTACCCCCAGAGAATTATTTATATTCTCACCCACCACCTAAACCAAACAAAAACTGGAAAATCGAAAGCAAATACGATCTTAGAGCAAATAACTGACAAAATATTCCACTTTTTACCCTATTGTTAATTACAGTGTTCATGAACACTGAGCCTATATGCACATCTGCTGACTCCCTTTGCATGGACAGTTCATTACTCTTCCTAGTGAAGCAGGGGGTAGTTGTTAGATTGTTTGCGCATATGAACTCCTTAGAAATCCGGTCCCACTCCTTTATATATATGATAATACATTTATTTGATCCTCCTGTTCTTTTCTGTGAAGACACAGATAGTGAATGTGAGTCTCTGATTGTTCAAGTTTCCACATGCATTCTTTGTTCACATGGAGGAAGATTGCCATATATATGGCAGCCTCCAAACTTTTAAACATCTTTATAAATCCTTATTTTTTCCTTTCAACTTTTTACTTGAGGGGAACATTAGTTCAATTTTTAAAAATTCACAATTGTCATAATGGTTTCATTTTGAAACACAAGCTATATAAGAAAGTGTTTAATGAAGTCAACTGTTTACATTTTAATTCTGCCTCCTTGATATACACCTTGAGGATTTGTGATTGCCATGTCCAAGCTCACACTGTTTCCTGCAAGAGACGAGGTGTTGGGGCAAGAACTAGTGACTTTATTCGGAAAGCCAGTAGACTGAGAAGGTGGTGCACTAGTGTCCCGAAGAAACAACTTACCCAAGTTAGAATATAGGTTTATTTTATAGTAAAAGGGAAGGAGTGTGGTTGGTTGATGCAGATTTCTTGGTACTGGCCAGACCTGGGAGAGGATGTGATAATCCTTTTTTTCTTGCAGCTGTCCATGTAAGTCTGTTCACAATGTTTATTCTATGTTTTGTGACTTTTTATCTCTCTATGAATAAAAAGTATTATACCTTTAAAGGTCAAGCCTGGGCATGTATATCTCAGGCTATAGGCAACATTTCTTTACAAAAGTGCAGAGCCAGCATGACTAAGCACAGGCAGCAGGTTAGGGGAGAAGTGGTTAGAACCAAAGGAGCAGATCCTATAAGGAGTCAGTTTTTTTCTTCTCTGACACAGTTCCCCACTGTCAACGTCCATTTCACAATCTTGTGGGAAAGGCGCAATGACTGCTCTGGCTAATTCCTGCTGAAGGGAGATGATGAGGGGTTGGAATGGAATTGATTAACTTGGGACTAGAAGTATTCCAAGTCCCAGACTGGGCATAAAAATGTTTGTTTACGGCCGTATCGCAACTCTTAGACACGACTTGAACATACATAGAAACTTCAGCTCTTGGTATGAGGATCCCCTGGATGTTTTGCCCTGTATTTATATCCAAACTTGGAGATAACTTGATTAAAGTACCACTTCCAAACAAGTGGCTGTCACCAGTGTAGTGAAACAAAAGAGAAGTGCATAAGCCTTCATTACTTATGTGGTAAGAGGCTTGGCTCAAAAGAGCAACTTAAGACCTTCTAATGAGGCACAAGACTAAATCTGCTTTTTTTCATTCTGTCTAGTTTCTCGTAGAGTGAGTTTATTTTGGGTGTGGAATCCATGTTTTTATCCAGGGTAGCTAATTCAACAGAGGAGTGAGTGTTCAGCAGCCCCTCCTATGGTCCTGTCCATGCATTGACAAGTTGATGTTTAGGTCTTTATTCTCTCCAGTTTTGATGAGGACTCGATCACCAGGCTGGAATGAGTACAGGACCACATCAGCTGGCTAAGCAGACCTATTAAAAGCAAACTCCTGAACAGAAGTTACTATAGTGCTGGCAACCGCTGAGTCCTTTAAGACGTCTACAGATTCTTCTGCCCAGCAGACACTTAGAAGCCATCTCTTAGTTTTATTGACCTTTTTTCTTTATTTTTCTTGGACTTTATTCCATTTATTTCTGCTCTTATATTATTTCCTTTCTTCTACTAACTTTGGGTTTTGTTTCTCTTTTTCTTACCCCTTTAGTTTTAAAGTTAGGTTGTTTATTTGAGATATTACTTGTTTCTTGCGGTAAGCATGAATCACTATAAATCTCTCTTATAACTGCTTTTGCTACATCCTATAGAGTTTGAAAAGTTGTGTTACTATTTTCATTTGTCTCAAGGTGTTTTTTGATTCCCTCTGATTTATTCCTTGATCCATTTTTTTAGTAGCGTGTTGTTTAGTCTTTATGTGCTTGTGTTTTTTTCCAATTTTCCACTGTTTTGGCTTAAAAAGGATGCTTGGTATTATTTCAATCACCTTAAATTTACTGAGATTTGTTTTGTGGTCTACATATGATCTATCCTGGGGAATGTTCCATGTGTACTTGAAAGCAATGTGTATTCTGACAGTTGTTTTTTTTTTATTTTTATTTTTTATTTTATGGAATATCCTGTAGAAATCTATGAAATCTATCTGGTCTAATGTGTCATTTAAGGTCAATATTTCCTTATTGAGTTTCTGTCTTGAAGATCTATCCATTGAGGTAAGTAAGAGTATTAAAGTTTCTTATTATTATTGCATTACTGTCAATTTCTCACTTTATGTCTGTTAATATTTTCTTTATGTATTTAGGTGGTCCTATATTGAGTACATATATGTTTAAAATTGTTATATCTTCTTGTTGGATTTATTTCTTTATCATTATGTAATGTCCATTTTGTCTTTTGTTATAGTTTTTGTTTAATGTCTATTTTGTCTGACATGAGTCTTCTTCTAAGAAACCCTATAATGAGAATGTTGGTATACCCTTAATGTTGTTTCAGAGGTCCCTTAATCCTCATTTTTTAAAATTCTTTTTTTTTTTTTTTTTTTTTTTTTGCTGTTCTGATTGGGTAATTTCCACTATTCTGTCATCTAGGTCACTTATGTGTTCTTCTGTATGACCTAGTCTGCTGTGGATTCCCTTTAGTGTGTTTTTTATTTCAGTCATTGTATTCTTAAATTCTGATTGGTTCTTTTTTCACATTTTCTAACTCTTTGCTGAAGTTCTCACTGTGTTCCTCTATTTTTATCCCTTGTTTAGCAAACATTTTTATGACTTTAAATGATCAAATATTGCTTCAAACTCTTCATCAGGTAAATAATTTTTCTCTATTTCTTTAGTATGCTATTTTTCCCCTGGGGTTTTATCTTGTTCTTTCATACTGAACATATTCCTCTGTCTTCTAATTTTGTTTGATTTTCTGTGTTTGTCCCTTGAATTAGGTGAATGAATAACTTATTTTTTTCAAAAGAGTGTTTTTGTGTAGGAGCATCCCTATACAGGCTGCATGTGCCTGGCGGCTTTGGTGGGAAGATTGAAGCTGATGTGAGGATGGGCTGGGGATTCTCCCTGTGTGCATTGAAAGCTGATGCCTCTGTGGGGGAAGGCTGGAGCTGGAGGGGCACAAAAGGAGCCTGGCATTGGCAGTGGCTTTTCCCAGGGTGAGCTTCAGGCCACCACCTTGGTAGGGATGTTGGAGCTGAAGCCAGCTGAGGGCTGGGGGGCATGGTGGAATTATCCTGGGAGGCTGGTTAGAATGCCAGAAGCTTTTCAATCTGTGACCTTTGTGCTGGAACTTGTAGTGAGTAAGTTTGTGCATGTGCCCTTTGAGTGGAGTCTTGACTTTCTACAGACATCCAGATCTCCCAGTCGCAAGTTCTGCTCTTTTCCAAAATTGATTAAGGGGGCTCATCTTCCTGGTGCTGGTCTCCAGGACTTGGGTGCCCAATGCGGAGCTTGAAACACTTGCTTCTTAAGGAAGACCTCAGAGTTTTTGATAGTTTCTTCCTCTTCTGGGTTTCCTGCCAGGGGTTGGGTCCATATTAGGTTGTTTCTCTTTCTCTCCAACCCATCTTGGCATGTATTTTTTTTTCTTCTTCTTTATATCCTTAATTGTAGAAGAGCTATATTCTTAGCTGTACAAGAGACCTGCTAGTCTTCAGGTTTTTCTCAGAGATTTATTCCATATGTAGTTGTAGTTTTGGTGTCATTGTGGTTGGAGTTGAGCACAGGGTTTTCCTACTCTGCCATCTTGATTATCAATATTATCAGTAATATCCTATTTTATTGTTAAAATTCATAGCCAAAATTAAGTTCCAACTAGTTCACAGAAGGAACTAAATTTCTCCATGGGTTATCACAAGAAAAAAATATCATAAGTTGTCACATGACATTAACTTATGTCATGTGACTTATGTCACATGACATAAGTTGTCACAATCACATTAAAGCAGTCTTCCTCTCAGTATTATATACATTTTAACTGCCAATCAAAAAACAGAATCAATTCTAGTATATGAACTTCTCATGGAGAAAACTTGGCATCAAATTTTGACTAGTTGGGTGGATGTTGAGAAACCTTGTTAAAAATGCAGAGTCTGGGCTTCCCTGGTGGCACAGTGGTTGAGAGTCCACCTGCCATTGCAGGGAACGTGGGTTCATGCCCCGGTCAGGGAAGATCGCACATGCTGCGAGCGGCTGGGCCCGTGAGCCATGGCTGCTAAGCCTGCATGTCTGGGGCCTGCGTTCCACGATGGGAGAGACCACAACAGTGAGAGGTTCGCATACCTCAAAAACACAAAACAAACAAAAAAAAAAACAAAAAATAATGCAGAGTCTCAGGTTCCATCAAGATCCTCAAGTATTTATAGACATGCTAATGTTTGAGAGGTGCTGTTTTAAATCACCTTGAGGAAAAAAATATCTACCTCATCTCTAACTAAGATGAGGACTAATGAATCTTTTTAATTAGTCAATATACATGGAAATAAGCATGTAAAAAAAAAGTTGATTTGATTTGTAAAGGTGATCTTTCTTTCAACAAACTTTATTTTTTGATAATGTATTTTCAAATTTTTAACAAATAAAGAGTTGAAAATACATTCTTATATTTTATGTATACTTGTGTTTAAGATGATATAATACTTGGAGTTCACACTGATTTAATAAAGCTTTAAAAGAGATTATACTATTCAAATGACTTATAATTTAGTTTAAAAATATCATCTAAAAAATTGTGTTCATAAAATAAGATTGATCATCTCAGTGGTGAATCTCAAAAAAATGGTTAGCTATAATTAGGAAGAAAATTTTAAATATTCCATCTTGACCATCACACTATCTTTTCCAGCTTTTCATTATTCAGACCAAGTATCATCATGAAAATGAATTCATCAATGTAACAGAGATAAATGAGCCAACACAGAACAGAAAGAACTATCTTCCGGTTCTTAGGAGGGAAATTGTCTCTTTGCCCTATTATATCAGTGACAAAGATGTCTGGACTTTATGAGCATAGCTTTCCATTTAGTCTTCTTAAAATATTGATGACAAAATGATTTAACCTCAAAAGGAGGTTCAAGGAAGTGCTTAGAAAGTACGTCTAAGGTTGAAGACTGAAGATAAAACTAATCAAATTAAAAGATTTGGATAGTTGATGCATGCTAAAAGATATTATTAATGTTAATTTGAAAAACTGTAATTTAAATAAAGCAATTTAATAAGTCACAGTATTCATATTTTACATATAAAACACATACTTGGGAAACACCTAGTAGCATAATCAAGCATGTACTATCTGATACACATAATGCATTATAGAGGGTATCCTAGCTTGAAGCCAAAATCTATAAATCTTTCAGATTCAGGCATGTATGGGCATAACTGAGAAATGGTACATTGAGACCTTACAGAGTATGCTTTCATAAAGGACTGATATTCTTTCTGAGAGAAAACTTACTTTAAAGGAAATTGAACATACATTCAAGGAGTTCATTTCATTATCCTAACCTTGGTTGTCCGAAGGGAGAGTGATTCTTGGTATAGAAAGGCACCTGCCATTAGTATATGTCACCTGTCTAGCTTATGGAATTATGTTCAGATCATATAGAATGGTCTTTTTGGAAAGCTAAGTAGAAAATTAATAAAACACTAAAAGAAAAGCAGCAATGTATTGCAACCCATATAACTGAGTGTATTTCAAAAGTATGGGAACCACAGAACACATTGATAGTTAGGTAGTCAGAAGTTTCCAGAACATTTCCAGTGGAGAATGGTGAGAGACTGTGGTGAAAAGTTAAAGAAAGTTCCTTGTGAGAAGGAGATCACTATAGTTGCAGTGTCTGAGAGAAAGCTCTATGGTAGCTGTCTCTACTTTTATATCAGAGCCAGTAAGAAGGGTGGTTGATTGTGTTTGGTTTGAGGAAGTGTAATGGAAAGTGAATAAATATAATAATTATCAATAATATGATTAAAATGTGCCCACAGATTGGTTAGAACATTAGAAATATTTTTTAATCATGCTATTAAGAAATAAACTGATTCCTAGTTCATGAATGAAAAAGAGTATTAGATTGTTTCTGAGTGGATCACTATTGTTACTCTGGTGGTAGCTGACTAAAAGGAAACAGAGATAAATTGTCACTTGTACATGCTTGTTATTTATGATTACATCTCTAACACACAGCCCTGAACACCCGTACACACAGAGACATAAATACAGAGTGAGAAAATCAACAGACAGTACAATTCTCAAGGTAAATGTGAGCTATATCTATACTCTGTGCCTTAGTGAAATACATTGAATAAAATGACAGGGCTCAGATTTTTTTAAATAATTATTGGCACATTTCTGAAAACCCATGCAAAATATGAGGCATACAGTAGTTTGTGTGTGGCCACAGAGAAGGTACAAAAACCAGCCCAGTGAATTTCACATTCAGAATGTCAGAGGAGAAATGGTTAAGACAGCATTGTTTTTGGTTTTTCCTCTTAGCCTACCTTCCTAAACTAAAGAGTTTTCTGCTATTGGCCTGTTGTAACTGAGTAAAGACATGCAAATTTTTTAAAAGTCTTATACTTATACTTAACCTCACAATGAGTTATGAAAACTGCTTGCTCAACCCTAAAAGGTGAAAGCTGAAAACTGAGGGACACCATGTATCCACCAAGATTAGCAAATAAAGCTAATATGTGGGCTTCCCTGGTGGCGCAGTGGTTGAGAGTCTGCCTGCCGATGCAGGGGACATGGGTCCGTGCCCTGGTCTGGGAAGATCCCACAATCCATGGAGCAGCTGGGCCCGTGAGCCATGGCCGCTGGGCCTGTGCTTCTGGAGCCTGTGCATCCGGAGCCTGTGCTCCACAATGGGAGAGGCCACAACAGTGAGAGGCCCGCGTAGCACACACACACAAAAAAAAGCTAATGTGTGATAGAAAATGCTTTTCGAAATTGTATTAAAGCTTCTGGCTCCTTTAGCTCATTTCTCTTACTTTTCACACCATGTTTTACAGCACATCAAAGCCCAGGATTAAACCATTCCCATCAAAAAAACTCGCAGTGCCAGATACTTTGCACATACAGAGTATCCACAAAATAAACATACAAATATGTAAGAAGTGTATTATACTTCAGAAGAAGAAATTCCCTGTACTCAGTAAATTAAATGAAAAAACAGACCCTGAAAAAATAATTCCAAATTGAGATACAAGAGAGCTAAAATAGATGAAATTTAACTCCAATTAGCTAAAGCATTAGCTAAAGCTAATCATAATTTTTCGTTTTCTTTCATTCTTCAGAAAATAAATAGAAGAAAAGACAGGACAGAATCAAAAGCCACATAGAAGTAACAAAATTGAATATTGTGTACTGAGAATGCACTCTTTCATATGAGAAAAATCAGATAATATTTTCTAGATAATAAAAAAGAGCATAGAGATTAGGAAGAAGAGCACGTCATCACATACACTTTATTTCTTCAGGTGGGAAAGGCAACCTAAGAAGGAAGGGTCCTAGGAAGTTGACTTGTCTTCAAGTGCTTTTTAAACTCCTCATGGAATACTCTAATACTGGAGATGCAGTGTTGGTCTCCCTTCAGAGGCCATTCAGAGGCAGTAGTAAAAGGAGCCTATTGGTAAGTGACTCCATGCTATTGGACTCATACATAGCCTCCATCTGCTACCATGACTCCTCTGTCCATTATATCAATTCAGAGGTGGATGATTAAGAGACAAAGTCATTTAGTCTATTTGAGCGTTCAATGCTCCCTTCATGTTGGGAACTTTCTAGTCAGAAATAACATGTGATAAAAAAATCTCCACTCTTCATGCACATTTCTTTATGTCCATTGACACACTTCTACTCAGACCTTTGTGTCTTCAACTTTCCAGATAATTTCTTTCTAGAACACTGATCAGATGATTAGACCATTGGCATTGCCTTGGAACCAGTATGATTTTTTTCTGCAGACCTTTTTTTTTTTTTTTCTGAACAAAGTGAATGGCAAACTGTTCTATTTGTAGGCAGGAAGATTTTTATCTCTTCACTGTCTTAAAGTCACCCTTGAATGTGGCTACAATGCAGGCCCTGTCCATTTTAACTTTGTAATTATATCCATGCACTCATCTCCATTATTTTCCTCCTTATTCAGCTTGTTATACAGGACCTCCTGTATGGCATTATGTATGAGCTGGGTTAAGGGTGTGTATTAGTTTCCTGTGGCAGATGTAACAAATTGCCACAGACTTGTTTCGTTAAAACAACAGAAGTGTATTCTCTCACTGTTTTGGAGACAAGAAGCCCAAAATCAATTTCACTAGGATGAAAACAAGTTATAAGCAGGCTTATACTTCCAGTGGAGGCTCTAGAGGAAACTCTGTTCTCGACTCCTTCCAACTTCTGGTGGCCATTGTTGCTCCTTGACTCATGGCCACATCACTCCAATATTTGCCTCGATGGTCAAACTACCTTCTCCTATTCGTTGTCTAATCTTTCTCTGCCTCTCTCTTCTAAGGACATGCTATATACAATATAACAATGTGTTTTCATCTCTTCATTTGCTAATAATTGGAATGTATATTACAAAAATACAGTTTATCCAGAGAAATTTAACTTTATAAAAACAAAGAATTTGGGCTTCCCTGGTGGGGCAGTGGTGGAGAATCTGCTTACCAATGCAGGGGACATGGGTTCAATCCCTGGCCTGGGAAGCTCTCACATGCCACAGAGCAACTAAATCCATTCACCACATCTACTGAGCCTGTGCTCTAGAGACTGTGTGCCATGACTACTGAAGGCTGTGAGCCTAGACCCCATGCTCTGCAACAAGAGAAGCCACCACAATGAGAAGCCCACACACCACAATGAAGAGTAGTCCCCGCTCGTCTCAACTAGAGAAAAGCTCACGTGCAGAAATGAAGACCCAATGCAGCCAAAAATAAATAAAAATAAATAAATTTTATTACATGCCCCTTTACACATATGCTCACCTGTTTGATAAATGTGTCAGCCCTGTTCTTAGTCAGAAGTGAGGTAGACAATTTAATATAAAAGCATAGAAATTACAAGATGAAAAATAATTACAAAAATTAGACTAGTTTTCTAGGAGCAGAATTATGTGTGCTTTATTCAATAATTGCTTATTGAGGATCTGCTACTAAAGAAAGGTAAAGTTCTAAGTACAAGAACATACAAAGGTGAATAACGTACATATATCACTTGCCTTTAAATAATTTATTGGAATTGATTATATATCAGGGAGTAATGAGTAATAAAAAATGGTTCCTGATGCTTTGAATGATCCTGAGCACTATAATTTTTAAGCAGACAACCAAACCACCACTATAGAATAGAAATTAAGCAGTGAATTTCTTTCTAAGCACATGCTATATACTTAGTTTTATATCAGCTATGTTAAAATCTTAATCATATATATATCCTAACTTTGACATTATTAGGACCTCTGCTTACCCCACAGGACACTCCCTCTCAACAGTAGCTCTGAGCTTAGTAACCAAAACAGCGTATGCATGTGCATATGTGTGCATGTGTATGTGTGTGTAAATAGAGAAAAAGAATAAAAGACAATGTCAGGGAGTCTTAGAAAACTTAAAACAATTTTTAAATCTACTATTTATTTTAAAAAGCAAACCAAACCAAATGGTAAATTGTTAGTTAGTCCTCTGAATTAAGATGTGATCTTTTATTTATTTATTTATTTTTTGCGGTATGCGGGCCTCTCCCTGTTGTGGCCTCTCCCATTGCGGAGCACAGGCTCCGGACATGCAGGCTCAGCGGCCATGGCTTACAGGCCTAGCCGCTCCACAGCATGTGGGATCTTCCTGGACCAGAACATGAACCCGTGTCCCCTGCATCGGCACACAGACTCTCAACCACTGCACCACCAGGGAAGCCCCAAGACGTGATCTTTTAGTTTCTGTTTATTTGGTCATTATTTAAAATATTTTAAATATGAAAATAACTTCAATAATATATAAGAAATAGTGTTAGAAAAAATGTTATCCAAATAGTTATTAATCCAATTATTATAAATGCAAATAGTTATTAATCACTTGTTATGGTATGCAACTTGGCAATAACTCAGAAAAATATATTTTTGTTTCAAAAACACAATCATAGTTTTGCTTTTTTTTGACTGAGGTGTATTTAAAACCAAACATATGAAATGATTCATAACCCCAATAAGTATAGTGCTGTAAGTTTAATGCATTCTTTATATTGCTAGTCACTTCCCACCAAGGAGAATGAAAAAGAAAGACAATGAATTATTATAATTTTTAGTTGACAGTGATGTATACTGCATGTTAAGCATTTAATATTGCTTCAGGGATATTTGACATATATTTCAGGTAGATTTACCAAGATTTGTTTATTGCTGGTTGAATTCATTTGTTCATTTATCATTTATTGAACAATTTCTGACACTACAGCACTTGGAGAAGCCAGTCAAGCATTGAATTAAAGAAAATGCTACATTGTGTACCTCTTAATAATGGGTAATAAAGAAACAAAGAAAATCTCTAAGTTTTTTTCTATATATCTGGCAAGAACATAACAGAAATTATTTTCATAATATTCACCAAAGATGGGGTTGCTCTAAGGGTTTTGATTACGTGATTTCCATTTGTGTATTTTGAAGCCATATATGTAAGGGACATTTCCTACAGCATAAAAAGCACACAATTAATATATTTATAATTAATCTTAATTGAAAGGGTATTATGTACCTGATAGATGATTAATATTTCACATGTGTTATCACTAACATTTGCAGCAACTTTACACAACAGGTATTATGCATATTTAATACTTTTTTTTTTTTTTTTTTGGCAGTATGCGGGCCTCTCACTTTTGTGGCCTCTCCCGTTGCGGAGCACAGGCTCCGGACACGCAGGCTCAGCGGCCATGGCTCACGGGCCCAGCTGCTCCGCAGCACGTGGGATCCTCCTGGACCGGGGCATGAACCCATGTCCCCTGCATCGGCAGGCGGACTCTCAACCACTGCGCCACCAGGGAAGCCTTTAATACTTTTATTTTAAAAAGTCCAAAACAAACAAATTTCCAAAACTTGTATATATTTCACTGCTGGAGATAGGATTTAAACATAGGCCTAGGAACAAAGCTTATGTTAGTGCTATTATCCATACAGCTTCCAGCATGATGAAGATTGCATGTATAATTGTGTTTGTATGTGTGTGTACATATAAACAAATAATGTTTTAAACTGATTCCTTCCAGATTGAATATCTGAAAGAATAGCTCAAAGAAAGCAAACACTGATCTATGAAATATGCTGTTTATTTCAAATGTGCATTAGAAATCCAAAGTTTAGTCCTGTTACACATTAATTAAAATAGCAAGAAAAAATATTGAAATTCTTTTGTACTTACATGTTGATTTTTTGTATTTATTATGAAATAAACTTTTCCTAGTGAATTAACCAGACTTGTTTATGATTGAGGATAATTAATTTTATAGTATGTACAATTCTACATATTTATTAAGCATTTATGCTAAAATCTATCAATGACACGCCATTGAGTCTATATTCATATATTTGCTCTCATTAAGTTATATACGTATGTTTTCTTTTCATTTTATCTTTTTAAAATTAGTTTTTAAATCATATTTTCTCAGATTAGATTTATTAAAATTTTACTAAACTTAAAAAATATTCATCTTTGAAACAAAATAAGAAACTCAAAAATAAAGCTTCAATATTTCAGAATCAATGGATAGCAATTTGATATGATAGCTGCTGCTCCCAATGAATATATATATATATATATATATATATACATATATATATACATAGTAAACTATGTAAATATATAAAACAAAAATCAACACAAGCTCAGTGTGTTAGCAACCACCTGTTCATTGACATTAAGGCAAGATCATGGTGACTAATCCAAATCACGAATATCCTTCTTCTCCATTTTTCTCAAAGTCTGATACTGGCTTCTTTGTGTTTCTTACAATCTCCAAGTATTCTCCAGTCTCAGGACTTAGGGATTTGCTACCTTCTCTGACTGACACATTCTTATCTTGGATTTCCACGTAACTTGTTTCCTCATTTACCTCAGCTTCCTGGTTGTGCTACCTTTTAAGAGACTATAACAACCCCCTTCCCAACTCTCTCCAGGATCCTCTATTACTCTGCCTTTTTTATCATAGCACATGTAACTACATGACATATTACATATTTATATTTTCATTGTTTTACTGTCCGGTTCCCTACACAAGAAATGAGCTTAAAGCAGGTATTCTACTGTGTAGTCACTGCTACATAGCCACTGTCTTCCATAGTGTCTAGTTCATAGTATAAAGCCATTATATATTTTTAATTAACTAATTAATTGCCTACATATATTCTAATTTTTTAATTTCACCACTTGTACTTATTAACTTCTGAAGATTTCAATTCTCCCAAAATGAGGTATTTTTGTAAATAACACCTAATTGTGATGCATGCAGAATTTATCAAAATATAATATACACACATACACACAATGTGTTAATTTCCAAGCCTTTGTGGCTTTAAAAGTAACCTTGTCTTTTTTCATTTTTGAAAACTTGATGTAAAACTAGAGAATTAGATGCAGTATTTTCCATAGCATAAAAGCAAGTTTATTCTGAGTACATTTTTCTTTCAGATCACCTTCAAACAAATTGATTTTTTATTCTCTTTTAAAATATGAAGAATATCTTCCTAGTTGCATCATTATTTTATTTTGACACACTAATGAAATATTTATTTTAGTGGCTTTTAAGTAATGCTAACTTGATAATGATTTACGTTAAATTAACTTTCTTAAAAAGATTATTTTTTATAGTTTAGTCATCAATTACCAATGAATATATAAATGCTTCACACAAGTGACACTTCATTGATTTAGAAGGGAAAATTATGGATCATTATAAGTTTAAAGATACAAATTTTCAGTTTCCTCGTAAGTGTTGTGTAATTACTGTTTATATTTAAGAGAAAAAAAATTCTACTTTAAATTGTTAGTAATTTATTCTGTTGCTCTAACTTTAAGTTTTTATATTTGAGGTGACAATGTATCTCATTTTATCTGATGTATTTTCCTATTCTCTTCTATCAGAATGTTTGGAAAACAACAGGAGTTACAGGGAAGCACAGTTCAGATGACAGAGTCCATGATATGAAAGAAGCATAAAGTCCAACCCAGTTCTTAGGATACGGACCATGGCAAAAGGTTTTAAACCTCATAGCCAGGCTTTTTCTCCTCCACTGAATCCTGACAGTAGAGACATTAGGTTCTGACTTGATGATACTATAGTCGAAAGACAAATAAAATCGGTTGGAATGTATCCTGTAGAATATCAAGTTGTAATTTATAATGAATAAGGTTAGTAAGTTTTCAGTTAAATTTACATTCTAAATTGTATTAACAAATATCAGAACAGATTGCGTGGCCCAGATTTTGAAGGAATTATGTGTTACTGATTATATACTTACTGACACATATTTTTATATGTAAACCTTACTCAAGTAAATGATATTTAAAAACATTTTAAGACATTTTGGTATCTCTTTGTAATAGTGAAGTTTGTTAAGTATATAGATAGATAGATAGATAGATAGATAGATAGATAGATAGACAGAGATAGTTAGAAAGAGAGAGAGAGAGACAGAGATGGAGACACGGAGAGACAGAAAGACAGGCAGATAGGCAGAAACCATATTGATGAAGAGAGAAGGGAATTTAGTACACATAGAATATCCTGGTTAGAAAGTCAAATATTTAGTGGAAGATATTTTGAAAGTTTTGTGACAAACACAGCAAAGAATATGGAGTTGTAAAGAGAGAAGTCAAGAATAAATGACAGAAAGATTTTTTGGATACAGTACCCTTTTCTTCCTTTCTATAACAATATGGGAAGTGATGGCATTGTTAGCTAAGATAAGCAAAGTTACCTCATTTTACTTTATTGTATAGCTCTAAGTGTAAAGCTTGAGTAATTTCATGTATCTTAAAGACTAGCTAAAGTGAAAGAATCATCAAAATCATTGTGTAATTTAGCTGTGTGTAGAACCCTTTGTCACTTGTTATTTTGAGAGATGCAATGGCACTTTACAAATCTATTTATGGATTCTGATTATCAAGGGCTATGACATGAATTTGAGTTTAAAGACAGTTTTTTTTGTTTGTTTTGTTTGTGGTACGTGGGCCTTTCACTGTTGTGGCCTCTCCCACTCTGGAGACGCAGGCTCAGCAACCATGGCTCACGGGCCAGGCCGCTCCGCGGCATGTGGGATCTTCCCAGACCAGGGCATGAACCCGTGTCCCCTGCAATGGCAGTCGGACTCTCAACCACTGCGCCACCAGGGAAGCCCAAAGACATCTTTTTTAATATAAATATTGGTCATGCCCTCCATCATTATGGGGCCCAAGTCATGAGAATAAGGAATTGCATCAAGCAAAGTTTTATGTTATCCCAAAGAACAAATGTATTTTCCGTGTTCTGAACAGAGAGTGTGACTTCAGAATTTGGAAAAAAGCATTTTTAAAAATTAACTTTGCAGATTAATACAATACAAATACCTACAGAAATTTAAATACGCAAACCATGTGTATTCTACTTAGTGCAAATTAATTAATTTAAGTCATTAACAAGCATACACTGTTAAATGATTATGCCTTTCCAGTATGTAGCATAGGTCCAAGATTTCCCAGAAGAAACATGTTTTTCACTGCAGACTGTGTTCCAACACCTCTCCACAAAAGTGCTTTCCAGCTCAGGTTATATTGTGTGTTGATATATTCTTTATTGAGGTTCAGAGGAATGAGAGAAATGAAGAAAGGGTGGAGGGACTGTTATCACCAAATAACTGGTTAGATGTGGGTCCTGTTCCAGATCATAAATTATTTGCCTGACAAATCTTAGGAATTCAGTTTTGGAAAATTGATCTTAGATTCCAGAAGACAATATTCTTGGAGATATAGACATTGTATATCCAAACTGCACTTAAAGACCTGCCTGATTCACAGCCTATTCTTTCCTGGAAAGCCATGTAAACTGAATATCTTACTTCATTATTGTAAGGCAATCTTTATCTATCTTTGTGTGGATTTTTTGATGTGTATAATATCTTAGTAAAAATATGCATTATTTTATAAATGAAGATAGTGCATGCTCAAAATGTTTATACTGAGTATATGAGATATATTGAGTACAATGCAGATAGTATCTAATCAGGGAAGAGAAACACTTAATACTTAAAGGGATTTTTTTTTTTTTTTTTTTTTGAGCAAAGAAAGGTTTCGTGCAGGGCAAGCAAGGAGAATGGTGGCTTGTGCTCAAAAGTCCTAAACTCCCTGAAGTTTTTTGTGGAGAAGACTTTAAAGGAAAAATTTGGGGTAAGGGCTTCAGGGTGTGTGACTTTCTTCTGATTGGCTGGTGGTAAGGTAACAGGGCAATGCTCCAAGAATCTTGTGTTGAAGTTACCATCCTCCACCTGGGTGGGGCCCTTAGTTCCTTCTGATGGAGCTGGCTCTTGATCCTTTCCAAGTGCTTCCAGGGTCCTCATTCTCCCCAGACCCCCACCCACATGGCTCCTGTTGGTGCCAGTCTACATGGGACTTTGGGAAACTCCTCTGCCTGGGGAGAACTTCCAATAGCAGGTGCAGGTGTTGCATGCTCTTCCTTAGCAGGTGGCAGCCCTCCGACCCCTACAGGCATTTTGCTCTTACAAGTAATGGAAAAATTTATGATATAGACAAGAAACAGTAAGGCAACTCAGAAATAAGCAACATGTAATCACCTACCACCACTAGGAGAGAAGGTCAAAGGAAAGAGCTGTTATAGTTGGATCCCAAAATCTGCATTTCTTAAGATGAACCTGTAAGACTAGGGAGTCTGATGAAAGCAGGTGGCACGTGGAAGCTTCAGCCACTGGCCAGAGATGCTGGCCCACATATAGAGGGGCACATATTGCCTTGCAATCTTCCATTTGTTCTTCCTATAGTAAAATCTAGCTGGAAGACAACTGACAAGGGTACCTGGGAAATATTCCTACTGCAGTCAACCCCTCTGCAATAAAGAACAGAGGGATGGCAGGAAACTATCATAGGGCAAACAAGTCCAGAAATGGCACAGTCCATCTCCATTTCTACTCTGCGTACATTTTCCTTTCTTTTTGTGTGCATAGTATGTCACAGAACTAACATTTGAAACTGAATACAGAGTTGCACTTGACGTTTATCATTTCTTTTTTTCACCCCCCTAGCATTATTTTAACTCTGTTTTTCATTAATGTCTCAGTTCACTGTCTTGTTCCATTTTTAAATCTGTTATTCTTAAGGTATCTGAGTTATTAGTGATTCTGCATTTATTATATTGTTCTAGTGTTCCAGCCACCTTTATTGCAGAAAATGGACTTACAGAATGGTATTCCCAGATTGTCTGAGTTCCAGACATTAATTTCCTTGCAAGCATTTTGGAGAAGCAACTAATTTTTTTCTTAGTAAATAGTATATATTTCCTGACCAGTAGAGTATTGTGACTTGAGAAGCCTAAAGTATGCTAGAAACAGTATCAACTCTCAATTTAATAAGAAAAAAAAATCACTATTAATCCCCTGAGGGAAACATTCTTGTTTGGAAACTAAGAAGTATGGAACATCAGAGCAAGGTTGCAGAGACAAGAAGACAAAGCTCTCCAAGTGGATTGTTAGGTGTAGTAGTAAGAGGGATAATATTCACATACATCTTTGATTTTCTGATATGTATATCCTGGCTTATGATAGAAACAGCACCTTAGACTTGTAACTGATTCAAAAAACTAGGACAACTCACCAACCTCATTGGATATTGTTTGCCATTTGGCACTGTAATTGATTCAGTTAGCCAATCAAATTCTGTTAAGCAAGCTTTTTCTGTATCATGATGTATCAATATGTTGTAGGATGATCTGATTATCCACCTGCTCAATACCCAGCTTGCCAAGGGCAGAAGCCAACAGTAACCTAAACACTCAACATGGCACCATTGTTCAGAAAAGAAAAAAAAAAAAAAAAAAAAAAAAAAAAACCAGCCAGCTCCCTGGTGGCAGGTTAATTATAGTGCATCCTTCTAGCACTGAATGTTAGTGACCTGCTATCACTGGAAGAGATGTCACTAGAGGTAGAAAGGTAGGAAAAGAGATACATTGGCTTTTATAGTCCAGTTTTCCAATCACTTGCTAAAACCTCACCTTGAAAAAACTCAGTTGGAAACAATGTGCCACATACAGAAGGCATCCTTAATTCGATATGAAACAAACTTCACAGATATTATTCAATTCTTTTCGTGGTCCAGAGAAATGTCCTTCTCTCTTTTATTTTCACTTAAAATAATAACAGGCTTATTGAGATGCAATTCACACATCATAAAATTCACCTTTTTAAAGCCTAAAATTCAGTGTTTTTCAGTATGCTTTTCAACTTGGGTGATTATCACCACTATGTAATTTTAGAACACTTCATCATCCCTTAAAGAAACTTTGCAACCATTAGAAGTCATCCCCCCATTTTCCTTCTCCTAACCCCATGTAACTACTGACCCTATGAGTTTTTCTATTTTAGACATTTCATAAAATGAATTCATAGAACATATATGTAGATTTTTGTAAAATATTTCTTTCATTTAGCATAACGTGTTCATGTTTCACTCATACTGTAGGCACTTGGGTTGTTCTATGTTTTTGTTATCATTAATAATGCTATGAAAATTAATGTACAAGTTTTTGTGAGAAAATACATTTTAATTTCTCTTAGGTTTATATACATAAAAGTAGAATTGATGGGTCATATGGTATTTTAGTCCTTTTGGGCTGCTATAACAAAATATCACAGTCTGGGTAGCTTAAAAACAACAGACATTTATTTCTAATGGTTCTGGAGGCTGAGAAGTCAAAGATCATGGTGCCAGCATGACCAAGTTCTGATGAGGGCCGTCTTCTGGGTTGCAGGTAGCTGGCTCATCTTGGGTATCACATAACGGAAAGGGTTTAGGGACCTCTCTGGAGCCTCTTTTTACAAGGTACTGATACACTGAGGCAGGCTCTGCCCTCATGATCTAATCATTTCTCAAAGGCCTCAACTCCTTGGTCATTAGGTTTCTAACTTATGAATCTGGTGCGAACACAAATATTCAGACTATACCATATGGTGACTCATTTAATATTTTGAGGAACTGCCAAATTGTTTTCCAAAGCATTTGCACCAGTTTACAATCCCACCAGTAATAAATGAAGATGCCAATTTCTCCACATCCTCTCTAACAATATCTGCTTTTTTGTTTGCTTGTTTGGTTGTTTCTGTGCTTTTTGTTGTGTTTCTGTTTTTGCTTTTATATATATTTATGTTTATTTTTATTTTTGCCAGCTTAATGAGTGTAAAGTAGTTTTAAATGTGCTTTTGACTTCCATTTCCCAAATGACTAATGAAGCTGAGTATCTTTTTATGTCCTTCTTGGATGTTTGTATACCTTATTCAGAAAAATGTCTACTCAAATTCAATTTATTAAAATTTAAAAATTGAACAGTCACTTTTTGTTATGTTGCAAGGGGTCTTTACATATGTTGGATGTAGCTCACTTCTAAGATATATGGCTTACAAACATTTCCTCTCATACTGTAGGTTATTTCACTTCCTCATGATATACAATGAAGCACAAGTTTCTAATTTTTATGAAGTCCAATTTATCTGTTTTTCTTTTGTTACTTGTTCTTTTGCTGCCCTATATAAGAAGCCACTGACTAACACAAAATCATGAAGATCTACTTCTTAGTTTTCTTCTAAGAGTTTTATACTTTTTGCTCTTACAGTAGGTTTATGGCTCATTTTTGAGCTGTTTTTTCTAAATAGACTGCTTTTTTTTTTCTTTTTTTTTTTCTTTGCATTTGGATATCTTGTTGCACCATTTGCTGAAAAGACTATTCTTTCCTCATTAAATTTTCTTTGTCTTTTATCAAAAATTAATTAATAATAAAATGAAGTTTTAGTTCTAAACTATCAACTATATTTTCTTGATTTCTATGTCTATCCCTGTGTCATGACCACACTATCTTGATTATTGTAGTTTTGTGGTTTGTTTTAAAATCAGCAAATGTGAATTCTCCAAATTTATTCTCCTCTTTAATAGTTTTGGGTATGCTGGATTCCTTACATTTATATGTCTTTTAGGATCAGTTTGTCAAATTTGGCAAGGTGGGATTTTGATAGGTATTGCATTGAATCTGAAGATCATTTTGAAGTGTTGCCAATGCCATCTTAACAGAGTTAAGTCTTCCTAGAAATATTTTTCCATTTATTTGGGGCTTCCACAATGTTTTGTAGCTTTCAGTGCACAAACTATTTTATTTTTTAATGCTGTTTTAATGGATTTGTTTTCTTAATTTTATTTTCAGATTTTTAATTGCTAGCATATAGAAATGCAATTGATTTTGTGTATATTGAATCTTGGATCCTACCACCTGGTTTAGCCTCTTTATTAGTTTTGTGAGTTGTATATATGCTGTATACTAATATAAATTTATATTTATAATATAAATTTCCCTCTGAGCACTCCTTTTGCCACATCTTATAAATTGGTTTGTTGTGTGTACATTTTCATTCATCTCAAAGTATTCTTTATTCTCTACTGTAGTTTTTCTTTGACCTGTTGGTTACTGAAGGGTGTTTTGTTTAATTTTCATAAATATCCTTCCCTTCTATATTTTGAATTTCATTGCATTGTGGTCAGAGAAACAATTTATTTGATTTCAATACTTTAAATGTACTGTGACTTTTCTTTTTTTATGAATTAACATATAGTCTCCTTTGGAAAATGCTCCATGTACACAAGAGAAAAAAATATATTCTGCAGTTACTGGATAGCAGTGAAGCATTTTACAGATGTCTGTTAAGTTTCATTGGTTTATACTCTTGCATTTTCTCTCTATGCTTATCTTCTCTCTAGTTGTTCTGTACATTTTAACAGTGGAGTATTTAAGTCTGCAACTATTATTGTCAACTTGTCCATTTCTCTGTTCAACTGTGTCAATTTTACTTCAAGTATTCAGGATTTCTGTATTTAGGTGTATATAGTTGAATGCCTTCCTGATGGATTTACACTTTTATCATTACAAAATGCCTATTTTGTCTCTAATAACAATTCTGTCTTAAAGTTTATCTTATCTGGTACTATTATAGTGACTCAAGCTCTCTTTTGTTTCCTATTTCCCTACTATATTATTTTATATCCTTTAACTTTTACTTAATGTATGTCTTTCAAGGAGTAACTGAATTTATCCTACTTCGTTAAATAACAAAGTTCTTTGAGATCCTCAGATTTGTAGATTAATGTTTTTCATAAGATTTGGAAAGTTTTCAGCTATTGTGTCTCAAGTATTCTTTTTTACCTGTTTATTGTTCTCTGGAAAAAGAGCTGGGAAAATGGAGATAGGAATAAGTCTATGTAAAACCACAAAGCTCTCTGTTCTTACAGAGATTCAGCCATCTTGGTTTATTCCTTCTATCTGCTTAAGTAACTTCAATTCATTTTAAGCTGTTTTTCCATGCTGTCCAGTATTTGTGGAATAAAAAATAAGGAAACAGGGACTTCCCTGGTGGTTCAGTGGTTAAGACTCCATGCTCCCAATGAAGGGGGCCCAGGTTTGATCCCTGGTCGGGGAACTATATCTCACATGCCCGCATGCTGCCACTTAAGACATGGAGCAGCCAAATAAATAAATAAATAAACACTAAAAAAAATAATTTTAAAGAAAGGGAAAATTTATTTTTTCCAAAAGAGGATAAGTTAGAAAAAAAGTAACATCCAAAGATATATAAAGTTATACAGAAATAATGTTTTTCATCCACTTACATGTGTTCTTTCTAAATCAGAGATTATATTCATTTATAAAAAATAAATTTAAGTTGTTTATATAAAAATTGTAATTATGGAAAAATTATACTTCTTATTTTTGTTTTATTTTTAACATATTTATGGGAGTATAATTGCTTTACATTTTTGTGTTAATTGCTGCTGTAAAACAAAGTGAATCAGCTATGTGTATACATATATCCTCACATCCACTCCCTCCTGTGTCTCCCTCCCACCCTCCCTATCCCACCCCTCTAGGTTGTCACAAAGCACTGAGCTGATCTCCCTGTGCTATGTGGCTGCTTCCCATTAGCTTTCTATTTTACATTTGGTAATGTGTATATGTCAATGCCACTCTCTCACTTCGTCCCAGCTTACCCTTCTCCCTCCCTGTGTCCTCAAGTCCATTCTCTATGTCTGCATCTCAAAGCTTTTTTTTTGTTTGTTTTAAGTTAGCTTTTGATAGCAAACAATATTAAACAACAACAAACAGCAACATTTGTTAGTATACCAAATCTCTTTCACACACAGAGATCTTCATGTTTATTGTCTTAGTTTTTATATATTGAAATATTTTCTTTGCCTATTTTCTAATCAAGCTGTATGAATCATTAATTAGGTTTTAAAAACATGATACACACACATACAATTCTCAATTGGCATACATTTAGTATTATTTTGCTTATGTCACATAAGTCTTTATTGCTTCATACTGTTTTCTTCTAATTTGTGTAAGCCAGGAATTGAATGAAAATTAATTTTAAATTTCAAAACAGTCCATCCTCCTAACCAAATGTCTAAGAAACAGAAAAGAATATTTAAAACAAAGTGCTATTTTACAACCCTACAAAGCACTATAAATAAAATGACAGTAATATGGTGATATTAATATTTGGACCAGATGTTGACTTTAATCAAATAGATAGTTAAATTAATTTTGAAATATTATTTTGCAAAAGATTTTCAGGCAAACTTCTCTGCCTTTTTATTATTGTTAATAAAAATGCTTTTTTTCTTCCCAATATTTTATATTATTTTCAGTGAAATAAATTATTCTCTGTCACATTTGCTGCACTTCCTATAGAATTATATTTATATAGAATATTCACAACATTTAAAAAACATCAGCAATTATTACACATAGCCGTCAACTTGTATTTTGACTTCTTATGTTATAACTAAAATTAATTTATAAATCTAGTTTCATGTCTTAAGAAAGAACTAATGTCTTTCAAATAGTTATGCTTAAATATAAACTTACAAATAAGATGTTGGAGTCAGGGTTCTCCAGAGAACCAGAACTAACAGGTTAAGTGTCCCTCTCTGCCCTCTTTCTCTCTCATCTCTATTTCTTATCTATCACCTACATATCTATCTGTCCATCTAATTATCTATCCATCCATCATCTATCCATCTTTCTATCATCTATCTATCATCTGTCTATCTATCTATCTATCTATCTATCTATCTATTTATCTATCTATCTATCATCTATCTATCTATCATCTATCTAGTTAGCTAGCTATCTATCCATCTATCTCTCTATCTGTCATCTATCATTTATCTACCTATCATCTATCTATCTAACTATCCATCCATCAACTATTATTTATCTATCCATCTATTTATCTATCATATATCTATCTATCATCTCTCTATCTATCATCTATCTACTTATCTATCTATCTATCATCTATCTATCTAGAGAAATTTTTTGCAAGGGATTGACTCATGTAATTGTGGAGACTGGCAAATCCAAAATCTTCAAGGTAAGTCAACAGACTGGAGACTCAGGAAAGAGCTCATAGTACAGCTCAAGTTTGAAGGCAGTTGCTGGCAGAATTCCCTCTTCTTTGGAAGAATTTATTCTTTTTCTTTAGGCTTTAAACTGAATAGATGAGACATGCCCACATTAAGGTCGATGATCTGAATTACTCAAAATCTATTGATTCAAATGTTAATATCATCAAATAGAATAGCTTCACAACAAAGTACAGAGATGTTTGTCCAAATATCTGGGTTCTACTGCCTGGTCAAGTTGACAAATAAAATTAATCATCACATAGGGCCAAAAAAAATTGTTTTAGACTCGATAAGTACTTTTAATTCTCTGTATTATTTTACAAACTCTTCCTTCTAAATGGTTTGATCCCTCTTTATTATTGTCTTTCTCATTTCTAGTCTCCTCTGAAGAAACAGAATAAAAGCACTGAGGGGTGCTTTGAAATCTAGTCTCCCACTGAAACTCAATGCTCAGTTTCATTATCTATGAAGAGAGTTTTAAAAAAAAGAAAAGAAAAAAAGAAAAGAAAGAAAGAAAAAAAAAAAAAAACTGTGATCTCTACAAGAAAACTTTTCCAGGTCACAAATCATTCTTCATCATGTACCAATTGCCTTCTGTTAAGAATCATATAAACTGATGTATATTATTGCTGGGAATTTTTTTATATCTTCATCATTCATTCATTAAGTAACTTCACTGACCATGAAACAAGTGTCAAGTTTGGGAAAGTAGAGATGAATAAGACAAGTTTTATTCCCTCCAGGAGCTGAGAATCAAATGAGGGATAGAGGAAAATGCAAACACTATAATACAACATGCTACTGCAGTGTAAGAATATTTGAAGAACGTAGAAAATGAGCATATATGACAGTGTTAAGGTGTCCATAAAGGCATTACTTCCATAAGGAGAGGCTAAAGGAGTGGTTAGAGATATTCAAAGAGTAAGGCATCACACAGTCCTAGAGACTGGATTTTCAAGAGGAAATATAGATCTACTGAGATTAATACAGGAAAGTGATCCATTTAAATGAGGGTGTAGAAACTGGCTTTTAAGTTTGGTACATAGTAGAGCCATTTTATGGGATAACTGAAAGAGGCTGGTGTCATAATGAATTTTAGAGAAATACCTGAAATATATAGTGAATACCAGTCATGAAAAATATTCCTTTGAACACAACGGATGAAATGGTGATCATAGAAGTCATATATTGGACTAGGTTAGTTTTTTCATTTAGAAAATGGTTTGTGGGCCTTTGATGACTTACAGCATTCAATCAAAACAAATAAAGGAGCTTTGTCAGGTTCAGAAGAAAAACAATGATTAAAAGTTTTACTGCTCTGTGATTCCAGAATTTGTAACATTATTTTTACAGCTTTGCAGGTATCTCATTGTGATCTTACTATTTAACTCTCATTGGCTGCTCATATGACACAAGGATTTCATACACTGCTATCCTAGTCTAAATTCAGCTAATGTTTAGTTAAGTGGGTGCAGTTCATTTTGACAAAAGTATTTTCACAAATTTTACATTAACAAGTTAACAACAATCAAAAACTTTACAGTTTTTGATGTCATTATTTTACTGTTATATTCTTAATAGACACAATTTATCTGGAATAAAGGAGATTCATTGAAAACAAAGTATCAAAATTATACATATTGCAATGGACATGTAATATCCATTTATTTACCATTTATTTTAAAATAATTATTAAGCTACTATCTGGTTCTTTTTCTAGTAATAGTAAAATGGAATCTAATAAGATGATAAAAGGAGATTTTAGTTGTACTAAAAACATCTGCTATAGTGAGGATTCATACAAGCAACCAAAATTAAAGAGCTTGGACTTTATTAATTTTGTTAGATTGATGATTATTTTGTCCCTAATTCTCACTGCATTGTATATATTTTAATTGGGGTCAAATATACATACAGTGAAATGAACATGTCTTAGGTGTACTATTTGTTTAGTTTTGATGTTTGTATGCACCTATGTAACCAGTACCCCAATAGACATATTAAACATCTTCATCATCCCAGAGAATTTCCTTCTGAACCTTCCTGCCATTCTTTGTCTCTAGTAAGAAACCAGTGCTCTGGCTTATAACACTGTAAGTTTGTTTCCCTTGGTTTGATTTTCATAAAAACAGAATACTTCATATAAATGAAATAACCATATTGTTCCTGGCTTTTTTGCAAACTCAATATAATATTTTTGAGATTCATCTCCATTGTTGTGGTTTGGTAGTGAATTTTTTGTATTTTGTTGAGTAGTATTCCATTGATTGTGCAGACCAAATTTGTTTGTCAGTTATGCTGTTGAGGGACAAAATTGCTTGTCAGTTATCCAGTTGGGGTGTTTGGTTTTTGGTCTGTTATAAAACTGATATAAATATTCTTGTTATATATTTTTTGAAAATAATTTTCATATCTTCTATGTAAGTATTTATGAATGGAACTGGGTAAAAAGATACATGTGTATTTAATTGCTTAAAGTTGTCTAATAATTTTCCAAGGTGTTGTATAATTTCACAGCCCTGTGGCAAACAATAAAAGTTCCAGTAGTTCTGCATTCTCACCAACATTTGATTTGCCAATGATTTTACTATTAACCATTTACGTTATTGCCAAATTTACTTTGACAAATAATTTCCCAGACAACAAATGCTATTGAACAATATTCACTTTTCAAATGATGCCTACAAAGTTGCATAAAATTTTAATTTTGATGAAGCCTAAATAACATTTTTTTCTCTTATGGATGGTGCTTTTTCTTCTTGTCTAGAAAACTTTGCTTACTCCAATGCTGTGAATATATTACCTTATGTTTCTTTAATATGTAGGGCTAATTTTTGCATTTGATATAAATGTTGAAGTTCCCTTTTTCTATATTTATCCAATAATTTCCACACTATCTGTTGAAAATACTTTCCCTTCCCTATTAAATTGTCTTGGTGCCTCTGTGGAAAATTAATTCATGCTATATGTGTAAGTCTACTTCTGGACTCTATATTCTGTTTTATACCTTTTTTTTGTTTGTTTTTCTAGCAGTCTGCAGTGTTCTGAATTACTGTAGCTTTATAGTAGGCTTCAAAATCACATAATAGTAGTGTACTTCCTCCAACTTTCTTCTTTTATAAGAGATATGAATACATATATATTTTAATTTAGACTGTTCTATTACTTTGCATTTATATATTAGTTTTACAATAAACTGAATAAATTGTCCACACATTTCCACCCCCAAAAGTCTGTTATAGATTTTGATTTTGATTACACTTAAGTCTATAGATTAGGTAAGAAGTTATGTCTTCCTAAAGACTGTAATATTAACTCTTTGAATCCATCCTTATGGAATATATATACATATACATATATTTATTTAAGAACTTTAATTTCTTCTGACATTTTTACAGTTTTTCAGTTTAGCAATCTTGCACATTTTCTATTATTCATAAGTTTTTAATGTTTTAAAACTGTATTATGCTATTTTATCTATTAGGACAATCAAAGGTAAATTTTTTGAGTACAAAACTGATAGTTTTACCTCCAGAAGGGGAAAAACAATGAAAACTATAGAAACTTTATTAAATATGGTAGTCTTAGTAGCAAAACCAGATATGTTTCATTATTTTTGAGATGTTAAATGTTAAAATCTATATAAAGAAAAATTTGCCAGAGACAAAATTTCTTCCTCAGACTATACTAATTAATGTCACATGATATTAAAGACATATACTGTGGAAAAGTAAGCATTAGATACTATACGAGCAAGGATATAAGCAATCATCTGCTGTAATAAATGTAGCTGTGGAAGTATTATTGTGTGTGTGTGTGTGTGTGTGTCTGTGTGTGCACGTGCACTTGGGCACATGTGTGTAAATTATGCTATGAGTGGTTATCACACTTAGAGCACACAAGACTAGAAAAGATGGGTTGGGGCTGTTATTCATGGATATCCATCTGAGTACTTTCAAGGAAGGTCATTTATATTCAAATAGAGATTGAACATACAAAGCAACCCACACTCTGCTTTATTAGAGTGAATTGTTATAGTGAAAATGTGACTATTAATTATATGCTGACTGAGTTTGATTTAGTGTTGACTTATGATTTCAAAATTGTGACTTTGGTTAAATCTCCATCTGTGGGTACACAACTTAGTGCTGTGTGATATTTAATAAAAAACATTCATTTTAATATTACTTTTCTACACCTAAGAAGCTGTTAAAGGGAAGCTACTTTCATGACTTTTGGCTGCTGCTGATGTTTTTATTTTATTATTGTTGTATTTTATTATTTTCTATATATTGTTGTACACATACTATATATATTGTTCTATATATTTTCTATATAGTTGTTCTGTATATCATTCTATATATTTACATATGATTAGGTTTCATGACACCAATAAAGTCACTAAGGAGAAAATTTAATCACTAAATCAAATCAGATGACTAAACTAAAATAGTTTGGTGATATGTGTCCTGTGAATATACCTCAAGAAAAAATGTCAGGATAGATTATATAATATTAAGAATAACATTTCAGTGTTTCTTGGGAAAGCCAAACTATTATAGATGAGAATTTAGCACTTCCTTAACCTTTGAGATGTTGTTATGATTTGGAAAGCAAATAGATAAAATGTCATTGGCAAATGTAATAACTCTATCCATAAAATTTAAAAAGTGTTTTTCAGAGTTTTATTTAACCAAAAGTAGGCATCAAATTACCACTACCAAAACAAATTCAGTCTTTATACTTGAAAACAGTGATGCAACTCCTAGAGCACTGAAAACAATCTGCATGTAATAACAGAGATTAAAAATATTAAGCAGTTCGACTCAGCTTTTCTAAAATTATAGTTGAAACTTAGGGAGAAAGTTTCAATATCTCTAAATAAGACACCTTTGAGCATATGAAAGCATAAGTATTTTGAGTACAAATTTATATTTTAAGAAAAACATAAAGTAGAAAGCTGAAGAAAATTTACAAATTAGATATATGTAGAAACTAAAATGTTAATATAACCCAGATTAGGGTTACCATTAAGTTATATTAATGGCATAATTACATAATCAAAAGAAATTTAGTTTATTTACAAGAAGCACTCCTTTGACATTCGTACATTGAACTGTACAATGTTTAGAGTTTTAGTGTGGCTTTTCAAATTTCTGCTTATTTAAATATTTATCATGGACATTTCAATTTATGATAAGTTTTTGTAGAAAATTTTATAGAAATACGATGTTTAACTCATTATAGAGGATCATATGAATTTCATTTGGTTACCTCACTTGTATGTAACTGTCTTGACTTTATAGTCAGTAAAAGTAAGTGTTTTGTGTTGTAAAGTTATCCTTCCTTATATGCCTTTTGGGGAATTTCAATGTTGTTACTCTAACAAATTCATTTATAAGAAGCAACATAGAGTAAGATTTATTTGACAAATGAGAAGTTTTTCATAGTGTTTGGGTCCATATTCAATCCAAATATCTTAAATTGCCTGACAAGGAGCCGCGGCTAAAAGCATGGACCTCAGAGACAGGCATGAGCCGTGGCTTAAAGCGCAGACCCCAGAGACAGGAGGGAGACTCTAAGGCTGCTGCTGCCACCACCAAGGGGCCCGTGTACGAGCACAGGTCAATATCCACACCCCTCTACCAGGGAGCCTGTGCAGCCCACCACTGCCAGGTTCCCAGGATCCAGTGACATCTTCCCAGAGAGAACACACGGCGGGTCTCAGACTGGTGCAACATCATGCCGGCCTCTGCCGCCGCAGGCCTGACCCGCATGCCGTGTCCCTCTCTCCCCTCGACCTGAGTGCGCCAGAGCCCCCGAGACAGAGGCTCCTTTAAACCTGTCCTCTCTGAGCAAAAAACAGACGTCCTCCTGTGACCTACACGCAGAGACAGGGCCAAATCCAAAGCTGAGCGCCTGGGAGCTGTGAGAACAAAGAAGAGAAAGGGAAATCTCTCCCAGCAGCCACAGAAACAGCAGTGGATTAAAGCTCCACAATCAACTTGATGCACCCTGCATCTGTGGAATACATGAATAGACAGCGAATTATCCCAAATTGAGGGCGTGGACTTCGAATGCAAGATCTATGATTTTTTCCCCTTTTTCCTCTTTTTGTGAATGTGTATGTGTATGCTTCTGTTTGAGATCTTGTCTGTATAGCTTTGCTTCCACCATTTGTCCTAGGGTTCTATCCGTCCATTGTTTTTTTGTTTTTTTTTTTTTAACTTTTTTCTTAATAATTAATTTTAATTTTAATAGTTATATTATACTTTACCTTCCTTCTTTCTTTCTTTCCTTCCTTCCCTCCTTTAGACAACGAATCATCCCAAATTGAGGACGTGGTCTTTGAAACCAAGATTTATGATTTTTTCCCCTTTACCTCTTTTTGTGAAGGTGTATGTGTATGCTTCTGTGTAAGATTTTGTCTGTATAGAGTGGCTTCCGCCATTTGTCCTAAGGTTCTATCCGTCCCTTTTTTTTTTTCCTAAACAATTATGTTTTAATTCAATAACTTTATTATACTTTACTTCATTCTATTTTACTGTATCTACTTTGTCTTTTTTCCTACCCTCCCTCCTTCCTTCCTCCCTCCTTTCTTTCCTTCGTACCATCTTTCATTCTTTTCTTCTTTCTTTCTTTTTTCTTTCTTCCTTCCTTCCCTCCTTCCTACCTTCCTTCCTCCCTTCCTTCCCTCCTTTCTTCCTTTCTTTCTTTCTTCCTACTTCTAATAATTCTTTCTACTTTATCTCCCTTTTAATCTGAGCCATGTGGATGAAAGGCTCTTGCTACTCCAGCCAGGAATCAGGACTCTGCCTCTGAGGTGGGAGAGCCAACTTCAGGACACTGGTCCACAAGAGACCTCCCAGCTCCACATAATATCAAATGGCGAAAATCTCGCAGAGACCTCCATCTTAACACCAGCACCCAGCTTCACTCAAGGACCAGCAAGCTACAGTGCTGGACAATCTATGTCAAACAACTAGCAAAACAGGAACACAAACCCACTCATTAGCAGAGAGGCTACCTAAAATCATAAGTCCACAGACACCCCAAAATACACTACCAGATGTGGACCTGCCCACTAGAGAGACAAGATCTGGCCTCATCCACCACACCACAGGCACTAGCCCCCTCCACCAGGAAGCCTACACAACTCACTGAACCAACCTTAGCCACTGGAGACAGACATCAAAAACAACAGCAACTATGAACCTGCAGCTTGCAAAATGGAGACCCCAAACACAGTAAGATAAGCAAAATGAGAAGAAAGAAAAACACACAGCAGATGAAGGAGCAAGATAAAAATGCACCAGACCTAACAAATGAAGAGGTAATAGGCAGTCTACCTGAAAAAGAATTCAGAATAATGATAGTAAAGATGATCCAAAATCTTGGAAATAGAATGGACAAAATGCAAGAAACATTTAACAAGGAACTAGAAGAACTAAAGATGAAACAAGAAATGATGAACAACACAATAAATGAAGTAAAAAGTACTCTAAATGGGTTCCATAGCAGAATAACTGAGGCAGAAGAACGGATAAGTGACCTGGAAGATAAAATAGTGGAAATAACTACTGCAGAGCAGAATAAAGAATAAAGAATGAAAAGAACTGAGGACAGTCTCAGAGACCTCTGGGACAACATTAAACACACCAACATTCGAATTATAGGGGTCTCAGAAGAAGAAGAGAAAATGAAAGGGACTGAGAAAATATTTGAAGAGATTATAGTTGAAAATTTCCCTAACATGGGAAAGGAAATAGTTAACCAAGTCCAGGAAGCACAGAGAATCCCATACAGGGTAAACCCAAGGAAAAATACGCCAAGTCACATATTAATCAAATGGTCAAAAATTAAATACAAGGAAAGCATATTAAAAGCAGCAAAGGAAAAACAACAAATAACACACAAGGGAATTCCCATAAGGCAAACAGCTGATCTCTCAGCAGAAACTCTGCAAGCCAGCAGGGAGTGGCAAGACATACTGAAAGTGAGGAAGGAGAAAAATCTGCAACGAGATTACTCTACCCAGCAAAGATCTCATTCAGATTTGATGGAGAAATTAAAACCTTTACAGACAAGCAAAAGCTGAGAGAGTTCAGCACCACCAAACCAGCTTTACGACAACTGCTAAAGGAACTTCTGTAGACAAGAAACACAACAGAAGGAAAAGACCTATAACAACGAACCCAAAACAATTTAGAAAATGGGAATCGGAACATACATATTGTTAATTACCTTAAATGTAAATGGACTAAATGCTCCCACCAAAAGACACAGATTGGCTGAATGGATACAAAAACAAGACCCACATATATGCTGTCTACAAGAGACCCAGTTTAGACCTAGAGACACATACAGACTGAAAGTAAGGGGATGGAAAAAGATATTCCATGCAAATGGAAACTAAAAGAAAGCTGGAGTAGCAATTCTCATATCAGACAAAACAGACTTCGAAATAAAATCTATTACAATAGAAAAAGAAAGACACAACATAATGATCAAGGGATCGATCCAAGAAGAAGATATAACAAGTGTAAATATTTATGCACCTAACACAGGAGCACCTCAATACATAAGGCAAAAACTAACAGCCATAAAAGGGGAAATCAACAGTAACACATTCATAATACGGGAAGTCAACACCCCACTTTCACCAATGGACCAGTCATCCAAAATAAAAATAAGTAAGGAAACACAAGCTTTAAATGATACATTAAACAAGATGGAGTTAATTGATATTTATAGGATACTCCATCCAAAAACAACAGAATACACATTTTTCTCAAGTGCTCATGGAACATTCTCCAGGATAGATCATATCTTGGGTCAGAAATCAAGCCTTGGTAAATTTAAGAAAATTGAAATTGTATCAAGTAACTTTTCTGACCACAACGCCATGAGAGTAGATATCAATTACAGGAAAAGATCTGTAGAAAATACAAACACATGGAGGATAAACAATACAGTAGTTAAAAATGAAGTGATCACTGAAGAAATCAAAGAGGAAATTAAAAAAAAAAACCTAGAATAAAATGACAATGGAGACACAATGAACCAAAACCTATGGAATGCAGCAAAAGCAGTTCTAAGAGGGAAGTTTATAGCAATACAAGCCCACCTTAAGAAGCAGGAAACATCTCGAATAAACAATCTAACCTTACACCTAAAGCAATTAGAGAAAGAAGAACAAAAAAAACCCAAAGTTAGCAGAAGGAAAGAAATCATAAAAATCGGATCAGAAACAAATGAAAAAGAAATAAAGGAAACAATAGCAAAGATCAGTAAAACTAAAAGCTGGTTCTTTGAGAAGATAAACAAAATAGATAAACTATTAGCCAGACTCATTAAGAAAAAAAGGGAGAAGACTCAAATCAACAAAAATGAAAAAGGACAAGTAACAACTGACACTGCAGAAATAAAAATGATCATGAGAGATTACTACAAGCAACTCTATGCCAATAAAATGGACAATCTGGAAGAAATGGACACATTCTTAGAAATGCACAAACTACCAAGACTGAATCAGGAAGAAATAGAAAATATGAAGAGACCAATCACAAACACTGAAATTGATACTGTGATTAAAAATCTTCCAACAAACAAAAGCCCAGGACCAGATGGCTTCACAGCCGAATTCTATCAAGCATTTAGAGAAGAGCTAACACCTATCCTTCTCAAACTCTTCCAAAACATAGCAGAGTGAGGAACACTCCCCAATTCCTTCTACGAGGCCACCATCACCTTGATACAAAAACCAAACAAGGATGTCACAAAGAAAGAAAACTACAGGCCAATATCACTGATGAACATAGATGCAAAAATCCTCAAAAAATACTAGCAAACAGAATCCAACAGCACATTAAAAGGATCATACACCATGATCAAGTGGGGTATATTCCAGGAATGCAAGGATTCTTCAACATCCTCAAATGTATCAATGTGATAAACCATATTAACTAATTGAAGGAGAAAATCCATATGATCATCTCAATAGATGCAGAAAAACTTTTGACAAAATTCAACACCCACTTATGATAAAAACCCTACAGAAAGTAGGCATAGAGGGAGCTTTCCTTAACATAATAAAGGCCATATATGACAAGCCCACAGCCAACATCATACTCAATGGTGAAAAACTGAAAGCATTTCCACTAAGATCAGGAACAAGACAAGGTTGCCCACTCTCACCACTCTTATTCAACATAGTTTTGGAAGTTTTAGCCACAGCAATCAGAGAAGAAAAGGAAATAAAAGGAATCCAAATCAGAAAAGAAGTAAAGCTGTCACTGTTTGCAGATGACATGATACTATACATAGAGAATCCTAAAGATGCTACCAGAAAACTTCTAGAGCTAATCAATGAATTTGGTAAAGTAGCAGGGTACAAAATTAATGCACAGAAATCTCTGGCATTCCTATATACTAGTGATGAAAAATCTGAAAATGAAATTAAGAAAACACTCCCATTTACCACTGCAACTAAAAGAATAGAATACCTAGCAATAAACCTACCTAGGGAGACAAAAGACCTGTATGCAGAAAATTATAAGACACTGATGAAAGAAATTAAAGATGATACAAATAGATGGAGAGATATACCATGTTCTTGGATTGGAAGAATCAACATTGCGAAAATGACTCTACTACCCAAAGCAATCTATAGATTCACTGCAATCCCTATCAAACCGTCACTGGCATTTTTCACAGGACTAGAACAAAAACATTCACAATTTGTAGGGAAACACAAAAGACCCTGAATAGCTAAAGCAATCTTGAGAACGAAAAACGGAGCTGGAGGAATCAGGCTCCCTGACTTCAGACTATACTATAAAGCTACAGTAATCAAGACAGTATGGTACTGGCACAAAAACAGAAAGATCAATGGAACAGGATAGAAATCCCAGAGATAAACCCATGCACATATGGACACCTTATCTTTGAAAAAGGTGGCAGGAATATACAGTGGAGAAAGGGCAGCCTCTTCAATAAGTGCTGCTGGGAAAACTGGACAGCTACATGTAAAAGTATGAGCTTAGATCACTCCCTAACACCATACACAAAAAAAAGCTCAAAATGGATTAAAGACCTAAATGTAAGGCCAGACACTATTAAAGTCTTCGAGGAAAACATAGGCAGAACACTCTATGACATAAATCACAGCAAGATCCTTTTTGACCCACCTCCTAGAGCAATGGAAATAAGAGCAAAAATAAACAAATGTGACCTAATGAAACTTAAAAGCTTTTTCACAGCAAAGGAAACCATAAACAAGACCAAAAGGCAAACCTCATAATGGGAGAAAATATTTGCAAAGGAAGCAACTGACAAAGGATTAATCTCCAAAATTTACAAGCAGCTCATGCAGCTCAATAACAAAAAACAAACAACCCAATCCAAAAATGGGCAGAAGACCTAAATAGACATTTCTCCAAAGAAGATATTCAGACTGCCGACAAACACATGAAAGAATGCTCAACATCATTAATCATCAGAGAAATGCAAATCAAAACTACAATGAGATATAATCTCACACCAGTTAGAATGGCCGTCATCAAAAAATCTAGAAACAATAAATGCTGGAGAGGGTGTGGAAAAAAGGGAACCCTCTTGCACTGCTGATGGGAATGTGAATTGGTTCAGCCACTGTGGAGAACAGTATGGAGGTCCCTTAAAAAACTAAAAATAGGACTGCCATATGACCCAGCAATCCCACTACTGGGCATATACCCTGAGAAAACCAAAATTCAAAAAGAGTCATGTACCAAAATGTTCATTGCAGCTCTATTTACAATTGCCCGGAGATGGAAACAACCTAAGTGCCCATCATCAGATGAATGGATAAAGAAGACGTGGCACATATACACAATAGAATATTACTCAGCGATAAAAAGAAATGAAATTGAGCTCTTTGTAATGAGGTGGATAGACCTCGAGTCTGTCATACAGAGTGAAGTAAGTTACAAAGAGAAAGACAAATACCGTATGCTAACACATATATATGGAATTTAAGAAAAAAAAATGATATGAATAACCTAGGGGTAAGACAGGAATAAAGACAGAGACCTACTGGAGAACGGACTTGAGGATATGAGGAGGGGGAAGGGTGAGCTGTGATAGGGCGAGGGAGGGGCATGGACATATATGTACTAACAAACGTAAGGTAGATAGCTAGTGGGAAGCAGCCGCTTTGCACAGGGATATCGGCTCGGTGCTTGGTGATGGCCTGGAGGAATGGGATAGGGAGGGAGGAAGATGCAAGAGGGAAGAAATGTGCAAACGTGTGTATATGTATAACTGATTCACTTTGTTATAAGGTAGAAACTGACACACCATTGTAAAGCAATTATACCCCAATAAAGATGTTAAAAAAAAAAAAAAATGCCTGACAAAACTGTCAAACTCTTCCTGCCATTCCATATGAGTAATAATTATGTTAGAATATTATAATTTATTATATACAATGAATAAGCAAAGAAATCTAATAAAGGTCAAACCAGACGAATGTTTGAAGTTATCAACAATGTAGATAAAGAAATCTTGGAAAAGATTACAAGTATTATTAACTCCCTCTTCCATTGACACTATTAATAGTTCTTTTGATTTTCAGTTGTTATATTTTATTTTTACAATTTAAACACTGGGATGATATTTTTAATTTACATGAAATTTGTATTCTGCTTTTGAGTGAAATCCATGATAGACTGAGATTTGCAGAGATTTTGCAAAGTAATATAGGATAAACAAATAATTATAAGAAGAAGATGAAGTAGACAACATATTTACAAGTTGAGAGGAATGATCATTAAAGGGACGAGCGTGTTTGAAGACACAGACAAGACAGATAAGTATTCCTGAGATCAGGATTCACCATGGATGAGAATGGAATGCACTTGATTTTGAGAGAGTTTCTCATTGATTGAATATTCTGTGTTAGTTTGTGTTCTGAGCTACAGGTAAGTGGTAGAATAGAGCAAAATGGAAGAGCTGTGGCTCTTTGGAAAATCTGTGGAGAAGGTTGGTGTTGAAGGTTGCCAAACAAAGACTAATAGACTGTGCTAAGGCACAGAGAGGTTAGAGATACTGTGAGGTTTTGTCTACCATTCATCAGGCCAAAGAGTGAAGGAGAAGAAAAAGCAGAGGGAGCCCTGATTTAGGATTTAGGGAGTCTTGTGAAAAAACCCAAAACAAATTGTGAATTATCTTTCAAAACATTTTTGTGTTTTCCTTATTATTAGTTTATTTTTTAATTTTTTTTTATTTTTTGGCCACACGGCATGTGGGATCTTAGTTCCCTGACCAAGGACCGAACCTGGGCCTGCTGCACTGGAAGTATGGAGTCTTAAACATTGGACCACCAGGGAAGCCCTCATCACTAGTGATTTTTAACTTAGTGCATTTCGAGGCCAGATTAAACATGAATAATAAATCAAATGAATTGTCCATACTGATTATTTGACTTCTGTTTATATTCCACTGACAGAAAATTATGTATTAAAAGAAATTCATTAAAATTAAGCCTATCAAGCACATTTTCGTAAGTTTATCAGTCAGCAGAATTCATCTTTTGTACATAAAAAATTATTATATAAATATTTGTGCTCTGTAAGTTTGAGTCTAGTCTTTGAGCTCAATTACGATACAAAGCATTAAATTAGCTTAAAATAGTGTTTCCTTAGTGAACATTAAAAAGATTTTCAAGTAGATAAACCCAAGAGAAGCTGATTTTATGTGACTAAGGGATTTTTCTTTATTAGGTATTAAAATAAATAATACAATTTTTAATATTTATCTGTATAAAACTAATTATTGAATTAGTATTGAATGTATTGAATGACTGTGTTTAGTTGAACAGAGTAAGATTTGGGTATAACAAATTTTTATTTGGCACTACTATATGCAAGTAAATTATGAAGCTGTCAGATATGTAACTATACAACTGATTTTGTCACTAAAATAATTAAAATTGATCAATTTTGAAATGACTTTGTATTTATTATTAAACACAGTTTGTGCAATTTACCAAAGTGCTTATTGAGATTCTGATCTCAGATTGTATATACATACTGTTTTTATATTTCATGAACAGAATGAATTATACCAGATTATAAATTCCTGGAAAGAAGTATGTTCTTATATCCTTATATCCATTAGAATTATACATTATAATGTCCAGCACATAGAAGTTGCTAAAATATATGGGAATTACAATTCAATTATGGTTCTTACCTATCACATTTGATATAAATTTGCACCATTAAAATTAATAATAATGATAAAAAAACATAAGTATTTCCCAAAGTTCTAAGTATTTTAGCAAATTGGAAATCTCCCCCTGTTATTTTATCTTTAAAAGAAGGTATGGGAGGTCTTCCCTGGTGGCACAGGGGTTGAGAGTCCACCTGCTGATGCAGGGGACACGGGTTCATGCCCCGGTCCGGGAAGATCCCACATGCCACAGAGCGGCTGGGCCCGTGAGCCATGGCCACTGAGCCTGCACGTCTGGAGCCTGTGCTCCACAACGGGAGAGGCCACAACAGCGAGAGACCCGCGTACAGATAAAAATAAATAAATAAATAATAAGAAGGTATGGGAAAGATTCCAGTGAGAAGACTTGTATGGTGTGTACTTCCCTATATCTGTTACCTAACTTAGTTTAATTATTTTTTTAAAGTAACCTTTGAGTCTTCTTCAGACAATCTAACAGCCTTTGATAAATTAATACCACTTAGGGTCTCCTCATTTCTACAGAAGCATGATTCACTCCTCCAATTAAACCTTTGGAGCTGCTGCTTCTGCTGTTGGGAACCAAAAAAGTTGGAAATATTGTGGAGGAAAAAAATAATGTGACTATTTCCTCTTCAAAACTGAGAAGATAGGAAAAGGATTAAGACAAATATGCATGACTGGGAGAAAGTAGGCAAGAAAATAAGTTGTATTCAAAGTTCACTGCACTACTATAAAAAAATAGCCACTGTGACAGTAATTTGGGGGAAAATGAGATTAGAAAAGTCATTAGAAAATGACAGTAAGTTTCTATTAAATTCTTTAAAAGTTCTTAGCAACATTGTGAACTAGGATGGTGCTCTGGAGAATGAACAGGGAAATCTGATTCTATTTACTCTGGCATCTTATGGTTGAATTAATTTCACATCTCAGTGCAGTTAATGTCTATGACCAATGTCTTGCTGACTTTGTCTGGCACATACTAGCTTTTCAGTTAATAGTGCTGTAAGGATATATGATTTAATTATGTTAATACCAGTGTCCATTGTGTTTTGGCAGTATTTAGATGCTAGAGATATAGGTATCAATAAAATAAATTTTCCTTTAAAAAGACACAGGCTGCATGATTTTCTAAGACTCTGAACTGATACACAGATTCACAACATGGCTAATATGGAATCCCTAGAATCACAGAAATGTAAGACCATCTAACTTATCTCTACATTTAAATTTTCTAGATAATTTAAGTTGAGAACATTTAAATAACTTATTGCATATTTGTTATATTATGTGTTAGCTACCTTAAACATCTAAATGGCTCCTCATAGAAAGAATACGGCTAGAAATAGTGATTCAAAGTGAGAAAGTCTTCTACCACTCAACATAAGAAAAAAAAAAAAATCTTCAAAATTTGAATTTAACTTCTGTTCCAAAAATACAGCTGACTGAATAACCTACAAACACTTGAAAAACTTAAAATATTTAACAACATCTGTTTAAATGCAAAACTAAACTTGATGTTACCTGGTCAATGAGAGCTGCTTAAGAAGGGATTTGACAGTGAAAAAAAATACAAAGTAGTAGAAAATGTCCAAAGTGAAAAGGCTATTGAAAAATCAGAATAATGAATAACAATGTATTTAAATGTAAAATATACAGAGATATTTGTGTTAGCATCTAGCATCATGATGGCAAAAAGTAATTTAGTTAAATACAATCTGTTTTGTAAGATAGCGTTAGTGGATGCCATGTCCACTTTAGATATTTTCTCACAGGTACTATAAGAGTGTTATCAAGTGGCTTGATATATTTCCCATTAAAGACATTTGACTGTGATGGTTTGTACCCAGGAGTACAGAAAACATTTCTGAAATCATAATTGCCCAATGGTCTCTTTTCTGTCTTTATAATTTCCAAGCTAGAGAATTTGCTCAGTATCACCTATGGTTTCTATGTAGCTGATTCTCAAGTCAGTATTTCCAGGCTTTTCCTATCACCCGAGAGCCAACCACAAAAGTCTAGCTGCTTTGTTATTGTATCAAGACTGAACTCTGTAAATGTTCTTATCTATCTCCAGTACTTAAACACCATCAGTATGTTAATGAATCTTGAATTATATCAACAGCTTTGTTCCATATTCTGATCACCAGATGTGGATATGTAACAAGAGGTGTATCATTAACCTGTTGAAAGTGAAACTCCGGATTTGCTCCTTCAAACTTTCTCCTTTCCAGTGTAGTTCATTTAGTTAAAGGGCTATTGCACATTTTCAGTTAAGCTACAAGCCCTAGAAACATCATTGTATCTTTTTTACTTTACAACACATATCCAATTATTTAGCTAATAGTTAATTTTACATTCCGTGTATATACAAAATAAAACCATTTCCCACAACACTGCCCACACCATGACCCAAGCTGTGTCTTCACTTCTTACCTAGTTTACTGCAATAATCTCCTCCATTGTCTCTTTATCTACTTGTGTGTGCTGTTAGTCTATTCTCACAATAACTGTCCTTTAAAAATGAAAGTTGGATACTGTCATTCTTTGCTCAAAATCCTCCAATGGTTTTCCATCTGACTGAGGTGAAATTCCTATGCTCTGCCTACCTTTATGACTTTTCCCTCATACCCTCCCATTTTCTCTCCCCCTCTTACACTGGTTTCCTTGATAGTTTTCTAAATCTCTAGTCACTCTCTCTCTCTCTCTCTCTCTCTCTCTCTCTTTTTTTTCTTTAAGTTCCCTGACCAGGGACCAAACCTGGGCCCTGGCAGTGAAAGTGCCTACCCCTAACCACTAGACTGCCAGGGAATTCCCTAGTCATTCTCTTCTTAAAAGAGTTTTACATGTGCTAATTTCTCTAACATTCTTTGCCAATTTCTTGCAGGGCTTGGCCCAAATATTATCTCATCAGAGATACCTTTACTCATTACTGTATTTAAAATATCAGTCCCATGTCACTCTCCATCAGAAGCTGATTATTCCATTTGGATTTTCTCCAAAGCCCATATAGCCATTCAACATATTATTAAAGTTCTTTCCACCATTTTCTCTAATAAGCATATAATCTCCACTGGGATGAAGTCTTTGTTTTTATCACTAGTATATCATCACCAGCAATCACAGAGCCTGTTGTGTTGCAGAACTTCAATAAATATCTGTTTGAATAAGTTAATTATGAATATATATATTTTAAATATTATAGTTGATTTACAATGTTGTGTTAGTTTCAGGTGTACAGCAAAGTGACTCAGTTATACATATACATATATCCACTCTGTTTTAGATTCTTTTCCCATATAGTCCATTACAGAGCATTGAGTAGAGTTCCCTGTGCTACAGAGTAGGTCTTATTATTATCTATTTTTTATATAGTATGTGTATATGTCAATCCCAATCTCCCAATTTATCCCTCCTCCCATTACCCCCAGTAACCATAAGTTTGTTTTCTCCATCTGTGACTCTATTTCCGTTTTGTAAATAAGTTCATTTTTACCCCTTTTTTAGATTCCACATAAAAGTGATATCATATGATATTTATCTTTCTCTGTCTGACTTACCTCACTCAGTATGAGAATATCTAAGCCCATCCCTGTTGCTGCAAATGGCATTATTTTGTTCTTTATTTATGGCTGAGTAATATTCCATTGTATATATGTACCACATATTCTTTATCCATTCCTCTGTTGATGGACATTTAGGTTGCTTCCATGTCCTGGCTATTGTAAATAGTGTTGCAATGAACATTGAGGTGTATGTATCCTTTCGAATTATGGTTTTCTTTGGATATACACCCAGGAGTGGGATTACTGGATCATATGGTAGCCCTATTTTCAGTTTTTAAAGGAACCTCCATGCTGTTTTACATAGTGGTTGTACCAATTTATGTTCCCACCAACAGTGTAGGAGGGTTCCCTTTTCTCCATGCCCTCTCCAGCATATATTGTTTGTAAATTTTTTGATGATGGCTACCCCGACAGGTGTGAAGTGATACCTCATTGCAATTTTGATTTACATTTCTCTGATAATTAGTGATGTTGATCATCTTTTATGTGCTTTTTGGCCATCTGTATGTCTTATTTGGAGAAATGTCTATTTAGATCTTATGCTCATTTTTTGATTCGGTTGTTTGTTTTAAAAATAAATTATCTGTGAGCAGACATAAGAATAGGTGCCAGTTTTAGGTGTTACTATTAGTATGCTTTAATTTTCATCTCACATTCAACTCATTCTATGAAAAGTGTATCTTTTTCTCTGATACTCCCTCTATCTATTTCACTGTTACCGTCAGAGATAGTCTAGAGCCCTCCAAATTTAATCTCAGAAGGTCGGAAAAACACCAATTGTTTGGGCATTCACTGTCAGTTCACTTCAGGAGAGTAGGGCTAGTTACAGAATTAATAAAAGTTGTATTTTAAATGAGTGCCTTAAGTCAGGCTGTGCAACCTCCTACCTAGAGCAAGCACATGTTGTACAGACCCCTGCACAGCATGTTTAGTTATGGAGGACACGCTATTGCTCTGCATTAATCATTGACAGAATTTGTTGAATTTCTATCAAGCACCAGGATTGTTCTAAGCTGTGTGGTCTCAGTTCTAGATGAGAGAAAGGAGGGAACTGTTTCTTGGAGCTCACATGATACTGGGAAAAGACAAAAATTAAGCATATAACAATAAATAGATAATTTTAGATTGTTGGTATAGAATGATAAAGAGAAATTAAGAATTAACTTTAGAACAATGGTTAGGACAGGGCTGTCTGAGACTGTGACTTCTGGGTTGAGAATTAAGTAAGAAGATAAAACAAGACATGAGAGATTTGGGAGAAAAGCATTCTAGTCAATGTGTAAAGAGGGTGTCAATATTCAATATATTCATGCAACAACACAAAGTGTCCAGTATACCTGGAGCAAAGTAGGAATGAAAAATGAGCTTGCTGAGATGGAGTTTGAGCTGGTGATAGAATATGGTTAGATCCAGTGTCATGCTAAACTCTACTGGAGACTGAGGCAAAAGGAAAATCATCCGCAAAATTGACCTTGTCTTTATTTAAAGTTTTGGTACTTTCTTCACCTTGAAGTTTTACATTAATTTGATTTTTTCAAATATTGAATAAATTATTATTTATCTCAATTACTAATTTATTTGGTGAACCATAAATTTCCACCTGAGGCAACTGCTTCACTGACCTTACCCTAGTCCTGCCCTCCTACATCTTTGTCAGTATTTAGAACTGTGTTCTAATATCACCTCTTTAGTGTGTTTTTTTCCCAGCAAGCTTATGCAACCTATGCATAACCATCAGCCCCTCCACTTTCTGAACAGGTTTAGATAGACCTACTACTTAATATTTCAATTTCATTTTCAGCAACTAATTTTATTTTTAAATAAATAAATAAAATTTTTATTTACATTACCTAATTTAAGATTTTCTATATTGTTATTATTATTATTGATATTATGGTTTAAAATGGAAACCTCAAAAATTATAATCCTTTTTCCACTAAGTCAAATGTGATTTCAAGTTTTCCTAGATACATTCTGGATCAGTAGGGCTAAATACAGATTTTGGGGAAACTGAAGCTTTTATAATTTGGTGTCCTTCTTTTCAGGAAAAAAAAACATATAAAATTACAAATAAAAATCTGCAATGAAAGGAGATAATTATTTAAGATGAGAAAAAAAAGTAAATCCAATTACCTGAGCTTTAGAGATATAGGTCTCTTTCTTCATAAATTTCTTCAGGCCATTTTTCAGAAATCTTATAAAATAATGCTTCTTAATTACCACTTTCTTTGCTTCCTCACCTAGCATAGCCTACAATGTCCAGTAATTTCAGGGCTCCTAAGAGCTTGTGCAGATGTAGGCCCTGAAGCTTAAAGATCATTAATTGGTTTAATGGTAAATCCACTTCAGTGTGTCAAATCGCCCTCCAGCAGGAAGTGGATGGAGAAGACTAAATATACCAAACCAGAGATTGGGACAGGGCTCATGGCCCACGAAGGGCTGTGAGGCATCCAGGGATCAGTAAAACAAGGGGCCAAAGCCATCACCACCCTCACATAAGTGAGGGAAAGACAATGCTACAGACGTTCAGAAGGGCTAGATCCTGGTGAGACTGAGTGGAAGAGGGGTTGGTTCTCTGATTCCAGGCCACGACCTCCTCTAGACAAACCCCAAAGAAAGTGGAGGGCAAGGGAGCCTGGCTGATGCAGTGCACCGAGATCAGCTTTGTTGCCTAAATCAGAGCTAAGAAGAAAGAAGAATGAATCTGGAGGGACGAATAGGGAGCAAACCAGCCCATGCTGTGGTTGACTCTTTTCACACCTGCTGCTTTCAATTATTCATATTGTCTGGAGCATTTTCTCTGGCATTTTACCTCTTAGCTGGGAAGAAATTCTCTGACAATAGGAGGTGATTTAAAAGTAAATTTTATGAAAGAATCCAAAACTATTGAGTTAAATTTCCTGACTTGAAGAAGAGAGTTTATGGGGGGTGTTTCTCTACAGACTTAGCATAGAATAGATATAATTAGAAAGTAATACAATTTATAAGAACAAACGTATTTTATTTATACACCACATTATTTTCACATGTGATATTATGTAACACATTTTCTTTCTGTTCTTTCTAAGACTGGATACATAGAGTTTTAGTGCTTCATTTTCTTATTGCTTCTGTGATTCAGTCTAGAAATCCTTGGCTACATGAAGCATTATTATTGCTGTGCAATTTATCACTGATTATATAATGGTGGTTTGTGGCTATCCGAGTCATTCAGAAGTTTGTACTAAGTAGTTTCAATTATTTGAATTTACCTATGAAACCCTTAATTTCCTCATTATCTCACAGGCTTTGCTTACTTTTGACAGGGGTGCAAGGCTATCATATAAAATAATCAAATTTTATTAATATCTTCCTGGAAACTGAACATCAAGTCCATAGCTTCTTCAAAGTTTAAGATAAAAATCACAAACACACCAATTATAAAAAATAAGATTTCTGAAAGATAATATTAAATTTCCTACATTATTAAAGAGAATTCACTGAGCAGAATGTATTGGTAGCATAGGAAGGTCAATTAATAATTAGGACAATGACTTATGTGTAAGTGGAAATAGATAACGTGGTAGCCTCTCCCTCCCTTTTGTCCACCTCAAATCACCAGAGGATATTTTGTCTTCTCCCTCAGTTTTAAGGTTGGCAAATGTTAAAATAGCCACTAATAGACCTTAACTGCTCCAAAATGATCAATTAAGGACATGACTCAGTTTTGGAGGGAGCCCCAAATCCTAACCTCTGGAACACCAGGAAACATGAGTTCTGTAGAGTACTGGGTCTAAATTTGGGCATGGAAGCTTCACAGAGAGATACACCTGAGCAAAATTAAGAGAGATTTGATGAAATCCTTTAATTTTGAAAAAAAAATAGAGTAAATAAATTAGAAAAAGATCAAGGAAAAAATTAAGAATCTAGGAGTAGAGCATTTATTGACTCTTTTGGCTCAGTGAGAAATGGACGAAGAGGAGTGGTGACTCTGCTTATTAATGAAATGGAACCAATCACGTTGTGAATCAGATGAAAAATACTTAGAAGAGAAACTTGTTGCAGGAGAGGTAGTGTTTAGCTTTGTGTGGTATTGGGCGAATATAATTAAAACAAAATCTCCCAACCCAGAAAACCTCTCTACAAAGGTAGAGGAGAAAGAAAACACATTTTTTTTTAATAAGAATTAAACCAGGATGTGAAGCACATCACAGGTAATCTGCTCAAAGCTGGCCAGAGACAAAGAAATCTCACCCTTTTATACAGCCAGGAAGATTCAACCCATCACAAATATCTCCTGATAAACAATAACTTGTCCTCGACTAAGAGGACTTTCAGGCACAATTTATCACACATAGTTCATTCTAATTTCACCTGGTAATTGAAGTGACCATCTGTGTTAGCTAATTGGCTTTATCCAAATGAAAAAATCAATTCATATATTTCTTAAAAGAGATAAAAAACATGTAGCTCCTAAATTCCCACAGAAGCTGGGAGATAGAGGTGCTACCTTCTTTGATGATTACATTTCAAAGAGATGTTTTCCAGGTTCCTAAGGAAGACATTCCTGGGTCTTAAAGCTGTCAAGAGGTTTATTTAGTTTGTATAAGCATTTACATACATTTCAGAGACAAAGAACTTACAACACAAGTTGTCTAAAGCAAATTCTCTAAGAAAAAGAAAGGGAAAGTCTTTTCCTTTATTTTCAGCAGGGAGAATTAAACCTCTTAAATTTTTTTTCCTCCTTACAGTGGAAATATCTGTATTGCTGTTCATCTACTGCTAGAAATTATTTTTTTTTTTAGCTAGTGAGATCGGTGATTTGTGGGAGGGAGCTCTCATATTTCTAAAATAAACATATATAATTTTATTGAAAAACAGATGCATCAAAATTGTGGCAATCCAGTCCTCATCTGAAATTTATAGAATCTCAAAGAAAAATTCTGGAAATCTGCTTTTTCAAAAAGCTTCAAAAGATGTTTGTTTTGTACCCTAACCTTTGAGACTCATGATATCATATTTTATTAATTAATTATTAGTTAAATCATTCATTTATTGAACAATCATTTTTTAAAAAATCTATAGTACAGGGACTACACCAAATGGTAGATTTCTAATAACAAAACTAAAAGACCAATTTCCAGACTTCAAAGCACCCACAGTCTGATAATGGAAATAGGCATAGAAAGGAGACTTTACAATGTACCCACTGAAATTATGATAAATATTGGAAGAGCTTCCCCAAGGGAATATAGAGTAACTTACTCTGGGAGAGTAAAGAAAAGAGCACCTTTGGATTCTCAGAAAGGGGGAGAAGTTTGCCCATATGTATAGAAAGAAAGAAGGTACAAGAACATAACCAGAAGGAAATTCAGACCCCCAGAGGAGATTAGGATGCTATCTTTTTCTCTCATTTGTTAATTACCAACATAAGATACAAGAATGAGACAAAGCAGGTCAAATGAGAGTCTTCACCTTTTGATTCCATAAAAACAGTATTTTTAAAATATAACTAATCACATTTATATAAGCTTAAGTTATTTTAATTAGAAATTCACTTTGGGTATCTGAATAGTTCTCTGTCATTTCTCAAACGTTCGAGTATAAGAACCCCTGTAAGTGTTGTAGAACTGATGAGCTTCCATTAAATTAACTCAGCAGATCCCATGGTTATGGTTCTAGTTCGACACAGGAGCAAAATCCATTTTGAGTGTGTTACATTAAGAAATACATACAACAAGACAAAGCTTTAATTAAGCATCACTGTTCGATGGTTTTAGATGTGTATCTGGTGGCATGTCACATATTTGGGATAATATATTGAATGATTCTTCTCTTTTTCTTTTTTCCCTACCTTCTTTCTTCACACTTTCCTTCCTTCCTTCCTAGTTTTCAAAAATATTTTCATTTTTGTTAAAATATTTCAGGAAAATATATTTTCTATTTTCTATTTGTTATTTGGAGAAATAAATTAAAATACTACTTATGTAATAATTCATTTAAGAAACGATCCTCTGGATGTTCACTAAACTTATTGTGGTAATCATTTCATGGTATATGTAAATCAAATCATTATACTGTATACTTTAAATTTATATTGTGCAGTATGTCAGTTAAGTCGCAATAAAGCTGGAAGAAGAAGAAAAAAAAGAGACAGTCCTAAGAAAAGGTTTTTCTTGCCCAGTAATATCACAATCTCAGTAAGAGGATATATCTATTAAAATCTCTGATTTCTTTCCCATAAACTAGAATATATATTTTTATATCCTGTAGTGCACCACAGAATAATATATTTTGTAGCAGATATAAATGGGGCAAACACAAAATAGTTGATATCTGGCTAATACATGGAGTGATTTACTAGTGTCTTACATACCACTTATGCTCACATATTTCCTTTTTTAAAAATTTTTATTGGAATATAGTTGTTTTACAATGTTGCATTAGTTTCTACTGTACAAGAAGTGGAGTTCCCTGTGCTATACAGCAGGTTCTCATTAGTCATCTGTTTTATACATGTTAGTGTATAGATGTCAACACCAATATCCTAATTCATCTCACTCCCCTGTTTCCCCTCCTTGTGTTCACATATTTCTTTCTTTTTCACATATTTCTTATTTCTTTAGAGTATTTACATTTTTGAACGAATTTTACCAAATTGCCTGCCACCTTTAACAAAAAATATAATAAATTAATGTATCAAGAGGAAATTTGGATGAAAAAATGAAGGGTATTATCATAATGCATTAAAATTTTCAAGAGGAAAAGATCATTTCAATCACTCTTTTTGATAAAATTTGAGAACAATCAAACACTGAGGTGAATTGATATTGAAATTTTCAGATAAAAATTAGTTCTTTGAAGCTTCACAACATTACTGTAGAAAACATTGAGAATGGCTTATTTCTGTACATGGAAATAAGAAATTGAAGTGTTAAAATATTTTTATGTTTGAAAATAATTTTATTGTTTAAATGTATTTTGGTGTATTCTAATGTAGAAGGTTTCATTGCATATTGACTTTTTTACCTAAAATTAAAATGCATACATTCAAAAATAAAATTTGAATTATTCAGGGAGGTATCCAATTCAATTATTATTTTTTTAACTTTTTAGTTTATACTGGAGTATAATTGATTAGCAATGTAGTTTAAGTTTCATGTGTACAGCAAAGTGATTCAGTTATACATATACATGCACCTACTCTTTTTCAAAGTCTTTTCTCAGTTAGGTTATTACAGAATACTGAGCAGAGTTCCCTGTGCTATACAGTAAGTTCTTGTTGGTTATCTATTTTAAATATAGCAGTGTATACGTGTCAATCCCAAACTCCCTAACTATCCCTTTCCCTCACTCATCACCCCCCACCCTCAGAAACCATAAGTTCGTTCTCTAAGTCTGTGAGTCTGTTTCTATTTTGTAAATAAGTTCATTATGTATCATTTTTTCAGATTCTTCATATAAGTGATATCATATGATATTTCTCTTTCTCTGTCTGACTTACTTCACTCACTATGACAATCTGTAGGTCCATCTATGTTGTTGCAAATGGCAATTCAATCATTGATCCAGCTTTCAATTTATCTTGTGCTTTCAGTTTTTTGCTTCTGCCCATTATATATCTTAGAATCTGAACTCATGTGTGTGATTATAAGGTAGAGCCAGATAGCTGTTCAAATTTTGTTTCTATCTGAGTACATAATTTCATGCCATTTGTAATTCTTGCATATGCTTCACCTAGGAACATGAGAGGAATTGAGGTATGACACTTTTAGACAAAGGCTTTTAATGAAGATTTTTTTACCTCAGCTAAAACCCCATTCCCCTTCAGCTGACCAGATGTGGAAGACCCAGTGGCCAAGGGAATGGTGAAAATGTAAGATGGGAAAATAGGCTAGGTCTTTGACCCACTAGTTGGAAGAGGATCATCTACCAGGAGCAAACAACATCCATCTTCATCTACTGCCTGAGTGAGAAATAAAGTTATGTTATGTGTGGAGCATTTTACATTTGTGGATTGCTTTAATTTACCCTCATATAGATAGAAACTTAAATGGATCTATTTTTAATTATTTAGCAATTGTCAAAAAAAAAGTATAGGTGAGATAATTCAATGAAGACTTTTAGATAATTGCCTGATTCAATTATCTATATTCTCCCTCCCTCTGAAACCGTTAGAAATAGAGAAATTAAATACCCAGACAAAACTATAAAGTGAAAAGATACATGCACCCCTATGTTCATAGCAGCACTATTTAAAATAGCCAAGACCTGGAAACAACCTAAATGTCCAACAGTAGAGGAATGGATAAAGAAGATGTGATACACACACACACACACACACACAATGAAATATTACTCAGCCATAAAGATAATAATTTCATTAAAAATAATGAAATAATGTCACTTGCAGAAACATGGATAGACATACAGATTATCATACCAAACAAAATAAGCCAGAAAGAGAAAGACAAATACCATATGATATCACTTATATGTGAAATGTAAAATATGACACAAATGAATTTACAAAACAGAAACAGACTCACAGACATAGAGAATAGACTTATAGTAGCCAAGAGGGAGTGGGGTAAAGGAGGGATAGATTAAGAGTTTGGGATTAGCCGATGTAAACTATTATATAGAGGATGGATATACAACAATGTCCTACTGTATGGCACAGGGAACTATATTCAATATCCTGTGATAAACCATAATGGAAAATAATATGAAAAAGAATGTACATATATATGTGTAATTGAGTCACTTTGTTGTACAGCAGAAATTAATACAACATTGTAAATCAACTATATTTTATTAAAATTTAAAATAATAATAATTTAAAAATATAGAAATTAGAATTTATTCTCCAAACATGAGATCTTTAGAAAATATTTTTACAAAATAGCCTTAAGACATGTATATTTGGGAAACAAACAAATAAGCATGTGGTAACTCTGGGAAAACACTTCTCATCACATTCACCTATATGAGAAATTGTTCTTTGCACTCTATGTGTACATTTATGCTTTGTAAATAATGAAGCTAAGAGCCCTCATGAAATAACATGAAAATAAACTCATTCGTTTAAATGAAGGATTTTGTTTACAAGAAATACATTATCAAAGATGCATTAGTATTGCTCATGTTGGTTAGCTAAGGTTCAGTTAACTGAAATAAATAATATTTGTTATCAAAAGAAAGTGAAAGAGATCACTTGTGGCTGGCAGTGGTTGGAACTTTTTGTGATAACTAATAACCGTTACAATATTTCATTGGGAAATGCAGCTTGAACATAACTGTTTCTATTTCCTTCAGGCTCCCAGTAAGGAAAGACAAGTAAAGGGAAGATAAAGAAAAACGTGAAAACATTTCTATAGTAAAATATGTTTCAAATCATAGTTTTAATTTTAAAAAAGGTGAGTCTGTATTGAATGTGAAATTAATTTAATCTAGAAAGCAATGTAGAAAATTTCTTTATCAACAATTAAAAATGTGTCATAGGCAGGAAGTCCTTTTTAAGTTAGCCTTATAATGACAAATTACAAATAGAGCTAATCCAAAATTTCAACTATAGAGTTACCATACATTATTATATTTCCATGAAGTAAATATGATAGTTGAGATTTTATAATGCTCAATAAAAAAAATTCTGTTAAGAAGTCAATTTTTTAACAAAATCTGACAGTCAGTTGGATTTATTTATACTAACTTTATTTACTAGATTGATTTTTTGTGTCTGGGCTACAGACTTAACCGTGGTGTCAAGTCACATTCACTACAACTTAAAAATGTTCTCACTTTCAAATGTTTTAAGTGATTTTGTTTCTGATACAGAACAAAATAACCAGAGGAAGATATATTAAATCTGATTTTATTAAATGAAGTGAAATAAAGAGATTATTAGTGAAAACCTGCAAATCAGTATGAAGGTAGCAACTATGCTAATTTCAGTTATTTTCCAAAGAACTTTTCACTCCTTATTCTATGCTTAGCACAAAATCCAAGCAAATTATTTGAAGATTGGAGGCATGCACATGTGCAAAAGAATAGCATGGAATATGCCCTTTCATTTCCATGTAATTTAAAGGATCAGATATGGCACCACCTTTAGGCTCACTTCACGATGTGGAATCCAGTGGTACATAATAAATCCGAAAAAAGAAAAAAAGAGTGTTCACCATAGACAAGTTAACTAATATGCTACAATTAAAAATTGGAAATTTAAGGCTCAATCTGGCCAAAGTACATGAATGTGGCTTAGTAGTAAGACTGGGAGTCTAACTCAGAGTAGTAATATACCATATATAATGCAGATTTTTCAAAACTTTTTCACATGCTATTTGATTTCCCTAGTCAGTTTTTAGAGTTAGACAAATATTATTTGCTTTGAAATTGGATCCAGAAGACAGGTTATAGTTTACAATATTAAGGCAATTAAAGACATAATAACAACAAAAATCCTACTTTTCCACTATTCTTATAGCTCAAGCTTTCATTTACAATATTAAAAACGTTGTAGTTATATGTTGGATTCATTGGTCACCAAATTTCAAATTACAAAGGAGTCTAAAGTATTTGTAGTGCTCATCAGTAGAACAGAAAATAGCATTTACTCTTTTTTATCCCTCTGTCAGTCTAATGAAAGTGTGTTTATGTACACTTGGTTATACGCATATGCAAATATGCATGCAGATAACCTACAGAGTATCTTTAAGAAAATTGGAAAAGGGTGATCCCTTTTAGTGGGTCCAGGTCAGCAAGAGTGTACCTTAATGAATAGATTAAGCCTTTTTGCAAAGAAGAAAATGTCCCTGTACTCACAGACATAGTGTCATGGTATATGCCAGTCCTCCACCATCCCTTCAGCTGGGTACCTCTGTAAAGTACACAGATTGCACTATCATAGGTGGACTCACAGATAGGAAGATTAGTCAATTCCTTATCTTAGGGTCAATGATAGCATCCCAACTATAAAGAAAGGATAGGGCAGAGTGGGGAATGGTGAGTCAAGACATTTTGCTCATCCAGCTAACTTATACTTGCACAGGAGCAATTACTCTTCAGGCACTGTGGTCCTCATGTGTCCAGTTCCTGTGATGAGAAGGAAGGCCTTGGCTACATCAGCAGCTCTCTCCCCATGCCCTCGACTTGATAGTTGGGCTCTGGCTTTGTTAATTGGCCTTGTATTTCTTTATCCTTACACACCTATTTCCCCACCTTATTTCCTTGCCCATTTAAACTGTTCCCTGTTGGGTAAGATGAGGAGGGGGCTTCTGATCACCTTGCTGGAAAAGAAGAGAGATTAAGGTGATCTCTCATCAAGCTGAAGTGTTACTTCCTATTTGAGGGGGGAATCACTCTAAAACACAGATAGAGGGGAACCTTCAAGAAGGCAGAGGTGTAACAACTGGAGATCACCTTCATCCCCAGAAATACATAAAAAAATACATCTACGTGTGTATCAATTCTGACAGAACACCTACTCAACATTGGCAGAAGAACTCAGATTTTCCAAAAGGCAAGAAACTCACCACATACTGGGTAGGGCAAAAGAAAAAAGGAAAAACAGAGTGAAAAGAAGGGGTAACGCAGGAATAAAGACACAGACCTACTACAGAATGGACTTGAGGATATGGGGAGGGGGAAGGGTAAGCTGTGACAAAGTGAAAGAGTGGCATGGACATATATACACTACCAAACATAAAATAGATAGTTAGTGTGAAGCAGCTGCATAGCATAGGGAGATCAGCTCGGTGCTCTTGGACCACCTAGGGGGGTGGGATAGGGAGGGTGGGATGGAAGGAGACACAAGAGGGAAGAGATATGGGAACATATGTATATGTATAACTGATTCAGTTTGTTATAAAGCAGAAACTAACACACCATTGTAAAGCAATTATACTCCAATAAAGATGTTTAAAAAAAAAAAAAAAAAAAAGAATAGGGATGGGACCTGCACCTCTGTGAGGGTGCTGTGAAGGAGAAAAGGTTTCCACACACTAGGAAGCTCCTTCACTGGCAGAGAAGGGTGGTGGGCAGGGGTGGGGAAGCTTTGGAGCCACGGAGGAGAGCGCAGCAACTGGGCTGCGGAGGGCAAAGCAGAGAGGTTCCCACACAGAGGATTTCTGCTGACCAGAACTCATCAGCCTGAGAGGCTTGTCTGCTCACCTGCTGGGGTGGGTGTGGGCTGAGAGCTGAGGCTTGGGCTTCAGAGGTCAGATCCTAGGGAGAGGACTGGGGTTGGCTGCGTGAACACAGCCTGAAGTGAGCTAGTGAGACACGGCTAGCTGGGAGGGAGCCTGGGAAAAAGTCTGGAGCTGCCAAAGAGGCAAGAGACCATTGTTTCAGGGTGCACAAGGATAGGGGATTCAGAGCACCGAGTAAATGAGCTCAAGAGACTGGTGCAAGCCACGGCTATCAGCACAGATATGAGAGATGGGCATGAGACTCTAAGGCTGCAGCTGCAGCCACCAAGAAGCCTCTGTAAAAGCACAGGTCACTCTCCACAACTCCCCTCCCGGGAGCTTGTGCAGCCCGCCACTTCCAGGGTCCCATCATCCAGGGACAACTTCCCCAGGAGAACGCATGGCAGCTTCAGGCTGGTGCAATGACACATCAGCTTCTACTGCCACTGCAGGCTCGCCCCACATCCATACCCCTCCCTTCCCCTGGCCTGAGTAAGCCAGAGACCCCTCATCAGCCATTCCTTAACCCTCTCCTGTCTCTGTGAAGAAGAGATACCAGAGGGTGACCTACATACAGAGGTGGGTCCAAACCCAAAGCAGAACCCCAGAAGCTGTGCAAACAAAGAAGACAAAAGGAAATCTCTCCATGCAGCCTAAGAAGCAGTGGATTCACATCAACTTGATGAACGCTGCATCTGTGGAATACCTGAATAGGCAATGAATCATTGAGGTGAGGACTTTGGGAGAAACTATAGACTTAGGTTTGGCTTTCTGTATCTAATTTGTTTCTGGTGTTATGTTTATCTTAGTTTAGTATTTAGAGCTTGTTATCATTGGTAGATTTGTTTAATTATTTGGTTGCTCTGTTCCTTTTTTTATATATACATATATATACTTTTTCCTTTTGTGAGTTTTTATGTGTATGCTTCTTTGTGTGATTTTGTCTGTATAAGTTAGCTTTTACCATTTCTCCAGGGGTTCTGTCTATTGTTTGTTTGTTTTTTAGTATAGTTTTTAGCACTTGTTACCACTGGTGGATTTGTTTATGGTTTGGTTGCTCTGTCCCTTCTTTCTTTTTATTACTTTTTTATAATAGAATTTTAATAGTTTTTTACTGTAATAACTTTTTATTTTATTTTTATTTATTTATTTTTTTCTCCCTTTTCTTTTGAGTCGTGTGCTTGACAGGGTCTTGGTGCTCTGGCCAGGTGTCAGGCCTCAGCCTATGAGGTGGGAGAGCCAAGTTCAGGACATTGGTTCACCAGAGAGCTCCTGACCCCACATAATATCAATTGGCAAGAGCTCTCCCAGAGATCTCCAACTCAACACTAAGACCCAGCTCCACTCAATGACCAGCAAGTTCCAGTACAGGAAAACCCATGAAAAACAACTAGCAAAACAGAAACACAATCCCACACATTAGCAGAGAGACTGCTTAAAATCATACTAAGTTCACAGACACCTCAAAACACACCAATAAACACAGTTCTGCCCACCAAAAAGACAAGATCCAGCCTCATCCACCAAAACACAGTCACCAGTCCCCTCCAACAGGAAGCCTAAAACACCCAAGGAACCAATGTTACCCACTGGGGGCAGACAGCAAAAACAATGGGAACTATGAAACTGAAGGCTGGGAAAAGGAGACTCCAAACACAGTACATTAAGCAAAATGAGAAGACAGAGAAATACACAGCACAAGAAGAAACAAGATGAAAACTGAACAGACCAAAGAAATGAAGAGGAAATAGGCAGTCTAGCTGAAAAAAATAATTCAGAGAAATGATAGTAAAGATGATCCAAAACCTTGGAAATAGGAAGGAGAAAATACAAGAGACATTTAATAAGGGCCTAAAGAAATAAAGAGCAAACAAACATTAATTAACAGCATAATAAATGAAATTAAAATTTCTCTAGAGGAATCAATAGCATAATAACTGAGGCAGAGAAATGTATAAGTGACCTGGAAGATAAAATAGTGGAAAAAACTACTGCAGAGCAGAATAAAGAAAAAAGAATGAAGAGAATTGAGGATGGTCTCAGACACCTCTGGGACAACATTAAATGCACCAACAGTCGAATTATAGGGGTCCTAGAAGAAGAAGAGAAAAAGAAAGGGACTGAGAAAATATATGAAGAGATTATAGTTGAAAATTTTCATAATATGGGAAAGGATATAGTCAAGTCCAGGAAGCACAGAGAGTGTCATACAGGAAAAATACAAGGAGAAATATGCCAAGACACATATTAGTCAAACTATCAAAAATTAAATAAAAATCAAAAATATTTAAAGAAGCAATGGAAAAGCAACAAATAACATACAAGAGAAACTACCGAAGGTTAACAGCTGAACTTTCAGCAGAAACTCTGCAAGCCAGAAGTGTGTGGCAGAACATATTTAAAGTGGTGAAGGGAAAAAATCTACAACCAAGATTACTCTACCCAGCAAGGATCTCATTCAGATTCCAAGGAGAAATTAAAATCTTTACAGACATGCAAAAGCTAAGAAATTCAGCACCACCAAATCAACTTTACAGCAAATGCTAAAGGAACTTCTCTAGGCAGGAAGCAAAAGAGAAGGAAAAGACCTACAATAACAAGCCCCCAAAAATTAAGAAAATGGGAATAGGAACATAAATATTAATAATTACCTTAAATGTAAATGGATTAAATTTTCCAACCAAAAGACATATACTGGCTGAATGGATACTAAAACAAGACCATATATATGCTGTCTACAGGAGACCCATTTCACACACAGGGACACAAAGAAACTGAAAGAGAGAGGATGGGAAAACATATTCCATGCAAATGGAAACCAAACAAAGTTGGAGTAGCAATTCTCATATCAGATGAAATAGACTTTAAAAGAAAGACTATTACAAGAGACAAAGAAGGACACTACAAAATGATCAAGGGATCAATTCAAGAAGAAGATGTAAATATGTAAATTGTAAATATGTATGCACCCAAGGTAGGAGCACATCAATACATAAGGCAAACGCTAACAGCCATAAAATGGGAAATAGACAGTAACACAATAATAGTGACAGACATAATCATCCATCCACTTTCAACAATGGACAGATCATCTAAAAGGAAAAAAAAAGGAAATAAAACCTTTAAATTGTACATTAAACAAGATAGACTTAATTGATATTTATAGGACATTCCATTCAAAAACAACAGAATATATTTCTTCTCAAATCCTCATGGAATATTCTGCAGGATAGATCATATCCTCGGGCACAAATCAAACCTAGGTAAATGTAAGAAAATTGAAATTGTATCAAGTATATTTTCTGATTGCTACACTATGAGAATAGACATCAATTAAAGAAAAAAAAAACTGTAAAAAAATACAAACATATGGAGGCTAAACAATACACTGTTTAATAACCAAGAGATAACTGAAGAAATCAAAGAGGAAATCAAAAAATACCTAGAAACAAATGACAATGAAACACGACAACCCAAACCTATGGGATACAGCAAAAGCAGTTGCAAGAGAGAAGTTTATAGCAATAAACTCCTAAAAGCTGGTTCTTTAAGAAGATAAACAAAATTGATAAACCATTAACCAGACTAATCAAGAAAAAAAAAGGGAGAAGACTCAAATCAACAGAATTAAAAATGAAAAGGGAGGGCTTCCCTGGTGGCGCAGTGGTTGAGAGTCCGCCTGCCGATGCAGGGGATACGGGTTCGTGCCACGGTCTGGGAAGATCCCACATGCCGCGGAGCGGCTGGGTCCGTGAGCCATGGCCGCTGAGCCTGCGCGTCCGGAGCCTGTGCTCCGCAACGGGAGAGGCCACAACAGTGAGGGGCCCGCATACCGCAAAAAAAAAAAAAAAAAAAAAAAAAAAAAAAAAATGAAAAGGGAGAAGTAAAAACTGACATTGCAGAAATACAAAGGATCATGAGTGATTACTACAAACAACTGTATGCCAATAAAATGGAAAACCTGGAAGACATGGACAAATTATTAGAAAAGAACAACCTTCCAGACTGAACCAGGAAGAAATAGAAAATATAAATATACCAATTATGAGCACTGAAATTGAAACTGTGATTAAAAATCTTCCAACAAACAAAAGCTCAGGACCAGATGGTTTTGCAGGTGAATTCTATCAAACATTTAAGGAAGAGTTAACACCTATCCTTCTCAAAGTCATCCAAAATATAGCAGGAGGAGAAACACTCCCAAACACATTCTACGAGGCCACCATCACCCTTATACCAAAACCAGACAAAGATATCACAAAAAAAGAAAACTACAGACCAATATCACTGATGAACATATATGCAAAAAACATCAACAAAATACTAGAGAACAAAATCCAATAACACATTAAAAGGATCATACACCATGATCAAGTGGGGTTTATCTCAGGAATGCAAGAATTCTTCAACATATGCAAATCAATCAATGTGATAAACCATATTAAAAAATTGAAAGATAAAAACCATATGATCATTTCAAGAGATGAAGAAAAAGCTTTTCACAAATTTCTATACCAATTTATGATTTAAAAAACCTCCAGAAATTAGGCATAGATGGAATGTACCTCAACATATAAAGGCCATATATGGCAAACCCACAACCAACGTTGTTTTCAATGGTGAAACACTGAAACCATTTCCACTAAGATCAAGAACAAGACAAGGTTGCCCACTCTCACCACTATTAGTCAATATAGTTTTGGAAGTTTCTGCCATAGCAATCAGAGAAGAAAAAGAAAAAAAAAAAAAAAGAATCCAACTCAGAAAGGAAGAAGTGAAACTGTCACTGTACACAAATGACATGATACTATACATAGAGAATCCTAAAGATGCTACCAGAAAACTACAAGGACTAATCAATGAATTGGTAAAGTAGCAGGATACAAAATTAATGCACAGAAATCTCATGCATTCCTATACACTAATGATGAAAAATCTGTAATAGAAATTAAGGAAACACTCCCATTTACCACTACATCAAAAGGAATAAAATACAAAAGGAATAAAATAAATCTAAATAAGGAGACAAAAGATCTGTATGCAGAAATCTGTAAGACAATGATGAAAGAAATTAAAGATTTTACAAACAGATGGAGAGATATATCATGTTCTTGGATTGGAAGAATTAACATTGTGAAAATGAACATACTACCCAAAGCAATCTACAGATTTAATGTAATCCCTATCAAACTACCAATGGCATTTTTCACAGAACTAGAACAAAAAAAATCACAATTTGTATGGAAACACAAAAAGAACATGAATAGCAAAAGCAATCTTGAGAAAGGAAAACAGAGCTGGAGGAATGATATCCCCTGATTTCAAAAACTACTACAAAGCTACGGTAATCAAACAGTATGGTACTGGCACAAAAAAAAAAAAAAAAACAGAAGTATAGATCAGTGGAACAGGATAGAAAGCCCAGAGATAAACCCACACACATATGGTCACCTTATCTTTCATAAAGGAGGCAAGAATACACAAAGGAGAAAAGACATCCTCTTCAATAAATGGTGCTGGGGAAACTGGAGAGCTACATGTAAAAGAATGAAATTAGAGCACTCCCTAACACCATACATGAAAATAAACTCAAAATTGATTAAAGACCTAAATGTATGGCCAGACACTATAAAACTCTTAGCAGAAGACATACGCACAACACTCTGACATAAATCACAGCAAGATCTTTTTTGACCCACCTCCTAGAGAAATGGAAATAAAAAAACAAAAATAAACAAATGAGACCTAATGAAACTTAAGAGCTTTTGAACAGCAAAGAACACTATAAACAAGATGCAAAGACAACCCTCAGAATGGGAGAAAATATTTGCAAACAAAGCAACTGACACAGGATTAATCTCCAATACATAAAAGCAGCTAATGGAGCTCAATATCAGAAAAACAAACAACCCACTACAAAAATGGGCATAATACTTAAATAGACTTTTCTCCAAAGAAGATATCAGATTGACCACAAACACATGAAAGGATGCTCAACATCACCAATCATTAAAGAAATGCAAATCAAAACTGCAATGAGGGGCTTCCCTGGTGGCGCAGTGGTTGAGAGTCTGCCTGCCGATGCAGGGGATGCAGGCTCATGCGCTAGTCTGGGAGGATCCCACGTGTTGCAGAGCAGCTGGAACCATGAGCCATGGTCGCTGAGCCTGTGTGTCCAGAACCTATGCTCTGCAATGGGAGAGGCCACAACAGTGAGAGGCCCACATACTGCAAAAAAGAAAAGAAAAAAAAAAAAAAACTGCAATGAAGTATCACCTCCCACCAGTCAGAATGGCCATCATCAAAAAAATCTACAAACAGTAAATGTTGGAGAGGTTGTGAAGAAAAGGGAACCCTCTTGCATTGTTGGTGGGAATGTAAATTGATACAGCCACTCTGGAGAACACTATGGAGTTCCTTAAAAAACTAAAAATAGGGCTTCCCTGGTGGCACAGTGGTTGAGAGTCCGCCTGCCGATGCAGGGTATGCAGGTTCGTGCCCCGGTCCGGGAAGATCCTACATGCCGCGGAGCAGCTGGGCCTGTGAGCCATGGCCGCTGAGCCTGCGCGTCCAGAGCCTGTGCTTCGCAATGGGAAAGGCCACAACAGTGAGAGGCCCATGTACCAGAAAAAAAAAAAAAAAATCCTCAAAAAAAAAAAACTAAAAATAAAACTACCCAACAATCTCACTCCTGGGCACAAATCCTGAGAGAATCATAATTCAAAAAGAGTCATGTAACACAATATTCATTGCAGCTCCATTACAACAGCCAGAACATGGAAGCAACCTTAGTGTCCATTGACAGATGAATGGATAAAGAAGATGTGGCCCATATATACAATGGAATATTACTCAGCCATAAGAAGAAAGGAAATTGAGTTATTTGTAATGAGGTGGATGGACCTTGAGACTGTCATACAGAGTGAAGTATGTCAGAAAGAGAAAAACAAATATCGTATGCTAACAAATATCTATGGAATCAAAATAAATGGTTCTGAAGCACCTATGGGCAGGACAGGAATGTAGAGATGTAGAGACTGTACTTGAAGCCACAGGAAGGTGGAAGGGTAAGCTGGGACAAAGAGAGAGAGTGGCATGGACATATATACACTACCAAACGTAAAATAGATAGCCAGTGGGAAGCAGCCGCATAGCACAAGGAGACCAGCTCCCTGTTTCGTGTCCACCTAAAGCCGCATAGCACAGGGAGACCAGCTCCCTGTTTCGTGTCCACCTAAAGCGGTGGGATAGGGAGTGTGGGAGTGATACACAAGAGGGAGGGTATAAGGGGCTATATGTATATGTATAGCTGATTCACTTTGTTACACAGCAGAAACTAACACACTGTTGTAAATCATTTATACTCCAATAAAAATGTTTTTTAAAAGTCTTTATTGTTAAAGTTATCTTTAAAACAACAAAATATTTTCATTTCCCCAGTTAGAATGGCAAGTTTATGATGTTCACATGTTTACTACTGCAAGCACTAAAATAGAATATTGGACAGGTATGCCTGGCAAAATGTGAGGAATATCTGTAATCAACTTAACTCCATTATCATTTGAATCTACTCTAAATCAAGTGTGTATCCTAGGAAATATTTTAACTCATCCTTAGTGACTGGATGGGCATTTCAGAAGTCATCAGAGCCTTACAAGTGCTTTATATTCTACCATTCTATTTATTTGCCCCATTTCTCACTGCTCAACCACTTTCCCTATATATTTGCCTTCAAGTTCTTCACATGATATAAGGACAATGACATTCTCTTATGCTCCTCAATTTTGGATCTTCATTGCAAACTTCATTTTTGTACTTCTATATTCCACCTTGATCAATGGCAAAATGTTTATTGTTGGTTTGTTTTTTTTCTTGGTAATATTATGCCAACTGACCAGAGATCTTGAACTTCCTATATGTAAGGGTTTACAGTTCAGGTCTCATGTTTCAGGTTTCTAGTGGCTAACATATCATTTAGCAATTTGATTTTACTTCTTTTGCTATTTCTTATCTGAATTATTACAGCATTGTTCTGTAAAATAGAGCATAAGAAGATGGTACAACTTCACTTACAATTTCTTTACACTTTTCCCATTTGAATGATAGTAATAAACTGTTCCCTCTGATTCCCAAAGGAGGAACAGTCAATAAAACCCAAACTAATGACTACCAAGCTCCTAATCTTGATGGAGAAATTTCCTCTAGTCAGGCCAGTCAGTTTAGATTAGGAATGTCACTTTCAACATTGCCTTCCTGGTATCACCTTCTATGTTAGTTAGACTCCTTGTTGCTCATGATACATAGCCAACCAACTTAAACAAAGGCAGGTTAAATTTGCAGCTGGGAAATAGATGTAAACATGAAATTCATGTGGCTAGTTGAGCTCTGGGTAATCATAGCTGTTGTCTCTGACCTGCATGTTTCATGTCTTTGGCTAGCATCCATGAAACTGTGGCAGGCAAGCTTTTAGCTTGAAATTAGGGCAAACATTCTTTACATTTCTTGACACCATTCACCTTTTGATGGGTATTTAAATTGTCTCCAGTTTGGAACTATTAAAAATAGAGGTAAAAACATTTGTGTACATGTTTTATATGGATATTTTCTTTCTTTCCTCTCCAGTAAATGTCTAGGATAGAATGCATAGATCATAAAGTTCAGGCATGTTTAACCTATTTTAAAAACTGACAAAATATTTCCAAAGTGGTTGTACCTTTTCACATTCTCACAAGAAATGTATAGGAGAAGTGGTTCCTCCACATCTTGCCATTTGTTATAATTAAGTAAACATTTTTCTAATGACATGTTGTGAATCTTTTCCTGTAGTTATCTTTGTAGATGTTAGTTAATTGTATGTCTTCTTTGGTATGATGCCTGTTCTAATATTTGACCCATTTTTATGTTGGGGTATTTATTATTATTGCTTTCTTTGGGGAGTTCTTTCATGTATTTTGGACAAAAGTTGTCAGGTATATAATTTGAAAATATTTTCTTTCACTTTATAACTTTTCTACCCATTCTCTTAATAATGTGTCTTGAAGGGTAGATTTTTTTGTTTTATTTTCATGAAGTCAACTATTCATGATTTTGATGTCACAGTTAAGTAATTTTGCTTAATCCAATGTCACAAAGATTTTCTCTGAATGCATTTTATTTCTATTTTTGTGACTAATGGCTCTGGCTAGAACTTCAAATACAGTGTTGAATAACAGTGGTAAAAGATCCTTGTCTGGTTCCTTATATTAGGGGGAGCATGATATTAGCTGTGGGTTTTTCATAAATGCCTTTTATCTGTTTGAGGAAGTTTCTATCTCTTCCTAGGTTACTAAGTGTTTTTATCAAGAAAAGGTATTTTATTTTGTCAAATATCTTTTCTGCAATGATTGAATGACCATGTGGTTTCTTTTCTTCATTTTAATAAAGTGTGTTATACTGATTGATTATCTTACTTAGAACTACAGGGATTCTGAATTCCAGTGCTGGGGTATATCTAACTCAGTTATGGTATATAATGATTTTAATATGCTGTTGTATTCAGTTTGCTAGTGTTGTTTTGAAGATGTTTTCACTTATTTTAATAGGAACTATTAATTTGTAGATTTATTTCCTTGTGATGTATTTGGCTTTGGTATTAGAGTAATAATAGCTTCATAAAATAAGTTAGGAAGATTTTCTTCTATTTCTTCGGAAGAGTTTCAGTAGGGTTAGTGTTTATTTTTTAAATGTTTAGTATAATTTACTAGTAAAGCCATCTTACCATGAGATATAATTTGTTGGGCAATTTTTGATTACTGATTCAATTTCTTTGCTTATTTTAGGTCTTTTTGATATCTTCCATTTCTTCTTGAGTCAATTTGGCAATCTATGTGTCCGTGTAATCTAGATTGTCCAATTTGTTGGCATAAAATTGTTCATAGTATTATCTAACAATCCTTTTGATTTCTGGAGGTTAGTGGTTAAACACCCACTATAATTTCTGACTTTATTTAACTCGCATACATTCTCTATTTTTCTTAGTCAGTACTAAGTATTGGTACTCAGTTTCTCAAGATGAAAATCCTAGTAGGTCCATGTAGAGAACACTAGAAGCTTGGGCCGTTATTCTTTCTGCCTTAAGACTGGCCTGTATTCCAAGTAGGCCATCTCCCCAGTGACTACTTGGTGGCTGGTTAGTACGTGCAGCACAGAGTATAACTGACAGAGAAAGGTGTGTCTGTTTGAAGATTTTCAGGGGACCTATTTGAAAAGTAAAGGGGATGTTTCTCCTCAAAAGCAAACCACAATTGAATAAGAATTTCTGTATAGTTGGGAGGAAGAACTTCTGTATAGTTCCTCTGAAGGTTATGCAAAAGGAGAGCTTTATTGCGAAGCACAAGTTCAGGAAGAGACACTTTTATCCTAATGAGGCTACACTGGCAAATTAAATTTTCAGCAGTTCACATTTACTGAATAAAATGTCTGTAAGCATAAAAACTGCTATAGCTATAGCTCTATCTGTGTTATATTTTTATTTTTATTTATTTTTTAACATCTTTACTGTAATATAAATAGTTTGCACTGGTATGTTAGTTTCTGCTTTATAACAAAGTGAATCTGCCATACGTATACATATAACTCCATATTCCCTCCCTCTTGCATCTCCTCCCACCCTGCCTATCACATGACTCCATTCCACCCCTCTAGGTGGATACAAAACAAGGAGCTGTTCTCCCTGTGCTATGTGGCAGGTCCTCACTAGCTATCTATTTTACATTTGGTAGTGTATATAAATCCATGCCGCTCTCACTTTGTCCCAGCTTTCCCTTCCCCCCTCCCTGTGTCCTCAAGTCCATTCTTTACATCTGCATCTTGATTCCTGTCCTGGCCCTAGGTTCTTTAGAAACTTTTTTTTTTTAATTCAATATATATGTGTTAGCATACGGTATTTGTCTTTCTCTTTCTGACTTACTTCACTCTGTATGACAGACTCTAGATCCATCCACCTCACTACAAATAACTCAATTTCCTTTACTTTTATAGCTAAGTAATATTCCATTGTATATATGTGCTACAACTTCTTTATCCATTCATCTGTCAATGGACACTTAGGTTGCTTCCATGTCCTGGCTATTGTAAATAGAGCTGCAATGAAAATTGTGGTACATGGCTGTTTTGAGTTATGGTTTTCTCAGGGTATATGCCCAGGAGTGGGATTGATGGGTCACATGGAAATTCTATTTTTACTTTTTTTAGGAACCTCCATACCATACTCCATAGTGGCTGTATCAATTTACATTCCCACCAACAGTGCTAGAGGGTTCCCTTTTCTCCACACCCTCTCCAGCTTTTATTGTTCATAGATTTTTTGATGATGGCCCTTCTGACCGGTGTGAAGTGATACCTCATGGTAGTTTTGATTTGCATTTCTCTTATGACTGGTGACATTGAGCATTCTTTCATGTGTTTCTTGTCAATATGTATATCTTCTTTGGAGAAATGTCTATTTAGGTCTTCTGTCAATTTATGGATTGGGTTGTTTGCTTTTTTTGATATTGAGCTGCATGAGCTGCTTGTAAATTTTGGAGATGAATCCTTTGTAAGTTGCTTCATTTGCAAATATGCTCTCACATTCTGAGATTTGTCTTTTCTTCTTGTATATGGTGTCCTTTTCTGTGAAAAAGCTTTTAGGTTTCATTAGGACCCATTTGTTTATAATTGTTTTTATTTCCATTTCTCTAGGAGATGGGTCACAAAGGATCTTGCTGTGATTTATGTCAAAGAGTGTTGTAGGTATATTTTCCACTAAGAGTTTTATAGTGTCTGGCCTTACGTTTAGGTCTTTAATCCATTTTGAGTTTACTTTTGTGTATGGTGTTAGGCAGTGTTCGAATTTCATTCTTTTACATGTAGCTGTCCCGTTTCCCCAGCACTGCTTATTGAAGAGGATGTCTTTTCTCCATTATATATTCTTCCCTCTTTAGCAAAGATAAGGTGACCATATGTGTGTGTGTTTATCTCTGGGATTTCTATCCTGTTCCACTGATATATATTTCTGTTTTTCTTCCAGTACTGTACTGTCTTGATTACTGTAGCTGTGTAGTATCATCTGAAATCAGAGAACCTAATTCCTCCAGCTCTGTTTTTCTTTTTGAAGATTGCTTTTACTATTTGGGTTCTTTTGTGTTTCCATACAAATTGTGAATTTTTTTTGTTCTAGTTCTGTGAAAAATACCATTGGTAGTATGATAAGGATTGTGTTAAATCTGTAGATTGCTTTGGATAGCATAGTCCTTTTCAAAATTTTGATTCTTCCAATCCAAGAACATGGTATATCTCTCCATCTGTTTGTATACTCTAATTTCTTTCATCAGTATCTTATAGTTGTTGCATACAGGTGTTCTATCTCCTTAGGTAGGTTGATTCCTCAGTATTTTATTCCTTTTGTTGCAATGGTAAATGGGAGTGTTTTCTTAATTTCTCTTTCAGATTTTTCATCATTAATGTATAAGAATGCAAAAGATTTCTGTGCAATAATTTTGTATCCTGCTACTTTACCAAACTCATTGATTAGCTCTAGTAGTTTCCTGGTAGCATCTTTAGGACTCTCTGTGTATAGTTACATGTCATCTGCAAACAGTGACAGCTTTACTTCTTCTTTTCTGATTTGGATTCCATTTATTTCTTTTTCTTCTCTGATTGCTGTGGCAGAAAATTCCAAAACTATGTTGACTAGTAGTGGTGAGAATGGGCAACCTGGTTTTCTTTCTGATCTTACTGGAAATGATTTCAGTGTTTCACCATTGAAAATGTTTGCTGTGGGTTTGTCATATATGACCTTTATTATGTTGGGTTAAGTTCCCTCTGTGCTTACTTTCTGGAGGGTTTTTGTCATAAATTGGTATTGAATTTAGTTGAAAGCTTTTTCTGAATCTATTAAGATGATCATATGGTTTTTCTCCTTCAATTTGTTAATGTGGTGTATCACATTGATTGATACGCATATGTTGAAGGATTCTTGCATTCCTGAGATAAACCCTACTTGATCCTGGTTTGTGATACTTTTAATGTGCTGTTGCATTCTGTTTGCTAGTTTTTAAAATGCCGAGAAGTTTTGCATCTATGTTAATCTGTGATATTGACCTGCATTTTTCTTTTTTTGTGACATCTTTGTCTGGTTTGGTATAAGGGTGATGGCAGCCTCGTAGAATGAGTTTGGGAGTGTTCCTCCCTCTGCTATATTTTGGAAGAGATTGAGAAGGATAGGTGTTAGCTCTTCTCTAAATGTTTGATAGGATTTGCCTATGAAGCCTTCTGTTCCTGGGCTTTTGTTTCTTTGAGGATTTTTAATCACAGTTTCAATTACCATTCTCTTGACTGGTATGTTAATATTTTCTATTTCTTCCTGGTTCAGTCTCAGAAGGTTGTGTTTTTCTAAGAATTTATCTATTTCTTCCAGGTTTCCCATTTTTATGGCATAGTGTTGTTTGTAGTAATCTCTCATGATCCTTTGTATTTCTGCAGTGTCAGTTGTTACTTCTCCTTTTTCATTTCTAATTCTGTTGATTTGAGTCTACTCCCTTTTTTTCTTGATGAGCCTGGCTAGTGAATTATCAATTTTGTTTATCTTCCCAAACAACCAGCTTTTAGTTTTATTGATCTTTGCTATAATTTCCTTCATTTCTTTCTCATATGAGAATAATCTGCTAATAAGTTTGTTTGCATTCTTGTTTTCCTAGTTGTTTGGCATGGGTTGTCCAGCACTCTAGCTGTCTTGTCGTTGAGTGGAGCTTGGTCTTAGCATTGAGACAGAGATCTCTGGGAGAGCTCTTGCCAATTGATATTATGTGGGGCCAGGTGGTCTCTGGTGGGCCAATGTTTTGAACTCAGATCTCCCACCTCAGAGGCTCAGGCATGATACCCGGCTGGAGCACCAAGATTCTGTCAGCCACAGGCTCAGAAGAAAAGGGAGGAACAAAATAAAGAAATACATAAATTAAAATAAGTTTATTAAAATAAAAAATTTAAAAAAATATATTATTTAAAAAAGAAGAAGAAAAAAGGAAGAGATTAACCAATCCAACAAACAAGTCCATGAATGATAACCAGTTCTAAAAAGTATATTAAAAATAAATAAATAAAGGCTAAAAAAGAAGGATAAACGTAATGTTCAGAAATGATAGCATTGGGGGAGGAGGAAGATGGCAGAAGAGTAAGACGTGGAGATCACCTTCCTCCCCAAGGTACATAAGAAATATATCTAAATGTGGAACAACTCCTACAGAACACCTACTGAATGCTGGCAGAAGACCTCAGACCTCCCAAAAGGCAGAAACTCCACACGTACCTGGGTAGGGCCAAAGAAAAAACAGAGAAAAAAGAATAGTGATGGGACCTGCACCAGCAGGAGGGAGTTGTGAAGGAGGAAAGTTTTCCACACACAAGAAGCCATTTTATGGGCACAGACTGCGGGTGGCAGAGGGGGGAACTTCAGAACCATGGAGGAGAGAACAGCCACAGGGGTGCAGAAGGCAAAGTGGAGAGATTCCCACACAGAGGATCAGTGCTGACCTGCTCTCACCAGACCAAGAGGCTTGTCTACTCACCCACAAGGGCAGGCTAGGGCTGGGAGCTGAGGCTCCAGCCAGATCACAAGGATAGGACTGGCAATTTCAACACAGCCTGAAGGGGTGAGTGCACCATGGCTAGCTGGGAGGGAGTCGAGGAAAATTACTGGACCTGCCGAAGAGGCAAGAGACTTTTTCTCCCCTCTTTGTTTCCTGGTGCACAAGAAGAGGGGAATAAAAGTGCTGCTTAAAGGAGCTCCAGAGATGGGCATGAGCCGTGGCAATCAGCGCAGACCCCAGAGATGGGCATGAGACGCTAAGGATGCTGATGAAGCCACCAAGAAGTCTGTATGCAAGCACAGGTCACTATCCACACCTCCCCTCCCAGGAGCCTGTGCAGCCCACCACTGCCAGGTTCCTGTGATCCAGGGACAACTTCCCTGGGAGAAAGCATGGCGCACCTCAGGCTGGTGTAATGTCATGCCAGCCTCTGCCGCCTCAGGCTCGCCCAGCATCTGAAACCTTCCCTCCCCCTGGCCTGAGTGAGCCAGAGCACCTGAATCAGCTGCTCCTTTAACCCCGTCCTGTCTGAGCAAAGAACAGACGCCCTCCGGCGACCTACATGTGAGGCGGGGCCAAATCCACAGCTGAATCCTGGGAGCTGTGTGAACAAAGAAAAGAAAGGGAAATTTCTCCCAACAGCCTCAGGAGCAGTGGATTAAATCTCCACAATCAATTTGATGTACTTTGCATCTGTGGAATACCTGAATAGACAGTGAATCATCCCAAATTGAGGAGGTGGACTTTGAGAACAAGATATATTATTTTTTTCCCCTTTTCCTCATTTTGTGACTGTGTATGCATATGCTTCTGTGTGACATTTTGTATAGCTTAGCATTCACCATTTGTCCTAGGGTTCTGTACGTCCATTTATCTTTGTTTCTTTTTTTATTTTACTTAAATTTTTTTTCTAAATAATTATATTTTATTTTCATAACTTTATTTTTTTAATCCTTATTTTATTTTTATTTATTTATTTATTTTTGGGGTACGTGGTTCTCTCACTGTTGTGGACTCTCCCATTGTGAAGCACAGGCTCCGGATGTGCAGGCTCAGCAGCAATGGCTCACGGGTCCTGCCACTCCATGGCATGTGGTATCTTCCCAGACCAGAACATGAACCCGTGTCCCCTGCATCACCAGGCAGACTCAACTGCTGTGCCACCAGGGAAGCACTATAGTTATTTTATTTTATTTTATACTCTTTCTTTCTTTCTTTCTACCGTTTCTCCCTTTTATTCTCAGACATGTGGATGAAAGGCTCTTGGTGTTCTAGCCAGGAGTCAGTGCTGTGCCTCTGAGGTGGGAGAGCCAACTTCTGGACACTGGTCCACAAGAGACCTCCCAGCTCCACGTAATATCAAACAAAAATCTCCCAGAGATCTCCATCTCAAAACCAAGACCCAAATTCTCTCAATGACCAGCAAGGTACAGTGCTGGACACCCTATGCCAAATAACTAGCAAGACAGGAACACAGCACCATCCATTAGCAGAGAGGCTGCCTAAATCATAATAAGGTCATAGACACACCAAAACACACCACCAGATGTGGAACTGCCCACTAGAAAGACAAGATACAGCCTCATCCACCAGAACACAGGCACTAGTCCCCTCCACCAGGAAACCTACACAACCCACTGAACCACCCTTAGACACTGGAGACAGACAACAAAAACAACGGGAACAATGAACCTGCAGCCTGAGAAAAGGAGACCACAAACACAGTAAGATATTCAAAATGAGAAGAGAGAAAAACACACAGAAGATGAAAGAGCAAGGTAAAAACACACCAGACCTAACAAATGAAGAGGAAATAGGCACTTTACCTGAAAAAGAATTCAGAATAATCATAGTGAACATGATCCAAAATCTTGGAAATAGAATAGAGTAAATGCAAGAAACATTTAACAAGGACCTAGAAGAACTAAAGAGGAAACAAGCAACTATGAACAACACAATAAATGAAATTTAAAATACTCTAGAAGAGATCAATAGCAGAATAAATGATGCAGAAGAATGGATAAGTGACCTGGAAGATAAAATAGTGGAAATAACTACTGCAAAGCAGAATAAAGAAAAAAGAATGAAAAGAACTAAGAGCAGTCTCAGAGACCTCTGGGACAACATTAAACACACCAACATTCAAATTATAGGGGTCCCAGAAGAAGAAGAGAAAAAGAAAGGGAATGAGAAAATATTTGAAGAGATTAGTGTTGAAAACTTCCCTAATATAGAAATGGAAATAATCAAGCCCAGGAAGCACACAGAGTCCCATACAGGACAAATCCAAGGAGAAATACGCCCAGACACATATTAATGAAACTATCAAAAATTAAATACAAATAAAATATATTCAAAGCAGCAAGGGAAAAACAACAAAAAACACATGAGGGAATCCTGATAAGGTTAACAGCTGATCTTTCAGCAGAAACTCTGCAAGCCAGAAGGAACTGGCAGGACATATTTAAAGTGATGAAGGAAAAAAACCTACAACCAAGATTACTCTACCCAGCAAGAATCTCATTCACATTCAATGGAGAAATTAAAACCTTTACAGACAAGCAAAAGCTATGAGAGTTCATCACCACAAAGCCTGTTTTACAAGAAATGCTAAAGGAACTTCTCTAGGCAAGAAACACAAGAGAAGGAAAAGACCTACAATAACAAACCCAAAACAATTAAGAAAATAGGAATAGGAACATACATATTGATAATTACCATAAATGTAAATGGATGAAATGCACCCACCAAATGACACAGACTGGCTGAATGGATACAAAAACAAGACCCATATATTTGCTGTCTACAAGAGACCCACTTCAGACCTAGGGACACATACAGACTGAAGGTGAGGGGATGGAAAAAGATATTCCATGCAAATGGAAATCAAAAGAAAGCCTGTCATTTTTCAAGAACTAGAACAAAATTTTCACAATTTGTATGGAAACACAAAAGACCCCGAATAGTCAGAGCAATCTTGAGAACGAAAAGCAGACCTGGAGTAATCAGACTTCCTGAATTCAGACTATACTACAAAGCTACAGTAATCAAGACAGTATGGTCCTGGCACAGAAACAGAAAGATAGATCAATGGAACAGGATAGAAATCTCAGAGATAAACCCACGCACATATGGTCACCTTTTCTCTGGTAAAGGAGGCAGGAATATACAGTGGAGAAAGGACAGCCTCTTCAATAAGTGGTGCTGAGAAAACTGGACAGGTACACGTAAAAGTATGAGATTTGATCACTCCCTAACACCATACACAAAAATAAGCTTAAAATGGATTAAGACCTAAATGTAAGGCCAGACACTAACAAATTCTTAGAGGAAAACACAGGCAGAACACTCTATGACATAAATGACAGCAAGATCCTTTTTGACCAACCTCCTACAGAAATGGAAATAAAAACAAAAATAAACAAATGGGACCTAATGAAACTTCAAAGCTTTTGCACAGCAAAGGAAACCATAAACAAGACCAAAAGACAAACCTCAGAATGGGAGAAATTATTTGCAGATGAAGCAGCTGACAAAGGATTAATCTCCAAAATTTACAAGCAGCTCAATAACAAAAAAACAAACAACCCAATCCAAAAATGGACAGAAGACCTAAATAGACATTTCTCCAAAGAAGATATACAGACTGCCAACAAACACATGAAAGGATGCTCATCATTAATCATTAGAGAATTGCAATCAAAACTACAATGAGATATCATCTCACACCAGTCAGAATGACCATCATCAAAAAATCTAGGAACAATAAATGCAAACAATAAATGAGAGAGTGTGGAGAAAAGGGAACACTCCTGCACTGCTGGTGGGAATGTGAATTCATACAGCCACTATGGAGAACGGTATGGATATTCTTAAAAATACTACAAATAGGACTACCATATGACCCAACAATCCCACTACTGGGCATATACCCTGAGAAAACCATAATTCAAAAAGAGTTATGTACCAAAATGTTCATTGCATCTCTATTTACAATAGCCAGGTGATGGAAGCAACCTAAGTGTTCATCAACAGATGAATGGAGAAAGAAGATGTGGCACATATATACAATGGAATATTACTCAGCCATAAAAAGAAATGAAATTGAGCTATTTGTAATGAAGTGGATGGACCTAGAGTCTGTCTTATAGAGTGAAGTAAGTCAGAAAGAGAAAGACAAATACCGTATGCTAACACTTATATATGGAATTTTAGGGAAAAAAAAAGTCATGAAGAACCTAGGGGTAAGACAGGAATAAAGACAGAGACCTACTAGAGAATGGGCTTGAGGATATGGGGAGGGAGATGGGTATGCTGTGACAAAGCGAGAGACTGGTATGGACATATATACACTACCAAATGTAAAATAGATAGCTAGTGGGAAGCAGCCACGTAGCACAGGGAGATCAACTCATTGCTTTGTGACCACCTAGAGGGATGGGATAGGGAGGTTAATAGGGAGGGAGATGCAAGAGGGAAGAGATATGGGAACATATGTATATGTATAACTGATTCACTTTGTTATAAAGCAGAAACTAACCATTGTAAACCAATTATACTCCAATAAAGATGTAAAAAAATAAAAAAGTAAAAATAAAATAAAATATATAAATATAAAAAATATATAGACTGAGGGCTTCCCTGGTGGCACAGTGGTTGAGAGTCCATCTGCCGATGCAGGGGACACGGGTTCATGCCCTGGCCTGGGAAGATCCCACATGCTGCGGAGCGGCTGGGCCCGTGAGCTATGGCTATTGAGCCTGTGCATCTGGAGTCTGTGCTCCACAACAGGAGAGACCACAACAGTGAGAGGCCCGCGTACAGCAAACAAACAAACAAACAAAAAAAGTAGACTGAAAAAATAAAAATGATATTGCGGAAATTACAAAAAGAGATTAGAATTATAGAGGTTGTTAGTTGTAACCAAAAACAGAGATGGCTGTCAATCAGAATAATTTGCTTACAATAGTATAAACCATTATTTTACTACTTCAACCTACATTGGGTTATTCCACAAAACCAAATGGCAAAAACTGTAGCCATCAGTGGCAGGACAATAATTGTAAGATTAGGAGTCACAATTTTTCTTTCTGAATGTTCATGGACTTTTGTCTTTGGTTCTTTCAGCTTGTTTTAAAATTTTCCCTTAGCAGTCTATCTTTGCTTTGTCATATTCTTCACAGAAAATTACTACTCAATTTTCACCCTGCACGACACTAAAGCGCCCAAACAAACTAACTGAAATAATCATGTTGTAGGGAAAAACTTGTATAACTGCAGTTTTTGTCAGATTTTCAATTCAGTTTCATTAGAGTCTGTGTGTGTTGGGATGATAGACAGGAAACGTATCCCTGGGCCATCCACAATAAGTGATTATTCACTTTTATAAGGGTAGGCTTTTGAATGTAACTTCTGACTGTTATAAGGAAATTTCTAACTTGATTCTCTAAGCTGGAGGATAATTTAAAAATGTGACGCTTTCCATAGATTTAATATATGTAATAATCTCCAACTCATGTAAAATAATTTAGGTGTTTTAAATGACAATGTAGAAGGAAGGAGGTGCAACCTATGGTATATTTAAATAAGAATAATATATTTTCAATTTCAAAAAATGATCATCATGAAATCAAAATATCAATTATGTATCCTAACAAAAAAGGAGCAAATTGAAAAAAATGGCTAATATGAGATTATTAAATATGGCCCTGGAGTCTACATATCAGGATATTTGATGTCTCAACAAAGTGGGTATAGAGGGAACATACCTCAACATAATAAAGCCCGTATACAACAAACTCACAACTAACATCATACTCAATGGTGAAAAACTGAAAGGCATTTCCTATAATATCAGGAATAAGACATGATCCCTACTCTTTCTGCTTTTATTCAGCATAGTATTGGAAGTCTTAGCCACAAGAATCAGACAACAAAAAGAAATAAAAGGCATCCATATAAGAAGTAAAACTGTCACTCTTTGCAGATGATATGATACTATACCTAGGAAATCTTAAAGACTCCACTAAAATACTATTAGAATTAATAAATGAATTAAGTTAAGTTGCAGGATACAAAATTACTATACATAAATCTGTTGTGTTTCTATACACTAATAATGAACTATCATTAAAAAAATGAAAAAAAAATCCAATTTACAATTACATTAAAAAAAACCTAGGAATTAACCTGACCATTGAGGTAAAATATCTGTACTCTGGAAACTCTAAGGTGTTTATGAAATAAACTGAAGATGATGCAAATGAATGGAAAGATATATCGTGTTCATGGACTGGAAGAATAAATTCTTAAAACAACCATACTACCCATGGCAAATTAAAGATTCAGTGCAAACCCTATCATTATGCCAAAGACATTTTTCACTGAACTAGAACAAATAAACCACAAATTTATACAGAGCAAGACCTCAAAATAGCCAAAGCAATCTTGACAAAAAAGAAGAAAACTGGAGTTATCACACTCCATGACTTCAGACTATACTACAAATCTACAGTAATGAAGAGTATGGTACTGGCACAAAAACAAACACATAGAAAAAGGAACAAAATAGAGAGCCCAGAAATAAATTTATGTACCTATGGTCAATTAATCTATGGCAAATGAGGCAAGAATATACTATGGGGAAAATACAGCTTTTTCAATAAATGGTGTTAGGAAAACAGGACAGCTACAAGTCACAGAATGAAACTGGACAACTTTCTCACACCTTATACAAAAATAAACTCAAAATGAATTAAAGATTCGAATGTAAGACCTGACACTATAAACTTCTAGAAGAAAACATAGGGAGTACACGCTTTGACATGGGTCTTAGTAATATACACACACACACACACACACACACACACACACACACACATATATATATATATATATATATATATATATATATATATATTTTATCTGTTTCCTCAGACAAGGGAAACATAAGCAAAAATAAACAAATGGGTCTCATCAAACTAAAAAACTTTTGCACAGCAAAGGAAACCATCAACAAAACTAAAAGGCAGAACACTGAATGGTAGAAAATATTTTTGAATGATATATTAGATAAGGGGTTAGTACCCAAAATACACTAAGCACTCATACAACTCAAAAAGCAAACAACCCAATCAAAAATATGGGAAGAGAGCCTGGACAGACAGGTTTTCTAAAGAAGACACACAGGTGGCCAACAGACACATTAAAAGATTCTCCATATCACTAATCATCAGGGAAATGCAAATCAAAGCCACAATGATATACTACCTCACACCTGTCAGAATGACTATTGTCAAAAAGACAACAAATCACAAGTGTGGTGAGGAAGTGCTGAAAAGGGAATCCTCGTGCTCTGTTGTTGGGAATATAAATTGGTGCAGTCACTATTGAAAACAGTATGGAGGTTTCTCAAGAAATTAAAAGTAGAACTACGATATAATGCAGGAATTTCACTTCTGAGTATTTACCCGAAGAAAACAAAAACACTATTTCAAAAAGATATATGCACCCCATCGTTCATTGTAGCATTTTACAACAACCACGATATGGAAGCAGACAAAATGTACATGGATAAAAGATGTGACACACACACACACGCACAAACACACACACACAGAGGAATAGTACTCAGACATAAAAAAAGAAATCTTGCCCTTTGTGAAAATGTAGATGGATCTAGGGAGTATTATGCTGAGTGAAACAGAGAGACACAAATACAAATGATCTCACTTATATTTGGAACCTTAAAATTAAAACAAACACACAAACAAACAAAACAAAATGAAATCAGAGTCAGAGACACAGAGAACAAACAGGTAGTTGTTGTCGGGGAGGGAGGTGGTGGCTGGGCTAAATGGGCAAAGGGGACTAAGAGGTACAAACTTCCAATTACAAAATAAATAAGCCATGGATAAGTGACCTACAGCATAAGGCCAATAATATCGTAATAACAGTGTATGGTCACAGATAGTTACTAGACTTACTGTGGTGATCATATCATAATGTATGTAACTGTCGAGTCACTGTGTAGTTCACCCAAAGCTATCTTGTACATCAACCATATTTAAATTTAAAAAAGAATGTTTAATCTTCTTGGGGCCTTCATTATTTGCTAAAATAGAAGGCCTTATCAGCTTGCCAAAATCTGCCTCTTTCTGTCTTACTAATTTTCCCCTTCCTCTCCAAACTGAGTTGTTTGAAGGAAATATCTCACTATCTGCCCTTGGTCTTAGTACAGATCTCACTAGATGACTCATGTTTTACATGGAATAGGAAAAGAAATTTGTTATTGTTATTATATTCAAAAAGCACTTTTTATAAATAGTATGGCAAATAGATTTGTTCATTAGCAAACATCTATGAAGTGGTACTGTGTGCTGGATACTGGTCCATAAAATTGAGCATCTGTGATTTCTGCCCTTAAAGATTTCACAGATGAGTAAGATAAAACATTCAAAGCACTTCCAGATGGAGGTCAGTAATGGCTATGTGTGATTCAGCATCTAAATGACCACATTCAGATTCTCTGGTGGAAGAATTATCCCACTTAGAGGACATAGAAATGGTATAAGTTGTTTTAAGAGTGGAAAAAATAAAGCTAGAGAACATGTTATTGATAGTCTAGCATGATTGAGATACTGAATACAATGGGCAGGAAGTGACGGGAATACACCTAGGAAACAAGCAGAAGCAGGCCAAGGGTGGTCTTGCTTCAGGAAAGAGAGTGGGGCGTGAGAGGGTGGTCACGTCTCAGGTCTCAAACAAATCCCCGGCACAGCTGTCAAGTAGGGGTTCTTGTCTTCACATGGGAAAGAATTCAAGAGTGAGCCATAGTCAAGTGAAAGAAGGTTTATTCAGGCATATACACACTCCATAGGATGTGGGCCATCTTAGAAAGTTAGAGACACCAGGGTATGGGGCTGTCAGTTTAATAGGGGTGGGTAATTTCATAGGCTAATGAGTGGGAGGAGTATTCCACTTATTTTGGGGAAGGATTTCCAGGAATTTGGCCACTGCCCCCTTATTGGACTTTTATGGGTGTTCTTGGAACGGTCATGGCACATTTAGGTGTGTCATTTAGTATTCTGATGTATTATAATGAGCATATACTAAGGCTCAAAATCCACTGGAAGTTGACTTGTCCACCATCTTGGACCAATTTTGTTCTAACCAGTTTATGTTGTAACCTCAATGGCTATGTTATTTTTTTTTTTTTTGCGGTATGCGGGCCTCTCACTTTTGTGACCTCTCCCGTTACAGAGCACAGGCTTCGGACACGCAGGCCCAGAGGCCATGGCTCACGGGCCCAGCTGCTCCACAACATGTGGGATCATCCCAGACTGGGGCACGAACCCGTGTTCCCTGTAATGGCAGGCGGACTCTCAACAGCTGCGCCACCAGGGAAGCCCGCTATGTCATTCTTTTAAAGGTTGTGCCCTGCCCTCTTCCTATTTCAGTCTTAGCTAATAAGGATTTTAGGTTTCAGGCGATAGACAGTAAAACTTTGGAAAGACTCCAAACAGAGAATTGGCAAAATTAGACTTCATTTTATAAGTGAGCCCCTAGAAATTTCTGGTTCAGTACTGTCAACAGGGTAGCTTTCATGTGGCTAGTGATGAAAATTTGAGGTTAAGACAGAATGTGGTGTTAGGAAACGTTTTTGGACCAGATCATGGGATTAGGGGTGGGTATGATGGGGTCATTTGCCAAAGTGAGGTGTAGAGAATATGAAGCAGTTTTAAGGGAAGAGACACTTTTGTTTGTTTGTTTTTATTCTTTATTTTTTTTTAGTATGGACACCCTGAGTTTTACATAATTGTGTTCCATCCTTACGACAGGCACACTGGGATGCAAGAGCAATAGCTTTCATAGAAGGAAGTTCTCCTGTTTCCCTCCTGCTAGACTGCAGGGTGTTTCTTGTATCAGAAAACATGGGAGAGGGCAGTGTCAACAAATTTGCATGCCACATTAACACTTGTCTTCTTTCAAAAATTATGGATAAGAAAATACATTATCTTCCTGTGGAGAAAACTTGTTAAAAGTTATACCTCTGTAGTTCCTATAGAAGTCTTGAAATACCTTTATATGTTGCCCCCTTGTTCTTTCCATGTAGTATACATAAGGTAAATGTGTATTGTCTAGCATTCGTTTATCAGTGAAAGTACATCACCTGATTTCATAGGCACTCTGTATACACCTGAAATGTGGGAACAGGTGCTTATGAATTTCAGTTGCAGGCAGTGGTGTAGAAGGAAAAGTTTAACAACAAGTTCTCCATAAGGAACAAATTCTGATTTCTAGCATTTGCCAGTCTCTGAGGGGTAAATGCCCCACCATTGTTGACTTCAAGCTTCCAATGAGATGTCACTGCACACAGACTTGGGAAGCAATGTGTACAGGCCTGCTCCAACATTGCATAGGTTTTAGGCCAGTGACAATATCTTGGACAGAAAATCAAGTTATACTGAAAAAAAGCATAAAAGGAAGAAGTCTCCTATCTTGCAGACAGGCAATATGAATTCTCAGGGTCAAAACGAAAAATGAACAAGAGTTATATGATGAGAGCAAATGAAATTTGCAAAAATGAACACATATCCTCTAAGACATCTAATTTTACTTTTAATACGTGGATAAACATTCATGTATTTAACCACCCATGTACTAAAGGTAAAATTAAATGTCTCAGTATATTTATTCTAGTATATATATAATCTATACATTTATTTTAAAATGCTTATAGTTGAATATAAATCAAGCTTATACTTTTCTCCCTGTAATATAGTTTAACAAATGAATAAGGAAATAAATTACTTTAGACTCTTGATAAAATATAATTGATATTAGTTATATTGAATAGATGTATATAGTCTGTGCGTCTCCCTCAACTACTTTAGCTTAAAACAAAAGGGACAGAACTACTACCATAAAAACAAAGAAGTATTGTTTATAATTCTAATGCCACTTATACTTGAATAAAGCTTTAGAGTCTACAAATCCTTTCACTTATGATAGTGCATTATGATACCACCAAGAGCTCTCAAAGCAGTCAGGCTATATAATTAATATTAAATGGTACCTTACACGTATGCCAAAGAACATTTTCAATGTTCTCGAAACTAAAATTAACAGTTTGTACCAAATAGTTTCTCTAAGCTTTTTAGAATGTTTTATGCATTTTGTATTATTAATTCTCTCAAAATATTTGGAGGTTGGAAGAAAATTCTATCATCCTTGCATATTGGAATAATAAGCTCAAAGAAGAGTTGTGACTAATGGGTTGGTGGGTTGATGTCATGATACTCAGAATAGGGTCCTCAGTACCTTTGCCAGAATTTAGGGGCTTTAGTTGGTGCCAGGAAAAGATGGAACCCATACAGGGAAAGACAAAATGAGAATACATCCTCTAAAGTGAATGCATGGCATCAGTGGGTCAGGTAAGTGCTGAGTGAGCACTCACTGTTACAGGAGAGAATGATAGTAGCTTGTAGGAATCTTAGATAATCTGTTCAGAAAAAACGTTGAAAATTATGAAATGAATTTAAATATTCAATGCAGATTTTGGTTTTAAGCAGTTAAAAATGTTCATTTTGCAAAGAATAGAACAAGTTTTTTTTTTTTTCTTCCAAGTACATTTGCTACAGATAAAAGTACATTTATCAACTAATTGCAGGATATCTATCTATTTACCTACCTAACTGACTACTTACCTATCCTCTATTAATCTCTATCACCTGATGAAAAGAAACACTGGAATAGTTTTCCCTTATTATCCCCAATAGATAAGAAGGCAAGCAAGCAGGGGAAGAACAAACAAAAAAACATTCTGTCATTTTTAAATATGAATCACTCAGTCCACACTTTACAATCATCCCACCATATCTTTTAAACAGCAGCCAGAAGCTTTTCTAAGGAGAAAAAAGAAACATCTACTCAACAGCATTCTAACTTGAAAAGCATGCCACACATGTGGCAGGTATTCAGTGACATTATGCATCTGAGAATTCCCTCACTTAATATTGCATTTATATTTTTGAGCCTGAATTATAGAAGTTTTAACTAGAAGATATGTGAAAACACTTATTCCAAATTATATGTTCTTTTTCAAAAATGAGATATTAAGTGCATCCTGTCAAGTATTGTTAAATATTTGCTCCTATTTTTTAAAGGAAAGGTATTTAAATTAACATGTTCTTTCGAAAATGCCATTACTGAAGAATTTTGTCCCTCTTATATTAACCTTTTCAAAATAAGTCTAAGATTTAGCTCCATACAGAGTTGACTTCTCTTTGATTTAATGAAGGGAATGATAGCGGGTAGCAGTGCTTGTGAATTAACAGCTTTTGGTGGCAATTGTAGCAATGAACACAGTAAATCCTCTAGAGCTGTCATACTTCACTAGGTAAATAATCTGTTTTTGATGCCTCCCCAAATAAATGTTTACATGAATGATTGCAATGGCTATGAAGAGGCAATTATATCACGGAAGTCAATAATATAATTTTGTAAGAGTCTTAATCTGTTAGAATGTATTATGTCAGTTTCCAAATGACAACTTTCAATGATACTTCAAATAGAAAATTTTCTAAATTTGAAAAGATAAACCGTAGAGACCATTATTTGTTTAGTTATGTCAGATGTATTAATAGCAATTCATTATCTAGGACAAAAAAAACTGTTTGTTGTTTTATTAATGCCCCATAGTTAGTTTAGATTATCACTCCTGTTATCTATTTTACTTTTCCTTTGTAATTTACAGTTTAAGTAATATTTTGACTAATAAAGGTGAGAGAATATAAAAATAATGTTAAATCATTTCAGATCTTAAAGCCACAAAAAGAGCTCCAGAATTAATATATCAACTGGATGAATGAGTGGATGAATGGATTTATAGACCTATAATTGGAAACGTGTATGTTTTGAGTATGTTTTTAGACTTCTTAAAAATAACACCCTGGGACCCAGCCTGCTTCTATATATTGCAGTAAGCACATGATAAATATGGGCCCTGTGTTTGGAAGGAAAATAAGGCAGACTGCACTGCACTTAGCTTTGCCTGTTATGAACATATTTGCACATATATATTTGGCAACTGAAGCTAAACCTCAGACTTCTTATCTCCATATCTATTACAGATTCTGAAACACTTGTGTTATGTTAGCCAACAGTATACTAAAACAAAACATGCGGAACACTAAAAATATACCTTCAAAGCGAAAATATTAACCTTTACTACGGTTACTAATAATGAAAACTAAAAGCAATCCATATCATATAAGCCCAATAAGCTTGTGACGTGACCTCATTATCTCCACTTCATGCATGAATAAGTGAGAACTCAGGGGCTGAGGTAAATGAGGTACATCAAGTAGCCAGGAAGGAAGTTGGAATTTCAACTGAGGCCTTTTGACTTCCAAATGCTTCCTCTTCCAAGCTTGTCCAATCTGACAAACAACCAAGAACGTTTTCAATTTAATAATTTATGCTAATATCTAAATTAAATTATCTCACGCAAGTAAAGCGATGAGTTTTATCCCTGACAAAGTCATATGGTCACAGTCTGATCAGCTGATTTTTTTTTCTTTCTCATCTTTCCCGATCAACTTTGTAAAATGCCAATTGACGGAATAAATACTGACTGCCGAGATTTTTTCAGAGCATAATGTTCATATTTAGGGAATATATCTATTTTTTCTATACTGTATAGTCATAGGTACTTTCCTAAATGACTTTTACTACTCATAAATTATTAAGATTAAACAATTTTGTCTTTATTCATCACCACTTTCACTTGATAGTTGGCCTGAATCAACAAGTTTAAAAGAAGAAAAGTAATAACAATTTCAAGGTAGTTGAGCCTATTATAAAGCTGTCCTGCAAAACAGCTGAGAACATTTGTAAAACTTGAATATAGTTTTAATCCTTTAGAGATGAACAAACCACAAAATAGTTATCAAAGCTCAGTAAAAAATAATTATACTTACCTAAAAATAATTATTCCCCAAATAGCTATTTGTCATCTTATAGTGGCCTGCCATATACCATATATACAGTTTATGTTAAAGTAATATTTTTCAGTGAACTCTTGAAAGCAACTATTTGTGTCAGGAATATTCTTTTTGAATGTCTTTTTGTCATTCACAAATAAATATTGAAGTAATCATCATCCTTTGGTTTGGAATTCTACTTGATTTGGGTGGAGTCATGTTATCCTACAACGTAGTTCTGAAACTGGAAATCCTTTCTGGTTAGTGCTTTGCCAAATAAGCTGTCATTTGTAATCGTTTTCACACTTGGCAGTTTTGCATACTGCCTTGCTGAAAGTCTTCATTCAGAATTTTCCTGGCTTTATCCAGGGAGGAAAAAAAAAAAATCTAATTCTTGTTCTAATTTCAATGCTTCCCCTCATATACATGCGTGTCTGTAATAGTCAATAGGTCTGAATTCCACTTCTTAGGCCAATGAGCTGAGCCTCTGTGTGTTGGATCCATTAGAATTTGGGAAATGCTGATCAACACAGTGGACGCACCCATGTGATATTTTTCCATGCCGCTGATACTCAGCTTTTAACTGACATCAGCTTCATGTGGCAAAATTGCTTCCAATCTCATTTAAGCAGGTGCACATTGTAATAGGGTTAAATGATGGGCTTTAGTAAGTTGGTGAAGCTTAAGTTTTGGAGTTATATAAATTAACCTGGACACAAGGCAGCTTTCAGAAACTTGATTCCTGTTTGACCTCCTAAACATATATATTGTTTCTCAGGATGAAGACAATGGGTTAAAAATGGGGATTAATGAATGGTGCACAATATGCTTTTGTTCGACCCTGTGGCTTGGACCTATATGGGCTCTCAGCCATTGTGCTAACCGCTGCAGGGCCAGGCATTTGAAAGAACTCTGTGCCACACTATTCTTATTTCTAGAGCTATGCAGGGACAGGGAATATCCACTGCTGCTTCCTTTCCATTGAGGTACAACTGTTCCTCTTTTTCGCCTTTCTTTTATCCTTTTCACGAGTGCCAACTCATACAGACTCTATTATCATTGTTAAAAATTGTCATTTTCTAATGTTAATGGTAGCAGTATTTCTTCGTCCTCAAAACCTCACAAACACAGTTTTATGTTGGAACATGTATCAGATCAGAGGAAATGAAGAATGCCACTGAAAAGTCAATTTACAACATCATTGCCATTCTTCTTTTGATAAAGTCTAATCTTTCACCTTGCATATCAATTTGGGTAGCCTAAAAATAATTTTTGGCTGTAAAGTACTCAAATATTATTGAGATGACTTTGTCAATAAAAGTGTAGGAAAATGTTATTTGTCACACTTTTTATATCTTTCCCCTTTAAAATCTATTAAAGTAAACCACACCAAAACAAAACAAAACCCATGAATTTAATTCAAGAGCTCTCTGTAGTGCTAAATGCGCCATCTAGTGGCAGAATTGAGCCCAGGGAAAATGTATTACAATTAAAATACAGTGTTTGTTTACTTCTCAGTGAGGCTTATTGATGAGACAAAAGTGATCAGAAACAGAGGAAAGTTTCAAAATATATGAAATGTATCTATCTTCACTTATCAATATTTTGCTTGAAATATTCTAACATTTACATTTAAAAAATTAAACTATATATGTATTTAATATTTTTAAGAAGGGTCATATATTTCTACTGGCAATTTAAATAACTTATAAACAAGGTACTGGGTAATGTATAACATTTATGTAGAATTAAAATCTAAGAATGAATTAATCCAAACATTTTAAGAATGACAGGTAACTTATATTTGCCATCTATCTTTATAGTTCTATAAACTACATTTTTCATAAAATGGAAAAATAAATCTAAATTAATTACTATCAATCTTGTTCATGACTCAGATGTATAATTATCTAAATTGGGGGTCAGCAAAACTATTTTACAAAGTAAAATTTTTTGACTTGTGTGTTACATACAGTTTAGTCTTATTTTTTTCCCTTGGTTTTTGTCTTACAACACTTTAAACTATATACAGATATTTTTTTTTTAAAAAACAGTTTTAACTTTAGATTATAAAAAACAGACAATGGACTCAGTTTGGTCCCCAGGCTGTAGTTTGATAACTCCTAATCTAAATTATTACATTTAGAATACAAGCATTTTTGTGATTCTTAAAACAAATAATGATAAAGTGACATAATCTTAGTCTTTCATTTAGTTACTATCTGGAAAATCATTGTTTGGATGAATAGTAGTCAGTAGTCAGTGACCTTATGAAAGAAAATTATTAAATTACATTCAACAAGAGCTCTAAATTTTAAAGTTTAGAGTACCATGGTATTATGTTGGGTAGCATGACAGAAAGCTGTCAAACTTGAGAGAAAACTGAAGTAGCTCTAAGTAAAGCTTAAAATAATATCATGATATTGGAACAGAAGTCTTGTGACCAAAAACCAAGTTTAAGTTTTTGTTTCAGAAATGGTTACAGTTTTGTGAGAGTCACAATGAGAGGGTATTTCATCTCTTCTTAAATACAGATTTTTTTCACACATTTTGTTGTGAATGCCATAAAGGAAGTAACAATTGGACCATGGCCATGCAAATTGCTTTGTCCAATGGAACATGATCAGAGTTGAAATATGCAAGTTCTTAATAGAAGTTGTTAAATAAAAAAGCAAGCCCAGATTCAGTAAGGAGAGACTTAATAAGGAAGGCTTATGCAAGCAGGTAGAAGGGCCATGACAATAGGGGAAGGGGAATTAGTACAATAGGGAAGACATTCAGACCCTAAGAGATGCAAGTATCTCAAGGGTTAGGCAAAAGGATTGTTTGTTTTATAGGGGAGAGTAAACAGAAAGGGAATGTGGGGAGGTGGGATGAATGACAGGGACAAGGTAAGATAGCAGCCCAGAGAATGCTTTACCCTGAGGCTAGCTTCCTCTCCCTGTGGATTTAAGGAGGTGCTGAATCTTGGCTGAGGCTGAGGATGGGCCAAGTTCAGGAGCCCGGAGGGAGGACAGAATTTTAACTAAAGTTTGATTAACAAGCATTTTATTCCAGTTGATCAGTGGGACAAACAGTTCAGCTATTCATTTATGAGGTGAAGAATGGGAATTTGGAGAGTCCATGTTATAAACAAGGGGGTATCCATGAATCTTATCTAAATCATTCGGGAAGGGTATTTCTTTGCAGGAACACAAAGTATAGGGGCTTTCTTCAATTGTACATATTTTCTAGGATCCCAAGGCTTGGATGAAATTCAGCATTGTTCAAGCGTCTAATTGCTAGTGCCGTAATCATCATTAAAGGAAAAATTTCCACAATTTACTGACCTAGTAGGCTTTTATTCAAGGATTCATGAAATGGGTGGCATCCAATCTAGCAGATAGAAAAGAGCTCCAAAGACTTGTACAAGGTGAGAGATTTTTACAGACCAAAGTTAGCAGGAGCAAGGAATTTGTACTAGGTACTTGCTGTTGGTTAAGGCAGCGTTACTTTCCTTACACTGGAGCAAAGGGAAGTCTTAGAACCTGGTTAGATAACTTGTACTGAGCAGGACCTAAGCCTTCCTTTTCAGGAAGAGTAGAGTGTAAAAACTGAGTTAAGTTTTGGTTTGCTGAACAAGAGCCTTAGCATGAGGGACTCCATCTGGGGGGTAGTCTGCTTACTTTAACATAATCATGGAAGCCCCTTTGTTAAAGTGTCTCTTGAAGATTGTAGAGTCTTATATGCTGAGGCTACAGCTGAAGGAATATGTTTGGGTTAGTTCTCCAGGCTAGAAACAGGTTCTAAGTGAGTGCAGTATACTGTTACTGTCCCAAGCTGCTGAAATCTGGGGTCTTTCTCCTAATCCTTAGATTTACGTATGCCAGGTTTATGTAATTTAATAAAATCTAACTGATACACTCTGTTCCAGTTTTTAACAGTCAATTAGGAAACCATCAGGGGCTATTTGGTATTATTGCTATTATGATTATGATAAATATTTGATGTTTAACTAATTGACTGGCCATTCTACCCAACTTTCTTATTCTTGGATTAGAGAGAATTTGCTTATAAATCAAGAAAAGGAAGAATTTAGATCCCAAAATACATTAGGTAGGCTGGAGAATAAAATCTGAAAATAAATAGAAGGTGCTCAACTATTTCTTTTTTCTTTCTTTCTTTCTTTCTTTCTTTCTTTCTTTCTTTCTTTCTTTCTTTCTTTCTTTCCTTTGGAGGTGAGGGGGTAGAACACCTTCCCTATTAAAATAGGCAAATATAATGCTTTTGACAGAAGTTGTGATTATCAGAGAAAGCATAGCAAAAAAATTAACAATTGTTCACTGTGATAGCATGTGGACATTCTAACTTACATAAAATTTGAAAAACAAAAGAGAGTTGAAGTCTCCATTCTGTTTACTTTTGCCTTGGTAGGCATACTCTAATAATCTTTTTTTTTTTTAATGCAACATTTACAATTAAGGTTATGTATAATACTAATGAGGAACGTATAATCATTTTAAGAGTAAGAAATGTAAACACTCTAACCTTCTGAAGAGGAAGGATTTGGGGACCAAAACACAATTCTACAATATCTTTCTTTTTATTAGAGAACATAAGTATAAAACTCTATGTTTATTGTTCATGAAATAGGAGAATTTTTAGAATGTATATTTTATATGAGAAAGATGGATACCACTTAGGCATAATTTAATATTTAGGTTCTTTGGATGATACTTCTTGAGTCAAAATATATAAACCTAGAGTCTGTCATAGAGAGTGAAATAAGTCAGAAAGAGAAAAACTAATAACCGTAGGCTAACACATATATACAGATTCTTAAAAAAAAAAAAAAAAAAAAAGACCATCATCAAAAAATCTAGAATCAATAAATGCTGGAGTGGGTGTGGAGAAAAGGGAACACTCTTGCATTGCTGGTGGGAATATGAATTGGTACAGCCACTATGGAGAACAGTATGGAGGTTCCTTAAAAAATTACAAATAGAACTACCGTATGACCCAGGAATCCCACTACTGGGCATATACCCTGAGAAAACCATAATTCAAAAAGAGTCATGTACCAAAATTTTCATTGCAGCTTTATTCACAATAGCCCAGAGATGGAAACAACCTAAGTGTCCATTATTGGATGAATGGATAAAGAAGATGTGGCACATATATACAAAGGAATATTACTCAGCCATAAAATGAAATGAAATTGAGCTATTTGTAATGAGGTGGATGGACCTAAAGTCTGTCTTACAGCGTGAAGTAAGTCAGAAAGAGAAAAACAAATACCGTATGCTAACACATATATATGGAATTTTAGAAAAAAAAAATGTCATGAAGAACCTAGGGGTAAGACAGGAATAAAGACACAGACCTACTAGAGAATGGACTTGAGTAAATGGGGAGGGGGAAGGGTGAGCTGTGACAGAGAGAGTGGCATGGACATATATACACTACCAAATGTAAGGTAGATAGTTAGTGGGAGGCAGCCACATAGCACAGGGAAATCAGCTCTGTGCTTTGTGACCTCCTAGAGGGGTGGGATAGGGAGGGTGGGAGGGAGGGAGATGCAAGAGGGAAGAGATATGGGAACATATGTATATGTATAACTGATTCACTTTGTTATAGAGCAGAAACTGGCACACCATTGTAAAGCAATTATACTCCAAAAAAGATATATATAAAAAAAAAAAAAAAAGAAAGAAAAAAATGGTTCTGAGGAACCTAGGGGCAGGACAGGAATAAAGACACAGATGTAGAGAATGGACTCAAGGACACGGTGAGGGGAAATGGTAAACTGGGACAAAGTGAGAGAGTGACATGGACATATATACACTACCAACGGTAAAATAGACAGCTAGAGGGAAGTAGCCACATAGCACAGGGAGATCAACTTGGTGCTTTGTGACCACATAGAGGGGTGAGATAGGGAGGGTGGGAGGGAGACACAGGAGGGAGGAGATATGGGGATATATGTATATGTAGAGCTGATTCACTTTGTTATAAAGCAGAAGCTAACACACCATTGTAAAGCAGTTATACTCCAGTAAAGATGTTTAAAGAAAAAAAAAGATATACACAATGGCTCTACTTTTTGAAGATGAAGCAATTGATTACGTGTGAGAGTAAAGATGCCTAAACACGTTACAAATCATTTATTGTGTCTATATAGGTTATGTAATCCAAGAACCCTCACATGTATTTACCTAAGAAGTTAATAAAATGTTAATGTTTTAAATTAGGAAATATATTTTAAATATCAAGTAAATTAAAAATAATGCACTAAGATGTTATAATAAATGTGTGAAGTAAGCATGCATTTTTATTCTTTTTTGTTTGTTTGTTTCTCTCTCTTTTTTTTTTGCCGTACGCGGGCCTCTCACTGCTGTGGCCTCTCCCGTTGTGGAGCACAGGCTCCGGTCACGCAGGCTCAGTGGCCGTGGCTCATGAGCCCAGCTGCTCCGCAGCATGTGGGATCTTCCCGGACCGGGGCACAAACCAGTGTCCCCTGCATCAGCAGGCAGACTCTCAACCACTACACCACCAGGGAAGCCTGCATTTTTATTCTTTAATAAGATAAACTGGAAAATAATACAGTGAAATAAAAAATACTAAAATACTTCTTTTAGAAAATACTTGATAAATGCACTTTCAAAATTATATGGAGAGCCTGGCCTAGATAGGAGACTGTACCACAATTTTTTTTCCATAAGCAGAGATAGTTTGAACCTTATGTAGTTTCCATTATGATCCAGAGAAGATATTTGAGATATAGCTTTTCAGGATTATGGTCAAGTTCAATTTATGGCACTAGGACACTGTGTGAAGATAACTGGTCTCCTGTAGAGATTTAAATCAGAACTTTGACCTCATTAACTCTGCATACAAATCAACAAAATTAACTGGTTCAGATATGACAAATAAGATTAACTCTCACATTACTTATTAAAAATATAGAAATCTACACATAGCACAGTTAATATTTTCACTTATTTTGATGTACCTCCTACAACATTTGACAAACATGGAAACACAGTTCATGAAAAACAAAGTAGTAGATAGTCTCCCCAGTGTCACCTGCTTGGAACAGAGTAAGGACAGAATCTTGGTCTTGGTAGTTTTCCCATGATTGCTTACATATTCTGGCAATGAATTTGACAATAAATTACTGTATTGAATTCATTTCTATCTTCTGTGTGTCTAACAGAGCTATTTATTAAAGGGCATCATAAAAGACTTTCTTTCAGGATTTAGTAGCAAGTATGTGCTGTGATTTATTGTTCATGAGTGAGGTCTGTTTTCTGCCATGTACTCTGGCTTTCTTTGTGTAGGCAGAAATTTCATACACCTTGTGCCAGGACATAGCTTTGTCTTCTGGAGTGTGAATTGTCACAATAGAATAATGATTCTGTAACTCCATGTAGATATGAATTAGTTCCCAGACACATAAAAAGAGTTGACACATTGAACTTACCAGAGTCTGTATGCTCAGAGGCTGAAGTTTTGCAAATCGTTGCTCAGAGAGAAGTATGATTTTAAAAGATTTTACCTTTAATTGGCCTTCTCAACAATTTACATATTCTAAGGCAGATGTCAAGCTGTCTTACAGATGTACTGAAGAGTCCAAAACTTTCCCAGGTATAGAATCTAAAACTTTGCACATAAAAATTTTAAAGTTGTTGATATTTTATATTGGAAACTACAGGCATGTTTTTAGGATTTACCGAACATAAAATGCATGGAATCTGAGGACAAAAGAGCTGACTGATTAAAATCTTTGAAAGATACACAAGATGAACTTTTACAGCAAAATATTTAATCATATAAAGTCAGGTCAATATTTTACTTTATTTTGTTTAATAAAATGTCTTCTGAACCATACTAGAGATTATACTAACATGTTAGAAGTAAGGCTTCACCTTCAAGTATCTAAATTTTGAAACAAGTCATTTGAGGTTCAAAAGAAAGAAAAATAAGTGAAAGATAAAGGGAGATGACTTTAGGAGAGTGTGCTAATTTTCAGTGTATTTACACTGAGGAAGTGGTGAATTCAGTCACTGCAGATATTCAGCATTAGCTGGACAGCAGCAGTCACAGAATCCTTAGACAGGACCCGAGCATCTGCTGATGTTTGAAGTAACTGACATTAAGGAATATATTATTGAACCCTGATATTACTGGCTGTTTTTCATGCTTTTCTCACCTATTTTGTTATCCAAAGGAATAGCATAAGGATAACAGGTTGTTTGTTGAAGCATAGTAATCCTGTGGTTCCCTCAAAGATTTTTAATGGAAGATGTCTCCCAGAATGTTAGTATCTTTTTGTGAAGTGTATCTTGTTCATCACTCAATAGTCTACACGTTATGGAAAATATGAGGGTTGTCATGACAACTGGATGGGAAATTTAGTCAATATAATTCATTTCACATAATGCAGTATTCTTTTCTTTCTTATTTGTTAAAAAATATAATTCCATGCCAAATCCATATTCTGCACTGAAATAGCCTGAAATATATCTGATGATATACACTGCAGATACTTATATAAATGAGAATTTAGAGAAAGTATATTTATTTTGTCATGTCAGATTCTGCCATTTCTGTCTTGATCCCACCTTTTCCTCCACCAGTCAAGTCAGTGTCTGGACATTGAATGGACAGCCCTCAGGCTTAAATGGAGCTCAGGAAAAATTCTCTCTTGACTTAGAGTTTGGTGAGCATTAAAAATAGGTTAATCCTAAAGAAAATGTTCAGAAGCAAGTTTGATATACCAAAGTGAAACATGTAATTCAATTTTCAATGCATATACAGAGCAGACTGAGGCACCAGGCAATGGGATGAAAGCTTGGAGTGTGAGACCACAGCGAGAAGGATCACAGAGGGTGTCTGCTTTTGAAAGTATTTAATGAAATAAATAATCTGGAAGTCAGTTTCAGATAATCTCATTCTACTTGTTCCATAGCAAAATAATGTACCAGATATCATCCCTATCATATCACCTTCCATAAATATAAACGACTATATTATTGGAGTCACCATTATTTTGTAAATTTTTCTGGCACTATTAAATTTTCAATAATGGAAATGTGCAGAAACCTAGGTAATGACCGTATATAATTTCTACTGTACAGGCAATCATTTTACATCTTCCTCCAGTGAGTGAAATATAAAAATTCATTAAACCAGGAATGTACATGTGCTGACATATATCTCAGTATTTCCTTAGAAGATGTCAAATTTAATAAACAGAAACCTCAATTAAAATAATATCAGGAGGGTGTGGCTGAGATGGATCACATCTTCCCAGAGGCACACCAAACTTACAACTATTTACAAAGCAACTGTTTAGAAATATTGGAAGACTAGAAGAAAATATCTTGTACAACTAAAGACATAAAGAAGGAACCACAAGGAGACAGGTAGGGGGGCAGAGATTCAGTATAGTCAACTCCCACATCTCTGGATATGTGTTCCACAAAGAGGGGGGTAAATACAATTGAGGAGAAACTCCCCAAGGAGTGAGGGGTCTGAGCCCCACATCAGGCTCCACAGTCCAGGGGTCCTACACTGGGAAGACAAGACCTCAGAACATTTTGCTTTGAAGTCCAGTGGGGCTTACTTTTGGGAGAGCCAGGAGGCTGTGGGAAATGGAGACTCCACTCTTCAGGAGCGCATACAAATATCTCACATGCTCCAGGACATAGGGCAGAAGCAGTAATTTGAAAGGAGCCTATGTCAGACCTACCTGCTGATCTTGGAGAGCCTCCTGGCGAGGCAGAAGGAGACTGCTGCTCACCTGGGGACAAGGACACTGGTAGCACTCATATTTGGGAGCTTGATCTACCATGTGGACACTGATGCTTGCAAGGACAATTTTGGAATCCTCTCTCTAGCTTATTAGCACAGGGCTCCAGCCCTGCCCCTAGTCACCAGCCTATAGGCTGAGATGCCACAGGTCAAACAACTAGTAGTCTAGGTGGAGACACAACCCTGCCCACCAGCAAGCCTGCAGCTTGAAGACCTCCTGAGATCACAGCTGCCTGGTGCATAGCCCTGTCCAACAGAAGTTCCAGGACCTGACCTTGTACACCAGTGATGGGACTAGCTCCAGGAACCACAGGGCCCTGCAGCCAGGGACCCTGAGAACCAGCCTCACTACCAGTGGGCCAGCACTAGTCCTAGGACCAGTCTCATCCACCAGTTCATAGGCACCACCTGAAGGACATCCTAACCCCCAGCCCAACCTACCAGTAGGCCAAAACATCAACTTTGGGAGCCCAGGTCTCTGCAGCCAGAGATCCATGGACCCAGCTCTGCACAAGAGTAGGATGACACCAGACCCAAGAGCAACCTCACCCAACAATAGGTAGGTACCAGGCCAAGGACCTCCAGGGGCCACCAGCAGACCAAAACATAAACTCTGGAAAACCAAGCGCCATGAAACCAGAGGCCTTGGCCCCTGACCAACACACCAGCAGGTGGATGCAAGCTCCAGGACCACAACAGCCCTGAAGCCTGCCTTATCAGGACCTAACCCACCCATCAGCAGGCTGGAACCAGCCACAGGACCCCTTGGTCCTGGGCCTGTCCACCAGCAGGCCAACACCAGCTCTGAAACACATTGGGCCCCTCAGTCAGCTGTCCTGGGACACAATCTCACCCACTAGGAGGCCAATACCAGCTTTGGGATATGCTAAACCCAGAAGTGAGTCATGTCAAAACAGGATCTGCCCACCAGCAGGGCAACAACAGCTCCAGGGCCCCCAGGGCCCTGGAAACAGCCCCAGTAACTTGGCTCTGCCCACTATTGAACCAACACTTTCCCTGGGACACTGAGGCTCAGGTCCCATACACCAGCAGGCTGAAACCAGCCCCAGGACACCTTGGAACCCTCTGCAAGTCACCAATGGATCCAGCCCCACTCACTAGTGGGCCAACACAAGCTTTGGAAGACCCCAGACTCTGCAACCATCCATGTCAAGGATAAGCCCTGCCCACCAGCAAGCGGAAACTAGATCTGGGACCGCAGCTTCACAATCACCCACCTCAGAACTAGGCTCCATCCCAACCACAATTACATGAAAATGAATAAAATATCTAGGAATAAATCTAAGAAGGTAAAAAACCTGTACTTGCAAAACTATAAAACACTGATGAAAGAAATTGAAGACCACACAAACAGACAGAAAGATGTACTATGGTCATGGATTGGAAGAATTAGTATTGTTAAAATGACCACACTACCCAAAACAATTTACAGATTCACTGCAAACCCTATCAAGATACCAATGGCATCTTTCACTGAACTGGAAAAAATTAATTCTAAATTGTGTATGGTAACACAAAAGACCAAAAACATCTTAAGAAAGAGGAAAGCTAGAGAAATCATGCTCCCTGATTTCAAACTATACTATAAAGCTACAGTAATCAAAACATTATGATTTTGGCACACAACCAGACACATAGATCAAAGAAACAGAAGAGGCCAGAAATAAACCTACATTTATAAGGGCAGTTAATCTACAACAAAGGAGGCAAGAATATACAATGAGGAAAAGACAGCCTCTTCAATAAAAGGTGTTGGAAAAACTGGACAGATGCATGCCAAAGAATCAAACTGGACAACTTACACCATGCACAAAAATAAATTCTAAATGGATTAAAGACCTAAATGTAAGATGTGATATCACAAAGTTTCTAGAAGAAAGCATAGGCAGTATGCTCTTTGCTATTGGTCTTAGTAATATTTGTTTTTGGGTATGTCTCATCAAGCAAGAGAAACAAGAGCAAAAATAAACAAATGAGACCTAATCAAACCTAAAAGCTTTTGCACAGTGAAGGAAGCTATCAACAAAACAAAAATGCTGCCTATTGAATAGGAAAAGATATTTGCAAACAATATATCTGATAAGGGGTTAATATCCAATATATAAAAATAACTCATACAACTCAAAATCAAGAAACAATTAATCCAATTAAAAATGGGCAGAGGATCTAAACAAACATTTTTTTTTTTTCAAAGAAGACACACAGATGACCAATGGGCACGTGAAAAGATGTTCATCACACTAATCATCAGAGAAAGACAAATCAAAACCTCAATGAGATATCACCTCACAACTCTCAGAATGGCTGTCATCAAAAAGACAACAGATAACAAGTGTTGGTGAGGATGTGGAAAGAAGAGATCAATTTTGCACTGTTGGTGGGAATGTGAATTGATGCAGCCTCTATGAAAAATTGTATGGGGGTTCATCAAAAAATTAAAAATTGAACTACCATATGAACCAGCAATTCCACTCCTGGGTATATATCTGAAGAAAACAAAACCACTAATTCCCCCCCAAAAAAATGTGTATCTTGAAACCAAGCAAGACCCTGTAGGGCTCCTGGGCATGGAAGAATTTCTGTTTCCCATTTCTTGTTTGTAAGGAATAGACCCCAGCCTCCATGACCTTCCCTGAGTTCCAAAGGGCAGATTTGAACAGTTGCTAATCAGGGAAAGGAGGGCATGCAGAAATAAGGGAGGAGCAGCCAAGAAACAATAGTGCCACCTTGGTGCAGGTTCTTGGTTCTGCCTTAAAGATTACACATGACAATATCTTTAAGCTTTTTATAGAAATGCAACCTCCAACAAATGGAAGATGTCAGCATTCTTCATTCCAGATTAAAGGAACCAGAGGAGCTCTTCTAGAAGATCACCTAGGGCCAGATTAAAGGAACCACAGAAACTCATCAGATTGCCTGAGACCAGATTAAAGGAGTGCAGGCCCTGCACACACCCTAATCTTGCCACCCCACCCTTGAACTATTGCTATAAAACCCCTCACCAAATCCCCCTGGGTTGGGAAAGAGTTTTGAGAGATAGGAGCCTGTGTGTCCCCCTTTGCCTGGGAAAGCAATAAAGCTATTCTTTTCTACTTCAGCTAAAACTCAGTCTCCAAGATTCGATTTGACATTGAAAACTCAAGAGTTTTTGGCATCAACCTGAGTGTTCATTGTGGCATTATTTACAATAGCCAAGATATGGAAGCAACCTAAGTGTTCATAAACTGATGAGTGGATAAAGAAGATGTGGTATATATTCACAATGGAATATTACTCAGCCATTAAAAAATATGAAATTCTGCCATTTGCAGCATTGTGGTTGGACAAAGAGCATATTATGCTGAGTGAAATAAGTCAGACAGAGAAAGCAAATGCCGTGTGATTTCTCATATGTATGGAATCTAATAAAACAAAACAAACAAACAAACACACAAAAAAGAAACACAGTCACAGATACAGAGAAGAAACAGGTTTTTGGAAGCCAGGAAGGTGGTGGGCAGATGAAAGAATTTAGTGAGGGATATTAAGAGCTACAAATTTTCAGTTACAGGGCTTCTCTTGTGGCTCAGTGGTTGAGAGTCCACCTGCCAATGCAGGGGACACGGGTTCATGCCCCAGTCTGGGAAGATCCCACATGCTGCGGAACGGCTGGACCCATGAACCATGGCCACTGAGCCTGCGTGTCCAGAGCCTGTGCTCTGCAATGGGAGAGGCCACAAAACTGAGAGGCCAGCATACAGCAAAAAAAAAAAAAAAAAAAAAAAAAAAAAATTCAGTTACAAAATAAATGAATCACGGGTATGAAATGTACGGTATGGAGAATATAGTTAATAACTATGTATAATGTCTTTGTATTATGACATATCATATCTAGAATTATTGTGGTTATTATTTTGAACTGTATAGAAATAACAAATCACCATGTTATGTAAGAAGAACAAACATAGTATGGTAGGCCAGTTATACTTCAAAAACATCAAACAAATGAACTCACAGATAAAAAGGTCAGGTATGTGTTATCAGTGGCAGGGGGAGGAAGGAAGAGTAATGATGAGTAAGAGGAAGGTGAATGATGGTTGTCAAATACACAAACTTCCAGTTATATTATGATAAGAACTAGGGATGTATTGTACAACATAATAGTTATAATACCACTCTATGTTATATATGCAATTTGTTGACAGTTATCCTGAGCTCTGATCACAAGAAAAAAATTCTTTTTCAATTTCTTTAACTTTGTTAAAATTTTTATGTGAAATGATGGCTGTTTAAGAAACTTTCTGTGATAATCAGAAGCCAAGCTATTGTGCTGTACACCTTAAACATACACAGTGCTATACGTCAATTAAATATGTAACCAGGAAACCAGAAAGGGGAGTATGCTCTACAATGATAGTAGAGCCCAAAAGGAAGAAGAAAGACTCCCTCTTCTTTCTTGGCAAAAGCTCATCCAATGAGATAGTTACAACTCAACCAATGAAAAGCCATAGACTCTTTGTTTACTTTAGCCCTCCCACTTCCTTTCCCCTCTGTAAGAGTGTTCTCCTCTACATTTTTGCAGGGGATTTGCACATGGCTCACCATGGTTGCAGACCTTGAATTGCAATTCTTTGCTGATACTGAATAAACCCATTTTTGCTAGAGAAATAACTGGCAGGCTATTTGTTTTAGATCAACTTTATGGTGGCCTGTATGGGGACCAGAGAGGACCCCCAAGGAATCTGAGGCTGGTAAGCAAATAGGTACAGTACCTACACTGAGCCCACTGTGCTCACTGATTTTTCTCACTGACCTTGGGACTTGTAGGTAAGTTTTCCTCCTGAATCTGACCTTCTGCCATTTTTACAGTTTGAAGTTCTCCAAGGTTTTATTTGGGATCTTTTTAAGGTTTTATTCTTTCTGGCTAAGACCTTGTTCCATATGTGAGTATTTGTTAGGCACTTTGGCATGAATTTTGAAATAAGGCTGTTCATCTGAATCTGGCTTTCCTTCCACCCATTCCTTTTGAAATAGGGGTTGTTTAATTGGCACTGTGCCAGTTCAACCTTCAGCCCATTCCTTCGGAATACAGGCTGTTCTATTGTAACTGTGATGAGCAGCCTTTGGCCTGGCTGGTCTGGGACCAGATTGTTCTCTTAGAACTGGATGGTATTAGGGCTGCAGGATATTTGAGCTGTTTCAGGTGTTTGAAAATTATTATTTCATGCTAGAGAAAAACCTGAGGAGAAAGATCCCAGTTATATAAATATTTTGAGGGCATGTCTGCTACAGAGACCTCAACCCATTTTATGTTTGAAAATCATGGTGCATTTATAACCAAATGGACTAAACTGACCAAAGGCAATTTAGAATATCAATGGCCCTTGTGAGGAACTTTTTTTTTTTTTTTTTTTTTTAGCGGTACGCGGGTCTCTCACTGTTGCGGCCTCTCCTGTTGTGGAGCACAGGCTCCCGACGCACAGGCTCAGCGGTCATGGCTCACAGGCCCAGCCACTCCGCGGCATGTGGGATCTTCCCGGACCGCGGCACGAACCCGTGTGCCCTGCATCGGCAGGTGGACTCTCAACCACTGCGCCACCAGGAAAGCCTGGAACTTACTTTTATTGCAACCAAATTGGACAACCATAGCTCTAAAATTTCCAAAACTGAATGGAATGCCTGTTTCAATCGGTATTTTGAGGCTTGACATATTATCAGGAGTCTAAAATTACTGAAAAATAAGATCTTAACGTTAACTGGGGAAAATAGTTAATGATCAAAGAGTGAAAAGATCTCTGAAGCCTCAGGCTCTTCCTCTCTGGTTTCTTTGTCTCAAGACCCCTCTAGCACTATCCTCCTCTCTCCCGTCTATGCTGCCTACGTCTCCTCTAGACCCTCAGTTCCCACATACTAATTCTCGCACTGGGCTTCACTTTTTCTCTGAAATTCTCCCCACCTCCTTTTCCTCTGAACCTATCAGAACCTGCAGATCCAAAGACTACACCCTTCATTTCTTATGTTCCCTGGACGAGTGCTGAACCACGAGCTATAGTCAAAGATTTTCCCAAAGTAATTGGAGATCCTCACAGGGTTTCTGAGGAATGTAATATAGTCATTCAAACATATCAACATGTTTTTTCTGACTTGTATCAGCTACTTCATATGCTTATCAGTAAGAGTCAGGCCCAGCACTGGATGAAAACTGTTAATTGGGAAAATCCTGAAAGTTCTCTAGAATGACAGTTGGGAGACCATAATATAAGGACTTCATCAAGTAATTCCTAAGGCTTTGAAAAGCCTGCTGATTAGAACAAAGTTCAGGTTTGCACACAAAAATCTCATGAAACTGTCCCTTCTAATAAGATGGAATCAGAAACTATGTCTACTCCAGATTTAGTTAAGCTGGCAAACCAGACTCTAGATGAGCACAATGGAAGACCGCCAAAATTCTTAATCTCCAACTCCAGGAAATTGAGACCCCTAAATGAAACCAAAACACTTACATTTCTGCTATTATGGCAAAGAACCAGGACACTGGAAAAGAGATTGTTACAAATTCAAGAACTTTAGGCACCTTCAGCCCTTTAACCAGCCTTTCCAAAGTCCTCCCAATCCTCAGTGATGGACTCCAAGGAATTGCAGGGTCTCTTCACAATATTCCTTCATAATTGGCATGGAGGAACATTTCTCCAGATAGGGGATGAATTTCTTCTAGTCCTAATTGACACCAGTGACACACTCTTGGTTCTCAATCCCACTACTATAAAATAACCCCTGCCTCAGAGTTCAAATTGTGGGGCTCTGTCCACCTATTCCCTTTTGTTTAGGTCCTTTGAAAGATACACACCCTTTCCTCCTTAGTTCCTCCAACCCTATCCATCTAGGCCAAGACTTCTCAAGGAAGTATCATTCAGAAATGTCTTTCTCACAAAAGAGGGAAATAATTCTGGAACTTGAAAGTGATCATCAAAGTAATCAACTAGGTGAATTCAATGACACTTTGATGTTTATTATTCCCTCTCTCTCTCTCTGATGGCACTAGAGCTTATTCAGGAACAATGGTCAATTTTTTCTATTGAGTCAGCTACCAACCTTCTTACAGCCAAAATTTCCAACTGCTATTGACAAAATTCACAGTATGCCTCCAGTCAAGAGGTAAAAAAGCCGTTCAAGGCAAAAGGCCCATAATAGAAATTATAAGGTTCAAGGTTTCATCATCTTCTGTACTACTCCCCGTAATATTCCCAGTTTACCAGTGAGAAAACCAAAGGGCCGAGGGAGGACATTTTCCCAGGACCTGGAACAATAAACATAATTACCCCTCAACACCATGTTGTCCCTAAGCCTTGTGGATGCTATTAACATCCATTGCCAACAAAAGCAAATTCTCTATTTTAATTGATTTATGCAGTGCATTCTTTAGTGTTCCAGTTGATAAAGCTAGTCAATACCTTTTTTGGCTTTACATTATAAGAAAAACAATTCACCTGGATAGTAATGCCCCAGGGTTTTACTGAGAGTCCTTATTTCCTGCAGATCCTGGATGCCGATCTGGATTATGCAAAGTTCCCTAGGGGGTTCTACTTTTTTTGCAGTATGTGAATAACTTCTTTAAGCTCCTTACCAAGCCTCCTCACTTGCTAAAGCTTTTAGCCTTAAAGGGACATAAGGCTGGCAAAGAAAAATTGCAGTTTTTCCAAACTCATGTTTAAAATTGAGGGCACGTGGTATTAGAACAAACGCTACCCTTATATCCAGATAGACTTCATGGTGTCCTAAGTTAAACAAAACCCAAAACTAAGCCTTAACTGCAAGGTTTTCTCTGGCTGTTGGTTATTGCTGAAACAGAATCCCAAATTTCAGTCTTATGGCGAAACCACTGTATATTTTACTAAAGAAAAACAACCTGACCCAGTCTTATGTGAAGAACCTAATGACATAGACTTTAAGGACTTGAAGTAGAATTTGTGGACCCACCTGCTCTTGGGCATCCCGATTATCAGATCCACTTTTTTTTTCTTTTTTTGTATATGAAAAAGAAGGGAATGCCCTTGTGTTAATTCACCTCTAATCATAGAGTTCACCATCAACCTGCACCCTGTGGCATAATGATACCCCCTTTGCCTTAGAGCCATTACAGCCATTCCCTTTTTGGTTAAGGCTACTGAGAGAATCATTGTGGAATTCCCTTTAATTATTTTTGTACCTCACGCAGTAGAAACCCTACTGCATCCTCATCACACTCAACATTTCTCAGCCAGCAGCCTTACCTTTTGTTAACTGCTCCTCACATAACTCTAATTTCACTGATGATTCTTATTTAAAAGGTGACTAACAAATATTGTGTTGTGTATGCTACTGCAACTCCTTCCAATGTTGTTCAGACAGCATCTTTAACTATAGCTGTTACTTTGGCCCTACAAGCTGAATTATACACTCTTACACAGGCTTGTACTTTAACTAGGGGCAAAGGTGCCAGTATCTATACTGATAGTAAAAATACTTTTGAAGTAGCTCATAATTTTGGAATGTTGTGGAAGCAACCTGGCTTCCTTACTTCCAGAAGAAATAAAATTTAAAACAGTCCTTATGTTAAGGAACTATTTGATGCAATACTTTTGCCTTTCAGAGCCCAAGTCTATCAACACGTGGCTACAAAAAGACATCAAAACACACACAAATATCCAAACAGAAAATGGCACCACAAAAACACAGCCTTTTTTTAGCCACTCTTTATTAATAGGAAAGAAAGTCTTCCTAGAAAGTACCAGAAAAAAATGTTACATCACATTACCAGATGGTATGCAACAACCCATACAAGTTTAGACAGACAATGATTTGAGAGCTAATAAGTGATTTAACTTCCTTAACATCAAGAGATCTCCACCTGTTTCTTAAACAAAATCAAGGCACTTTTAGCAGGAAAGAGGAGTAAATGGTCATGGGGTAAGCAAATGACATCCACTGTACCAGCAGACTGACCTGCAGGTTCTGGCCTCCAGTACTGCACTTTTGTAGGGTCCCACCATTCTTTTAAGCCCATATATATTGAAGTATTTATACTTACTGTGGCAGCACTGGAAAGAATACTTTTAAGAGGACAATCTTTTAGTGTAAAAATAATGCTCAATATCTTAAACTGTAATGGATTTCTTGAGTTTGATATGAAAACAATGCCTCAGAGAGGTCTGGTCAGAAAAAGAAAAAAAGAATGAGAAAGAAAGTAAACTGGGTTAAAGATTGTCACTCATTTTACCGATTTCTCTCAATCAATTACATATAGTGTTTTTGTTGTTGTTATTGTTGTTGTTTTAGATATTCAGTTCAACTTAATTTTTTTTTTTTTTTTTTTTGTGGTCCACGGGCCTCTCACTGTTGTGGCCTCTCCTGTTGTGGAGCACAGGCTCCAGACACGCAGGCTCAGTGGCCATGGCTCATGGGCCCAGCCGCTCCGCGGCACGTGAGATCCTCCCAGGCCGGGGCACGAACCTGCATCCCCTACATCGGCAGGCGGACTCTCAACCACTGTGCCACCAGGGAAGCCCTCAGCTTATTTTTTTACTCTTAAAAAATAGCCTCTTAATCATAAATTTTATAATTGCATAATAATAATCACTCTGGAGTCAAGTAGGTGGCAGTAAATTAGAGAGTCCATGGCAATAGTTTTCAACTTGTATGCTACACATCCCTGGTGATTCTGCCAGAGGAAGATCTGTTGTGTACAATTTATTTTTGTTTCAGCTGAATACATATACACTTATGGCACTGTTGGTCAAATGATATATTTAGATGAGTTGTTCTGAGATGCGTTTTGCTACATGCAGACAGTTCATGACATAATATTTTGAGTTATGCATTGTGCACATGTGTATGTGTGTTGTATTCTGGTTGCTGAAGGGAAAAGGGAAATCTGGCTCACTCAAATAAGAGCTGGTCCCAAGTCCATACCTACACAGCAGTCTGGGTAAGAAATAGAAACTGTAGCTAGGAAGACAGTGTCCAAAACAACTGCATATTAAAGAAAGGGCAGTATAAGCTTTGTAGTACCATAGTTATTTTGTCACACAATCCATGTCCAAGTGCCTTCATCCAATGTACTGGTAATTGCCACTTGAGAACTTTTTAGACAGCTATGTATCATTAGCCCCAGACTGATGTGACTCTCCCATACTAGTGAACACAAGGTAAGCTTTCATAAATTCATCAAATCCATTGAGTATTCATTATGTGTCAAGCATGTATTAGGCTAAGTATATCACAGTATATATGTCATGATGTCCAAGAACTTACAGTCCAGTCCAGAGAATGACAAACTTGCTGTGAATGGCCAGGTAGTAAATATATTAGGCTCTGTGGGCCACATATGAACTTCATTGTATCTTCTTCTTTGTTTTGTGGCCTGTTTGTTTTGTGGTTTATTTTTTAAACAACCTTTAAAAATGTAAAATATATTCTTAGCTTGTGATCTATACAAAAAATGTGTGAGAAAGCTTTGGATCTGTGCGTTCTATTTTGCTGACCCCTGGTCTAGTTAAGAAGTCTAGAGTAAGGTGAGACTGGACAAAATGCAGAAACATAAAGACAAACCGTGATTGACTAAAGGCTCCTCACTGCTTAAAAACAAACACAGGTTTTTGTTGTTGTTGTTGTTATTTACATTTGGTTCCTTTTAGAATAGTTCATTATGCAGGTCAAAACTTTATATCATTAATAACATCACACTACTTAAAATAATAATACTCTAATTTTGGCTTAATTTCTTTATTATTCTGATACTATAATGTTTAGTGGAATTACCTATCATTTTAATATTTCAAGGAAGAAAATATATAACTTCTACTCTCATTTTATTTCAGTGTCAGTGAAAATGAAAATCTGAATAATACATTATCATTATATTAGTTTGAAAAGCACCATAGAATTTTAGTGCTGAATCAATTTAACATTATCTTTCATGCTCCTTAATGGGCATTAAATAGGTGTGAAAAAATGTAAGATAAACTTTGGATTCTGTTTCTTACACTTCGGTTTTACAAAGTACTCTCATACCACATTAGGTGTGTAATTTTGATTAAACTTCAGATCATTGTTTTCTGTTACAAAACAAAGTCACCTTTTTTTGAACAAGTATGCACTTTATGATCTCTCTAGACAGTTTTTGATTACTTCTGCTAAAAATATTTTAATGATATTATGGTTTCTACATGACTGAAATTATCTTTTAAAGACATGAAAGAATTATCAGGAAAAAAAAATCCAGATTTAAAAAAAAAAAAATCGTAGTGGGCACAGAGTGCTCAAATCCTAATATAGATCAGAAATACACTCAGCAGCATGTTTTTCTTTCCTGAATATAATTGTTGATGTAGTAATATATTTTTGAAGGAATATAATAGCTCACATTAGTGCACTGATATAGTTACTCCTCAGGATTTTATATTTTAGGGTTCTTTTTAGAGCAAATATAGGCTTTTACAATAGCTTCTTTTTAAAATTCCATTGACCAATATATGTTCTCTTACTCATTGTTGTGGACTTACCTGCACTGGGTCAACTGAGCAGAGCTGGTATTAGGTTTTCCAGTTCCTTTTATTAGATCACATGCACCACAAGGTACACTTTGTGTGGGATATGGAAGGCAAAAGGGAAGCAGCAGCCAAGTTTTTTTAGGCTCAGAAGGGCAGTGCAGGACCTGGTGCTGTTGTAGTTAGCACATATTGTTGCAGATTTGCTGGCTTACGTTGTTGGCCTGGGACACAGCCAGGCCCATAGTTCCTTCATCTTCCACCAGATCTTCATTTTGTGCAAATCCTGGGCACCAGTTTCTCTAGCATGTCACCTGATCATCAAAATTGGAGACTGGGAGACCAGTGCAGATTCTAGCTGGTCTTCATGGGTTCTAGTTTGCCCTTTTTGTCCTCCATTTTATGTCCATCTTTCTTTCCTGAAATTCTGCTCTGCTCTCCAGACCCAAAACTAAAAGCAAAAACAACAGGTGTCTATAAAGTGTTATCAGTACCTTACAGTTTTATAACTTCAAGTCTTTTGTATAAATTCCATACCTCTATAATTTCTAGTGGTTCTATTTCTATGATTGACTCCTGCATGATAAACTCACTATCTTGAATATTAATTATACAGTAACAGTTATTATACAGTAACATTTAAATTTGCCTCATAATGTTGCAAAACATAATTTTGCTTTACAGTGTTTTTCTTTAGCTTTACTTACACTGAAGAGCAAATAAATGAATAGTTCATTAGACAATGTGTGAATGTTTCACAGCATAAACTTTTGAAAAACACAGTGCAATACATTTTGCATTTCAAAATGTAAAATGTGTGATGGAAAGCTTAAGAAACTACTTTTAATAGTTTTTATTATATTAAGTGTGAACTAAGAGGGTCAGAAAAATACTTTTCAAAAAGTAATGTGAATATAGTGGACACTGGAAAGATGCAGCCTGAGCATACATTCCTGAATCCTTCTCATATTGTGTCTCCCTCTTTGAAATAACAAGCAAAAGATGTAAGCATGCTTGTTTTTAGCTTAGATAATATTCTTAATGCCTCTTTTATTCTGATAAATTCCAGGGGATGGCCCTCATTCTTTACAGTCAATGAGAAAACTGGAAAACCACAGAAAACAAAGGTTTCCTTCTCCTTTAAATTATGAAAAGAGATCTGTATATTTCATCACAAATTAAGGAGGTTCATCTGTATCATCCCCTTCAATGATCTGTGGAGGTAATCCTCAATCCTGCTGTGATTAGGATCCAAAGGAACTCAGGCACTGATAAACTTAATTATTCAGTCCATGAGAAGTGAAGCAGATAGCCTCTTACATCCATAGAGGACTGTTAACCTGGGGCTTTTTCTACGTATATCAGCTCAGAGGCAAATATTTCCCAGGCACTCTAATGTTGCACTTCTCAGTATTGAAAGATTATTAAACAGAGAGAAAAATAAGGATATTAATAGTAAAAATGACAGTCCTCAAAGAGTTGCTATTGAAGGATTTTTAAAAATATCTTTCAGAACTAAAAACACAGTCTTCAAATTGAAAAAAAAAATCATGATAATTAATAGTTTACTATTTTTGAGAAATAAGATCAAATACATTATTTCACAAAACAGAGATACAAAGAGGAATAATAATCTCAGACAAAGAAAAATGAGATATTGAAGAACACCTAATCCAGTAATAAACAGGAGGTAAGTTAGAAATATCACAGGCTTGGAATCCATACTGCTTGGCTCTACCATTCAACAACTGTGTCAATCTCTAAAATTGGGAGAATCATATCAACATTACCTATCTTGCACATTGTTAATCTTTAGTCATGAGGATTAATTATATATGTTATAGTTTGCAAAGTACTTAGAACAGTACTGGGCACTAAATTTATGAAATATAGGCATAGGCAATTCTTATTAAGCCAGGTTTAAAAGCTAATGAGATGTTATTATTAGTGTGTCATTAAACTTGAAAACATACATGAAACTGAAATTTCCTAAAAAATAAAATAGAAATTACAAAAATGACCTGAGAAGTTAGAAATCTTGAACAGTCCTACTTTAAAAATTACAGTAAGGTACTCTTTATCTTGATATGTAGTAATCAATTATTAATTAGGAAATTCCCCAAACCAGGTAATAAACATACAAGAAAATGGCAAGGGTCATGGCTCACACAATGACTCAAAAAGGAAGAGAGACATCCATATACCCAAATTTAACAAAAAACTCACCAGGTGACAAGAGGCCTGACTGAGAGTTTATCAGATAGCTATGGGATGACTTAAAATTCCACAGGCAAATGTGGAAATACTTGCCTGTACTGGTTACTAATTAAAGGAACAATGTAGCCAATAAAATACATATATCATGGACTTCAGCATAATGTATCAGTTAGAATATAACAATTGCTATTAATAGACAAAACTGGAGATCTAAGTTATTGATGCTTGCCCAGTTCAGGATAGAATAAAATAAACATAAACCACCTTGCCTTTCCACTGAAGGTAACCATAAAATCGGGACAGAATACACAAATAAGTTATTTGAGTACTCTGAAAAATAAATAATAGCAGGAAGTTTGGAGCAAAGGACCAGAACTCTAAATGCCACAGAACCAGTGGCAAATTTACCATTCTTTGCCCACTGGTATTCCCTAGCTAGTATATGAAACAATCTGAAATTCTGACATCAGTATGATCATGGACAGAGAAAGCTCCAGGAGAAGCCAGCTAGGAGAAAGTGCAGGAACGACCCCACCACCATGTTTTTCTTCTCTCTGAACTCCCATGGCAATGTTGGCAGAAGCTTAGATGCAATTGAATTCTATAGGAGTTGAAACCCTGAGGGAGAGAACTCTTCCTCCCACAAGTGCTACTCATGAATGTAGGACAAATACCTAAGTTTTAGTTTTCACTCTCTGTATCCCACTGCTTGATCTTGAATGCAGAGGACATTACAGAAGTGTGTCATGGAGTGGAATAATTAAACCTTCAGATTTCTGGCTGGAGAAACAAAAAGGGAGCTGCAGGGAACTTGAAACCACACAAAGGGGTGGTATTTGGAATACAATCCCATGATATTTTTCATGAAATCTTAGAGGTCACCCCCAAGCTATGCATGTATGAATCTGACCCTAACTAGCACATGAAAGACAGAGAACTGAACTAACAGAGACCACTTAGGCTCAGAGTCATAGGCAGTACATGCAAAGGACAGATCCAAATGGCACTGCAAAGTCTTTGAAAACTGAACCAACATTGTGATTACACTATAGAAGTTGAGTTGTAATTTGCAGCCTGAAACTAACCAGGTCAATTACAAAGAGAAGAGAAAGGCTCCAATAATACTTGAAGAAATAATACCAGAAAATTCCTAAGTTTGGGGATAACACACAACCAACAGATTCAAAGAGCTCAGAAAACTTCAAATGGGGGCAGGAGTCAAGATGGCAGAATAGGAGGACACAGAATTTGTGTCTCCTCACAGGTACATCAAGAATCCATCTACAAATGGAACAATTCTCACAGAGCAGCTGCTGAACATTAACAGAAGATTCCAGACACCTAAGTTACCCCTTGTAACAGGGTATGATGAAAGAAAAAAAAAAAAAAAGAGGAATCAAAGAAGGGACTAACAAGCATGGCAGGAATATGAAGGGCAGGGGAGGTCCTCACACTCAGAAAACCACCTTCATGGTGGGGAAATCATCTGGGTCAGAAAGGGACCTTTGGGGAATCAAATGCAGTGAATGGTCTATAGAAGGCAGGACAAAGTAAGAACTGTGTGCATGGTCTGTGCCGCAGCCCTGTGCACCCCAGCCTGAGTTGTTTGTCTCCTACTGTGGAGGGGGAGTTGGGTGCTGGAAAGTGGAGCTTGAAGCATGGACCCAGGGAGAGGACAGCTGTTGGCTGTGAAAAGACAGCCTGAAGGGACAGGAGTAAGGAGCTCCACAATGGGAAAGTTTGTGGAAAAAGCCTGGGACACCACAGAAGCAAAGTGTCAATGGTGAGTGACACACAAGAAGTAGGGCTGCCATTGCAACCCCTTTCCCCACCTGCCAGCTTCTTTGGCCTCTGTGGGCAGCGGGAGGAATGCCCACCAGAGAGAGTACACCCCAGTCTGTTGTAAGTGCCTGCTGGTCCCCACTGCAGCAGGCACTTCGGGCACACCCCAGTTGTGACTGCCATCACCCTCTTGGGCCTGAGTGAGCAAGTGTGCCCCAATCAGCTGCTTCTTTGTCTCCCTCACACCTGGGTGGGAAACAGACCCCTGAGGGTGGCCCACAGCCAGGGGTGGGGTGAAAGGCTAAGCTGAGCCCCAGAGGCGGTGAAATTAAGGAAGAGGACAGAAATCTCTCCATGCAGCTGCACAGGCCTCAGATTAAATCCCCGTGATTGGCTTGGAAAATCCTGTGTCTGTGGAAGATATCAATAGACAATGGGCTCTCCCAAACGGAGACTGTTCTAACTTTATCAGCAGTGGACTCTGGGGGCAAGTACAGGAGGGAGTTGGGCCAGGTCAGAGTCTGAGCTGAGCCTGCAGTGCCCATAGCATGTCCACAGGCCTACCTAGAGGTATCGGAGGTCCTCCTGGAGAGGCAGCGGTTGACTGTGGCTCACTGTGGGAGGAAGGACACTGACAGAGGAGGACCCAGGAAAATATACTTATTACTATTATTCGCTTTTTGTTTGTTTCATTTCGTTCAGTTGTTGGTGGTGTTCTTTTTAATTTTTTTTTTTATTTTCATTATTTGTTTTTATATTTTTAATATCCTTTTTTTTCTATTTTACTTTACATTTTTGTTGTTTTGTGCTTTTTCTTGTTTTTGCTCTTTTTTATCATTTTAATGTGTTTTATGTTTTCTTTGCCTTTTTTTTTTAGTTTGCCTTCAGTTTTTGTTTTATTTTTCTTTTGTTTTTTTTAGTTTAGTACTTATTTATTGTTCTCATTTTTGAGTTCTTTTGTTTATTCTCTTGTGTTTTTTTCTTTCTTTTTCTTTTCTGTCTACTTCTTTGTGTGTTTCTGTTAGTTTTTTTATGTTGTTATCATTTGTCTTGGATTTGGTGTGTTTGTTTTCTTTCTTTGTGTGTGTGTTGTTGTTGCTGTTTGTTCTTATTTTTGCTATTTGTCTTGGGGTTTTTTGTCTGTTTTCTTTTCCTTTTTTTTCTTTTCTTTCTTTTTTCTCTGGCCATACTACATGGCTTGTGGGCTGTTGGTTCCCCAGCCAGGGGTCAGGCCTGTGTCTCTGGCCCCAGGATTGCGAGAGTGGAGTCCAGGACACTGGACCGTGAGAGAATTCCTGGGCACAGGGAATATTAATTGGTGTGTGCTCTCTCAGAAGTAGCCATCTCGACACCAAGACCCAGCTCCAACCAACTGACTTCAGGTTCCAGTGTTGGAAACCTCACGCCAAACAACTAGCAAGACAGGAACACAGTCCCACCAATTAGCAGACAGGCTGCCTAAAATTGTACTAAGCAAATTTAGTCACAAACACACCACCTGATGCAGCTCTGTCCATCAGAAGGAAAAGACTCAGCTTCACCCCCCAGAGTGCTGGCACCAGTCCCTCCCACCAGGAAGCCTACACAAGCCCCTGGACCAATCTCAGTCACCAGGTGGCAGTCAACAGAAGCAAGGGGAACTAGGACCCTGCAGCCTGCAGCGAGGAGACCATAGACACAGTAAGGTAGACAAAGTGAGATGACAGAGAAATATGTTGCAGATGAAGGAGCAAAGTAAAAACCCACAAGACCAAGTAAATGAAGAAATAGGCAACCTATCTGAAAAAGAATTCAGAATAATGATAGTAAAGGTGATCCAAGATCTCTGATATAGAATGGGGACATGGGCCTAGAAGATTAAAAAAAAAAAAAATGTTTAACAAAGACCTAGAAGAACTAAAGAAAAAACAATCAGTGATGAACAACACAATAACTGAAATGAAAAATACACTCAAAGGAATCAATTGCTGAACAACTGAGGCAGAAGATTGGAAAAGTGAGCTGGAAAATAGAATGGAGGAAATAACTGCTGTGGAGCAGAATAAAGAAAAATATAATAAAAATAAATGAGGACAGTCTCAGAGACCTCTGGGACAACATTAAATGCACCAATATTTGAATTATAGGGGTCCCAGAAGAAGAGAAAGAGAAAGTGTTTGAGAAAATATTTGAAGACTATTGTTGAAAAGGTCCCTAATGTGGGAAAGAAAATAGTCAATCAAGTCCAGGAAATTCAGAGAGTCCCACACTGGATAAACCCAAGGAGAAACATGCTGAGACACATATTAATCAAACTATCAAAAATTAAATGCAAAGAAAAATATTTAAAGCATCAAGGGAAAAGCAACAAATAACATACAAGGGGATCCCCATAATGTCATCAGATGATTTTTCAGCAGAAACTCTGCAAGCCAGAAGGGAGTGGCAGGACATATTTAAAGTGATGAAAGGGAAAAAACCCTACAACCAAGATTACTCTACACATCAAGAATCTCTTCAGATTCCATGGAGAAATCTAAAGCTTTACAGACAAGCAAAAGCTAAGAGAATTCAGCACCAACAAATCAGTTTTACAACAAATGCTAAAGGAACTTCTCTAGGCAGGAAACACAAGAGGAGAAAAAGGCCTATAAAAACAAACCCAAAACAATTAAATAAATGGTAATAGGAAAATATATATCAATAATTACCTTAAATGTAAATGGATTAAATGCTCCAACCAAAAGACACAGACTGGCTGAATGGATACAAAAACAAAACCTTTATATATGCTGTCTACAAGAGACCCATTTCAGACATAGGGACACATACAGACTGAAAGTGAGGGGATGGAAAAAGATATTCCATGCAACTGGAAATCAAAAGAAAGCTGGTGTAGCAATACTCATATCAGACAATAGGATTTTAAAATAAAGATTATTACAAGAGACAAAGAAGGACACTGCATAATGATCAAGGGATCAGTCCCAGAAGAAAATATAACAAGTGTAAATATGTATGCACCAAACATAGGAGCACCTCCATACATACAGCAAATGTAAACAGCCATAAATGGGGAAATCAACAGTAACACTGTGATAGTGGGGGATTTTAACATTCCACTTACACCAATGGGTAGATCATCCAGACAGAAAATGAATAAGGAAACACAAGCCTTAAATGTCACAATAGACCAGATAGACTTAACTGATATTTATAGGACATTGAGTATGAAAACAGCAGAACACACTTTCCTCTCAAGTGCCCATGGAACATTCTCCAGGAGAGATCACATTTTGAGTCACAAATTGAGCCTTGATAAATTTAAGAAAATTGAAATTGTTTCAAGCATCTTTTTGGACCACAACACCATGAGATTAGAAATCAATTACAGGAAAATAAAAAAAAAAAAAAAAGTAAAATACACAAACACATGGAGGCTGAACAATATGCCACTAAATAACCAAGTGATCACTTAAGAACTCAAAGAAGAAATTTAAAAAATACCGAGAAAAAATGATTCAAAGCAGTGAAATTAGAAATGTAAAAGTAGAATTTACAACTGACACTGCAGAAGTACAAAGGATTATAAAACACTACTACAAGAAACTAGATGCCAATAACATAGATAACCTGTAAGAAATGGACAAATTCTTAGAAAATGACAGGCTCCCAAGGCTAAACCAGGAAGAAACAGAAAATATGAACAGATGAATCACAAGTAATGAAACTCAAACTATGATTAAAAATCTTCCAGCAGGTGCTGGGAACATGGCGGAAGAGTAAGAGGGGGAGATCACCTTCCTCCCCACAGATACACCAGAGGTACATCTACACGTGGAACAACTCTTACAGAACACCTACTGAAGGCTGGCAAAAGACCTCAGACCTCCCCAAAGGCAAGAAACTCCCCACGAACCTGGGTAGGGCAAAAGAAAAAAAGAAAAAACAGAGACAAAAGAATAGGGACGGGACCTGCACCAGTGGGAGGGAGCTGTGAAGGAGCAAAAGTCTCCACACACTAGGAAGCCCCTTCACGGGCAGAGACTGCGGGAGGCGGAGGAGGGAGCTTCGGAGCCGCAGAGGAGAGCACAGCAACAGGGGTGCAGAGGGGAAAGCGGAGAGATTCCCGCATAGAGGATCGGTGCCAACCGGCACTCACCAGCCCAAGAGGCTTGTCTGCTCACCCGCCGGGGCGGGCGGGGCTGCGAGCTGAGGCTCGGGTTTCGGTTTCAGATGGAGCGCAGGGAAAGGACTGGGGTTGGCGGCTTGAACATAGCCTGAAGGGGGTAGTGCACCACGGCTAGCCGGGAGGGAGTCCGGGGAAAAGTCTGCACCTGCCGGAGAGGCAAGAGACTTTTCCTTCCCTCTTTGTTTCCTGATGCGCGCGGAGAGGGGTTTAAGAGCGCTCCTTTAAGGAACTCCAGAGACCGGCGCGAGCCACAGCTAAAAGCACGGACCTCAGAGACGGGCGCGAGCCGCGGCTAAAAGCGCGGACCCCAGAAACGAGCACGAGCCGCGGCTAAAAGCACGGACCTCAGAGACAGGCGGGAGACGCTAAGACTGCTGCTACCACCACCAAGGAGCCTCTGTACGAGCACAGGTCAATATCCACACCCCTCTTCTGGGGAGCCTGCGCAGCCCGCCATTGCCAGGTTCCCGGGATCCAGTGACATCTTCCCAGGGAGAACACACGGCGGGCCTCAGGCTGGTGCAACGTCACGCCGGCCTCTGCCGCCGCAGGCCCACCCCGCTCTCCGTGACCCTCTCTCCCCTCGGCCTGAGTGCGCCAGAGCCCCTGAGTCAGAGGCTCCTTTAACCCTGTCCTGTCTGAGCAAAAATCAGACGCCCTCCAGCAACCTACACGCAGAGGCAGGGCCAAATCCAAAGCTGAGCCCCTGGGAGCTGTGAGAACAAAGAAGAGAAAGGGAAATCTCTCCCAACAGCCTCGGAAACAGCGGATTAAAGCTCCACAATCAACTTGATGTACCTGCATCTGTGGAATACATGAATAGACAGTGAATCATCCCAAATTGAGGTGGTTGACTTCGAATGCAAGATCTATGATTTTTTTTTTCCCTTTTTCCTCTTTTTGTGAATGTGTATGTGCATGCTTCTCTTTGAGATCTTGTCTGTATAGCTTTGCTTCCACCATTTGTCCTAGGGTTCTATCCGTCCATTTTTTTTTTCTTTTTCTTAAAAATTTTTTTCTTCATAATTAATTTTAATAATTCTATTATACTTTACCTTCCCTATTTCTTTCTTTCCTTCCCTCCTTTAGACAACGAATCATCCCAAGTGGAGGAGGTGGTCTTTGAAAGCAAGATTTATGATTTTTACCCCTTTACCTCTTTTCGTGAGGGTGTATGTGTAAGCTTCAGTGTAAGATTTGGCCTGTATAGCGTGGCTTCCACCGTTTGTCCTAAGGTTCTATCCGTCACTTTTTTTTTTTTCCCCTAAATAATTATGTTTTAATTCAATAACTTTATTATACTTTACTTCATTCTATCTTACTGTATCTACTTTCTGTCTTTTTCCCTTCCTTCCTTCCTTCCTTCCTTCCTCCCTTCCTTCCTTCCTTCCTCCCTCCCTCCTTTCTTTCCTTCTTGCCTTCGTTCCTTCTTTTCTTTTTCCTTCCTTCCTTCCTTCCTTCCTTCCTTCCTTCATTCCCTCCTTTCCTTCTTTCTATCTTCCTACTTCTACTAATTCTCTCTACTTTCTCTACCTTTTAATCTGAGCCGTGTGGATGAATGGTTCTTGCTGCTCCAGCCAGGAGTCAGGACTCTGCCTCTGAGGTGGGAGAGCCAACTTCAGGACACTGGTCCACAAGAGACCTCCCAGCTCCACATAATATCAAATGGTGAAAATCTCCCAGGGACCTCGACCTTAACACCAGCACACAGCTTCACTCAACGGCCAGCAAGCTACAGTGCTGGACAACCTATGCCAAACAACTAACAAAACAGGAACACAACCCCACCCATTAGCAGAGAGGCTGCCTAAAACCATAATAAGTCCACAGACACCCCAAAACACACCACCAGACATGGACCTGCCCACTAGAGAGACAAGATCCAGCTTCATCAACCACAACACAGGCACTAGCCACCTCCACCAGGAAGCATACACAACCCACTAGACCAACCTTAGCCACCGGAGACAGACAACAAAAACAACGGGAACTACGAACCTGCAGCCTGCAAAAAGGAGACCCCAAACACAGTAAGATAAGCAAAATGAGAAGACAGAAAAACACACAGCAGATGAAGGAGAAAGATAAAAATGCACCAGACCTAACAAATGAAGAGGTAATAGGCAGTCTATCTGAAAAAGAGTTCAGAATAATGATAGTAAAGATGATCCAAAATCTTGGAAATAGAATGGACAAAATGCAAGAAACAATTAACAGGTACCTAGAAGAACTAAAGACGAAAAAAGCAACGATGAACAACACAATAAATGAAATTAAAAGTACTCTAGATGGGATTAATAGCAGAATAACTGAGGCAGAAGAACGGATAAGTGACCTGGAAGATAAAATAGTGGAAATAACTACTGCAGAGCAGAATAAAGAAAAAAGAATGAAAAGAACTGAGGACAGTCTCAGAGACGTCTGGGACAACATTAAATGCACCAACATTCGAATTATAGGGGTTCCAGAAGAAGAAGAGAAAATGAAAGGGACTGAGAAAATAGTTGAAGAGATTATAGTTGAAAACTTCCCTAATATGGGAAAGGAAATAGTTAACCAAGTCCAGGAAGCGGAGAGAGTCCCATACAGGATAAACCCAAGGAGAAATATGCCAAGACACATATTAATCAAACTCTCAAAAACTAAATACAAAGAAAGCATATTAAAAGCAGCAAGGGAAAAAAAAAAAAAAAAAAAAAAAAAAAACAAATAACACACAAGGGAATCCCCATAAGGCTAACAGCTGATCTCTCAGCAGAAAGCCTGCAACCCACAAAGGAGTGGCAGGACATACTGAAAGTGATGGAGAAAAACCTGCAAGCACGATTACTCTACCCAGCAAAGATCTCATTCAGATTTGATGGAGAAATTAAAACCTTTACAGACAAGCAAAAGCTGAGAGGGTTCAGCACCACCAAACCAGCTTTACAACAACTGCTAAAGGAACTTCTGTAGACAAGAAACACAAGAGAAGGAAAAGACCTATAACAGTGAACCCAAAACAATTTAGAAAATGGGAATCGGAACATACATATTGATAATTACCTTAAATGTAAATGGACTAAATGCTCCCACCAAAAGACACAGATTGGCTGAATGGATACAAAAACAAGACCCATATATATGCTGTCTACAAGAGACCCACTTCAGACCTAGAGACACATACAGACTGAAAGTAAGGGGATGGAAAAAGATATTCCATGCAAATGGAAATCAAAAGAAAGCTGGAGTAGCAATTCTCATATCAGACAAAATAGACTTTAAAATAAAGACTATTACAAGAGATCAAGAAGGACACTAAATAATGATTAAGGGATCGATCCAAGAAGAAGATATAACAATTGTAAATATTTATGCACCTAACACAGGAGCACCTCAGTACATAAGGCAAAAACTAACAGCCATAAAAGGGGAAATCAACAGTAATACATTCATAGTAGGAGACTTCAACACCCCACTTTCACCAATGGACAGATCATCCAAAATGAAAATAAATAAGGAAACACAAGCTTTAAATGATACATTAAACAAGATGGACTTAATTGACATTTATAAGACACTCCATCCAAAAACAACAGAATACACATTTTTCTCAAATGCTCATGGAACATTCTCCAGGATAGATCATATCTTGGGTCACAAATCAAGCATTGATAAATTTAAGAAAATTGAAATTGTATCAAGTATCTTTTCTGACCACAAGGCCATGAGACTAGATATCAATTACAGGAAAAGATCTGTAAAAAATACAAACACATGGAAGCTAAAAAATACACTACTCAACAATGTAGTGATCACTGAAGAAATCAAAGAGGAAATTAAAAAATCCCTAGAAACAAATGACAATGGAGACACAATGACCCAAAACCTATGGGATGCAGCAAAAGCAGTTCTAAGAGGGAAGTTTATAGCAATACAAGCCCACCTTAAGAAGTAGGAAACATCTCGAATAAACAAACTAACCTTACACCTAAAGCAATTAGAGAAAGAAGAACAAAAAACCCCCAAAGTTAGCAGAAGGAAAGAAATCATAAAAATCAGATCAGAAATAAATGAAAAAGAAATGAAGGAAGCAATAGCAAAGATCAATAAAACTAAAACCTGGTTCTTTGAGAAGATAAACAAAATAGATAAACCATTAGCCAGACTCATCAAGAAAAAAACGGAGAAGACTCAAATAAATAGAATTAGAAAAGAAAAAGGTGAAGTAACAACTGACACTGCAGAAATAAAAATGATCATGAGAGATTACTACAAGCAACTGTATGCCAATAAAATGAACAATCTGGAAGAAATGGACACATTCTTAGAAATGCACAAACTACCAAGACTGAATCAGGAAGAAATAGGAAATATGAACAGACCAATCACAAACACTGAAATTGAAACTGTGATTAAAAATCTTCCAACAAACAAAAGCCCAGGACCATATGGCTTCACAGGCGAATTCTATCAAGTATTTAGAGAAGAGCTAACACCTATCCTTCTCAAACTCTTCCAAAACATAGCAGAGGGAAGAACACTCTGCAATCCCTTCTATGAGGTCACCATCACCTTGATACTAAAACCAGACAAGGATGTCACAAAGAAAGAAAACTACAGGCCAATATCACTGATGAACATAGATGCAAAAATCCTCAACAAAATACTAGCAAACAGAATCCAAGAGCACATCAAAAGGATCATACACCATGATCAAGTGGGGTTTATTCCAGGAATGCAAGGATTCTTCAATATATGCAAGTCTATCGATGTGATAAACCATATTAACAAATTGAAGGAGAAAAACCATATGATCATCTCAAACCAACATCATCCTCAATGGTGAAAAACTGAAAGCATTTCCACTAAGATCAGGAAGAAGACAAGGTTGCCCACTCTCACCACTCTTATTCAACATAGTTTTGGAAGTTTTAGCCACAGCAATCAGAGAAGAAAAGGAAATAAAAGGAATCCAAATCGGAAAAGAAGAAATAAAGCTGTCACTGTTTACAGGTGACATGATACTATACATAGAGAATCCTAAAGATGCTACCAGAAAACTACTAGAGCTAACCAATGAATTTGGTAAAGTAGCAGGATACAAAATTAATGCACAGAAATCTCTGGCATTCCTATATACTAGTGATGAAAAATCTGAAAGTGAAATCAAGAAAACACTGTCATTTACCATTGCACCTAAAAGAATAGAATACCTAGCAATAAACCTACCTAGGGAGAAAAAAGACCTGTATGCAGAAAATTATAAGACACTGATGAAAGAAATTAAAGACGATACAAATAGATGGAGGGATATACCATGTTCTTGGATTGGAAGAATCAACATTTTGAAAATGAATTTACTACCCAAAGCAATCTATAGATTCAATGCAATCCCTATCAAACTGCCACTGGCATTTTTCACAGAACTAGAACAAAAAAATTCACAATTTGTATGGAAACACAAAAGACCCCAAATAGCTAAAGCAATCTTGAGAGAGAAAAATTGAACTGGAGGAATCAGGTTCCCTGACTTCAGACTATACTACAAAGCTACAGTAATCAAGACAGTATGGTACCAGCACAAAAACAGAATGATAGATCAATGGAACAGAATAGAAAGCCCAGAGATAAACCCATGCACATATGGACACTTTATCTTTGGTAAATGTGGCAGGAATATACAGTGGAGAAAGGACAGCCTCTTCAATAAGTGCTGCTGTGAAATCTGGACAGGTACATGTAAAAGTATAAGCTTAGATCACTCCCTAACACCATACACAAAAATAAGCTCAAAATGGATTAAAGACCTAAATGTAAGGCCAGAAACTATCAAACTCTTGGAGGAAAACATAGGCAGAACACTCTATGACATAAACCACAGCAAGATCCTTTTTGACCCACCTCCTAGAGAAATGGAAATAAAAACAAAAATAAACAAATGGGACCTAATGAAACTCCAAAGCTTTTGTACAGCAAAGGTAACCATAAACAAGACTAAAAGACAACCCTCAGACTGGGAGCAAATTTTTGCAAATGAAGAAAATGACAAAGGATTAATCTCCAAAATTTACAAGCAGCTCATGCAACTCACTAACAAAAAAACAAACAACCCAATCCAAAAATGGGCAGAAGACCTAAATAGACATTTCTCCAAAGAAGATATGCAGAATGCCAACTAACACATGAAAGAATGCTCCACATCATTAATCATTAGAGAAATGCAAGTCAAAACTACAATGAGGTATCATCTCACACCAGTTAGAATGGCCATCATCAAAAAATCTAGAAACAATAAATGCTGGAGGGGGTGTGGAGAAAAGGGAACCCTCTTGCACTGCTGGTGGGAATGTGAATTGGTTCACCCACTATGGAGAACAGTATGGAGGTTCCTTAGAAAACTACAAATAGAACTAGCATATGACCCAGCAATCCCACTACTGGGCATATACCCTGAGAAAACCAAAATTCAAAAAGAGTCATGCACCGAAATGTTCATTACAGCTCTATTTACAATTGCCCAGAGATGGAAACAACCTAAGTGCCCATCATCAGATGAATGGATAAAGAAGATGTGGCACATATACACAATAGAATATTACTCAGCGTTAAAAAGAAACAAAATTGAGCTATTTGTAATGAGGTGGATAGACCTCGAGTCTGTCATACAGAGTGAAGTAAGTCAGAAAGAGAAAGACAAATACCGTATGCTAACACATATATATGGAATTTAAGAAAAAAAAATGTTATGAAGAACCTAGGGGTAAGACAGGAATAAAGACACAGACATACTAGAGAACAGACTTGAGGATATGGAGAGGGGGAGAGGTGAGCTATGAGAGGGTGAGGGAGGGGCATGGACATATATATATTAACAAACGTAAGGTAGATAGCTAGTGGGAAGCAGCAGCTTGGCACAGGGATATCAGCTCAGTGCTTTGTGACTGCCTGGAGTGGTGAGATAGGGAGAGAGGGAAGGAGGGAGACGCAAGAGGGAAGAAATATGTGAACGTCTGTATATATATAACTGATTCACTTTGTTATAAAGTAGAAACTGACACACCATTGTAAAGTAATTTTACCCCAATAAAGATGTTAAAAAAAAAAAAAAAAAAAGAATCTTCCAGCAAACACAAGTCCAGGATGAGATGGCTTCACAGGTGAATTCTATCATTCATTTAGAGAAGAGCTAACACATATCCTTCTCAAATGCTTCAAGAAAATTGCAGTGGGGGGAACACTCCCAAACTCATTCTACAAAGCCACCTTCACTGTGATACCAAAATCAGACAAAGATACCACAAATAAAGAAAATTACCAGCCAATATCACTGATGAACATAGATGCAAGAATCCTCAACAAAATACTAGCAAAACAAATCCAACAACACATTAAAAGGCTCATACAACAGGATCAAGTGGGATTTATCCCAGGGATGCAAGAATTCTTCAATATATGCAAATCAATCAGTGTGATACACCATATTAACAGAAGAATAAAAACCATATGATGATCTCAATATATGCAGAAAATAATTCTGACAAAATTCAACACATATTTATGATAAAAACTCTACAGAAAGTTGGCATATAGGGGACTTACCTGAATATAATAAAGGCCATATACAACAAACACACAGCAAATATCATTCTCAATAGTGAAAATCTGAAACCATTTCTGCTAACATCAGGAATAAAACAAAAGTGTCCACTCTCACCATTATTATTCAACATAGTTTTGGAAGTCCTAACCACTTTATTCAGAGAAGAAAAAGAAATAAAAAGAATCCAAATTGGAAAAGAAGAAATAAAACTGAAACCCTTTGCAGATGACATGATACTATACATAGAAAATCCTAAAGATGCTACCAGAGAGGACCTTCAAGATGGCAGAGGAGTAAGATGTGGAGATCACCTACATTCTGAGAAATACATAAAAAATACATCTACATGTGGATCAACTCCTACAGAACACCTGCTGAACACTGGCAGAAGACCTCAGACTTCCCAAAAGGCAAGAAAATCCCTACATACCTGGGTAGGGCAAAAGAAAAAACAAAAAAAACAGAGGCAACAGGATAGGGACAGGACCTGCACCTCTGAGAGGGAACTGTGAAGCAGGAAAGGTTTTCACACACTAGGAAACCCCTTTACTGGTGGAGACAGCGGATGGGTGACAGGAGTAGCTTCAGAACCACAGAGGAGAGTGCAGGAACAGGGGTGCAGTGGGCAAAGCGGAGAGATTCCCACATGGAGGATCAGTGCGAACCAGCACTCACCAGACTGAAAGGCTTGTTTGCTCATCTGCTGGGGTGGGCGGGGCTCGGAGCTGAGGTTTAGGCTTCGGTCAGATCCCAAGGAGAGGACTGGGGTTGGCGGCGTGAACACAGCCTGAAGTGGGATAGTGTGCCACAGCTAGCCGGGAGGGAGACCAGGAAAAAGTCTGGAGCTGCCTAAGTCTGGAGACCATTTTTTTGGGTGGAATGAGGAAAGGGGATTCAGAGCACTACCTAAACCAGCTTCAGAGACAGGCACAAGCCATGGCTAACAGATCAGATAACAGAGATGGGCATAAAATGCTAATACTGCTGCTGCAGCCACAAAGAATCCTTTGTTCAAGCTCAGGTCACTATCTACACATCCCCTCCCAGAAACATGTGCAGCTCCCCACTGCCAGGTTCCCATGATCCCAGGACAACTTCCCCAGAAAAACACAGGGCACAATTCAGGCTGTTGAAACATCATGCTGGTCTGTGCCACTGCAGACTCGCCCTGCATTCTGTACCCTTCCTTCTTCCCCAGCCTGAGTGGGCCACAGCCTCCTAATCAGCCACGTCTTTAACTCCCCCCATGTCTGGGAAAAGAACAGATGCCAGAGGGCGACCTACATGCAGAGACAGTGTCAAATACAAAGGTGAATTCCAGAAGCTGTGCAAGCAATGAAGAAAAAGGGAAATTTCTCCATGCAGCATCAGAAACAGAGGATTAAATCTCCACAATCAACTTGATGCACACTGCATCTGTGAAACATCTGAACAGACAACAAATTATCGCAAAATTGAGGCGGTGGACTTTGGGAAGAACTGCAGACTTGGGGTTTGCTGAATGTGACTGACAATTTTAAGATTCATATGGTTATTTTAGTTTAGGTTTTAGTGCTTGTTATCATTGGTAGATCTGTTTATTGGTTTGGTTGCTCTCTTCTTTACTTGTTATTTTTAATTTTTTAATTTAAATAATATTTTTTTTTATTTTAATAACTTTATTTTATTTATTTCTATTTTTTCTCCTTATTTTATTTTATTTTATTTATTTATTTATTTATTTATTTTTCTCCCTTTTCTTCTGAGCCATGTGGCTGACAGGGTCTTGGTGCTCCAGCCCTGTGTGAGACCTGAGCGTCTGATATGGGAGAGCCAAGTTCAGGACATTGGACCACCAGAGACCTCCTGGCTCCATGTAATATCACTCAGCAAGAGATCTCCCAGAGATCTCCACCTCAAGGTTAACACCCAGATCCACACAATGACCAGCAAGTTCCAGTGCTGGACAACCCATGCCAAACAACCAGCAAGACAAGAACAAACCCCTCCCATTAGCAGAGATGCTGCCTAAAGTCATACTAAGTTCAGAGACACCCAAAAACACATTACCAAATGTGGTCCTGCCCACCAGAAAGACAAGATCCAGCCTTACCCACCAGAACACAGGCACTAGTCCCCTCCTCAGCAGGACGCCTACACAACACACTGAAGCAACCTTAGCCACTGGGGGAAGACACCAAAAACAACAGGAATTATTAACATGAAGCCTGTGAAAAGGAGACCCCAAACACAGTAAGTTAGCAAAATAAGAAGACAGAGAAATACATAATAGATAAAGGAGCAAGAAAAAAAACCCACCAGACCAAACAAATGAAGAGGAAGTAGGCAGTCTACCTGAAAAAGAACTCAGAGTAATGATAGGAAAGATGATCCAAAATCTTGAAAATAAAATATAGAAAACACAAGAAATATTTAACAAGGACCCAGAACTAAAGAGCAAACAATGATGAAAAACACAATAAACAAAATTGAAAATTCTTTAGAAGGAATCAATAGCAGAATAACTGAGGTAGAAGAACGGATAAGTGACATGGAAGATAAAATAGTGAAAATAACCAACACTGAGCAGAATAAAAGAAAAAGAATGAAAAGAGTTGAGGACAGTCTGAGATACCTTGGGACAATATTAAATGCACAGAAATTCGAATTATAGGGGTTTCAGAAGAAGAAGAGAAAAAGAAAGGGTCGGAGAAAGTATTTCAATAGATAATAAATAGTTGAAAACTTTCATAATATGGGAAAGGAAATAGTTAATCAAGTCCAGGAAACACAGAGAGTCCCATAAAGGATAAATCCAAGGAGAAACACAACAAGACACATATTAGTCAAACTATCAGAGTTAAAAACAAAGAAAAAAAATATTAAAAGCAGCAAGGGAAAAGCAACAAACAACATACAAGGGAATCCCCATAAGGTTAATAGCTGATCATTAAGCAGAAACTCTGAAAGCCAGAAGGGAGTGGCAGTACATATTTAAACTGATGAAAGGGAAAAACCTACAACTAAAATTACTCTACCCAGTAAAGATCTCATTCATATTTGACAGAGAAAGTTAAAACTTTATGGACAAGCAAAAGCTAAGAGGATTCAGCATCACCAAACCAGCTTTATAACTAATGCTAAAGGAACTTCTCTAGGCAGGAAACACAGGAAAAGGAAACAACCTACATTAACAAACTCAAAACAATTAAGAAAATGGTAATATGAACATACATATTGATAATTACCTTAAATGAAAATGGATTAAATGCTCCAACCAAAAGATATAGACTGGCTGAATGTATGCAAAAACCAAGACAAATATATGTGTTCTTTACAAGACCCACTTCAGACCCAGGGACACATACAGACTGAAAATGAGGGGATGGAAAAAGATATTCCATGCAAATGGAAATCAAAAGAAAGCTGGAGTAGCAATTCTCATATCAGACAAAATAGACTTTAAAATAAAGACTATTAGAAGAGACAAGGAAGGACACTACATAATGATCAAGGGATCAATTCAAGAGAAGATATAACAATTGTAAATATTTATGCACCCAACATAGGAACACCTCAATATATAAGACAAATGCTAATAGCCATAAAATGGGAAATCGACAGTAACACAATGACAGTAGGGGACTTCACCACCACACTTTCACCAATGGACAGATCATCTGAAAGGGAAGTAGATAAGGAAACATAATTTTTAAATGATACATTAAAAAAGTTGGACTTAATTGATATTTATAGGAAATTCCATCCAAAAACAACAGAATACACTTTCTTCTCAAGATCTCATGGAACATTCTCCAGGATAGCTCATATCTTGGGTAACAAATCAAGCCCTGGTAAATTAAAAAAAAAAATTGAAATTGTATCAATACCTTTTCTGACCGCAATGCTATGAGACTATATATAAATTACAGGAAAAAAATCTGTAAAATATATAGGCACATAGGGGCTAAACTATACACTATTAACTAACCAAGAGATCACTGAAGAAATCAAAGTAGAAATCAGATAATACCTAGAAACAGATGACAATGAAAACATGATGACCCAAAACTATGGGAAGCAGCAAAAGCAGTTCTAAGAGGGAAGCGTATAGCAGTAAAATCCTACCTCAAGAAACAAGAAAAATCTCAAACAACCTAGCCTTACACCTAAAGCAGTTAGAGAAAGAAGAACAAAAAGAGAAGCTGAAGATAGCAGAAGGAAAGAAATCATAAAGTTCAGATCAGAAATAAATGGAAAAGAAATGAAGGAAATGGTAGCAAAGATCAATAAAAATATAAGCTAGTTATTTGAGAAGATAAACAAAAGTGATAAACCATTAGCCAGACTCATCAAGAAAAAAGGGAGAAGATTCAAACCAATGGAGTTAGAAATGAAAAAGGAGAAGTACCAACTGACACTGCAAAAATACAAAAGATCATGAGAGATTAATACAAGAAATGATACACCAATAAAATAGACAACCTGGAAGAAATGGACTAATTCATAGAAAAGCACAACCTTCCTAGACTGAACCAGGATGAAATAGAAAATATAAACATACCAATCACAAGTACTGAAATCGAAATTGGGATTAAAAGTCTTACAACAAACAAAACCTAGGACCAGATGGATTCACAGACAAATTCTATCAAACATTGGGAGAAGAGCTAAGACCTATCCTTCTCAAACTCTTCACAAATATAGCAGAGGGAGGAGTACTCCCAAACCCGTTTAACAAGACCACCATCACCCTGATACAAAAACTATACAAAGATGTCACAATAAAAGAAAACTACAGGCCAATATCACTGATGAACATAGAAGCAAAAATCCTCAACATTTTAAATACTAGCAAAGAGAATCCAGCATGACATTAAAAGGATCATACACCATGGTCAAGTCAGGTATATCCCAGGAACACAAGGATTCTTCAACATATGCAAATCAATCAATGTGATACACTATATTAACAAACTGAGGATAAAAACCATATGATAGTCTTAGTAGATGTAGAGAAAGCTTTCAACAAAATTCAACACCCATTTATGATAAACACTATCTAGAAAGTAGGCATAGATTGAACTTACCTCAACATAATAAAGGCCATATATGACAAACCCACAGCCAACATTGCTCTCAAAGGTGAAAAATTGAAAACTTTTCCTCTAATATCAGGAACAAGACAAGAGTGCCCCCTCTTACCACTAGCACTCAACATAGTTTTGGAAGTTTTATCCACAGAAATCAGAGAAGAAAAAGAAATAAAAGGAATCCAAATTGGAAAATAAGAATTAAAACTGTCACTCTTTGCAGATAACATGATACCATAGAGAATCCTAAAGATGCTACCATAAAACTACGAGAGCTAATCAATGAATTTGGTAAAGTAGCAGGATACAAAATTAATGTACAGAAATCTCTTGCATTCCTATACACTAATGATGAAAACTCTGAAAGAAAAAATTAAGGAAACACTCCCGTTTACCATTGCAACAACAAAAAAAGTAACATACTTAGGAATAAACCTACCTAAGGAGACAAAATACATGTATGAAGAAAACCATAAGACACTGATGAAAGAAATTAAAGATGATGCAAACAGATGGAGAGATATACCATGTTCTTGTATTGGAAGAATCAACATTGTGAAAATGACTGTACTACCCAAAGCAAGCTACAGATTCAACACAATCCCGATCAAACTACCAATGAAATTTTTCACAGTACTAGAACAAAAAATTTTGCAATTTGTATGGAAACAATGAAGACAGCAAGTAGCCAAAGCAATCTTGAGGAAGAAAAATGGAGCTGGAGGGATCAGGCTCACAGACTACAGACTATACCACAAAGCTACAGTAATCAAGACAATATGGTACTGGCACAAAAACAGAAATATAGATCAATGGAGCAGGATAGAAAGCCCAGAGAGAAACCCATGCATATATAGTCACTTTATCTTTAATTTAAGAGGCAAGAATATACAATGGAGAAAAGACAGCCTCTTCAGTAAGTGGTGTTAGGAAAATTGGACAATTACATCTAAAAGACTAAAATTAGAACACTCCCTAACACCATACACAGAAATAAACTCAGAATAGATTAAAGACCTAAATGTAAGGCCAGATACTAGAAAACTCTTAGAGGAAAACATAAACAAAAGAGTCTTTCAGGTAATTTGCAGCAAGATCTTTTTTGACCCACACCCTAGAGTAATGAAAATAAAAACAAAAATAAACAAATGGGACCTAATTAAACTTATAGCTTTTGCACAGCAAAGGAAACTATAAACAAGATGAAAAGATAGCCCACAGAATGGGAGAAAATATTTGCAAATGACAAAGGATTAAACTCCAAAATATAAAAATATCTCATGCAGCTCAAAATCAATAAAACAAACAACCCAATGAAAAAATGGCAGAAGGCCTAACTGGACATATCTCCAAAGAAGACACAGAGATGGCCAACAAACTTATGAAAAGCTGCTCAACATTCCTAATTATTAGAGAAATGCAAATTAATCCTACAGTGATGTATCAGCTCACATTGGTCAGAATGGCCATCATCAAAAAATGTACAAAGAGTAAATGCTGGACAGGATGTGGAGAAAATGGAACCCTCTTACACTGTTGCAGGGAATGTAATTTTATACAGCCATTATAGAGAACATTATGGAGGTCCCTTAAAAATCTAAAAATAGAACTAACATATGACCCAGCAATCCCACTACTGGGCATATATCCAGATAAAACCATAATTCAAAATGACATATGCACCTCAATATTCATTGCAGCACTATTTACTAAGCCAGGTCATGGAAGCAACCTAATTATCTATCAACAGAGGAATGGATAAAGAAGAGGTGGTATATATACACACACACACACACACACACACACACACACGCAATGGAATATTACCCAGCCATAAAAAGGAACAAAATTGTGTCATTTGCAGAGCCTTGTATGGACCTAGAGACTGTCAGAGTGAGGTAAGTCAGGAAGAGAAAAAGAAATATCATATATTAACACATATGTGGAATCTAGAAAAAATGTATAGATGATCTTATTTGCAAAGCAAAAATAGAGACACAGACATAGAGAACAAACAATGGACACCAAGGTGGGAAGTGGGGGTGGTGGTGGCATGATTTGGGAGATTGGGTTTGACATATATACACTAGTATGTATAAACTAGATAACTAATGAGAACCTACTGTATAGAACAGGGAACTCTACTCAGTATTCTGTTGTGACCTAAATGGGAAGGAAATCCAAAAAAGAGGGGATATATTTATGGCTGATTCACTTTGCTGTATAGTAGAAACTAACACAACATTGTAAAGCAACTATACTCCAATAAAAATTAATTAAATATAGCTTCAAACAATATAAACTCAAGAAGCCCATTCCCTGTTTCATCACAATCAAAAAGTTTAAATAGAAGAAGGTAATCCTGAATATAACCAAGAGAATATAAAGCATTATTTACAGAGGAACAGTGTGACTGTAGGTAGGTCACAAGAAATTGGAAACAATGGCTAATCTACAGAAAGAAAAGAACATTAATGTAGAATTATATATCCAGTAGAAATAACTTTTAGGAAAGAAGATGAAATAAAGACATTCCCAGATGATGGAAAAATAAAATAATTTGTTGCCAATAGACATGTTCTAAAAATTACTAAAGGAAGTTGCTCAGATGGGACTTAAATGATAAGTAGGAAGTATTGTGCAACATCAGAATGAAGGATGATCAGCAAAGATGGTAACTATCTGGATATATAAAATAAATTATTCTCTTTTAAACTTCTTAAATTATATTCCTTAGTTGTAATCAAAATCTATAACTATCTAATATAACTATTTAAATAACTATCTACTCTATATTGCAGGTCTAGTCAGAGACTTGTAGATGTCTTTCTTCACTTCCGGGATTTAATTCTCTGCCTGGCTTTTGTCCTTCCTAGATGCAGAAAGAGTGATGACCAACAATTGACTACATTTTATGCAGCCCTGGTATAAAGCAGTGGTGCTGACTCAGAACACATCCCACGTGAAGCATTTGTAGCCCCATTTTCCTTCTGAAATCAAACCTCTCTTAGTCATTTGAATCTGGGTCCATTTGGCCCATGGATTCAGGAACAATCCCTTCTTCCTATTTAGGCTTACCCGGTAGGCCTTCTTGCTTTCCTCAGCTTGAGTCACATTAGACAGGCTTCTTCTTACCTCTAGGCCCTGACTCTCTCTCATATGGCCCTTACAGAATCCAGATGGCCTAATATAGAGGGCCCTTCCTCTCTTTTCTTAAAAGCATTTACTTCAGAAAACGTGTTCCTGTAAATTCTTTATATGTCCCTTTGAAATGTAAGTACTTTTAAAAGCCTCTTGAAAATGTCACAGTCCAGGACAATGTTCCTCAAGTAGTTGGGAGCCAAGCCCTTGAAATTCAGCCACTGAGGAATCTATTCTCATCTCCCAGTCTGTGTGGGAGATAGAATTTATGAGTTTGATGTACTCCTCACCGCAAGTTCTAAGACTATCTCCTGTCTTAAAGCTACAAGAAAATTGCTTTCCCTTTGGGTAAGGCCACTTAACCAACACAGAAGGCCCAGAATGCACCTACCCGAACCCCAGGGAGCATTCCCCAGCCCTTTGTTTTAGCAGAGTTGAGTTCAGACAACATTTTGATTTCTCTCCCCTATTGCCAATAATAGTTTTCCTTGCCTGTTTAACTTTGTCCAGTGCAATTTTTGCTTTGACAAATCCCAAGGATATTTTTTTGTAACTCAGATATGTTTTACTTTATCATTTTCATAGATTTCATGTATTTGGCAGAGATTTATGGATGAACGTACTTGTCCAAAAGTTCTCAATTTTTCATTGTAGACTATAAATTTTAAGGCATATTATTAAAACTCAGGTAACTTACATACATTTTTTTACTTTATTTATTAAGGAAATATTTCAAGTTCAACTTCTTTAGGAGATATTTCTTCAAGAGCACAGCACAAATCATCAAATGTGAGACAGCCCAGAATAAAATGAATTGTTGTGAATAGGCCTCTGCAATGGAAATGAAGTTTGATAGTTGGTTAAGAGTTTCTCATGTGATCTATGAGTCATTCAATGCTCTCAGTTTGTTTCCATGGAAGGAAAACTGGTGTTAAAATAAAGATCATTACTCATCCACCCTCACTGAAAAAAAGTTATTGGATTCCATTTCCCCTGGGGTAGGAAATAGACTAATCAACGAATCAGATATTCTTTTACTCCACAGTATGAAATTAGTGACATATGTTTTCCAAAAGACAATGCATTTGTTTTTCAAACATTTTACCAACAGTATCATGATTTTTTTTTTTTTATTAATTGTAGGATTGTAACAGATTTCCTAAGTTATCTTGACACAGCTCATAAAGCAGTGAGAGGAAATATTAGCTTTTTGTGTTCCTTATCTGTGGGAGTCTCTTATCTCAAATATTGTTATCTGAAGACAGAAAAGAAAAATTAACAGGATGTTTATCTTGAGATGTGTGTTCAGTTCTCTTCAACTCATCCTAATTTTCAAATCAATAGACTAATTGCAGCAGTGTGTGTTCTTGAGATAGTTTTAAACATTTTACATTGAAATCAACATGGATAAGAATTCAAAATTCACATTAAATTTAAACATAGTACAGCAGATTTTGTTGAATCTTGAGTTTAGGATGGGTATTCTTCAGCAAATTTCCCAAATTTACCCTGGGGAAAAGGTGCCAAGAAAGCACTTGAACTGATACGTGCTACCTGGGGCTGTTCTGTCTACCTGTTTAAGTTTGAAGAAGGGCAGGTGGGCATTTTAATAAGTTCTCTTAATATTGATTTGCCATATTTTTTTTTTTTTTAGTATACAACCAATCTTTAATATGAGGTATTTGAAAACCTAGTTAAGTAGTGCAAAAGGCACAAAATATAATTGATTATCAGTAAGTGATGGCTTGTTTCTCAGAAGACGTCAAGGAAATACTGATTGTTAACCAGAACTATGTTATGGATTTTAGTGTATTTTTAACTATCATTTAATTATATAAATGAAACTATATTCATTTACCAAATGGGACTAAGCAGTTGATATTTACATAACTTCTTGATTAAGTGCTCTTCTTCACAAACAAAATAAATATACTTGTCCATGTCCTTTGAAATGTAAAAAGAATTATGTGGTGAGAATATGAACTTGGGATTCAGGACTAGCTGGGTTTGAGTCCACGCCTGACACTTGGAAGATGTAGACCTTGTGCAAGTCCCTCATTCCACTGATCTTCAAAGTCTAAAGTTGGTAAAGTGGGAATAATATCTCCTTACAATATCTCATCATAGAAGACATGATCTAATCAGTACAGTCAGCCTAGCACTGGGCCTGACCCATAGTAGAATTTCAATAAAAGTTAGCCTGATTTTTCTCATTTATGGATAATTTACTCTATGGGAGAAAAATAAATTTACTTTCATATTTCACACTGTCACTGAACACAAGTTCATGTGCCTGACACAGAGTGGGGCCAAACAAACCATAACCTTGGTGTTGGAGCAGAGAAAGGTTTATTGCATGGCCATGCCAGGAGATGGGTGGCTTGTGCCCCAAACCCTTGAATTCCCAAAGGATTTCATCAAAGTATTCTTAAAAGCAAGATGAGGGAGAGGCATGGTTGTTTGTCGGAAGCTTCTTGGTACAAGTGTCGTTTGTTTTTGCATCTTTCCAGGTAGTTGAGGTCACAATGTTCCTGTAATCCTCCAACATGACAAATGTTATTCTATGTTCTGCAATGTTTTACCTCTATATGAATGGAAAAGTGTTATATCCTTAAAGGTTAGAGCCTTAAGAATGGGTTATCCTGCATATTTCAGGCTATAGGCATTCTTAACTTGTAGCAAAAGCAGTACAGCAAGTCCCCTACATACAAACCTTCAAGTTACAAACTTTCAAAGATAGGAACTTGTGTTTGCACGTCCAATCAAATAAGTTAGTTCATGTGTCTGGCATATATTGTCATGTGTGTGCATCCTCTACAGGTGGTTGTGCTTTTGTGTACTTTACTATACAGTACTGTATAGAGTACAGTAGTACAGCATCTTTATTTCAAGCCCAAGAAGTCCAGAAGCAAGCATAAAAGCACCAGTGATGGAGCTGGTACTGCTAAGAAGTGCCAAGCGATAACGATGGAAACAAAAGTGAAAATAATTGAGAGTGAAGCCAGTTGAAAAGATGGTAGGTGTCACTCATTCTTATAACATGAATTGTTCAACCATTGGCATGATTCTAATGAACAAGGACAAGATCATGGAACATGTGAAGTATGCTGTGCCGATGACATCGACAATAATATTGAAGAAGTGTGGAAAAGTGATGGAGGAGATGGTGAAACTTCTTGGTGTGTGGATGCAGGAGCAACATCAGTGCTGAGTCCTGCTCAGTTTAATGCTGATTCAAGAGAAAGCTAAGAGCCTTTATGAAGACTTGAAGAAGAAACACAGTGAAGAATCAGAAGGTGCATTTTTAATGCCAGCCATGGCTGGTTCATCAGTTCAAGGCTAGAGCCAACCTTCACAAAGTAAAAGTAAGTGGAGAGGCAGTGAGTTCAGATATGTTAGCTGCCTGGGAATTTCATGAAACACTTTGAGAAATTATTGATGAAAGTTCATATTTACCCAAGCAGGTTTTTAATGTGGATGAGACACAGCTGTACTGGAAGAAGATGCCAGACTGAAGTTACATCAGTAAGGAGGAAAAGTTGATGCCGGGCTGTAAAGAAGCAAAGAATAGGATAACTCTATTGTTTGGTAGCAATGTTTCCAGCGATATGAAGCTGCATCCTCTCAGTTTATCATTCAGAGAACCCAAAAGCCCTTAAAAACATAGCTAAGTGCTCTCTTCCTGTTGTGTGGAAGAGTAACTGCAAAGCCTGGGTTACACAAGCCATTTTCCAGAACTGTTTTTTCCACCACTTTACATCAGAGGTAGAGAAATATTGCTTGGACAAGGTCATCCCATTCCACATTCTTTTGCTGCTCAACAATGCTCCAGGCCACCCCCCATTCATGGATGATTTTCATCCCAATGTCAAAGTAGTGCATCTGTCACCAAATACTACATCACTCATCCAACCTATAAACCAGGGAGTTATAGTGATTTTCAAGAAATATTTACATCACACTTTTCAACAGGCATGAGTGACAAATCAGGAACAACCTTGTGACAATTTTGGAAGGACTATAGCATCTACAAGGCCATAAAGGACATTGACTTTGCTTGGCATGATGTTACGGCCATCACCAGGAATGGGGTTTAGAATAAACTTTGCCTGCAGTTTGTTCACAATTTTCATGGATTTGAGAAGGCAGATGAGGAGTACAAAGAGGTCTTCTGCAACTTAGTGACCCTCAACGAGAAGCTGGAGCTAGATCTGCAAGAGAATTTCATTTAATTCCTCGCTGTGTAACATGAGTAGCTTACTAATGAAGACCTGATGGAATTGGAGGCCCAGAGAAAGGATGAAGAGAGACAAGAGGAAGAAGTAACTGAAGAATTGAAGAGATTCACACTGCAGGAAATGGCAAGGGTATTTTCTTTATTTGAGGAGGCACTGTTAGTTTTTGAGGCACAGGACCTGAACATAGAACAGTACATGAAGTTTGCAGCAGCCGTTCAGAATGCAATCCAGTGCTACCATGTCATCTACGATGAGAACAAAAAGGGCACTACCCCAACATCACTGGATCATTTTTTTCAAGAATGTAGATAGAATTGAACCCAGCAAAGAACCAGAACCTGTGCCATCAACATCAGGCATGAGTGAAATTGCAGCTTGCCTTCTGTCCCTATTGCTGACAATCCTTCAGCTCTACCATCTCCCACCTCCTCTCCCTCGTCCAGTCAGTAACTCTTCTTTCTTGTTTACTTGATGCCAGCCCCTGTGTGCCGGGTATTGTACTGGACTACTGTACTCTTTAAGGTACTGTACTGTAAGGTTAAAAATGTTTTCTTTATTTTTTGTGTTTGTTTTTTATGTATTATTTGTGTGAAAAGTATTATAAACTTATTACAGTACAGTACTCTATAATTGATTGTGTTAGATCGGTACCTAGGCTAACTTTGTTGGATTTACAAATGAATTGAACTTATGAACACACTCTCAGAATGGACCTCGTTCATATGTAGGGGACTTACTGTAGAATAAAAGGTTAAAGAAAAAGATCCCGTATAGAGTCAGATTTGTTCATCCCTATTACAATACTATTCATTGCTTGCTTTAACATGGTGACCAACAGAAAATCTGGACATATATTTCTTAAACTGGTCTAAGCAGCACAGTATCCCATGAACTGTTCCTGGGTTCTTTGAGGGGCTCCCTTGATCAGATAATTTCACAATGTGCTGAATATTATATATTTCCCTGTTGGAGAACTCTATGCATACGAGTGTATTATAGGTTTTGAAATGTCCTGGAGTTAAAAAAACAACAATAACAACAACAACAAAAAGCACAAAAAACATAGAATTTTTCAACTTTATATGATTATGCATATTATTTTAGCAAAGTCTATTAAAATAGTGCTGATAGTTCTTTCTCCCATCTTAGGGAAAAGTATAAAGAGATGTTCCATGTGAATTGAGTTTGGAGAGAACTTGCAGGTGGACGATCAAATCCAGCACATGAAGGGAGGAAATAAAGAGAAAGTTGAAACAAGTCAACATGGAACTTTCAGCCAGGAAACAAATACTATGCATTATTTATTGTATTAGTTTTCTATATGTTGTATGACAAACTACCACAGACTTGGCAGCTTAAAGTTATACTCATTTATTATCTCAGACGTTCTATCAGTCAGGAGTGTGGGTACATACAGGCTTAGCTGTGTCCTCTATTGGAATATCACAAGGCTGTAACCAAGGTGTGGGCCACTTCTGGGTTCTGATCTGAAGCTTGACCAGGGAAGGGCCTGCTTCTTCATTCTCTGAGTGAAGAACAGATGCCCTCCAGCGACCTACACGCAGAGGCGGGGCCAAATCCAAAGCTGAACCCCCGGAGCTATGCAAACAAAGAAGAGAAAGGGAAAACTCTCCCAGCAGCCTCAGGAGCAGCGGATTAAAGATCCACAAACAACTTGACGTACCCTGCATCTGTGGAATACATGAATAGACAACAAATCATCCCAAATTGAGGAGGTGGACTTTGAGAGCAAGATTTATGATTGTTCCCCTTTTCCTCTTTTTGTGAGTGTGTATGTGTATGCTTCTGTGTGAGATATTGTCTGTATAGCTTTTTTTCTTTAAACATCTTTATTGGAGTATAATTGCTCTCCAATGGTGTGTTAGTTTCTGCTTTATAACAAACTGACTCAGTTATACATATACATATGTTCCCATATCTCTTCCCTCTTGCGTCTCCCTCCCTCCCACCCTCCACATACCACCCCTCCAGGTGGTCACAAAGCACCAAGCTGATCTCCCTGTGCTATGCAGCTGCCTCCCACTAGCTATCTACCTTATGTTTGCTGGTGTATATATGTCCATGCCTCTATCTCGCTTTGCCACAGCTTACCCTTCCTCCTCCCCGTATCCTCAAGTCCATTCTCTAGTAAGGCTGTGTCTTTATTCCTGTCTTACCCCTAGGTTCTTCATGATATTTTTTTCTTAAATTCCATATATATGTGTTAGCATACAGTATTTGTCTTTCTCTTTCTGACTTACTTCATTCTGTATGACAGATTCTAGGTCTATCCACCTCACTACAAATAACTCAATTTCATCTCCTTTTATGACTGAGTAATATTCCATTGTATATATATGTCACATCTTCTTTATCCATTCATCCAATGCTGGAAACTTATGCCATTTCCATCAATGGGCTATTGTAAATAGAGCTGCAATGAACATTTTTGTACATGATTCTTTTTGAATTATGGTTTTCTCAGGGTATATGCCCAGTAGTGGGATTGCTGGGTCATATGGTAGTTCCATTTGTAGTATTTTAAGGAACATCCATACGGTTCTCCATAGTGGCTGTACCAATTCACATTCCCACCAGCAATGCAAGAGTGTTCCCTTTTCTCCACACCCTCTCCAGCATTTAATGTTTCTAGATTTTTTGATGATGGCCATTCTGACTGGTGTGAGATGATATCTCATTGTAGTATTTTTGTTTTGTTTTGTTTTGTTTGTTACTTGTGGTACACGGGCCTCTCACTGTTGTGGCCTCTCCTGTTGAGGAGCACAGGCTCCGGACACGCAGGCTCAGCGGCCATGGCTCATGGGCCCAACCGTTCCGCAGCATGTGGGATCTTCCTGGACCGGGGCACAAACCTATATCCCCTGCATCAGCAGGCGGACTGTCAACCACTGTGCCACCAGGAAGGCCTCATTTTAGTTTTGATTTGCATTTCTCTAATGATTAATGATGTTGAGCATTCTTTCATGTGTTTGCTGGCAGTCTGTATATCTTCTTTGGAGAAATGTCTATTTAGGTCTTCTGCCCATTTTTGGATTGGGTTCTTTTTTTTTTTTTTTCTTGTTTAGCTGCATGAGCTACTTATAAATTTTGGAGATTAATCCTTTGTCAGTTGCTTCATTTGCAAATATTCTCTCCCATTCTAAGGGTTGTCTTTTGGTCTTGTTTATGGTTTCCTTTGCTGTGCAAAAGCTTTGAAGTTTCATTAGGTCCCATTTGTTTATTTTTGTTTTTATTTCCATTGCTCTAGGAGGTGGGTCAAAAAGGATCTTGCTGTGATTTATGTCATAGAGTGTTCAGCCTATGTTTTCCTCTAAGAGTTTGATAGTTTCTGGCCTTACATTTAGGTCATTAATCCATTTTGAGCTTATTTTTGTGTATGGTGTTAGGGAGTGATCTAATCTTATACTTTTACATGTACCTGTCCAGTTTTCCCAGCACCACTTATTGAAGAGGCTGACCGTTCTCCACTGTACTTTCCTGCCTCCTTTATCAAAGATAAGGTGAGCATATGTATGTGGGTTCTCTGGGCTTTCTATCCTGTTCCAAGGATCTATATGCCTGTTTTTGTGCCAGTACCAAACTGTCTGATTACTGTAGTTTTGTAGTACAGTCTGAAATCAGGGAGCCTGATTCCTCCAGCTCCATTTTTCATTCTCAAGATTGCTTTTGCTGTTCGGGGTCTTTTATGTTTCCATACAAATTGTGAAATTTTTTGTTCTAGTTCTGTGAAAAATGCCAGTGGTAGTTTGATAGGGATTGCATTGAATCTGTAGATTGCTTTGGGTAGTAGAGTCATTTTCACAATGTAGATTCTTCCAATCCAAGAACATGGTATATCTCTCCATTTATTTGTATCATCTTTAATTTCTTTCATCAGTGTCTTATAATTTTCTGCATACAAGTCTTTTGTCTCCTTAGGTAGGTTTATTCTAGATATTTTATTCTTTTTGTTGCAATGGTAAATGAGAGTGTTTTCTTGATTTTACTTTCAGATTTCTCATCATTAGTGTATAGGAATGCCAGAGATTTCTGGACATTAATTTTGTATCCTGCTACTTTACCGAATTCATTGATTAGCTCTAGTCATTTTCTGGTAGCATCTTTAGGATCTCTATGTATAGTATCATATCATCTGCAAACAGTGACAGCTTTACTTCTTTTCCAATTTGGATTCCTTTTATTTCCTTTTCTTCTCTGATTGCTGTGGCTAAAACTTCCAAAACTATGTTGAATAAGAGTGGTGAGAGTGGGCAACCTTGTCTTGTTCCTGATCTTAGTGGAAATGCTTTCAGTTTTTCACCATTGAGTATGATGTTGGCTGTGAGCTTGTCATATATGGCCTTTATTATGTTGAGGAAAGTTCCCTCTATGCCTACTTTCTGTAGGGTTTTTATCATAAGTGGGTGTTGAATTTTGTCAAAAGTTTTTCTGCATCTATTGAGATGATCATATGTTTTTTCTCCTTCAATTAGTTAATATGGTTTATCACATTGATAGATTTGCGGATGTTGAAGGATCCTTGCATTCCTGGAATAAACCTGACTTGACCATGGCGTATGATCCTTTTAATGTGCTGTTGGATTCTGTTTGCTAATATTTTGTTAAGGATTTTTGCAACTCTCCTCATCAGTGATATTGGCCTGTAGTTTTCTTTCTTTGTGTCATCCTTGTCTGTTTTTGGTAACACAGTGATGGTGGCCTCATAGAATGAGTTTGGGAGTATTCCTCCCTCTGGTATATTTTGGAAGAGTTTGAGAAGGACAGGTTTTAGCTCTTCTCTAAGTGTTTGACAGAATTCGCCTGTGAAGCCACTTGGTCCTGGGCTTTTGTTTGCTGGAAGATTTTTAATCACAGTTTCAATTTCAGTGCTTGTGATTGTTCTGTTCATATTTTCTATTTCTTCCTGATTCAGTCTTGGCACATTGCATATTTGTAAGCATTTGTCCATTTCTTCCAGGTTGTCCATTTTATTGGCATAGAGTTACTTGTAGTAATCTCTCATGATCTTTTGTATTTCTGCCGTGTCAGTTGTTACTTCTCCTTTTTCATTTCTAATTCTATTGATTTGAGTCTTCTCCCTCTTTTTCTTTATGATTCTGGCTAATGGTTTATCAATTTTGTTTATCATTGCAAAGAACTAGCTTTTAGTTTTATTGGTCTTTGTTATCATTTCCTTCATTTCCTTTTCATTTATTTCTGACCTGATTTTTATTTCTTTCCTTCTGCTAATTTTTGGGATTTTTGCTCTCCTTTCTCTAATTGCTTTAGGTGCAAGTTTAGGTTGTTTATTTGAGCTGTTTCTTGCTTCTTAAGGTAGGATAGTATTGCTATAAACTTCCCTCTTAGAACTGCTTTTGTTGAATCCCATAGGTTTTGGGTCATCGTGTCTCCATTATTATTTGTTTCTAAGTATTATTTTATTTCCTCTTTGATTTCTTCAGTGATCAATTTGCTATTAAGTAGTGTATTGTTCAGCCTCCATTTGTTTGCATTTTTACAGATCTTTTCCTGTAATTGATATGTAGTCTCATAGCATTGTGGTCTAAAATATACTTGACACAATTTCAATTTTCTTAAATTTAACAAGGCTTGATTTGTGACCCAAGATATGATCTATCCTGGAGAATGTTCCAAGAACACTTGAGAAAAATGTGTATTCTGTTGTTTTTAGATGGAATGTCCTATAAATATCAATTAAGTCCATCTTGTTTAATGTATCATTTAAAGTTTGTGTCTCATTATTTATTTTGATTTTGGAGGATCTGTTCATTGGTGAAAGTGGGGTGTTAAAGTTCCCTACTATGAATGTGTAACTGTCAATTTCTCCTTTTATGGCTGTTAGTATTTGCATTATGTATTTCGGTCCTCCTGTGTTGGGTGCATAAATATTTACAATTGTTATATCTTCTTCTTGGGTCAATTCCTTGATCATTATGTAGTGTCCTTCTTTGTCTCTTCTAATAGTCTTTATTTTAAAGTTTATTTTTTCTGATATGAGAATTGCTACTCTAGCTTTCTTTTGTTTTCCATTTGCATGGAATATCATTTTCCATCCCCATACTTTCAGTCTGTATGTTTCTGTAGGTTTGAAAGTGGGTCTCTTGTAGACAGCCTATATATGGGTCTTGTTTTTGTATCCATTCAGCCAATCTGTGCCTTTTGATGGGAGCATTTAATCCATTTACATTTAAGGTAATTATCAATATGTATGTTTTCTATTCCTATTTTCTTAATTGTTTTGGGTTCATTATTGTAGGTCTTTTCCTTCTCGTGTTTCTTGCCTAGAGAAGTTCCTTTAGCAATTATTGTAAAGCTGGTTTGGTGATGCTGAAATCTCTCAGCTTTTGCTTGTCTGTAAATATTTTAATTTCTCCATCAAACCTCAATGAGATCCTTGCTGGTTAGAGTAATCTTGGTTGCAGGTTTTTCTCCTTCATAACTTTAAATATGTCCTGCCAGTCCCTTCTGGCTTGCAGAGTTTCTGCTGAAAGATCAGCTGTTAACCTTTGGGGATTCCCTTTTGTGTTATTTGTTGTTTTTCCCTTTCTGCTTTTAACATGTTTTCTTTGTATTTAATTTTTGACAGTTTGATTAATGTGTGTCTTGGTGTATTTCTCCTTGGATTTATCCTGTATGGGACTCTCTGTGCTTTGTGGACTTGGTTATTTCCTTTACCATATTAGGGCACTTTTCAACTATAATCTCTTTAAATATTACCTCAGTCCCTTTCTTTTTCTCTTCTTCTTCTAGAACTCCTATAATATGAATGTTGGTGTGTTTAGTGTTGTCCCAGATGTCTCTGAGACTGTCCTCATGTCTTTTCATTCTTTTTTCTTTATTCTGCTCTGCGATAGTTATTTTCACTATTTTATCTTCCAGGTCACTTATCCATTCTTCTGCCTCAGTTATTCTGCTATTGATCCAATCTAGAGTATTTTTAATTTCATTTATTGTGTTGTTCATTGTTGTTTTTTTTTCATCTTTAGTTCTTCTATGTGCTTGTTAAATGTTCTTGCAGTTTGTCTATTTTATTTCCAAGATTTTGGATCATCTTTACTCTCATTATTTTGAATTATTTTTCAGGTAGCCTGCCTATTTCCTCTTCATTTGTTAGGTCTGGTGCATTTTTATCTTGCTCCTTCATCTGCTGTGTGTTTTCCTGTTTTCTCATTTTGCTTATCTTACTGTGTTTGGGATCTGCTTTTTGCAGGCTGCAGGTTCATAGTTTCCATTGTTTTTGGTGTCTGTCCCCAATGGCTAAGGTTGGTTCAGTGGGTTGTGTAGGCTTCCTGGTGGAGGGAACTAGTGCCTGTGTTCTGGTGGATTAGGCTGGATCTTCTTTTTCTGGTGGGCAGGTCCATTTCTGGTGGTGTGTTTTTGTGTGTCTGTGGACTTATTATGATTTTAGGCAGCCTCTCTGCTAATGGGTGGGTTTGTGTTCCTGTCTTGCTTGTTGTTTGGCATAGGGTGTCCAGCACTGTAACATGCTGGTCATTGAGTGGAGCTGGGTGCTGGTGTTGAGATGGAGATCTCTGGGAGATTTTCACTGTTTGATATTATGTGGAGCTAGGAGTTCTCTTGTTGACCAGTGTCCTGAAGTTGGCTCTCCCACCTCAGAGGCAGAGCAGTGACTCCTGGCTGCAGCACCAAGAGCCTTTCATCCACATGGCTCAGAATAAAAGGGAGAAAAAGTAGAAAGAAAGTATTAGTAGAAGTAGAATGAAAGAAAGAAAGAAAGAAGGAAAGAAAGAAAGGAGGGAGGGAAGGAGGAAGGAAGGAAGGAGGGAAAGAAGAAAAAAAGAAACAACAAAGAAGATAAGATAAAATAAAATAAGATAAAATATAATAAAGTTATTATAATAAAAAAAATAATTATTAAGAAAAAATTTAAGAAAAAACATACAAACAAACCAAAAAAAAAAAAACAGACGGATAGAACCCTAGGACAAATGGTGGAAGCAAAGAATTACAGACAAAATCTCACACAGAAGCATACACATACACACTCACAAAAAGAGGAAAAGGGGAAAAAAAATATAAATCTTGCTCTCAAAGTCCACCTCCTCAATTTGGGATGATTCGTTGTCTATTCATGTATTCCACAGATGCAGGTACATGAAGTTGATTGTGGATATTTTACCCGCTGCTTCTGAGGCTGCTGGGAGAGATTTCCCTTTCTCTTCTTTGTTCTCACAGCTCCCTTTGGAGCTCCCTTTGGCTCTGCTTTGGATTTGGCCCCGCCTCTGCATGTAGGTTGCCAGACGGTGTCTGTTCTTCACTCAGACAGGATGGAGTTAAAGAAGCAGTTGCTTCGGCGACACTGGCTCACTCAGGCCAGTGGGATGGTGGGGCACAGAGTGTGGGGCAAGCCTCCGGCGGCAGAGACTGGTGTGATGTTGCACCAGTCTGAGGTGTGCCATGCGTTCTCCTAGGGAAGTTGTCCTTGGATCCCGGGACCCTGGCAGTGGCAGGCTGCACAGGCTCCTTGGAAGGAGAGTGTGGATTGTGACCTGTGATCACACACAGGTTTCTTGGTGTTGGCAGCAGCAGCCTTAGCATCTCATGCCCGTCTCTGTGGTTCGTGCTGTTAGACGCAGCTCACGCCCAACTCTGGAGTTCCTTTAAGCAGCGCTCTTAAACCCCTCTCCTCGTGCACCAGGAAACAAAGAGGGAAGAAAAAGTCTCTTGCCTCTTTGTCAGGTCCAGACTTTTCCCCAGACTCCCTCCCAGCCAACCGTGGTGCACTAATCCCTTCAGGCTGTGTTCACGCCACCAACACCTGTCCTCTCCCTGTGCCCTGACCGAAGCCAGAGCCTCAGCTCCCAGCCCCGCCTGCCCCAGTCAGTGAGCAGACAAGCCTCTCAGGCTGGTGAGTGCTGGTTGGCACTGATTTCTGTGCAGGAATCTCTCTGCTTTACACCTCCCTGTTGCTGTGCTCTCCTCCGTGGCTCCAAAGTTTCCCCCCTCCACCACCCACAGTCTCCACCCATGAAGGGGCTCCTAGTGTGTGGAAACCTTTCCTCCTTCACAGCTCCCTCCCACTGGTGCAGGTCTCATCCCTATTATTTTGTCTCTGTTTATTCTTTTTTCTTTTGCCCTACCCAGGTACATGGGGAGTTTCTTGCTTTTTGGGAGGTCTGAGGTCTTTTACCAGCTTTCAGTAGGTGTTCTGTAGGAGTTGTTCCACGTGTAGATGTATTTCTGGTGTATCTCTGGGGAGGAAGGTGATCCCCACATCTTACTCTTACACCATCTTCCCCTCATCCCCTCCATAGCAACATTTTTAAAAGGGTTTTAATACAATATATTGATACATATTTAAGAATGTGATTAATAAAAAAATTACATAGTCAAATAATTTTGATTTAAGTACAGTTAAAATTAAAAAAAACAACAACAAAATAAACCAACTATGAGCATTTCCAGAATCACTAATATGCTTATGGTAACATGATCATCATGGAGGAATTTTTATTTGCTGTGTTTCCTAAACTTATTTGACCACTTAACGTTGGTGAAGGAGGAAGGGGATATACTAGAAAAGTTGCCTTCTGTGGATTCATACTTCAGGAATGCTGCTTCACAGTCACTATCCTACCCTTTAGTCCTATTGTTACAGAGGCCAAGCTCAGCACATGACAGGCCAATAAATAGAGAAATGAGTAGTTGGGACAATGAATAGTGGCTTTATTCAGAAAGCTATCAGACCAAGAATTTGGTGGACTAGTGTTCCAAAGAACAATTTTACCTGAGGTAGAATTCAGGCTTCTTTTAAATTAATACTATATATATATTATATATTAATACTAAAATTGGGGGGAGTGTAGCTGGTTCCTTCAAACTTCTTGGTGTCGAATCCTTTGTTCTTGCAGCTGTCCACATATGCCTGGTCACAATGTTCCTGTAAACTTCCAACAAAACTAATATTATTCTATGTTCTGTAACTTTTTATTTGTATATAAATGAAAAAGTGTATAACTTTAAAGGTCAGAGCCTTGAGAATGAGTTATCCTGTATATTTCAGGCTACAGGTGACATTCTTTTACAAAGGTGCAGAGCCAGAATGACTAAGTACAGACAACAGAACACAGAGGTTAGAGCTAAAGGAAGAGATCCAATATGGAATCAAGTTTGTTACACTAGGTATATTTCCAAACTCAGGTTTAATTTAGTGTGATTTCAACTCATGATGTCTAATAAGATATGCCTATTTAATTCATTGTATGAATTTAATCAACATTAGATTATTTTATAAGTAGCACTTTTAGTCATTTTGTTCATATAAAAATTGTTTCTATAAAGAAAAAAACGTAAAAAGATGTCATTGTTCACTTTAAAAATCTTACTTATTTATTAAATGTCTTCCTTCATAATATGATCAACATTTTAACTTTTCAGCCTTATTTCAAAGCTCAAAGATATTCCTTTTTTACATGAGCACTGAGAGAACAGCAATGAAATCACACCCATTAACACCAAGACCCACAAATAAGTTCCGAAGTGCTTAATTTGTCAAATAAAAGCAGTCATTTAATCTATAAAAGCATAACTAAACAAAGATGAATTTACTAGTTTTGAAGAAGTTTCTTGGGGACAAGAAAGTGATTATGATATTAAATCAGCTTTCCAAATATAAATGATTTATGGGAATCTTCCAGAAAACAATAAAAAATAAGTCCATCCTCAAGAAAAACGTGCAATTTAAAAAATGTTAATACAATGTTTCATACTTAGTCCAAAATTGTTCCCTAAGGAGAGGTTTTTTTTTTTTTTTATTTAATTGCCAAGCCCATGCTTAAAAAAAAGTAAAAAAGGAAATTAAAACAAACTGGTTTTGATTATATGTTTTCCACCATTTATAAATCCATGTGTCTTTGACATTATATCTAATGTCTTAAAGTTGTAGTTTTTAATTTCTAAAGTACAACGACTAAAACCATGTACCTTGTAGGGTGGTTAAGAGTTAAACCCAACGTAATTCATTTAAACATGAGATAATCTAGAAAAATGCCTAAAAATTTTCTCATACTGTGTCTCAAAAAACAAAATGATCTTTGGAAAAAAAATAAAAAATAAACATTTCAATTTTTAATTTGTTTAATTATTTATACCTTTGACTAGAAAATTGTGTTCATGAAGAGGTAAGTTCTTTAAAAGGGATTGAACTACTGTTTTTATTAGTGAAAATTAAATTTAGCTATGTTTTGTTGACTAGATATTAGATTTTGTTTGAAAAGTGTAAGTTGTCAACCATAAAGGAAGTTTTGTTTGTGTTAACTGAATTTTTAGAAGAATATATTCAAGTATTTACTTAATACTGTATATCACCTATACCTTAATAAAAAGGTATTTACTAAGCTAATATTTTTCATGGACAGATTTGTCTTTGAAATGTTTCTCACAAAGTGGAGTTGAATGCTTTATAATTTGTGTCAGAGAGCATACTTGATTAAGTCAGAGCTCAGAAGATTAGATTGAAGAACAAATATTCATATTTACATTTTTCTTTTTTGGTTGAATATATTCTATACCTACCCTGCTTATTTTGTGTTTATTACAAATTTTCTATTTCTAAAAATAATAAGTAATATTACTAAGTAAAAAGAATAGATTTTAATAAAAAATAACTGTAAATGTTTAAAACAAATTATATACTGTATTAGTAAGTGCTATTTTTCAAACGAGAAAATTATGCAAATTCACCAAACTGATAATATGTTTATGCTGGTTGTATTTTTATTTAAAGTGAATTTAATTAAATAAGAAACATTTTTATTTTGAATGTGTAATACCTTTTGTCTCATTTATTCAGCAAGTTAGCCAAAGAGGAATGTAATAATTGTTTTGGGTTGTTTTTTCCATTAAGGAGAATTATACTGCAAACCCATTTTCTTGAGATGCCATATTCTATTTTTAAATATATTTATAATTTCTATAAATAGAGTATATATATTTTAATATGATGATGTATGCATTATCAGTTTTTTACTTGTGTTCTTCCTTCTCGATGCAACTAAATTTTAATGCATATTGTTTCTTAAATGTTGGTAATTTAATAATTGCATTTTAAATCTTGTTACAAGATTTAGCACTATATCATTCACATCTGAGTTATTTAATGGAGGAAGAAGAACTATCATGCATATTTAGTTTTTATGTGCATGCCTGAAATTCAAAAAAATAATCTTAGTTCTTTTAGACCTGTATTTAGTAGAATATGCACATTCTCCTGATCAGAAACGATCATAGACACTGGTTTTTATATCTCTGAAGTAGCAATATCTCAGAGGCAAACACCTTAAATATTTCAGTTATAATCTCTGGTATTCAATCATAATATATTGTGGTTCAAAACTAACTTTCAATATGACTCATGATTTCTTTCGATACTTACATATGTTTGAGAATTGGAAGTTTTACTAATTTTAAAGGAGTTAAAACTTTAATGAAAATTCTCATTGACTGCAACTTTATGTCTGTATTTTAAAATTCTTCAATATAATCTTACCTACGCTGAATCTTTTACTCAGAAGCATAAACAAATAAAAGAAAGTTGGACCACCATTTGCCCTCAGCAATGGCCACTTTCTCAGTAAGTAATGGATAAATAAAACAAAATAAAATTTAAAATATCTCCAGAACACTGTAGTTCAGTAGAAGAGATCTCTGGCTCTGAGGAAATGAATAGGAATACAAAGTTTGATGTGTTGAAATTCTGGTGCCTTAAAAAAATCCAAAGTAGAGTCTGTCATCATGAGCACTCTGGTTCAAATTCTGTGCACATTTGGAAATCTCTTAGATATTAAGTTCTGAGCCCTCTAAGAAGGCTACATGTTCACTGCTCCTATGGCTTTTCTAAAAAATCAATTCAATTTCTGTATGGTGTGTTAACTCTGTGGAATTACTTTTTCCTCAGTACTTTCTCTGACTGGGAAACTCTTCCTTACCTTTACAGTTCATTTCTGATATAACTTCCCCTCGAGCTCTTTCCCTACAGTCCTCATACATATTTAGCCTCCTTCAATAGTTTTCTTAACATTTTTTTCTTAACTACTGTACTTAGCACATTGAATAGTAATTATTTGTTTTATAGGTCTATCGCCCACTCACATGCCCTAATTTTGTTTGCATTGAGAATACAGATTGCTCTTTGCACCTTATTTCTTTTCATATTTAAACCATTTAGCAGAGGGCCTGTTGCACAATTTGCAGTTGAACTCTATTTGCTGAAGAAGAAATCAAGTATGTACATATTCTCTGGTGCTCACTTTGTACTATTTCTATTTTAAGTGGAATCCATCAAAGGGATTTTATTTTTTCAATCAGTTTGATAATATTCTCCACATTTTTTTTTTTTCTTTTCTTCCATGAAGATCTGCAGAAAGGTCAATTGCAATGTAAACTGAATCTTGCTCCCAATAGCATCAGAAGTCAAACTCTTCACTTTCTGGCAGTTAACAGGACAAAAAAAAAAAAAAAAAAAAAAAAAAAATTCTTGATGTTGTTAACTAATAAACAACTTAAAGGAGAAAAGGAAGTAAAAAATGACAAATACTTAGATATCATAATTTTCAAAATAATAGTATAAAGGCAATAAACATAATCATATTAATTCATAAATATGAATAGTTTCAGGGAATAGTCTTATTTAGTGTTACTTAAATGACAATGAAAACTCCAGAAAAATGCCTCATATTTGTGAATATTTACACTGCCTTTCTTCTTAGGGTCCTTTATAGTCAGCCACTTGTAGGACACTTTACTGGGTTATACTAATGTAAAACATCAGAATGGACTACTGCTAATGCTCCATTACCCTCCATAATCTCATAGAACAAGTCATTCATAGAATTCCTAAAGAGTTCCAATCTTGATATCAATTCTTACAATGGTTATGTGGATGTAGAATACAAGAATCTGATAACAGCTGTGCAGTTTGGGATCAACTTTAGGTTTTGGAGTTTCTAATTTCTCTATTTCATTTGTTGTTATTATACTTCTGAGTAATAACATTCGTGTTCCTTTAAAATACATGAGAAATTTTCAGTCAATTCAGTCACCTCTGTGACTGTAATCAAAAAAGGTTAGGTTTCTGTAAGTTGTTTACACAAAACATCCCTCAAAATTTTCCCCTTTTTTCACTGCCTGAAAAGTGAGGGGCCTCAAATCCATTTTCTTTGCTCAAAATTTAAAAGCAATGCAAATTTTATGGATGTGCTAGCAGCGTTTATAATCATAATTCTAAAACATTCGTAGTATCTTGTCTTAGTGGCTACATAGAAGATAAGAACACAGTTATTTTTAATTTCACTGCTTGTTTCTTGGTCCAATGTTTCCTTGTATCATCAGCAAACTAAATGTGTTGACAACTGGTACATTCTTATATTAATTAAATTATAAAGAACAGACCATTTAGCATAGAAAACATGAAAATTATTTAGTGTTTCTTTAGCCCAACATAATGTCTTATGGATTCAGTTTAAATATATTTTATTGGATAATTTAATTCACTCTAAGAGACTTACTGGTGATAGTGCAATGTGTAAGTTTCATCTAGAATATACTGTATAGAAATTTCATTTTTTGAATTAATCTCTATTATCAATTTGTTGACACTTTATATCCAATATCATGAGAAATACACTCTCTCACTATTAATGTGACAGTGATGTACTTTTCATCTATATTATGTTTAGAGATTTCAGAGCAATTTTTATTCTAGAGCTTTGATGAGACTTACTTAAGTGAGTTATTGAACAATATTTATCAAGGGCCCACTCTATATAGCACTGTACTGGGTGAAAAATAGTACTCAAGACAGTAGAATATTCAGAAATATTATAATTAGGCAAGAATATGGAAAAAAAATCAAGGAATAGTTTACTTTGCTGAGTTTAAAACCTGTGGAATAGGAAATATATAAGGACAAATAAATTACCTTCTACTTCCCCTCTTTTTTAGAATTTTCCTTGGAGACAGAGTAAATCTTGAGTTTTCATTTTAATTAAAAAAACAAAACAAAACAAAACAAAACAAAACAGATATCTCTAGGGATAAACTTACCTTTCAGTTCTTACAATGAAGACATATCTCCAAGGGCTATCTAATATTCTAGAGTCTGTCTCACCCTCTAGATTTGTAAAAACATACCTTTAGAATTAGCTCAGGGGGTCTTTTAGAAGACTTACAGAATATTGTCACAAGAGGTAGCCTCTTTTGTTTGTCAAGGATAAAGAAGTCATTGTTCTTTCTTCTGCTTTGCTATATGATACCTGTGACATTTTGTCTTAACTTCATGGCCACTTTCATGCTAATTTATATGCATGCATGTCTGTTAAAGCCAATTGAATAATAAGTTATGTTTTCTCTCTCTCCCATATTGGTGAGAAAGGGCCTTCAGTTGGCAGAATTGTTTTTTTTTTCTCTAGCATACACACTAATGCACACACGTGTATGCACACATGCACACATAGAAGTGCATAAAGAGAGATTCGGGGCAAATTTTAAAACCAAATATTATAAACTGCACGTGTAATTGATAAAGGAATAGAGATTCGGTCTGTGTAGATTTAAATGAGAAATTCCCAAATTGTGTGCCTTGGTATAAAGAGAGATGAAGTATCTCTATAGTCAAATTATTTTGGGAAAAGGCACTTGCTTTCTTCCCTTCCTTCTATTTAAATGTTTACTATGTGTATTAGCATATTATTATCTTTGTAATAAAGAAAAAAAAAATACTTGTTCATTTTTTATATTTATAAATATAGATACCTACTGACAATTTTTTTATAGCAAACTTGTACATTCTAGATATAACTTCCTCTAGAATACTTTTTTTGTGAAAAGCTGATCTTGCTAGATTAAATGAAGGAAGACAAGGAATTGCAGGGAAACTCTGGAGAGTTTAAATATAGGAAAAGTTATGATGACAATGAATGGATGTGAAAGGGACTTGCAGGCAGACATAACATTCTTGCTATTGTTGAGAGAGTGCAACAAGTAATGTACAAGCCTATGTACACAGTGGGTATTATATTATATTGTAAATTATAACAAATAAAGTTATCCAGGAAGGAATCAGATTAACTTAACCAGCGAGGAAAAAAATAGGAAGAGGGAAATTCAAAGAATGTTGTGAAGAAAAGAGCAATCAAAATAACTTACACACCGATGACTGTAAAAGAAACAATATTGAAGAGAAATTCCACCTTGATCAGCACTGCTGATTACAATGCCACCAGTCACTGAAATAGAGAAATTCTATGATAGGCTTAGATAACACTCACATATAATACATTTTATTAACAAATCCATGTTAAGCATGATGTCATTTTTTCAATCATAGTGTAACTGTAACTTTTACCCCATGTTTTTTTCTCTGAGTTTTCAGTTATAGTTCATACGTTTGAGTCTTTATTTTGAGTTGATATTTCTGTGTAGTGTATTCTTCTGTATGTGGAACACCATTTGTTAACAAGACTATCCTTTCCCCATTGTATATTCTTACCACCTTGTCAAATGCCAGATGATTGCATATACACATGGGCTTATTTCTGGGCTCTCTATTCTGTTCCAGTGGTTTATATGTCTGTTTTATGCCAGTGTCATACTGTTTTTATTAATATATCTTCTTATTATACTTTGAAATCAGGAAGTATGATACCACTTCTTTCTCAAGTTTGCTTTGACTATCCAGGGTCTTTTGTGGTTTCCTATGATTTTTAAGATTTATTTTTCTATTTACATAAAAAAAGTGTCATTGGGATTTTGATAGGGATTGCATTTAACCTGTAGATTTGTTTCTATGGATATTTTAATACAGTTATATCTCCTAATCTGGGGATATGGGATGTCTTTCCATTTATGTGTGTCTAATTTATGTCATCAATATCATGTAGTTTTGAGTGCACAAGTCTTTCACCTCTTTGGCTAAGTTTAGTCCTATGTATTTTATTCTTATTTATACTAATGTAAATGAGATTATTTTTGTTAATTTCCTTTTCAGATAGTTTGTTGTTAGTGTATAGAAATACCATTAATTTTCATATGTTGATTTATATCCTGCACCTTTATAGAATTTTCTAAGTGTAGAATAAATTGATCTCAATATAATAAAGTCCATAAATGAAAAGTCCACAACTAACATCATACTCAGTGGTAAAAATATGATAAATCTTTCTCTAAGATCAGGAAGAAGTCAAGGATGGTCACTGTTGCTACTTCTATTCAGCATAGTACAGGAAGTTCTAGCCAGAGAAATTAGGCAAGAAAAATAAATAAAAGACATCTATATAGAAAGGAAGAAGGAGAATTATGTCTGTTGACTGGTGATATATTACATGTAGAAAGCCTTATTGATTACACATACACACAAACACAAACACACAAACTATTAGAAAGAATGAGACCTCTTATTTGCTTGTTTTCATATTTTATGTTACACAAATAGGGAGGAAATGTAGTGTGGATGAGTCAGTTCAAAGGGCAGAGAGCTCATAAGTATTAGACAACTACTATGACAAAAATCTCTAGTTGTAAAGGTCTCTAAGTTTTAAGTTATATTCACAGTGACTACCAAAATAAATGAAATAGAAAGTAAGTCATCATATGATACAAAAAAGTTTAAACTAGAGAGTGAAAAATTAAAGAACTGTTATCAATACATTTAATTAGATCATTTTTACCTTTTAATAAATGTTTCACTTATTAAAATAAATAACAGTTAATATGATTTTTTCTAACAGATTACTTGCTTCTTAATATTACACAAGAAATAATTTTCATAATTAAAATATATGTCTCTCAAAACAATTTCACAATTTGAATTGACTTTCAATTGGTAATCAGTAAATTTTGCAAAAGTACATTTTATTTTAATATGGACTATCATACTTAAAGTAATTTAAATTCATATAAACTTTAAATCTTAATACTTGTATCTTTCTTCTACCATATACTCTTAATAAATTTCTGTAATTATAAAGTTATGTATTAGTAAAATTATTTAAATTAATTAATGTAGGAATAATATGGTGCTTTTAATGCTTTCAATCAATCAACCAATATCCAATATAAATTGTTTTCAATTACATTAATACAAGGTAAATGTTATAGACTTAAAATCTTATTGGTTAGTATTAAACTGCATTTTTAATCTGTTTAAAATGATTGCTCAGTAATGGCTGTTATTATTCACTTGTGAAGAGTGCTTTGGGCGAAGTTTTAAAAAAGGTAAAATTTTAATTCAATTTCCAAGTCCACTCATTTTGTAATTTACTGTCTTTGCCCCCTTTGCCCAGCTCACCAATGTCACTCTTAATTCTTCCTGTCAAACCAATTCATTCCACATTGAGTTGCTATATATTCTATTCTTCTCAATATTATTTCTCCAATAAAACCTGCCCAGCACTGGGGTGGCATGGAATAATTTAAGGGGTAAGAAGAAGAAACATATAAATGGTAAAATTGAAAATATCAATGGCAGGCTACTGAAAAAGATTTTCAGAGATATAGATAGATAGATAGATAGATAGATAGATAGATAGATAGATAGATCATATATATATATATATATATATATATATATATATATATATATATATATATATATATACATATATCAAGCTTTCTAGTTCCTTTTAGATTATTGGATGCAGAATACCACCAAATCTTCCAGTATTTATAAGTCTGTTTCTTGACTCTGGAGGAAAATGGAGACTATAGCCAAATCAACCACATTTTAGGTGGCCTAATCCTCATGTTGAAATGCTTAGAAAGTTCCTACTTGCTAGAAATTTCCTTTCACAGTAGCTATGCACCATTGCCTTTGATTATCTCTTCTAAAATTCTTTGATTAGGATTACTCTTCAGGGCTAAAGCATGAATACCTACCCCCATGTAGCTGTTAAAAACTACCAAAAACAAACAAATAAGCAAAGCAAGCAACTTTCTTGCTCATAGCAGAAGAATTGTGCCAGAACTTAGCTAAATAACCCTCCAACTATGAGGATATTACCACAAATATTCTGCAAGCAATATCAGTTTATAAATGCCCTTAAGACTAATTTACATCTGGCAGACAGCCTCAACATGGACTGATTAATTAGAAACTGAATGTCTTCTTCATATACATGTTTCTATATACAAGTCATAGTAGTAGTCTAAAGCAATTAGTGTGAAACTGTACTACAGACACACTCATTAAATTCTTGAAAACTATGTGCAAGGTTTTTTTTTTTTTTTTTTTTTTTTTTTTTTTTTTTTTTCCAGAGAGGTCAGAATGATTAAATGAGCAAACAGAAATTCATTGACTGAGTTAATATCATTATTTTCAGGATGAAAGTTTAAAGTGCTGTAAAAGAAAGTGGTCATTTGAGTGTGATACTAACTGCAGAAGACATTTCCTGTAGAGTTCTGCCAGAATGCCTAGTACTCTGGAAAGTGTTTAGCTTTGATTCAAACTTTGAAAGCAAAAATTGGAATAGTTCTTATTTTCTCAAGTATGCTTTTTAAACATAGTTATGTCTTAAGAATGATTTACTTTTATCACAGGACATATTTTAGTAGCAAATTGATTGATCTGAAGAGATGTTCTCTCAATCTTAATACAACGTGGTTTATTCATTTGCTGTGGAATATTTCAAGATTTAATTGATGAGAATATTCAGAACTTATATCTAAAGGCTAGTTTAGAATTATATCATAAGCAAAACAGGAGAGATAAGGATTTAAGTATTTCAATTCTATAATTTAATATTTAAAGGTAATAATTAAAATTACTGGCAACCTACTAAAATAAACATAGATAAAACTCTTAATTTAAGATTAGATTAATATTAGTAAAATGCTTGGGAATTGAAAGCACCCCATTTATAATCTCAGAGTAATGAATTAGATTATTCTTTTTAAAACTTAGACATGAGAAAGATGATATGTAGTATTACTCTTATTGTTGTCTTCAAATGAATTATACCCTGAAAATGGAGGATACATTTACAAATATTGAAGAATCTTGAGGACCACCTGTCAAATTACAGCTCCATTTTTTGGCAAAACTTTAAAGATGACCTGAATATACAGCTGGATTCAGGCTTGCTGTTTTTATAAAGATATGAAAATTCAAGTTTGAAGGAATATAAAATATTTTATTTTCTCTCTTTTTCTCTTTAGAATGGTTAAAAAACAAACAAACAAATAAACAACAAAAAACCTTGCAGATGCAGTGTTTTCCTGCTGCACACACTTTCACACACACATACTGAAAGTCACATACACACACACACTTCTTCAAAATATTAGTTTTCTTCGTTTTCCTTTTAAAATAATTTGTGGGTCATCTTTAACACAAATCTCAGTGTAAGTTTAAGACAACATATATTGACTTTATATTCTTAGGGAAATACCAGGAGAAAGTTGACCAAATTGGAAGGCATACTGACATTGTACATATGCCTAGTAGCAATGAGGCTAACAAATAAGGCCAGAGGTGTAAATGATATATTGTACAGCTAGGTTTGCAACAAGAAAAATGCGTTCCCTTTCTCATGTAAATTTTCCCCCAACCTAGAGCTGCAAAGGTCTCTCTTGAAAAATTTTTCAAAAGTGGAAATTCAGGGGTCCCAGACAAAGGCGAAAAGGACAACAGGACTGGCTTTTACTAGTACGCTGTTGGAGTATATATGATCCAGTCCCTATAAACAGATCAAACCATAGGCAGGGGATGACAATGGAAGAACGGACCAGTTGGAGATCAAGGAAGTATGGGGACAGCTTTCTTAGTTTAAAAGACAAACTACCAAAATTATTTTATTGCTTATTAGTGTCACAATTTTTAGTTTAAGTTTGTGAGAGGTCAATCATGGGAACACTTTTAGTTTTGGGTATACAAGAAGAATTTGTATAAATTTAAACCAATGTTGATTTGATAACATTTTTTCTCATGTCCTTCATTTTATTCTCTGGTTTCATCTCTGAGCTGATGCTACACAAGCCTGACATGCAAGAGGTTTTAATCCTTGACTAAGCTCAGCTTTGGTATGTTTCAAAATGCAGAACTTTTCTCTAAGGTAGAAAGAGTCAGAGCCTGGTCTCTCACTAGTGCAATTACTGGAGTCTTGATAATTTTCATTAAGGAAGTAGGAAATAGGTTAAAAGAGATCTTCTAGTGGACCTGAAAACAAATCGAGAGAACACACACACACACACGCGCACACACACACACACACACACACACAGCTTCTTCACCACTAGGTGATCCATACTCACCATCAGTCCCAAGTCATCAAGGCAGAGTAAAGTGTATATACTATTATATTTGAGACTTTAAACCCTTTTCACAGGCACCTGTGATGTTGATTCTAATCAAATAACTCAAATTTTATATGCACACATTATATATGTATATATCTACTCTATATATTTACCTATGCTATATATCTACTAATTATAGACATACACACATACTTTATCATTTATCTAGGTAGCTAGATAACTAGCTTCATTTCTATTTCTCTGGGTTGCTAGGTTTGATGAAGAATGTGTGGAGGAGATGGTTAGGGAAACACAAGTTGAGTGATTAATCTTAAACCTTGCATCTTTAAGCCAGTTAGGGACAGTCCTGTCTAATTCTGTTTGTGAAGCTTTGTATTGCTTTAGGTTTTATTTGGTCTCTAAAAACTCTCTTTTGCCTTCTAGTCACAATGAAATGATATATTTTTTCTTTTATGTTCTTTCCTAGCTAAAGCTGAGAAAATCCTACATTCCCTTAAGAGCTGACTGATTCTTCTAGAATTATATTTATGATCTTATCTTTTGGTTGTCTGTGTGTATGTGTTAAACTCATAAATAGATATTTTGAAATGGCTGCATCATAAAAAAATGACCTTGAAATTTAGATATTTATACACATTTTCATGGCAACTAGTTAGTCCATTTTGTATTAAAATAAAATATATTAATTTTAAAGTTGCAAAATGTCTCAACTTTATCCAATTGGCCTCCCCTATAATAAGGCAACAACTTGTGCTTGTTAAAGTATGTTTGCCCCATAAAAGCTACAAAAAATCAAGGTCACAGAAGAATACAGAGACAGCAAGAAGGACACATTAGATATGACAGTCCAACAACCTCATATATTTTCTGATGGATACTAAATTTCAAAAAAAAATTAAGAAAAGAAGAATTCAAATATCAACAATTCATCTGTCTCAAGTGGTTTAAGGACATATCTTGTTAAGTTTTGAATTTAACAAAATTATTCTTTTATATATCTTCAATTTATGAGTTTCCAGAATAAGAGCAAATGAAAATGTGTCAAAGTTTTCAAGTTACAGAACATAAACTTTCTCAGGAAAATTATTAAAATGATTGTTATTAAATTAAAAAAAAAACATATATAGAACTATGAACTGAAGAAACAAAATTAAACCTCATATTCATGTTGAACTTTACATTTTTCTGTTTCTAATTTCTAGTATGCTAAATCATTCTCTTTATTTTGATGTTAAAAGCATAGCCCTCTTGTATAATCTGTATAAGTTGACTCACACAGGTTGAAATCATAGAAATATAATTTCCTCTTAAAAATAAGCAACTGGGATGTATGCATTTTACATTGAGCATTTTTTAATGTATCAACATATTTTCAACTACATTGCAAAGCAGGAGATGAAGAATAACTTGTAGAAAATAAAGAACATCCAGGATAGTAATTATATTACTCAATGACAGAGAAATTCAGGAGTAGTGGAAAATGTATGATACTAGGAAGGTTAGTAATTACTAGGGTATGCTGTGTTCTGTATATTTATTTGCTCAGATGCACCAAGTAAAATATAATCAAGCTATCAAAAGAAAGGGTCTACATTTTAAAATGCTTTAAGTCAATATAACAAATGTTATGAATTCATCCCTTATTTATTTATTTTTCTCCAGTTGTAACAGAGCTTCAAATTGACATATCCACAGTACATGTCTAGGGAAGAGAAGATATTTTACTAGAACATATCAACTAAAATGACTTTTACTCTTCAATCTGCCATCTGTTGTATTATAAATCTAACATCTTTAAAAATCTTTCTTCTTTACATCATTATGATTCCTTTGAAGTGTGGTTTCAGTTTCAATGTCCAAGCCTTCATTTAAGGAATTTATTTTGTTTATTGTCTACTTTTGAGTAATTAATGATAATTTTGCAGAGATTAAAAAAAAATCATCCTAAAATTGATATAGGATCTTAAGGGACACTGGATAATGAAAACAATCTTGGAAAAGAAGAACAAAGTTGGAAGACTCCCACTTCCTGATTTTAGAACTTACCAAAAACTAAAGTAATCACAACAGTGTACTATTGGCATAAGGACAGGCATATAGACCAAGATGAAGAGCCGAGAAATAAGTCCTCACATATATAGTCAGATGGTTTTTGACAAGGGTGACAAGAACATTCAGAGGGGACAGGATGGTTTTTTCAACAGTGTTAGGAAAACTTGATATCTACATGCAAAAGAATGACCTTTAATTATTTTTCTTTTTATCTTTGGTTATTATTAAAGAACCAGATTCCATAAATTTTTTGTTTTGTTTTATCTTATTGCTACTCTGACCCTTATTGTTTCCTTTCTTCTCCTTGCTATTCCTTTCCTTTGTTCTTCTGTTTTAGTTTTTTAAGGTATAAGTTGAGGTCAATGACCTTTCTTCTTTCAAGATTGTTTTGGTTGTCCAGGTCACTTAAGATCCTATACAATATGTATAAGTGTGTGTGTGTGTAACTCAGGATTATATAGCTTAAGTGGTGAACTCTACCAAATACTTAATGAAAAATAGTATAAACTCTGTATAATCTATTTTTTCTTCCATTTTTATTGGAAGAATAAAATAAATAAATAATAAAATGTATTCCATATTTATTTAAGGTGTAGAGCATAATGACTTGGTTTACATACATTATGAAACGATTACTACAATAGGTTTAATGGACATCTGTCATCTCATAAATATACAAAGTAAATAGAAAAAAGTCACTTGTAACAAGAACTTTTAGAAATTACTCTCTTTTACAACTTTCATATAAAACATAGAGCAGTGTTAATTATTGTAATCATGCTGCACACAATGTTCCTAGGACTTAATTAGTTTATAACTGGAAGTTTGTATGTTTTGACTACCTTTATCCAGTTCCTCTCACCCCATCTCCCACCTATAATAATCACAAATATGATCTCCTTTTCTAAGAGTTCGTTGTTTGCTTGGTTTTGAAATATAATTGACATACAACACAATGTTAATTCCTGATGCACAATATACTGATTCCATATTTCTATACATTTCACAATGATCACCACAATGTCTAGTTACCATCTGCCACCATGTAAAGAGATTACATAATTATTGACCAAATTCCCCACACTGTAAGTTCATATGTGTGACTCATTTATTTTGCAACTGGAAATCTGTACCTATTAATCTCTCTCACCCATTTCTCTCAACCCCCCTACCTCCCTCCCCTCAGGTAACCATCTGTTTGTTCTCTGTATCTATGAGTCTGTTTCTGTTTTGTTGTGTTTGTTCATTTGTTTATTGTTTTTTAGATTTCACATACAAGTGAAATCTTACAGTATTTATCTTCCCTGTGTGATGTATTTCATGTAGTCTAATAAACCTTAGATCCATCCATGTTGTCTCAAATGGCAACATTTTATTCTTTGGTATGGCTCAGTAATTTTCCATTATATATATATATATATGTATATATATATATATATAATATATGTTGTATATAATATATATACCACTTTGACTGTATCCATTCATTTATTAGTGAGAACTTAGGTGGTTTTCATATCTTGGCTACTATAAGAAATGCTGCAATGAACAAAGGGATGGATATATCATTTTGAATTAGTGTTTTCTTTTTCTTAGGACAAATACCCAGGAGTGAAATTGCTGTATCATATGGTGGTTCTATTTTTAATTTTTGAGGAACCTCCATACTGTTTTCCACACTGGCTGTGCCTACTTATATTCTCACCAAGAGTGTGTGAGGGATCCCTTTCTCCACATCCTTATCAGCACTGTTATTTGTTGTCTCTTTGATAATAGCTATTTGACAGGTGTAAGGTGATATCTCATTGTGGTTTTGATTTGCATTTCTCTGACATTTAGGGATGTTGAGGATCTTTTCATGTGCCTATTGGCCCTCTGTATGTCTTCTTTAGAAATATGTCTATTTAGGCCCTCTGCTCACCTCTTGTTTTTTGTTTTGTTTTGTTTTGTTTTTTATGTTGAGCTGTATGAGTTTTTTGGTATATTTTGGATATAAACCCTTTATCACATAAGTTATTTGCAAACATTTTCTCCCATCCAGTAAGGAAATTCTTTTTTTTTTTCTTTTGTTGATGATTTCCTTTCCTGTGCTAAGGCTTTTAAGTTTGATTAGGCCCCACTTGTTTATTCTTCCTTTTGATCCCCTTGCATGAGTAGAGAGATCAAAAAAAGTATTGCTAAGACCTACATCAATGTTAGATTTCTTCTAGAGTTGTATGGTTTGAGGTTTTACATTTAAATCTTTAAGTTTATTTTTGTGTGAGAAAGTTGTCCAGTTTCATTCTTTTGAATGCATCTATTCAGTTTTTCCAACACCACTTATCGAACAGTCATTTTCCACATAGAAAAAGGCATAGAAAACAAACTTATGGTTACTAAAATGGAAAGGTGGGGGAAAGGATAAACTAAAAGTATGAGATTAACAGAAACAAAATACTATACATAAAAAAAGATAAGCAACAAGGATTTACTGTATAGCACAGGAAAATATATTCAATATTTTGTAATAACTTATAAAGGAAAATAACCTGAAAAAAATATACAAATGAATCACCTTACTGTAGAACTTAAAATAACATAATATTGTAAATCAACTATATTTCAATAAAAGAAAGAATTAAAGATAACTAAAAAAAGAAACTATAAAGAACAAAAAATGTCTTTATTAACAGACAACATGATAATCTATAACAGAAAAGATGTTGTAATCTACTAAAATGCTACTAGAACTCACTGGTGTGTTTATCAAGATTGCAGAATATAAGATCAGTACACACAAAAAAAATCACTTGTATGATTTTTACATACAAGAGACAGTTGGAAATTGAATGAATAAAGTATTGTCATTTTAAGATATTATCCGAAATGTAAAATACCTAGGGATAAATAAAAACTAAGAAATGCAACATTTTTACACTGAACATTACAAAATATCACTGAAAGAAGTTATAGGAGGATTAAATAAATTAAGAGACAAACTATGTACATGGAATGAAAGACTCAATATAGTTTAGATGTCAATTTTTCCAAAATAATATAAAGATTCAGTGTGTTCCCAATCAAATTCAAGTAATTATTTTTGGTAGAAATTGACATTGTGATCTTAAAATTTGTATGAATATACAAATAAATTAGAATAGACCAAATGATTTGAAGAAGAAATCTTCATGACTAACACTACCTGATTTCAAGACTATTTATTAATCTATAATTATGAAGAAATTGCTAATAACACCAAAATAGATCAAGCAAGCAGAATAGAGATTCTAGAAATAGACCCATATCTATTTGGAAAATGGATTTTCAGCAAAGGTGGAAAGACAATAAAAGCTAATCTTTTCAAAAAATATTTCTGGAACAATTGGATATGCATATGCAAAAATAAAATAAAATAAAATAAAATAAAATAAATAAAAGAACTTTATCCCTAATCTTTACGTTAGAAATAAATATATAGAAATAAATTCAGAATGAACCTGAGTCCTAAATTTAAGAAATAATACTTTAAAAAATCTAGAACAAATTTAAGAAAATGTCTATAATATGAGTTAGAAAAATATATTTTAAATATACCAATGAAAGCACAATAGAAGTCACTGTTAAGAGAATGACTATAGATAGTACTGGCTTCTGTGACTTTCTGACAGTGAGCCTTTGTTCAGTCACACTGTTACCTGATTGATTAAATTTTGAAGAATGTCCTTTGCTAGGATTGGACTTTATACAAAGTACCTGGTGTTGAATTCTCAATTCAGATGAACTTTGCTGGTGAGCTACTGAGAACTGAGACCCACAAAATAATGTGGAAGCCATTCTGTGAATTTGACAAGTGAAAGCCATGTGGCTGAAAGAGTCTTGGTGCTCTGGCCAGGTGTCAGGCTTGTGCCTCTGAGGTGGGAGAGCCGAATTCAGTACATTGGTCCACAGACACCTCCCAGCTTCATGTAATATCAAAGAGCAAAACCTCTCCCAGAGATCTCCATCTCACTGTTAAGACCCAGCTCCACTCAACAACTAGAAAGCTACAGTGCTGGACACCCTATGCCAAACAACTAGTAAGATAGGAACACAACCCCACCCATTAGCAGGGAGGCAGCCTAAAATCATAATAAGGTCACAGACCCCACAAAACACACAATTGGATGTGGTCTTGCACACCAGAAAGACAAGATCCAACCTCATCCACCAGAACACAGGCACTAGTCCCCTCCCCAAGTAACCTACACAATGCACCGAACAAACCTTAGCCACTGGGGGAAGACACCAAAAACAACAGGAACTACAAACCTGCAGCCTGTGAAAGGAGACCCCAAACACAGTAACGTAAGCAAAATGAAAAGACAGAGAAATATGCAGCAGATGAAGGAGCAAGGTAAAAACCCACCAGACCAAACAAATGAAGAGAAAATAGGCAGTCTACATGGAAAAGATTCAGAGAAATGATAATAAAGATGATCCAAAATCTCAGAAATAGAATGGAGAAAATACAAGAAACATTTAACAGGGACCTGGAAGAACTAAAGAGCAAACAAACAAAGATGAACAACACAATAAATGAAATTAAAAATTCTCTAGAAGGAATCAATAGCAGAGTAACTGAGGCAGAAGAACAGATAAGTGACCTGGAAGATAAAATAGTGGAAAAAACTACTGCAGAACAGACTGAAGAAAAAATAATGAAAAGAATTGAGGACAGTTTCACAGACCTCAGAGACAACATTAAATGCACCAAAATTCAAATAATAAGGTTCCCAGAAGAAGAAGAGAACGAGAAAGAGACTGAGAAAATATTTGAAGAGATCATAGTTGAAAACTTCCTTAATATGGGAAAGGAAATAGTGAATCAAGTCCAAGAAATGCAGAGAGTCCCGTACAGGATAAATCCAAGGAGAAACACGCCAAGACACATACTAATCAAACTATCAAAAAATTAAATTCAAAGAAAAAATATTAAAAGCAGCAAGGGGAAAAACCAAATAACATACAAGAGAATCCCCATAATGTTCACAGCTGATCTTTCAGCAGAAACTCTGCAAGCCAGAAGGGAGTGGCAGGACATATTTAAAGTGATGAAGGGGGAAACACTACAACCAAGATTATTCTACCTAGCAACGATCTCTTTTAGATTTGACAGAGAAATTAAAACATTTACAGGCAAGCAAAAGCTAAGAGGATTCAACACCACAAAACCATCTTTACAACAAATGCTAAAGGAACTTCTCTAGGCAGGAAACACAAGAGAAGAAAAAGACCTACAATAACAAACCAAAAACAATTCAGAAAATGGTAATAGGAACATACATATTTATAACTACCTTAAATGGGAATGGATTAAATGCTCCAACCAAAAGACATAGACTGGCTGAATGGATGCAAAAACAAGGCCCGTATATACGCTGTTTAAAAGAAACCAACTTCAGACTATGGACACATATAGACTGAAAATGAAGGGATGGAAAAAGATACTCCATGCAAATGGAAATCAAAAGAAAGCTGAAGTAGCAATTCTCATATCAGACAAAATTGACTTTAAAATAAAGAATACTACAAGAGAAAAAGAAGGACACTACATAATGATCAAGGGATCAATCCAGGAAGAAGATATAACAATTGTAAATCTTTATGCACCCAACATTGGAGCACATCAATACGTAAGGTAAGTGTTAACTGCCATAAAAGGGGAAATTGACAGTAACACAATCATAGCAAGGGGCATAACACACCACTTTCACCAATGGACAGAGCATCCAAAATGAAAATATATAAAGAAACACAAGCTTTAAATGATACATTAAACAAGATGGACTTAATTGATATTTATAGGACATTTCATCCTAAAAATATCAGAATACCCTTCCTTCTCAAGTGCTCATGGAACAATCTGCAGGATAGATCATATCTTGGGTCACAAATCAAGCCTAGGTAAAATTAAGAAAATTGAAATCGTATCCAGTATTTTTTCTGACCACAAAGCTATGAGACTAGACATCAATTACTGGAAAATATCTGTAAAAAATATAAACACATGGAGGCTAAACAATACTCTACTAAATAACCAAGAGATCACTGAAGAAATCAAAGAGGAAATCAAAAAATACCTAGAAACAAATGACAATGAAGATACGACACAAAACCTATGGGAAGAAGCAAAGCAGTTCTAAGAGGGAAGTTTATAACAATACAATCCTACCTAAATAGACAAGAAACATCTCAAAAAAACAACCTAACCTTGAACCTAAAGCAATTAGAGAAAGAAGAACAAAATAACCCCAGAGTTAGCGGAAGGAAAGAAATCAGAAAGATCAGATCAGAAATAAATGAAAAAAATGAAGAAAACAATAGCAAAGATCAATACAACTAAAAACTGGCTCTTTGAAAAGATAAACAAAATTGGTAAACCATTTACCAGACTCATCAAGAGAAAAAGGGAGAAGATTCAAATCAATAGAATTAGAAATGAAAAAGGAGAAGTAACAACTGACACTGCAGAAATACAAAGGATCGTGAGAGATTACCACAAGCAACTCTATGCCAATAAAATGGACAACCTAGAAGTAGTGGACAAATTCTTTGAAAAGTGCCAACTTCTGAGCCTGAAACAGGAAGAAATAGAAAATATAAACAGACCAATCACAAGCACTGAAATTGAGACGGTGATTAAAAACTTTCCAACAAACAAAAGCCCTGGACCAGCTGGCTTCACAGGTGAATTCTATCAAACATTTAGAGAAGAGCTAACACTTATCCTTCTCAAACTTTTTACAAATATAGGAGAAGGAGGAATATGCCCAAATTCATTCCACAGGCCACCATCACCCTGATATCAAAACCAGATAAAGATGTGAAAAAGAAAGAAAACTACAGGCTAATATCACTGATGAACATAGATGAAAAAATCCTCAACAAAATACAAGCAAACTGAATCCAGCCACACATTAAAAGGATCATACACCATTATCAAGTGGGGTTTATTCCAGAAATATAAGGATTCTTCAATATACGCAAATCAATCAGTGTGATACACCATATTAACAAACTGAAGGTAAAAAAAAAAAAAAAAAAAACATATGATCATCTCAACAGAGGAAGAAAAAAGTTTTGACAAAATTCAACACCCATTTATGATAAAAACCCTCCAGAAAGTAGGCATAGAGGGAACTTACCTCAAAATAATAAATGCTATATATGGCAAACCCACAGCCAACACCATTCTCAATGGTGAGAAACTGAAACCATTTCCACTAAGATCAGGAAAAAGACAAGGTTGTCCACTCTCAGTACTATTATTCAACATAGTTTTGGAAGTTTTAGTCACAGCAAACAGAGAAGAAAATAAATAAAAGGAATCCAAATAGGAAAAGAAGAAGTAAGGCTGTGACAGTTTGCAGATGACATGATACTGTACACAAAAAATCCTAAAGATGCTACCAGAAAGCTACGAGAGCTAATCAATGAATTTGGTAAAGTAACAGAATAAATAATCAATGCGCAGAAATCTCTTGCATTCCTATACACTAATGAGGACAAATCTGAAAGAGAACTCAAGGAAACACTCCCATTTACCACTGCAACAAAAAGAATAAAATACCTAGGAATAAACCTACCTAAGGAGACAAAAGACCTGTATGCAGAAAACTGTAAGACAGTGATGAAAGCAATTAAAGATGACACAGAGAGATGGAGAGATATACCATGTTCTTGGACTGGAAGAATTAACATTGCAAAATGACTATACCAACCAAAGCAATCTACAGATTCAATGCAATCCCTATCAAACTACCAATGGCATTTTTCACAGAACTAGATCAAAAAGTCTCACAATTTGTATGGAAACAGAAATGACCCTGAATAGCCAAAGCAATCCTGAGAAAGAGAAACAGAGCTGGAGGAATCAGGCTCCCAGACTTCAGACTATACTACATAGCTACAGTAATCAAGACAGTATGGTACTGGCACAAAAACAGGCATATTGATCAATGGAAAAGGATGAAAGTTCAGGTCACCTTATTTTTGATAAAGGATGCAAGACTATACAATGGAGAAAAGACAGCCTCTTCAATAAGTGGTGCTAGGAAAACTAGACAGCTACATGAAAAAGAAGGAAATTAGAACACTCCCTAACACCATACACAAAAATAAACTCAAAATGGATTAAAGACTCAATGTAAGGCCAGATACTATAAAACTCTTAGAGGAAAACATTGGCAGAACACTCTATGACATAAATCACAGCAAGGCCCTTTTTGACCCACCTCCTAGAGAAATGGAAATAAAAACAAAAATAATAAATGGGACCTACTGAAACTTCAAAGCTTTTGCACAGCAAAGGAAACCATAAACAAGACCAAAAGACAACCTTCAGAATGGGAGAAAATATTTGCAAATGAAGCAACTGACAGTGGATTGATCTCCAAAATATATAAGCAGCTCATGCAGCTCAATATCAAAAAACAAACAACCCAATCCAAAAATGGGCAGAAGACCCAAATAGACATTTCTCCAAAAAAGATATACAGGCTGCCAAAAACCACATGAAAGGATGCTCAACATCACTAATCATTAGAGAAATGCAAATCACAACTACAATGAGGTGTCACCTCACACCAGTCTGTATGGCCATCATCAAAAAATTTTCAAACAATAAATGCCAGAGAGAGCGTGGAGAAAAGGGATCCCTCTCACACTGTTGGTGAGAATGTAAATTTATACAGAGTCTATGGAGAATAGTATGAAAGTTCCTTAAAAAACTAAAAATAGAGCCAACATATGACTCAGCAATCCCACTCCTGGGCATATACCCTGAGAAAACCATAATTCAAAAAGAGTCATGTATCACAATGCTCATTGCAGCTCTATTTACAATAGCCAGAACTTGGAAGCAACCTTAGTATCCATTGACAGATGAATGGATAAAGAAGATGTGGCACATATATACAATGGAATATTACTCAGCCATAAAAAGAAATGGAATTGAGTTATTTGTAGTGAGGTGGATGGACCTAGAGTCTGTCGTACAGAGTGAAGGAAGTCAGAAAGAGAAGAACAAATACTGCATGCTAACACATATATATGGAATCTAAAAAAAAAAAAAAAAAAAAAAAAAAAAAAAAGATGGTTCTGAAGAACCTAGGGGCAGCACAGGAATAAGGACAGAGACTTATAGAATGTACTTGAGGACACGGGATGGGGGAAAGGGCAAGCTGAGATGAAGTGAGAGAGTGGCATGGACTTACATATACTACCAAATATGAAATAGATAGCTAATGGGAAGCAGCCACATAGCACAGGGAGATCAGCTGTGTGCCTGTGACCACCTAGAGCAGTGGGATAGGGAGTGTGGGAAGGAGGGAGATGCAAGAGGGAGGAGATATGGGGATATATGTATATGTATAGCTGATTTACTTTGTTATAAAACAGAAACTCACACACCATTGTAAAGCAATTATACTCCAATAAAGTTATTTAAAAAAAGAGAATTACAGTATAATTCAAAGAATATGAAAAGAAAATTTGTAAATTATATAGCTGATAAATTAGTTTTATGCAGAATATTTTAAGTTTAAAAATTCAATAAAACAAATAACCAAATTAAAATGGGCAGAAGTTGTTAACAGGTATTTCATATAAGGAGATATACGGATTCAATTTAGCAGAAGGAAAGATGCTCTGTGACATTATTTATTTAAAAATGCAAATGGAAAGCAAAATAATATGACACACCTATCAGCATGTCTAAAAGTAAAGATTGATCATGCCAAGTGCTGTCAAGGATGTGCGGTTACTGAAACTGTAATATATCATTGTGGATGTGTAAAATGGTACAACTATAATTTGACAGTTTGAAGTTAAACATATATCCATCACATGATTGAGATGTTTCGCTCTACGTATTTGTGGAAGTGAAAATAATGCTTACGTCTATAAAAAGCCTTATACAGAAATGCTCACAGCAACTTTATTTATAGTACCCACAATATGGAAACAAAACATATGTCCATCAACAGGAAAATGGATAAACTGTGGTTTTTAATGTTTACTCTAAGTTTCTGTAGTAAAGTTATGGTAGAATACTAACAAGTTTAGGTTGGATCCTGTCCCACTGAATGTATTGCTTTCAGTACTATAGAGTACTCAGGATGATGGCAATTGTAGCTTTTTATTATTATTTTTTTCTGAAAGTAATCTCCATTCCTAAGATTCTCCTTAAGAATCTGTGACAGTACACTCTAAGTTTTGTTTTATCAGTATGGCATTCATGTCTGGCTGATTCAAAAACCTGTCACTTGACTTGATGAACATTCATTAAACAAATATTTGTTGAAATATTAACATCACACAGTTCTTGCATGCAATATTTAATGGTATTTTTCAGTAATTACCTTTTAGTAAATGAATGCGACCAGGAAGCTAAAAGTTCTCCTTAAGACACTAAGAGATGGAAAGTGGATGACAGTGTGTTTAAAGGTGGCTCAATGTAGCGTAGTAGGTTTGCTTCTCCTGAATATGTTAGAACCCTAGAGGAGCATGGCAAAAATGCATAGAGAGCACAGTGTGGATCCATCACTATTACTACAGCAAGACACATCTGTCTCATATTATCTTTCTTATTGTGGCTTCTTGAGGTGAGACAATAATCATTTCATTGTGGTGTTTCTGACTAGTCATCAAGCATTGTGAAGAAGCACTGGTGTCGTAAGTATGTGTAACTGACTTGCTGCCCCAGGTAGGAGTGATATAAACTTTTCAATTTCAAAATGTACAAAAGTGAATTTCTATTATTTTCTTTCCAGACAAAATATGGGTATATAAATTCATTCTTATATCTTTTGAACAAATACAAAAAAGACATTTTCCAGTTTCCTAGAATACTGCAGTTGATCCTTAGCAAATGAGAAAAATAATAAAACCATACTAGAAAATGTGTTCAAAGGAACTTGAGGTGGAAAATGATGAACTGACACAAATAAAAAAGGTTTAAAGATGTGACTTCCCACGTGTTCTATAAATCATCCTTGATATTGATGGCATCTCACAGTATTTTGGAAGCCTGCCTTGCCTAGTACATTTCTTGAAATATGTTTTCTATGTGTCCTGAACTACAACTTTGATTTCCTATAATTCTGCTCTTTCTGCATCTTCATATCTACAGAATCACTTTGTTGTGAGCTGACCAACAGTGCAATAAAATAAACCATTTTACTGTTGTCATATTTTTCCTTTTGTCACTTTATAAAGATAATAGGTGACTTTAAAAATATTAAAAGGATGAGACGAGTCAGTGATTTCTTCAGTTATTCTTCAAAGAGTTATGTGTCATAAATAAATTAATTCCATTGACTTACTGGCAGTATCTTATGGCAAGAAGGGAATTCTAAAAAATATTTTTTTCTATCAAGACAAATATGATATAATTCAACAACTCTTGCCTTAATTTACAACACTGAACCTTAGAAATTGTGGGCAAATATATAATATCATGAAACTGTCATTATACATTTTACATTTCAAGTTATGTTATTAAATAATCCAATAGCATACATGCTATGTTTTAGCCAGTTTCAAATTCTTCCTTGGATCAAAATAAACATAAATCCTATTACAGAAGTTGAGTAGGACAGATAGTTTGATTGATTAAATACCATCATAAATACTTCTTGTTCACATACACGCATTTTATTGCAGTCAGTTTTTAATATTAACATTTAAAATTAAAGGAAAACTTGATTAGAATGACTTAGTAATTCTATAACTAGTTCCAAATTTAATGTATAGTTATGGTTAAGCAAACAACATTTGCATTATTAACAGGTAACATCATATAAAAGATCTTCTGTTCATGAATGGACTGATAGGATGGATTGTGAAATGATCTATGACATTAGTTTCCTAATTCAAAATGTATATTGCTCATTTAATAGTTTTGGGGGATGGTGTTAGTTTTCCTTGTGCACTAAATTTCCCTTCTTCCACAAACCATCCATTGTGAATCTGCATAACTGAAAATGTCTTACCTTTCACTTTATTTTTTTTCAGATTTTCTTCATTCTTTAACAAATTACAGTATACAATCTAAATGTTTTAATTTTCAAACAAATAAAAATATAAAGGTAATAATCCACTAATTATGTAAACAGCCACAAATAGTAAATACAAATATGTATTATATTAGCTTCAGGCTTTTAAATAAATAGAAAAAAAAAATAGAACTTTCCCCATTACCCTCCTTGGTCCATTTTCACCCCTGTCTTTCCAAATATATGCTTAATGAATCTAATTATATGGAATAGTTTGCAAGATTTGTCTTTAAGCTTATATAAATTGTTATTATTACATAATTCCCTGTCTCATCTATCTTTAGGCATTTATATCCCTATTGATACAGAGGGACTTCATTTACTTACTTTAACTGCTGGATTATAATTTATTTTATTAATATACCCCTCAATATATCTACAATCCCATCAGATAGACATTTTTTTTCCAGTTTTCTTCTTTACAAAGAGTGATCCAATATACATTCTTATAACCGTTTTCTATGGCACATTTGTTAACATTTATGTAGGTGATATATCTAGAACTGAAAGCTTATTCACACATTAGAAACATTTTAAATTCTCTTAGAAATTATCTAACACACTATACAGTGGTTATACTAATTTACCCTTTCCCCAACAGTGTATGAGAGTTTCCATTTATGCAAAACCTTTCCAATATATTGTTTACTTTCTTTTAAATTAATGTTATACTTAAGGAGTATAAATTTGTATCTCAATATGTTTCTCCCCACCTTTTCTTCTTTTTCTGATTACTAATAAGATTGACACCTTTTAATATATTTATCTTCTGTCCTTAGTTCATATAATTTGATATTTGTCTACGGGATGACTTGTTTTCAGTGATTCGTTGGTTTTTTTAATACATTGTGGATATTAGTTCTCTTCATCTCATGAGGCAACTATTTTAAAATTCAGCTGCTAATCTTTTAACAAAGATTCAAATGGAGCCTTCATTAAATGCATGTCAAATCCTTAGTTACTGCTTCTCCTAATATCATTCTGCAGAGATCCATGCAATGCAGAAATGTTAGGTTTGCTCTCCTTCAGGAGCTTTCATCAAAATTTCACCAATACCTCCTGGATGGACAGGAATACACTGTCCTTGTGTGTTAAATCTCTGCTCTACATCCTGTCTTTACCCAGCTCTAGGGCAGTAGTAGGAGGGATCTGCATTTAAGAGTTGTGGGAAGAAAATAACTTGGATGTTAGCTCAAAAGAAGTCTTTCCTACTGGGCAGAAGTAATTGATTCTATGTCAGTTGTTTAATGACACCATAAGGCATTCACCCTACCAACAAGCCAGCTGTAGTAGCCTGGAACTTTGCTACTTAACTTTTTCACATACACTATATGTGGACTCCATAATTTTTTTCTTCAATGATATTTCTAAATGTTTTAAATTCTTCTGTGAATGCTTGGGTTTTACTGAAGTAGATAAACTAGTACATTTAATGGAGAATTCTCTGTGACCTATTTGCCATGTTGGTACAGTCTTTAAACTTACATAACAAAAATGAATTAAAAACATTTAATTCACTTTAATTATTGAAACTTGAGTCAACTATATAATTGTGCAAAAGAAAAAAAAAACAACACTCCTGTGTGTTTTCCTTCCACTGCTAGCACAGAACACTGCTAACACTTCTGGTGTTGAAGAAAAAGGATTCAACAACGCCTGTTAAAGATGGTAAGGCAGACTTTGTTTAGGACCATCATGGTAGATAAGGACCACTGCAGTGGGATTTCACAGTGGCAGGAAGATTAAGCTCAGTTCCAAAAACAGCACAAGCAAGTGGGAATCTACAGCCAAGAATCAGGGTGGGGGCCAGTGAAGGAAATTTACTCAGAGGAAAAATCAGAGGTAAGGGGAATCCTGTCTACACTGACCTAACAGGATTCTTGCTGAAGCCAGGCCTGGGTGATGATGGAGAATGAGGAAATTGATCAGAAATCAAAAGTGATCAGATATTGAGGGTTGGGGGTTCTGGTTAAACTGACTTAGCAGGCTTCTTGTTAAAGCTGGATTTTACAAGGAAGTAAGTGTACTGATACACATAGGAAAAGGTTTGTGAGCCTGCCTAAAGTTTGGTCAAACGAAGAATCTTTGTCACTGGTGAACAAATATGTGGAGGTTTCTCCCACACTAAGCAGTTCTCTGGGATACCAGCTGGGTGTCCTGTAATTCAATTCAATTTCGACACATCTACATGAAGTTACCATCAGATCCCGCAAGTTAAAGTCTCAGTCCCACAAGAATACCCTCAATTTTATCCATTTAACATTTGATCTCTTTCCCTTTTTTTATTTTACGAAGACTTTTTTTTTTTTTTTTTTGCCAAAAAATATACTATTATAAATACTAGGACAATTTCACAAAAATTACATTTACACATTGTGAAATAACCAGAAATGTTATTTCTTATTAACTGGAAGTTCCAGTTTGTCACCTCTATTTATGACCTACTGACTATAAGTCAGGGCTCTCGTGATTCCCTTTGTGGGTTCAGTAATTTGTTAAAATAACTCACAGAATTCAGGGAAACACCTACTTCTATTTACTGGTTAATGATACAGTAAAGGATGTGATAAAGGATGCAGATGAACAGTCACATGAAGAGATACATAGGGCAAGGTCTGGAAATGTCCTCAGTGAAAGACCTTCTGTCCCCCTGGAGTTAGGGTGCACCACCCTCCCAGTATATGGATGTATTCACGAACTTAGAAGCTCCCCAAACCCGGTACTATGGGAATTTTTATGGAGGCTTCATCATCTATGAGGTTGAAAGTCCCAAGTTTCTATTCGTGGCTGGCCTTTCTGGTGACAAGCCCCCATCCAAGGGCCCACCAAGAGTTACCTCATTAAAACAAAGACATTCCTATCACCCTGGAATTTCCAAGGGATTTAGGAGCATGGTGCCTGATGCTCCTGTCACTCAGGAAATTACAAAGGTGTTAGGAGTTCTGTGTCAAGACTGAGGTCAAAGACTAAATGTTAGACAAAAGGATTCTCCTAACACCATTATTTTCAAGGGTTTTAGGAGCTCTCTGTCAGGAACCAGATACTGAGAAATATATATATATATATATATATATATATATATATATATATATATATATATATATACACACACACATATATATTTATTTATTTATTTCACTATATGTAATTTTGTGACATCATCCTAATATTTATAATATATTGTTTGGCAAACAAAATTATTTGTAAAAGAGAAGGGAAATAGAGCAAATGTTAAATTTATAGAATATAATTTCTCAAGTTTGTTCTCTGACACATATGTAATAATTTAAAAACAGTATTAGAAAGTGTTCCTTAAGAACATTTACTAAACAAAATTTATTTATCTTCCTGGGGGAAGAAAATGTAATATGCTAGGTTTATGGAGATTACTATTTTGTTTCTCATACAGAAGTTTTGGTGAAGTTATTTGCAAAGCCTGCTTGATCCTCTGTGTGTTGGCCCTTCGTCTTTCCAGGAGCTTTCTCATCACCATCTTCTTCTTTGCCCCAGATTTCCTGCAAAAGTCATGCTCAAACTGAACTACAACTTGAGTCAGTCAACTAAAACATGACAGTATGGCTGCACTGGCTTCAAACAAAAGAGATAATGATATTCTGCAGTGTTTTGTACTGTAGAACCCAAACCAAATGTTCTAGGGAGTTAAAAACCCATAAGGAAAATTTTTGAAGGATTTTCCCTCCAAGTGCTGCTTAACAGTCTTAAACTGCTTTGTCATTTCACTATCCACAGAGTTATAGTGTGGTTTAGAGGGCTTTCATTCCAGAGCTTTTGTGAGGAGTTTCCCACTATACTTTGGTACATAAAATATGGAATAAAAAGAGCACATCCTATTTCTTCTTTATTATGGAACAATTATTTGTGTAGGTTTTCCAGTAAATCAGGAGGTGGGCAAGGATGTCATAGCCAGAGTCAGTAACATTTTTGTAACAAGTTTGTATTAAAAACTACATATATCCAAATTTGGTTTCAATTTTATGATATGAAGTTAATGTGCTTCCAACTCATTTTTATGACAATTATTCATTTATTCCTGAATCTCAAAATAGAATCCTGAATCTTAAAACTGCATGTGTTTTATTCATTTGTTATGTTTTTCACTTACCTCACTGCTATGTGTGTGTGTTTTTTTTTTAAACATCTTTACCGGAGTATAATTGCTTTACCATGCTGTGTTAGTTTCTGCTGTATAACAAAGTGAATCAGCTATATGTATACACATATCCCCATATCCCCTCCCTCTTGCATCTCCCTCCTACCCTCCTTATCACACCCCTCAAGGTGGTAACAAAGCACTGACCTGATCTCCCTGTGCTATGCGGCTGCTTCTCACTAGCTATCTATTTTGCATTTGGTAGTGTGTATATGTCCATGTCACTCTCTCACTTCGTCCCAGCTTACCCTTCCCTTTCACTGTGCCCTCAAGTCCATTCTCTACATCTGTGCCTTTACTCGTTTCCTGCCCCTTGGTTCATCAGAACCATATTTTTAAATTCCATATATTTGTGTTAGCATATGGTATTTATTTTTCTCTTTCTGACTTACTTCACTCTGTATGAGAGACTCTAGGTCCATCCACCTCACTACAAATAACTCAATTTCATTTCTTTCTATGGCTGAGTAATATTCCATTGTATATATGTGCCACATCTTTACCCATTCATCGGTCGATGGACACTTAGGTTGCTTCCATGTCCTGGCTATCGTAAATAGAGCTACAATGTACATTGTGGTACATGTCACTTTTTGAATTACGGCTTTCTCAGGGTATATGCCCAGTAGTGGGATTGCTGGGTCATATGGTAGTTCTATTTTTAGTTTTTTAAGGAACCTCTATACTCTTCTCCATAGTGACGGTAACAACTTACATTCCTACCAACAGTGCAAGAGGGTTCCCTTTTCTCCACACCCTCTCCAGCATTTATTGTTTGTCGATTTGTTGATGATGGCCATTCTGACTGGTGTAAGGTGATACCTCGTTGTAGTTTTGATTTGCATTTCTCTAACAATTAGTGGTGTTGAGCATCCTTTCACGTGTTTGTTGGCAATCTGTATATCTTCTTTGGAGAACTGTCTAATTAGGTCTTCTGCCCATTTTTGGATTGGGTTGTTTGTTTTTTTGATATTGAGCTGCATGAGCTGCTTGTGTATTTTGGAGATTAATCCTTTGTCAGTTGCTTCATTTGCAAATATTTTCTTCCTTTCTGAGGGTTGTCTTTTTGTGCTGTTTAGGGTTTTCTTTGCTGTGCAAAAGCTTTTAAGTTTCATGACTCACCTCTGTTGTGTGTTTTCCAGTGGCTTTTTAGTTAGCATTATTTCTCTGTGCTTGGATTTACATAATGATATGTCCCTCTTTTGTCTTTCTTCAAATTCATCTTATTCTGAAAAAGATAAGCAAATATGATATCACACTAGGAATTCATCTGCTTAATTAATAATCTCCATAATATAAACAGTGAGTGTAAATATTCCCAAGTATTTTGCAATTGATCTTCAATGCTTTTAATTTAAAAAATAAGAAAATTAATATCTTTAATGTAAAGAGATGTTGCTCAATATAGACTGGCATATCTTCCTACTATATCTATAATGTTGGATGCAAAACAAATAAATAAACAATAACAGCAGGATTACAGAAACCTTGCATAATAACTACTTTTAGGCTTACCTAACTTTTGTGATTGGTTCAAATAGTTAATTTGTCAGTAAATTTGAAAGTGATACTAAACAGGAAATCATAAACAATTAATATAAGAACACATGACATGTTTTTTTAGAATTAAAATATATATGTTGATATTTAGTAACCAACCTAGTTGTGTGAGGCTACAGTTGTAACTTAGAATATGATTTGCTTAAGGAGAATTCTGTTATTATCTTTATTACAAAAAGATGTAAATTTAATAAACAAAATTTATGATTTCAAGCTGTAATGTCTAAAAAATGAATTAATACTTAACTTATAAGACACATTGAATGTGTGCAGAATTCCTTTACTTTTTTTTTGCACTTAAAAATTTTTAGTTATACTCATTCATTAGATATTTTAGCAACTCACTTTTATCACATTCAAAACATTTTTACATAAAAGCTCTATTTTTTTCTCCTTGTAATTCATTAATTTGCATGATTCACTTAAATGCTTTAACAAGTTCAACCAGCAAAAACAGGTTTGTTTATAAATACAACTGAATCTTGGTAATCTTAAATTTATGTCTTGAGGCCATATAACTACATAGAAAAAGTATAGGATTCTACTAGCTATGGTATGAAGTTTCCTGTAAGCATTGCCAGTATGGGACATTAAGGTGTATGATAATTTGAGGGGACAGTTGAATGGAAGTTCAACTACCCTAATAATTCTTTGAGTATAATGCTCAAATAAAGAAATGTATTACTAGTCTCATGAATGATAATTTTCTCCCAATCATCAGCATTTAATGAAACTAGAATTCCCCCTTCAAATGTTTAAACAGTTTAAAATAATTACTGAATTTAGTAAGTATTTCCACCATGTCAGCAGTCCCAGGAATTTTGTTCCAAAATGTTGTACTTTGTTCAAAAATTAGCAGTTTCCATTCTTCTCCCAGGAATTGACATTGCCTGGAATACTTTTTCCCCTAGTGAGAAGTTGGAAGAATGTATGTTTGACCCAGTGAGACCAAAAGACTCTGAGGGATTTGCTCCCAAGTCCTAAAGCCCAGAATAACCATGGTGTTACATTTCAAACTGTTGCCCTGGGCCCCACTTAAGGCTTTACACTGTCCTGCTTTCCTGAACTGTCTAACAACAAACAGTTCTCCAGATGAGCTCTCCAGGGCTTATAGTAAGGGGTGGTGCTGCAGGACATATTGTCACATAAGATTAAGAATAGTAAAACATCACATGAGTCGAATGTTTGATACAAGAAGATATGAAGTTTTCATTTGAAAATTAAATTATTTAAAAGTCAATTTTCCCTAGTCTTTAACAGCCAACGGATGAAATGGTGCCATATTACCAATAATAGCGTATATTTTATAGTTTGTTGCCCTAACTTGTTTATGTTCATCCTCAACAAAATACTCTCAAATCCTTTCAGGAATACCAAGGAATTCCTTACTCCTACTCATGAAGAATTCTGGTCTGTCATCAGTGAAACTAGGTCAGGCTCAACTGTAATAGCCTCTTGGCTCGAGCAACTTCCATGTCTGCACCACAAACTCCTGCCAGATATCAGCACCCCATTACCGCCCCTGACTATTATGAAAGCTGTCACCTCCCAACAGAGTTGGCTTTGGGGGAAAGTCAGGGGAGACTTTTCATTTCTACAGTTATATTCTTTTAGTTAAGCACCAACTTGACTGGATACTTGCTCCAGTATCTTGCAAAGAGGGTTTAGGGAAAAAAGGTCTTTCAATTTTTATTTATAGCCTTCTATCTCATTAAGATGAAAACATGAATCAACTCAAAGTTTGAACATGGAGACAATCCAAATGACATGCAGCATGTCATACTGATAGTTGGCCTTTTATAAATGGATTGGGCTAAAAAGCAAAATGAGTGCCACAGAGGCAAAAATTGGCACATCCCTTTCAAACCATCAGACTATTGATATACCAGTCAAATGGATAATAATGTTCCCAGTGTGAAGATAAATGCATGAGGCTCATTTATCATGATGCCATTAAACATTCACTTTATCTCTTGTGACTTTTGCATAAGATTATTTCAAAACAAAGTGTTAAAAATTGAAAGTCTATATCATCACATACTTAGTCCTAACTATATGCTCATAAAGTGAATTTTTAATTATATTTGGTTTTATGATAATCTACTACAGAAGGCAGAGATTTTAGTGTTCTAATTAAATACACTTCATATGTGTTCAAAGTGTATATTTCAAAGTGTCTGGTTACATACTCTGAGAGGCATTTGGGGCAGACTCCAGATTGTGCAAAATTGGGCAAAAGCCAACATGAAAGTGTTCTTGGGAGTTAACAAGTGTTCCTTTGTCAAATATTATATATTTGTTCTGTTTATATAACTATTCCATTTAAAACCTCTCTGTCCCTTCAAATTGTGAACTTAACATAAACTTAAGTTGCTGGACATTTAGAAGTCCTACTGTTCATTTACCTACATCTTTAATAGGATCACCCATTATGTCTCCATTTGTTGGTCCTATACATACATGGGTCTGTGAAAGGAAAAGGCTCTGTTAATTGTCATTTGCCTTTTTAAAGTTGACTGGTGACTGTGCTGCTCCCTACTTGAAAAGTCCTGAGAACCTTCCCTAGGGCATTTAGGCAGGTAAGTTTCTAAATTTTAGACTGTTTTCCAATTGCTAAAAACCTTAACTTCTCCTTTCTCACTTGACTAATTTCATCTTCTGAGCAAGAACCTAATTTCCATAAAAATTATAGCTCTAACTTCCTGAATAAACTCACAATATTTATACCAAAAGAAAATCATTTTAAAAATAATCGGTCTTGATTTTAGCCCATACAATATCTAACAGATAATTGCTACATTTGAAGTCATGAGACCTAGGTTTCAACAGTGATACTAACAAACTGATTCTAGAAAGTGTCGACCCTAAAAAATGTACAAGGTGAAAGATGTGAGTGAAGGTTTATGTGGGGCAAAATGAGGACTATAGCTTGGGAGACAGCATTTCAGATGGTTCTGAGAAACTTCTCCAAAGGGGTAGGGGGGAAGGTCAGTATATATGTGACATTGGTGAAGAGGGAATGCATACAATCAAACATGTATTTGTTTTGCAATAGTTTTCTGCTAGTCACGAGGAGAGCAGTCATCATCATGAAGGTTTTGAGTGTTTTTCTAGATATGAGGAGATATAAGAATTGGGCTCATAAAATTGCCTCCTGAAAATATCTAACTATCTGAAGACCTGTTCTGCCAGTTTTCCCAGAGCACAGAGTGCCTATTTCTGTGCTCCACCTGAACTCCTTTCAGGGAGGTTGAAAATCAGCAGCTGCAGCAGCACATGATTTAATCCTTGTAGAGGTCGATGGCAAGTGCCAATGGCGATTGCTAATTTGTTGTTGACAAAAGTTACTTAAGCTCTCCAGATCTCAATACATTCATCTGTAGTTGGATTGGGTTGGATCAGTATTTTTCAAGTCAAATTGTATATCAGAGCACTAAATGTTTTAAATTATATAACAGAGTCCCTAAGAGTGAAGTAGAAAAAAATGGAGAGAAAAGAGAAGTACAATTTGTTTTGGTTGGTCCACAGACAATGGGTTGGACCATAATGTCTATGCAGTCTTTTATATGTAAATTTGAATTTTGTGCCAGTACTGATCCACTGTTAATATTTCATTCTTGATACATAACATGAAAATTTATTGCTAGTTTATCCACATTCTTTCACAATGTCTTTTATTAGACAAAAGAAAGCCTTTTGAAAAAGAGCTTTTGAAGGTACCAGTAATAAAGTTTGTAACTTCATAGCAGAATAAAGTTCACATTGATTTCAAATTCATGACCTTATTCTCCTAAACAATGTGCCTTAGATAAATGGGTTAATAAGAGGGCAAAACTACATTATTTGTATCATATTTCAAAGGTATTATTGAAAACCTTATTTGTCACTAATCATTTCATTTTCAGATTGTTAAATGCAGCACAATTGAACACATTTATTAAAATTTTACTAAAATATACCAACATTTCCACAAGATAGCATGACACAGGCATACCAGTGATTTTGAGATAAAACTGAAACTAAAACTTGGAATCACATAGTCAATACAACAGACAATTATAGTGTTTCTGTCCTCCATCATATACTCGTGTATATACATAAAATACACATGATAACATATATAATTGTATATATAAATGCACATACATTTATAGTATTTTATATACATAAACATTTCTATTCACTCTCACAGTTGAGCTATTAAAATCTAGGCATATTTATGCATTCTACTGTAGCTCACCGAAGTACACTTAACTTCATGGATGCTGATTTATAATCTCCTTAATTCACTGATCTTTTTTCATCTTTTCTACCTGTATCATAAAGAAAAAAGGGAGCAATATAACCTGTAATTTTTCTCTCAAAATAATGTATTTTGTCCAAATGTTATTGAAATTCTATGTGATTATTTCACGGTATATGCATTCTTTTTTGGTCAAACAGACATTCATGGAAATACATCCCCAAGGAATCATTGGCCTCACAGTATGCACAGGGCACTTCATTGACTGGAGCCTTTGCTAATTGGCAGGGGTGGAGATTTTGATTTTTGCATGAATCATTTTGAGTCCCTCTGTCACACATACTATACCTGTAAACATTGCCAGTCAAGGTTACTGGGGCATAACATTAATCACAAAAGAACTGAAAAGCCCACAGAGATAGGTCAACATAAATCTATCTATACTACTAGAAAAGAGAATGGAATGTATATAGATTTTCAGCACTGGACAGGAGAGATCAACTACTGCTTCATTTTATAAAGGAGAAAGTTCAAATCCAAAGACACTCAGATGCTCTTGGTCAGATAGTTAATTAGCAGCAACACCAAGATTAAAACCCTGGCCTTCCAATTCTTAGCCCATTGCTTTTTTCACTTCATCTGCTATACATTCTGACAGTGGGTCAAAAATGAAGTCTTGCTGTGTGAAATAACACCTTATTTCCATGAGCATTTCTTTTTATTTTCTTTTATTTCTTATAAATATCTCTAAAGAAAGCAAAGTTTTGATGTTGTTTACTAATGGAATCGCATGGAAATATTGGGAGTCTTTTCTAATTATGTAGGCTGCCAGCTGTCAATTAATGAATATGTAATTGTCTATGCATCTAGTCAAACATGTTTCAGTGAACCTGACATAATAGTTTAGTGCAGGGCACACCTCTTTCACCCTCCTGCTGCATTCTGTCCTTCGCTGAATCTCAGAGTCACGTTGAAATCAGGAATAACGCAGCATTTCCCCTTTTGTCCCGTTGTCTCCTGACTTCTTGCTACCTTCCTATCATGAAGTTTCTCCCCACTTCCTATCATCACTTTCAAGAGCAAGCATTGGAAGTGAGTCACACACGGTGAACTTCCCAAAACTCTTTCCATTGACTCTGCTGCAAACTTTCACATAGTGGGTAGGGTCTGTGTCCTTTCCTGACCTCTCCACTCTGAGGAAGCACTGTTCTTGTTCCCAGTGAATTTGAGGTTCTTGCCTCCCTGAGGAAAGAATTTGGAGATGAGACAAGGAGGTTAAGAAAGTAAACTGAGCATTTATTTAAGCAAGAACACACTCTCAGAGGAAGAGTGAGTAGACAGGTGAGGAGCTGCTGTCCTGGGTTTCTTCTGAAAGCTGGTTATGAGGGGCATACAAATGAAGGGGTGGAATATTCACTGCAGAAAGAGGAGTTTGAGGGTCATGTTCCCTGATTTTTGTCCCAGCTCCATCTTCCCAAGAGGAGGAGGGATTTTTGTCCTCATTTAACTTAGATCAGACGTGTCACGGGGTCGGTGCGTGATGGGTACTTCTTATCTGCAAGGCTAATTTTATTGTAATATAATGAGCAACAGGTTACATTCACAGTCAGGAGTTTCCCGCCTTTCCCCACCTTTCTTTGTCTGCCCCCAAGACACTTATCACCCAAAATGTGTGGTTTGCTGTCAGTCTGGATGTTCCTGCTTTTCTTTCTCTTCCTAAGGACTTGTTTACAAGATGTGTGATTTCCCACCACCTGGCCCCTACCCCCATTTCTCTGCTCATACCTAGCTACCTGCCTGCTCTAACGTTCTCAGAAAGTACTCAGAAAGTACTTTGACCTGCTAGGCCCTTTGTCCACCACTCAAAGGACCAGCAGAAAGACCTCTTGCTTGAAGTCTCTGATAGTTCTTACTTTAGTTAACACAGAATCATTTTTTTGACTGAAAATTTGAAACAAATTATTTGAAAGTGATTTTTCCCAGAAAATAATTATTCCTGCTTACCTGGTAAAGAGGGATATTAAGTTGAAAAGTAAGTAACAAAGTTGTTATAACTTTCTGAATCCAAGGCATTGCATAAGCAAGAAGCTTATCTTTTATGGTATTTTTAGCTTAGTAAGATAGAGCAACCTAATAGGTATTGGTTAAATCTGTAGGGAAACTTCAGAGATATGAGCTTTTAAATTTTGTTTCCTTTCAGTTATTCTCTTGTCTTCTTTCCCTTAAGCTTTTTGTATCTATTCCAGTTTCTTTTGTGGTAAATGCACACAAAGTATCTGAAAAATTTAATACCAAGATGACTGTATTTCAAAGATAATTTATGGTGAAGTTTTTCCTTATATTTCTTTCAAGTTATTTTCTTCATATCTTTGTCACTGCATGCCCTTCTCCCAGTCTTCTCTCTTTTACACCTTATATCCTATCTACTGTCTCTTCTACTACTTTCTTTACTTGCTTAATTCCCAGAAACTTTTTCCCTAAAAATTTACAAAATTTGATTACTGTAAATGGAGGTAATAAAAACTATACTGGTTGTGAAAAATATGTACAGGCCCATCCTAGATTGCCCCTTAAGCAAATTTATTTCATAAAGTGGATTTAGCAACAATGATTCAAGAGGAAGATTATTTCTAATAAGTCTAAAAATGAACTCTAGAATTTTGAAAATACAAGATTTTTAATAGTATTCCAGTCGTTTACAAATTTGCAAATGATGTTCCTAGCAATACAAAACATACACTTCATAGGCTCTTCTAAGATGGTTAGGTAATAGAGTGTTCTTGTAGCGGAATGCACTGAAAACTGAACACTGTATGTATAAATACATAATATACAAAGTTAAAGTAAAAAATAGAGCACGAATATCCATCTTATCAGAGATTTTTTGCAGGAATAAGTAAATATGGTACAGTTAATAAAGTGTAAAATATCCATAGTGAAAAAAGAGATGTGCATGTATAAGTACACACAGTGAGAGAGAAATAATTCTCAGGAGCTTATCCTTAGGAATTTAAAATAATTCTATTTCTATTCATTCATTACTTGACTTATTATAACTGTTCTATAGCACAGCACCCAACAGAGAAGCTATAAAGTCAGCTTATTGTTTCCATCATAAATCCCCAATAGAATGATTTATAACTTGGTTGTATTTATTTGCTTTTCCCTAAAATTTGGCATATAGGTACTTAAATTTTGAGTCATTACTTCTCTAAAATTAATTTAAATGTTTAGTCTTTTTTATCAGCAATAGAAGCACAGAATATATCACAGGGGACATCACAAATTCTATGTTTCTGAAATAAAGCATCTGCCAACAGGAAGAAGATGATAATTATCATGTAAGCATCCTTGTTAAAATCTCTGCTGGGTGAAATGAGTGTATGGAGTGCTTGGGGTAATTCAATCCTCTTTTAAAAACCAGCCTCTTATTTAAGTAAATGGAACATATTTCTGAATAAAGTTTACAGCACTGCAACCATAATTATAATTTGACATAAATAACTATAAAGAAAACATATTTAATATTAATTATATCTCACAAAAAGCCTGACTGAATTGTGACATACTCAAAGATCTAAAACATTGCAACTTTCTCAAACAAACTATGGGTTGAATCTAGTATTGTTTATTTTATTTTGAAAAAGTTATTTTTTTAAAATTTTTCTCTTTGGAAAATGATATTTTACATTTAGGGTCATGTAGAATCATGATCATATTTGTTAATATGAATACAGATCTTATTTTAAGTAAAGAATATGCTTTATTTTCTAAGAAAGCACTATATGTCTGCACATACTTATAAAGTGACATAAATATATCCATGGAAGTAGGTTTTTATGTAAATAAATATACATTATTTAACATTTTAGATTAGATATTTTTAACTTTGTAAAGTATATGTAGCATACTTTAAATGCAAATAGTGTGTAGTTGTGCAATGTTCTGGAAGATATGCATTCCTCCTTACCTTTCTAATCACCCCTATCCAATCTCTGTTGCCACCTTCACTTGCTGTGTCCCATCATTATATTTCTTTTCTCAGGGTTATACTATGTACTCTTCTTTTCTTTTCTTTTTTTTTTTTTTTTTAATTGAAGTATAGTTAACTTAAAATGTTGTGTTAGATTCAAGTGTACAGAAAAATGATTCAGGTTATTATGAGTTATTAGAAGATATTGACTATAGTTCCCTGTGTTATATAATAGGTACTTGTTGGTTACCTATTTTATATATGGTAGTATGTATATGTTAATCCTAAACTTTGTGCTCTTCTGTTCTTAATTTAACACATCCTATTGAACCAACTCATACTGTCTCATGATTTCACTTAACATCTGTGTTGATGACTCTTGACTTTATAAATCCCCCTTGCACTCCATACCACTGTACCATGTAACCTAATAAACATATTTAGCTTAAGGTTTCTTTTTTCCCTAGTCTCAATGAAAGTCATGCTTGTTTCCTGTCTCTCAAGACATTCACCTGGGTACACTTATTTCTGAGCACATATTCAATGCTTGGAACTTATAGGAAAACATTTGTAGAAAAAAAATTACTGTGATCTTCTATCACCTTGCATAAACCTTGGCATACTTCAAATTTCAACACAGTATCTTATAATTGAATCTTTAGTTATTTATATTCTTAAATCCCTGAAAAATATTCTAGGTGCTTCTAAGGAACTCAGCTCATAGAATATGTTCAAGAAATGTTTGTTGAATGAAAGCATTTAATACAATACATCCTATTAGGTAATCGAATGCTTGAAAGCTAGTCTTTGATTTAACCATTTTTATTAGACAATGTTTATCTATATGATTTATCAGAATTCTTTTTATATTTTACTATATGTCAATTATATTTATATTTTACTGAGTAATAAAAAATAAGCCATGTAAGTTGACCTCCAGAATAAATTGCTTTTTTTTTCTAGGTAGCATATTACTTCAATGACTCTGGCATTTTAATTTTTTCAAAGCTTTATAGTTTTTTTTTGAGGTAAAATTGACACAAGTTAATTGCACTTATGTAAAATGTCCAATTTGATGAGCTTTTATACCTGCATAAGCCCATAAAACCATCATCAAAATGAGTATGATGAACATACCCATCACCACCAAAAATTTCATTAAGCTCCTTAGAATCTCTCGCTCCTACCACCCTCTGCCCCATACTATTCCCAGATAAACTAATTATAGATTAGTTTACAACTTACTTAATTTTATGTAATGAAAATCATATGTATGTACTCTATTTTGTTTGGTTTTTTTATTTAGTATAATTATTTTGAGATTTATCTTTGTTGTTTGTATATCAGTGTTTCAAACTGTTTTATAACTGAGCAGTATTCCATTGTATGGCTATACCAGAACTGTTTTTCAATTCATCTCTGGATGGATACATTTGTTGCTTCCAGTTTTGGCTATCAAAAATAAAGCAACATGAAGATTCATGTCTTTAGCACTTGACATTCCTGCAAGGAGTGTCTGAGGGTGCCACTTGTTCAACATTCTCACAACATTTGTCACATGGTTTTATTATAGACATTCTAATAGGTGTGTAATAAGATCTCATTATAGTTCTAAAGTACAATCATTACTCTAATCTCTAATGCTGTTGAGCATCCCTTCATGTTCTAATTTGCCTTCAGTATTGTTTTTTGGTGAATTTTCTCTTTAAACACTTTGCCCATTTTTAGAAATGGCTTCTGGTCATTGAATTTTGAGAGTTGTTTTACATATTCTGATCAAAAGTCCTTTATTAGATATTTATTTGCAAATAGTTTTTCTCTGTGTGTGAATTATATTATCATTATCTTACCAATATCTGTTGAAAAGCAAAAGTTCTCAGCTTTGATGAAGTTTATTTTATCAATGTGTTTTTAATGGATGATGCTTTTGGAATTGTGTCTACAAAATCTTTGCCTAATTTAAAGTCATAAAATTTTATCCTGTGAATATTATTCAGCCATAATAAAGAAGGACATCTTGCCATTTGTAACAACATGGGTTGACCTTGATGGTATTATGTTAAATGATATGTCAGAGAAAAACAAATGGCATATTTTATCACTTTTATGTAGAGTCTTCAAACAAACAACCACAAAAACAAGCTCATAGATGCAAAGAACAGATTTGTGGTTGCCAGAAGTGTGTGGTTGAGGGTGGACAAAAGGTAAAAACTTCCAGTTATAAAATAAATGTCATGGAGGACGCAACGCACAGCATGGTGACCATGGTTAATAACACTATATCACATGTTTGAAAGTCGCTGCAAGAGTAGACCTTAAAAGTTCTCATCCTTAGAAAAAGTTTTTGTACTCTGTGAAAGATCATAGATGCTAACTAGATTTATTGTGATAATTATTTCACAATATACACAAATGTTGAATCATTATGTTGTACACCTGAAATTAATAAAATGTTATAAATGAATTATATTTCAATAAAACTAAATAAATTAAGCTTTCTCCTATATTTCATTCTAAAAGTTTTATAGATTTAGGTTTTATAATTATTTCCATGACCCATTTTAGGTTATGTTTGTATATGGTGTGATGTAAAACAAAACAATTGTGGGGTTGTTTGTTTGTTTGTTTGTTTTCATATGGATATCTATTTGCTGGAGCACTAGTTTTTGAAAAGACTTCTTTCTCCACTGAAAGTCCTTTGCACCTTTATCAAAACCTTTGTCCAAATACATATGCAGCTTTCTCTAGACTTTAATTCCACTAATGTACTTATCTATATGTCTGCCAATATCCCACAGTCTTGATTACCACATATTTTTAAAATTTTAACCTACTTTTGTCTTTATATTTAAACCACATATAGGCAACATACATTTGATTTTTGCTTTTTTAACCAATTTGACAGTATTGACCTTTAATCGGAATGTTTAGACCATTTTCATTTAATGTGATTTTTGATAAAGACAGGTTAATTTTATCCTCTTGCTGTTTGCAATTTGACCTGTCTGTTCTTTGGAAAATGTCAAACCCCATAGAGGAAAATAATAACTTTCATAATTACACCATCCAGTGAAAACTATTTTTGTAGCTTTGGTGCAATTCCTTGAATATAACACGTTCAGGCATAATATATATTTTTTTTAGTACATTGTTAGTAGCATTCTTTTTTCACACAATATTTAAGTATTTTACATTATACTAAAACACTTTGAAAGTATATTATGTGAAATCATAAAGTCACACTTTATATTTTATCATACAAAATAGGTATAAAATAATATATCCTTGTATTGCTGCTTAATATTTAAATTATGTCCAAATTTTCATTAGCATATATAATGTTACAAACTAATATTCATCCACATAATTTATACCTGACACATCTTCTTATTTCTCTAGGATAAATCTTCAAATGCTAAGTTACTAGTCAAAACTTTGAACTTTATAAATTGCCCAGGGTTTTTATTCATTAAAACAAAGAAAATAACCAAAATGCTTGGGCATTTTGAGAGACAAAAAATATTGAAATAACTATAAGGACTGGAGAAAGGAATTAGGAAAGCAGGCCACTGCTTTGAATAAAACAAAGAGAAAAAGGAAAAGACGTCTTTGAATTATTAGTTTTTGAAGCTCTCTGCACTGGACACTGAACACTTGTGGATCCCTGATCTGCCTCAGAGCCAAGTTGGGATCAGCATTCTTGTGATACTCAACAGTCCCTTTCTCAACATCACTTTGTTGCTTATTTTCAATGTTCACGTTTCTTTAAAGTACATGTTTTCTCACTCTTCTTGAATCTGTAATTTAACACTAGCCTGCTTATGCCACAACATCCTCTAGAAATTTGTCTCTGCTCTTGTGCTTCTCCACTATTCGGCTCACCCCCTAGGGCTGGAGTTATTTTGTCATGAAGATGACCTATATGAAATTTTCCTCAGAGTTACTTTATTTCTTCAACTCTCATGACTAATTCCCTATGGCCACATGTTTAAAAATTAGATTCAAAATCTAGATTTCAAAATTATTTCCACATTTGCACCTCCAAACAATTCTCTTTTGAGTCTTCTTTCTAGACATGTAATCTTTTTTATTTTCTTTCATGTTATCTGCTTCTATTATATTTTTGTCCCTTTCTACTCAGCCTACTTCCTTTTTTTATATTCCTGAAAATGTCTATTTAGCCTTTTTTATTTCCTTTAAGTAAATTATTATTGGAGTATAGCTGATTTACAGTGTTGTGTTAGTTTCAGGTGTACAGCAAATTGAATCAGTCATACATATACATATATCCCCTCTATTTTAGATTCTTTTTCCATATAGGTCATTATAGACCTATGCTATACAGTAGGTTATTATTACTTATCAATTTTAAATATAGTAGTGTGGGTATGTCAACCCCAATCTCTCAGTTTATCTCTCTCCCCTTGCCACTGCTCTAACTTCTGACATGAATCTGCCCTGCACCAGTATCTTGGAATCACATTCTCTTCCACTCCTCTCTTCAAAAGTCAAGCAAAATCCCTACCTTGAAACCATACTAAAAGCTGCTATTGGTCTCTGGTCCTATGTGATGTAGAAATGTAGTGAAATGGGTATATTGAATTTTCCCTAAGTGTAAGCCAAGGTCTCAAACACCCACAGAACCTTCAGTACTAGTCACCAACACTCTACTTTCCATGGTCAGCTACAAAGTGCTTTCCCCATGATGATTATTTTAACTTTAATGAATCTTCATAAGAGCCATACCCAATCTCCCTTTATTCATTCAGAGCAGACAACTGGGCTTCTTATTATATGGAGAAAATGAGAAATATTGATGTGTTACTCCTTAATATCCCTCCACCTACTTACAGAAAAGTATCAATTCTGCAGGCCTGCTGCTAACCCTCCCTTGCTCAGTAGGTATTTTTCCTCTCTGTTTTGTTAGTAATCTATGAGGACATGGAAATCTTATTTCTGTGTATGGTGTGAAATGATCTGCAGTTTATGTATTTGAATTGAAATATGGAAAATAAAGTATACAGAATATATTGCTAACAGTCATCTTACTCTCTCTGCCCTTACTTGTAGTTGGTTATATCTTTTAAGATTCCATGTACATTGCTCATCTCATTTCTTCTAAATGAATGCAAAATAGATGTAATTTTGGAGATGGACCAACAAGGAGAAATAGATTGGTTCAGCCACACTATAGAGCTGCTCCACAAAACAGCTCAGCCCCAATCCTCTTATGGTTTAACATTCAGTGGGAACAATGGATGGATATCTTTCATGGGTCTATTGATAGGTGCTTCAAAAATTGCTTTTTTCGTATCTGGCTTTTATTAATTATATTAAGAGTTAGTTTCTAAGGAAATGGTGAACATTTAATTATTGATCTGCATTTTTATTTTTTTCTTCATTTTTGCCTGTTTCTATTTAATGGTGAATGGGAGCAAACAGTCACATCTAGCTAATTGAAATCCAAACTCAGAAGTTAGGGATTTGTCTTTTATTGTAAGTTATGATAAATGAAATTAGATTCTGAAAGAAAATGCAGTTTCAGATTTACATTAACTTTTTCAGGCAGGTATTTAGATAATTCCACTTACAGACCAGATATTTTATACAGTCATATGTTATTTATAAATAAAAAGAAATGATAGTCTCATGGACTAGCAGAACCATAACTATAGTAAATATAAATAGATATTTATTTTTCTAATTTTTCTGTGGCTTTATTTTTAATCTGACTCATTTATAAAATATATAACCACAAATTTCTTATCTCATTTTCAAAGTAAACTGAAACCAACCATAACTCTTAGTTGAGGGGAAAATAATGTAACACCTTTAACAGAAATCTTGGGTCTATATTCTGGTCTCAGCTCTATCACCAACCAGTTATTAACTTAAGTAAGCCAAATGATCTCTCACTTCTCAGGTCCTTCACACACAAAATGAGAATGTTGGCCTCGATAATCTCTAAGGTTGTATTCAGGTCTAAGATTCTATGACTATGTTTATTTAAACGTCCTCTGTGTAACAGCACCATCAGTACACAAAGGACACTGCTATAAATAAAACAAGGCTATTTTTACTGGAATGCCAGCCAAATACAAGATATAACCAGTATCATTATGGAAGCTTCAACTATACATAGATTTTTTTGTTGTTGTTGTTTCAGTCTTAAAGATAATTTTTTCTGTGACCTTTGGTGCTGCTGTAGTGACATAAGCTCACATAAATAATTTATCGTGTTCTACATTACTTAAAGGAACAATTTTCTCTTTTTATTTAACAACATAAAGGATGGAGAATACAATCCATAATACTTAAGCACCAGTAGGGAATACCTGTGGTCAAGTCACAGATACTCTATGTTTTCATGAAAATAAACTTAATATAACTCTAATTTCTCAGCATACTAATAATTTCCCAAAATTCAATTAATAATCAAAGCTCTTAATTTGCTTAATACCAATGCAATATTTAGACTATTTTCATAACTCAATAGACATATAATTTCCAAATGACAATGTCATGGTGTTATAATTCTCATGAATAAAAAATGCATTCAAACGGCAAGATGGATAATTGAATTTTAGTATAACAGAGGATGAATGGTTGTGGGTGTGGTTTCAGATTCCACGTGGCAACCCAATATGACTTGTCAATATTTGTATAGTACCAAAGAAAACTATTCACAGTTATGTGAAAATGTTGAAATACACCTCCCTTTTCCTCCTTATCTGGATGAGACTGAATTTTCTTATTATTTGTCATACTGAAACATATTGAAAAGAAAAACAGATATGTCATACAGCTCTTTTCATTGAGCCACACTTTAAAGCGATTTAAAAAATCTTAAACCAATGCTCTAAAAAGTAATATAGGAAACCTATGTTATTTATATTAACATGAATGAGGTTATTATTGTTATCTCAAAATGAATTCATTAAGATTATCTTTAGCATTGTGTTTTATTTTCTAATACAGTAAATATCAATGTATATAATACAAAAGTTTTTTGAAATTCTAAAACTTTTTTAAGAATGTAAAAAAATCTTGAAACCAAAGAATTTCAGAATGGCTACCCTTCAGTATAAAAGAATATTTTATATAATGTGATAAAGTATTTAATATGCAGTGTATAGAACAAAGAGCTTGATAGATACAAAACAGCGCCATGTATATTAGCTCTAATCATGCACCACGTATAAAAGATATAAAACAAAATGCCCTAAAACATTAATATTTGCAAAAAGAACCGACACAAACAAGAAGCTCTTGCTACTTGCAGTGACACAAGTAATGATGTCATCTCTGACCCAGGAGTTTCAGGGTCATGTAACTGGCAGGCTTAGATTTAGCTTGCAAATACAGCACACCCCCATGCCCTTATCCACAGGGGATCAGTCCCAAGATCTCCAATGGATGCCTGAAAGTGAGATAGTACACAACCTACAGACGCAGTTGACTGTTGAACAATGGGGGTAAGGGGTTCTGTACCTTGGCCCAGTCATTTTTTATCACAAAGAGATATTAATACAACCAATCTTAACCATAGAAATAAGGACATTCCATGAAAATTAATGGGAAAACACTAAGCTTTTCTATGGTAGCCGACTCACAGTCCAAACTGGGAAGAATAGGCTGCTGTAGGCACTGTTTAGTGATGCACAGAATGGTGTGGTAAGTTATAGTATAAATGATTTATATAAGGTCATGTGGATGGAGGATGACCTCAGGAATAGAGACCACTTTGTTTTTCTTACCAACACCATGGCTTAATCTACTAGAGACAAAAACACAAAGTTGTTTATTCTCTGAAACTGTTTGGGATGAACTATGCAAAATGACATTGCAAGTTATTTTAAATTAAAAATTTGCCAAGTGAGAGCTTCACTCATTGTTCCCAAGGTGGAAAGAAGGGTAAACTAGGGGGCTTGAAGTATTGCTAAAATAGATATTATTTACAAGTATATTAATTGATGTTGCTGTGAAACAAAAAGGCACGATTTATTGTGAGTGGAAAAAAAACAAGAATGTTATAGTTTTAAAGTGTACAAAGAATGTCAGTTAATTAAAACACAAAGGGGGGTATATTCTCATACTTTTTTTTAATGTTATTATTACACAAATTTGCGCTTAAAATCTATTGTTCAATTTTTAAAATTTACTAACAGAACCTAAAATGGAAGAGGAAATGTAGTGGAAAAGTCAGCTAACTGGGGTGATGAAGTTCCTCCAAGATAAATATGTACATATTAATTTTTTACTTTATTTTATTCTCATTAATGCCATAATTTTATTTCATGCTGTATTTAAATTGACAAATATATATTACAGTTCCTATATTTTAATGTAAAGTTTATTCAATTACAATAAACTTTACATTAAAATATGAAACAGGAGTAAAATATGGGGATAACTAATACCTGTTATTTATTTTTCTATATTATTCTCTTTTTGAGATAATTTAAATATGTTTTTCTGTGATATTTACTTTGTTTTGAGTGATATTTACTTTTTTTTGCACCTGTGTTTTTCATTATTTATCAATTTGCTTGCTTTAACTTATATTTTGAAAATTGTGTAACTGCATTTAAGCTTCATGGCTGTGTAAAATGAGATAGTCATTCAGATTTATTATGAATGCAGCTATAACTTCATACACATATATAAAGAAAAATCTGAATTTTCAAACCCCAATCCTTCGTTGATATGTAGTGGGTTTTGAGTTCCCAAAGTAATATTTCCTTAAATATTTTCTGATATACAATTTTTAGGCCTGTAAATCTAAAATACATTATCTACAAATGTGCTTCAACCAACTGGACTGGCATTTGAAAAATTTATGGGCTAAATAGTCCACTTTCTCAATGATCCTATTAGCCAGATATTGGGCAAGCCTTTGTCTGACTTTGGATTCTTTAGACACAGCAAAGCTGATTCATTGTTGAATGAAGAAATATTAAACACATTTCTGATGCAAAATGTTAGGATAATTAGGCCAATTATGTGTCATACAGATTAGTGCAAATAAAAATTGCAAGATGGAAGTGACACTGTACTGATTTTATTTCAGTGCATCTATGGAAGTAAAGCATTTCAATAGATTTTAGCTGCTTTACCTGCAAATACTCAGAATACTTAACAGAACAAGGTGGGGTAGAAAAGGTGCGCTAAGAATGTTAGATGAATGTTGTCCCTGATGTGGCTGTGATCCCACTGAGCCTGTGAGGACACACAACCACAACCCTCAGGGGAACTGGAAGGCCATTGATATGATAGACAGGGGCATACTGTGTTCCCTTGATCTTCCAAGATCTTTTAGTAATGACTGAAAGTAAGAAAAACATATTGTTAATTAAGATCCGATGTAATAATCAAGGCAGGAAAAAATAAAAGCTTTTTGTTGTTTAACTAAAATGACTGAACCAAGAGTCAAGGCCAGATGTTATAGATTAAATACATAGCTACACTAATTCAACGAATCTTTTTGTTAAAACACCTTTTTTTTTTTTATTTTTTTATTTTTCTGAGCCCTTTTGGTAATTCTTGTCAAAAACTCCCTGATGTTAAAATTGCTGGATAATAATTCTTTTCAGAATTTACACTTGTAATTTATTTAGGGGACTCTGTCAGAGATGGAAGAGTTCAGAATTTGTACCAAGTTATCTTTTTGTTAATTGTTAGAAACCCAATATCTTCATTAGATTTTTGTCTTTTTTGGTGCTTTTTTTTTTGGTCCAAAGCAATGTCAAGACATCTAATTTTTCTCTGAGAAACTGAAGATCATGGACAATAGTAATTAAGATTCAGATCATACTTCCTTCTTGGATTAGTTAAAGTCTTTAATTTCTGATGTATTTACTAAAAATTCTTCTCTCTTTTAGTTCACTAATTACCAAGGACTTCTAGGCTGGCAGAGCTGAACTGTGATTGAAAGATTGCATTCTGTGGAAATAAAAAAAAAAAAAAACAGGCAAGAAAAAGCTGGGGTTTGCTATAGCAGATGTTTAATTTAGCTGTCTGAGGCTTCCAGAAAACACTCCTCACTCTGTGCTGTTGTTAAGATTACACTTCTAGAAACAAGATCGGGAAGGGAGGAAATTTCACCTTTGGTTGTTTTGTTTTCCACACAAAAAGTGACCTGCACTTTCCTGTCATCTGCCTTTGCTTGATTATTTGGCTCTTAAGTTAGTGGTTTGATCTAAGCTTCTTTGATCTGATGGTTTCATATTATTCACTACATTCAAGATAAATCTGTGAAGTCTATGCATTACTTTATGTAGGGAGGGGCGGAAGACAGAAATCATTTCACTCTTGTAAAATAAAGTATAAGAAGAAATAAAAATATGAGGTAGTTCTATATATAACCTAAGAAGCAGAATGACAAGTGCTTTCTTTAAAGGGAAGGGAATATAGACAAGATTTTATATTTCCATAGTTATATTATTATTTTACAGTTTTGAGTTCTTTGTGTGGAAAACTAAGCAACCAACAGATACATATAGTTGAAAACTCAAGAAAGAGGAGCATAAACATGTTAGCTAGAACTGCATGCATAATGGCCAAAATAGATACAACCAGAAATATTTAAATGATGTGGAGAGAGATAATGGGTATAGGATAGATTTGTATACTGTAACCCCTCCTTGATCTGCATTGATTCTTTTACCAATGTCACACCATCTTAATCATGTAGCTTTATAAAAAGCCTTGAAATGAACTAGTTTGAGTCCTTCTACTTTATTATTTTTCTTTACTATTCTATTGGTTATTCAAGGTTGTTTATCTTTCCATATGAACATTATAATCATTTTGTCAATATTTACAAAACCAGAGTTTTGTAGTTTTCTGCATATAGATGCTGTACATATTGGGTAGATTTATATCCAATATTTCATGTTCTTGGTGCTATTGAAATGGCATTTTAAAAAATTTTAAAATTCCAATTCCAGTTGTCCACTGCTGGTATAGAGGAAAGACATTAACTTTTGTATACTGTTGGACATTGAACAACAAGGGTTTGAACTGCATGGAACTGCTCATATGTGGATTTTTTGAGTGGTAAATACTATAAGTTGGTCTGAAGTTGGTTGAATTCTCTGATAGGGAGGAACTGCACATATGAGGAAGAACAGGTACCAAGGCTGCATATACAAAGGACAAACTATAAATTATACACAGAGTTTTGTATTGCATGGTGTGTCAGTGCCCCTAATCCTTGAGTTGTTCAAGGGTCAGCTGTACTAACCTGAATACTCAAACTTTACTCTCATCGTGCTTTTTATTAATTCTTTGAGACTTTATATACAGACAATCATGTCATCTGTGAACAAAGACAGCTCTGTTTCTATTTCTCAATTTTTATATCTTTATTTCCCTTTCTTACTGCACTAGATAAGGCTTCCTGTATGAAGAGCAGTAATGAGAGGGGACATCCTTGCCTTGTTCCTGATGTTAGAGGGAAACACCCAGCTTCTTACCATTAAATATGGTGTTAGTTGTGGACTTTTCATAGAGGCCCTTTATCTAGTTGAGGGGACCTCCCTCTACTCCTAGTTTGCTGTGGGTTTTTATTTTGAATGCATGCTGGATCTTGGCAAGACTTTTCTTTGTTAGTCTGTTGGTGTGGTGGATTGCATTGATTGGCTTTGAAATGTTCAAACAACCTAGCTGGAATAAATACCTGGAATAAATCTTTCTTGGTAAGAGTGTATAGTTTTTAATACATTTTTAATATTTATTTACTATTTTTGAGGATTTTTCATCTATGTTCATGAGATATATTTGTCTTTTTTGTGATGTCTTTATCTGATTTTTATATAAGCATAGTCTGGCCTCATGGATTGAGTTTGAAAGTCTTCCCTCTGCTTTTATTTTCTGGAAGTGATCATGTAGAACTGGTACCATTCCTTTTTTAAACATATAGTAGAAATCAGATGTAAAATCAATGAGGACTTTTTATTTTTTCACACACAAAAACATTTTTTGGTAACTACTAATTATTGGTTTAATTTTCATAACAGATATAGACCTATTTGGATTATCTATTTTTCCTTATGTGAGTTTTGGTAGTTTGTGTCTTACACACAATTGGTCTGTTTCATTTAACTTATCAAAGTTGTGGACATACTTGTTTGTAGTGTTCCTTTATTATCATTGTAATGGCAGCGGAATCAGTAGAGATTAAAGGGTTTTTTTTCTGATAGTGGTAGTTTTTGTTTTCTCTATCTTTTTTTTTTTTTTTAAGCTTGCCGAAAGATAATCAATTTTATTGATCTTTATAAAAAACAGCTTTTGGTTTTGTTGATTTTCTATTTTTTCTTTTCAATTTCATTGATTTCTGAACTAATATTTACTATTTCTTTTCCTTGGATCATTTTTGGCTTGTCTTCTTCTTCTGGTTTTCTAAGGTGAAAGCATAGATGATTGATTTTAGATCTTATTATTTTCCTTCACAAGATAGGCATTTATTGCTATAACTTCATCTGAGCACTGCTTTCACTAGATTTCACAAATTTTGATAAGTTGAATTTTCATTTAGTTTAAAATATTTTTAAACAATTATGTGCAGACTTTTTCTTTGACTTATGCATTGCTTATAAGTTGTGGTGTTTAATTTCTAAATATTGGGAATTTCTCAGATATCTTCATTTTTAATTTCTATTTCATTTAATTGTGGCCTGCTAATACACTTTGTAGATTTCTATTCTTATAAATCTGTTTGTTGAGATGTGTTACATATACCAGAATATGATCTAGCTTTGTGAATGTTCCATAGGAGCTTGGGGAGAATGTATATTCTGATGTTATGGATGTACTATTTCATAAATGCCATTTACATCAAGTTGACTGAGAGTGCTATTCAGGTCAACTATGTTCTCACTCATTTGCTGTCCACTTGATTTATCAATTACCAAAAGAGATTGTTGAAGTCTCCATGTATAATGTGAATTTTTCTTTTTTCCTTGCAGTTCTATGAGTTTTTGCGTCACGTATTTTGATGCACTGTTTTTAGGTGCACATTCATTAAGGATGGTTGTCTTCTATAAGATTTGTTACCTTTGACATTATACAATTCCCTTCTTAATCCTTGATCATTTCCTTGTTTTGAAATCTGCTTTTTCTGAAGTTAATATAGTTATTCCAGCTTACTTTTCATTAGGGTTTACATGTTATATCTTTCTAAATCTGTTTAGTTTTAAACTTTCAAAGTCTTTATATTTAAGGTGGATTTTAGACAATACATAGCTGGGTTGTGTTGATATTTGTGTTTCTGTTTTAATCTACTCTGAAAATTTCTGTCTTTTAATTGGTGTATTTAGAGCAATCTCATTTAAAGTGATTACTGATATAGTTGGATCATTACCTACCATGTTTTTGTAGTAATGTTTTCTATTAGTTGCATTTGTTCTTTTTTCTCATTATTTCTGCAATCTCATTTTAATTGAACATTCATATGTTATACTATTTTTTAAGATAAGGTTTTCCTGGAGTTTTCCATATGCATTTACAGCCAAACTAAGTCCTCCTTCAGGTAATACTATACCACTTCTCACATACCAAAGTTACCGTACAACATGGTATTCCCAACTCCTCTGTCCCTTGTTGTATGACATTGTTCTCATTCATTTTCCTTACCCACATATTATAATTTCCCAATACACTGTTACTACTATTATTTTAAACAAACTGCTATATTTTAAATCAATTAAGAATAAGAAAATACCGGGCTTCCCTGGTGGCGCAGTGGTTGAGAGTCCGCCTGCCGATGCAGGGGACGCGGGTTCGTGCCCTGGTCTGGGAAGATCCCACATGCCGCGGAGCGGCTGGGCCCGTGAGCCATGGCCGCTGAGCCTGCACGTCCGGAGCCTGTGCTCCGCAACGGGAGAGGCCACGACGGTGAGAGGCCCGCTTACCGCAAAAAAAAAAAAAAAAAAAAAAAAGAATAAGAAAATACCATCTCTCACTCACTATTATGATTATCAAAAAAAAAAAAAATCCAGAAAATTACAATCGTTAACAAGGATTGAAGAAATTGAAATCCATGTGCACTGTTGGTTGGAATGTAAAATAGTTCAGTGCTATGGAAAACAGTATGGCAATTACCCAAATATTACAAACATAGAATTACCATGTGTTCTGGTATTTCCACTTCTGGTATATACCAAAAATAATTAAAAGCATGGAAATGAGCAGACATTTGTACAACTATTTTCGTGGCAGCATTATTTACAATAGCCAAAAGGTGGAAGCAACCTGGAGTTCATTGACAGATAAATAAGTAAATCAAATGTGGTATATACATATGATGGAATATAATTCAACCTTAAAATGGAAGGTAATTCTGACACATGCTGCAACCTTGGCGATATTATGTTAAGTGAAATAAGCCACTCACAAAGAGACAAATACCATATGATTCCACTTATTTAGGGAACTAGCTAGATTAGTTCAAGCTCACAGAGACAAAGTAAAGTTGTGGTTGCCTGGTTGTGAGGGCAACAGGGTTGAGAAATTATTGCTTAATGGGTATAGAGGTTCAGTTTTGCAAGATAAAAAGAGTTCTAAAGATTGGTTGTACAATAATGTGAATATACTTAACACTACCAAATTGTACACTTAAAAATGTTGAAGGTAAATTTTATGTTATGTATACTTTACCATTATTTAAAAAATATTTTTAAGAAGATTGAGAAAATAAGATGTTGTTTTTCCTTCATTTATTATCTGATGACATTCCTTTCTAATGTAGATCTGAGTCTTTTACCTATATCATTCTTCTACCTGAAGAAATTCTTTTAGCATTTCTTGCAGAATAATTCTGCTGGCAATAAATTACATGGTTTTTGTTTCACTAAGATATTCCTTATTTCTCCTTCATTGTGAAGGGTAATTTCACTAGATATAGAATTCTAGGTGGGTGTTCTTTTTTTAAAATCTTCTTTCAATGCTTCAAGTACTTTATTCCATTCTGTTCTTATTTGCATGATTTCAGATGAGAGTACTCTGTAATTCTTATCCTTGTTCCTTTTATAGGTTAGATTTTTTTCACACCTTTGGCTTCTTTCAAGACTGTTTTCCTTGTATTTTCTACAGTTTGAATATTATAGAGCTAGGTGTAGATTTTTAGTTTTTATCTTGCATGGTATTCTCTGAACATCTTCTTTCTGAGATTTGGTGTCTGTCATTCATTTTGGAAAATTCTTGGCCATTAATATTTCAAATGTACCTTTATATCCTTTAATCTTTTTTCTCTCTCTGGTGTTTCAATTACGTATATGTTAAACCTTTTGAAATCACCCCGAATTTTTTGGATATTCTGTTCTTTTTATTGTTCATCCTTGTTTCTCTTTACATTTTGGTTTGTGAAGTTTCTACTGACATATCTTCAAGCTCACTGATTCTTTCCTTGTCTCTGTCCAATCTATAGATGAGCCCATCAAAGTTATTTTTCATGCATATTACAGTGTTTTGATTGCTAGTATTATCTTTTGATTGTTTTAGAGACTTTCCTCTTTTCTTACTTTTATCCATCTGTTCTTGCATATTATTTAAATTTTCTATTAGAGCTCTTAACATATTAATCACTGTCATTTAAAATTTTCTATGTGATATTGCCCAAATCTCTGTCTATCTGAGTCTGGTTCTGATGCTTACTTTATCTCTTCAGACTGTGTTTTTACCTGTCTTTTGGCATGTCTTATAATTTTTCTGTTGTTTTTGAAAGTCAATCATGATGTAACAGATAGGAAATGAAGTAAATAGGCCTTTAGTGTGAGTTTTTATGTTAATTTGGCCAGGTATTGATGTATTTAATATTTGCTGTAGTCACAGGTGTTGGAGAGTTCAAACCCTTTTAGTGCCCTTATTTTTGTCTCAAAATTGCCTTTGTGATTCCCTAAGAACTCCTGCTTAGATCAAGTCTTTCTTATAGAACTCTCAACTGTAAACCACTGTTAATATAAAGAGTCCAATTGATGTGGCAGCAGTATAGTGTGTGTGTGGGGGGGGAAGTGATCTATTATTTTATGTTTATATCTCATTTTTTAGTAGACTTGAATCCCTGGGTTGTGTCCTTTGCAAGTGTCTCTCAACTTGTTCCTCCTTAGGTGAAACAGGAAGGCCAGAGGAGACTGGAGCATTTCACCTTAGAGGTTAAGGTTTTGGTAAATACCTTCTCTTGCAGTGTATGCCTCTGCTATTTCAGAATTCTCTGGGGATATTTCACAATGGTTATTTTCCCCCTCCTTCTGATGAAGCCTCATGAGAACTTGTGGAGTCTCTGGATGTAAAACCCTAAACCAATGAATCTGCAGGCACCCCTAAGACTATAGCCTCCGCATATTTTATACTTTCTAGTTAGTCTACACACAGTCTCCTGCAATTTATGAAAATTATCTTTAAGTGATATCATTAAGCAGTTAATGTCTCTAGTGATTTCTGGTCCGGATTCAGAGATGTTGATTGTCACTCTCTGTACTCACCTGTCTTTCCAGATTTTGGAGTGGTGGTCTGTCTTGCAAAGTCAGTTCTTTGCTACATCCAAGTCAGTGATGTCAATTTGTTCAGCTTTTGTCATATGAATGGTAGTGATGACCACAAATCTCTCTACTAAGCTGAAACATGAAGCTGTCATATAACTTTTCATCCTTTTGGGCTACTGGATTTGTTATGATATGATTTGTAAGAATAAATTTGAAAGAGAATAAATGTGCCTAATTGGGAAATGGAGAATGTGACATGATGAAACAGATAATGTGACAGAGAGAAAGTCATACAAAAATATATCATTCATTTCTTCCTTTGTCTCAGTTTTTCTGCATGTTATAGGAAGTACACATTCCAGTCTTAATTATTCCAGTGGCTATCTGTGAATTTCAGCAAGTCACATAATATATCCTGTCCTCAGTTTTCTCATTTATAAAATGAGTTAGTTGGGTTAGGTAACTCTAAGATGTGTTCTAACTATAATTCTTTACGTGATTTAGTATATAAAAGAGTTATCACTTGCAAAGTGGATTTTTTTACTCATTCACTCATTAAGTATTTATTGATTTTCAACTCTGAGCCAATATGAACTTCATAGTTAAGGTTCTTGTTTACTTAGAATATATTATTTTATTGTGGGAAGATAGCACATAAAAAAGTAAAAACTTTTTAAACATGTGAAAATGTCAGTTACATTATTATTAAGATAGTAAATAAAAATAAGTAGTTGAGCTTAATTGGGTTGAGGATATGGATGGTGGTTGGCAGTTTGAGCAGTCAAATCAGCTATCCCAGTGGAGGTCACATGTGGACTGAACTCTGTATAGTAAGAAAGGACCCGTCAAGCAAAGTTAGGAACAGAACATCCCTGACAAAAAGATCAGCAAGGATGAAGACTCCAAATTGGAAATAAGATTAATATTTTGTTTTCATAAAACATTAAGAGCAAAAACCAAGCAGGCAAACAAAAACTCAAGTGGCTGGGAGTGGCAAAGAATGTGTCAAGTGGTATAAGCAGGAGCCTTTTTATATACATATATACATATATATATAAAACAAAAATTTGGACTTAACTTCAAGTACAGTGGGAATCCACTGGAACAGAAAAAGCAGCTAAACTACTGCAATCTGGACAAGAGAGGATAGTAGAGTGAACCAGGAGTAGAAATAGAGGCAGTAAAATGTGACTGGTGCTGATAGAATTCGAGGGTACAAAGGTTTTGAACGTCAGTGGTGAGGAAAGAAGAAGGTATAAATGACTTGTAAGTTTTTCCCTTGAGCAGTTAGGTGATTGTGGTGTCATTTAGTGAGAGAGGAAGGCAGAGAGAGGTGTAAATTCAGGAAGAAATAGACTATTAGCTGTTAGGTTTGTGAAAAGTGAGAGATATGACAAAAATGGCAAAGAATTAACAGCTATTTCACAAAGTGAGAATGGGTAGGGTGAAAGCATCGATGAGTAGCAAAGAGAGGAGATTGTGATCCAAATGCAAAGATGCCTACCATAAAAACATTTGAAATAAAGCAAACATGGAAAAAATTTAAAAATGCATATTGCAAGAGTTCCCTTGCAGAGAACTGAAATATAGGGCAAGAATGGTAATTATGAATGAGCACAGCAGGAATCTGTGAAAATAATACAGAAACCAGAACAGAAGGGGCTAAAATAGCAATTGAACATGAAGATGTAAAAACTGTGTTTCCAAGCTGGGACAGATGTGTTCCAGTTTAATTCCAGTGGCATAAAACCAAATCCAAACAATAAAGGAAAAGAAAGCAAGAAGAGACCAAATGAGAAAAAAATGACAAAAGCAGGTATCAAGCCATTGCTTTCAGGATGTCACAGCTTTCCACTAAAGATGACTTTTTGCTTCTTGACCTGAGTGTGGATGCAGGAGAAGCAGCGGCAGCCCTGGAACTCAACAGAAACAACCACATGAGCTGCTTATGGAGAATCAGTCCGCCTTTGTAGGGAGGATGTCTGCACCCAGAACTCGGTGTTGACTTCTGTTACATTTAAATAAGAACATTTCATTACTAAAAGTAGCCTTCAAGACATAATATCGTTTCTTGCTCATTGTCATTCATTCAGATGAACATGATTTTGCTTCTTAATCATAAATGGAGTTTGAAATGTATGTTTAAGATAATTCACAGAAACATCCTCATTTTCTCACCAGATGATGTTTAAGGAAGTAACTGTACTAAAAAAGACATAATGCTACTTAGGGGAAAGTTTTAATTTAGAATTATAACTTCTAATTGACCATGTTGGGATTTTTAAAAAGTTGTGTCTTTTCATTACAAGAAAATTCAGAAAGATGAAAATTATGTTTCTTTTCAATGTGACCAATATATTTATAACTCATTAACCTTGGTTTATAAATTATTTTTATTAAAATAAAAATTTAGGTATATGTAACAATAAACCATGGGAAATGAAAGGGTATTTTCTTTGATTAAATGTGAATATTTAACTTTCAAGAAAGGGACTTGAAGCAGAAACTCTGCAAGCCAGAAGGGAGTGGCAGGACATACTGAAAGTGATGAAGGAGAAAAACCTGCAACCACGATTACTCTACCCAGCAAAGGTCTCATTCAGATTTGATGGAGAAATTAAAACCTTTACAGACAAGCAAAAGCTGAGAGAGTTCAGCACCACCAAACCAGCTTTACAACAACTGCTGAAGGAACTTCTCTAGACAAGAAACGCAAGAGAAGGAAAGGACCTATAACAACGAACCCAAAACAAGTTAGAAAATGGGAATAGGAACATGCATATCGATAATTACCTTAAATGTAAATGGACTAAATGCTCCCACCAAAAGACACAGATTGGCTGAATGGATACAAAAACAAGACCCATATATATGCTGTCTACAAGAGACCCACTTCAGACCTAGAGACACATACAGACTGAAAGTAAGGGGATGGAAAAAGATATTCCATGCAAATGGAAATCAAAAGAAAGCTGGAGTAGCAATTCTCATATCAGACAAAATAGACTTTAAAATAAAGACCATTACAAGAGACAAAGAAGGACACTACATAATGATTAAGGGATCGATCCAAGAAGAAGATATAACAATTGTAAATATTTATGCACCTAACACAGGAGCACCTCAATACATAAGGCAAAAACTAACAGCCATAAAAAGGGAAATCGACAGTAATACACTCATAGTAGGGGACTTCAACACCCCACTTTCACCAATGGACAGATCATCCAAAATGAAAATAAATAAGGAAACACAAGCATTAAATGATACACTAAACAAGATGGACTTAATTGATATCTATAGGACACTCCATCCAAAAACAACAGAATACACATTTTTCTCAAGTGCTCATGGAACATTCTCCAGGATAGATCATATCTTGGGTCACAAATCAAGCCTTGGTAAATTTAAGAAAATTGAAATTGTATCAAGTATCTTTTCCGACCACAACGCCATAAGACTAGATATCAATTACAGGAAAAGATCTGTAAAAAATACAAACACATGGAGGCTAAACTATACATTACTCAATAATGAAGTGATCACTGAAGAAGTCAAAGAGGAAATTAAAAAAATACCTAGAAACAAATGACAATGGAGACACAACGACCCAAAACCTATGGGATGCTGCAAAAACAGTTTTAAGAGGGAAGTTTATAGCAATACAAGCCCACCTTAAGAAGCAGGAAACATCTCGAATAAACAACCTAACCTTACACCTAAAGCAATTAGAGAAAGAAGAACAAAAAAAAACCAAATTTAGTAGAAGGAAAGAAATTATAAAAATCAGATCAGAAATAAACGAAAAAGAAATGAAGGAAACAATAGCAAAGATCAATAAAACTAAAAGTTCGTTCTTTGAGAAGATAAACAAAATAGATAAACCACTAGCCAGACTCATCAAGAAAAAAAGGGAGAAGACTCAAATCAATAGAATTAGAAATGAAAAAGGAGAAGTAACAACTGACACTACAGAAATAAAAATGATCATGAGAGATTACTACAAGCAACTCTATGCCAATAAAATGGACAATCTGGAAGAAATGGACAAATTCTTAGAAATGCACAAACTACCAAGACTGAATCAGGAAGAAATAGAAAATATGAACAGACCAATCACAAACACTGAAATTGAAACTGTGATTAAAAATCTTCCAACAAACAAAAGCCCAGGACCAGATGGCTTCACAGCCGAATTCTATCAAGCATTTAGAGATGAGCTAACACCTATCCTTCTCAAGCTCTTCCAAAACATAGCAGAGGGAGGAACACTCCCCAATTCCTTCTACGAGGCCACCACCACCTTGATACCAAAACCAGACAAGGATGTCACAAAGAAAGAAAACTACAGGCCAATATCACTGATGAACATAGATGTAAAAATCCTCAACAAAATACTAGCAAACAGAATCCAACAGCACATCAAAAGGATCATACACCATGATCAAGTGGGGTTTATTCCAGGAATGCAAGGATTCTTCAATATACACAAATCTATCAATGTGATAAACCATATTAACAAACTGAAGGAGAAAAACCATATGATCATCTCAATAGATGCAGAGAAAGCTTTTGGCAAAATTCAACATCCATTTATGATAAAAACCCTACAGAAAGTATGCGTAGGGGGACCTTTCCTCAACATAATAAAGGCCATATATGACAAACCCACAGCCAACATCATCCTCAATGGTGAAAAACTGAAAGCATTTCCACTAAGATCAGGAACAAGACAAGGTTGCCCACTCTCACCACTCTTATTCAACATAGTTTTGGAAGTTTTAGCCACAGCAATCAGAGAAGAAAAGGAAATAAAAGGAATCCAAATCGGAAAAGAAGAAATAAAGCTGTCACTGTTTGCAGATGACATGATACTATACATAGAGAATCCTAAAGATGCTACCAGAAAATTACTAGAGCTAATCAATGAATTTGGTAAAGTAGCAGGATACAAAATTAATGCACAGAAATCTCTGGCATTCCTATATATTAGTGATGAAAAATCTGAAAGTGAAATCAAGAAAACACTGCCGTTTACCATTGCAACAAAAAGAATAAAATACCTAGGAATAAACCTACCTAGGGAGACAAAAGACCTGTATGCAGAAAATTATAAGACACTGATGAAAGAAATTAAAGACGATACAAATAGATGGAGGGATATACCATGTTCTTGGATTGGAAGAATCAACATTTTGAAAATGAATTTACTACCCAAAGCAATCTATAGATTCAATGCAATCCCTATCAAACTGCCACTGGCATTTTTCACAGAACTAGAACAAAAAAATTCACAATTTGTATGGAAACACAAAAGACCCCGAATAGCTAAAGCAATCTTGAGAGCGAAAAACGGAGCTGGAGGAATCAGGCTCCCTGACTTCAGACTATACTACAAAGCTACAGTAATCAAGACAGTATGGTACTGGCACAAAAACAGAATGATAGATCAATGGAACAGAATAGAAAGCCTAGAGATAAACCCACGCACATATGGACACCTTATCTTTGATAATGGTGGCAGGAATATACAGTGGAGAAAGGACAGCCTCTTCAATAAGTGGTGCTGGGAAAACTGGACAGCTACATGTAAAAGTATAAGATTAGATCAGTCCCTAACACCATACACAAAAATAAGCTCAAAATGGATTAAAGACCTAAATGTAAGGCCAGAAACTATCAAACTTTTAGAGGAAAACAGGCAGAACACTCTATGACATAAATCACAGCAAGATCCTTTTTGACCCCCCTCCTAGAGCAATGGAAATAAAAACAAAAATAAACAAATGGGACCTAATGAAACTTCAAAGCTTTTGCACAGCAAAGGAAACCATAAACAAGACCAAAAGACAACCCTCAGAATGGGAGAAAATATTTGCAAATGAAGCAACTGACAAAGGATTAATCTCCAAAATTTACAAGCAGCTTATGCAGCTCAATAACAAAAAAACAAACAACCCAATGCAAAAATGGGCAGAAGACCTAAATAGACATTTCTCCAAAGAAGATATGCAGACTGCCAAGAAACACATGAAAGACTGCTCAACATCATTAATCATTAGAGAAATGCAAATCAAAACTACAATGAGATATCCTCTCACACCAGTTAGAATGGCCATCATCAAAAAATCTAGAAACAATAAATGCTGGAGAGGGTGTGGACAAAAGGGAACCCTCTTGCACTGCTGGTGGGAATGTGAATTGGTTCAGCCACTATGGAGAACAGTATGGAGGTTCCTTAAAAAACTAAAAATAGAACTACCATATGACCCAGCAATCCCACTACTGGGCATATACCCTGAGAAAACCAAAATTGAAAAAGAGGCATGTACCAAAATGTTCATCGCAGCTCTATTTACAATAGCCCGGAGATGGAAACAACCTAAGTGCCCATCGTCAGATGAATGGATAAAGAAGATGTGACACATATACACAATGGAATATTACTCAGCGTTAAAAAGAAACGAAATTGAGCTATTTGTAATGAGGTGGATAGACCTCGAGTCTGTCATACATAGTGAAGTAAGTCAGAAAGGCAAAGACAAGTACCGTATGCTAACACGTATATATGGAATTTAAAAAAAAAAAATGTTATGAAGAACCTCGGGGTAAGACAGGAATAAAGACACAGACCTACTGGAGAACGGACTTAAGGATATGGGGAGGGGGAGGCGTGAGCTATGGGAGGGCGGGGGAGGGGCATGGACATATATATACTAACAAACGTAAGGTAAGTAGCTAATGGGAAGCAGCCGCTTGGCGCGGGGATATCAGCTCGGTGCTTTGTGACTGCCTGGAGGGGTGGGATGGGGAGTGAGGGGGGGAGGGAGACGCAAGAGGGAAGAGATATGTGAACGTCTGTATATGTGTGACTGATTCACTTTGTTATAAAGTAGAAACTGACAAAAAAAAAAAAAGAAAGGGACTTGACGAAATGAGTAGTTTAATATTGTTATAAATTACTGGCAATGTACTTAATAGGGCTTTATCTTTAAAACTTCCTTGTTATGTATACTGTTATTTTAGAATGAAGCATATATTTTTCAAGTCACCTTTTTTGGATGGTGAGTAGTGAAATAAATCAGTTAAAGGAGGGCTTTGCTGATCTCTACTTTGGGAAATTCTTTTCTTCAGATTGCTATTCCTTCTTCTAGATTTAATATTAATCAATAGTTTGTAAAAATTTGTGTATATTCTCAAAGGCACCCAGGATGTGATGGATACAAAGCTTTTGCTGGAGCAAACACCAACCTCTTAAGAACAAATTGTTAACTAAGACAAATTTTTATCCTAGCTCTGTGGCAGCTAGAAGATAGGATTTTCTCATATGTATTTCACCCCACAGGGCCTGCACTACACCATTTTCATGGTTGGTAATGTAGGAAGTGATTCACATGCCAACCCTAGAGTTATTTTCTAGAAACAGCATGCTGACATCAGTTTGCCAAGTACAGCATACCTAGGTATTGAAGCTATTTAATCCATGCAGCTTTTGTGTCCAATGGGGTTTGTGAGCATGCTTTGTAAATTCAGCTTTTCAATTCTCAGTATAACAGAAGTGGAGTAATTAAATTTTCCTGTTACATATGTTTTCCCCAGGATCTGAGTCATGTTAATATTTTTTGTTCATTAATGAGCTAAAGCCTTTCTCCTGATAAATGGGTCTCTGGTCTCCCAGAGTACTTGAGCTTCGTTAAGATAAATCTTACACAGGGCTCCCCACTTTTCTAGGGAATCAGTTATTAGTGTGATGGTCCAAAATACTTAGACTGATAACACGTTGTTTCATATTCCATAAAGTTTAAACGTTTTTTGGGTAATAAGGGACCCTGATATCAGTAATGTTAGTTCAAAAATTTAACGCCTTTTATTTTTTGTGGAGTTTATAGATTTGAGTCTATATTTACATTGGCTAAATAAATATATTAAACATGACAATAATATGACAATAACATGAGAATAACAGCAAACTTATATTCTTATTAAAACTATATGTTAATTCTATGATACTACTGTGATATCAACTTATTGCAAAAAGCGTTATTGAAGAAATTCTGTAGGAAGTTACACAGAGACTGAATAGGAAATCAAAATAGTGGAATATAGGTAAATCGACAAGTATTGCATACTAACAATGGTGTTTGTAGGTGTATTAGAGTTTTGAACACATACATCACAGATTATTTTGTAGTTTTCAATGATATCTGATAGGTGATATTAAGCAACTAAGAAAGGAATGTTTAAGTAAGTATTAGGAGACCAGATTTGAGTAGTAGCCTACCATTAATTTATACAGTTCATCTACAGAATGAAAAACAAATACATAAAAATGGGCCAGCAGATGTCTTAGGCCCATGTTTTAATTGTAAACGTTAAAATTGATACATCTTTGACTTTTACCAAAAAGTTAGTTATTTTTAGAAAATGTGCATCTCCTTGAAAATAATATTTTTGAGAACTTTCATTATGCACTATATGTATAGTGTTTCTAAACAAGGGTAAGTTCCCAGCTCTCAGACAGCTTATGATCCGTACTGGAAGCATCATTACATAGGTAATCAATCATCCAATTATAAATGTGAACAGTGCTCCTCTTTATTCTCATTCAGCAAATAGATAGTGAGTGTTTGTTATATGTCAGACTCTGTGGTATGTGTTGAGATACAGTGGTGAGCCACACACACACACACACACACACACACACACACACACACACACGATGGTTCTTGTTCTCATTGAGTAGACAGATTTGTGGATGAGAAATATATTAGCCAGACAGTTACACAAATATATACAAAAAGGCAAACAGAGGCAAGTGTTCTGAGTAAAAGGAACACAATTATTAATGTTCATGTTAACAAGAACAAAAATCAGACCCATGAAGTCTGTGGTGCTAAGGAGGTTTTCTTGAAAAAAGCAACACAGGTGGTGAATATACCTTGAGAAGAAGGATGGGCAATTATCAGAGAATTCCAGAGAGCAGGAGCAAAGTTCTTGTGATGAGCAGGGACAGAGCACATTGGAGAAACTGATAAGATGACATGGGAATTAAAGGCAGAGAAGTTGAAAGACTGAAATAAAAGATGTTAGAGAATAAAACTAAATAAGTGCACTGCATTGGGAGGAAGTGACATAAAATCAGTAAGAAAATCAGTAGCAGTACAGAAAGAGCATTCCAGGAAGAAGACAATAATTGTAAAAGATTTGAGGCAGAAAAGAAAAGAAGATCAGTTTTTATAACATAAAAGAACAACCATGTATCTAGAGTGATGGCTCTCAGCCAGGATGACTGTGACCTTAGGGGACATTTGGCAAAGTCTGGGGATGTTATCACGGCTACTGTGATGCTACTGGTACCTAAGAAATAGAGGACAGAAATGCCACTAAATATTCCATGATGCCAAGACAGCCCCTCACAACAAATAATTATCTGGTGCAAAACATCAACGCTTCCAGGGTTGTTCAACCATGATCTAGAATGTTGAGGGCTAAAAGAGTAAAAATATGAAATGTGGCTGGAGACTTAGGTAGTAAACAAATAATTTTAGATTTTATAATCAAGGCTATGGGAAATGTTTGAATAATTTTGTGTAAAGTAGTGACATGGTAAGAGTTACATTTTTAAAGATTACTTTGACTAATGTGATGAATAGATTATAGCAAGAGAAGTTGAAGGTACAGAAATTATTACAGAGTGTTTCAGTAATCGAGTGAAAATTAACAAAGAATTGATCAAAATTAGTTCCAGGTGAAGTGGAGGGAAGTGGACAGATTTTAGGGAAATTTATAAAGGGCTCTGTGATGGACTGGATATGTCTTTAAGGGATATCCCTTAAGGGGTATGTCTAATAGGGATATCCAATGACTTCCCTGTTCTGACATGAGCAGCAGGACATCAGGTGGTGACATTTCCTGAAGAATTCTGGGAGGCTTGTATAAATGTTTCAGGGTAATTCTTCCTGCTCATGTCATCTTCCAGAACACTGGACTAATTGAGAATCCTGACATAAATGTTCCTACTTGATTATGTTAGCACTCTATTTCAAAACACAGAAAACCACCAGTTTTCAGAAAAGAGGAGAATTAATTCCATAAATGTATTAAAGAACTCATAAGCACCTTGCTTTTCTTGCTTCTTTCCACACAAAATATTGGATTGCTGATTTCACAACTCCCAAGTTTCCACATGTATAGTTTAATAGAGGGGAAATTTAATAAATAACTCATCCAGTCTTCACCTCAAGTACTACGGTGACAATAACTCAGTCATGTAGAGAGCACGTGTTTGCTGCAGTCCACACTGATTGATACCATGGTTGGTCTCATAGGGAAAGGTTCTGGGTTGAGTAGCTTGGAAAATTGTCTAGTGTGTCTGATTCATTGCTTTCACAGTCAACATTTTTTGACATCTAGAGATAATTTGGACTTAATTTAATCAAATTACCCCTTGTACAATTAAAACCACACTCTCTTCTCCAGGGTCACCTCCAAATAATGTAAGTGGATTCAATGTTGGGGAGACAGTATATTCATATCACACTTTCCCTAAATAATGTCCATTTTTTCCCCAGTTGATAGGTATTCAAGACAAACATGGTTATTTATGATTCCGCACTGCACGCTTTGTGTATCAGCTTCCTCTTTTGCATCATTCTGGATTATCATGCCCTCACTTGTTTCCTGTTCCCTCTAGTGCTGGGATGTACTGAGGTGACCATTCTGCCGGTGCCAACCAGCCACACAAAGTTGTGACTCAACATCACTGTCAGTCACATGCTCTCAGAATCAGCAATTGGAAGAGTTGGAGAAGCATCTCTGACACTCAATTCCACATTCCTCAGAGGAAGAATCTCTGGCTTGGGTCTGTTATCCTCACTTGTGAGAGTCAACTGTACACTGGGGTCCTATAGCATAGCAGGACTTCTGAGGTGTCCACATTTTGGAAGCGGTGGGTAGGGGATGGTAGGGACAATACATTTATCAGAAAAAAAGGCAACTTTATCTGAGAAGGCACCAGAGAATGTCTTTGATACACAAGGATATCAGAAAAGTTACATTTTATATAATAAGCATAAAATTATGTTTATCATATCAAATATTGAAACATGTTTTATTCTCAAATAAGTGAATACTGACTAGGAGATGTAAAGTAATCTATGCATTTTAGGAAAAAAAAAAAAACTTGATTTAAGACATTTAAACAATTCTATAAGTTTCTACTTCTTTTTGAAAAATTTTCCATACTTGAAAATAAAAATTAAAATCCATTATGTGTGTCATCAGTAATACCAGAATAAAGATAATGGTATATTTTTAAATCCAAAAAGGATTTCTAAGTGCCATACATTTTAGTTGTTATAAGAAAAATCTAATAAATGTCACTGAATTTCAAGAGAAATGGATGAGTGCAAAAACTGAAAAGTGTTTTTACAAGCTGGATCTTTGGCACTCTTTTACGCTCATCACTTTTATTTGCACTATTTGATGTCCATGCATAGGTCTATAATTTATAAACAGTGCTGAGACCAGAAATTTTTCAGTTTCCATAAAACAAACTACTTTGTGCATATTAATACACTTTCTTAATAATTTCCATAAATTTGTTTTCATACATACTGGCTAAAGTAATAACAAGTTGATGAAAGTTTTAGTTTCACTGTGCACACCAATTTTATTTAAATGTTTAACTGATTGAACTAGTTGTTTTATTTAGATTATGTGAAATTTTTTAAAACAGATTCTATTTCATTGGCTTCCTTCAGTCAGTCAAATTCAGATTCTGAAAAGTCAAATTAAACTTATATTATCAAAGCACAGCAAAAGCAACTTAGCAAATTGCTTCTAGCTTGGGATAGTTAATATATTTTTCACAATGTATTGCTTCATCCTGAATTTTGTTTTGAACTGATAATACTGAGTTTTTGTTTTGCTCCTATAGTCTTGTTACTGTTTTATAACTGAATTTGTTTTAAGAATAACATTGATTAATTTTTAATTTTATTAACATTTTAAAAAAGCAGCAACCATCAAGCAAGGAAGAGATGACTTATCTGCTGAACTCAGAGAATAAGCCCAGGAGAAAACTATCATTGGAGTAAACGAAGAAGAAAGGATTTATATATGGCTTTGCATTTTATAAACCAATACAAATAGCAGGATTCTTGATGATTTTACTGAGATTTAGATTAACAAGCACAAATACCTAAAAAGACCAGTTGTGTGTTGCATTGCTAATAATGAAAAATATACATGTGAGGCAGAAATAGCTAACAGCTTCTATGGAGTTTTGGTGATTGCCAAGCTGAAGGACCAGCTAGCTGTTTCCTTGTTTTTCCACATGTTGACTTTGGGATGTCCATCTGTTTCAAAGTTTTGAAGAAAATCCAGGAATTTAAAATTTTATGTAACAATTCTAGATTCTAAACACTAGCAGTAATTTCCTTCCCTTCTCTCCCCTCCCCTCCCCACCCTTCCCCTCCTCTTCCCTTCCTTTCTTTATCTTTCCTTCTTTTAGTTATATTGGTCTTCTTTTATTTTCTATCTCCTTCCTTCCTTTTCTTCCTTCCCTCTCTTCCTTCCTTCCTTTCTTTGTCTTCCTTCTCTCCCTCTTTCTTTTTTCTTTTCTTTCTTTCTTTCTTTTCCTATTTTTCTATGTGCTAATATTTTCCAGGCCAAACACACAAAAAATATGGATCAAAAAGAAAGAATAATACACCACACAATTTTTTGTAATAATCATAGAGAGAATTTAATGCTGCATCATTAAAATGAGACAATTATTTAACTAATTCTTCATACAATTTAGTTAAGGCTGCATAATGACAGTAAATACCAAAACTTTTCTTATATGGCTTGAAAGTTTAGGCATCATGTTTATCTTCAGTAAAGACACTAATGATCACTATGTATTACACTAACCTTGATCACCACCTTTTTCTCAAATTATCTCTTTCTCACTTTATCTTCTGCTCCTCTCTCCTACTCAAATAGGGGCAAAGTTGAATAGACAGGTGTTTTTATCTTTATTCAAACTATTTATTTGTAAGTACCTCTGCTTACAGTCACCTTCGGAACAGACAAAGAACTCAAATTTCCAAGTCTCATCACAGACTCACTATAGCAGAATTCTCAATGATGGGGACCAGACTGGTTAGCTGCTATTTCTAAACATCATAAGGAGAATTATATGTGAAGAGAGATGTGGGACCCACTATTAGAGCAACATGTTATTCTGGTTATCTGTGGAGTCATTTAACAAAATGAAAATGAACAGCAAAGAAATATTCATACTTTAGGACTCATAAGTCTAAAGATATTAGTTGAGAAATGAACAATTTTTAAAGAACACACAATAAACCACGAAGTTCAGTTGCTAACAGCAACACCATGTATGTAAAATAGTTTATATATGTATATAAATGTTTATTTTAAACATACATATGTCTCTGATTTTTAAAACTTTGGAATTATGAGCAGTCAAAATTAAATGTGAGGATCCTGAATATCCAAAACAGGTCTTAGAAAGAGAACAAAGTGGAGGTCTCACACTTCTTTATTTAACCAATTACTACAAAGCTACAGTACAGAACAATGTGGTATTGGCATAATGACAGACATATAGACCAAAGGAATAGAATACAGAGCCCAGCTATAAATCCCCACATATATGGTTAAGCAGTTTTTGATAAAGGTCCTAAGGTTATTAACTGAATAGCCAAAGGAATCCTGAGAAAGAAAACAGAGCTGGAAGAATCAGGCTCCCTTACTTTAGACTATACTACAAAGTATGGTACTACCACAAAAACAGAAATATAGCTCAATGGAACAGGATGGAAAGTCCAGAGATAAACCTATGCACCTATGGTCACCTAATCTATGACAAAGGACGCAAGAATATACAGTGGAAATAAGACAGAGTCTTCAATAAGTGGTGCTGAGAAAACTGGACAGATACATGTAAAAGAATGAAATTAGAACACTCCTTAACACCATACACAAAAATGAACTCAAAATAGATTAAAGACCTAAATGTAAGGCCAGATACCGTAAAACACTTTGAGGAAAACATAGGCAGAACACTTTTTGACATAAATTGCAGCAAGATCTTTTTTGATCTACTTTCTAATGAAAATAAAAACAAAATTAAACAAATGGGATCTAATTAAACTTAAAAGCATTTGCACAGCAAAGGAAACCATAAACAGAACAAAAAGACAACCCTCAGAATGGAAGAAAATATTTGTAAATGAAACATCTGACAAGAGATTCATCTCCAAAATATACAAAAAGTTAATGCTGCTCAATATCAAAATAACAAACAACCCAAACAAAAAATGAGCAGATGCTCTAAATAGACTTTTCTCCAAAGAAGATATACAGATGTCCAAAAATCACATGAAAAAATGCTCAACATCATTAATTTTTAGAGAAATGCAAATCAAAACTACAATGAGGTATCACCTCACACTGGCCAGAATGACCATCATCAAAAAATCTACAAATGAGAAATGCTGGAGATGGTGTGGAAGAAAAGAAACCCTCCTACACTGTTGGTGAGAGTGTAAATTTGTACAGCCACTATAGAGAAGAGTATAGAGGTTCCTTAAAAAACTAAAAATAGAACTACCCTTTGACAGAGAAATCCTACTCTTAGGCAAATATCCAGAGAAAACCATGATTTTAAAAGATAAACATACACCCCAGTGTTCATTGCAACACTATTCACAATAACCAGGACATGGAAGCAACCTAGATGTCTATCAGCAGAGGAATGGATAAAGAACATGTGATACATATTTACAATGGAATATTACTCAGCCATAAAGAAGAACAAAGTAATGCCATTTGCAGCAACATGGATGGACCTAGAGATCATCACACTGAGTGAAGTAAGTCAGGCAGAGAAAGACAAATATTGTATGATATTGCTTATATGTGGAATCTAAAAAATGGTACAAATGAACTTATTTACAAAACAGAAGTAGAGTCACAGATATAGAAAACAAACTTATGTTTACCAGGGTATAAGGGGGAGAGGGATAAATTGGGAAATTAGGATTTACTTATACACACTACTATATATAAAATAGATAACTAATAAAAACCTACCGTATAGCACAGGGAACTCTACTCAGTACTCTGTAACGGCCTATATGGGAAAATAATCTTAAAAAAGAGTAGATATATGTATATGTATAACTGGTTCATGTTGCTGTACACCTGAAACTAACACAACATTGTAAATCAATCATACTCCAATAAAATTTTTAAAAAAGAATAAAGCTGGACCTTGTCATACACTGTATACAAACATTAACTCAAAATAGATAAAGGAACAAAGCATAAGAGAGAAAACTATAAAACTCCTACAACTGAACAACAAAAAAGGAACCCAATTAGAAAATAGGCAAAGAATTTGAATAAAATTATCCAGAGAAGATATACAAATGACCAGTAAGTACACAAAAAATATTTAACATTATTAATAATTAGGTAAATTTAAGTCAAAGCCACAATAAGTTATTACCTGACACTCAATAGTATGACTGCTATCAAAAGAAAAATAACTAGAAAATAACAAGTGTTAGTAATGAATTAGAAAACTTTCACATTGCTGGTGGGAATGTAAAATGGTACAGCTGCTATGGAGAACAGCATGGTAGTTACTAAAATATATATATAATTGCCATATGATCCAGCAATACTACTTCTAGATGTATGTCCAAAATAACTGAAAGTAAGGAATTGAACAGACACTTCTACAGCCATATTCATAACAGCATTATTCACAGTAGCTAAAAGGTGGAAACAACCTGTGTTTCCATGGACAGATGCATGGATAAACAATGTGTGGTATATACATACAAATGAATATTATTTAACTTTTAAAATAAAGGAAATTCTGATACATGCTACTACATGAATGAAATTGGAGACATGCTAAGTGAAATAAGCCAATCACAAGAGGAAAAATATTGTATAATTTCATTTATATGAATAAGGTGACTAGAGTTGTCACATTCATAGAGACAGAAAATAGAATGGTGGTTGCTTGAGGCTGGGGGAAGAGGAGAATAGAAAATTACTGTTTAATGAATACAGAGTCTTAGTTTTGCAATAGAAAAAAAGTTCTGGTGATGAATGATGTTGATGGCTGTACAACAATGTGAGTGCCCTTAGTGTTACTAAACTCTACACTAATCAATGGTTAAAATCATAAATTTTATGTAATGTGAATTTTACCAAAATTTAAAAAGTAGTAAAAAACTAAATTAAAAAATGCATATTTGACTTAAGTGCAGTAGTGCAAATGAAGCACTGCAAATAAAAGCATATGGTAAATGATAATTTCAAGTTTCTAAGTTACTTTTAGGTATGTTTACAAGTAAATATCACTTAACTTTAATTTTGTTGAAAGAATGACCCTCTATTTTTATTGAACCAAAGTATAAAATTTAATAAAATAATTATGCTAGAAAATCTGACTGTAAATCCTATTTTCAGACAACTATATATAAATATAAGAGAATTATATGAATAAAGATATCATGACTATAGGGCCATTGTAATTTGATAATTACAATAATTTTTAGTTTGAGACTAAATATTATTTTGTAAAGGCAAAAGTTCTCAACCTCGAATGACTCAAATTATTTTGTTGAGAATTTTGGACAAATTTGTTGTCTGAATCCTATATTTTGTGTGTTCTAATGTCTCAAATATATAAGATTGTCTTTCAATTAATTTTCAGTTATAAACTGAAGAAATCTATGGATATCATTAGATCATATTCAATATAGATTTTAGCCAGAATTATGATTGATGCTGTATAATCATGTTAAATATACAATTATTACTTCAGACCATTATTATTATTTATCTTTGTTTTCAAATGGCTAGCATTCTTAAAGGTATTTCAGTAACTTATATATTGTCTTCTTTTCTTGGTAAAATATTATTACCAAGGGCTTCTTACTCATATACTGTACTCTAGTCAGCATCTTAGAATTCAAAAGGCAAGGTAGAGAATGATAGGTAAGGTGAAAATCAAAACTTTTAATTAACTAAAGATTCTTAAAATACACTAAAATTAAGTCAGGTCACACCTAAAGAAGAAAGTCACTTAAAGCCAGAGTTAGAGATCATGGTGGGGTCAAACTGATATTCTTGAATAATGAGATTTTAAAAAAGAAAAAGTTGTGAAAACAAGCTCCAGAATTCAGAATGCCAGAATAAAGGAGTAAGGAGACAATTAATTAAATATATATTTATTAAGTACCTGCCATCCTAAATAGTTTAATAGGTTACATGGGAAATATCATGGGAAAAATGACAGGACACTTGTTTATAAGGAGTTTTCACCATAATATGGAAGAAAGGCTGGATCGAGTTATTTAGCCTCTAGTTTGAGAGATACAGAAACAGAGACAATGACAGACTGACTCATGACAAACAAGAGATTGGACTTGGGAAAATCAATGGAATAAAGGGGCAGGGAGAACCTGTGAACCAGTGGAGCAAAGCTTTTAGCCAATTGCTCTCCCACCCAAGACCATGAGAGGTGATGGTTAGCGGTAACTTAGGCTAAGTAAAATGTGGGTAAATTAGATAAAATCCAATCTTTTCCCCAGGAAAGCAATCATTCACAATATTTTTCATCTTGTTTCTTGTACACACATTAACCAATACATATATACATATATATATATATATATATATATATATAGCTATTATCCTCAAATACATGGGATGAGTCATTCAAACTTAGATGTCAAAAGGGTTTTTTTTTTTCCGAGATTTTATTGGAAACCTTAGAAGATAAAAGTATTTTCAGTTAACTTTTGTGTTTTGTTTTGATATGCCTTACTTCACAATATATGTCCATATTGAATTAAAAGTGTATCAATGAAAAGAAAAAAAAAGTGTATCAACGCAATCAGCTCCTTATAGCCATCCTGGTATATTTCCTCCTATGATCTAAATTTTCCTATTTATTCATTTCTCCAGTGATGAATCTCCACTCTGAAAATGATAGTTGTATATGTCAAATGAATCAGTTGAAATAAAATAAAAGAGAAATAAAATAAAATTTAAGTTAAACATATTATTGTTTTTATTTTGAGGAAATAGATTTTCCATTTCTATTTAGTTTACTACTGTTTTTCAAAATTTTTCTGAAATATTAAATATATACATTGCATGCATTTGAAGACTTTTGTTATGCTGATATTCACCTTGTTTATGAATGTTGTTAAAAAGTTTATATATACATATATACATATACATATATTCATGTATTTTTGCTTTGCTTCAGAGTGCCATGTTTAAGACAAAGGCTTCTGCCATCTCTGAATTATTTACTATCTGTGCTCCTGTCTCAGATACTAGGTAGCTAGTCTCCTACTTCTTTTTTCCTATTAGTCACAGTCAGAAAGTATTATGTTATAAGCCTTTCCAGAAAAGACATCTTCCCAGGTATTAGTCAAATAATTCTCCAAAGGCAGTTCAAAAATAATTTGAAATCTTATTCAAAACTTTATATTCAGCTATAACTCTATGACTTTTTATTGAAAAATAAATATAAGATTGTACTAGGAAGCATTGACAAGCTCCCTTAACTTCAGAACTTTGGTGAACTCCGACTAGCTGGAAATCAAGCCTTCCGTTATAATATCTGCCAATATGAAACCTTTTGATTTGGTTTCAGAAAACTTTCTATACCACCTTTAATATTAATATCATAACAAATTTGATGTATGCTATTTTTTACATTTTTTTCAAATCACACAGATATGTATATATAGGTGTATATATATATATATATATATATATATAAAATACACAGAATCAAACTAGTTATTTTTTAAATAAATGGCATGACATAAATGGCTTCATCCACAATCTATTTAATTTTATTCTTTTTAAGCTCAGTTTTAAATGCACTTGTAGTTAAATCTATATAAATAAACATACACCCACCTATCAAAGTGAATATAAATTTACTAATTTTATATATCTTTAGTGTATTCACATTTCTGCTAAAGTAATATTTAATATATTTAGCCATGTACATTCCAAAGATGTATGTCAAAACTTTGCATCCAAACTTATCTTCTCTTGGTCATGAACAATTTTTATAACATATGCTTATAACAAAAATGCTAATCAACTCTAATGATTTTTCAGTGAAGCACTAGAGAAAATCAACATATGTTAGAAGAAAAAAAAAATCAGAGCACACACAATGAAGAACATTCTGTTGTGAAGAAGATTAGAATTGTATTCTTAAGAGCTTCTGGAATCTGTCCTCCTTGGAATACTTTAGAATACAATTTAGATTCTTGAAAAGCCACCATGAATAATTTTATACTTGCTATGTATATAGTCCACAGACACCATTTCAATTTCATTGGGCCTCTCCACAATGTTGTGTGGCAGGAAATTCAGAATGTATTCTGGGCATTTTGAAGGTGGGGATTGAAATTCTGTGAGGTTCTAACCTGAGAACATAAGCTGATGTTAAAACTGGACGTAGAAATAATTTTTGCATAAGTGTAGAGTGATCTTTCCATTTCTTACGTTCTTAAAGGAGAGATAAAAAGTATAAACACCAAAACTATTCTTCTCTTGGATTGTTCCAGGTAACAAGAACTAAATAATTAGAATTTTTTGTCTATCCCTTTTAATCTGACCTCCTGAATGGCTGTTGGTTTTGCACACACCATCCCCAATTTCACTTATCTTGTAACTGTAACAAGACTACTGTAATGTCCTCCTAGCTTAACCCTGGTGGTGTGCCCCTTTTCTTTAATCTATTTTCCACATTCCAGACACAATTATCTTTCAAAATGTCAATCCAATAGATGTTCTTCAGTACTGTTATGAAAAAATTCAATCATTCTCTAAATTTCTGAAAACTTATCTGTTTTACTTCTTTTGTTCTTATTTGGATGCTTTAAAAAAATTGCGTTCTTTTTGCCTAATTGCTCTGACTAGGACTTCAAGTACTATGTTGACTGGTAAGAATAGGCATCCTTGTCTTGTTCCTGACTTTAGAGATATAGCTTTCAGTTTTTCACAATTGAGTATGATTTTAGCTGTGGTTGTGTCATAAGTGGCCCTTATTATTTGAGGTACTTTCCTTCTATACCGATTTTATTGAGAGTTTTTATCATAAATGGGTGCAGAATCTTGTCAAATGTTTTTTTTTTGCATCGTTTGAGAAGTTAATATGCTTTTCATCTTTCATACTGTTAATGTGGTGAATCACGTTGATTGATTTGTGAGTGTTGAACTGTCCTTGCATCCCTGGAATAAACCCCACTTGATCATGGTGCATAATCCTTTTAATGTTTTGATTTGATTTGTTTAATATATTCAGTTTGCTAATATTTTGTTGAGGATTTTTGCATCTATGTTTATCAGCTATATTGACGTGTAATTTTCTTTTTGTGTGTTGTCTTTGTCTGGTTTTGTTATCAGAGTAATATTGGTCTTGTAAAATGAGTTAGGAAGTATCACTTCTCAATTTTCTTAGGAGATTTTGAGAAGGATATGTATTACATCTTTGAATGTTTGGTAGAATTAATTTGTGAAGCTGTCTGGTCCTGGACTTTTGGTTTTGGTGAGGTTTTTGATTGCTTTTTCAAACCCTTTGCTAATCAGATTTATTCAGGCTTTCTACTTTGTGATTCTGTCTTGGAAAGTTGTATGATTCTAAGAATTAATGAATTACTTGTTGTCAAATTCAATAGCATACTTCTGTTCATAATATTCTCTTATAATCCTTTGTATTTCTGAGGTATCCATTGTTATTTCTCCTCTTTTATTTTCCATTTTGTTTATCAGAGCCTTTTCCCATTTTTTCTTAGTAAGTCTAGCTAAGATTTGTCACTTTCCTTTTTATTTTCAAAGAACCAGCTCTTAGTTTCATTGATATTCTTAATTGTCTTTTTAGTCTCTATTTCATTTATTTCCACTCTGATCTTTATTATTTTCTTCCTTCTACTGACTTTGGGCTTTCATTGTTCTTTTCTTTTTTTTTTTCCTAGTTCTTTTAGGTATAAGGTTAGATTTATTTGAGATTTTTTCTTGTTTATTGAGGTAGGCCTGTATTACTATAAACTATTACCTTAATACCATTTTTGCTGCATCCCATTGATTTGGGTGTGTCATATTTTCATTTTTGTTTGACTTAGGTAATTTTTTATTTCTTCTTTTATTTCTTCCTTGACTCAGTTGTTATTCAGTAGCATGTTGTTCAGTCTCCACATATTTGTGATTTGTCTAGCTGTCTTCTTGTAAATGATTTTTAGTTTTATACTATTGTGATCAGAAACTACACTTAAGATGATTTCAATCCTCTTAAACTTACTGAGGCTTGTTTTGTGTCCTACCATATGATCTATTCTTGAGAAAGTTCCATGTGCACTTGAGAAAAATGTATATTCTACTGCATTTGGATGGAATGTTCTGTATAATTCCATTTAATCCATCTTGTCTAATATTTCATTTAAGGCCACTGTTCTCTTGTTGACCTTCTGTCTGTTTGATCTATCTATCGATGAAAGTGGGGTGTTAAAGTTCCCTACTATTATTGTGTTGTGTCAGTTTCTTCCTCTAGTTCTGTTAGTACTTAGTTTCTACATTTTGGTGCTTCTATATTAGGCACCTACATATTAATAACTGTTATGTCTTCTTGATGAATTTTCCCCTTCATTATTATATACTGTCTGTCTTTGTCTTTTGTTACATCTTTTGACTCGAAATCTATTTTGTCTGACATAAGTATGGTTCCATGTGTTTTTGTTTGGCTATGATTTGCTTGTAGTAACACCTTCCATCCCTTCACTTGGAGCCTATGTTTCTCTTTATAACTGAGTTGAGTCCACTAGAGTCAGCATATATTTGGATCTTGTCTTTGATCAATTCAGCCTCTCTGTGCCTTTGATCGGTGAATTCAATCCACTTATATTTAGGGTGACTACTGATAGATGAAGCCTTAGTACTGCCATTTTATCTTTTGTTTTCTGGATGTTATATCTCCATTGGTTCTTTTTAAATGTGCTTCTCTCTGACATTTTAATTTGGTGGTTTTCTATGATGTTTTTCTCAGTTTCTTCTATTTTGTGTGTTTTCACATCTGTGTTTTAGATTTATGTTTTGTGGTTACATTGTGGTTTATATAAATATCTCAATAGTCATTTTTCTGCTGATGGCATTTTATCTTCATTTACCTATACATGTTCCATTCTTTTTCTTTTCTTTTATGTTTTTGTTGTCTCAAATTATCTCTTTTTATGTTGTGAATTTGTTACCAAATTGAAGTTGGTATGGCTATTTTTTCTGCTTTTTTTCTCCTTTAACTTTTATACTATAATAAAGTGTTGAAAAATCTATTCTGATATAGAATCACAATTTTCTAATTCTATTTATCACCTTGTTCAAAGTTTTGTGTACTTTTGTCTTTTTATTTCAGAAAGAAGAGCTCCTTTCAACATTTCTTATAAGGCAGGTCTAGTGGTGATGAACTTCCTCACCTTTTGTTTGTCTGGGAAAGCCTTTATTTCTCCTTTATATATGACTGATAATTTTGCTTATTAGAGTTTTCTTGGGTGTCTATTTTTATCTTTCAGTATGTTGAGAATATCATTAAATTCCCTCCTGACCTGTAGAGTTTCTGCTGAGAAGCCTGCTGATGGTCTAATAGGGATTACTTTGTAGTTTACCATCCACTTTTCCCTGGTTCTTTTTAAATTCTTCCTTCATCGTTAACTTTAGACAGCTTTATCATTAACTTTAGACAGCTTTAATATATTATGTCTTAGAGAGGTTCTTTTTACATTGAGGCAATTAGGTGTTTTCTTAGCTTCATGGACTTTTATATCCAGTTCCTTCTCAAGGTTTGGGAAGCTCTCAGCTACTAATTTTTTAAATAAACTCTCTGCTCTCTTCTCCCTCTCTTCTGCTTCTGGATACCCATTACCCTAAAGTTTTTCTTCTTAAAAGAGATGGATAGCTCTTGTATAATTTCCTCATTTTTAAGTATTTTGATTCTCTTTCTTCTTGTATTTCTGTAATTTCTAGATTTATATTTTCCTGCTAATTAATTCTTTCCTCCTTATGGTCTTCTCTATTGCCAACGCTTTCTAATGCATTCTTCATCTCGTTTATTGAGTTCTTCAGCTTCAGAATTTGTTGGATCCTTTTTTAGAGTTTCAACCTCTTAGGTAAAGTATTTCTCCTGTTTGTTCATTTTATTTCTGAGCTCACTGAACTGTCTTTTTTAGTTTTCCTGTAGCTTGTTGAATTTATTCATGGCAGGTTTTTTTTTTTTTTTTTTAGTTAAAACTTTGATATTTTGTTCATTATGCATATATTTGCGTTAATTTTTTAAATAAATTTATTTACTTTATTTATTTTTGGCTGTGTTGAGTCTTCATTGTGGTGTGTGGGGCTTCTCATTGTGGTGGCTTCTCTTGTTGCAGAGCATGGACTCTAGGCATGTGGGCTTCAGTAGTTGTGGCACACATGGGCTCTAAAGTGCAGGCTCAGTAGTTGTGGTGCATGGGATTTGTTGCTCTGTGGCATGTGGTATCTTCCTGGACCAGGCCTCAAACCTGTGTTCCCTGCATTGGCAGGCAGATTCTTAGCCACTGCACCACCAGGGAAGCCCATGACAGCTCTCTTGAATTCTCTATCAGTTAGATCACAATATTCCATGATTTTAAGTTTGGTTTCTGGAGAATAGTCATTTTCCTTTTGTGATACTGTGTTACTGTGGTACTTCTTGGTGCTTAATGAGTTGTTCCTCTGCTGGCACATTAGAAGTAGTAAACACCATTCTACTAATCTTAAGGATTCAACAGGTTAGAAATTAGAGGCCTTTCTTTTGTTTTCCAGTAGACGTTGTGATAGTTCTTGGTTTCTCTTACCTGAGCTGCCTCTGATATTTTCTGAGAGGTAGCACTTTTTATCCTCTACAACCTCTTTCAGAGGCATCACCCCACACCCACTTTATCACTGCTTGTGCCTTCAGGGTCACTGATGCCTCATTGCTGCCACTCTTGCTGGTGTCCCCACCTGAGGCACTGAGATGGTAGACTCTTCTGCCACATCTGGGATCTCCTGAGTTGCAGGCTCCACCACCACAGGGGGAGGTGGAGAGTTGGGGGAGTAGCTGGGGTCATGTGGGCACCTCTGCGGTGTCTGGTGTCATCAGCTTTGCAGTCTCTACCCCAGATGGGGGCTGGGGGCTGGACTTGTGAGTGTCTCCATGTCTGGAGAAACAGGACCCATGTCCTTCTGCAGCTGCTGCCCAGTTACTTTTGGCTGTGGGCACTGCTGTGGCTGGGAGGTCAGAGTTATGCAACCTCCAAGAGGTGCTACCTGCCAACTGCTGCTACCAGGTTCTCAGGAGCTGTGGGCTCAGCTGTCGTGGCTGAAGGACTTGAGATTCGGAAACTGTCTCCACTGTTCCCCTGGTTCCACCTTGTCTGTGTGCTCCAATCCATGCACTTTTAGATGTACAGATAAGTGGAATTCTCTGGCATTCTGGTATATTGGGCAGAGGCATGTTTGATGAGTTGTGGATGTTTTAGTGATAGTAAATTGAAGGAGAGAGACAAAAGCAGCTGACATCATCCACATTTTATTTTCTATGACTAGGAAAAAAGTAACTTAGAAAAACAGAACACTATAATTTTATATTAAATCTTAGATTTGTCAACACTGAATAAAAACACTGCAGAGAGAGTTAAATTTAATTACTTGTTATATTACATCATTTAGATTTATAGAATACATTTTTGCCTACTGCATAGTGCTAAATATAAACAAGAGTTAAAATTATTTAAATGGCAATTATAAAAATTTGACTATACAAAATCATTTTTACACATACAAATATAGCAGCAATCATAAACTTGTAAATCTTTACAATTGGATTTACTGTGCAAAAATCATAATTTATTATTTTTGAAAACCTAGAACAAACTATAGTTATTAATAAATTAGTTTGAACCACAAAAGAAGCAAAGTGAATCTTGGTTGAATGATATAATTTATTGTTTTCCTTTAGAGACTCAAGTTAAGTTACACAAATGAAAAATTTACTGTTTTGTAGCATGTTTCTGATAAGGACCAAAATAGCACTATAGTTATTAATCTGTGGATCAACACAATACAACAAAGCAGAGACTAGAGTAAAAAAATAAGATTAAGCTATTTATTCCACATGCCCTTTCTGGAATAAAGTTGCAGATAAACACACAAGCAAATGGATAATTATATAAGTAAGACTGACTTTTCAATAGAAGAATATTTCTTATTACATCTATCCAAATTAAACCTTGTTTGGTCTGTGGAAATAAATGGGTCAACAACTTAAGATTTATGAAAAGCAATCTGGGTTCTCCCTCCTACCCCTCTTCCTTAGGACGCTCTGTCACATAAACTTTTGTAGTGAACAATGTGATACATCAACCAGATCACAATTCAGGAATGATGCACACACAAGGGCAGCCCTCAGCTGTTCACCTCCTTCAAACATAGATGAAGAAAATTATGTTGCCCAAGGTGGAATCCCCTTCCTGGGATGACTTGCATAAATAAGTGGTTAATGTTGGAGAATGAAAACCCAATACCCACACTAATTTGAGACAACTCTGCAGGGTTATCCCAACATCAGCATACCCAAGAAGGACCGTGGAGGTCTTTGTTTGTATGTACTGCAGCCATACTTCTCCCCATTCCCAAACCTGCTTCCTTAGTGTCCTGTCCAGAGATGTTTATACCAAGAGCAGTCCGAAATAAACAGCCAACATTCTAATCTCCATCTCATATGCTGCTTTACAGGAACTCAACTAAGAAAATATCCATCTGTACATTCCATTACATGATAATCTGAATATGTATATTTCAAAAAAAAAAAAAAAATCTATTTTTTGAATATATATTTTCAGAGCTAGTCCTTTACAATCTGAGCTCCCTACAGCCATTCAGTTACAAGTAGTTACTACAGAGATACTAAAAGTAACAAAATATTTTTTCTATCTAACAAAACGTATGCAAGTTGCCTAAGGAACTATCCTCCTCCTCCTCCTCCTCTTCCTCTTCCTCTTCCTCTTCTTCTTCTCCTTCTCCTTCCCCAATACATTGTAGTTCTGCTATTAAGTACCTAAAAACCAATGCAGTATTCCATTTAATACTTTGCTGAAATTATCAGGATTCATGAGATTCTAAGGAAATAAGACAAAGATGGTTTATATTTATGGGTTTGTTACTAATTAAGTGTGTTGATACCTTGGGCAAGTGCTTAATTTATTGGGATTAAAATTTTGTCTTCAACAAAATGAGTGAAACAAGATAGTATAAGTCCCCTTTCAAGAATGGTCTAGCAAGGGAAGGATAATTCCCCCAAAAGAGGTAAGTATGAAAATATGTCAACATGTTCAGCGAAATAATAGTGTATTACCCCAAATGGCAAAGAAAGAGAACTATGACGGTGGTGATAGGAAACAATGAAAGTTTCTATGTGAGCCTTGTGACAGATATTCTATAATGTAGCATCATCACTGGGAAACATCACCCAGATTTAGGACCAAATTCTCTGGTCATCCTGTATCTGGGTAAGCTATGGAAGTGAGTTTTCTATGTGAGAAAGTGAATATTGCATTTGTGGGACCAGATTTTCAGAAGTTGTTGCACTTTCTCTTAATTCTCTCTTTCCTCCTTCTGGCTAGGTGAAGAAGATGGCAAGGCAGGAAAGTGGAACCACAAGATAAAAAGAGCAGGGGCCCCTGAATCACTGTGTGGATAAAGGTAGTCTGCAAACCAGAGACACTGCCATTACATCATTGTATGTGTTGGAAGCAGATTTTTGTTGTCATGAAACCACTGCCAATTTGTTCTGTGTTGGTGATTGCTTCAGCAACAATCATTGTTCCAATAAAGTTCAAAATTAATTTATTTCAAATCATTCACCCCTCAACTCCTACTCTCCTCTAGATTATAACCTGAGAGACAGTCAATTATATAAAAAAAGGAAATCAACTCAATCATTATCTGTAAACTGCCAAAATAAGACTTTATTCTTGTCTCTTTCATTTTCTATCATTGACTTTTTTCTTCTTTTCTATTCATGATAAGCACTGGAGCCTTCTTGACTTGATTGTGTCTCTTCTAAAACATATAGCTTTATGTACAATTTTGTATCAGTCTGTCATTTAAATTATTTCATAAATAATGTTCTAAATCAACATATAAACAACTACATCATGATGAAATACTTATTTGTATGTTTTTTCTATTCTGCAGATTTATCCTTATTTATTAAATGTCTTTTGAGAATGAATTTTTGAGCCATTTTTAATTTCCAGCTATTATATATATTGTCCTGATATTAAGTTTCTAAAGCCGTGGTTAAACAGTGTTTAGTCACAGCTGGTCAGCAGGTTAAAAAAGTAATTTAAATATTAGATAAATCTGACAAATTTGACCTTGCTTTGAATCAGAACATTCAACAACATAAACATATGTAACTTCCACTAGATAAATTATCTACCTTAAATATCTCTAGTATGTTTTTTCCTAAGTGTATTATTGTTTTCTAACAAATACTTTTAGCTTAGGAAAATAATATAAAAAGCCTTTCAACCCTTAAACATATTTGACATATAGTCAGAGGCAAAAAATTAACCAGTTTGTTTTATTCAGTGGACTTATGTTGTTAATTAATACCTGCATTTATAATGCATGGATGCTATTAATGATAAAGGATTTTAAGCAATTTACTATATTGAAACATCTAAATAATATATAGAATAAAAATTTATATCAGAAAACAACTTGTGAATCTAGAAAAATTTTGGAAACAAATTAGTAATTTTATAAGGAGCAAAGTATGCTAAAAAATGAATTTAACATTAAATTTTTGCCTATGTCTTTAGGTAACCACAGTAAAAAGGAAAATAGCTGAATCATAATTGTCACTTTTTATTAAAAAAATCGGCCAGATTATCTAGAAGGACAACAATCCTTCTCACTGTAAATTTTATTTGTATTCATAATTTTGTTCCTGTGTAGGAATCATTGAGAAACAATAGAAAACGTCTGTTGCTCTGATATCATCTGGGGACATATATTCCTATTATGATGGTTGTGCATGAAAAACACTGAAGTATATTTAAGACATTTCAACCAAATATTTTTAAATTCAAAGAGAGTAATTAGTACTCAAAGTCATATTTCAGCAAGTAATATAAAATGCCCTTTTGAGAAGATCATTTGAAGAAAAGGACCAAGTCATGTCTGTCTTCCTACTTACATATTCTTCTGACTATAGGAGTGTATACTTTACTCAAATATCACTCCCCTGCTTAATGACTAATGGAAGTAAGCTACCTTGGAAGGGATAAAGAAAATGAGTATATTATTGAGCCTCAGTATTCCATTTTAAATATATCTGCAGTCAGCTACATAAATCTATGTGGAAATCCAAGCAGACAAAATAAGAAAGAAGTAGGGATATTTATTTGTTTTAAAAATCATTTTGGACTTTTAAAATCAACCGGAATTTTTTTTTTTTAAGTACTATAATATATAGTGCAATTAAATTTCATATAATTTATTAACTTGTCACTTAAAAATAAGTCAAGTTAATAATATACTTTTTTCCAAGGCTTACATTCAGTGACAAGATAAGATTATAAATATAAATTAAATATAAGTGGATATAAATATAAATGTATAATAAAGGTTTAAAACTCAGGGTGATAAATTATTAAACATTTAATTTAACATCAACAATATAGAGCTATTGTGAAAAGAACACAATAAAGATTCTCATATGCAAATGTAGAGTATAAATATAGAGTCCCATGCAAGGCAATCACCCTTATCCCCTGTCAAATATTTTTCAGAGTATTCATCTTCTTCTGAGATGTACATATTAAAAGGATGTGATGAATTAACAGAAACAGTGCTAAAAAATGTATCAAGGTTATCAAAGTGCTGAGAAATAAAACCAAGTAGAACATGCTTAAGGAATCAGATTCTGTTCTAAGTCACTGGGGAAAAATGGCTGAGAGGAAATTAAATATAGTATCTAATGATACAATAGATTTGGTGAACATGAGTAGAGGAAGGACCGTGATTTGCTGAGCCATTGGCCTCTATAAATAAAAACAGCTGTCATTGGTGTTAACTAGCTATTTGTTAGGTTTTAGAAATCATTCATTCCTTCTTTCAACAATAGTATCAAATATACTAAACATTATGATTATCATTTCAAGAACAAAAATTATTAGACTTGGCCCTATATATAAATAGTTCTCATTCAAAGAGGAAATACAGAATTAAGCCTACAAATTAGAACCAAGAACTACAGGTGGTTGAAAAGATAAGCATGGGGCATCCATCCAGGCTCCTTCCTTTTGCTATCCCTTACATGTCTCAATCCATTCTTCAGAATGACATTTTTAAAAGTTGATCCCCTCATATGATACCATTTGCATTTCATCCTCTAATTATTAGTATCTAATGATTTCTCATTGGTTTGAAATAAATTTAATAGTGCTTCCTCTTTCCTGACAAGCTCATGATACTTTCTCCTGCCTAAGTCTCCCTCCTTATCTGGCACTCCTCTTCCCCTTGCCCTCTAGATACATTGTGTTTCTTTTGCTGTTTCCAGATACATTGGATACACCTTAGGTCTTCTGGAGTTTCCATTCCCTCTGTCTGGAACCTCCATGCCACATATCTTCCCATGACTACCTGAGATAAGGATTCAGGTGTCAACTCCAATGACACTGCACAGAAGGATTTATACAGATCATCCTCTCCCAAAGTATCCATTTTTTCTAATGATTACTATATGAAATTATGTTTGTATGCATTTACTTATCTTTTTAGAATGGAACTTTTCCTTCAGAATCTAATTTAGATAGCTTAGAACTGATATGTTTGGTTCACTGCCTTATACCTATTATTCAATAGAATAATTTTTGGCATGTATATTAATAGTTTAGTAAAAAAAAAGGGCGAGGTGAGTGAATGTTAAGTAAATGAATAAAGATAAATAAGAACCCGTATTAGGCCTGAGCTAAGAATTGAAGGATGAGTAAAAATTAATCAAAAACACAGTCCTCCTTAGTTAATAATAATAATGGATCAATATCAGATCACTAAATGTCACAAATGCATCATACCAACATAAAATGTTTATGACAGGGGAAACTGGGTACAGGGCATATGGGGATTCCCTAAACTATCTTCCCAAAGTTTCTGTATATCTAAAACTGTTCTAAAAATTAAAGTCTGATGAAAACAAAACATCATATAAAAACACAAAACAGTCATGGAAACAGTGTCATGGCAAAAGATCAGATGATGTTGAGAATGTCTCCAACCACTTCAGTATAAAACCTTGTGGTTTTTTTCTCACAGAGATAAGGAATCTGTCTGCTTTAGGTTAGGTTCTCTAGAAGTAGATCCTGAGATAAGGGTTCATATGACAGAGAGAGAGTAGGAATTATCCTTAGGAGAACTGGTAGGGAGGAGTGAAGTGGGACTAGGAAGGAAAGAATGAACAAGTGTTGGGGGTCGGGGAGATGGGGCTCCCAAGCAAAGTCTGATGGAGAGTCACTGGTTGGATCTCATCAGGGAGATCTGGGGACAGTGTGAGTCATCTTTCAGAACATCTTTAGGAAAGCAAGAGAGCTGGAGCATTTACATACCTCAGTTATTCGTTAAACCTGCTCAAGGTTAAATCAAGTGAACTAAATTTCCATAAATGCCCAATTAAGGTGAAGCAGACAAATTCTGGCAGCCTAAAGGCTACCTTCAGACAAAGACCCAGTGCTGGCTGTTAGGAGTGCACAGGCCCTGAATGCCAGACACGGTAAAAAGTCTAAGGAGACATGGGTGGGACACTGACACTGATCTGATTGCTACAGAGTTAGATCTTGAACTACCCACTTCTACACAATGTGCATGATTTCAGAAGAAAGATTCCTAGTGATAGTGATCTACAGGTCCATTTTGTTTTGTTGTCTGATTTTCCTTATGTCTAACTGTACTGGTGCATTTTTCTTCTTCTACGCTTAGAGGATGTCAGATTGCTCTGCTTACCCCTGGAGTTTCTGATTCAGTAGGTCTGGAGTGGGGCTTAGAATTTGTATTTATAACAAGTTCTTGGGTGATGCTGATATTGCTAATCTGGGAAATTACTATTCTTCTGTTATGAATTACCAAAATATTAACGAGTATTTTTTAAGCTACGGATGTGCTTGTTTTGTGTAAGGAAGAATATTGGTTTTAGTAATTATGGAGTCTATGTTCTATCATATTTAAAACGTCTCATTTGCTTTAATGGTTGGGATATATTTTACACTTTTGAAATGTACCCTATTAATAGAAATGATTGCATAGCTTTTCTGTTAGTTTTATTTTCACAGTTACCTTGCCAGTATTTAATAAACATGAGATTGCAAATGAAGTAGCTAAATGTGTATTGAAATACATCATATGTCCTACTGAAAAAAAGCTACTGACATGAGTTATAATTGGTTAAACAGTATACATACAACAAAATATAAAGCCAATCAGAGGATGCCACAAGAAAATGAAAGTTAAACCATTTAATTTTATATTCCTCAGTGAAATTACAGCATCCCTATAGAATACAAGTGTATGGTTGCTTTAGTAGGTAATACATTTTCTGTAAATTCTTAAATTAGGAAGATTAGTGGATTAATGTAGCAGTTTATTTTCACTTGAAATATTGGGTAAAGTTCTATTTCTGGTCAAAAATAAATTAACTCAATAAACTACTTTGTGTATTAGAAAAAATATGTCCATAAATCAAAATGCCTAAAAATAATTTGCCACAAATCCTAGGCTTCAAAGATGAGACCCAGTGTTCCTTACAAAAAAATCTGAAAAATTCTAGTTTCTTCCAAATGAAAACTAAGTGTAGTGATTGTCCATACATACTCATATAACAAAGCTGCCACTGAGCTAAATCATATACATTGTCTTCCATGAATATAGGGTTTTTATTAGGGTTTGGTTTAAGCATTAGAATTCTATACTCCTCATTTAACAATGTGTTTGAAAGTACTGTTCTTATTCTTTTATTTATCTGACTGTGACATTTGAATCTTCAGCTATTGTTCTGACTATGCAATGTACACTTCATTTGGTGACAGTCCTTAGTTCTTTGTCTTTATCAGAAGCAATTAAACACAGACATTTGTTCAATCCTTCAAGAATGTTTATTAATGCTCATTAAACATTAATAATATATCATTAATTCTGATGTATACATATTAGCATATATTAGAATTGCTGTGTGGTTGCATTTTTAACAATAATTCCCAGTTCATAATGGCAACTTTAAGGAGAGTTCCTCTTAATTTTCAATATCATCAAATAGATAGTTATTTATTCTTAGGGGGCATTGCCAGTCATTCAATATTCTTCATAGGCAATAAGAAAGACAATTTGAGCAAAGTATCATGAACCACAAAGAATATTAGAAAAATATGAAGATCAGAAACTTAGTCACCCTACAAAAATCAACTATTTAAAATATTCATTATCTACATGCCAATAATCACATTCACTTCAATATTTATAAAAGCAGAAGCTAGGAAAAAAATTAAACAGAGATCTCTGATACCCAGGTCCACTGCACTGGAAGTAACATGGTGAACCTCAGCCACCAGAAGCACATCTTGTTAAGAGAATCAGCTCACCTCCCTCAGGTGCACCTGACCCTGGTCCAACACATGGGCTGAGGAGTTGCAGTATGTGTCAATCAGCAGAGCATCCTGAGGAAACTGAAATCTCACTTAGCTGCCTGCAGTCGGCAGAACTTTCTTTACTGGCTTATTACCAGCAGAGTGGCTTGATTAGGACCCACATCCCCACTCAGAAGTGTACAATCACAGGATAATCTTTGTTCCCTGAAATATGGGAATCACCTGTAACATAAAAATATACACCTGGAGATTATTATATTAAGTGAAGTAAGCCAGACACGGAAAGACAAATATCATATGATATTGCTTATATGTGGAATCTAAAAAAAAAATGATACAAATGAACTTATTTACAAAACAGAAACAGACTCACAGACATAGAAAGCAAAGTTATGGTTACCAAAGGAGAAGGGGGGAGGGATAAATTAGAAGTTTGGGGTTAACATATACACACTATTACATATAAAATAGGTAACCAACAAGGACCTACTGTATAACACAGGTAACTATACTTAACATTTTGTAATAACCTATAAGGGAAAAGAATCTGAAAGAAAATAGATACATATGTATGTATAACTGAATCACTGTGCTGTACACCTGCAACTAACACAACCTTGTAAATCAACTACATATCAATAAAATATTTTTTAAAAGTAAATAAGTTTTAAAAAAGATTATATATATATATATATATATATATATATATATATATATATATATATATATATATATATATATATATGGAATTCCTGCATAGGGGTTTACAGATAAAATCATCTCCATTCCACTTTGGCAAACATACTTCTGAACACCTTGAGCTTCAATTTCCTTGATACTTTTCCACCTCAACAGTTTGACCTTAGGGTGACATTTTCTAGCAATAACAAATGGGACTACCTTTGCTATATCCTATGTCATCATTCTTTTTGAATCTCTTCTTTATACTTATTGTCAATTTAAACCCTCTCAGCTTTTTCTGTTACTTACCCTTCTTGTTTCTATTTTCAATATGGGTACCAAGGTCAACCTTGCTCTCCCTGACACCTGGGTTGTCCTCCCAGCCCAGCTCAGCACCTGCTAACCAACTACAAGCTGCTCCCCACTAGCATTATTGACACGGTGCAATTTCGATCTGAGAAGGATGTGAGAATAGGACACTTCACACAGGCCCCTTCAAGGATGGGGCTCTGTGGATGCAGATTAAAAAGGAAAACAAATGGATAAAAAGCAACAGAACACATAGAGAAAATAACAATGCAGAGGTGAGGTGCCCACATTTTTTGGTTTTAATAATATTTCTCATTTAAATTAATCCTTCTGGAATTACCTTAAAAACATAATAGATACACATTGGAAACTTTGAAATTACTCAGAAGGCTTTCTAAGGAAAAGTAAAACTCAGCCTATTTTTTCTCATGAAAAATTATTGTTAATGGCTTCTTTTGTTCCCTTGAGAAACACTAAATGGGTGAACCTAGATGGGTGGGATGGGAGGAGGGAGGTCCAAGAGGGAGGGGATACAGGTATATATATAGCGATTCACTTCATTGTACAGCAGAAACTAACACAACATTGTAAAGCAACTATACTCCAATAAAAAAGATAAATGTGGAAAAAAATACAGTCTTTATTCTTAAAAGTGTTAGTGTGATTATAATCACATACTATCAAATAATGTTTTTTCATACCTAAAGAATATTTTAACACATAAAAAAGTGTAAATATGTGAACACATAGAGATATACCTTGTCCTGTTTAACTGTTACCATGCCTTTCACTACAGTGTGATTCATAATTGCTTACCTAGTCCCATATTAATAAAATTCGAGTGCTTCTAGATTTTTCCTCCCTCAGTACTATACAGTCTTCATTGAAGATATTTGTATTGAGTATATCTATAGAATAAACTAGAAGTTAATTTGCTGGGGCCCTAAACTTCGTGCATGTTAAGGTCTTTATACTCATCCACCCCACTTACATTTCCTCACAATTTGTTCCTTGACACTGAGGTCTCAGCTTGATACCATCCTCTCAGGACTTTGTGGACAAAATAGTAAGTTTCTTTCCTCTCCCTCTGTTTTATTTCCATCCTTGTCCTTACTACTAAGTGCTTTAACCTCGAAATATGTTTGCCATTGTTGCTTGACTGTCTTGTGTTCTCTGCCTGCAGAACACAGGTTCTGTGAGAACAGAGACGTTTTTCTGATTTGTTCACCATTGTGTCCTGGGCACAAAGTAGGCAGTCAACAAATAGTTGTTCAGTTAATGAACTGACTACTATTAGTATCTTGGTGACATATCACAACATTGTATTTGTTAATAAAGGGTAATAAACAGGGATAAGCATACGGAATGTTTTGAGTCTCAGTTCTTAGTCCCCTTCCCTTTATTTACTAGGTAGGTGACCTCATGTAGTTTTGGCTTTCAATATGATTTATACACAAACGACTCCTAAATGCATATTTATAGCCCAAATACAAACTCCAAAGTCATATAACACACTCTATAAAACAACTCCATCTGGACACTGAGTAGGCACCTCAAAATTCAAAAGTCTAAAAGTAAACTCCTATTTATACCCCCATCTGTTCCTCCTACAAGTTTTCCCATCTCTGCAAAGTATAACCTCATTCTTCCTGTTGCTCATCATAAAATTCTGGATGTTCTCCTTGTCTCCTTGTATAAAAGCCATCAGCAAATCCTGCTGGTCTTCCTTCCAGGATCCATCAGGAATTCCTGTGGGATCTACACCACCACTTCTTATCACTTCCATTACTAACATCCTGTGAAAAACCACAACCATCTTTCATTCGTATTATCTGTAATCAATCCAGAGAATCCATTAAAGCCTCCTAACTGGTCTCCCTGCTATGCCCTTGTTCCCCTACAATCTGCTCTCAAACCAACAGCCAGCATATCACTTTTAAACATAGGTCAGACCACATCACTCCTGTGCTAGTAATCAAGATGAACATTCACCAGCAATATCACGTTGATGGAAACTGTGCTATGAGAAGGGCACGTCACCTCTCCAGTGTGCTTCTCCAAAGTCATGGCCTCCGTCTAATCCTGAGGAAACACCAGAAAAACCACAACTGAGTGACATTTTACAAATCCCCAGCTCAGAATTTTTCAAACACTCCAAGGTCGTGAAAGAAAGTGAAGTAAGCACAAATTGTCACAGATTGCAGGAGACATAATGAACAAATGCAGCACGGTACACTGGAAAACTCTGAATAAAGTCTGTAGTTTAATGGATGGTATTGTACCAATAATAATTATTTTTTAACTTTGCTACACCATGGTTATTTAAGTTGATACCACTGGAGAAATGTAGGGAAAGGTTAGGGAAACACTCAGTTCTGTCTTTACAACTCTACAGCAAATCTAAGTTTATTTCAAAATGAAACATTTAAAAAATGCTTTGAGAGCTTCACTTGTCACTTACAAAAAGAAAAAGGTGATTTAGTGTAGCTACACTCTCTGTTTCTCACCAGTTGGCTCTACCCAGCCCCTCTTACATCTTTTACTCATTTCTCCTTACTCATTTGATCACTCTGCTCAACTAATATTCTTGATTAAAAACGAACAACAACAACAAACACCAAGAAGCCTAGACCTCAGGTCATTTGCAGTTTTGGAATTTCGTCCCTTAAATTATCCACAAGCTTTTCTTCCTCATATCCTTTAGGCAGGTTTCTGCTCAAGTGTAACCTTAAGAGTGAGTCTCCCCACCTCTACCTATCCTTCAAAAAATATCCTTCTTCCAAAACCCCACTAGTAGTCATTATTCTCTTCACCCCCTCTTTATTTTTTTTTTCAAAGACCAGTCAATATCTGTTGGAATTGATTTATGTGTGTATTTCCCCCTCTGCTCTGTAAGACCAAGAACTTGTTTCATTCATTGCTTAGAATTTTTTCTGCCATGTAATAGACACTCAGTAATTATCTGTTGTTACTGTATGATCTCACTTGTATGTGGAATCTTAAAAAGTTGACCTCATGGAAACAGAGAGTAGGTTGGTGGTTTCCAGGTGCTGAGGGGTGGTTGAAATGGGGAAATGTTGGTCAAAGGGTTCAAACTTCCAGTTATAAAATGACTGTACAACATGGTAACTATAGTTTACAATACTGTATTATGTACCTCAAAGTTGTTAAGAGAGTAGATATTAAAACTTCTCACCACAAAAGAAAAAAATGTAACTATGTGATGTGATGGATTTGTTAACTAACCTTATTGTGGTAACAATTTTGCAATATATACATGTATCAAATCATTACATTGTTATAACTTAAAGACAATATTGTATGTCAATTATATCTCAATAAAGCTGGAAAAAATATTTGTTCAATGTATACGTGAAAGAATACATAAATTGATTTGGATGAAAAATCATTAAGAAGCAGAATAGATTTAAAACTTTAAAATTTTGATTATTAACGTTTCCCCATTCTCTACATCTGTGTCTTTATTCCTGTCCTGCCCCTAGGTTCTTCATAACCATTTACTTATTTGTTTGTTTGTTTTACATGCCATATATATGTGTTAGCATATGGTATTTGTTTTTCTCTTTCTGACTTACTTCACTCTGTATGACAGACTCTAGGTCCAACCACCTCACTACAAATAACTCAATATTCCATTGTATATATGTGCCACGACTTTTTTATCCATTCATCTGTCGATGGATACTTATGTTGCTTCCATGTCCTGGCTATTGTAAATAGAGCTGCAATGAACATTGTGGTACATGATTCTTTTTGAATTATGGTTTTCTCAGGGTATATGCCCAGTAGTGGGATTTCTGGGTTGTATGATAGTTCTATTTTTAGTTTTTTAAGGACTGTCCATACTGTTCTCCATAGTGGCTGTATCAATTTACATTCCCACCAACAGTGCAAGAGGGATCCCTTTTCTCCACACCCTCTCCAGCATTTGTTGTTTGTAAATTTTTTGATGATGGCCATTCTGACCAGTGTGAGGTAATACCTCATTGTAGTTTTGATTTGCATTTCTCTAATGATTAATGATGTTGAGCATCATTTCATGTGTTTGTTGGCAATCTGTATACCTTCTTTGGGGAAGGTTAAGCTGGGACCAAGTGAGAGAGTGGCATGTAGATATATACACTACCAAAAGTAAAATAGATAACTAGTGGGAAGCAGCCACATAGCACAGGGAGACCAACTCCCTGCTTTGTGACCACCTAGAGGGTTGGGATATGGAGGGTGGGAGGGAGACACAAGAGTGAGGAGATATGGGGATATATGTATATGTATAACCGATTCACTTTGTTATAAAGCAGAAACTAACACAACATTATAATGCAATTATTCTCCAATAAAGATGTTTAAAAAAACAACTTTATTTATTTATTTATTAGATTTAGTTGTTTTGTATATTTAGCATTCTAATTTATCTAGCAAATGCATACTGGGAAATAAACATTTTCCCAAATAGTTAAAATATACAGTTATATTTATACCATATTCTTTAAGATTAGTACAACCGAAGGGACCAACTTGTATATATAGTATTATATGCCTTTAGGAATTATTTGTAGAACAATGAGTAAATGATACATGAATGACATAAATGGGTACAATTTCTCTTGTGCTCACAAGAGTTTAATTTCTGGTTCAATTATTAATCCCAAGTAGAATTCCAAATGATAGTCACATTTCAAAAGGGAGTAATTAAGTTCAGTAGCAATACAAGAAAAATACATCCCTGAGGAGATTAAGAAAGATGGCGGAAGAGTAAGACGCGGAGATCACCTTCCTCCCCACAGATACACCAGAAATACATCTACACGTGGAACAACTCTTACAGAACACCTACTGAAGGCTGGCAAAAGACCTCAGACCTCCTAAAAGGCAAGAAACTCCCCACGTACCTGGGTAGGGCAAAAGAAAAAAAGAAAAAACAGAGACAAAAGAATAGGGACGGGACCTGCACCAGTGGGAGGGAGCTGTGAAGGAGCTAAAGTCTCCACACACTAGGAAGCCCCTTCACAGGCAGAGACTGCGGGAGGCGGAGGAGGGAGCTTCGGAGCCGCAGAGGAGAGCACAGCAACAGGGGTGCGGAGGGGAAAGCGGAGAGATTCCCGCATAGAGGATCGGTGCCGACCGGCACTCACCAGCCCGAGAGGCTTGTCGGCTCACCCGCCGGGGCGGGCGGGGCTGCGAGCTAAAGCTCGGGTTTCAGTTTCAGACGGAGCGCAGGGAAAGGACTGGGGTTGGCGGCTTGAACATAGCCTGAAGGGGGTAGTGCACCACGGCTAGCCGGGAGGGAGTCCGGGGGAAAGTCTGCACCTGCCAAAGAGGCAAGAGACTTTTAACACACGGCGGGCCTCAGGCTGGTGCAGCGTCACGCCGGCCTCTGCCCCCGCAGGCCCGCCCCGCACGCCGTGCCCCTCTCTCCCCTCGGCCTGTGTGCGCCAAAGCCCCCGAATCAGAGGCTCCTTTAACCCTGTCCTGTCTGAGTGAAAAACAGACGCCCTCCAGCGACCTACACGCAGAGGCGGGGCCAAATCCAAAGCTGAGCCCCTGGGAGCTGTGAGAACAAAGAAGTGAAAGGGAAATCTCTCCCAGCAGCCTCAGAAGCCGCGGATTAAAGCTCCACAATCAGCTTGATGTACCCTGCTTCTGTGGAATACATGAATAGACAGTGACTCATCCCAAATTGAGGTGGTGGACTTCATATGCAAGATTTATGATTTTTTCCCCTTTTTCCTCTTTTTGTGAAAGTGTATGTGTACGCTTCTCTTTGAGATCTTGTCTGTATAGCTTTGTTTCCACCATTTGTCCTAGGGTTCTATCCGTCCATTGTTTTTTTTTTTCCTTTTTTTTCTTAATAATTAATTTTAATAATTCTATTATACTTTACCTTCCCTCTTTCTTTCTTTCCTTCCCCCCTTTATACAACGAATCATCCCAAGTAGAGGAGGTGGTCTTTGAAAGCAAGATCTATGATTTTTTCCCCTTTACCTCTTTTCGTGAGGGTGTATGTGTAAGCTTCAGTGTAGGATTTTGTCTGTATAGTGTGGCTTTCAACATCTGTCCTAAGGTTATATCCATCCTTTTTCTTTCTTTTTTTTTTTTTTTCTTTTTTCCCCTAAATAATTACGTTTTAATTCAATAACTTTATTATACTTTACTTCATTCTATTTTACTGTATCTACTTTCTGTCCTTTTTCCTTCCTTCCTTCCTCCCTCCTCCTTTCCTTCCTTCTGGCCTTCTTTCCTTCTTCTTTCTTTCTTCCTTCCTTCCCTCCCTCCTTCCTCCCAACCTTCCTTCCTTCCCTCCTTTCTTTCTTTCTTTCTATCTTCCTATTTCTACTAATTCTCTCTACTTTCTCTCCCTTTTAATCTGAGCTGTGTGGATGAAAGGTTCTTGCTGCTCCTGCCAGGAATCAGGACTCTGCCTCTGAGGGGGGAGAGCCAACATCAGGACACTGGTCCACAAGAGATTTCCCAGCACCACATAATATCAAACGGCGAAAATCTCCCAGGGATCTCCACCTTAACACCAGCACCCAGCTTCACTCAACGGCCAGCAAACTACAGTGCTGTACAGCCTATGCCAAACAACTAGCAAAACAGAAACACTACCCCACCCGTTAACAGAGAGGCTGCCTAAAATCATAATAAGTCCAGAGACACGCCAAAACACACCACCAGACGTGGACCTGCCCACCAGAGAGACAAGATCCAGCCTCATCCACCAGAACACAAGCACTAGTCCCTCCACCAGGAAGCATACACAACCCACTAGACCAACCTTAGCCACTGGAGACAGACATCAAAAACAACGGGAACTACGAACCTGCAGCCTGCTAAAAAAAAAAAAAAGGGAGACCCCAAACACAGTAAGATAAGCAAAATGAGAAGACAGAAAAACACACAGCAGATGAAGGAGCAAGATAAAAATGCACCAGACCTAACAAATGAAGAAGTAATAGGCAGTCTACCTGAAAAAGAACTCAGAATAATGATAGTAAAGATGATCCAGAATCTCGGAAATAGAATGGAGGCAGGGATGGAGAAGATGCAAGAAATGTTTAACAAAGATCTAGAAGAACTAAAGAACAAACAAACAGAGATGAACAACACAATAACTGAAATGAAAAATACACTAGATGGGATCAATAGCAGAATAACTGAGGCAGAAGAACGGATAAGTGACCTGGAAGATAAAATAGTGGAAATAACTAATGCAGAGCAGAATAAAGAAAAAAGAATGAAAAGAACTGAGGACAGTCTCAGAGACCTCTGGGACAACATTAAACGCACCAACATTCGAATTATAGGGGTTCCAGAGGATGAAGAGAAAAAGAAAGGGACTGAGAAAATATTTGAAGAGATTATAGTTGAAAACTTCCCTAATATGGGAAAGGAAATAGTTAACCAAGTCCAGGAAGCAGAGAGAGTCCCATACAGGATAAACCCAAGGAGAAATACACCAAGACACATATTAATCAAACTCTCAAAAATTAAATACAAAGAAAGCATATTAAAAGCAGCAAGGGAAAAACAACAAATAACACACAAGGGAATCCCCATAAGGCTAACAGCTGATCTCTCAGCAGAAACTCTGCAAGCCAGAAGGGAGTGGCAGGACATACTGAAAGTGATGAAGGAGAAAAGCCTGCAACCACGACTACTCTACCCAGCAAAGATCTCATTCAGATTTGATGGAGAAATTAAAACCTTTACAGACAAGCAAAAGCTGAGAGAGTTCAGCACCACCAAACCAGCTTTACAACAACTGCTGAAGGAACTTCTCTAGACAAGAAACACAAGAGGAGGAAAGGACCTATAACAACGAACCCAAAACAATTTAGAAAATGGGAATAGGAACATGCATATCGATAATTACCTTAAATGTAAATGGACTAAATGCTCCCACCAAAAGACACAGATTGGCTGAATGGATACAAAAACAAGACCCATATATATGCTGTCTACAAGAGACCCACTTCAGACCTAGAGACACATACAGACTGAAAGTAAGGGGATGGAAAAAGATATTCCATGCAAATGGAAGTCAAAAGAAAGCTGGAGTAGCAATTCTCATATCAGACAAAATAGACTTTAAAATAAAGACCATTACAAGAGACAAAGAAGGACACTACATAATGATTAAGGGATCGATCCAAGAAGAAGATATAACAATTGTAAATATTTATGCACCTAACACAGGAGCACCTCAATACATAAGGCAAAAACTAACAGCCATAAAAGGGGAAATCGACAGTAATACACTCATAGTAGGGGACTTCAACACCCCACTTTCACCAATGGACAGATCATCCAAAATGAAAATAAATAAGGAAACACAAGCTTTAAATGATACACTAAACAAGATGGACTTAATTGATATCTATAGGACACTCCACCCAAAAACAACAGAATACACATTTTTCTCAAGTGCTCATGGAACATTCTCCAGGATAGATCATATCTTGGGTCACAAATCAAGCCTTGGTAAATTTAAGAAAATTGAAATTGTATCAAGTATCTTTTCCGACCACAATGCCATGAGACTAGATATCAATTACAGGAAAAGATCTGTAAAAAATACAAACACATGGAGGCTAAACAATACATTACTCAATAATGAAGTGATCACTGAAGAAATCAAAGAGGAAATTAAAAAATACCTAGAAACAAATGACAATGGAGACACAACGACCCAAAACCTATGGGATGCTGCAAAAGCAGTTCTAAGAGGGAAGTTTATAGCAATACAAGCCCACCTTAAGAAGCAGGAAACATCTCGAATAAACAACCTAACCTTACACCTAAAGCGATTAGAGAAAGAAGAACAAAAAACCCCCAAATTTAGTAGAAGGAAAGAAATTATAAAAATCAGATCAGAAATAAACGAAAAAGAAATGAAGGAAACAATAGCAAAGATCAATAAAACTAAAAGTTGGTTCTTTGAGAAGATAAACAAAATAGATAAACCTTTAGCCAGACTCATCAAGAAAAAAAGGGAGAAGACTCAAATCAATAGAATTAGAAATGAAAAAGGAGAAGTAACAACTGACACTGCAGAAATAAAAATGATCATGAGAGATTACTACAAGCAACTCTATGCCAATAAAATGAACAATCTGGAAGAAATGGACAAATTCTTAGAAATGCACAAACTACCAAGACTGAATCAGGAAGAAATAGAAAATATGAACAGACCAATCACAAACACTGAAATTGAAACTGTGATTAAAAATCTTCCAACAAACAAAAGCCCAGGACCAGATGGCTTCACAGCCGAATTCTATCAAGCATTTAGAGAAGAGCTAACACCTATCCTTCTCAAACTCTTCCAAAACATATCAGAGGGAGGAACACTCCCCAATTCCTTCTACGAGGCCACCATCACCTTGATACCAAAACCAGACAAGGATGTCACAAAGAAAGAAAACTACAGGCCAATATCACTGATGAACATAGATGCAAAAATCCTCAACAAAATACTAGCAAACAGAATCCAACAGCACATCAAAAGGATCATACACCATGATCAAGTGGGGTTTATTCCAGGAATGCAAGGATTCTTCAATATACGCAAATCTATCAATGTGATACACCATATTAACAAATTGAAGGAGAAAAACCATATGATCATCTCAATAGATGCAGAGAAAGCTTTTGACAAAATTCAACACCCATTTATGATAAAAACCCTACAGAAAGTAGGCATAGAGGGACCTTTCCTCAACATAATAAAGGCCATATATGACAAACCCACAGCCAACATCATCCTCAATGGTGAAAAACTGAAAGCATTTCCACTAAGATCAGGAACAAGACAAGGTTGCCCACTCTCACCACTCTTATTCAACATAGTTTTGGAAGTTTTAGCCACAGCAATCAGAGAAGAAAAGGAAATAAAAGGAATCCAAATCGGAAAAGAAGAAGTAAAGCTGTCACTGTTTGCAGATGACATGATACTATACATAGAGAATCCTAAAGATGCTACCAGAAAATTACTAGAGATAATCAATGAATTTGGTAAAGTAGCAGGATACAAAATTAATGCACAAAAATCTCTGGCATTCCTATATACTACTGATGAAAAATCTGAAAGTGAAATCAAGAAAACACTGCCATTTACCATTGCAACAAAAAGAATAAAATACCTAGGAATAAACCTACCTAGGGAGACAAAAGACCTGTATGCAGAAAATTATAAGACACTGATGAAAGAAATTAAAGACGATACAAATAGATGGAGGGATATACCATGTTCTTGGATTGGAAGAATAAACATTGTGAAAATGACTCTACTACCCAAAGCAATCTATAGATTCAATGCAATCCCTATCAAACTGCCACTGGCATTTTTCACAGAACTAGAACAAAAAATTTCACAATTTGTATGGAAACACAAAAGACCCCGAATAGCTAAAGCAATCTTGAGAGCGAAAAACGGAGCTGGAGGAATCAGGCTCCCTGACTTCAGACTATACTACAAAGCTACAGTAATCAAGACAGTATGGTACTGGCACAAAAACAGAACGATAGATCAATGGAACAGAATAGAAAGCCCAGAGATAAACCCACGCACATATGGACACCTTATCTTTGATAATGGTGGCAGGAATATACAGTGGAGAAAGGACAGCCTCTTCAATAAGTGGTGCTGGGAAAACTGGACAGCTACAGGTAAAAGTATGAGCTTAGATCACTCCCTAACACCATACACAAAAATAAGCTCAAAATGGATTAAAGACCTAAATGTAAGGCCAGAAACTATCAAACTTTTAGAGGAAAACATAGGCAGAACACTCTATGACATAAATCACAGCAAGATCCTTTTTGACCCACCTCCTAGAGCAATGGAAATAAAAACAAAAATAAACAAATGGGACCTAATGAAACTTCAAAGCTTTTGCACAGCAAAGGAAACCATAAACAAGACCAAAAGACAACCCTCAGAATGGGAGAAAATATTTGCAAATGAAGCAACTGACAAAGGATTAATCTCCAAAATTTACAAGCAGCTTATGCAGCTCAATAACAGAAAAACAAACAACCCAATGCAAAAATGGGCAGAAGACCTAAATAGACATTTCTCCAAAGAAGATATGCAGACTGCCAACAAACACATGAAAGAATGCTCAACATCATTAATCATTAGAGAAATGCAAATCAAAACTACAATGAGATATCATCTCACACCAGTTAGAATGGCCATCATCAAAAAATCGAGAAACAATAAATGCTGGAGAGGGTGTGGACAAAAGGGAACCCTCATGCACTGCTGGTGGGAATGTGAATTGGTTCAGCCACTATGGAGAACAGTTTGGAGGTTCCTTAAAAAACTAAAAATAGAACTACCATATGACCCAGCAATCCCACTACTGGGCATATACCCTGAGAAAACCAAAATTGAAAAAGAGGCGTGTACCAAAATGTTCATCGCAGCTCTATTTACAATAGCCCGGAGATGGAAACAACCTAAGTGCCCATCGTCAGATGAATGGATAAAGAAGATGTGGCACATATACACAATGGAATATTACTCAGCATTAAAAAGAAACAAAATTGAGCTATTTGTAATGAGGTGGATAGACCTCGAGTCTGTCATACAGAGTGAAGTAAGTCAGAAAGACAAAGACAAATACCGTATGCTAACACATATATATGGAATTTAAGAAAAAAAAAAATGTTATGAAGAACCTAGGGGTAAGGCAGGAATAAAGACACAGACCTACTGGAGAACGGACTTGAGGATATGGGGAGGGGGAGGGGTGAGCTATGGGAGGGCGAGGGAGGGGCATGGACATATATATACTAACAAACGTAAGGTAAATAGCTAATGGGAAGCAGCTGCTTGGCACAGGGATATCAGCTCGGTGCTTTGTGACTGCCTGGAGGGGTGGGATAGGGAGAGAAGGAAGGAGGGAGACGCAAGAGGGAAGAAATATGTGAACGTCTGTATATATATAACTGATTCACTTTGTTATAAAGTAGAAACTGACACACACAAAAAAAAAAAAAAAAAAAAAAAAAGAAAAATACATCCCTCATCAATAGATGTTTTACTTCAGGTAATCATGGGGTGCTTTCAGAAGAATGCTTTTCAGGACGCTAGAAAACTTTAAGAATAATATTTGCATGTATAAAGGAACCACACATTTGGAGGTTTTACTAAGTTCTCTGCTTCTTGCTTTATGATTCTGCCAGGAAATTCTATGATATCATGAAGGCTAGTCATGGATCAGGATTTAAATAAGTGAGATGTCACACTGTGAAGGAAAAGTGTATTGTATCAGTATAAAGTTTTAGTATACTCTGGAGTTACCTCAGGATCACAAAGCAATTATCCAATAATGTTAAAATGTTATGGCTAATTTAACTAATGGTTAATGGAGCCTAATAAAACCTTCAGTTGATGAGCCCAGGGAGATTTTGTACGGGAACACACATTAAAGTCAGAGTCTTTTATCTCCTTTTAGAGTTTAATCAGTATCTGGAATTATAGGATCTCATTATAATGATATGCCAAAAAACGTGTTTTTTTTAAATTTTTAATCTTTTGAAAATGTAAGTGTGAATAGTAAAAACAGGAAGCCAGAAGTTTTCTACTGAGTATATTGTATAGGTCACAAAACCATGCTCAGACAGTCCCCAAGAAAGTGTACATTTCTAGGACAACTGGGAGCTTTACTAGCTATAAAATTAGATCCTACCTTCATCTATAGTTTGAAAATACAGCAATGACTATATTTGTGATTTATGGAATGACAATGGAATGCAATTAAATAAACCAGTGTTTGAAATGACATGAAAGGGGATGTAGAGGAGAGAAATTTGCAGAGCCAACTCTTTCAAAAATGTTAGAAAAAAATGAAAGTGTCTTCTAAACATCAGTTTTGAAGTACTTAGCTAAAGGGCAATGCACTTTTCTGTATGAGCTTTATGTTTTATTCATTAAATGATTCAAGTTTGTAGAGAAGTTATGTGTTTTCACATAGCTTATGTTATAGAATAGATCCTTTATTCCAGGAACACTCAGCTTCCTACTGTGAGAAATTCACTTGTTTCCAAAGTACCAAATTTAGGTAATGCATGCGAATGTAGACTTATATACCAAAGAGAGAGGGGAACATTCTACACAAAGAACTGAAAAAGATGGTCTTTAAAGAAATTCAACAATTAGTTACAGTACTCTTTCCACAAATATAGGATGATTCTGGTTCACTGCTAAAAGAAAGTTTCATCTGTCCCTTGACTTCTATTAAGAGTTTCTTATTACAGCTATCTGGACTAAAACTCCTGTGAGAAATTTACTGCAGTTAAAAATATTAGGAGTAATTGTGATAACTAGTGCATTTGAAATAACAAAAAGATCAGCTTGTTTCCACATTTCCACCATGAAAACACACTGCACTAAAAGTTCAATTCCATATAAAAAAGGAGACATTATCAATGACATGGCATAAATCAAATTATCAATGGTAAATAAATAAGAATTTCTTCAAGGTTATAACAATGGCTTCCAAAATCTAATGGAGTTAGCCAAAATAATTTTCTAAATAATACAAAATATGAATGCAATGTATTATTGATTCTCAAATGAACATTTTTTGTGTATATTTTGATAACTGAGTAGGTACAATACACAAAGTTCTATATCAAGCATTGTGGAGAGGTAAACAAAAATGTTTTTAACTTGCAATATGGATGAGTAAAAAAGTTACATATATATATATATGTATATATATATATATGTATATATATATACATATATATATATATATTTTAACCAAGATTTTAATAAGGCTTAATATAGAGTCAGATTGTAATAATTTCTAGTATCAAGTCCAAATTTGTTATAAGATTGTAGTTAAGGCGAGGTTCAGTCTAACAAAGAGAATGTCTAATGTCTAAATGTCTGTGTCCCTTTAAAATGTTGATATCCTACGCCTGAAAGGTGATGGTAGAAGATGGGACCCCTAGGAGATGGTTGGGTTTTGAAGGTGGAGCCCTCATGCAAGGGATTAGCACTTGCTCACTCTCTCCACCCTGTGGGGACACAATGAGAAGTCTCTGACTAGAAAAGGGCCCTCACCTGACCATGCCAGCACCCTGCTCTCAGACTTCCAGCCTGCAGAACTGTAAGGAATGAATTGCTGTTGTTTATAAGCCACCCAGTCTGCTGTATTTTGTTATAGCAGCTCCAACAGACTGAGACAAGGAGGACCTGGAAAGCCAGGTAGAAGGTGAATTTGATGGTAAAGATATAGTAGGCCATTTTGTTACTCCAACTCATCTATTCATGAATTTAACAAGACAGGTAGGAAATACCTATTTCTCAGACAGTATAGTATGCACTAGAGATGCAAAAACAAGTAAATTAGACAAGGTATCTTCACTTAAGATGATCACAGTTTAGATAGTTTAGAGAGAATAGCAGACAAATTGAAAATTAGCAATATAACATTTTCACTTCATCCATAAAATTACACTTTATTATTAATGGATGGGGTGAAGCTCATAGCCAAGCCTACAGTTATCTAATTAGATTTTCAGAGGATTAGTAGGAGTTATAAAAGTTAAATAAATTTAGTCACATACCAGGCAGAGGAAACTGTAGGTAAAGACAGTTCAGAAATAACATGGTAGACAGTAAGTAATGTAAGAAGTTGTTTAAGATATTCATGAAGCAGAGATTACAGGTCAAATGGGTTTGAGACACAAGATGGGTGAAGAAGGCATGGGGAAAACACAAGGTGGGTGAAGAAGGCATGGGGAAAACCATTCCATGGCTTCCATCAGGTCGGCAGAATGAGATGCACAGGGTACCAAGTGCTCCCTGAACTTGAGAAGGGATACAATTCAGCTACTTCAAGGAAATTCTCCACTTGAAGGTAAAGCACATAGGATTCTCCTGGTGCCTTCTTTATCCATCAGGATGACTTTCCTGGGATTGATGAGCTTGAGTTGTCCATATGGATAGGCATGGAGCTGAAAGAGAGTCCTTCCAAGATGTCTCAAATTAGAGCTTTCATTCCAGCCATTTTACTAACATCCTGACCTCAAATTCTGCCCTTACAAAGAAATGATACTACCATCCCTCCAGTTTCCTGAAACTGAAACATAAAATTATCTATCCATACCCTCCAATCTACCCCAATGTCCCCAAACACAAAGTCAACAAGTCCTAGCAATTCTGTTTCCTAAATATCTCTCTAAACTGTCCACTCACACATTAACACCTTCATGGTTTCTGCCATCTTCACTTTTCCCTTGATATAAACTCCCTGCTGACTCTTTTCCCTGTCAAAATCTTTGTCCCTTAAATTCATTTTACACAATATAGCCAGAGAAATCTTTCTAAGACAAAAAATTGAATATGACACTTCCCTACGGAAAAATCTTGATTAAGTGTGTCTTAATTTTAGCTGGGTCACAGAACTCCTTGAGAAGTTGTTTTAAAGGTTTGGGCTTTCTTCTCAACAAATAAAAAAAGAGAATTATAAGCCATATTTTTTCATATAAATATTCAGGATATTCATGGAACTGTGAGGCTCATATATTGACATATTATGAGAGGCACATAAATTCTGCATCCAAAGTCACTTCTTCAGGGACAACAGGAGAAAGCAGAGCTCCAGAGTTTGCCTTCAGAAGTGCCCAGTTCTATCCTGACTCACTCTCATTACTTTCCTCTTTGTTTAAATGAGCCTTTCTCCACTTTCAGAGATTTTACACATAATTTTCCCAAACTCTATAATTCCCTTTCTTTTTTTTAGCAAGTGTTTATGTTTTATTTATTTTTTTAAAATCTTTATTGGAGTATAATTGCTTTACAATGGTGTGTTAGTTTCTGCTTTATAACAAAGTGAATCAACTATACGTATACATATATCCCCATATCTCCTCCCTCTTGCATCTCCCTCCCTCCCTCCCTATCCCAGCCCTCTAGGTGGTCACAAAGCACTGAGCTGATCTCCCTGTGCTATGTGGCTGCTTCTCACTAGTTATCTATTTTACGTTTGGCAGTGCATATATGCCCATGTTATTCTCTCACTTCTTGTCAGCTTACCCTTCCCCCTCCCGATGTCTTCAATTCCATTCTTTACATCTGCGTCTTTATTCCTGTCCTGCCATTAGGTTCTTCAGAACCATTTTTCTTTTTTTTTTTTACATCTTTATTGGAATATAATTGCTTTACAATGGTGTGTTAGTTTCTGCTTTATAACAAAGTGAATCAGTTATACATATGCATATGTTCCCATATCTCTTCCCTCTTGCATCTCCCTCCCTCCCAGCCTCCCTATCCCACCTCTCCAGGCGGTCACAAAGCACCGAGCTGATCTCCCTGTGCTCTGCTATGCGGCTGCTTCCCACTAGCATTCTACCTTACGTTTGGTAGTGTACATATGTCCAGGCCTCTCTCTCGCTGTGTGGGCCTCTTATTGCTGTGGCCTTTCCCGTTGCGGAGCACAGGCTCCGGACACGCAGGCTCAGCGGCCATGGCTCACGGGCTCAGACGCTCGGCGGCATGTGGATCTTCCTGGACCGGAGCATGAACCCGTGTCACCTGCATTGGCAGGCGGACTCTCAAGTACTCTGCCACCAGGGAAGCCCCCCAGAACCTTTTTTTTTTTTTTTTTTTAGATTCCATATATATGTGTTAGCATACGGTATTTGTTTTTTCCCTTTCTGACTTACTTCACTCTGTATGACAGAATCTAGGTCCATCTACCTTACTACAAATAACTCATTTTCATTTCTTTTTATGGCTGAGTAATATTGCATTGTATATATATGCCACATCTTCTTTATCCATCCGCCTGTCGATGGATATTTAGGTTGCTTCCAATGTAAATAGAGCTGCAATGAACATTGTGGTACATGACTCTTTTTGAATTATGGTTTTCTTAGGGTATATGCCCAGCAGTGGGATTGCTGGGTTGTATGATAGTTCTATTTTTAGTTTTTTAAGGAACCTCCATACTGTTCTCCATAGTGGCTCTATCAATTTACATTCCCACCAACACTGCAAGAGGGTTCCCTTTCCTCCACACCCTCTCCAGCGTTTATTGTTTGTAGACTTTTTGATGATGTCTATTCAGACTGGTGTGAGGTGATACCTCACTGTAGCTTTGATTTGCATTTCTCTAATGATTAGTGACTCCCTTTCAACATCAGAACTTCTCAGAACATTAATATGGCCTCTGTTTAAAAGTCTTTCTAGACTGGTTTCTCTTCTGCTATAACTTTTCTGTCTGAGCAACAACTCTGCTATCATTGCATTTATTTGATTATCATGCGCCTTTTAAGCCATAAGCTTTACTTCCGTATCCACTGTTAGCATAGTGTCTGGTGCTGTACAGGTTCTCAATAAATATTTGTTGAATAAATGAATATTGGTGTAATGCAGTGTGATATATTAATTAGTGTTACCTGACAAATTGTGGCAAAACCAACAAATCCAAATTTCAGTGACCTAAAATAAAAAGTTACTTTGCCACCCTGGGGCTGTCCATCAGCTATGGTTTGACTGCTCTCATGGGTCTTGGATAAGAAAGCCTGGACTCCTGGCTTGAGGTTAGATTTAAATTATGCATCGTCAAGGGAAGCAATATTCGTCCCGATGGGGTAAAAACTGGTTCATGATGTATGTATGCAATTTACATGTTACAATGATTTGTGTTACTCCAAAAGGTCACATTATAGAAGCAAAAGTAGTATACCTGTGGGATTAAAAAAATTCATGGGTGGGAGAAGGCAATTAGGGGGAAAAATGTTTTATAAGTTTCCTTAGAGTATCAATAACATAGTAAAGGTAAAGAAACACTAGTTTAAGTCCTTCCTCCTGTTTCATTCTGTGATTCAGAGTGAATGGACACCCGGACACACTTTTCCTCCAGGCAGAGGCCAGGAGCTCTGAAAAGCCAAGACAAATCACTCATGCACATCAAAAGTCTCTGTGTGCTTATTTCTGCTGACTTTCTATTGAAGAGGGTAAGTTACAAGTCTGGTATTTAACAGGGCAAGAAAATTTACTCTTGGGTATTCTGGTAGGAGACACTGCAAAATTCACAAAGCAAAGGATACAGATACATAATTACATTATAACCAGGAGTGGAGTGTTAAATACATTAATCCAAGCAACTACATAAGAATTGTGGAGTTCCAGGATGAGTATAAACAAACTACAAAGTGTCAGTCTTCAGCACAAACATTTTAGATTAGAATAGGTCAAAAAAAAAAACAAACAACAGGATTGAATATTATATACAGAATGGATAAACAACGAGGTCCTACTGTATAGCCCAAGGAAATATATTCAGTATCCTCTGATAGACCATAATGGAAAAGAATATGACAAAATGTATACATATGCACAATTGAATTAACACAACCTTGTAAATCAACTATACTTTAATAAAATAACTCTTTTTTTTAAAGGGTTGAAATTTGCAAAACCAAAAAAAAGAAAGAATTTTCTTCTGTCACTTTTATTTTCTTCTTGAACTTGCATTCTGATAGTCTGACTGTACAAAACGCTTGTTAGTTGACAGTAGACAGTGTTCTGGATTTATTGAAATTTCAGGTGAAATCTGAAGTATTTGCAAAATCCATTCATTTTAAACTACAATAAATAATTCAGGATTTAATTATATAAACTGAAAATAAAAATTCACAGAGCTTAATTTCATTAGCAGGTTTATCATTTAAAAACATTAACAGAAAACTCCTATACAGCACTTTCCTATGACAGAAATAATCATGCCAGTGTAGATAAATTACTAGGAAATGATAGCATAGGTAAAGTTACTGGACAGTCTATGCTCTCCATCACTAGGGTGGAAAAAAATACTTCATACACAATAAACAAAGACCAGTCAAGATTTATACACTGAAGAAAATCAGGTAATGTGAAGACTCATTAATTTCACATATTTTATAAGAATGATACCAAAGTCTGTTCTGTGAACTTGGAAAAGGTTGATTTTTAAAGTGAACACTTAGAACAAGCTATTCTAAGTAATAATAATAATTAATAATAATAAGGTTACATCCACAATACTAGGAACTAAAATGAAGCTAACAAAAGGAAAAAGAGAAAAGGAAGAATAGCTTTTGAGTCCTTCAAGTAGACAACTAAAGTAAACTAATAAAGTAAAAGCATTTTAGAATTAAACATTGACTACAAGATAGAACGTGGTTAATCTTGCAGACCCTGATGTCAGTTGCCTGAGATGCATCCAAATTCTACTTAATTAGTCATGGAAAGATTCACTTTCCTCATCTAACACTAAAGAGCAAGTATAACAAGTATTATTTATTCTCTTTTAATTACTAGATTTTATCCTTTAACCTCCTGGAACAAGTTATACAAACTTTTGCCATAAAGAGCACATAGTAAATATTTCCATCCCTGTCAGCTCTGCCACTGGAGTGTGAAAGCAGTCATAGACAATAAGTAATTGAATGGGTGTGTTCCAATAAAGCAGATAAAGGCAGACAGTGGCTAGATCTGGCCTACAAGCTTTAGTTCACCAATTTCTGTAGTAGAAGAAATTCACTCTTAAAAAAAAATGTTCGTCAAAGTTCAGCCAGATCTATCTGATTCCATAATACATTGAATTTCACTGTAAAATGCTACCTCCAAATACCATCATTTGTTTTCAGAATTATTCACTATTTGACTAGCATCCTCCCCCCAAACTATCTTGTTAAGGTATAGTTATTATCATGGTGACAGTTTACAAAACAAACTATTTTAAAATATGTAGGTTTACCGTATATTATGTTATCTTAACCACATCAGGGAGAAAAAAGTGATATATAAAATATTACCAACAAAATAGATCAAAATACTAAGATATGTTGCCTTTTAATAAAAGGTCTATAGTAGACTTTTTATTGCCTGTCTCTATTTTCCTGTATTTTCTATATGTTCTATCATGTGGATGTATATTATAATATTCAAGAAAAAATAAACTTTAATTTTTAAATGTAGCCTGGCAACCGAATTGAACAAGGAAGAATTGGTATTTCCACTGTAGCTAAAATAATAATAATAATAAGCTTGCTTTCCTCTATAAAAAATATTTCAAAATGTACACATTTATTTTTTTAACTTGTCATTTTCCTTCATACCAACTTACAAAGTAACTAAGAAATATCTGGCTTTGTGTTTACCCTGGAAATGATTAGCATTGATATTCATTTTATCCCCCCAGCTTAGGTGGTGGGGTAAAATGAGGGATGAAAGAAGCAGAAACCTTGGGTGAGGGCCCAGCTACAATTGAAGGGGAGCTGGCCTCAGAGCAGTCCTGTGGGATTCTGTTCTAATTCCTGGATTCCTGCATGTGGGCAATGGGTTCCCAGACAATCCATAAACCTGGCTCCAGCACTGGCTGTGGACACAAGGTCCCCAGGTTCTGCAGGTCTATCAGCTGCTCTGGTAGGCTTGACAAGGGTTTCATTTAAATACACACTCAGTGCTAGAAACTTGAAATATTTGCTAATTTGGGGACACCCTCCATCATCATTAACAATCTACCAACTGTTTTAATACCAAATATTACTATGACCAAAGCCTATTACCTAGCATAACATTAGTATTTTGTTTTAGCAAAAAGGTTAGCTGTCTTGTGTAATGTGTGCTCATGGTGAAAAAAGTTTCCTAGGAAGCAGATACCCAGACACAGATAATATTTCCTGGTTGCCTGCAAGTTATATGTGGCCATATGACTGATTTTTAAGCCAATAGAACGTTAATCTAATATATGTGGTCAAGGTCCAAAGCTGACACATTATAAACTTTCTCACACACTTCCTCATAGAAGCTGCTGGGACACAGGAGGGTACACTGGCACATTGCAGACCCCCAGACCCCAAACTGTGAGCAGTGTCCAGCTCCCAGACAGACACATCCTTCAATAAGGATTGGTGGGTCAATGGCTACCCGATAAGTCAGCAAGATACTTCCATATTATTGATAAACTGCAGTTTGGGAGCTTGTTACTGCAGCATGTTTTCAAATAACTAATAGATGATCTGGAGGTGGGCTCCATTCATAATAAAACATTAATGTATGTGACCCTGGCTTGGAAGTCAGTGGTAGTCACTGAAGAAAAAGATCTAGCAGAATGGAAGACTGAAAGAGTACCATGATGCTGCACAAAATACATAATAAAATTAATGCTGACAGTAATGTGAGAGAGCAGTGTGTGTAGTTGGAGGGGAATGGTTGGAAGCCACAATGTTAGTATATCTTAATTGTTACCCATTAATTACAGGAAGAGATGAGCTAAGATAAAATATTTGTTAGCAGAATAGAGATAAGGTCAGAAATTTTATTTGGAAAACTGAACTTCTAGAAACGAACTAGTGATAAATGCAATGGTAAAGATCTCAAACTAAAAAAAAAGCCCAAAGATTTTTCAGTTAGACAAAATGTTAAGTGTTGATTTCTTCCAAAAGTTTATTATTTCAGATGCTCACAAGGTGGCTGTTTTTAAGCTGAGTGAAAGAATTATGGGTCTGAAGTAGCAAATAAATAGTCATGTCTCAGAAAGAAGGATGTGAAGAAAATAGAACTTAAGCCTCTTTATTGTTTTAAGATTCAAAGAATGTTTCTTACTGCAATTTAACCAATCCATCCCCGTACACACATTTATTCTAATAGGTAGAAAGAATAAAAGATGACATGGACACATGTAGTTTATGATGTTTGGTTGTAAGAAAATAAGGAAATACTATTTTCTCATTACTTAGGTGAGGAAATTACCTGCCGAGATTGGAGATCAAAGTTTTTTCTTGGAACATTTGAAGAGGGTAGAAGATAAAATATGGACATTGTTACTGTGTAGAAGAGGAGACAGTTAAATAAAAATAACAGAACCATGGCCCTTTATTACTGAGTGGCTGGCTACGATTGAGACTACAGGTTTGTGGAGATACCTTTATCTTAATGTGAGCATGTGAGTGTGCTGAGCATCACTCATGTCCTCTGTGAACGCAAACATTGATTTGACTGAGTATTGGTGTTTTCCCAGGTCAATATGAGGAAACAACATGAGGTCAGAGACAGAAGAGCAGGAGAGATTCCAAAACTGGCAAGAAAACTGTTCAGGTAAAATCACTCTAAAATTTAAACCAGATGAGGATGGATGAAAAGATATGCAGGAACTCATAAGTAAACACAAATCAAAGCAGTCAATTCTGTAAAAGGTAAACTGTCTATTTCATATAATAGAAACATGAAAGAATAAAAAGCTGTGATCAGAAAAGAAGTTAGGATGCTTTTAGATAAGGAAAATCTGTGGAATGTTACTCAGGAGTGAAATATATGGATCTGAAAGGGGTTTTGATCAGGGCAGAAGCTGACCCTTTCTCCCATCTCTAGGATATGTGGGGCATGGAAGGTTGGTCACCCTAAGAGCCAGCCAAACACACATGCCTTTCTTATTCTCCACCCCAAGAATCCACTTACTGGACAGCATAGAATTAAGAAAGAGAATACATTTATCCTAACACAGAAATGAATAAAGAGGCCTTACATCAGATGAGCAAAATCCATAAATTAATGAAATACAGAAACCTATGAGAGCTTGTTGATTGAGAGAACAGAGCATGAGATGATCTATAATAGAAGGCGCTGCAACGGAGGCTGGGCAGACCTCATTGAGGCCTCAGTGGAGATGGGGCCAATCTTACTGAGACTTCATGCTGACTTTGTTTTCAAATAAATAAAATGGAAAGATAAAAATACAGCTGTAAAGAGGGACTTAAAAATTGATACATCTGTCTGCTATAATATAGCCACATGATAGAACTGAAAACTATGCTTCAGAATAGTTACACCAGTTTGTCCCCTTCTCTGCCCTCTTCCTGAACACCTGAGTATACTGTGAATGGCAGCCAGGCATTTGCATTTAACCCTAGAAAAAACCTGAGGGTAATTTAAAAGAACTGCCAAGAGAAAACTGGGTTTTCTTGTAAAAATTGATCACTCCATCACAAAGTCATCCTTCAGGAGGACCCAAAGGCCCTCTCCCCAACAACACATCCAGAAGAGAAGCCAAGGATTCAATGATCTCACCAGCATGGCTTACAGCCCTTGTCAGCCTTCTTTTTAGTCAGAGATCCATTGTGGGAGAATATATAAATACATAGCAGTAAAAGAAATCTATAAGAGTTAGCCCTAGTAATCAGCATAGTCTCCCATTTACCATGAAAAAAGTAATATTTAAGAAAAAAAATTATTTATTGACAATAAGTTTTAAAACCCAATTAGATTCAAAAAGATATTGCTTCCAAAAAAGTCAGGAAAATATTAACAAGAAAAATAATAGTTTAATCAGAAGAATGTAAATGTTCTTAGAAATTAAAAATATTAATGCAATAAAAAGGTTAGTTAAATGACAGAGTCATTTTGCAAAACAGTTTCATATGGCTAAAGAAGGCAAGAATCTTCACCATAAAATACTCTTGAAGTCCTACACAGCATGAAAAAAAATACCCAAAATAAAACAAACAAATCACATCTAGCAACTTCATGATGATACTTCAAGCAGATAGAAAAGATGCTTAATCTTCTAGAAATAATTAAAAAAGGAGACCACTTTGAAAGAAATCATAGTAGCATATGCTTATTAGAATAAATGTATGTTAGAGGACAACAGAAAATGAATTCAAGTATGGGAAAATATTTATCATAGAATTCTGTACTCTTCTAAACTACCAGTACAAATAGATATTTCTGTTCATTTTCAGTAAAAATGAAAATATTTTTCATACAGAGGTAATGTCCAGTAAAAGAAGAAGGAAAATATGAGAGAATAAATTATAACATCTATGAAACTCTTGTTCTAATTGATGAGCAAAGTATGACAGGTCTGTAACAGACTGAGAAAAACCTGTACAGGTTGTAGCAGAAGATTGGAAGTCTCTTGGGAGAATAGCATCAGGAAGAAAACACTTATAAATACTAAAAAAAAAAAAAAAAAAAAATAGAAACAATGATGAATTTTGAGGGTATGTTGAAATCTTATAGCTTGTTCATCAAGAAAAAAGGAAAGTTAAAGGGAAAACTCTCGAAAAACAGGAGCTGTGAAAGAATACCATAATCTGAGAAGAAAGCAAATTAAAATGTTGTGTGGTTTTGAACAAATGTTGTAGTGCCTCATTATTCAGGTTGGGCTAAACTCTGTGGCAGTCCACACACACCTAACATCTCAGAGGTTTGTACATCATCAGTCAAGGTCTGCCTAGGCTCTGGGTCCAGAGGGTGGCTGCCTTCCACATGGTGTCTTACGGATTCAGGTTGCTGACATCTCATTATTACGTCGTCTGGAACACATGGGGTTCAGGTCACTCAAACAGGAGAATAATGTGGTAGAGGGTCAGACAGCAATGCTGGCCCATAGAAGACACTAAACACTTCCATTCATTGGTAAGCTCTGGTTCCACATCCCTGACTGTAAATGATCTGGGGAGTAAAGGGACCCTCACTGGACTGTAAATGCCTCCACCGCAGAGTGTGGAACATGAGAATCCATTTGAGCCTGACACTAGAAAATTTCTTGTTCAAGTGCTACAGAGAATCTGGCTTTGGACCTGCAGAAAAGAAAATTAATTTCAGCATATTTTTTGGATTTTTCCATAGCCAGTGATATTGTAGCCATAATAAGATAAGTATTCTTTGTCTTTACACATGTAGAAAATAGAATAATTTATTTATCATTTCAAAGAAAAATGTAATATAAAAGTAATTTTATGATTCAAAATAAAACCATAGTTCTCAAGATAGAAATTAGTAGGGAAAAGGTAAAGTAAATAGAAAAAAAGCATGAATGTCTATATCTTATATATCAGAGAATCAAGAAATGCTGCTTAAATTTAATGGAACAAAAATAAAGATAACCAACTAAAAACTAATATAGAAAGAACAAACAATTTGAAAAATGAAGTAGGTATAGAGATGACATGGGATGTGTTTAAAAGTCTTAGCTTTTTTCATAGTGAGGGGCAATAGATGTTAATTTGATTAAGAAAAATATAAAAGTTTTTTTTAAGCTACAGAGGAATTCAAAAGTAAAATGAAAACATTTAAAAATCATTTCTGTAGCAACTAAAATTGGAGGGCAGAGGGGTGGATTTGAAGATTGTACCTATTTATTATGAATGTTTCCATATCATTTAATTGAAACAAGATGACATATGGGATTTCTGTTTTTGCAGATGGATTTCTGAGGTCCCAAAGCTGAAGACAGTGAATTGATGAAGGCCCATTCATTTTTGTGAGAACTGTTAGTGATCCACAGGGTGCAGAGGATAGTTCTCTGATTCTTAGCCCATTACCCACTTTCTGGTTATATGAAAAAAATAGCGTAATAAGTTCAGAAGTAAGGAGGGTTTCAAGGATTTACCAGCACTGTCGATTCCCTGATAAAGAATGTTAGCATAACTTTCCTTTCTCTATGGTAGAAGGGTAGTGATGTTTCTCTTCCACCTTAAGACAAATGAGGGAAGACTTCAAGAGAATAACTCAGAAAGATTGGGTTTGTTTGTCCAAAGGACTGGCTTCTTGGCTCTGCTTGGATGCTGCTGGAGCTGTGAACCGTGTAGACCATCATAAGCTGCTACCTGCTTGCGGAGTTGAGAGAGATTTGAGAGAGTCATCTTTGCCTTCTGGAGTTGGGAAGCTCCTCCTAGTGAGTGGTTCTCAATAGGAAAAGTTAAAGATGGGAAGCTGGTTGGAACTGACAGGGATACCAGGTTAAAACAGAAGTCAGGAAAGGGCTGTACCTTTCTTCCAGAGTCTCATCAGTTTTACACTGACCTCAGTGAAAACCAGAGATGGAAGCCAGGCTGAGCCATCTTAAAAGGACCTAGCAAAAGGGACGCCTGAGGTGCTGGAGCAACCCCAGAAGAGAAGTTTTTGGGGATCTGTATCACTGAAAGAGGACTTGAGAGAAGTCACAGTAGTTTGTACATTTCAGAGAATCATGTAATTATTCATTTGCCCCACCTGGAAAGTCTCTGACGCGCTCATAATCACCCTGTAAGCGAAAGAGGCAGCATTTGTGTTACACAGTGAGAACCACTCCAGCCTACAGCATCACCTGTCAAATGATATCTTGTTGTTTTTCCTTTTCTCTCTCTCCTCCACCTTGTCCCTGGGGGGAACCAGAAGCAGCTTGGATGGGAGAGGCATAGGATTGAAGGAAGACAAAAGGACAGGTCTTGTGATACTCACCTGAACAAGACTTAAAATTCTTTGATGAGACTCAGCTTCCTTGTCATCTTTCATTGATGTTGGCAAAGAGGAAGACATACAAACAATGAATAAGATAGGTGTCATGCCCATTTCCTATCAAATAAGCTTCCTTAGGAGTTTAGTTTTCCTTTGAAGATGAAGCAGCTTCTACATTTGTAACTTTGAAAGTCTGAGAACTTGCATTTGGAGTCTGTATTCAATTGTTTTGTTTCTTTTAAATGTTGTTTTTTAGCCTTTTGTTCTCAAAGATATTATGCATTCTCTAGATGTTTTGAGACAAGCTTTGTACATTACATTAGTCATAGCATTACAATTTGCCATTCATTGTTTTATTTTTAGTATTCTTTTAACTAGTCAACTTCCTAGCATTACCAGTTATCAGAGGTGCAATAGGAGCACTGTCAATGCTGTGTGTGTGTGTCTGTTTGTACCTAAGTTTGGAAATAATTCGTATTTTGGAAAAGGTTTAAAGGACACTAAATTCAGTCAGGCACACTGTAGAAATCATTATTTCAACATAAATCTTTAGTTATAATAGTAGTATCTTTGATTCCTAGAACTTACCAGAGTAGGTGTGTTCTCAAATCTACTTTTAGCCATCCATTCAACAAATTCTTACTCATCAGCAGGTACACAGAATATCAGGCAAACCAAGAGATACAGTTATTGCCTTGAGATAGATAATAAACTAAGGGAGCTAGAGATAGTAAATAATACTAGTAACTAAATACTAGCGATTGGAAACATGTTTTTAAAACACTAAAAATGAAAAGGATGGGGTGTTTTAAAGTACAGACATTAACACTGAGACCTTAAGCATGAATAATGCATTCATAAGAAGAGAGGTGAAAGTATCAGGTCTGGCATGAATGTGTTCAGTCTCTGTGTAGCTATTGTGAGATCAAAAGATGGATTTCATATTTCAGGAGTAGAGAGATTAAATTTCATAAATCTCCAACAAAACTAAAATTTGGAAACAGCTTTCCTGACATGTCTGTCATGTATGAACACCTTTGTGTTTCTAGTTGTAATAAGCAATATTCAGAGAGATTATTTCTGTTTCAGAAAGAACATGTCTCTGATTTTATCCAAGCTTGATCTTTTTGGAAAAGAAAACCCAAACAAATGAGCGTATCCTGTTGAAAACAAACGCAAGTCTACAACAGAAATTGTATGACTAGAGTCATCTTTGGTTTTGACAACATAGACAATATTCATTTTCAACAAACACACATTGATGCCTCAAAATAATCCAGATCCAAGCATGCAATATGTGAGTCTGTTTTATCCTTAGTCTATTTACACTCTATTTACTGGCAAAAGAGAAATTGCAAATATGCATTATTTACAACACTGTGATAATTCTTGCTATGGAGGATTAGATTTGTACACCTAAAAATTGTATCAAACCAATTAATAGAAAGAGCAAAGAATAAAACACATGAATAGCTTTTTAAATAAAATACTTGATCTAAGTACAAAAGAAGTATTTATACTTAGGAGCATTTAAAATTAAGAACTTTCAACTCAATCATCATATTCTTGGCAGATAATATCAGTGAACAAATTACTTATGGTAACAGAAGCCTCCTCCATATTTATTGTTTTACATTTACAAGACTAATCGAGTAGATATTAGTAAAAACCTTATGCATTCTTTATTGTACTTGAAATTTTGTTTGAACATGTTTATAAAAACCTTAATGTACCTCCTATTGAATTTATATTTTCAAAGTCTAGATGAGGAATAAAGGATTATTTCACATGCTTGAAATAATATTTGTTTATCTCAATCCCTTGGAAAGTTTAGGAAAAGAAGTAATATGCTTAATTTTCACATATATTGACTTGTAATGTTCATTTTACATTTTTAAAAATTTTTGAATTGTTCAGTAGTCCCTGATGGGGTATTTGTCTCTCTTCTTGTCTGATGAATTTATAATTTATTGTATATCTGTGTAACAGTAAGCATACATGATTGAGTAAAAGAAAACTTAGGTTTATCTGTAAAACTTAGGTTAATTATAATGATTTCAGCCATGAGTATTATGTACATTTTTACCTGCATCTCAGCAAAGTGTACATAGCAATCTAAAAGTCATAAGTAGAAAAACATGCACAAATATACCAAACTATAGTCATTCCAATCACACTTTATGAAAAATTTGAATAGCGATGTTGCCAAATATCATCTTTTGAATTATAAAAACATGTACACAGTTCTAAAATCTCCACGCTGGTTTGAATTGATTTAAAATTTATAGTGGGAAAAGCTCCCCCAATAATATACAGATGCCATGTAAAGAGTTTTTAAAAATAGTACAATGTCTCTGTTTTGCTCTTTTAGTCTGCTTTTGAGTGTACACTGCTGAATTGTATTAATAATGTTCAGTAGTGCTCGTGAGTATAAAAACATCACCGGGCTTCCCTGGCGGCACAGCGGTTGAGAGTCCACCTGCCGATGCAGGAGACACGGGTTTGTGCCCCGGTCCGGGAAGATCCCCACATGCCGCGGAGTGGCTGGGCCTGTGAGCCACGGCCGCTGGGCCAGTGCGTCCAGAGCCTGTGCTCCGCAACGGGAGAGGCCTCAACAGTGAGAGGCCCGTGTACCGCGAAAAAAAAAAAACAAAAAAAACCAAACATCACCTGTAGTCTTGGTCAGAGCTGACACACAAGGATGCTATTTCTGCCCACTTCTACTAATACATATGTACTATGGTCAATATACTGGTTAAGGCAAATAGAGGCCAAATCCGTCCTTGGAATGTATCAAACCTCCTGACGTGCCTCATTCTATTTTGTACTTCACCATCAGTTTGTGTTCTCCCCTAGAAGTGTGAAGGATTCAGATCTTATTAAATATGTAGAAAAAAGAGAATGAGGAGGAGGGAGAAGAGAAATCTCAGAAACAGCCTGAAATCAGTGGAGTGTTATCAAATGATATTTTGGCAGAGAATAATTGTGCAGAGTAACCAACAAATACAAAACGACTCAAAACAAAGTAAAATCATTTGACTCCAGGTCTCTTGGCATCGGAAACTTCTGCCTACCTTCAAGCAAAATGTTAGCTCTGAGCTTAGTAAAAACCAAAAATCACTATGACGGCACAAAGTATGTAGAAATATCCAAGTTCTATTCTTCCATATATGTATTTTTCTGTAGGTATGTTTCACTATGCAGTTAAAAAAAGAAACCTTATGCAACATATTCTATATAATAATATTATTTTAGTAATATTATTTCCTAATAATGTATCTACAAATCTTCTCAATAATGCTAAATATACATTGATTTTATGAATGGATTTATGTAAATTTACAAATAAAATGTATCAATTTATCTTCTTATTATCTAAACTCCTACCCACCTGTTTGTGACTTGTCTTCATCTACTTGTCTTGTGACTGCAAAGCTTAAGTTATCAAATTTGACTTATGTAATCAGGATCCAGCACATTTCGCTACTTCCAGTGTGTACTTTATAAGTTTGCCAATTTTTAAATCATGTATGTAGCTTTATCACAATCAATTATAAATCTTCATTTTTTGTCTTGCCTACATTGTGTCATAGCAACCTCCTTGACTTGAGATGCCACTGACTTTGAAGTATTCAAATAAAAATAGAAGTAATAATGAACTGTCTTCTTATGACAGTAAGATGGAAATTGATGCAATGAGAATGTACTCTAAAAAATATAAATGGCAAGTGAAATGCAGCATAATTCATCATCACAGGCAATTTTTAACATGAATATATAGAAAAAAATTTTTATAAAACTCAATCATAAAGAGCACTTTCAAAGTTTGGCAAAATAAGGTTAGGCTTTTAAACAACAGGTGTGAATAGCTGTTATTTTTAAGAAACCCAAATTAAGGGATCTATAATTTTTAGTGAGCATGGAAGAAAAGACTAATGGCTAGTTATCAAATTAACAAAAATTAAACTGCTTCATTACAAGGGTAACACAGTTTAAATATATCTCATAATTATTTCAATATTGTGGCAAAATTGTGCACTCTAAGCTTTTAGAGGAAGTGTTAAACTGATCCAATGATTTTGGAAAGCAATTATAAATTTACATATATATATGTTTTAAATTTTCAACTAATTATAGGATCACAAATAGTTGCATTTTTTTATAACAAGTTGTGACAATTTATTTCAAGAGCTAAACAGTGCCTTTCTACCTTGTCCCTTAATTTCACTGTGTCAGTATTTCCTCTTATGAAATAAAATAATAAGCAGAAAATCTAAATAAGCAAATCCATCCATGGCAGTATGATTTATAATAACTCAAATTTGGAACATAAAGATATATGATCAAATTTATTTTTACTCTAATCCAGTAAATAGTTTTTAAAACTATTCTGAAGCCTGAAGAATAAGAAAAATTCTTATGATACATTAAGTATAATCTTTAGAATAAAATGACTCATTATCATGACAGCTATGGAAACACTTATGAACTCAGGTCAGAATAAGGAAGGAAGGCAAAATGTTGATTATTTTAGTTCTTGCTTTCCTTTTTTCTGTAATATTTTATTGCAAATATCAGAGATAAAATTTTTGGAGTGCTTGTATTTGACCAAGAGCTATATTTCTGTTATTCTATTAATGTTCAATTAAGGGTGCATATTAAAAATTATAATTGAGAGCAGTTTTTTTTTTTTTCTTTTTTCTTAATGGCATATACAATAATAGCACATGTTCAGTTGTTGAGGATTTAGATGAGAGGGAATGTTGCTTGTGGTTTGGTTATTATTTTCTGGTAAAACACTGAGAGATTTATTATGTTTCTGAAGATTCCATTGCCAATTACACGACTAAAAAGATATGTAAATCAAGTCATATTTAATTTCAAAGCCTTCTCTTTTCCACCCAGAGAAAATGAGACATAAATATGTGTACTAAATACTATAGACTTTTCTAGAGGGAACCAATGCAGGGCCTGTCAATATTTATCTATATCTGGAAAGTTGTATCTACACATCAAACAAGTTTCTTTCTACACACACACACACACACACACACACACACACACACTACATGTACCTTTGTGCAAATTCTTATAGGTATCTTAAAGGCAAATAAGGAGAGAGTATGCCAAATGCTGCTAGCCACATGCCATTTTTAAATGGTGCGATCCAAACTTTATTCATTTCAAAGTATACATGCCTATATTTCTTTCTACTTATAAGTATTTTAATACTCCAGTTAGATTTTTAAAAGCAAAATATAATTTAAAAGATTGTTACTTCTTAACTGATGTAGTATCTTCTTGAAGGCACTTAACCCATTTATGTTGTAATGATCATTCTGCCTACCCGTGGTGTGTGTGTGTGTATATGTGTTTTCTTCTTTTTATTTTGAAGAGGAAGCAATGCTTACTTATCTCCTAAACAAAGCTACTCAGTAAATGCATAGAAAATGAAGCAATAAATGGATGTGATCTCCCTAAAATTGGACTGCCTCATGTTTAATTTCAGTATGAGGTTAGAGTCTGAATCAAATATAAAAATAAATACAATGGTGGATCTAGAGATTATCATACTAAGTGAAATAAGTCAGACAGAGAAAGCCAAATATTATGATAGCACTTATATGTGAAATCTAAAATATGACATAAATGAACTTATTTATGAAACAGAAACAGAGTCACAGACTTAGAAAACAAACCTATGGTTACCAAAAGGAAAAGCAGGGGGGAGGTGGAAAAATTTGGAGTTTGAAATTAGCAGATGCAGGCTACTCTGTATGGTATAGAGGGGCAAAAAATTCCACTTATAGCACAGGGAACTGTATTCAATACCTCGTGATAACTTATAATGAAAAATATTATGTAAAAGAATATATATATATATATATATATATATATATATATATATATATATATATATATATACAGGAACCACTTTACTGTACACCAGCAGCTGGTGCAACATTAAATAAATAAATAAATAATACATACATACATAAATAAAATCAATCCTGAAATTTACGTCTTTGATTAAGTCTCTTGAAGACAAGGAAGAATGAGATAATACAGCACATCACACAGCAAACTTTCTAAAAACAGTATTTTCTGTTTTTCTCTAAATTCTCACATAGCAAGAGTATTGATACCAATCTCTCTTTTCTTGACTAAAGTCTAAACTTTGCTGGATTTTTCTCTCAATCTAACTTAGTTTTCCTTATTTTTTAACTTGTTTTATGTCCGTTAAGAGCCCTATGCTTTTTAAAATGTAATTTAGCCTTCCTGTCTTCAGTAATTTTACTCCTCATCTATTACCATGAAGTGCACATCAAAGGTTTAGATATCCAGTAGGCAAATATAAATACTCAGAAAGATGTTGGTAAAATTTTTTTTAAAAAAAGTAAAAAAAAAAAATTCATTTTGCCCAAGTTGCAGAATTAAGAAATTCGTTATACACATTTTATCTTTAATTTTCAGTTCCCAGTACCATTTCTAGGTATCTTATGAGCTCACGAAAAACCCTGCAATATTTGTCTTTTCTCTAACAGGGTGCCCAGTGAAGAATTTGTTGATTCTTTTGTGAATGTTGCTCTTTATGAAAGAAGGAACTAGATTAGTTTTGGAACTGACTTTGTTTTGTTAAAGTTATACTTCAGGAACACAAAAGCAAAGCAATTTGGGGGAAAAAAGTGCATAGGCATCTTAATCTGAGAGTTGAAAACTATAGTTCATTGTTTTTTAATATAGTAAACTGTGTTTATATACAACTTCTAATGTTAATAGGTTAGAGACATGTTCCTCCCCAAACTGGTTTTGGATTAGACTACTGGTTCTCCCAGCATAAATTTAACTTAATTTTGAAAATATCAACCATCTAGCAATTCACTCTCAGATTTTATGGCCAGTTTATTTGAGGTGTGGCATTCAGACCACATCCTGTGATTGGATATAAGAATTTCCATACATGTATTTGAAATATATTTCTTCTTGCCTCTTGACTGTCAACACTGCCATTATCTACTATTATTCCTGCCAGACCTCAGCATGGAGGACAGAAGGACTTTTTCCTTCTGGAAGGTGGATGCTCTGGAAACGATAAAAGGGCCTGGAGACTTCTTCTGATGGAGAATGAGTTCACATAGGAGAACTTAATAGGAACTCCTGAGCTGCATGAAACTTTTGGTGTATTAGAGTCTATCGACTTAATAGCACCACATTCTCTCGAATTCCCTTGCCTTAATGGTTCTGGTTTAGAACTACTGACCATGAGAGAAATTTGTATGAGGATTGGAAGGCAGAAGCAGTGGGCAGCCCTTATTCTGTGAAAGTCAGAAGATGTGACCTGTGGGCACAGGATGCCAGTGAAGTTCACAGACCCTGTCTCTGATGTGCCAGCCTGCCTGGTTGGTGTGGTTACGGCAGGGTGCACAGCTGTACCCAGTGGCACCTGCTCACTTCTTTCACCTTCTCTGAGTCCTAAGTTATGTGCACGTTCTGCCACTTGACCAAGGTCAGCAGCCTTTTCTGCAGGTCACCAGTTCCCATTAACATTGGAAGCAGTAAGAAACAAATGTGGGTTCCAGCTTGTCCTTGTAAGTTCCAGTGTGTCCCTTCTCTCCCTGGGTCACGTCCAGCTTTTCTTCCCAACTGCAGCTCTGAGACATACTGGGACCTGGGACCTGGGACCCCTTGCTGCAGTGCTTGCACCTGGACAAATATCTCCTCAAGCAACAGAATACAAAGGAACTATAAGGGACTAAAAATAACTGTGTACATGCACACCTGGGACAAATTATGGATGACAAGACACAAAAAGACCAAAAAGCCCAACTACCCCTTGTGGAAGAGCTGGGAGCAAAAACACAGCATTAGGAGCAAAGGCAGGGTATTGTGCATGCCCCCTGCACTCAACACTACCAAAGGGCTGGGCAGACCACCTAAGCCACTGCTCCAGCCTGACCTCTGGACCCACCACTACCCTCACTCCATATAAGGAACCAGTTTGCTCCCTCCTCTGGGAGCCAGCAATTAGGGGCCCCAATAAAGCCTTCCCTGAACTTCTCATCTGGTCTCTTATCAATTTTTATTGATTAAGGAGGCCAAGAATCCTGGTCAGTAGAAGCTCTTCTGGCTTACAGCAATTTCAGAAGCAACAACCATCCATAAACTTCTTTATAACCCCTTTGTTGTGCAAGGTGTAATCTCTAAACCACACCCCATATGCCATGCCACCAATGCTGTTTCAGCATTAGAGAGGCAAGGCCCTGTGCATCTTTCATTCTCTCAGAGAGGTCTGCAACTTTTTAAACATACAGTGTGCCCTTAATAAGACAAGGAAATTAAAGGAAACAACTAGGTTCATACACAAAATAAATAGGCACAGAGAAAGCTAATGGCCTGGAGATAAATATTAAGAAGCTCTGCTCAGTGACTGGTGGAGTCAGCCAGCAACATGAAGAGTGTATGCAAAGGCCAGGCAATAAGCAAATGTGAAGATGGATTCCTAGTGCCTGTAGGTGTCTGTATTAGCTTTCTATTGATGTCATAACAAATCACCCCAGCCTTAGGGTAAATCAGTGTCCATGTCTTTCCGAACTTCTAGAGGCTACCGCATTCCTTGGAAATAGCCAGAAATATTGCATCTTCCTCTGACCTCAGGCCATTTGGGTAATCCTGGACAATTTTCCCATCTCAAGGTCTTTAACCCCAGCCACATCTGCAGTCCTTTTCCATGTAAGTTTATATACTCTCAGGTTCCAAGTATTAGAACCAGACACCGCCGGGGGGCATTATTCTGCCTACCACAGTGTTCAAAAATTTCACGGAAATTACTTATGTGATAAAAATTCTAGAGAAAAGCTAGACTTCTTATCTGTTTGGGAGGATTTATGGTTTGTTAATGTTCTGGTTTGAATCCTAACAAAAATATCATTTTAGATATGAAATTGAAAGATGAAATTTAACAATAGTTTTTTGTTTGTTTTGTTTCATTTATGCTTTGTGGAATAGAGAAGCATTTATTATCTCTTAGTGTTCCCATTATTTTCCTTTAAGTTTATAGGATAAAATGTGCTTCAATTCTTGAATGAGATCATGAAATCAGGGAAGTGGAAGACTTTAAAAAGAGAGGTAAAAAGCAGTGCGCATATTTCCATGTCAAACCTTGTGTATGTATGTCAAAGAAAAGAAGTTAGTATTCCTTTACAATTAATCATTTTTATATACCTTAATTACATTTACTTTTGTAAACCTAGTCAATGAAAAGCGTCTCACTTGTTATTCTAAAATCAAGAAAGTCTGTAGTTTGTGTTTTTAAACTTCTGCAGAGGTAGATATAACAAGACTGTTGAATTCATATTCAGCAGCATTTTGTCATAGTCTTTTGACAAAAATAGTTTATCACCTTAAGGGGATATACACATTCTTCTACCATGGAAATTGTAACACTTACATAATGTCAAACTAAACAGTCTTGAGGTGATAACTCTCAAAACTAATTTATTGCTCTCTTTAGTAAACAGATATACACTGTAATATAATTTCACAGTGAAGAAATATAGAATAAACATGATTTTAATTTAAATTTTAAGGTGAGTAACATTCAAATGCCTTCTCATTTTCTTTCATAGTAATCCAGAGTTTTGCAATCTCAAAAAGTATTTGGTCAATAAATTCTTTACTCCAAATTTCACTACAAAGCTTCTGATTTAAACTAACATTTTACAGAAAACTAAGACAATGTATTTGAGACCTGTAAAGATATTCCATATATAAATTATCTCACTTATTTTTCCTGGGGTAGATATTAAATGCAACATTGTATAGATGATTACTCTGAGTCTCTTGAGTTGAATAAACCTTTCAAACCCCGGTTGCTAGTGACCCTGAGTTTACACCTTGTTTCCTTTCACACCACCAACTCTTAACTTTTCTAACAGAAGATGTAATGAGCTGTTGGCCCCTAGCTCCTGCACCTGCAGCGTTTCCCTTGTGGCACCCTTTTCTCATGCACTAGATGAAAGTCAGATATTTGCTTTCTAGTTATAACATGTTACTCCTTTTACCCCAGTGTTTCTCTCAACTCCCGTTTACTAGTCAGCTATCTCTGGGTTCTGTAACCATCCATCAAAATACATTTTCTTGTAGATTAATTTTTCTCTTAGTCTTAATAACCTTAATCAAATTTTTTTAAATATTGGAACTTGAATGAGAAACTTACAACGCTTCCTTTCTAGGAGATGGGCAATGGCTTTCTATTACATTGGTAAAAAAAGAGATGTGGATACATTTTACAGTATCCAAAATCGACTAGGTTTTTAAAATAATATTTAAACTAAAGTATTTTGAATAAATTGTCAAACATTAAATTATTTCAAATGTTACACAAATATAAAGTGTAAAAAATACATCAGTAATGTATCACAATAATTTATTTCAAGTAGCATTGTCACACCAATACTGCCTTTGTTATTTGGAAAGAACGGTCCTTCTTGAAATGTCCCAAATTTATTCTTTGTGCAGGAATGTGATACTTTAGTCAGATTGCCTTGATTAATATAGAAAGGAAGTTTAACTTTCTTTTGGTTACCTTCTGCCTCATTATTTTCCTATATGCTACTGTCTATATATTATTTTCCAAAGTTCAAAATATAGCATATAAATATAGAATGAACATGTGCCAGAATCAACAAACCAATAACATGGAACACCAAAAGGACCTCAGAAAAAGAGTTTATACAATACAAAGGTTAGCAAACTATGCCCCATAAGCCTATTCCAACCAGTTTTTTATATAAAGTTTATTGAAGTGCAACTACATTCTTTGATTATGTATTGCTTACATCTGCCTACAGTAGCTATAATGATAGAATAGTTGAGGCAGAGACATGAACTTCAAAACAGAAAATATTTATTTTCTCACCATCTACAAGAAAGGCTCGTTGACCCTGAAATAGTACTTCACAAAGTCATTTACAAATGAAAAGAGCAAAGAATATGAAGCTAGGTGACGTACAAACTAGCTCTTCCCCTATGGGATGATACAAGTGTAACCTTTGTGGTTATCTTGTCTATTGGACTGCAGTCTACAAGTTAACCTTTAGCTTCATACCACCTGGATTCTCACCAAATAATAAATTGCAACATGGAATACTCATACCTACTTCCAAATCATTAAATGGTCCCTCGGATGCTCCTTAAGCATTGCCTCAGTATGTCATTGAAAGGACATTTTGTACTCTCTTTTGATTGCCAAGTGTGGGAAAATTTTTCTTATTACCACTGAAGTAAAATAAAATAATAATAATCAGTCCAAATTCAATCTTTTGTTTTTTACTCTGATATATAACCATATCTCTGTCCTAATTTCATCATAATTTGTTATGAGGGCAGTTACTGAGGCACCTACAAAATGTATAAAACATAGTGTCTTAAAATTTTCTCTCTGTATGATTTGATTTCTCCATCCTTTAGACTATGACATTACCTTTACACAGCTGTCATTTATGTTATTTTACATAATATTATATAGTTATTTTCTACACATGAGGAACTCATATTGGGCTATATTACAGTTTGCATTATAGCAGAGATCACTGCTGTTATTAATCACTATTAAATTATACAGATTTTTAATGCTTTCTGACTTAATTTTCATAGGATACTTTTAATTGTTTGCAAATAGTTACATATCACATGAAACTATTTATTTTGTAAATAAGTAGGATAGATTTCTCTAGTCTATGCCTTAGAATATTTTTTAAGTCAGGGTTACATTTTTTTGGAAACCTTTAATACACTCCCAAGATGTTGTTGTCCTGTATCAATTGTAAGAGCATTTCATTGTTTTCTTGCCCCCTACTGAGCTGGAGACATTCTAAAAGTGTCTTTTATTATACCTCCTAAAGCAATAGAAATAGTGCTTGACTCCTTTTGAATTGCTGAAGCAAATGCTACATTGGCAGGTTGCTGTTTCCAACTCATTATTGAGCTTTTGCTATGACATATTTATGGTTTCAGTCATCTATTCTGGCCAATAATATTATTTTGTTGATATATTGGTCATTATTTCTATAAACCGTGCTAACTTCAGTAACACATTTAGGTAAAAAGACATTTGTTTTTGTCAAAAACCATTTTTTTTCATATATCTTCATGATGTACCCAAATTTTAAACTATCAAACAATGATCCCAAACACCATAAAAGAAAGAATTAATATTATGTTTAAAATTTTAAGAATATGTATAAATACCTAACATTGAACTTCAAATTTTAGTGTGCACAATAATTATATGGAAAGCTTTTCATCATGCAGATAATAGGAATCCACCCTTAGATATGTTAGGATTAGAAGTCAGCAGTGTTTCCAAGAATCTGCATTGCACCAAGTAAACTAGGGGAAGGTAGTGGAAGCTGTCTGACCTCAAATTGAGAAAAATGCTCTAAAGCTTCTGTTTTTACTGCTAGTCTCTTTAAAAAATCTTAGTGTATAAACTATATTTGTCTCAGATTTAGGAGAGTGGTAAATATTTCCTTTTTTAGTCGATCTTAAATGTTGAATCTCATATACAGGTTGAACTGATGAATCCTTGAAGTGAATCTTCATATAGGGATTTAAATAATTGGTCCAATCTGTCTTCCCAAAGAGGGAATCCATATGGTGGAGTCATATGTTCAGTTTTGTGGGTCAAAGTGGAGGAATCAGAAGAGCTCTTCTGCCTTTAATCTGTGGCCCTGCTCAGGGTCCATGGAAGGTGAACATCAATAACTTTATTCCTGAGGTGGAATGTCAGGTCAAACTGGAAGAGAAAGAATGTGCTTACCAAGTTAGGACATAAGTAATATGAAGCAAAATCAAGGCCATAAGCCAAGCGGTCCTGAAGAAACAGAGGAGAGTGAGTCAGAATAGGTAAATGGATTGAATAAATGTTTTTGATGTAGAAAATTGTCTGGCACAGGGAGTTTAAGCTGTTCTGCTTAATCTGTTCACATATAGGGCAGATCTACAGTAAGTCCCCTACATACAAATGAGTTCCATTCCAAGAGCACGTTTGTTGTTGTAAGTCTAATTTGTTCATAAGTCACAAAGTTTGCCTAGGTACTCCATTAACATGGCCGGCTATGTAGTACTGGACTGTGATAGGTTTATAACACTTTTCACACAAATAATACATTAAAAAAAACACAAAAAATGAAGACAACATTTTTAATCTTACAGGACAGTACCTTGAAAACTACAGTAGTATGTACCAGCTACATCACCACTGCTTTTACGCTTGCTTCTGGACCCCCTGAGCTTGAAATAAAGATACTGTACTACTGTATTCTATACAGTACTGTACAGAAAAGTTCACAAAAGCACAGCCACTTATAGAGGTTGCGTGCACATGGTAATGTATGCCAGACACATGAACTGAGTTATGTGATTGGACATGCGAACACATATTTGCATCTTTGAAAGTTTGCAACTCGGAGGTTTATATGTAGGGAACTTAACTGTATTCAGAGAAGACACTGATGGTTGTGCAAATTGCTCAAAACAAAAGTAGTACATACAGAAAGCCTCTGATGTTATACATTTCTTTAATGTATAACATCAAAATAAAAAATTTTGTAATTCTATATACTTTCTATAAAAAAAAATATTTTGGAGGCACCCAGATGGGAGAAAATGACATATTGCATTCAGAGGTTTAAGAAAGAAAAGAATCACATCAGACTTCTTAAAAGAAGGAAAACAAGCTAGAAAACAATGAAGTAACATCTATAAAGTACAAAAGAAAAAGAAAAGTTAAACTGTCAAGTTGGAATTCTATACCCAGAAAAGATTTTTTCAGAATTCATTGCTATGTAATTTTGCAGACAAACAAATGTTGAAAGAATTCAATGCCAGAAGATGTGAACTATAAGAAATATTAAAGTGAGTTCTACCAGCAGAAAAACATTGGCACCCTTCAAAACATGGACTACTCACAGAATGAAGAGCCCTTAAAAACTAAAAAAAAGGCTTCCCTGGTGGTGCAGTGGTTGAGAGTCTGCCTGCCCATGCAGGGGACACAGGTTCGTGCCCTGGTCTGGGAAGATCCCACATGCCACGGAGCCACTTGGCCCTTGAGCCATAGCCACTGAGCCTGCACGTCCGGAGCCTGTGCTCCACAACGGGAGAGGCCACAACAGTGAGAGACCCGTGTACTGCAAAAACAAACAAACAAAAAAACAAAAAAAACATTAAGATAAATGTCAGAACTTTCTTCCTATTTTAATTGCTCTAAAACATACTTGACATTCCAAAGAAAATACAGTGAGCATACATTCTGGGATTTTTAATTTATGTAAAACTAAATTGCATGACTGATCTGAATTGAAAATTTATTCTTCCATTCACTAGTTGAGTAATTTTGGACAAATTATTTTGCATTCCCAGCTTTAGTTTCTTTGTCTCTAAAATGGGGTTAAAAATAGTACCTTATGCCATAGAATTGTTGTCAGGATAAAATGAGCTAACAAATATAAATATCTTAGAGTACCCTCTGATGCATAGTAAGTTCATTATAAAAAATGTTTTATTAATATTATTATTTTATCTCAATGAATAAATGTTAGATTAAATTAAAGTTTAGTAAAGCCCATGTTATAAAAACCATACTCCTTAAAGGATAGAATATTTCCACTAAAACAATAGTCTCACTATTGACATGATTAATTGGGATTACTTTTTAAAAACAGATTCCAGGACCCCACAACACATGACTCTGAGTGAATTAGTCCAGGATAGAGCCCGGTAATTTTAAAAATATGCCTAGTTGATTATGAAGTAGTTTTTACCTTTCCTCAAGAAAACACTGTACCTCTACTAGGTCAGAACCATGTCTATTTTCTGTCATATTTCACCTGATTCCTACCATAAAGCTCAGCACAGAACTAATACTGAAAATTATTTATTATTTTTTAAAATGTGTTTTAAATATTTATGGTAATGGAAGGAGAGAGAAATTGAGAGAAACACCAAGATAGAGAGATACATGTACAAACAAGATTAAGTTGGTACGCAGAAAATAAATCAGTATCAAGACATCAACACACATTTGCCTACACATTGCCACCACCACTAACAACAACAAAAAATGTGTTGACATGGAAACTGGGATTGCTGTGTTCCAATATCATACGCTAGAGAGCATAGACATAAGACCTAAATTACACAAAATTAACTGGTATTACTTATAAAAAGAGTGTGTTATACCTGTCAGTAAATACTAAAATAAAATTCAGAATGTTTTATTGAAATGTTTTAGTATGCATATTCCTTCTGTAATTTTGCCAGGTTTTTTTTTTTTTTTTTTTTTTCTTATTTATCCATATTGGGGGAAATGTAGAGGATAAGAATGCAGTTATATTTTCAGATATGCTGATATTTAACCAATAAGCACAATATTTAAATTATTATAATTTTGACCAAACTGGATTACCATATACATATAGAAATGAATCCTCAGGCCATGTTAGATATTCCTCTTTTAAGATTAATCAACACCTTGGTTTCTTTTGAAGCATTCACTACACTTTAAAAATTTTTTAACAGATGTGTTCTCTGACAAACTGCTAGTGAAATGTTTATAGAACATATAAATATTCCTTTCAGAACAATATCTCTCACTCCAACAGAGTGCTGGTACATAGTAAACTCTCAATAAATACTTGCTAAATAAATGACTGAATTAATGAAGGGTTGGTCTTTGTGATTACAATTTTCAATTTTTAAAAGCCAGGTCATAAAGGCTGCTACAGATTTATTTCAATGAAAGTGTCTTTAGAAGATCTTAGAATTGTTTGACTATATTGACTTCAGACTTGGCTTTAAAGGAAATCTTTATTAATGTTTGAAGACTTATTTGGATTTAGAAAGAAGCTGTAGTCATTGATGTATCTATAAATACATTGGAGAAGTGATTTTGGTAGCATTATCAGATGAGGACAAGAAAAATGAGGCAAAGGGGTCCTGTGTCGATTTATCTCAATCATCTGTGGATAAATTTGGTTCCTCAAGCATGAGACACAATGAAGTCCTACATGGGAATTCTTTGGAGAGACCTGGAAACTTAGGTAATTTAGCAAAAAGTGAGGAAAATTGTCTCATCCCTCTGTGGAAAGTAGAGCTGGTGTATCAAAAAACTGTTGATGAATGACCAAATGGATCTGTGTAAAGAAAGGGACAAACCTTTGTTTCTGTGTAGAAGTAGTCCCCATTAGTTGAAGGCATAGTCATACTTTAAGAATAACAGTCTCAGATGTTAATAAATCATTAGTTTTCAGATTCATTTATTAATTAGAAAAAAACAAAACAACTATTGAGCTCTTAGTGTGCCTAAGATGCTGAATTAGATAAAAAAATTAATTGAGTCAGATACTATACATGGCATTGCAATTTTGTTGAGAAAATTATGTATATTTAAAAAACCCCTCAATCCAAGGTAAATATACATACCATAAGAAAATTATACGCGGCCCCACGAACCCAGGAAGTGATGAAATTGTTGGAGAATTTCAATCCAAGTGCTCCTGGCAAGCCTCTGGGATGCATCTTTCCTGTTTTCTCTCATTACAGGGGACTTTGGCAATGGCATTCAAGTACCAACCTAGAGGTGCATAAAGTGTTGTGGCAGGAATGAACCTTAGAATTTGCGTACTTCGCCCTTTGGTCACAGGCTTCTCTGACGTTGGATTAGCACAAAGAAAGTGTCTGCTGGAAATGCTTTACAGCTCTCGTGTAGTGGGGATCCGACCACTAAGAAACACACACTTTCTGCTACACCCCTTTGGGGGAACGAGAATTTCAGTGAGGCGATGTGAATGATCTTGGACAGAATAAAAATTGGAGAGAAGAAAACAATTTAGTATCAGTAATCCTACATTATTTTTCCTCCCCACATCAAAAGAAAGAGCAACAGACATTCCCCACATCTAATTATGTAGGTTTCTGTATGCTATTTTCTAAATTAAAATTACTTTGCCATAGAAGAGAATTTGCAGGGACTTTTGCTTAAACTGGTCCAAGTTCTGTGACCTCAAATACTGATTGGCTTGAAGTAGCTAATGCAAGTGCATTGCTGCTGTGCAACTGTTACTTTTAACTGCTAATAAGTGAAGATATTTTGCTATTTTGAATTACTGTCTATGCTTATTTTAGTTTCTATTAATTGAATTAAATTCTGAAAAGCATAACATCTTTTCTTTTAATATCATAATGGATGTTTGGGATTTAAATATGAGTAATTATTTTAACCAGCACTTCTCCATCTAGTCCCCAGGAAGCAACTCATCTTATTATCTACAGACTAACTTTATGTTCTTGGTCACAGTCATATTTTCAGGGAAAGCTCCATATGTTCTTGTGTAGGTAAATTGACCACTTAAATCCCCATGTCTGCAATGCTTACCTCCTAAGATGCCAGAGCAAAACCTGTGAAAGAAGAGAGCAAGGAAGTTCTTGAAAATCCTTTCTGGGGTTCATATTTTGCCTTCCTTGGGGCAAGCAGTGGGGAAAGTAACAATTCCTTATCTGTTATTTGTCCAACACCACAGAAGTATCAGGTACCAGCAGTTTAAAATGTGCCCTTTTCTTCTGGAAGCACACTGGCTTATAACTAACCTGCTGATAACCTCTTCATTTACAACAATGTAAGCTGTGTTTATAAAAATAAGGGTACAATTATTGGCTATACAAATCCAGTTTAGGATCTGAGGCTGATCCTAGTAATGAACTTGAGAATGAAGTATACTGCAGTGATTTCCTCAATTCTGATTCAAACACAGATACATGTGAATAGACACAGCTATAACTTTTTTCTAGCAAAACTTCAACCAGCATTTATTTATTCAAAACAAAATTCCTTCCAGCAATCTGGAATTCAGAATGATTTGGACCTAAAACCTCTAATAAGCTATTGAGTAAAGACCAAAGAAATGCAAACAGCCTTAAAGCAAACATGAGAAGCAGTGATCACTTGTGTCTGTCTAGCGCACAATTCAGAGTGAGTGATTGTTTTGGATCATGCAGATATAGAGTCAACCATGAAAATAGCAGTTTCACTCAATTGCCCTGAGAAAATGAAGAAATCCCTTGAAAAAATAAAAGATGAAGCCAGACTGCTAGGAGCAAATTGTTAATAATTGTTACTGTACTTGATTGGCTCATAAATATTTCACTCACTCTATCATATCGACCAGTCCCTTCAGAGGAAGATTCAAGTCCCATAAAATAGTTTCCATTTGCTAGGAAAGCACTAGGCTGGGAAGACAAAACATGCTTGGTAGAAAAATGAAGCTAATTTTATTCACATTCTTCCAGTTATGCTGAGCCCTTACCCTATTCTTTCATTGATCTCAGTGAGGCCAACGCCAGTCCTGAGAATTCTCCTGGTATGTGTGTTCTGACTCTCTGCATGGCTCCAACCACAGGTCTGAATATTCCTGGTACCCTTCCCTTCAAAATGCTCCATGCTTGGGGGATAAAAAGACTATTGACAATGATGAACACCATATGTACCATGGTACATATGATTGGTTTTCTCCAGCAAAATTGCCTTGTGGTATCACTGCCATCCCAGCATTCCCTTTGCTTTGAGATTTGGAGTTGTTATGATCTTAAATAGCCTAGGTTATAAACGAAATTCTGGTATCTAAAATTCTTTTTAAAATACTCAAGAAACACTCTCAAGAAACACTCTATCCCTTATGGATTTTCTTTTTATGTGTCCCCTCAACCTATAAACCTGACAGAGTACTTAGGTACAGGGAAACCTTATGGACAGACCTTCATTTTATCACCATCTAGATCCAGAAATCTCTCCTCACATAATCTGAAGATTAAAGGTACAGACAAACAAATATGTTTTCTGACCTGCTGTTAACATTGGTAATTAATGTCCACTGTCCAAGAAGATAGCAGATGGGAAAAAATGAGGTTACGCCAAGGGATATCATTTCATACAGTCTCTAGATGTGGATGTACACCAGAAAAGTGACTCTTCAAAGTATGGCTTTGAAAAGTCTGTTAGGGTTGAAAAGTTTATTTATTTATTTATTTATTTTTGACCATGAAGCAAATAACACAGATTTGGTGCTAGTTTGAGGATTCATTCATTTCCTTTCTCAAAAGTTTGGTATTAATTGGTCTCTATAATAATTGCAGTCTTGTCACACTGTTTTTAGCTGTGTATAGCTGGCACCATAAAACTCATATCATAGCCTAGAGTAAATGTTTCCTAAGTAAATCACATGACTGTACTTATGGTTTTGAAGTATGTGCTGACTTAAAGTGAGCATTACTCAGTGTCTCTGTGTGCAGAGGAGACATATATAGTCCTCCATCCATGTGTCTTTAACTTGCTCTTTTTATCCACTTGCCTTCCAAGCTCATGTATGTTAGTGATACTCTATGATATAAAACATTATACGTTGCATCCCCACACTTCATGAATATGAAATTTTGCATCTTGTTTCTCGGCAATAATTCTTTTTTTTTTTTTCTTTCTTTTTTGTTATATACCATTATCTCCACTACTGCCATGGTTAGTAGTGACTGGCTCTGCTAGCATTATTTGGCTACTAAATCTTCTTTTCCCATTATTCCATTGTTTCCTTCCAGTCTTTTTATTTTTTTTTTTTTTGAATCTTCCATCCCCATCTTTCTTCTCCTGTACTTTTAATTTTCATTCAAATACTGTTAACTCTTTTAGATAAATGATATTTATTTTTATTTGTGAAGGATTTCCGTAATGTAAGCCTTATCATATCTGGTATTTGGGCTTGTAGCTTATTAGCTCTTTTTAATAATTTAATTCTTTGTTTGCTCAAATAGTGAATGTTCAGTTAGGAAGATCTTTTTGTTTTCAGTTTGATTTTTTAATTTTAAATTCTAAACCTGGCACTATGCTGGAAATCTAAGTTTTCCAAAAGACTAATCTCTGAATTAGAGATAATTTATAAAAGAGCCTCAAGTATAACAAAAATAGATGCATTTTCAGCATAATATAATCCATATTCATTTTCTGACTTGAGTATTCTTTTTTCTTTGATTAAATTGAAACAGGTGGTAACTTTAATCACTACTCATTACCTTATATTCATCACATAGTATTTTACTGAAACTTGTGTAAAATGTCATGATTAGAACTATTTCAGTTTTTTTTGTTCATGGTTCAATGCATGATACCCTTTATCACTCAAGGAAATATTTAATCTAAGAACAATATTATTCAATGAATGAATCACAAATTTTTTCATCATAATTCATTTGTGCATACTTAGATGTAGGAAAATAGATATATGCAGAATAAAGCATTACTTTGACATTAAAATATAAAATTTAAGGATGAAAATTCAAATTGTCAAGAAATACCTAAAGAAGAGATTACTGTGTAAATTACTATGTAAATTATTCATTATTTTATTCAGCATTTGAATAGTGTGGACATTGGGGCACATCACTTAAATAAATAAAATGAGAAATCTAAATAACAAGCTCCCTTTCTGTATTCAAATATGGTTTCAGAAAAAGAAAAAAAAAAAAAAAAAACTTAAAAGTAGGATAAATATGAGTCTTCCAAACACAACAATAACATATTTGGAATTAACCATGAATATGCCTTTTAAATATACATAATTCAATAAGTGAGTGGAAGTGCCTGGATCGTGATAATCATTTGTGAGGTGAGAGTAAAATAATGGGGCTTTTTTATCATTTGATACCTGACCAGATTCTTTCAAATATAAAAAAAAAAATCCATTTCACTTCTCTTCTCCACTGTGTCTGCAAAACAGGTTAAATTAACCCTGCCTTGATGATATACACAAGGATGCCTGAGAAGTGACCCTTAGAGGAACAGAAGAAATGGCCTCTCAGGATCTGAGGACTGCACTGTGCCCAAAGTTGGTCCCATTCCCAGAAAAAGCTTTAGGAGGAAAACCAATAGGAAAATAAACAAACAAGATTTCAACAGCAATCTAGTGAGCTGTTAAATAAATTTTTTCCACTGAAAATATTGGAAATTTTCATTTAAAAATGAAAAGATTTTAGAGAGATACAATATAGGTTTCACCTTTTACCAGGAAATTACAGTTTTATTGATCATTCTGAGTATTAAGGTATTTTGTTCAGTAGAATTTTAACAAAACGTCATAGATAAATCAAATGGATTAAAAACATCTGATATGCTAAGTTGCAACTATGCCACCAAGCAAGAAATATAAGAGAAGGCTTTTCCAGAATGGCATCTTACATGTTTGCTAATTAAAAAAAAACATCAGGGTAAGGGATACAATTTCTTTAAGCAAGTGACTCTAGTAATGAATGACAGACTCTATTATTTAGTCTAAGAACTAGAAAACGAACTCAGGCAGAAAACAAATGAAGCCTCAAATGCATATATTTGAAGCAGTGTTGTATACCTATGGAGTTGCTGCAGGACATGTTATATAAAAAATACATTTTCATACAGCTAGAGGGTGGCAAGGGGAATAGTTGAATTGGGCACATATGACTAATAATCTCAAAATACCAAAGAGCATTTTGTTATAATTAGTTATACAATTTCAGCAATTGGCCAGGCATAGGAGAATTAAGAAGATAGATGGAGGCTTCCCTGGTGGCACAGTGGTTAAGAATCCGCCTGCCAATGCAGGGGACATGGGTTCGAGCCCTTGTCGGGGAAGATCCCACATGCCATGAAGCAACTGAGCCCATGCACCACAACTACTGAGACTGCGCTCTAGAACCCCCAAGCCACAACTAATGAAACCTTCATGTCTCGAGCTTGTGCTCTGCTACAAGAGAAGCCACTACAGTGAGAAGCCATGCACTGCAATGAAGAGTAGCCCTCACTCGCTGCAACTAGTGAAAGCCTGTGCACAGCAACGAAGATCCAATTCAGCCAAAAATAAATGTAAATAAATAAACTAATTAAAAAAAAGAAGAAGATAGATGGTGATCCTGCTGCTCTACCTTAAAGAACAAATATGTCTAACAGTTACAATGCCCTGACACAATATACATGCTGCTAAGAACTTGCTGATATGGTAACTCATGGAGGGATGAAGGTTTTATTGCACCATTACTCTGTATAATTTAATAGTTAATATAAATTGGTAGCCCATGTGGCAAGGATCACAGAAAATTGTGGTTGTTTTTAACAGCAATAACAATATGTATTACACAATCTCTAATAAAGGAAGAAACAGTCAACTTTTTTGCTTCTCAGGGAAAACTAAATGCCAGATAACACTTATCTTGCAGAACCTCTCGGTGATGTGTGGTACAGAATTTAAGTTACTCATTAGTCTTTTATTAGTGTAATCCAGTTCTCTTGCTACGGGGTAGACAACAGCATGTAGAAGTTTAAATGACATTATTTTTCTACCACTAATAGGCAAACACTTAATACCTAATTCACTTAACATACTATGATTTACACAAATTACCCCTAGTTTTGTTCCCAGCAGACATATCTTGGCATCTCATGGAAATGAAGATTGGAACATCTGTGCTCTCACTGAACAAATTTCTTCTTAGAAGTTCTGTAGCAATACCATATGGAGAAAATGTTTTCACATTTTTTTTATTCATCAGATATTACATGAGAAGATCTGCACAATTACTGAAGAAGAAAACAGAATGAAATGAAACCACTTATAACATATTTATTTTCTTGGTGATAATATGAAATATGATTGCATTATTTGTTTTATCACTTACACATTTATTGTTTACAAAAGGACACATTCTTTATACTCAGAAAAGATCACACAGTATAAAAGTAAAAAAAAAAAAAAAAAAAAACTATACTACTACTACTAATAACTAACACTGATATATCATCTACTATGTGGCAGACACTGTTCCAACTACTTTAAATATAGTAACTGATTTTACCTACACATAGGGTAGGTATCACCCTTTCCTCAGTTGTAAGGATGTGTAAACTGAGGCATGGGGAGGCTATGTAAGCTAATAAGTGGCAGCAACAGTCAGTTGAGACTACATTCTTAACCACAATAAGTTTGATTATGAAAAGAAATAATTATGTGATAAAATAGAAATCACATTTTGAATGAAAATGAAATGAAATAGCTTATTAACTCTATAGGTATACCCATTTGTGTTCAAAATTGTATCATTCAATAATAACCATAAAATGCAATGATTTGCTACAAGTTGTCTTGCAGTCATTTGGTCAAATCTAGATATATTTAAAAATAGTTGTTTAAGTACATCATTCTAAATATATTTTCAGAATATGTAAATATTCCTTGATAGATTCTATCAAAGAACCTCTTGTGATAAGCAAAAAACTTTATAAAGGCTACATATTCTGTAATATTTGTGCTTTATTTGGATTTTTAAAAATAATGTAGGAGGGGCATCAAGATGGAGGAGAGGTAGACTTTGAACTCACTTTCTTCCATGGACACACTAAAATTGCAACTACTTATAGAGTATCTATCTGTGAGAATGACCTGAGGGCGAGCAGAAAAAAATTTTTCCACAACTAAATATATAAACAAAGAGCTACAATAGATGGGTAGGAGGGGTGGAGACTTGGTCTAGTCAGGATCCACACCTCTAGGTTAGAGACTCACAAGTAAGAGGGAATCACAACTGCAGTGGTCCTCTCTGCCTGTGCAGAAAGTTCATCAAGATCAGAAAGTGGGTCTGACCCAAGTGCCTGTCAATCTTCTGCCTCTGCACTGGGAATCAGAGCATATAAGAATTTGCATGTTCCCTTTAAGAGCAGAGTCTCTGTTTCCTATAGTTCTCCAGATCTTCTGAATGCAAGCCTTGCTGGTTTTCAAAACCTGCCTTTCTGGGGGCTTATCTTCTCTGTGCAGGATCTCTGACTGGGGACCCTGAGTGAGGCTCAGGCAGGAGGCAGCTGGGATTCCCCTGGGGGCTGAAATGCTCACAGGATTCATTTGGAGGTATTGGTCTATTGTGCTTACACTGTGCAAGCACCATTTTGGACTTCTCTCTCTAGCCTGTTAACACAGAGGCCTGACCATTCACCAATGGGCTACAGCAGACAGGCACTTCTGGGTTGCACAACCAGCCAGACTGGAGCCATCCCTGCCCACCAGCATGCCCATTGTAGTCAGCCCTGTCACAACCAAAGGGCACACAGAGCTAACATAAGGGGTATTCCTGGGGCATCTAGTTGTGGTAGCCGGAGGGAAGCAACCTGCTAGGACCCATAGGCTGTCTCCTATATAAAGCCACTTCTCCAAGATTAGGAAAAGAAACAGACCTACCTAATACATAGAAATAAACACAGAAAATTAGGCAAAATGAGGTGACAGATGTTACAAGTAAAGGGAAAAGACAAAACCTCAGGAAACTACTAAATAAAATAGTATAAGCAATCTGCTTGATAGAGTTTAAGGTAATGATTATAAAAAACACTGATCTTGGGAGAAGAATGGATGAATACAGTGAGAACATCATCAACAAGTTGGAAAACATTAAAAAAATCAATCAGAGCTGAAGAATCAATAACTAAAATTTAAAAATACACTAGAGAGAATCAACAGTAGATTAGATAATACCAAAGAACACATCAGCAATCTGGAAGACAGAGTAGTGGAAATGAAACAGGATAAGCAGAAAAAAAGAATTATAAAAAAATAAGATAGTTTAAGTGACCTCTGAGACAACATCAAGTGTTCTGACATTCACATTATAGAGATACAAGAAGAAGGGAGAGAAAGGGACAGATAACTTATTTGCAGATATAATCACTGAAAGCTTCACTAAACTGGGGGAGGAAACAGACATACAAGTCAGAAAGCACAGAGAGTCCTAAACAAGATGAGCCCAATTTGATCTATACCAAGACACATTATAATTAAAATGTAAAGGAACATCCTTGGTGGTCCAGTGGTTAAGACTTTGCCTTCCAATGCAAGGGGTGTGGGTTCAATACCTGGTCAGGGAGATAAGAGCCCATATGTCTCACAACCAAAAAAACAAAACAGAAACAATATTGTAAAAAAGTCACTAAAGACTTTAAAAAATAAATAAAATTTAAAACTTTAAAGATAAAGAGAGATTCTTAAAAGCAGCAAGAGGAAAGCAACTAGTTACATAAATGGGAACTCCCACAAGACAATAAGCTGACTCTTCAGCAGAAACTTTGCAGCCAGAGGAAGTGGCATGAATATTTAAACTGCTGAAAGGAAAAAAAAAAAAAAAAGAAACCTACAGCCAAAAATACTCTACCCAGCAAAGTTATCATTCAGAATTGAAGGAGAGATACACAGTTTTAAGACAAGCAAAATCTGAAAGAGTTTAGTGCCACTAAAATGTTTTTACAAGAAATATTAAAGGGATTTATTAAAGCAGAAAAGAAAATAGAAATAAGAAAATTATGAAAGGATAAAAAGAATCTCACTGATAAAAGCAAATATACATGAAAGAGAGTGTATTATCACTTATAAAGCAGATAGAAAGTGTAAAAGACAAAAGTAGTAAATTTATCTATATCTATAGTAAGTATTTAAGGAATACACAAAATTAAAAGATGAAAAGTATGACATCAGAAACATAAAATGAATAAGAAGTAAACATGTAGGGCTGTTAGAATGTGAGCTTAAGAGATCATCAAATATATATATATATGCATATATATGAATATATAGTTATATATCTATATCTATCTGTAATATCTATCTATCGATCATCTATCTATCTATAGTTATATATGAACTTCATGGTAAACACAAACCAAAAACCTATCCTAGATGTACATAAAAAAAAATAGAAAGAATACAGACATAATACTAGAAACAATTATCAAATCACAAGGAAAGAGAGCAAGAATAAAGAAAGAAACAAAGAAGTACTAGAAAACAAACCAGAAAAAAATATAACAAAATGGCAACAAGTACACACCTATTAATAAATGCTTTAAATATAAATGGACTAAATGTTCCATTCAAATGACATAGAGTGGCTGAACAGATACAAAAACAAGACCCATCTATATGCTGCCTACAAGAGACTAATTTCATATCTAAAGACACACACAGCCTGAAAGAGAGGGAGTGGAAAAAGTTATTCCATCCAAATAGAACAGAAACAAAAGCTAAGGTAGCAAATACTTGTATCATACAAAATAGACTTTAATGCAAAGACAACAACAAGAGACAAAGAAGAACATTACATAATGATAAAGGGATTAATCCAATTAGAAGCTATAACACTTGTAAATATATATACACCCAATTAGAAGTACCTAAATACATTAAGGAAATATCAACAGACATAAAGGGAGAAATTGACAGTACTATTATAATAGTAGGTATTACATCATAATAGTACAGTAGGTGTTACATCAAAGAAAATATCATTCAGAGAGGAAAAATATATTAGATATATTACACATCATAAGTCATATTAACTTAATAGATATATACAATACATTCCATCCAAAAATAGAAGAATACACACCCTTTTCAAATGCACATGAAAGGGTAGATCACATGCTTGGCCATAAGACAAGTTTCACTAGTTTAAGAAAACTGAAATCATATCAAGCAACTTTTTCCAACAGAAAGATATGAGATTAGAAATTAACTGCAAAAAAGTGGAAAACATAAACATGTGAAGTCTAAAAATTATCTTACTAAAAAAACAATGGGTTAACAAAGTAGTCAAAGAGAAAATCAAAAAAATACATGGAGGGATTTCCCTGGTGGTCCAGTGGTTAAGAATCTGTCTTCCAATGCAGAGGATGTAGGTTCAACCCATTTTTGGGTAACTAAGATCCCACCTACAGCAGGCCATCTAAGCCCACGTGCCACGACTACTGAGCCTGTGTGCTCTAGAGCCTGCACACCACAGTTAGAGGGCCCACATGCCACAACTACTGAGCCCGTGCACTCTGAAGCCTGCAAGCCACAACTACTGGGCCTGCACACTCTAGAGCCCAAGCACCACAACTAGAGAAAAGCCCGTGCACCACAATGAAAAGCCTGTGCACTGCAACAAAAGACTCCACATGATGAAACAGACATCCCATGTGCTACAACTAAGACCTGATGCAGCCAAATTAATTAATTAATTCATTAAAAATACATGGAGACAGAGCTTCCGGGAAGATGGCGGAAGAGTAGCACATGGAGATCACCTTCCTCCCCACAGATACACCAGAAATATATCTACATGTGGAACAACTCCTACAGAACACCTACTGAATGCTGGCAGAAGATCTCAGACCTCCCAAAAGACAAGAAACCCCCCACATACCTGGGTAGGGCAGAAGAAAAAAGAATAAACAGAGACAAGAGAATAGGGACAGGACCGTCACCAGTGGGAGGGAGCTGTGAAGGAGGAAAGGTTTCCACACACTAGGAAGCCCCTTAATGGGCGGAGACTGCAGGTGGAAGAGAGGAAAAGCTTCGGAACCACGGAGGAGAGCACAGCAACAGGGGTGCTGAGGGCAAAGGGGGGAGACATTCCCACACAAAGGATCAGTGCCAACCAGCACTCACCAGGCCAAGAGGCTTGTCTGCTCACCCGCTGGGGCGGGCAGTGCTGGGAGTTGAGGCTTGGGCTTTGGTAAGAGCACAGGGAGAGGACTGGGGTTGATGGCGTGAACACAGCCTGCAGGAGGTTAGTGCGCCACGGCTGGCCAGGAGGGAGTCTGGGGAAAAGTCTGGATCTGCCGAAGAGGCAAGAGACTTTTTCTTCCCTCTTTGTTTCCTGGTGCGTGAGGAGAGGGGATTAAGAGCGCTTCTTAAAGGAGCTCCAGAGACTGGCACAAGCCGCAGCTAAAAGCATGGACACAGAGACGAGCATGAGACCCTAAGGCTGCTGCTGCTGCCATCAAGAAGCCTATGTGTGAGCACAAGTCACTATCCACAACCCCCTCCCAGGGAGCCTGTGCAGCCCGCCACTGCCAGGGTCCCGGGATACAGGGAAAACTTCTGTGGGAGAACACATGGCACACCTCAGGCTGGTGCAATATCACACTGGCCTCTGCTGCCACAGGCTTGCCCCACACTTGGTACCCCTCCCTCTCCCCGGCCTGAGTGAGCCAGAGACTCTGAATCAGCGGCTCCTTTAACACCATCCAGTCTGAGCAAAGAACAGATGCCCTCCAGTGACCTACATGCAGACACGAGGCCAAATCCAAAGCTGAGCCCCTGGGAGCTGTGAGAACAAAAAATAGAAAGGGAAATCTCTGCTAGCAGCCTCAGAACCAGTGGATTAATGTTCCACAATCAACTGATGTACTCTGTATCTGTGGAATCCCTGAATAGAGAATGAATCATCCCAAATTGTGGAGGTGGACTTTGAGAGCAAGATTTATGATTTTTTTCCCCTTTTCCTCTTTTTGTGAGTGTGTATGTGTATGCTTCTGTGTGAGATTGTGTCTGTATAGCTTTGCTTCCACCATTTGTCCTAGGGTTCTATCCATCTGTTTCTGTTTTTAATTTTTTTCTTAATATTAATTTTTATTTTAATAACTTTATTTTATTTTACTTTATCTTATTTCTTTCTTTCTCCCCTTCCTTCCCTCCTTTAGACAATGAATTATCCCAAATTGAGGGGGTGGATTTTGAGAGCAAGATTTAGGATTTTTTCCCCTTTCCTCTTTTTGTGAGTGTGTACGTGTATGCTTCTGTATGAGATTTTGTCTATATAGCTTTGCTTCCACAATTTGTCCTAGGGTTCTATCTGTCCGTTTCTGTTTTTTGTTTTTTTTCAATTTTTTTTCGTTTAGTATTTCTTGATAATTTTTATTTTAATAACTTTATTATATTTTCTCTTACTTTATTTAATTTTACTATATCTTCTTTCTTTCTTTTCCTTCCTTGCCTCCTTCCTTCTTTCTTCCCTCCCGCTTTCCTATCTTTCTTTCTTTCTTTCTACTTCTACTAATTCTTTCTTTCTAATTTTCTCCCTTTTATTCTGAGATGTGTGGATGAAAGGCTGTTGGTGCTCCAGCCAGGAGTCAGTGTTGTGCCTCTGAGGTAGGTGAGCCAACTTCAGGACACTGGTCCACAAGAGACCTCCCAGCTCCACATAATATCAAATGGCAAAAATCTCCCAGAGATCTCCATCTCAACACCAGCACCCAGCTTCACTCAAAGACTGGCAAGCTACAGTGCTGGTCTATGCCAAACAACTAGCAAGACAGGAGCACAAAACCACCCATTAGCAGAGAGGCTGCCTAAAATCATAATAAGTCCACAGACATCCTAAAACACATCATCAAAGGTGGACCTGCCCACCAGATAGACAAGATCCAGCCTAATCCACCAAAACACAGCAGTCTGCAAACCTGCATCCTGCAAAAAGGAGACCCTAAACACAATAAGATAAGCAAAATGAGAAGACAGAATATCACACAGCAAACGAAGGAGCAAGAAAAACCCACCAGACCTAACAAAAGAAGAGGAAATAGACAATCTAAGTGAAAAATAATTCAGAATAATGATAGTAAAGATGATCCAAAATCTTGGAAATAGAATAGACAAAATGCAACAAACATTTAACAGGGACCTAGAAGAACTAAAGATGAAACAAACAATGATGAACAACACAATAAATGAAATTAAGAGTACTCTAGATGGGATCAAGAGCAGAATAACTGGGGCAGAAGAACGGGTAAGTGACCTGGAAGATAAAATAGTAGAAATAACTACTGCAGAGCAGAATAAAGAAAAAAGAATGAAAAGAACTGAGGACAATCACAGAGACTCTGGGACAACATTAAATGCACCAACATTCGAATTATAGGAGTTCCAGAGGAAGAAGAGAAAAAGAAAGGGACTGAGAAAATATTTGAAGAGATTATAGTTGAAAACTTCCTAATATGGGAAAGGAAATAGTTAATCAAGTCCAGGAAGCACAGAGAGTCCCATACAGGATAAATCCAAGGAGATTGATTTAAGACACATATTAATCAAACTGTCAAAAATTAAATACAATGAAAACATATTAAAAGCTGCAAGGGAAAAACAACAAATAACACACAAGGGAATCCCTATAAGGTTAACAGCTGATCTTTCAGCAGAAACTCTGCAAGCCAGAAGGGGCAGCCAAGATATATTTAAAATAATGAAGGAGAAAAACCTGCTACCAAGATTACTCTACCCAGCAAGGATCTCATTCAGATTTGATGGAGAAATTAAAACCTTTACAGACAGCAAAAGCTGAGAGAGTTCATCACCACAAAAGCATCTTTACAACAACTGCTAAAGGAAATTCTTTAGGCAAGAGAAGGAAAAGACCTACAATAACGAACCCAAAACAATTAAGAAAAGGGGAATAGGAACATACATATCGATAATTACCTTAAATGTTAATGTACTAAATGCTCCCACCAAAAGACACAGATTAGCTAAATGGATAAAAAACAAGACCCATATATTTGCTCTCTACAAAAGACCCACTTCAGACCAAGAGACACATAGACACTGAAAGTGAGGGGATGGAAAAATATATATCATGCAAATGGGAACCAAAAGAAAGCTGGAGTAGCTATTCTCATATCAGACAAAATAGACTTTAAAATAAAAAATAAAAAATAAAAATAAAAGAGACAAAGAAGGGCACTACATATTGATCAAGGGTTCTATAGAAGAAGAAGATATAACAATTTTAAATATTTATGCACCCAACATAGGAACACCTCAATACATAAGGCAAATATTAACAACCATAAAAGGGGAAATCGACAGTGATACATTCATAGTAGGAGACTTTAACAACCCACTTTCACCAATGGACAGATCATTCAAAATGAAAATAAATAAGGAAACACAAGCTTTAAATGATAGATTAATCAAGATGGACTTAATTGATATTTATAGGACATTTCATCCAAAAACAACAGAATACACAACTTTCTCAAGTGCTTATGGAACATTCTCCAGGGTAGATCATATCTTGGGTCACAAATCAAGCCTTGGTAAATTAGGGATCATTGAAATTGTATCAAGTATCTTTTCCGACCACAATGCTATGAGACTAGATATCAATTACAGGAAAAGGTGTGTAAAGAAATACAAACACATGGAAGCTAAAACATACAGTACTTAATAACGAAGTGATCACTGAAGATATCAAAGAGGAAATTAAAAAATACCCTGAAACAAATGACAATAGAGAAATGATGACCCCAAATCTACGGGATGCAGCAAAAGAAGTTCTAAGAGGGAAATTTATAGCAATACAATCCTACGTTAAGAAACTGGAAGCATCTCGAATAAACAACCTAACCTTGCACCTAAAGCAATTAGAGAAAGAAGAACAAAAAAACCTAAAGTTAGCAGAAGGAAAGAAATCATAAAAATCAGATCAGAAAAAAGGAAAAAGAAATGAAGGGATAGCAAAGATCAATAAAACTAAAAGCTGGTTCCTTGAGAAGATAAAGAAAATTGATAAACCATTAGCCAGACTCATCAAGAAAAAAAGGGAGAAGACTCAAGCCAATAGAGTTAGAAATGAAAAGGAGAAGTAACAACTGACACTGCAGAAATACAAAAGATCATGAGAGATTACTACAAACAACTCTATGCCAATAAAATGAACAACCTGGAAGAAATGAACAAATTCTTAGAAATGTACAACCTGCCAAGACTGAGTCAGGAAGAAATAGAAAATATGAATGGACCAATCACAAGCACTGAAAATGAAACTGTGATTAAAAGCTTCTAACAAACAAAAGCCCAAGACCAGATGGCTTCACAGACAAAATCTATCAACAATTTAGAGAACATCTAACACCTATCCTTCTCAAACTCTTCCAAAATATAGCAGAGGGAGGAACACTCCCAAACTCATTCTATGAGACCACCATACCCTTGATACCAAAAGCAGACAAGTACATCACAAAGAAAACTACAGGCCAATATCACTGATGAACATAGATGCAAAAATCCTCAACAAAATACTAGCAAACAGAATCCAACAACACATTAAAAGGATCACACACCATGATGAAGTAGAGTTTATTCCAAGAATGCAAGGATTCTTTAATATAAGCAAATCAATCAATGTGATAAACCATAGTAACAAATTGAAGGAGACAAACCATATGATCATCACAATAGATGCAGAGAAAGCTTTCAACAAAATTCAACACCTATTTATGATAAAACCCTGAAGAAAGTATGAATAGAGGGAACTTTTCTCAACATAATAAAGGTCATATATGAAAATCCCCAGCCAACATCATCCTCAATGGTGAGAAACTGAAAGCATTTCCAGTATGATCAGGAACAAGACAAGGTTGCCCACTCTCACCACTCTTATTCAACATAGTTTTGGAAGTTTTAGCCACAGCAATCAGAGAAGAAAAGGAAATAAAAGGTATCCAAATCAGAAAAGAAGAAATAAAGCTGTCACTGTTTGCAGATGACATGATACTATACATAGAGAATCCTAAAGATGCTACTAGAAAACTACTAGAGCTGATCAATGTATTTGGTAAAGTAGCTGGATACAAAATTAACGCACAGAAATCTCTGGCATTCCTATACACTAATGATGGAAAATCTGAAAGTGAAATCAAGAAAACACGCCCATTTACCATTGCAACAAAAGAATAAAATACCTAGGAATAAATCTACCTAGGGAGACAAAAGACCTGTATGCAGAAAATTATAAGACACTGATGAAAGAAATTAAAGATGATACAAATAGATGGAGAGATATACCATGTTCTTGGATAGGAAGAATCAACATTGTGAAAATGACTCTACTACCCAAAGCAATCTACAGATTCAATGCAATCCTTATCAAACTACCACTGTTATTTTTCACAGAACTAAAAGACAAAATTTCACAATTTCTGTGGAAACACAAAAGACCCCGAATAACCAAAGTAACCTTGAGAATGAAAAACAGAGCTGTAGGAATCAGGCTCCCTGACATCAGACTATACTACAAAGCTCCAGTAATCAAGACAGTATGGTACTGGCACAAAAACAGAAATATAGATCAATGGAACAGGATAGAAAGCCCAGAGATAAACCCACACACATATGGTCACCTTATCTTTGATAAAAGAGGCAGGAATATACAGTGGAGAATGGACAGCCTCTTCAATAAGTGGTGCTGGGAAAACTGGACAGGTACATATAAAAGTATTAGATTAGATCACTCCCTAATGCCATACACAAAAATAAGCTCAAAATGGATTAAAGACCTAAATGTAAGGCCAGAAACTATCAAACTCTTAGAGGAAACATAGGCAGAACACTCTATGACATAAATCACAGCAAGATCCTTTTTGACCCACCTCCTACAGAAATGGAAATAAAACCAAAAATAAAAAATGTGACCTAATGAAACCTCAAAGCTTTTACACAGCAAAGGAAACCATAAACAAGACCAAAAGACAACCCTCAGAATGGGAGAAAATATTTACAAATGAAGCAACTGACAAAGGATTAATCTCCAAAATTTATAAGCAGCTCATGCATCTCAATAACAAAAAAACAAACAACCCACTCCAAAAATGGGCAGAAGACCTAAATAGACATTTCTCCAAAGAAGATATACAGACTGCCAACAAACACATGAAAGAATGCTCAACCTCATTAATCATTAGAGAAATGCAAATCAAAAGTACAATGAGATATTAGCTCACACCAGTCAGAATGGCCATCATCAAAATATCTAGAAACAATAAATGCTGGAGAGGGTGTGGAGAAAAGGGAACCCTCTTGCACTGTTGGTGGGAACGTAAATTGATACAGCCACTGTGGAGAACAGTATGGGGTTTCTTTAAAAACTTCAAATAGAACTTCCATATGACCCAGCAGTCCCACTACTGGGCATATACCCTGAGAAAACCATAATTCAAAAAGATTCATGTACAAAATTGTTATTTGCAGCTCTATTTACAATAGCCCAGAGATGGAAACAACCTAAATTTCCATCATTGGATGAATGGATGAAGAAGATGTGGCACATATATACAATGGAATATTACTCAGCCATAAAAATAAATGAAATTGAGCTATTTGTAATGAGGTGGATAGACCTAGACTCTGTCATACAGAGTGAAGTAAGTCAGAAAGAGAAAGGCAAATACCGTATGCTAACACAGATATATGGAACTTAAGGAAAAAAAAATGTCATGAAGAACGTACAGGTAAGACAGGAATAAAGACACAGACCTACTAGAGAATGGACTTGAGGATATGGGGAGGGGAAAGGGTAAGCTGTGACAAAGCAAGAGAGAGGCATGGACATATATACACTACCAAACGTAAGGTAGATAGCTAGTGGGAAGCAGCTGCATAGCACAAGGAGATCAGTTTGGTGCTTTGTGACCACCTGTAGGGGTGGGATACGGAGGGTGTGATGGAGGGAGATGCAAGAGAGAAGAGATATGGGGACATATCTATATGTATAACTGATTCACTTTGTTATAAAGCAGAAACTAACACACCATTTTAAAGCAATTATACTCCAATAAAGATGTAAAAAATAAAACAAAAAAACAGATAGCTAGTGGGAAGCAGCCGCATAGCCCAGGGTGATCAGCTAGGTGCTTTGTGACCACCCAGAGGGGTGGGATAAGAAGGGTGTTAGAGAGGGAGATGCAAGTGGGAAGAGATATGGGAACATATGTATATGTATAACTGATTCACTTTGTTATAAAGCAGAAACTAACACACGATTGTAAAGCAGTTATACTCCAATAGAGATGTAAAAAATAAAAAAATATATAAAATAAACAATAAAATAATACATGGAGACAAATGAAAAAGGAAACACAACCTTCCATAATCTACGGGATATAGAAAAAGCAGTTCCAAGAGGAATGTTTATAATGATACAGGCCTATGTTAGGGAACAAACAAACAAACAAAAATCTCAAATAAACCACCTAACTTTACACTTAGAAAAACCAGAAACAAGAAGAACAAAAGAACACCAAGTTAGCAGAAGGAAGGAAATAATAAAGATCTAGGTGGAAGTAACTGAAATAGAGTCTAAAACAAACAGTAGAAAAGATCAATGAAACCTAGAGCTGGTTCATTGTAAAGATCACAGGAAAATCATAAACCTCTAGCCAGACTCATCAAAAAGCAAGATAGAGGATAAAATAATTAAAATCTAAAACAGAAGAAGAGAAGTTACAACCAATACTGCAGAAGTGCAAAGAATCAGGAGATTACTACAAACAATTATAAGTCAACAAATTCGATGACCTAGAAGAAATGGACAAATTCCTAGAAATGTACTGTCTTCTAAGACTGAATCAGGAAGAAATAGAAAAACTGAACAGACTGATTACTAGTAATGAAATTGAATCAGTACACACTATCCAAGGTAATCTGCAGTTTCAATGAAATTCTTACCAAAATATCAATGAAAGTTTTCACAGAACTAGAAAAAAATAATCCTAAAATTTGTATGGGACCACAAAAGACTGCAAATAGCCAAAGCAATCTTGAGAAAGAAGAAAGCTTGTAGTATCACAATCCTTGAGTTCAAACTACAGTTAACCTTGAACAACACAGGTTTGGACTTCATGTGTCCACTTATACGTGGATCATCTTCAGTTGTAAATACTACAGAACTACAGGATCCAAGGTTGACTGAATCCAAGGAAGGTGAACCATGGATGCTGAAGAACTGCAGATATGGAAGAACCTCATATTCAGAGGGCCAATTATAAGTTTTACACAGATTTTTTACTTCATGAGCATTAGCACCCCTAACCCCAGCATTACTCAAGAGTCAATTGAGTACTCCAAAGCTACACAAATCTAAAGAGTATGACACTGGCACAAAAATAGACATATAGGTCTATAGAGCAGATTAGAGAGCTCATAATTAAACTCACATTATCAACTGATCTATGAAAAGGAGGCAAGAATATACAATAAAAAGACAGCCTCTTCAATAAATGGAGTTTGGAAAACTGGACAACTACATACAAAAGAATGAAACTGGACCACTTTCCTATACCACATACAAAAATAAACTCAAAATGGATTAAAGACATAAATGTAAGGACTGAAACCATAAAACTTCTAGAAGAAAACATAGATATTTCCTTCTCTTTGACATTAATCTTAGAAATATGTTTTTGGATCTTTCTCTTCAGGAAAGGGAAACAAAAATAAAAATTAGCAAATGGGACTACATCACCTAAAAAGTTATTGCAAGTAAAGAAAATCATGAGAAAAAATGAAAAGACAGCCTACTGAATGGGAGAAGATATTTGAAAATTACATATCCAAAACGGTGTTAATATACAAAATATAAAGAAAACTCATACAATTCAATCTGATTAAGAAACAGACAATCTGATTAAAAATGGACAGAGGATCTAAATAGATATGTTTCAAAAGAAGACCTACAGATGGCCAACAGACAAATGAATATCACTAATCAACATCACTAATCATCAGGAAAATTCAAATCACAACCACAGTGAGGTATAATCTCATGTCTATCAGAATGGCTATCATTCAAAAGACAACAGGTAACAAGTGTTGGTGAGGATGAGGAGATAAGGAAACCCTCATGCACTGTTGCTGGGATTGTGAGTTAGTAGAGCCACTATGGAAAACAGTAAATTCCTCAGAAATCTAAAAGTAGAACTACCATATAATCCAGCAATTTAACTTTTGGGTATTTACCCAAAGGAAAAAAACTCGCTAATTCAAAAAGATATACACAACCCTATGTTCATGGCAACATTATTTACAGTAGCCAAGATAATGGAAGCAATCTAATTGTCCATCAATAGATGAATGGATAAAGAATATGTGGTATATATATATATATATATATATATATATATATGTAATTGAGTATTACTCAAATATAAAAAAAAAAATCTTGTCACTTGTGACAATATGGACGGATCTAGAGGTCATTATACTAAGTGAAATGAGTCAGTCAGAGAAAGACATATTTAGTATGATCTCATATGTAGAATCTAAAAAGCAAAACAAATGAACCAACAAAAGCAAATGAAAACAGACTCATATGTACAGAGAAAAAATGAGTGTTTGCCAGAGGGGAGGGGGCACGTGTACAAAATAGGTGAAGGGAATTAAGAGACACAAACTTCCAGTTAGAAAATAAAAGTCATGGGGGTGTATTATACAGCATAAGGAATATCATCAATCACACTTTAATAACTTTTTATGGGGACAGATTGTTACTAAGTATTGTAGTGATCATTCCAGTATGTATTTAAATGTCAAAACACTTTGTCATACACCTGCAACTAACATAATATTGTATGTCAACTGTATTTCAATAAAAACTAAAATAATGTAAATGTTCCCCCATTTGTAATGAGAAGCTTCAGGTGATAGAAATGTCATAATGATGTTGAAAATCAAAATTATGCAAACAATTTTATTATCTTTCTTTCACCTCTGAATTATGTTTTCCTTTGTTCCATCATTCACCATTGAACAGAGTATTTCAGGGCCAGCTCCTGCACTTAATATTTTATCTATAGAATCATCCATCCATTATCTACATCTGTTATAGTCACATATGGTAAAGGAGAGCAAGGGTTATTACAGGCTATTCTGATAGCATTTCCATACTGAGCTTTTTCCAAGCAAGAGAGGATCTCTGTATAGTGTAAAGGCCATGTTTTTTCTTTGTTTTTTGTTTTTGTTTTTTTTGCAGTACGCAGGCCTCTCACTCTTGTGGCCTCTCCCTGTTGTGACCTCTCCCATTGCGGAGCACAGGCTCCGGACGCGCCGGCCCAGCGGCCATGGCTCACGGGCCCAGCCGCTCCGTGGCATGTGGGATCTTCCTGGACCAGGACTGGGGCACAAACCCGTGTCCCCTGCATTGGCAGGCGGACTCTCAACCACTGTGCCACCAGGGAAGCCCAAGGTCATGCTTTTTAATACAGAATTATTTTCAGAGAGGTCTAAACTAAACATTAGAAATAATTAACGAAGTATGCATTTTTGGAAACCATTGTTTCTCATAACTCAATGAAAATAACAATTTGGTGAGCATAATAACTGTTTTTAAAATGCACATTACTAGGCTTTATCATAGACCTTTGAAGTCACAGGACCAATGAATATGCAAAAAAACAAGCAGGCCAGGTGATTCTGATATGAGTGGTCCATGGACCACATTTTGAAAATGATTCTCTAATCTGCTATTTCTCAGTATATTTAACTCCCTACTTCTCATTTTAATGATGCCCATAGACATTGCAAATTCCACAGTAAACGCTAGACATTCCTTGATGCTTGATATTAAGTCTATAACTGATTTAACCACTTCCTCATTCTTGATAGAAGTCAGCAGAACATTACCACATATTCTTAGTGTGACCAATGAGAGATGGTGTAGAGTCTTGCAATTCTGCAAAAACTATGAGCCAAACATGAATCAAATCTATTGTTATCTCCAAGTTCAGAGATCACAAGTCTTTACGTCCCTTTACTAGGAAAGAACTGATTTCTGATTTCCTTCTCTGGGCTCTGCTCTGGTGGCCAGTTGTGGTATAACTGATGAAAACCCAGAAATTGTCACTACAAACCCACACTAAACTCTCATAGAGCAGTGTGATATTCTTACTGTGACAAATATCTATTTCAAGTTGATTAAATTAATATTCTAAATTATATGTGTTTGGGATTATTATTGCTATTATTGTCATTGTTATTATTATTTTGGTTTTGATAGGCTGCAAAAAAATGAAAACTCTCCTTATGTTCTGAAGAAGAGGGAATAATTAAAATTCTGAGATCTACTCAGAGCCTTTCCATTGTAAGGTTTCTGGAGAAATCACCAAACTGCCAACATATTGCCGATTTGTGAGAAATATAGTACAGGTTTGTTGGAAATTAACCAAACAAGCTAAAGAGTAAAAAGGAAGAAAAAAGAAACACATACAGTGTTTTTTTTTTTGAACTTGCATTTTGTAACTGGCCTTTATTTAATTCTCGGATAACTATAACAGATGAGGGTACATTTTGAGAGAGAAAATTTCAGATCCATAAAAATATAAAAATGTATAATTAAAATGTGGCAAAAGAAATTCCTTCATTATTCTCAGCCTCTTCCTCATCAAAGTTATGCCTAAATAGCAGAAACTCATATTAAGTATGCATATACATATATATATATGTGTGTATCTATCTATCTACCTACCTACCTACCTACTTTCCATCTATCTTTCTACCTATGTTTGCTTTTTTCACTTACTGTCATGAAAAGAGTTCAAGTTGCTCCTGGATGTCATGGAATGTTCCCCTAATCTGTAAGGGAGTTGCACTTCCATAAGTCTGCTCTAACATCAACATTCTTTGAGTCATGAACATACATCATTTTGGGTCTGCAAGGGTATCAGTTAAACAGAGTGGATCAGTTAAGCACAATTAAGCACTATTCCTTTCCAATTTCCTGCTCACAATCCAGCAATAAACATGATCAGAAAGAACAGTCTCTCTCTTTCTCTCTCCCCACCACACATTTGTTTTATATGGTAAGCCGTACTAAAAGTATTTTATGATATATACATACATTATGCATTTTACCTAACAAAATCTTAAAAAAGTTAGATAAAGAATATGTTAAATTTACACTTAACAAGCTTCTTCTTAGGGATTTTTTGTTTTCGTAGAATTAACAGCAGAGAAGTTCTCAGCACTCTGAGCCTTCATCACCCCATGGCTAGAGATTTTCTTGGAATAAAATTATCTGTTACAAAGCATGTAGCCTATAGCCAAGTGTTAACCTGATTTTCCCCAGCACACAGGTATCTTTCAGTTAAATGAAACACTAAAGTTGAGTTATGTCTGTCATAGAACTGCTCTAGAAAAGGTGTATTCCCTGAAGTATATTTTATTTGCATTGTATTTTCATAATCAAAACCTAGATTCTCTTTAAGTCATATGTGAATTTGTGTAGACCCTGGGAAAATGCCATACACTCAGCCACATTGAAATATGAGTTTTCCATGAACATGATAGATTGAAACAGATTTGTGAATTAGAGGTTTTTTGGTTTTTTTTTTTCTATTTTGCTGGCGATGGGGGAGAGAGTAGAAAGTTCTAGTTTACACTAAAATAACCCACCCTGTGTAGGGTCAAGTGACTCAAATTAATTTTCATTCAGTCCCGAAACTAAGAATAGATCTGATCTAAACAACTTGCAACAATTGCTATGATATTTAAGAAGCTGCAAACATTGTAAAATTATGGATGTCTCACAAATATTTTCTTTTCAGTGGTAAAATAGTGATATTATTTTTAATACGACTTCAGTGAATGTTTAATTGTTGAAACAATCTTTCTAAGATTCATTTTAAATTTGAAAGGGATGAACATGAAGTGTTGAGTCACCATTCCTGCTGTAAGTCAAGTCTTATGTTTTCCCTGTATTGTGGAAACACGACACTGACCTCAGACTTACATTCTTCTAATATATCCTCCACACAGGATGATATTCCTATGCTTGACACGTGTTACTGAATCTACAAGGTCTAAAATGTAAAGTGAAATCCCCAGATAGTGTACAAACCCTTGGAGATATAACTACAACGTTTTCATCCCCCTTTTGTTCTAAGGAAAACCAATCATTTGCTCTTCCCTCTTACATTCCCTCTCACACCTGTTTCCAGGCTTTTTATCTTTTCTTTCATTGACTCCAAAAAAAATCCATTTATTGTTTATATTTAGCTTACTTATAACCTTGTCTAAGCTGCAGCCTCTGCTGAAATCTCACTCTCCCCTAGCTGTGCCACATTCTTTCTTGTACCTATTTTGTGGTAGGACATTAATGCTCTATTGCAGGGGGCTGCATGTCTAAATTCTCTTACTAGTAAGGCCATCAGGTCCTGATGGCAGCACATGTAATGCTCATCTTTATGTTCTCATCAGTGAGCACACTGAAGAGAAAATCAATATTTATAAAAGGAGGGAAGAAAGGCAGAGAGTGAAGGAGGAAAGAACTGTTGCATCTAGGAACCCTGTTAGGCCTATTTAGAGAGGAGAGAAGATGTGTTGCACTACTGTCGATTGCCTCAGGCAACATACAAATCATATATAACTTTCAAAAAGAATATAAAAGTTCATTTCATCCATCCATTTGTACATAAAATGTTCATGTGTCAAAATTATCATTTGCTAAGCTAGAATAATGAAGGGAAACTGCATATTCAAGTTTACTTATTTTTCCTTTGTACCAAATCCTAAAATCATAAGAAAATCTCAACCTCTCAAAAATGTCTAATTTTTTCTCCTTATTTGTTTCTTTAGTCTCTATCACAACAATTGGTACCTTAAAGTTAAAAAATAATCAAATAAATGAGCAAATAAATGAATTTCAATTATCTCTGTGTTTTAAATGCAGTGATAAAGATAGATTACTCTAGGTTGAAATAAGTTTACAATTCATAGATTAAATGTACCTATGTTGCAGAGATCATTCTTTTTTTGACAGATTATGCCACTGAATTTTCTTTCTTTTTTCTTCTTAAGAATCTAATCTTGAGTTGCTTTTATTTTTTTTAAGTTTTTTGTTTTCTTTTTCAAAGCAAGTTTTATTTTTTTGTTGTTGTTGGTTATTGCTTACACAAGTAAAAAGAATATTGATTTTTTACTTAATACTCTCCACTCATAACCTAAATTGAAATTCAGAGGTGGTCACTTCAATGTAGTCAAAGAGGGCATGGTTTGTGCAGAGAAAACACAGTCACAAGGGAATTAGCTGCATTGATACCATCATCCCTTACTTTTCAGACTCAGGTTATCTCCCACCCAGTAGTACCCATTGTAACTTCAATACTTACTCTCCCTCTAACATAATTCTTCTCCCTAAACCTGACTTATTCTAGCACAGGTCTCAGTCTTTGTTGAATTATTCTGGTGACTGTCACACAACTTAGATCTGACCTTCTGCCTCATGATAACCCCTTTCCTTTCTTTCTGCACAGAATGGAGCCTCTTAAACCTACAGCTCTTAATATTTCCCCTGCCTTCTAATGTTTTGTCTATTTTGGACTTTCTTCTTTGTTACTACTTTTAAATGTCTATACTTTTGCTATTTATAACTGCTTTCAATTCCTTCAGTTCATCCTTGTTTTGAACACTGCAATCTGGTTATTCCCTGGTCCAAATCCCCTCCTAATATTGAACATTTTTGTTTGTGTTGAGCCATGTATGTTGGGAGGTGCTGAGGTAACACACCACTGACGCTTTATCCCTTATATGAAAAAATAGAGAGAGATTCATGGAGCTCTTATAAAATAAACCAGCTGGCCACTCAGACACTGATTAGGAGGTGGAAATTTTAGTTTGAGTCATTCAAAGCAGTCATACAAATTCATAAACTCAATGGATCAGAGTTAAATTTGTTTAGGGGAACTGACTCACCAACCAGACATACCACAGATGAATGCACAAACCAGAAAGCTGAATTATTAAGTTACAAGGAGAGATGTAGCTAGACAATTTGTGTCTCTGTTCAGCTCATTCTGTCTTATGGGAAAATATAAAGATATTCAAAACTGTTTATAACTGTAGAATAAGAGCAAGGAAAATTAACTGAAAAAATATTAATAACAATTATCTTCAGGCCACCCTTGTCTGATGTATCCAGCTTTTTAATCACATGGAAAAAAATAGTCAGCTCAGCAGAAACTCCTTCTGACAGCCACAGAGGTATATTTATTAAAACTCTAGATTATACAAGCACCCCATATATTAACAAACTTTCCTCAAGTTATTTCAGTAGTGTTAATTAAATTTTACCTATTTACTTAAATTATTTTTGTCCCCTGTGGCTACACCCGAGTCATAGTGAATGCATTAAGCTTTCTCAATTCTAATCTCTCTCAGTAATCTATTTTCAGACCAATTCATGGGAGTACCGTTATTTCTATTTTTGGTTAATCTGATCCATTGGCTTCAAAATATGTATAGATAAACTACAGAATAACCAAGCTAGGAGAGTCACTTTAGTGTGATCCCTGTTGAAATAATTGTGCCTTAATTTTCCCAGTCACGATGTTCCTCTCGGTTTCCAGAATGAATCATCTCTGTGGGCCAGCATTCTGCCTTTTAAACAAAATCAGTAGTACATTTCTTCCAACATATAAATGTCAGAAGAGAGAAAGGATGTCTTAAAGCATATAAATATCTTTCTTTTTTCTTTTTTAAACTAATAAATGATAAATGTTTGATTTAATGAGGTTTGACAATCATATTCATCCATGTGACCAACACCCAAAACAGGATATAATTTCCATCACTTTAGATAATTCCCTTGTGTCACTGTCCAATAAATCTTCTCCAGGAGACAACTATTTTCTGATTTTTCCAATATAGATTAAATATTTTCTTTTTTTTTCTTTTTCTTTTTTTTTTTTTGCAGTACGCGGGCCTCTCATTGTTGTGGCCCCTCCCGTTGTGGAGCACAGGCTCCGGAAGCACAGGCTCAGTGGCCATGGCTCACGGGCCCAGCCACTTCGCGGCGTGTGGGATCTTCCCAGACCGGGGCACGAACCTGTGTCCCCTGCATCGGCAGGCAGACTCTCAACCACTGTGCCACCAGGGAAGCCCAAACATTTTCTTACAGTTAGACCTCATGTAAAAGGAATCGTATTACGTGTATGATTTTGTGCCTGATTCCTTTCACTTGAAATATAAAAAGAAAAAACAAAAAATCATCCATGTTTTTCCGTGAATCAATGATCCACTGATTTTTCTTACTGAATAGTATTCAATTATATAATTATATCGCAATGGGGTAAACCTTTTTCCTGATAATGAACATTTGGGTTGTTTCTAGCTTTTAGCCATTACCAATGAGGTGCTTTTGAATATTCTTGTACAAAGATTTCTGTGAACACACTTTCATTTCTCTTGGATAGATTCCTGAGATTGGAATTGCTGACATTTAGAGAGTGTGCTGAAGTGTTCTCCAGAATAACTGAGCCATTGTATGCCACTGCCAGAAATGTAAGAGCATTCCACTTTTTCCACATCATCTACAACATTTGTATTTCTATTCTTTGCACTTCAGCCATTTTAATGGGTTTAAAATGGTACCTCATTATAGTCAAGTTTCTTTGTTTTTGTATTTCCTGAACAACTAATGATGTTGAGCACCTTCTCATGGACATACTGGCCATTCTTATGTCTTCTTTTATAGAGTGTTTGGTGCTTTTTTTCCCTCTTGTTTAATTGTGCTATATGACTTTTTAGATTCAGGTTATGAGTTCTTTATCTGATTTATCTATTGCAAATATTTGTTCCCAGACTGTGGCCTGACTATTCATTTTATTCATGGTATTTTTTAGAAAGCAATAATATATAATTTTGCTGAAGTTCAATTTGCACTTTTTCCTAATGACCAGTGCTTTTGTAACCTGGGAAATCTTTGCAACCTCCTAGATGGAATTTGCATGGTTTCTGTTAACCATTTTCATGGTCACCAATCCTTTCCTCGGCTCTGTCTAGTCTGTAGCTAAAAGCATTGCATATATTCATTTCTGATATATATTATATATATATTATATATATATAATATATATTAATATATAATATAATATATATTATATATAATATATATTATATTATATATTAATATATATTATATATATATTACTTTAAGCCTTTTAGCTTGGTTCCTTTTTTATAATTTCCACCTTTCTGCTGAAATTATTCTTCCTTTCACAAATATTGCTGCATTTTCACTAGATACTTTCACATATTTTTCATAGTTTAAGTATATATATATTTTATCCTAGGTTGCATTTTCTTACTTCACAGTGTTTCTTGCATTTTTATTGAATGTTAAACAGCTATAGAGCAGTAAATAGCATTTATCCCTCAGAAAAGGGAATGTTTTTTTTTCTACTAGGCAGCATGTTTGTTTGGTCACTATGAGTCCTTTGTTCTCCAGTCCAGCCAGATTTTTTGTCTCATTGTCCTGCTCCCAGCCGTGCAGTTGGTGAAAACCAGGGGCACCTCTGAGTGTTGTTTCTCAGCTCTCCTAGCCTGTCCTGGCTGTCAGCCCACTGTCCCTATCAGCTCAGCTAGCACCTGGAGGAAAGAGTTTGCAGATTAGGCTGGTTTCTCTGTAACACCCTGGATGGCACTTTCCTTTTCTACTCACTACCATGCAGGGATGAAAATTCCATAGGGTTCTTCTCTCTCAGAAAGGTCTTGCCGCTGCCTTGAGTTTATTTTATTTAGGTTTCCTTGCATCCTTGGATATTTGATAGTAAAAATAAATTAGAAAAAAATAACTATTATGTTGAGGCTTACTCATTTTGTCCAAATTGTTGGAATGGGAGTGATGATCTGCTGAAACTTTCTACATCCTAATCACAAGCAAAAGCCTATTTATTTTTTCATTCTTGTTCATTAAAAACAAATATCTATAGTGGATGTTAATGGATCATTTTTTTAACATTATTAGGAAATATGTAAATTTATGTAGGAAATCTATTGAACTGAATTTTATAATCAAAACGCAAATATTTATAAATTTAGGAGTAATATGTTGTTATTTTTTTAAAAAACAAATATTCAGATAAGGTTTACAAGGTGAATTCACATATGTTAATAAGAAAATGTCATTACATTACAGCCAAAGAAGCCATTTGCCTGTCTGTTGCCCTCCTAGTACCATTTTGAAAAACTTTGCATAACAACATTTATTTTGTTTTACAAAAGGAAAAGACAAAGCTGCCAAGAACGTAATACTAACGGCACATCAATGGATCACTTTCACAGGCAGTATTTTATCTTACTGCTGTAAAAAACAAAGGCACATATTATTGTTCTCATTTTACTGTGGAGGAAATATAGCCCAGTTGGATTACAGGACTGTTTTAAGGTCATAGAGAGGTGTCACCACAGGATTGAAATGTTCCAAACTATCTCTCCTGAGACAGACAGATGAGGAATACATGAAGGTAAACTGCAATGTTAAATAGATCTAAACAAGTTTTGTCTGTTTAAAAAAAGACTTTGTTGATGAAACCAGAAGGAAGTGTTTCTGTTAGTGTTTTGCATTTGGACATTAATCAGCAAACTTGCCTGATGGCTTTAAAAGAAGAGATGGAAATAGTCATCTACTGTGTTAGGAAAAGTAAAAAAGGGGGAATATCTGGCTGCATTTTCCTGCATACCTCACAATCAGAGCTATTTACTCTCTGCCTACCAATTAAACCCCATACAGTGGACAAGAAGAATAACTGGACAGAACAAAATGGGTTCTTATGACTGTTACTTTGATTTGAAAATTTTGAAGCTTTTGATCGTTTTGGAGCCATTCCTGAAGTACATAATTATTTCATCTGAGCAAATGAATTGATTCTTATTTAAATTTATGCTCCAAATAATCTTTACATTTTTATTACATGTTAGAGATAGTGTTCATGAGGCAAAGAATATTTTGTTCATAACTATTTTTTCAAATTATGTCATTTTGTTTGTCATTAATTGAAAGATCAGATGGCAGATGAGGAATTAAAATATATATATATATTGAAAAACAGTGTCCTCTCTAGTTATACCCTCAAACTTCAGATATATGAGTGTCACTAAAACCAAAAATATTTATATATTGCTTTAAGATAACATAATATTTTCACATGCATGTTCTTAATTTTATTCTCAAATCATTCTGTAAGAAAGGTACTTTTTTTATTAACCTATTTTCATGGATAAAAATGCTGTGTTCCAGAACTTAAAATTAATATCCATATTCATGCAACTAGTAAGTAGCAAATTTAAGACTAAAATTCCATTTTTCTAATCATGGAACTATACATTCTAGTTTACCCAAACAAATTTACAGAAGGTAATATCACTTTTTTAAACTGCAATTTTTGGATCTCTTAATTTATAAGTCTCCCTCCTTCAAAATAAACATGCTGGAAATGAAGGAACTATTTAAGATGCAGTCACTGCACAGCCTAGTTTATAGCAATAATTTCCTAAATCACAGCAAGTTAGAAATACCTGGGGAATTTTCTTAAAAATGCCAAAGCCCATGCATCACCTATAGAAATTCTGATTTATTTGGATTGGGTCCTGTTCATTTTTTTTTTTTTTTTAACATCTTTATTGGAGTATAATTGCTTTACAATGGTGTGTTAGTTTCTGCTTTATAACAAAGTGAATGAGCAAATGGGACCTAATGTAACTTAAAAGCTTTGGCACAGCAAAGGAAACCATAAACAAGATGAAAAGACAACCCTCAGAATGGGAGAAAATATTTGCAAATGAAGCAACCGACAAAGGATTAATCTCCAAAATTTACAGGCAGCTCATGCAGCTCAATATCAAAAAAACAAACGACCCAATCCAAAAATGGGCAGAAGACCTAAATAGACATTTCTCCAAAGAAGATATGCAGACTGCCAGCAAACACATGAAAGAATGCTCAACATCATTAATCATTAGAGACATGCAAATCAAAACTACAATGACATATTGTCTCACACCAGTCAGAATGGCCATCATCAAAAGATCTACAAACAACAAATTCTGGAGAGGGTGTGGAGCAAAGGGAACCCTCTTGCACTGTTCGTGGGAATGTAAATTGATAGAGCCACTATGGAGAACAGTATGGAGGTTCCTTAAAAAACTAAAAATAAAACTACCATATGACCCAGCAATCCTACTTCTGGGCATGTACCCTGTTCGTGGCATTTTTAAAGCTCCATAAGTTCTTTAACTTTTTGTGGTAAGTGAGCCTCTCACTGTTGTGGCCTCTCCCGTTGCGGAGCACAGGCTCCAGAGGTGCAGGCTCAGTGGCCATGGCTCACGGGCCTAGCCACTCCACGGCATGTGGGATCTTCCTGGACCAGGGCACGAACCTGTGTCCCCTGCATCGGCAGGTGGACCCTCAACCACTGTGCCACCAGGGAAGCCCAGTTCTTTAACTTTTAACGTGTGGAGAGGAGACTGGTTTAGGAATCAGAAGTTAGGATCAAACTCACTTCTTCCTTTAGACTCTTCCTATCTGTATACACTAGTCATCTCCACACATATGACCTGTTCTGCCTCAATAATCACGTTATTTCCATGTGTGTGACAGAATAGTAACTTTCATATTGCTTCATACATAGACATGTTTCTTTCTGCAGGACTATATATATATATATATATATATATATATATATATATACACACATGTATAAATCATCAATATCATTGATACATATTCTCATTCTTTTGGAAGGATTTGAAGATCAATTCCTCCTTTGTCTGTAAGAAAGGTGATTTTTTTTAATTTAGTTATTTGTTATATTTATCCAGATACTTGCCAATATTATAGGCTGCAGTTTTAATAGTTTAAGTACATGAAGAGAAAGGCAATAAGGAGAAAAGCTATTTCTGGGGGGGATAATAAAGTCATGGATATTAAATTATGGGGAGGGGAGTGTGAGACATGTAACAAGGGATCACAGAGACTTAGGTGATACTGGGACAGTCTACTAAAGAAATAAGTATGTTATTAGAAAAAAATGTGGTTACGTCGGAGGCTATTGAGAAATCACGGTATAGACTAGAGAACAGTTATCTAGAAATTGCTGCGCCTTCACTGGACAACCCTATCTCTTGTCCATGACCTATATTAGTTGACCCGTTTCTCTATTTTTCTCAGGTAGAAAGTTCACTTCTTATAGCATATAGTCCTTCAACTATTGGTTGCCAAAGATAAGGTATTCTTCCTCTTTAAATACCACTTCCATTCTGAAATGTACATATTTTGTGCCAGTTTTTGGGATGAACACCCTGAATTGCTTCCAGGGACTACATTACTGTAAACATTACATTGATGTAAATTAACACCTCTAAGTTCTGACTGCAGATTCATTTGACTCTGGCCAACTGTCATTTAACCATAGTAGCACTCAGGGAACCTCAGCTGTGCAATGTTAGTAGGTTTTGGGGGGATTCTGTAGTCAAAATGTCTGAAAAATTGTGCCTGTCATCACCCTGTTTTAGAGATTCATAATGTATAGCATAGCTGTGACAAGTTCCACAGTGAAAGGCTTCCTTAACTTTGTTTGCATTCCAGTTTCCCAGCTCACTTGACTGGATGCATCTTTTCACAGAATACTCAGTCACATTGGCAGAAAAAAAGAAAAAAAGTTTGGGAAATGCTGCCTTTTGCAAGCTTCCCTGAGGGAAACGTGTTTCTCAAGCTCCCCATACCTTAAACAGAATGCTGGTCAAGTCCTTCATCACAGTAGGCAGTGTATTTAGTTCCTAACTGTTACCTCGGGCTGTGGTCCACCCATCTTCCTCCACTCTGTTAGACCCACAAGTCACTCCATCGAACATGTAGGAGTGCTGTGAATCTCCATTTAACCCCTGCCATCTATTTTCCCAGCAATGCCAAAACTTGGCATCTGTGCAACTGTGCTGAATCGAATCTCAGAGACAAAGTTTTGGGTGAAGTAAAAAAGAATAGCTTTATTGCTTTACCAGGCAAAGGGGGATACAATGCGCTCCTGCCCTCCAAACTGTGTCCCAGCCTGGGAGGATTCGGTGAGCAGTTTTACAGCAATGGTTCAAGGGCAGGGTTGCTGATAAAGATCAGTTGTGTGCAGGGGGGGGGGGGGGGCTGCACTCCTTTAATCTGGTCTCAGATGGTCTCTTGATGAGCTTCTGTGGGTCTCGAGGTTATCAAACTGTAACACTTTCTCTGGAATTAAGAATGCTTCATCAAGCAGTTAACACCTTCCATTTGTTGGGGGTTTTAGTTCTGCAGAAGAGCTCAAAGATATTATGTGTATCTCTTGAGGTGGAACCAGGATCATGTCCCAAGGCTCCACTGTTGCCTCATGACCGAACCTCCCTTGTCACTGCATCCCCTCCCTTCCCTGATTATCAGCTGCTTGAATCTGCTCTGGAACTCAGGGAAGGTCAGAAATGTGGGACACAGAAAGGCTCTCACGCCCAGAAGCCCCAGAGCTTCCTGCTGGGTTTCACCAGTGAATCCTGCTCACTGATGGAGAGCCTTGAGCTATTTCCACTGAGGGATTTTCATTTGATTATTGCTATGATTTATTCAACGGGCGAGTATTTACTCATTTCTTTGCTCATTACTCTCCCAAACACTTTGAAAGACACTTGAGATGAAGAAATTAAAAATCATAATGCCTAACCTAGATAAAATGGAGGAGGTAAAGTAGGAGAAACAGATCCACTAAAATACAATAAGGATGCAGAGCATCAGTTCTGACTAACGGTGGGAGGCTCAGGGGATGGGCAACTCAAACAGCTGGAGATTTGGGCTTCACAGAGGAAATGATGACTCAAATTGATCTTTGACATATAAGGTGGAGTTCTGAGTTATTGGGAAGAGGAAAGAGTCTAGAGAAAGCAGATATGAGAGAGAGAGAGGAGGGTGAGGAGAGTAAGATAGGCAGATTTCACTATAATTTAAATAAATGGAATGTGGGAATATGTGATGTATTAATATAAATACGGGGAAATAGGAGGCACGGGGATAAATTATGAGGAATTTTATTGCCTTATAAAGGGGACCTCTAAAATTTCTGTCTGCCCAACAACCATTCCCATTTTCTGATAACAAAATCCGTCTTCCTTTTAGACTTCTCCTCCTCCCTATGTACTAGGGCTATTTATTTTAGAGTCCCACTCTTGCCCAGAACACTAAAATGATTCCAAACTGTTTCCCCCTCAGTTCTTAAGCAAAAAAATGATTTCTACTTCCTCATGGATTACAGAACATAAAGATGCTAATCTCAGAGCTAACTATGAACATTCTCTCTAGTAAAGAACAAAAGTCTGAAAGAATGCCATCAAAAGAAGTTGGTATGATTTTCCATCATCATTCTTATTATAAATGATAACTATAAAAGCAAATTATGTTATTTACACCATCTTGAATTTGTATTAGATTTATGTAACTTGGAATTGATTGAATCCAGAAAAATCCACCATGCAAAGGAGTCTTGACTTTATTCTGGAGGCAAAGACAAGCTATTGAATGGATTTGAAATGGGCAGCCATCAGCAAGGTGAGGGTTATATTGTAGGGAGAGTAACTTGCTGGCAGGTGAAAGGACAGTAATCTAGTGGCACAAAATATTTTAAAATTTAGAGTGGTAATAGAGTTGGACTTTTACAGGATACATTAACATCATATTATGAGGCTATATTTTTGTTTAAATGGTGGGTCTAATCTAGATAAGAGGATGAGTAACTCCCATGGAAAACCCCTCAGTGAGTCCTTATCATAATCTCGACATTGGTGGGGTGTAACTCTGCTTGCAAGAGCTTGCTGTTTATTTATCTGCCTAATTCTAAACTATGTTCTCTATGCACTGTGATTTATCGACATTTGCTTAATAGGTGGGAGGAAATACAAACACTGGAATTTAACCTGGCAAAGGCAGAGCAGAGGCTCCAGGCAATCATCAGGACTCAGCTGATTACAGTGATATGAAGATTTTGCAGTTAAAAGAGATAAACCTTTAGGACACTGTGTTTTGTCTGCATCCCCACAGACACTGTAGTGACTGGAGGTTAATATCAGATCCTGCATTAGAGAGTAAATCTGTGAGCCAGTTGCCCAGATCCATCTGAAGTGGAAGATGGCTGCACTCACTACTAGAAATTGTACACTGGACCATCTTGTGACACAGAATTATCCCCAGAATAACACCATCAATTCTACTGCCTTGCTGTGAAAAAAAACACAAGTAATTTTATTTCCTGGTACAATCTCTGCCACTCAAAACACTCAGATTCCAGGTTAAGAATGTCACTCTTCTTAAGTAATAACTGAATAAAAGTAATCATACTTTGGTTTATAGATTTCAGGTTAAAAAAAAATCCTCCTCCTAAAATGATAGGAGTTTAGAAGTAGTCAGGCATTTCTTCACTTAACATAGAAAAATTGTGGAAAACAATACCTGAAAGATAATTGGGCAATTTTAAAGTCAAATTATTTAGTGAACATTAATTCATTTCACTTTTCAACCCCCTTCGCTAGTTCTGTTTCTCCTTTTGCAAAGCCTGCAAGGTAACTGGATAGTTGTTTTTCCCTTCCGCATTATTCTACAAACTCTTTAATTAAAATACCTAATAAAAGAAGTTTAGAAATAATTTGACTTAGTTGTGCAGTTTCCAGATTTTTAATCTCCTTTAAAAAATTGTTAAAATAAGCAGAAAAATTTGGACATACCATTTCTTGGCAAACATCAATTGATAATGATTATTTTTCTCATCAAAAATAAGGATCAAGAGAGAACCAATTCCTTTTTTCCCTCTTGTATGAGCTACAGTATCTACATATGATGAGGAATTGAGGTTATTGTCTTTTCAAGATTATAAAATCCCTTTAAATCTAGGAAGAACTATGACTGTATTCCTAGAGTTAGGTAACATGTCACTGTTACCGGCTTGGCATGCGTTGTGGTCAAATAGCTTCAACAGAGGAGGTCACGGAAGACCCAGACCAGCAGTTTTGGTTGTTGTGATAGCAAGCAAAGAACTGCAGACTACCACTTCACACCTGTCTAGTCGGGGCATGTGCAGCCTGGGGAAGTCTCCTCGTGTCACTGTGCCTCCTCTTTATCAGGGTGAGTTGCCCACCACCCGACCATAGATTCGCCCGTTCTGGGTGGGGTCAAGCGAGGGTCCCCAGAGGGTTGGGGTGTGACTTGACTACTCCTCGCTTATCTTTTCACCACTGTCACCTCCTTGCTGCTAATGTCGGGGCAGGGTCCCCAGACAGTTGGGGTGTGACTTGATTATTCCCCTCTTGTCTTTCTGTGATGGTCACCTCCTTGCTGCTCATGTCTGACTAACTACTTAACGTCAACACACAGAGAGTCAGTAAACTGAGGTTAAAAAGAGCATTTTATTTATTTGTTTCAGAATCCTTAGTGCTTAGTGTAAGGCAGAGACCACATTGACTGCTCAATATAAATTTACTGAATGATCAATGTTAGGCAACAATCTCATTATGCATTATTTGTATTGTTCCAAGGCTTTCCAATGTGAATAGGAATTCTGCACTGTTTGTTTCAGTGGGACCATGCTTATTAACAATGATACCCAATTCAGTTTCCTATTATATTGGTGCCTCAAAATTCGGTTTACTCCCAGCTGTGCAGTTATTACATTAGAACTTTAAAACTCAGAATCTAGTTATCTTTCAATTCAATTTATACTACACAATATTATACAACAGCATAGAACAATTATATTTAAAAACTAAAAAAACATCCTAAGGCACCAAGAAGACATGCAATTCTAGAAAGGAGCAGCAAACACCCCCTGAAATTACAAATAATAGCAAATAATCTGTTTCAGTAACTTTCATAGCTAAAACAACATTATTTCTAAAGTGAACCAAAAGCAATTAAGTAGATGGACAAAGAAAAACTTAATAGAGCAAACAAATCAAAGAACTATTAATACTTCACACCTGATATTTTTCAATTAAGTATTAACTCAGAAATGAAGTGATATGATTGAATAAAATGTTTAATTCAAATGGAGAGTTATAATTAATTTTACATTGAGTTTGCTTTCATAGAACTATTTTCTGTGTTCTATAACATTATTTCAGTTATGATATTATTACAATTAATATGGAGGGACTCAAGAAAAGCATCAGACTGGCTCTACCAAAGTTAGAGGACTAGCATTTTTCAAAATGTGTGGAATTAAGTTTCCTGCTCTCAAGTTACAAACTCTAAAATAAAAGATTAAGTTCCTGTTTTCTTTCTTAATTATACTTGGGTTCCATGTCTGTGGCACCTGAACTGTACAAAGTTTCACCTAATCTTATCAATTTTAATAAATTCTAATATTTATGTTATATTATATATAAATTACACATGAATCAGTTTTATTATATTTATCCATAATCTGTTCAAACAGTGCTAGAAAGGGCTACAATATTGTACCAAAGTGTCTCATATGCTAAAGCAGGTCACTTTCTTAGAAGGCTGTTCGTTTTTACATAGGAAGGATAATCACAATTTGGTGGGAAAAAGTAATATCAAAGGAGGGAATTTCACCAGCAATCAGAGTGAAAGGAGGAGACAGTTCTGTGTAAAGTAAATGACTGCTCAGAAATCATACAGATCAAGAGGAAATCTGTGGTGAGCGTTAGGTCATAGTCTGTATGCCTTGATTCGGCCTAGATTGACATAAGTCATTGTTTTCCAAGCATTTTATTCTCTGGATTCTTTTGCAGTCTTCTCATTACTGAGGACCCCAAAGAACGCATTAGTAAAAGTAGGAAAACATTAAACATTGGTTTATAGTTCAATTTTTTTTTTTTTAGTTTAAAACACCTAATCATGATCACTCCCTAATCTTTCATGTAGGACCAAGTCCTTCTACTACAGTATGATTGAAGCATTAAACCATATTTCTTGCATAAAGCATACCCAAATTTATCATATACAATGATTATTTTCATTTTTTTACATGGAGTGAGAACTTAAAGATAATTGAGAAGCATTTTAAGTTCAGTATTTTTCTCCCAGTGGTTTTCTCTAATCATTCATAACTGTCTAATCAACACTTCAATTAACCAGTCATATATTTTATTTTCTCTATGGTTAGTGAGCTTTTCAAAACATTCAACTATGATTTTTATAGAAAAACACTGTATTTCTCAATCATATTTTAAGAGCTTATCTAATAATTATGTTTAATTATAATAAGTAGAAAGTATAAATAACCTTGGAGACCTACTGACTGATTCTTGGAAACTAAATGCTCAACTGATTTTTTCAAAGTTAGTGTATTTTAAGGAATGAATTGTTTGTACTACTTTGCAAATGAGTTAAAATGGAAGTGAATTATACCATTTATGCACCAATTCTTAGAACACAGAATGGAGTGTTGAACTATTATTAATTTTTGTATACTGTTTATAATCAACTTAATTATAAGATGATCACCATTTTTATAGTTTTCTTTTTCAGACATGTCAACAGGTTTACACAGGATTTTGTTCAATTATCTAATACCACTTCCAAAACTTTATAACTTTATTTGATTTTGATACTGATACGTATTGTGTGTTAGATATTTACAACATCTGTAAACAAATTAGAGAGTAAAAATTTGATAAGATAGATAGATATAGGTACATGGCTGATTGTGTGAGGGGATTTTGTGGACCTGAAAAAAGACCACACTCACAAGAAACAAAGAAGTGATAGATTTCTCACCTTTTATAAGAAGCAGACAACGAGAAGACCAGACAGATTTTTCAAGATTACCACTCAGAAGAAATGCATGTTCCCATACTTTCAGTTCTTATCCTTCCACCTGAGCTATAAGAAAAGACTAGGGCACAATAGAGTGGATGAAACAAATCTTTATAATTTTGAGGTGAAAGAGAGCATTTTCCTTTTTCAAAGTTGCATGGAGTGATTCAAGAAACCCACAAGTAGAGACTAGGAATGGCTGTTGGAAGGAAGGACTTTTTTTAGCCTTTTAGATGGTCATTAAGTGACATATTCTGCCAGTCTGCCTTGGTGCTGCCATTCAAATGAAGCTAATTCTCATGACAAAATTGTTGAAGAAGTTGACACTTTCTCTGAAGTGGGAACCTAAACATGGAGAGGGATACTGGCCACCTGAACAGAGTTTCTTGAAGAAGTGAGAAGGTTTTTGAGAGCAGTTGACAGCTGATGAAAAAGAAAACACTGTAGTAGGTGCTCTCCCCAGGTGCCTGGGGAGAAGCCTGGGCAAACCTGCACCCCAAAGCCCTTAGAACATTCAGAAGATGACCTGATATTCCCCTGTGCCCTCATATAAGGGACCACAATGATTAGCTAATAAGATAAGAACAAGAGAAAGGCCCACATATTTTCCACGTGTGGAATTGTTCCTTCCAGAGAAACAGTGAGGTTATGAGTCATGACTGGGATTAAAGGGACACTTAGCTGGCTGTCTCTGAGAGGGTTCTTAACAGGGGCTAGAGAAGAACTGAACACCAGTCCCCTAGAAAACTGTGCTAGACCTTCTAAGTGGGGGTCACCATTTTGGTAGATGACACTATTCATAAGTGGATCCAAGAAAAATAGAGTGAAATCAGGCATGAACTCCCAGCACTACCGCAGTTAGCAAGAGACTCAAGATTTCTGTCATCTTCTCCCCATTGCCCTACAGAAGTCCCCAAACAGTTAATGCCAGGGGAAGTCATGGGGGCACAGGATAAGAGATTTCAACAGGACTGTACAGGACTAGATTTTTCTTAATTTAATTAACTGAGAAGTTATGTGAACTCTGTAGCTTGTTGAGTGGGGATAGAGATGGTAATTTAATACACCACAGTTAAAATCAATAATTGTTTGAAAACAAAATCATTTTCAGATTATTTTCCCCACTGAGACGAGAGTGCTTAATTACAGAGGCAAGGTTTAAGAGAAGAGGGATTTTGAGTGGGAACATGTTTATAAATTTTCAGTTTATTAGTAAATATTTTTGTGTTATGGTGACTTTAATTTTGCTCTGTAATCTCATAAATATGGGTTCTTTGTTAATAAACACTTGGATAATATGAAGCTCCTGAATATTTTGGGTTACAGTACTCTTCTTTTCTCCTATCAAACCAAATTGTAGTTAACATAATTATTTACATTTCCACTAAATTGTTCAATTAATTTAAATATTAAAGAAGATTACAGCTATCAGAATCTTGATATATTAGAGGGAGAAAAGATTTTACCCTTTTGGGGTGGGTGGTGATGAACTGATTATTTAAAATTAAGAAATGATCTTCAATTAGTAAGCCTAAGGGTAGTTGTAAATATGATTGTTTATGTTCTCTAAATCATTACATTGTTCTGTAGGATACTAATTTACAAGTTTTTCTCAAGTGAAACTTAAACTGGTAATTTCCTTTTTTATAATTTTAAAAGTTCTTTGGTATGAGTCTATCTTTCTATTGTTAACATGAAAATGTCATTAATCATCAACTATTTATTGAAAAACTACTATGTGCCAAATATTGTTTCAAATAATGGTGATGTTCTTGACATCGTAGTGCTCGTAAGTTTGGAGAGTCAGCAAAATAATAAATCAATAGAATATATTTAAGTAAATGCTATGAAAAGAGTATGCTTAGGAAAAGCAGAGAAGTAACAACTTAGAATTCTAGTCTCAGCCTTGGAAATTTAGGCTTTGAGGAAGACACGTTGACTTAGTTGAATTTTGAAAAGGAAAAATACTTTGAAATATAAATCAGACTGGATAGGTATTTTCTCAGGAACATATGTGAAGCTGGTAGGAGGGAGACTTGTGTGTATGTGCACCACATATGCTTGGAGAAGGGGCCAACTCATAAGGAATCCTGTCAGGTAACACTCAGCATTTTCTGGTATGAAAAAAGAGATCCTTTGTAGATCTTCATGGGAACTTCTAGGAAAACTTCCTACACCTCTGTGAGCATAGGAGGAGACATGCTTAGCCAAGAGGGGTGGGGATAAGGGTCCATACTCTCCTCAGCAATCGGTAGAACAGTTTTCAGCATGTGGGAATATTTTATGCAGGAAATTATCTATATTAGCCATGGAGGTTAGACCATTTTCTCTTTAAGAAATAACCTGACATGTAATAGTTAACACTACATCTACCATAGCATGTATTTTGACTCTGCAATGGATAATAGCACCAGTGGACCAAATTCATTATGACACAGTATTTAACCTAGAGCTTGACCATCCAATTTTTTCATGCTAATGTAGCAGTGCAATAAAAAAGTCCTTGTTATACCCTCTAAGATGTACACATTCAATAGAATATCAAATATTAATGTACTATATCTGTAAACCACAGTAATAAATGCTGGAGAAATATTATTAAATGTGTGTGTTTATTAATAAAACACATTCAGCCTTATTAAATGCTAGTTTGTCATAGTTTGCCAAACACAAAAATTAATGAAAGGGAATAAAGGTTTTCTTATTTTATTTTTATATAAAGTAAAATCGAATACATTTAGGTGAGATAAACATGCCCTGCCCTTCATGCCAAAGACAGGATTAGTTAATACAGGGTAGCTAGATTTAGGTAATAAAATAGAGTATAAGTTGACCCATATACTATTTGGGGCATATATACACTAAAAAGTACTTTTTATTTTTAAAATTAAAATTTAGGTCCCACTTGTTTGCTTTATTTTTATTTTCATTACTCTAGGAGGTGGGTCCAAAAAGATCTTGCTGCTATTTATGTCAGAGAGTATCTGCTTATGTTTTCCTCTAAGAGTTTTATAGTATCCAGCCTTACATTTATGTCTTTAATCCATTTTGAGTTTATTTTTGTGTAAGGTTTTAGGGAGTGTTCTAATTTCATTCTTTTACATGCAACTGTTCAGTTTTACCAGCACCACTCATTGACAAGATGGTCTTTTCTCCATTGTATATTCTTGCCTGCTTTGTCCCTCACTATTAATAATTTTATGAAAATTATAGAATGTAATATATATGCTACATAAACTTCTAAAAATGTACATAAAAACAGCAACATGCTCAACCCTCTGAAAAGTGGAAAAAAATATTAGGCAATCTACAGAACTGCTCAATTAGTAACACCTTGAGTGTCTTAACAGTCATAATCATTAAATGCAAATTAAAATCACAATTAAGTAACATTCACATGCATTATTTTGATAGAAATTTCAAATCTGAGAAGAATCTTCAAGTTGGCAAGTGGTGCAGTGATGGGCACTTTATAACTCCTCCTGGAAATGTAATTTACACACCTCATCCATTAGGAGATGCCATCATCCTCATGGCTAACATGGACAAGATTTATAAAGCAACTTTTGGAAGACATGAGAAAACAGCCAATTCATTATGGCCTTTCAGAGGGTAGCATAATATTTTATGAAAAATTTGATGTATTACCTTTAAGGAAAAACTGACCATAACCTGAAATCATCACCTTTGTCTTATGAAATGAAACAGGAAAATAATCAAGTATGATATAAGATGAAGAGTTATTTATAAATTAAACTTATTTAGATTCCATTTCTGTCTTTACCACCATAATATGTACATACTCTGAACAACCAATATTATTAATTTATTCTCTAATTCTCCATTTACATTTTGCTTTAATATTTAGCAATTTAATAATTTTCATTTTAATTTTCCCTTAAGTGATAATATAATAATGGAAATATTAAAAATGTTGAATCATGAAGCTGAAGTTGTATTAAATGTTAATTATATTAAGGAAATTAAATTCATATTTTAGTATAATTACACTATTAATTTTCCTGAGTTCTTTGATTTTAATATTAAATTATAGAACTTCTGTTTAGAAGTTATTACATTTTGAATACTGTTATGCTTTGTGTAATCAGTTATGTCATATAGTATAGGCACCACTGATTATATTCTTAATATATTTATTTTTGAACTATTTAAATATAAATGCTCAAAAACAGCTAATTTCTATCTTTAGATCAATAAGATATATGAAAATATACCCAGTAGGTAACATATATCCAATTAGGTCTTGATCTCTTTTACATTTAATTAATTTATACTTCTTCTTAATAGTATCTAAACAATGTAAAACATACATTAATATGCACAGCATTATTTAAATTTTAAAAACATTTTATTGATATATACTTGATTTACAGTGTTGTGTTAATTTCACTGTATAGCAAAGTGACTCAGTTATATGTATATGTATTCTGTTTCATATTCTTTTCCATTATGGTCTATCACAGGATATTGAATATAGTTCCTGGTGCTATATACAGTAGGACCTTGTTTTTCTATCCTATATATACTAGCTTGCATCTGCTAATCCCAAATGCCCAATCCATCCCTACCAGCCTCCACCTTTGGCAACCACAGTCTTTTCTCTATATCTGTGAGTCGTTTTCTGTTTTGTAGATAAGTTCATTTGTGTCATATTTAAGATTCCACCTATAAGTGATATGATATGGTATATCTTCCTCTTTCTGACTTACTTTGCTTAATATGATAATCTCTAGGTCCATCCATGTTGCTGCAGATGGCATTATTTCATTCTTTTTTATGACTGAATAATATTCAATTGTGTGTATACACCACATCTTTTTTATTTATTCCTCTGTCAGTGGACATTTTTGTTGTTTCCATGTCTTGGCTACTGTAAATAGAACATGCACATCATTAAAATGTTATTTTTATACTACAGGTATGTGTTTAACCAGTTTAGAAGAAACTTAACAATTGATTGATGTTAATATAATATGAAACCAAGTGTATCATATAAGCATTTTATATCATTGTTTATTAAATTAATGCCAAGTGAGCTCTGAACAAACATATAATTCAAAGATGTGCCATTTTTTACAATGCAATATGAATAGGAAAACAGAAGTTCTTTCTGCATATCCTGAGAAATAACTTTTATTGAAATCATTTTTTTGCAAATACAATTTACTTTTCTTCTCCTAAATGACGCAACTCCAAATTATGTTATAGCATAACTCAGTAGAAAAAGTAACTAAATATATATTTTTAATTTAAAATAAAAATATACATTTCTAGATTAATATTATATGAAGAATGAATCCACTATTTTGAAGCAGTATGTGTACCAAATCTAGCTTAAGACAGGTTCAGTATTGAGATTCAGGCCTAGACCAGTGAACTGTCTGGGCAAACACACTGGAGCTAAAGGCACACTTCCCTTTATACAGAAAGTGTCAAGCTCCATATAATAATGTCTAAATTGTTACAGAGCTGAAAAAACTACAAATAAAATCTAGTAATCGGGGACGAGCATAGCCCATGTACGGACTCTCCTAAACCCATGTTTAAGTGCAGTAGGGAAACTACAATTTAATACTTAAACGTGCCCATGAGACTAAACTAATTGTGAAGGATTGTGACACATGGAAGCCAGTGCTGTTGAGTTTTCATCGATACTGTGAAAGACAGACAAAAGTGAATAATATCTATTTTGCCACAAAGAAAAGTCACACACATGTGTACACACATGCATGAGCGCACAGGCACACATGATATGATGAAGTTTTGCCTTAAATGATCCCTAGCCATCTGCTTCCAACAGCAGTGGTGATTTCAGTCTGCTGGGGTTAGTGAGATGCCAGGTCTGGGGGTGCTGGTCATGGCGGTCAATGTGGCTTGTTGCAGCAAGTGTCTCATCTGCCTCATGGGTCAAAAAAGACCCTAAAGGCAGATGTGCACCAGAGTAATTAGAGCAAACAGAAAAGAAGTAAAGCATATGGTAGTTGAAAATACTTCCTTATGTAAAACACTTATGGACTTCTGCAAATAATTCTAAGGTTTTAGGTCTCCTACAATAGACAATAAAGTGGAAAATATTAAAATTGTAGCTTTAACCATGCAAATATAAGCTGATGAGGCGAGTGCTGTGTGGTTGGAAAGGGTGCATCAATATGAATTACTTCAAATTAATGAGGTAATTGTAATTAGTTATGCAATTGGTTACATCATTACATATGTAATTGCATAATGACTATTATCCATTTGCTTAATTAGTGTCATATATTCTGTTTTTTGATATACACACAGGGACAAGAATTTATATAACAATTTAGCATTGGAAATGCGACCTTTGCAAGAGCTTGAAATGCCTTGAAATGTTGCACCCTTAGTTAAATTTAGAGAAACAATTCTTATCACACATGTGATAGAAAAGGAGGAAAGTTTTATACCTCTCCCTGAGATCTGAGTGGAAAAAATAAATCCTCTGGCAATATGTAACTAAGGAACTAATTCTAATATAGATTTACCATACCATAGAAACATAGAAACTATAATTTAAAATTATCCCTAGGTCCTCAGAGAACACAGTAGAATCTAAAAAAAAATAATAAAATAAAATAAAATTATCCCTAAGGAAGTAATCATTCTGACAGTGTAGAAGAGAGAGAAAAATTACTGTAAAGGAAAACACACTCAAACAAAGCTGTACGGGATTCCCAAGAAAAACAGAACCATAAATCAGATTCAATTTAACATTAAAGATATATACGAGGAAATATTTATATGAGTAAGGTTTGAAGGTTAAACATATTGTAAGTTTTAGATAATAGAACAGACTGATAGAGCCTCTGAAATAGGTAAGTATAAAGAAGTCTATAGTAGAAACAAGACATTATGAAAAATAAATAGAAAAATGGAAAAGTTACCAATTTACACCAACTAGAAACTTCCTGAAGGACAAAAAAGAAGCACACAAATGGAATTGCATGCCTCCTTGGTACAAGAGATTCAATAACTTAACAATGTTAATTTTCCCTGAGTTGATTTACAAATAATATATTCCCAGCAAAATGTTGAAATATTTTTTATAGACATTGATTCTCATGTTCATATGAAAAAATAAGCAAATAAAAGTAACACAGTTCTAGGTAAGAAGAACTATTGAGTAAGCATAAGCTGTACCTGATATTTAAAAAAATAGTATAAAGCCTCAATAAGTAAAACTCTTGGTTTATGAATAGGTAGATAGACTAGTTGAAAGAAAAAGAAAGTTCAGATAAGACCCAAACACCTCTGGCGATTTAGTGTTGTAGTGAAATCAGCATCTAAATACAATAAAATAAAAGTGGACCATTTAAGAGCTAATGTTGGAGAAAAATATATATGAAACGATTTTTGTCAATTATGAAGCGTTATACAATTGTTAAAGAGTTCTGGTTGTGGAAATGATCTTGTGAGTATAACTCTTATAGATTGATTAAAATAGAAATCATTTAAATATTTTTTTCCATTGTTGTTTTAATCATAAACCAGCAGGCAATAGGGCCAAATTAAAAAAAATTAAACTTTCTTAAAAAATTGGTAGTGAATTATAAAGGTTTATACTTCCAATTTGCTTAATGAGGAATTACATTATTTTATAATCTGTTTTTGACACTAATTTTCTAACAATGAAAACTACAACATTGATCCACAATGTACACTGAATACAGAATTTGCCAATCATCAATTGTTAAAAGCATGCAACTGCTCTAGATTTATGAGGTTAGTGTTTTAGTAAGCAAGTGTTCATTCATGTACACAGTTTAAATAATAATAATATTTCAAGTGACTAAACTTTATTAGCATGGTGTTGCTTTTAACTGAATTTTACTATGTTTGTTAATGAGTGATTTATAAAACTAGACTTTATAATAATATAATTTACATGCATAATTTAAGTATCTACTTTATCATTTTTCTTGTATCAATCATTCCTATCTTTCTTATACTACTGTATATCATCTCTCCGTTTTCACTTTTATTCTCTGAGTTCATTTTTCTTTCTATTTAACTTGTGAAAATCAAACTTTGTTCATTGAAAAAAATATTTTGAGTAATATAATAAAGAAAAATCTTTTTAAAAAAGTTTACTGTAGCATCAACTGACTTATAAATAGTTCCTGTTAAAATGTCAGGAGACAGAAGGAAAATCAATGATTTGAGTTCTTCCTTTTGCTAAAACATCAGGAAGAAAATAAGAACAATGACCCATGCAATAGCCTATTCAATAGCCATGATTGTAAAAACAAGTAAACACTTCAACATATTTGATTAATTCAAATTTCACAAAGGTTTAGATATTGGAAATTAAAGATTGAATGTTCTCAGAGAATAAATATAAATATTCTATCATCAAGTGAGTGAAGTGTTAATGTTGCCATCTCATAATTGACAAATACCTGCAGCTCTGAGTCTTCAGAACAAATGTCTTAAAAGCCACAAACCTTTAAGAAAAGATGTCTTCAAATGTGTGTTGTCACTGTTTGGAACCCTCTTTAGAAGAGATGCCATTCACTGAGGACAGCCCTTTAAAGCTTGGTTCCTGTTCCCCAATTTATTTAAATTTTAATAGATCTATAATGTTGTACTTGCAATACTCCTTCCCCACAAACCATGTTAGGATATCTATACATGAAGTAATATCAGGCATTTTAATGAAATAAAGGGGGGGGGGAGAATCCTACAGTATTATTAACATTGTGAGGATTATTTTAAATAGCCTTGAAATTTAAACATTATTCGAAGCCCATTTCAAAGTTGATTCCTTTGACCTTTCTTTTTGTATTAAAATGATATTAGAACTTGAGGGAAGGTAAATCAACCCTAAGACCTCTTTGCCTCTGGTTTACTGATGGAAATGGTATAAAGTTATACTTCAGGCTTGTGGTTTCAATTATTAACATAATTGTATGCAATCCAAATGTGCTTCTTATATTTTCTACCTCTTCCCATCCTTCAGAACCCAACACCAGCTCATTTCCACTGGTCACTTTACTCGAATGTGCCAGCACATGTGAGGCCCTGAATTAGCCTGAATTAACCATGTATATAATTTATCCTTACCAAGAGAGTCACCGAAACAAGGGCCTGTCCTTTGAAAATATGTTGATGACAAAAACCTAGGCTGTTGAGATTATGTCTTCATGGAAATATGGGAGGGAACTTTGGAGAAAAATAATCAGAATTGTAAATGCATTGTCAAATTGTAGAAAGGATTACTTCTTAATGAAGCCAAATTTGTTAGCATTAACCTTTCAAATCATCTTCAATAATGCGTAATACTGCTTCAATATCTTCAACTGCTAAAGCAGATCCTTTTATGTAGAATGTAACTTTAAAAGTGTTTTCTAACTTGCCCTGACTGGCTTGATTTTTTAATGTTTTTTGCAATTACATTTTCTCGTGTTTCAATTTCCATAGGCTCTGTGCTTTCTGGTTTGGTCTTCTAGATGTTTATTTATTAAGAATGTGAAACATACACATGTATATATATATATATATATATATATATATATATATATATATGTTGTGGAGCTGAACAACAGAATAGCAATCTTAGGCTGGGGAGGTCCTTTCAAGATAAGACATTTGCAACCTCCCGCAATGGAAAATTACCAGCAGTCACAGCAGTTGGCTTTGCAGGCAGATTGAGCAATGACACACACAGCCTTAACCACAATATAGGTGGAACATTAACCCGAGGGTGACCAGAAGGGACCATAAATGAAGCCCAGTTTCTCTCCCCCAGGCAGATCTCCTCTTGGTCTCACCTGCTGCTCACTTGCCGTGTATTAAATAAATCTCACTTTCTACCCTTACTTCACTTCTGACTTGGTAAATTTTTTTACCACACGTATTGCCGGCCCCATTGTTGTGCTCTGCCACATAAAGCAAGTGGCGCATAATGTTTTCTCTCTTTCCTGAACAAACGTTGACTGAGCATCTCCTATGCAATAGCTCCTTTTCTGTGTTATCATCTACTTTGAACACAGGAAATCAATTTTCTACTCTCATGGATCTTACAGTCTAGTGAAAGAAACAGACATCAAATGAATTTTAAAAAAGCATAATATAATGTCATGTAGAATGAGATTCTATGAGAAAAAAGTATAATAAATAGGGATTACAGATTTAGTCAATAAAGATACAGGACACCCAGTTAAATTTAAATTTCAGAAAAAGAAAGAGACCCCATTCCATATAAATCTATCATAAAATATTTTAAGCATACTTTTACTAAAAAAGTTTATTATTTATCTGCATTTCAAATTAAACTAGGCAACCCTAGTGCAGTAACAGAGCCAGAAGTTTCTATTTAAGAAGGATCTCAGAAGACTCTCTGAGGAGATGTGACATCTGAACAGAAACTTAAGTGAAAGGAGAGTCTATTTGCAAATATTTCTAGGAGAATAATCCAAGCAGAAGGAACAACATGCCTTATGTCTCCGAGATGGAAAGTCACTGCTGTATTTGAGAAGAAACAAGGAAGCCAGTGCAGCTGGAATGTAGGGAATTAGTGGGAGGGTGACATTAAATAAAGCCCAGTAACTCTTGAGTCCTTTTTCTATATTTTATAAAGAGCTACTGGAATGTTGAGAAACAGTGAATGGGTATTCTCACCCTACTATGTGGTATTATTCCTGCTGTTATATGAAGGCTAGATTGCAGAATTGCAAAGATAGGGATATGGGGATGAAGAATTTTATTGGCCTATAGTGCTAATGGAGGAGGTGAGATATTGTATCCAGAATTATTTTCTTTTAAGGTTTTTAATTTTTTTTTGATGTGGACCATTTTTAGTCTTTATTGAATTTGTTACAATATTGCTTCCATTTTATGTTTTGGTTTTTTGGCCGTGAGGCATGTGGGATCTCAGCTGCCCGACCAGGGATGGAATCCGCAGCCTCTGCATTGGAAGGTGAAGTCCCAACCACTAGACCACCAGGGACATTCCCAGAATATGTTTTGATGGTAGATATAATAGAATTGGATGATTTGGGGTACAACAGAAAAGTAAGAATCAAGGATGACCCCATGTATTTGCATAGGCAATGTAAAATGAAGGTGGTTCTATTTACTGAGATGGCAAAGATGAGTGAGGGACACATATTTTTTTTTACCTACTCCAGAGCCAATACAACCTGGTCCTGAAAAAGAGAGTGTTAACTGACATGTTTCTCTGTATACAAGTATTGAGAAATAATTATGGGAGAGTGGATTTTGAAATCCGGTATTTGAATGAAAAGCTCATTATCTCCAGGTCCTGTTTGGTCTTCCCTCATCTAGGAGTAATAAAGCAGTTGGCAGTAGTCACTGGGATTGATTTACATTTCTATCTCTCCTCTAAATTGTGTTTCAGGAGGTCATGATTCTCTGGCTGAGTATCCCCATTACTTAGAGTTCCTGGCACATTCCATTAATTTGAACAAGAGGAAACTGCAATTTCTATCTGTCAAAAAATATGAAAGAGTATCAGACATTTCCTGAGGTTAACCTAAAATGAAGTCAATCCAAGTTTACTCAATAAATAAATTGTTTTGTGACTAGAAGAGTTTGAAAGCAGCCAAATGTTCACAGCAATCTTGAAATTCACACAGAGAAATTGCCATGTAATTAAACCTCTGCTTTGTTTTGTTTTTTCTGAATTTGTTGTAAAATATAATTAAATTAATATATCTTATGAGACTGATTTATTTGGTAATGAGCACTGGGGTGTACTTATTTTAGATTATAAGTGAAAAGAACAAGAAAGTTAATTCCAGCCTTTGATGATGGCTCTCTACTAGAATCCTCCTTCTATAGAAGGTCATTATATGTCATTATATGTAGACCTAGACTAATATAAATGGAAGAAAATTTTCAGTAGAAACCTATCATGGTTTTATTCATGACATGAAGCCAATCAGCTCTTCCAAAAGTAAAAGACTCTATATGTGCTGGAAGGCTACATCATATATTTTGGACAAAGCAGATAAATCATGTGCTAGGATATAGAATTCAGATTTATACTAGCAGATTTTGCCTCTGTGACAAAATTTCAATTATTCTATTTGTCCTCATTGCTGGATCCTATAACTTAACTTCCTTGGATATTTACCTACAGTATGAGCTTTTTGAACTTTCCAACTTCTAACAACTGAAATACAAATTCTATTTTTCTTTCTCGCCTCTGTCATATGATGCCAGCCATGACAGAGCTATGCCCAAGAAGAGACACGCAGAATGTATGCCAGGTTTTCTAATATAAATCTAGGTTATATTGGGAAGCATCCCAGATGCAGAAGTTGTGACTTCGACATTCTAGATTTTTTTTTTTTTCATAGAGTTTTTCCTCAACTTAATATCTGTGCATATTTACTCATTCTGTTGCCCTGAGATCTTTGTATCTTAAGACCGCTGGATATGAGACAATGGAAATCTTTCTAGCAATTAAATCATTAGCACAACCAGGACATCAACATTGACATAAGCCTCCAGTATTATTCAGATTTCATCAATTTTACATGTACTCACTTGCATGTACTTATGAATGTTTAGTCTATGAATTTTTATCATTTGTATAAGTTTATTTAGTTATCACTATGGCTGAGATACAGAATAGTCCCCTTACCATGAGGAGGCTTCCCGTTGGCCCTTTATATCCACACCCACCCACTTCCACCTCCAGAACAACTCTGGCTGCCATTAATCTCTTCTCCATCTGCGTACTGTTGTCATTTCAGGAATGCTATCAGGAATGTTACATAAGTGAAAGCACACAGTATGGAATATTAGGGGGTAGTTGTTTTTGTTTTTGCTTTTTGCATAGTATGATTCCCTTAAGTTATATCCAAGTTGCTGCATGTATCATAGTTCATCCTTGTTATTGTTAAGAGGTATTCTATGGTATGAAAATAACCCATTTACTTAACAATTCACTCACTGAAGGACATCTGGGTTGTTTCTGATTTTTTACTTTTATGAATCAGGCTGTTATGAATATCGTGTACAGGATTTTGTGTGGACAAGTTTTCATTTCTCTGGGATAAATGACTAAGAGTGTAATTGCTATATAGTGTAGTAATTTTGTGTTTATTAGTATAAGAAACTACCAAAATCTTTATTATTTTATTTTTTCAGGTTTACTGAGATATAACTGACATAGCATTTAAGTTTAAGGTTACACTGTGATGATTTGATATACATATATTGCAAAGTGATCATTACAGTAGGGTAAGTAAACACCTCTATCACTTCAAATAATTACCTTTTATTTTTTTGGTGAGAACATTTAGGATTTACTCTCCTAGCAACTTTCAAGTACATAATACAGTATAGTAAACTATAGTCACCATGTTGTACATTAGAGCCCTGGAATTTACTCATCTTCTAAGCAGAAGTTTGTATTTTTGCACCAGTGTCTCCCCAGTATCCTCTCCTGCCCAGCCCCAGGTAAGGACCATTTTAGTCTCTGTTTCTACGAATCCAGCTTCTTTAGGTTTCATTTATAAGTGATATCATGCAGTATTTGTCTTTCTCTATTTCACTTGATATATTCCACTCAGGTTTTATCCATGTTGTTAAAAATGGCAGGATTTCCCTCTTTCTCATGGCTGATTGTTATTCTATTGTGTACATATATCTACATATCTATATAGATATATAGATTTAAAATTTTTATTTATTTTATTTTATAATTTAAAATTTTATTTAATTCATTTTTATTAATAAATAAAATTTTATTTATTCATTTTTATATCTATATAGATATGTAGATATATATATACGTACACACAATAGACACGTGTTGTCTTCATATTTTGACTATTATGAGTAATATTGTAATGATGACAGGGGTGCAGTTTTTTCTTCAAGATCTTATTATCTTATTGATGTCTTATCCTGCCATCTTCACCAAACTCCTTTTTGGAGTGGCTGTACCATTTTACACTCCCACAAACAATACATGAGTGATCCAATTTCTCTGCATCTTTGCTTGTATTTAATTTTATCTATTTAAAATGTTTAATCCTTTGTTTTTTTTTTTTTTTTTTTTTTTTGCAGTACATGGGCCTCTCACTGTTGTGGCCTCTCCCATTGTGGAGCACAGACTCCGGATGCGCAGGTTCAACGGCCATGTCTCACGGGCCCAGCCACTCCGCGGCATGTGGGATCTTCCCAGGCCAGGGCAAAAACCTGTGTCCCCTGCATCGGCAGGTGGACTCTGAACCACTGTGCCACCAGGGAAGCCCAATCCATTTTTATAGATGCATACTGGTACCTTATTGTGGCTTTTATTTGTATTCCTGTGAGTAGTGATGTTGAACATCTCTTCATGTGCTTATTGATCATTTGTAAATCCTCTTTCATGAATTGTCTGTTTATGACTTTTGCCCATTTTATAAATGAATCGTTTGTTGTTTGAGAATTCTTTACATAGATACTAGTCCTTTCTCATCTGTGTGGTATGAGAACATTTACCTGAGTCTGCAGCTTGCCTTTTCATCTTTTTATCAGGGTTTATAGAGCAAAATTTTTAATTTTGATGAAGTCCTATTTATCATTTTTTTTTTTATTGATTGTGCTTTTGTTGTCAAGTTTAAGAATTATTTGCATTAGCCCTAGCCCCTGAATACTTTCTCTTATGTATTTTTTTTTTTTCTAAAAATTGTATAGTTTTACCTTTCACAGTTAAATCTATGGTTCATTTTTAATCAATGTTTGTAAGAGTTGTGAGATTTACATAGAGGTTCAGCATTTTACCTATGAATATTCAATTCCTCCAGCATCAGTTGTTGAAAAGGCTATCTTTTCTCTATTTAATTGTTTTTACACTTTAGAAAAAAAGACAGCTGGGCATATTTTTGTGGTTCTATATCTGTTTCTTTTATTTTTTTTCCATAGATCTGAGTACGTATTCCTTTGTCGTTACCACACTGCCTTAATTTTAAGACTTTATATTTAGTAGGGTAATTCACTCCACTTTTTTCTTCTTTTCCCAAGTGGTCTTAGCTATTTTAGTTCTTTGTGCTTTTCTGTATACTTTAAAATATTTTATTTATTAATTCATTTTTATTAATTTTTATTGGAGTAAAGTTGCTTTACAATATTGTGTTAGTTTCTGCTACACAGCAAAGTGAATTAGTTGTACATATACATATATTCCCTCTTTTTTGGACTTCTTTCCCATTTAGGTCACCACAGATCCCTGAGTAGAGTTCCCTGTGCTGTACAGTAGGTTCTCACTAGTTATCTATTTTATACATAGTAGTGTGTATGTGTCAATCCCATTCTCCCAATTCATCCCACAACTCCCACTCACCCCCACCACCTTGCTAAACATGTTTGTTTTAAAACAAGCATATCTAATTCTATAAAAAATCTTGATAGAATTTTTATAGGAATTGCATTAAATTTGTAGATCAATTTGGGAAGAATTGACATCCTTAACATACCTTTTAATCCGTGAAAATAATGTTACTTTATCTATCTAGGTCTTCCTTGATCTCTTTCATAACATTTTATAATTTTCAGGATACAGATCCTGTACTTATTTTGTTAAAATTATGTCAAAGTATTTTATGTTCTTTGGAGAAGATGTAGATAAAAATGTGTTTTTAATTTTAGTTTCCATGTGTTTGTTCTTAGTATATATAATTTTGATTGATTTTTGTGTTGGTCCTGTATACGATGACTTTGATGAATTTACCAGTTTTAAAAGATTTTTGATTTCCTTTTTTTTTAATGATCAGTATGTCTTTTATTTATTTATTTTCTCTTGGCTTACTTTACTGTTTAAAAATTCCAGAACTATTTGAATAAGAGTAGTGAGAGAGATTTTCTTGCCTTATTCCTGATCTTAGGAGGAAAGCATTTAGTTTTTCACTAATAATCTTAATTCTAGGCTTTTATTAGCTGCTCTTTATCAAACTAAGTTAGTTTCTCTCTATTCCTAAATTACTGCAAGATTTTTGTTTTTTTTTTTTTGGCTGTGTTGGGTCTTCGTTGCTGCATGTGGGTTTTCTCTAGTTGCAGTGAGCATGGGCTACTCTTCACTCTGGTGCACGGGCTTCTCATTTTGGTGGCTTCTCTAGTTTCAGAGCACGGGCTCCAGGAGCATGGGGTTTCAGTAGTTGTAGCATGTGGGCTCAGTAGTTGCAGCACACAGGCCCTAGAGCATGCAGGCTTCAGTAGTTGTGGCTTGTGGTCTCTGGAGTGCAGGCTCAGTAATTGTGGTGCACAGGTTTAGTTGCTCTGCAGCATGTGGGATCTTCCTGGACCAGGGATCGAACCCATGTCTCCTGAATTGGCAAGTGGATTCTTAACCACTGTGCCACCAGGGAAGTCCTGCAAGTTTTTATCATAAATGGCTGTTGGGCTTTGTCAAATGCTTTTTCAGTATCAACTGTTATGGTCAGATTTTTCTCCTTCACCTGTTAATGTAGCAGATTTCACTGATTGATTTTCAAAAGTTGAGATATGGAATAAATCCCATTGTGTGTAGTATATAATTATTTTCATATATTACCAGATTATATTTGTTAATTTTTAAAAAATTATGCCATTTGGTATCCAAATTTTGCTCTGGCTCAAAACCTTTAGAAAATATATGGTAGTATTCTGTTTTGAATATTTTTCATTCAATAAAAATCGGTATTCTGGGTTTTAAAATTTAGTGTGCTTTTTTTAGCTTTCATGTACATTTTAGACTAAATATTTGGTTTGCATTGTTATGGTGTTATTATTTCTGGAAATATGACACTACATCTTCCTCTATGTCTGAAGTAAATAATTAAAGAACCACCCCCTACTGGATCTAAGTTCTCTCTCTCTCACTCTCTCTCTCTTTCTTCCTCTCTTGCCTTTTTAGTTGTCATTTCTTTCACTCAAATTATTTTTGATAAGGCCCACTGCATGCATAAGATCATCCTATGAGTAATTAAGAACTAAAAATAAACAAAACCATGGCAATTTAAAGCATATCAAGAGACACATCTGCTTGTCTTTAAAAAATATTTTTCTCATTTGAAAATGTTTGCATCCATTTTCAGATTTCTAACTTTCAGCAGGATGGCCCAGACAGAGTCAATGAATATATGAGTAAATATATGAAAAGAGACAGAAAGATGTAGAGGTATTAATAGGCCAGAAATAAAGCATCCCTTTCTCTCAGCACCATGTGGGCTACAGTCTATCTTCTCTCACTTAGGAATCAAACAGAAGGTACAGAGATTTTCTCCTAAAATGCCTTCACTTGCCCTGAGAAATTCTGGAGTCAATTCTTCATGCTAAGTATGTGCTGAGTGTGAACTTTAAAAACAAAACTACTTTTCAACCCTCCAAGTGTATTAAAAATGTCTGAATAATTTCTTAAAGTTCACCCTTAGATAACTCAAAATGCCTTAATGGAATTTTACTAACCTTTCCAAATATTGTACCTTGAAGCTGAGTGTAAGACTGAGAAATTTTGGCTTAATGGGTAATATTTCAAGAAAAGTGTAAATGATTGAAAATAAGGGCTATAAAATGTGTGTTTTATTTTTCAAATGTAGCTACAGGTTTCTTTCCAGCAATATAATTGTTGTTTGACTGAATCTAAAATTGTATCATTAAACATTTTTATTCTTAAATAAACACTTTATGCATTGTTCATATTGTTAAGCTTTTATAAATGGTTGATTAAATGATATCCCCCAATAGAAGATTGACAGTGATTCAACATAGCGACTTCCATAGTAATTATATATGAGTTACCTATAATAGGATACTGGTTAAGAATAATGCTATGCAGTTATGACACGTGAACAAACATAAATCTGATGAAATTATTTCATATTATTTTGCTAATAACTAAAATAGAGTACAGTCATGTTATAAAATTGAAATTAAAAACAAAAACATCATGATAAAAATTTTAGAAATATTATACTCACATTTACTTGGAAATATACACTATGTAATTAAATTGCATTCAATTCAACTCATAATTTTTGCTCATCCACTATTAACTACAGATACAAAACTGGAAGATATTCATATCAGCATAGATATTTCCTTTTGCTCATTAAAGTTGTCAAAACATTTCTCCAAGTTTGTACTTTATATTTTAAGGTTTTGTTTTTCTTCCAATGCACTAAAAAAGAAATAGATAGAACATTAAAGAAAAATATAAAAATATGAAATAATTAATAAAGCATACTGTGGGCTACACCAGAAATTGAGGACACAAGAAATATGATAAATAATAACAACAATTATGGAATTAAGACATTTTTGTTTATACAGAAATAATGGAGGGTTTTAAATTTATGGTCATATCTTCAAAACCCTGTTTAAAGAAAGAAAATTAAGTAAATGCTAGGTCTACCCGATTTAAAATGTCTTACGTTGATTACATATTGCAATTCCATTAATAATTCAAGCTACTCAAATATTTCATTTAATGAAATCTACAAATTTGGTAAAACATTTATACATATCTGTGTAATTTCCTCAAGTTCATTCTCATATTGTGTTCAACTTTTCCATTTTCATTCACAAAACATGTGAAGAAAATATTTATTTTTATCTAATCTCTGTTTCCACTGTTTCTTTCCTAATCCCACCTACCTCTCAAGCTTCAAGACTGGCCCCCCTGCTTTTAAACTCTTTATTTATGGGCCATCTTGTAAGCATCATTTTGATGGCATCCTCTTAATTAAGGGTCATCATTTACTGAATGATGTATCTATAATTTATACCTTACTTACCTCCATGATGTAGTGGAGCCAGCCTTAACTGGCTCACAAGAGCCAATTTGACCACCTTTTTCCCCTTTCCACAGCTAGTAACATAATATTGGGAACTTAAAATTGCCATGTTGCAGAAATTTACACCAAATAATCAGCAAATGGTGGAAATCCAGGCTTTTTGCTTTTACTTTTTCCCCCCATGGTGAGCTAGTTGCTAAAAAATTACCAGTTTTGGGGCATCCCTGATGGCGCAGTGGTTGGGAGTCCAACTGCCGATGCAGGGGACAAGAGTTCGTACCCTGGTCCGGGAGGATCCCACGTGCCGTGGAGCGGTTGTGTCGGTTAACCATGGCCGCTGAGCCTGTGCATCCGGAGCCTGTGCGTCTGGAGCCTGTGCTCCACAATGGGAGAGGCCACAACGGTGAGAGGCCCGCGTACAGAAAAAAAAAAAAAAAAAAAAAAAAATTACTGTCTTGTCATTGCTTATAGCTCTTCATCAACTGACCCTACTAATAGTGAAGGCAATTTAGGATCTCAGTGTATATTGTAATTTCTTTATTCTTTATGATTTGTGAAACCATCTCTTTTATGACCCTGCAGTGTATATTTGCTTTTGTTACACGGTTTTGCTAGCTTCAGTCCCATGACTATAGCCACTTCTATCCCTGTATTCATATTATACTTCCCCAGTCTAAAAAGTTCAATATTTAAATATACATATATATTTATATACTATGTCTTTATTATCCACATGTATTCCCAAAATATGTGATAAAGTATTTGAATATAAAATATATATATTTTTTTCTTATTACTCTTAAACATATTAAGTATTTTGGTGTATATGTGAAAATTTATGACAAACTAGAATATTTTAAGCAAATTATAATAAACTTTAGCATTTTAGTCAAGTTTGAATAGAATAAGAATATAGAGTATAGAATAAGTAAAATAATAGAGAAAGAGCTTATAAATCTGTGTGCATGTACACATACACACAACATAGTGTGCATGACAATATACTAGAAAGGGGTGAAATTTTGTGATTAAAAGAATTGAGTTTAAATCACTGTCACAAACTAACATAAATGTTGAAGAAACCCAGCTCTAGTTTCTCCTTTGTGAAAGAGAAATATTACACATCTAATAGGATGGTTGTGAAGAATAAATAGGAGAATATATCTAAAGCTCCTATGTGTCAATATATTACCTGGCACATGATGGTTTCAAAATCCTTGTCCTTTTTCCATTCCTCTAACAATGAATGATACAGTATATCAATCTTCCAACTAACATAAAAGATGCAATTACAAAAATATCAGCCTCTTGAGAATATATTTTTTTTAATTTATACATTTATTTTTCAATCTATGGCACTGTGTTTCTTTCACCATCCAGTTTTTGGTTATGTTAATAAAAATCCTGCCTGTTTTCAATCTCCACTATCCCCAACTTGGGAAGGCAGGAAAGATATTACTTCCAATAAACCAACTCAAAAGAGGAAATAAGTGGAAACAGCCTGTCATTATTGTGAAGATAGGATCCTAGAAGTGATAATTAACAAATATCATGGTCCAGATATACATGTATATTTCTAAAGACGTGTGTTAACAAGAAATCTTGCATAGAATGCATTGAATTCAACCTAATGTTGTGATCAGTTCTTCTAAACTACTACTGTATTATAGGTTTACACTAACTTTGCCATCAGTTCTTAACGATTCAGAGCATTTTCACATATAAAAATCCCAGTTGTTTTTTTTTTTTTTTTTTTTTTTTTTTTACAATCTCTCTGTAAAACATATGATCATTCTTCTTGTAAGAAAATAGAAATGGCCCTCATCTGAGCTTCAGGGAAGGAACTAGACAAGAACTAAAATTTGTCCTCTCTCTTTGCTTTGATATTTATTTTAAGAGTTCAGGTTCCAAGTGTGTAGTTGATCTCTATTTCTTTCCACAGAGCCAATTTTGATCTGTATAAAAAGCCTATTCAAATTCTACATAAACATACTGACATCAGTTGCTAATGGATATTTTCTGTATACCCTTGGCACAATGACAATTTAATTTCCACAGAGGCAAGCAAATATCTGTTTGTCTTCCTGGTTTCTAATCAGCTGGTTCCCTGGGGTTGGAACATATTAGAGAAACAACATTTTATCTTGCATACCAGATGCTGTCTCCTACAGAAAGATGACAGCATCTTTTCTTAAGCTCAAAAGACAGGTCAAGGTCCCAATATACTATCCAGGCTCTCTCTTACCTTTAGTAAATGTTTTCCTTTTAACTGCAGAATTTTAAGGGATTAATCAATCTCTAGGTGATTACATTGGAATGCTAACACCTGATGTAGATGATCGGTCACAGCTAAGTGAGGAAAAGAGGAAACTGCATATAGAATATTTCTACTGGGGACATAAATATTTATCTGACCTGCATCCTCTGTCCCCAAGGTGACATTTGTCTCTTCTTTCCTTATGTTGATTTTGATAACATAAAACAATGGTTTTAACTGGTACAATTGAATGACAAAGAATCTTTGGAGGGGATTAGTTTAAATGGGATAATGGAATGTCTCAGAGTAAGATTTTAAGCCTGACTATCTCCAGAGTCCCCTGAGGTAAAGCCATATTTGCCTGAAAGTTCAAATGTCAGGCTGCCTCTAACTCAGATGAAAAGGTTTCTATTGCAGAAGTTCTGGCAGCAGAGATAATTTCTTCAAGATGTCTTTATCCTGGAAAACTCTTTTGGAAGTTAGGAATCCCCTTTTGTGGCTAAGACTTTCTTATATATATATTTATTGTATTCTCTTTTATTTATTTAGATCACAGAAAAGAAAGAAATTAGAATTAACTCAGTGAGATTTCCCACTGAATTCTCAAATCACGTTGATTTCCAAAAAGAACACAAATATTTGAGGCCACGTAAGGTTTACTTAACTAAAGAGATAAACTGAGGCCAGCTCAACACTGGCAAAAAGATGAATTTATTCAGGAATAGCAGAGGGATTGCAATTTGGGACATGCAAACTGTAGCAAGCTACAGGCACGTCCCTTGAGGGTTTGGTGCTAGGCTATATATATAGGCAGGGGATGTAGAAGGGAGAGTTCAGTTAGAGTCTGTTAACATCAAAACAAATGGAGACCTGCTGTGAAAATTCCCTGAGCAGACAAAACCAGGCAGTCATGCAAAGCTTAATTCAGCTCCTTTTGTGAGACCAACCTGAGCTGGGGCATTGATTTCTTGTTCATGGCTCTGTAAACCATAAGCACAATTTCCCAAGGTTGATATTGGGCAACCCCTGACCAACTCCCTATCATTTAAGAAAATTTCAGTATTATCAGTTTTCTGTAAATCAGGCATTTGCAGGAAATCAGTCTCTCTGTCAAGTTTCATTTTTCTGAGTGTGAGATTTTCCATTCTATCTCCTCCAGTTCCATTTTTGATTGAACTTCTTTCACAATAATGTTTCAAAATATGGTGGGAAATGTGTTTTTCCTGAAATATTTTGTACAAAAGAAAATTATTTTCCAAACAGAAAACTTTAAACCAAAACTTTGAATACCTGTTTATTTCTTTCAAGATGTAAATTTAGAAAATGTAGTGGGTTACAAATGCTGTTTCTATAAATAAAACTAAGAGAGTTTAATGTACATACACATATTGGAATATTTACAAATGCAAATATGAGTTCATTTGATATTGACTTATTAAGTCTTTAGAGATTCATAGTATAATTTTCATTTTATAAGTTGGTGCTTGAGGTAACAGATGAAACTTTTATAAAAATGGGATTAATATACTACCTTTGTGGTAATATATATATATATAACTGGACAACTTTCCCCTCTATATAGAAGCACAGAATATAGAAAATGTACTACAGACGTGTCTCAAGATGTCCTTTTATTCATGTTGTCATGTTTATTGAACTCTGACAATATGCCAGTCACCATAATGCACTGAGTGCTGAGGTTATGCAGTTGGGAACATACAATGTCTCTGCCCTCTTATAGCTTGCATTCTGTTGAGGGAAAGATAGGTCATTAAACAATAAAGTAAATATATATCATATGCTATAGTGGTAAATGCTATGGAGTAAAACAAGGTAGGTTAACAGAACATAAAGTGCTAGGTCAGAGTATAAATTATATAGGGTGATCAGAGAAGGTAGCACTGATAAGACAGCATTTAGTGAACTTGAAATAAGGGGGGGGGGGGTGTCTTGTGGCTATCTGGAGAGAATACACACCAGACAAAGGAACTCTAAGTAAGCCAACAACACACAGGACAATTTTGTATATGTTTAAGAAATATCAAGAAATCCAGCTGTTACTTCAAGGAGGAGGATATGGAAGAACGTGGTTGCAGGTGAGATCAGTGAAATAGACAGCAGAGTCATCCTCCCTTATCCAAGGGAAGATGTTCTGAGGCTCTCAATGGGTATCTGAAACCATGGATACTACAAAACCTGTATATATACATGCTATAATTTTTCTTATATATACATACCTATGAAAAAGTTTAACATATTAGGCACAGTAAGAGAATGTCTGAATTGCCAGCTTCTCCACTTTTGTACTTCGGGGCCATTATTAAGTAAAATAAGGGTCACTTGAACACAAGCACTGGGACACCATGACAGTCGATCTGATAAGGGAGAAGGCTGCTAAGTGACTAACAGGCAGGTAGCATATACAGAGTGAATGTGCCGGACAAAAGGATGATTTACATCCTTGGATGGACAGAGCAGGGTGGTGGGAGATTTCAAAATGCTACTCAGAACAGCATGCAATTTAAAACTTATTGTTTATTTCTGGAATTTTCCATTTAATATTCTCAGACTGATCACGGGTAACTCAAACTGGAAACAAAAACCAAGAATGAGGGGGGACTACTGCATTGTGCCTTATGCTCCATTGTAAGGCTGTGGGTCAGTGGAATGACACTAAGGGACACTGGGTGTCAGTAAGTGTGGAATTTATTTCAGGTTCAAATCGGCAACAGAAAGAAGATTGTAGGTAAAGATCCAGGCTCGCCTTGGGGGAACGATATTAAATACTCATAATCCTTGATGTGAGAACTGTCCCTTATTTGGTGGAATATGAAATGGTCCACACTAACACATAGGCCAGCCAGGTGGCAGAAGCAATGGCAGTGGTGGCAGCATAAGTGATAAGCATCGCTGAGGACCTGGGGGAAGTAGATCAAAGACAAGGCCCTGCCAGGTAGGGCAGAATAAACAATCCCAGTGACTCTAGACTCTAGAGACAGAGCATATCTTTACTTCATATGCTGTCTCTTTACAAACAGTGGTATAGAAAGAAACAGGGACTCATTAATTTTATCACCATGGCAAGTGGTGATAAAATGATACTTTTCTAGTAATTGGGGCTTGGACTAAGACATCATTTAACTTCTAGTGGTAAGTTTTCATAGATAGCTCACCTTAATATGAGAACTAATGCCACCTCTGGGCTGGGGACATAAGCAAGATATTCATGCCAGAAATAAAGCTATAGGATCCCAAGTCCTAACGCATGGGGAGAGAAGAGTAATATAGATCCCAACTGCAATGTAAAAGGCACAGGGCCCTCTGACTGCCAACTGGGTACTCATTACCTGGTCTATTTGCAGAGAATTGTTTTCTCAGTTACTTCCCATTATCTCTCATTACCTTAGAACTGTGTCTGTCTGGTGCCCTTCTATTTAGTTATGATTTTGATTGCTATTCTGTTTGAGTACAATTCCTGCTGCTAGACCCTTCTGGCATGGACTGCCTAGTCCTTCCATGAATGTGACAGGTTTTTTTTGTTTGTTTGTTTGTTTTTTGCGGTACGCGAGCCTCTCACTGCTATGGCCTCTCCCGCTGCAGAGCACAGGCTCCGGATGCGCAGGCTCAGCGGGCCCAGCCGCTCCGCAGCATGTGGGATCTTCCTGGACAGGGGGACGAACCCACGTTCCCTGCATTGGCAGGCGGACTCTCAACGACTGCGTCACCAGGGAAGCACAATGTGAGAGTTTTCATCCAGGAAAATGCATCAATTTTAGCAGCGGTAATTTGGTAGTTTTCAAATATGAATCAAGAATATTTATGTTTTCAAGCTCTCTTCTACAGTTAGGTTCAATTAATCAAAAGCATGGACCTAAGAAACTTACCAATGTGTGTTTTTTCATAGAGAATTTTGTGGCTGATATTATGATGAATGCCTTATATAAGTTATTCATTCAAAATCGTGCATAGCTCCTGATCTAACATTTTAATCATGTCATCAAATCCTAATAACTGCCTTGTTGGTAAATAAAGTTCAAAATTATAACTAAATTGTTTTTAAAGAAAATGACACATATGATCTTTGACTTCAATATGATATTCTTGTAAAATTTACATGCCTCTTTTTCCCATTTCTTTCCTATTATTTACTAAAGTCAGTACAGACACGTGACAAAAATAATCCTTAGTGGCTGGGAGCAGAGGCCCGGGCTTCAGTCAGAGCGCAGGGAGAGGACTGGAGCTGGCTGCGTGAACACAGCCTGAAGGGCGTTAGTGCACCACGGCTAGCTGGGAGGGAGTCTGGGGAAAAGTCTGGACCTGCCAAAGAAGCAAGAGACTTTTTCTTCCCTCTTTGTTTCCTGGGGCGCAAGGAGAGGGGATTCAGAGCACCACTTAAAGGAGCTCCAGAGACTGGTGCGAGCCGTGGCTAAAAGCGCGGACCCCAGAGATGGGTATGGGATGCTAAGGCTGCTGCTGCCGCCACCAAGAAGACTGTGTGCAAGCACAGGTCACTATCCACACAGCCCTTCCCAGGAGGCTGTGCAGCTCACCACTGCCAGGGTCCCGGGATCCAGGGACAACTTCCCTGGGAGAACGCATGGCGCACCTCAGGCTGGTGCAATGTCACGCTGGCCTCTGCCACCGCAGGTTCGCCCCGCACTCCGTGCCCCTCCATCCCCTCAGCCTGAGTGAACCAGAGCCCCCGAATTAGCGGCTCCTTTAACACCGTCCTGTGTGAGCAAAAAACAGATGCCCTCCGGTGACCTATATGCAGGGGCGGGGCCAAATCCAAAGCTGAGCCCCTGTGAGCTGTGAGAACAAAGAAGAGAAAGGGAAATCTCTCCCAGCAGCCTCAGAAGCAGCGGATTAAAGCTCCACAATCAACTTGATGTACCCTGCATCTGTGGAATACATGAATAGGCAGCAAATCATCCCAAATTGAGGAGATAGACTTTGAGAGCAAGATTTATTATTTTTTCCCCTTTTCCTCTTTTTGTGAGTGTGTATGTGTATGCTTCTGTGTGAGATTTTGCTCACACAGAAGCTTTGCTTCCACCGTTTATCCTAGGGTTCTATCTGTCTGTTTCTTTTGTTTTTTTGTTTTTAAATATTTATCTTAATAATATTTTTTTTATTTTAATAAATATGATATTTTATCTTACTTTATTTTACTTTATATATTTTCATTCCTTCTTTTTTTTTCCTTCCTTCCCTCCTTCTTTCCTTCCTACCACCTGCCCTCCTTCCTCCCTCTTTCCCTCCTTTCTTTCTTTCTTTCCTTCCTTCTTTCTTTTTTTCTTTCTTTAGTCCTTTCTTTCTTTCTTTCTACTTCTACTAATTCTTCCTTTCTACTTTTTCTCCCTTTTATTCTGAGCCCTGTGGATGAAAGGTTCTGGGTGCTCCAGGCAGGAGTAAGTGCTGTGCCTCTGACGTGGGAGAGCCAACTTCAGGACACTGATCCACTAGAGACCTCCCAGCTTCACATAAGATCAAATGGAAAAAATCTTCCAGAGATCTCCATCTCAACACCAGCACCCAGCTTCACTCAACAACCAACAAGCTACAATGCTGGACACTCTATGCCAAACAACTAGCAAGAAAGGAGCATAACCCCACCCAATAGCAGAGAGGCTGCCTAATATCATAATAATTCTACAGACACACCAAAACACACCATCAGACATGGACCTGCCCACCAGAAAGGCAAGATCCAGGCTAATCCACAAGAACACAGGCACTAGTCCCCTCCACCAGGAAGCCTACACACTGAGCCAACCTTAGCCACTGGGGACAGACACCAAAAACAATGGGAACTACGAACCTGCAGCCTGCAAAAAGGAGACCCTAAACACAGTAAGATAAGCACAATGAGAAGACAGAAAAACACACAGAAGATGAAGGAGCAAAATAAAAACCCATCAGACCTAACAAATGAAGAGGAAATAGGCAGTCTACATGAAAAAGAATTCAGAATAATGTAGTAAGAATGATCCAAAATCTTGGAAATAGACAAAATGCAATAAACATTTAACAAGGACGTAGAAGAACTAAAGATGAAACAAACAATGAAGAACAACACAATAAATGAAATTAAAAATACTCTAGATGGGATCAATAGCAGAATAACTGAGGCAGAAGAACGGATAAATGACCTGGAAGATAAAATAGTGGCAATTACTATGGCAGAGCAGAATAAAGAAAAAAGAATGAAAAGAACTAAGGACAGTCTCAGAGACCTCCAGGACAACATTAAATGCACCAACATTTGATTTATTGGGGTTCCAGAAGAATAAGAGAAAAAGAAAGGGACTGAGAAAATATTTGAAAAGATTATAGTTGAAAACTTCCCTAATATGGGAAAGGAAATAGTTAACCAGGTCCAGGAAGCACAGAGAGTCCCTTACAGGATAAATCCAAGGAGAAATACAACAAGACACATATTCATCAAACTGTCAAAAATTAAATACAAAGACAACATATTAAAAGCAGCAAGGGAAAAACAACAAATAACACACAAGAAAATACCCATAAAGTTAACAACTGATCTTTCAGCAGAAACTGCAAGCTCGAAGGGACTGGTAGAACATATTTAAAGTGATGAATGAGAAAAACCTGCAACCAAGATTACACTACCCAGCAAGGATCTCATTCAGATCTGATGGAGAAATTAAAACCTTTACAAACAAACAAAAGCTGAGAGAGTTCAGCACCACCAAACCAGCTTTACAACAAATGCTAAAGAAACTTCTCTAGACAAGTAACACAAGAGAAGGAAAAGACCTACAATAATGAACCCAAAACAATTAAGAACATGGGAATAGGAAAATACATATTGATAATTACCTTAAATGTAAATGGACTAAATGCTCCCACCAAAAGACACAGATTGGCTGAATGGATACAAAAACAAGATCCAGCAGCTTCCCTGGAGGCGCAGTGGTTGAGAGTCTTCCTGCCAATGCAGGGGATATGGGTTCGTGCCCTGGTCTGGGAAGATCCTACATGCTGCGGATAAGCTGGGCCCATGAGCCATGGCCACTGAACCTGTGCAGAGCCTGTGCTTCGCAACGTGAGAGGCCACAACAATGAGAGCCCTGTGTACTGCAAAAACAAGAAAAAAAACAAGACCCATATATATGCTGTCTACAAGAGACCCACTTCAGACCTAGAGACACACACAGACTGAATATAAGGGGTTGGAAAAAGATATTCCATACAAATGGAAACCAAAAGAAAGCTGGAGTAGCAATTCTCATATCAGAAAAAAATAGACTTTAAAATAAAGACTATTAGAAGAGACAAAGAAGGACACTACATAATGATCAAGGGATCAATCCAAGAAGAAGATATAACAATTGTAAATATTTATGCACCTCACATAGGAGCACCTCAATACATAAGGCAAATATTAACAGCCATAAAAGGGGAAATCGACAGAAACACATTCATAGTAAGGGACCTTAATACCCCACTTTCACCAATGGACAGATCATCCAAAATGAAAATAAATAAGGAAACACAAGCTTTAAATGATACATTAAACATGATGGACTTAACTGATATTTATAGGACGTTCCATCCAAAAACAACAGAATACACATTTTTCTCAAGAGCTCATGGAACATTCTCCAGGATAGATCATATCTTGAGCCACAAAACAAGCCTTGGCAAATTTAAGAAAATTGAAATTGTATCAAGTATCGTTTCCGACCACAACACTATGAGACTAGATATCAATTACAGGAAAATATCTGTAAAAAATGGAAACACATAAAGGCTAAACAATACAGTACTTAATAATAAAGTGGTCACTGAAGAAATCAAAGAAGAAATAAAAAAAAAATACCTAGGAACAAAGGACAATGATGACACAGTGACCCAAAACCTATGGAATGCAGCAAAAGCAGTTCTAAGTGGGAAGTTTAGAGCAATGCAATCCTACCTTAAGAAACAGGAAACATTTTGAATAAACAACCTAACCTAGCACCTAAAGCAATTAGATAAAGAAGAACAAAAAAATCCCAAAGTTAGCAGAAGGAAAGAAATCATAAAAATCAGATCAGAAATAAATGAAAAATAAATGAAGGAAACGAGAGCAAAGATCAATAAAACGAAAAGCTAGTTCTTTGAGAAGATAAACAAAATTGATAAACCATTAGCCAAACTAATCAAGAAAAAAAGGGAGAAGACTCAAATCAATAGAATTAGAAATGAAAAAGAAGTAACAGATAGATGCCACTGCAGAAAAACAAAAGATCATGAGAGATTACTACAAGCAACTCTATGCCAATAAAGTGGACAACCTGGAAGAAAGGGACAAATTCTTAGAAATTCAAAACCTGCCAAGACTAACTCAGGAAGAAATAGAAAATATAAACAGACCAATCACAAGCACTGAAATTGAAACTGTAATTAAAAATCTTCCAACAAACAAAAGCCCAAGACCAGATGGCTTCACAGGTGAATTCTCTCAAACATTTAGAGAAGAGCTAACACTTATCCTTCTCAAACTCTTCCAAAATTTATCAGAGGGAGGAACACTCCCAAACTCATTCTATGAGGCCATCATCACCTTGGTACCAAAAACCAGACAAGGATGTCACAAAGAAAGAAAACTACAGGCCAATAACACTGATGAACATAGATGCAAAAATCCTCAACAAAATACTAGCAAACAGAATCCAGCAGCACATTAAAAGGATCATGCACCATGATCAAGTGGGGTTTATTCCAGGAATGCAAGGATTCTTCAATATACGCAAATTTATCAATGTGATAAACCATATTAACAAATTGAAGGGAACAAACCATATGATCATCTCAATAGATACAGAGAAAGCTTTCGACAAAATTCAACACTGATTTATGCTAAAAACTGTGCAGAAAGTAGGCATAGAGGGAACATTCCTCAACATAATAAAGGCCATATATGACAAACCCACAGACAACAACATCTTCAATGGTGAAAAACGGAAAGTATTTCCACTAAGATCGGGAACAAGATAAGGTTGCCCACTCTCACCACTCTTATTCAACATAGTTTTGGAAGTTTTAGCCACAGCAATCAGAGAAGAAAGGGAAATAAAATGAATCCAAATTGGAAAAGAAGTAAAGCTGTCACTGTTTGCAGATGACATGATACTATACATATAGAATCCTAAAAATGCTACCAGAAAACTACTAGAGCTAATCAATGAATTTGGTAAAGTGGCAGGATACAAAATTCATGCACAAAAATCTCTGGCATTCCTATACACTAATGATGAAAAATCTGAAAGTGAAATCAAGAAAACACTCCCATTTACCATTGTAAAAAAAATAAATAAATAAAATATCTAAGAATAAACCTACCTAAAGAGACAAACGGCCTGCATGCAGAAAATTATAAGACACTGATGAAATAATTTAAAGATGATACAAATAGATGGAGAGATATATCATATTCTTGGATTGGAAGAATCAACATTGTGAAAATGACTCTACTACCCAAAGCAATCTACAGATTCAATGCAATCCCTATCAAACTACCACTGGCATTTTTCACAGAACTAGAACAAATATTTCACAATTTGTATGGAAACACAAAAGACCCCGAACAGCAAAGGCAATCTTGAGAATGAAAAATGGAGCTGGAGGAATCAGGCTCCCTGACCTCAGACTATACTACAAAGGTCCACTAATCAAGACAGTATGGTACTGGCACAAAAACAGAAATATAGATCAATGGAACAGGATAGAAAGCCCAGAGATAAACCCACACACATATGGTCACCTTATCTTTGATACAGGAGGCAGGAATATACAGTGGAGAAAGGACAGCCTCTTCAATAAGTGGCGCTGGGAAAACTGGACAGGTACATGTAAAAGTATGATATTAATCACTCCCTAACACCATACACAAAAATAAGCTCAAAATGGATTAAAGGCCTAAATGTAAGGCCACAAACTATCAAACTCTTAAAGGAAAACATAGGCAGAACACTATGACATAAATCACAGCAAGATCCTTTTTGACCCACCTCCTAGAAAAAGGGAAATAAAAAATAAAATAAACAAATGGGACCTAATGAAACTTCAAAGCTTTTGCACAGCAAAGAAAACCTTAAAGAAGACCAAAAGACAACCCTCAGAATGGGAGAAAATATTTGCAAATGAAGCAACTGACAAAGGATTATTGTCCAAAATTTATAAGCAGCTCATGCAGCTCTATAACCAAAAAACAAAGAACCCAATCCAAAAATGGGCAGAAGAACTAAAGAGACATTTCTCCAAACAAGATATACAGACTGCCAACAAACACATGAAAGAATGCTCAACCTCAATTAATCATTAGAGAAATGCAAATCAAAACTACAATGAGATATCATCTCATACCAGTCAGAATGGCCATCATCAAAAAATCTAGAAACAATAAATGCTGGAGATGGTGTGGAGAAAAGGAGACACTCTTGCACTGCTGTTGGGAATGTGAATTGTTAGAGCCACTATGGAGAACAGTATGGAGGTTCCTTAAAAATCTACAAATGCAACTACCATATGACCCAGCAATCCCACTACTGGGCATATACCCTGCGAAAACCATAATTCAAAATGATTCATGTACCAAAATATTCATTCCAGCTCTATTTACAATAGCCCAGAGATGGAAACAACCTATGTGTCCATCATCTGATGAATGGATAAAGAAGTTATGGCACATATATACAATGGAATATTACTCAGCCATAAGAATAAAAAAAAATGAGCTATTTGTAATGAGGTGGGTAGACCTAGAGTCTGTCATACAGAGTGAAGTAAGTCAGAAAGAGAAAGACAAATACCATATGCTAACACACGTATATGGAATTTAAGAAAAAAAAAATGTCATGAAGAACCTAAGGGTAAGACAGGAATAAAGACACAGACCTACTAGAGAATGGACTTGAGGATATGAGGAGGGGGAAGGGTAAGCTGTGCCAAAGTGAGAGAGAGGCATGGACATATATACACCACCAAATGTAAGGTAGATAGCTAGTGGGAAGCAGCCGCATAGCACAAGGAGATCAGCTACGTGCTTTGTGACTGCCTGGAGGGTGGGATAGGGAGGGTGGGAGGGAGGGATATGCAAGAAGGAAGAGGTATGGGAACATATGTATATTTATAACTGATTCACTTTGTTATAAAGCAGAAACTAACATACCATTGTAAAGCAATTATACTCCAATTAAAAAAAAAAAATCCTTAGCTGCTAAAACTTTTCAAATATGTATTTTATTCAATTTGTTTATGTGAAAGCAGATTAAGGACTGACACCTTTTGAAGTGAGGGAAAGCACGACTGCAAAAGTAGTGCTAATGTATTAAGTTGAGCCATATGATCCTACAATTTTTGATCTACAAAAACTATTATTTCATATAATCCAACTAAAATAGAATAAGAAGTTATGTCATGACATTAATCTCATGCCTTTCAGTCTGGATCCTATTTAGAATTAAAAAAAAAGACCTTAATTAACTGCTAATCCAGGGGTTTTCAGGTGTATTTCATAGTCAAAATTATCTTTCAGAGGAATCTTACATCCAAGAACAGTGTATACAATATGTAAATGAAGTCTGCCATGGTTCCCACCAGCCGCAATCCTATAGCCTTGGCCCCAAGGGTTTCCTCCCTCTCTCTACCTAGTAATTGCTAATATGGTTGAGAGAAGACAGTGTGAAACAAATGCTCTAGTAAATTAAACACTTATTACAAATAGGGTTCGTAATAATGGTTTATATATTAAGTCTGTGGTTCTGTGGGGTAAACTGCCTAGGCCAAATTGGTAAAACATGTCACTGTCAGATTAATCAGTAAAACACAATCCTTATGATTTGTGCACTGAACAGATGCAAATGGTATAAATAAAACTTCAGTTTCTCAAAAGTATTTATCTCACAGGCATTCAGAAATTTTAGGTTGTTTATGTACTTATATACGAGGGTGCCAGGATGCAAAAATATTCTTGAAAGGCTATGAAGCCAGTTTTGATGTGCATAATATATTCCCATGTTGCCACTTATCAGAGTATTTGAATCCACCACATGCTTATTTTTATTATTTTTTTAACCTGGCAGTGATCAGACAGTTGATAATTTTGGAAGATGTGTTATGATTATAGAGAAAGCCATTTCATGAGAAGTGTAGTTAATCATTGCAGAAGCGTGACATCAAAACCTTTTTGAAAACAATTGGCCTATACCCCTGGAAATTACTACCCAAGGGTTTGGTAATTCGAGGCAGTTATTTTATAATAAGTCATCAACACATTTTCCAATGAACTCCCTCAGTAATGAGCAGTTTAAAAGAGAGCATGGGTATCATCCAAACTCAACTTGTGCATTGCATCAATTAACTTGGAAGAGATAACTGTAACATAGATCTAAAGAAGTTATAAGAGAAAGAAACTGACTTGGCTTCTGATCAAATGAACTATCTTCTGAACTCTTAGATATCCAGAGTTGATTATATTAATATTCTGCTTGTAATTCATGAAAATGGCAAAATTTTCTAAGGCCTATTTAGAGCTAACAACCTAAGATCCTGAAGACATCTTCATTATTTTATCTACTTCACTTCAAATCCCTGTCTCTCTTTAGATAAATAAACTCTAGACTTTGGGCAAAGTAGCAGAATATATGCCTAAGCCACATTCTCAAACCCATTTTTATTGCAAAAAATCGGATTCCTATATTGCTGCTATCTTGCGTTTAAGTTTCTTTAAAGCTGTTGGAGTGAATGTGAGTGACTGTGCTACAGAATTCTCAGGATTCTGAGATCTACACTGTCTTCTGTCGTTTAACATCCATTTCTCCCTCTAGAATGTCAGCTCCATGAGAACAGACTTGGTCTGTGTAATTCCCTAACAACATTCTGTCTTCTCGATTCTAAAATATTTGGTTAATGAATAAATATTTACTGGAAATGTGTTAACTGGGAACTTAAAATACTTTTAAGTTCCCAGTTCCCAGAACCTGTTGCCAACAGTTTTCTGTACTAACAATTTTTTTATTCAAACATATCGAAGAAAAAAATTAACTGGGAAGTCTGTGTGACCATGCAAGCTAATCATCGGTTATTATGAGAGCTAAAATTTAACTACCCGTTGTTTGGAATTCTTAGTTATGCACTGTACAGTCCCCTGCAGACAATGATGCCCTCTGCAGCTGTCTCCTGTGGCTGGCCTCTGCTGAGCTGACATCCCCATGGTCTCCACAGCCTTTGGTACTGGGGCCCTCCTGCCCCAACAGTCCGTATACTGTACACCAGGGCAATTTTAAAGTGCTCAGGCTGGCCTGCCACTGCTACTTCTGCTGGGCCCAAGAGAAGCGCAGAGGGTGTGCTTCTGCCGTCTTCTCTCCTTACTCTGTCTTGTGCCCCAGCCATCTTCCAGCTCTTCAGGTGGAAAGTGGGACCCAGCTCCTCCCCACACACTACAGCCATGTTTCCTAAATCCCTCCATGCCTATGGGGAGGAATAAGGTGCCTTATTTGGTTTTGTTTTCAATTGCCACAAACCATATTTATGCAAAATCTAATAAAAATAAACTACTAAAAAAATACAAAATTAAAACAGAAAACTTGTACGTATTAATGTAAATTGCATCTCTTATTGTTATTAGAGACAACTGGCATTATCAAATTGCCAATATTTATGATTAACTTCTTCACTTATCCATCCTAAACAGTTCACCAACCTCACTCGGCATAGATTGCTCTGGGAGATGAATGCCAGGTCTTCCCATAAACTCTTTGAATGCATGTGTGCAAGGGTGTGCTTACAGAACTCTGTGGAGTACAAATCATCACACCAGGAGGTGAGATGATGGTGTCCCTTTTTTGCCCTCATTCTCTATGGGTGCTTTTCATCCCAAGTTCCCCAGTCCATGACAGCACATCCTACTGAGTTGAGAGCTTTGTATTTTGGTGACTCTTCAAGTCCCTCTGAGCATTTCGGGTCTTTCATGAGTTAGAAGTGGGTGATGGGGTAGTCATGCAGCTATCTTTTAGAAAATTTGTCATGCATAGTCCTGGCAGACTTTTATAAAGTGGTACATCTCACCAATTTTCTCCAATTTTCAACTTTCATAATAATCACAAAATTACAATCACATTATCTTTTCTGTTACACTAGCATAAGTGAAAACGCTTAAAAGTCTTCTCATATTTCCCACTGAATATCATTGGTTAACTACAAATTTGTTTAGTTAACGAAACTTTAGTTAGAGGAGAAAATCGTAACAAATGTCAACTACCTGCCTTAAGTCTTTACTTTAAATCTGAGACATGTATTCATTCATTCATTGCTCTTTTTCCATATGTCCATGGCCTTATTGTTGATCACACTTTCACTGAGTGTTATTTCCTATTTTTACTTTTAACCTAAAAGCAGACCTATTCTTTAGAAATTTTAAAAATGCACTTTTTTTCTTTAAAGCAGGGTGATAATCTAACAGCATGTGAAAATAAATCTGTCCAAATATTCCACAGTTTTAGAAAATTCCCCATCTCGTCCCCAATTTTTATTATTTGTTTTGAACATTCCAAATTTTGCAGCATTTTAAAGCAGCTTAATAACTTTGAATATTTCTAAAGCATTCAACCTAGTTTTCACCGAAGGAATTTTCTCATTCTTCTCTCATTGGTTTACTTAACATAAATATTTATTTAAATTATAAAAATTACTATGATAACTACAAGATTTGGAAACCAAATTTTTTCTCAGATTAATACTCTTCCACTAGGAGCTGAACTCTGCTGGCATCTACAGAAAGGTCTGCTTGTCAAAAGGCTTTAGTGTCTTAAGGTATTGTCATTTTATTATTGAGTACTGAGAATGAAGAACAGTTGTTAATCTTCCTAATCAGTTACATGGAGACCAGTTGAATTAACTTATCCAAGTAGAATACACCCTGCCATTAGTGACAGATTTTAGAAAGGCAAAGGCTATTCACTACTGGGAAAATATAAATATATTCTACTGCTTAAATATTCACAAATATACTTACCTAGTCCACTGTATCTATGTATACATAAGTACCCAAATTCCATTTGAGAAAATTCATATTACTAAGAAGTTTTAAACTTTATTAGACTCTTTGATATTTAATTATATAATGTATGTAAAGTATAGCATAACATACTGCACAGTACATGAAAAGCAATCAGAAAAGACTAAAATACATATTGTTCATCCACGCTATGCTTTAGAACAGATTCTCCAGAAAATAGACAGTGAGAAGGATATCTGGCTGCAAAGAGTTGCTGTGAAGGACTCTAAGGACAACCCCTGAGAGGAGTGGAAGGCGGAGGACTGAGCTTAAGGAGAGTTGAACTGGGAAGCAGTAGCAGTCGAGGTGTCAGTGTCTCTTCCGCAGATCCCTGGAGCTGGGGTGGTCGTGCCAATATGGACGCACGGGAGACAAGATTGTGCATCACCACTTCCACCCACCATTGGGTACAGGTTGCCCCATGGAGGGGGTGTGATCTTGGGTGAGGCAGCCCCCTTCAGCAAAAGAAAGTTTCCTATAACTCAGCGGTGACCTCACAACAGTATCCAAAACACGTGGTACCTGGTGGAGTCTTCCTTGCCTTCTGGACTAAAGGTACAATGAAGCCAAATTGATCGGTGGTAACTACAGCTTAATGTTTACTGGAATTCTTTCTGTGTGCTTTGGCAGAAAGGTACCTTCTTTTTGGGAACTCCAAACTGTAAGAGCCTAAGCATGTAAGTTCACAAAGTAAAAGTCGCCATAGTGTGTATCACTAAGTGCAACAGAAACCAGTTATTCCTACCTTCCCCTCTTTTTTGCTGTCCCACGTGCTGTGGCTATTAGAACAATAAAATAGTCATTAATTAATGGTGTATAGCATATCCTGGGGAATGGCACTCCAGCTTGGCAGGGGATATTTTCAAAGCTATGCCTTCAAAGGCTATCCTGTTGTTCTATTATGCTGGCAACTTCTGAATTGTGCTTTATGTGATAGGACCAGCAGATGTCACTGTCATGAGTCCACTGCTACATCTCCTTCACTGGAGATGGTACCTTGTTCTGAAATATTGCAATAATGATAATGAGTATCAGTAGACCAAAGACTGTATTCCCTAGCATAGTAATGCCAGCTAAATCCCTGTAAGCAGAAATGGCAAACCCACGCCCACAGTACAGCTGTACCCCCTTACCTGTGGTTTCCCTTTCTGCAGTTTCAGTTAAACACAGTCCAAGTGTATTAAACAGAAAATTCCAGAAATAAATTCATAAGTTTTACATTGTGCACAGCTCTCAGTAGCTTGACGAAATATCATACTGCCCCGCTCTGTCCAGCTCTGTCCCCCACAGGCAGTGACTCATCCCTGTGTCCAGGTATCCTCAATTTGTCATTTAGTAGCCATCTCAGTTATTAGTTCAATTGTCACAGTATCACAGTGTTTGTGTTCAGGTAACCCTTATTTTGCTCAGTAAAGGCCCCAAAGCACAAGAGTAGTGATGCTGGCAGTTCAAATAAGCAAAAGAGAAGCAGTATATGAAAATTCTTGACAATGGAAAAGGGGAAAATTCTCGACAATGAAGAAAGTGAAAAGTGAAAAGGGGAAAATTCTCGACAATGAAGAAAGTGGAAAGTGAAAAGGGGAAAATTCTCAATGATGAAGAAAGAAAAACAAATTGTATGCTGAGGTTGCTAAGATCTACAGTAAGAATGAATCTTTTATCCAAAAAATTGTGAAGAAGGAAAAAGAAATCTGTGCTAGTTTTTCTTTGGCACTTCAAACGGCAAAAGTTACAGCCACTGTGTTTGATAAGTACTTAGTTAAGATGGAAAAGGCATTAAATGTGTACAATAAGATATTTTGAGAGAGATAGAGACCACATTCACATAACCTTTAATACAATATATTGTTATAGCTCTATTTTATTTGTAGTTATTATTGTTAATATTTTGCTATGCCTAATTTATAAATTAAACTTTATCATAGGTATATGTGTATAAAGACAAAACATAGTACCTATAGGGTTTGGCACTATCTTCAGTTTCAGGCATCCACTGGGGTTTTGGAATGTATCCCCTGAGGATGAAGGGACTTCAAATCAAGATGAATCACCACCTGTTCCAAGGTATACGAGTTTTATCATAATAAACTTTCCACCAACTGACCAGTTGTCTTCCTTAAGAAAGGTACCGAATCAAGGGCTCAAGTTTGGTCTCTAATGCTGGACAGTTGGACATTCAGCTGCTACAGGACTGAGGCTGCCCACAGTGAATGGGTCACTGGTGGGTTGTCCTTGCAAAGCTCCATCCCTGCCTCCAGGACTCTTCTGATCATGTGTCCATTTATGCCAGATTGGCGATGGCTGACCACGGGGCTAATGTAAAAACAAAACAAAAAAAAAAGGTTGAAAAATCTACTTGATTATTTAGTGCCTCATCTAGTGTTCATGATCTCAGAAGGGTATCAACATGCAATGTGGGATCTTCATAACTTATATCCACTCCCATATGTCCACCTACAAGCCTTTTCCCCAGACCTCAAATCTTTCTTCTTTACGGCCTCACGGCAACCAGCCACATTACTTGCCACTGCACATAACTCTATGTATATTCTTAGCTGAGCCACTTTTCTTTTCATGCAGAGTAGATGATCATCTGTAACTCTTGAAGCTAGGCCCAAGAGGAGGATTTTCTTCCACTGCTGAATCTCCTTATAGCACAGTTGTACAAAGTCAGCTTTTAGCGTTTACATACATACTTACCTGAATCACCTGAGGATCAAAGTCCTATGTCCTATGTCAGTTCATCAAAAGAGGCCCAACCATGTGGTCACAGGCATGAACTAAAAAAGATGTATTAGTGCAAAAGTGATAGATGATGTGGTTTTCAGGGCAGTTTATGCTGATTCCTGATATGCTTTCAGCTCCCAGTGGAGTTCTAGGGCCTACTCAGCCTTCAGAACTGGTAGGTCTGCTCAATCCTGGCTCCAGAAGGGCAGCACTGCTTGTAAGGTTCTATGATATCCCATGGTCAAATGTTCCCTTTAACTGGGATAGAGTAGCTGGCCAGGAGTTCTTTTATGAAAATTATCTAATTCTCCACTGTAGAAACTTAGGATTTTGCTGTGATTCTCTCATTGGCACTTGCTATAAATACCACCTACTGCAGATAACTTTAATACAGCAATTCTCAAATTTTTCAACCCAGAAAACCTTTAAACTAGGCAGCTGTAGACATATAGATGCTATAATCTAGATATAGATATATTCACTGTATTAGAAAATAAAATTGTTAATTGAAAAAAGATTAAAAAATAATTTCAAAATAATGATAATAAGCTCATTTCATGCTAACATATGTAACATGTTTATGAAAAATAACTACTTTCCAGAAGCATTTAGTGATATGGTGGCATTGTTTTATAATTTTATAAATATTTTAAATATCTGACTTAGTAGATGATAGTTGGATTCTTGTATCAGCTTCTGCATTGAATCTGTTTCTATATGTTGTTTTAATTGAAGTATATGAAAAATATCTATCTGGCCTCAGAAACATGCAGTTGGAAAAAAGAAGAGTATCTTCATGACATTTTCATACAATTTTGGATATTCTCCTTTATTACTACATCACAATGCAACCTGTAGTAGTTTCTTAAAGCTCAGTTGCAACATGGCATATGACATTTTATTAATGATATTTCATGCTCTGTTCCAATAAAAATCACTTGATCTTGCATTTTAAACAGATCCTTTATCCATGCAGGATTCTATAAAGCCATCCATTGATCACTAGGGAAATAAGATTCAATGAGTTATTCAGTGAAGTTTTCCAGATGTTGAGACATCCTTAATCAGGATCAAAAATTCACATTCATTAATATCACCATCAAATTTATCAGAAAGTCTTTGAAGTGTTGAGAAGCTGTCAAGCTTATAGTTTTAGATACAAGTTTTCCAAAATTCTAATTTTGATTTGAAATCTTGAATGCTATCATTGGTAATAAATAATGTCAAGGTGTTTTTTCAAGTATGACAAGTACCCCGTGATAAAGTTGAAATGATAAAAAAGTAATATTTCAAACAATTAAAAAGTAATTATAGTATTCTGTACATAAACTAAGCAAGTTATGAAATAGTTGCATTATAAGCAGCTATCAAATTTTTAATATGCTCATAAATAATGCAATTTGTAAAAATCATCAGTATCAACATTTTTGTAGTATTTACATGAATGAAAATAAATATGCCCAATAAATGTGTATAGTAGTCAAACCACTATTATACTAAAAATGTTAAGCCAAAAATATTAAGTATCAAGGGTGTTGGGAAGATGGCGGAAGAGTAAGACGCAGAGATCACCTTCCTCCCCACAGACACGCCAGAAATACATCTACACGTGAAACAACTCTTACAGAACACCTACTGAATGCTGGCAGAAGATCTCAGACCTCCCAAAAGGCAAGAAACTCCCCACGCACCTGGGTAGGGCAAAAGAAAAAAAAAGAAAAAAGAGACAAAAGAATAGGGATGGCACCTGCACCAGTGGGAGGGAGCTGTGAAGGAGGAAAAGTTTCCACACATTAGGAAGCCCCTTCGTGGGTGGAGACTGCGGGAGGTGGATGGGAGAGCTTTGGAGCCGCGGAGGAGAGCACAGCAACACGGGTGCGGAGGGCAAAGCGGGAAGTTTCCCACACAGAGGATAGGTGCCGGCACTCACCAGCCCGAGAGGCTTGTCGGCTCACCCTCTGGGGCGGGCGGGGCTGCGAGCTGAGACTCGGGTTTCGGTCGGAGCGCAGGGAGAGGACTGGGGTTGTCGTCTTGAACATAGCCTGAAGGGGTTAGTGCACCACGGCTAGCCGGGAGGGAGTCCGGGGAGAAGTCTGCACATGCCGAAGAGGCAAGAGACTTTTTCTTCCCTCTTTGTTTCCTGGTGCGCGAGGAGAGGGGTTTAAGAGCGCTGCTTAAAGGAACTCTAGAGACGGGCGCGAGCCGCGGCTAAAAGCACGGACCCCAGGGAAGGGCGGGAGACCCTAAGTCTGCTGCTGCCGCCACAAAGGGGCCCGTGTACTAGCACAGGTCACTATCCACACCCCTCTTACGGGGAGCCTGCGCAGCCCGCCACTGCCAGGTTCCCGGGATCCAGTGACATCTTCCCCAGGAGAACGCACGGTGCGCTTCAGGCTGGTGCAACGTTACGCGGGCCTCTGCAGCTGCAGGCCCTCCCTGCATGCCGTGCCCATCCCTCCCCCTGGCCTGAGTGCACCAGAGCCCCCGGATCAGTGGCTCCTTTAACCCCGTCCTGTCTGAGCAAAAAACAGACGCCCTCCAGCGACCTACACACAGAGGCAGGGCCAAATCCAAAGCTGAGCCCCTGGGAGCTGTGAGAACAAAGAAGAGAAAGGGAAATCTCTCCCAACAGCCTCGGAAACAGCGGATTAAAGCTCCACAATCAACTTGATGTAGCCTGCATCTGTGGAATACATGAATAGACAGTGAATCATCCCAAATTGAGGAGATGGACTTCGAATGCAAGATCTATGCTTTTCTCCCCTTTTCCTCTTTTTGTGAATGTGTATGTGTTTGCTTCTGTTTGAGATCTTGTCTGTATAGCTTTGCTTCCACCATTTGTTCTAGGGCTCTATCCATCCCCCCCCCTTTTTTTTTCTAAATAATTATTTTTTAATTCAATAACTTTATTATACCTTATTTTATTTTACTGTATCTTCTTTCTTTCTGTCATTTTTCCTTCCTTCCCTCCTTCCTTCCTTCCTTCCTCCCTCCCTCCCTCCGTCTCTTCCTCCTCTTTACCTTCTTTCCTTCTTTTCTTCTTTCTTTCTTTCTTTCTTTCTTCTTTCTTTCTTTTTCTTTCTTTCTTCCTTCCTTCCTTCCCTCCTTTCTTTCTTTCTTTCTTGATACTTCTACTAATTCTCTCTACTTTTTCTTCCTTTTATTCTGAGCCATGTGGATGAAAGGCTCTTTGTGTTCCAACCAGGAGTCAGGGCTCTGCCTCTGAGGTGGGAGAGCCAACTTCAGGACACTGGTCCACAAGAGACCTCCCAGCTCCACATAATATCAAATGGTGAAAATCTCCCAGAGACCTCCGTCTTAACACCAGCACCCAGCTTCACTCAACGACCAGCAAGCTACAGTGCTGGACAACCTATGCCAAACAACTAGCAAAACAGGAACACAACCCCATCCATTAGCAGAGAAGCTGCCTAAAATCGTAATACGTCCACAGACACTTCACAACACACCACCAGTCGTGGACCTGCACACTAGAGAGACAAGATCCAGCCTCATGCACCACAACACAGGCACTCGTCTCCTCCACCAGGAAGCCTACACAACCCACTGAACCACCCTTAGCCACTGGGGACAGACACCAAAAACAATGGGAACAACGAACCTGCAGCCTGAGAAAAGGAGACCCTAAACACAGTAATATATGAAAAATGAGAAGAGAGAAAAACACACAGAAGATGAAAGAGCAAGGTAAAAACCCACCAGACCTAACAAATGAAGAAGAAATAGGCAGTCTACATGAAAAAGAATTCAGAATAATGATAGTAAGAATGATCCAAAATCTTGGAAATAGAATGGACAAAATACAAGAAACATTTAACAAGGACTTAGAACTAAAGATGAAACAAGCAATGATGAACAACACAATAAATGAAATTAAAAGTACTCTAGATGGGATCAATAGCAGAATAACTGAGGCAGAAGAACAGATAAGTGACCTGGAAGATAAAATAGTGGAAATAACTACTGCAGAACCGAATAAAGAAAAAAGAATGAAAAGAACTGAGAACAGTCTCAGAGACGTCTGGGACAACATTAAATGTACCAACATTCAAATAATAGGGGTTACAGAAGAAGAAGAGAAAAAGAAAGGGAATGAGAAAATATTTGAAGAGATTATAGTTGAAAAGTTCCCTAATATGGGAAAACAAATAGTTAATCAAGTCCAGGAAGCACAGAGAGTCCCATACAGGATAAACCCAAGGAGAAATACTACAAGACACATATTAATCAAACTGTCAAAAATTAAATACAAAGAGAGCATATTAAAAGCAGCAAGGGAAAAACAACAAATAACACACAAGGGAATACCCATAAGGTTAACAGCTGATCTCTCAGCAGAAACTCTGCAAGCCAGAAGGGAGTGGCAGGACATACTGAAAGTGATGAAGGAGAAAAACCTGCTACCAAGATTACTCTACCCAGCAAGTATCTCATTCAGATTTGATGGAGAAATTAAAACCTTTACAGACAAGCAAAAGCTGAGAGAGTTCAGCACCACCAAACCAGCTTTACAAAAAATGCTAAAGGAACTTCTCTAGACTAGAAACACAAGAGAAGGAAAATACCTGTAATAACGAACCCAAAACAATTTAGAAAATGGGAATAGGAACATACATATTGATAATTACCTTAAATGTAAATAGACTGAATGCTCCCAACAAAAGACACAGATTGGTTGAATGGATACAAATACAAGACCCTTATATAGGCTGTCTACAAGAGAGCCACTTCAGACCTAGAGACACATACAGACTGAAAGTAAGGGGATGGAAAAAGATATTCCATGCAAATGGAAACCAAAAGAAAGCTGGAGTAGCAGTTCTCATATCAGACAAAATAGACTTCAAAATAAAGACTATTAGAAGAGACAAAGAAGGACACTACATAATGATCAAGGGATTGATCCAAGAAGAAGATATAACAATTGTAAATATTTATGCAACCCACATAGGAGCACCTCAATACATAAGGCACATACTAACAGCCATAAAAGGGGAAATTGATGGTAACACATTCATAGTAGGGGACTTCAACACCCCACTTTCACCAATGGACAGATCAACCAAAATGAAAATAAATAAGGAAACACAAGCTTTAAATGATACATTAAACAAGATGGACTTAATTGATATTTATAGGACACTCCATCCAAAAACAACAGAATACACATTTTTCTAAGTGCTCATGGAACATTCTCGAGGACAGATCATATCTTGGGTCACAAATCAAACCTTGGTAATTATCAGAAAATTGAAATTGTATCAAGTATCTTTTCTGACAACAACACCATGAGACTAGATATCAATTACAGGAAAAAGATCTGTAAAAAATACAAACACGTGGAGGATAAACAATGCACTACTTAATAACGAAGTGATTACTGAAGAAATCAAAGGGGAAATAAAAAAATAGCTAGAAACAAATGACAATGGAGACACAATGACCCAAAACCTATGGGATGCAGCAAAAACAGTTCTAAGGGGGAAGTTTATAGCAATACAAGCCCACCTTAAGAAGTAGGAAACATCTCAAATAAACAACCTAACCTTGCACCTCAAGCAATTAGAGAAAGAAGAACAAAAATCTCCAAAGCTAGCAGAAGGAAAGAAATCATAAAAATCAGATCAGAAATAAATGAAAAAGAAATGTAGGAAACCAGAGCAAAGATCAATAAAATTAAAAACTGGTTCTTTGAGAAGATAAACAAAATAGATAAACCATTAGCCAAACTAATCAAGAAAAAAACGGAGAAGACTCAAATCAATAGAATTAAAAATGAAAAAGGAGAAGTAACAACTGACACTGCAGAAATAAAAAAGATCATGAGAGATTACTACAAGCATCTCTAAGCCAATAAAATGGACAATCTGGAAGAAATGGACACATTCTTAGAAATGCACAACCTGCCAAAACTGAGTCAGGAAGAACTAGAAAATATGAACAGACCAATCACAAGCACTGAAATTGAAACCGTGATTAAAACTCTGCCAACAAAAAAAAGCCCTGGACGAGATGGCTTCACAGGCGAATTCTATCAAACATTTAGAGAAGAGCTAACACCTATCCTTCTCAAACTCTTCCAAAATACAGCAGAGGGAAGAACACTCCCCAATTCCTTCTACGAGGCCACCATCACCTTGATACCAAAACCAGACAAGGATGTCACAAAGAAAGAAAACTACAGGCCAATACCACTGATGAACATAGATGCAAAAATCCCCAACAAAATACTAGCAAACAGAATCCAGCAGCACATTAAAAGGATCATACACCATGATCAAGTGGGGTTTATTCTAGGAATGCAAGGATTCTTCAATATACGCAAATCTATCAATGTGAGGAACCATATTAACAAATTAAAGGAGAAAAAACATATGATCATCTCAACAGATGCAGAGAAAGCTTTTGACAAAATTCAACACCCATTTATGATAAAAGCCCTGCAGAAAGTAGGCGTAGAGGGAAATTCCCTCAACCTAACAAAGGCCATATATGACAAATCCCCAGCCAACATCATCCTCAATGGTGAGAAACTGAAAGCATTTCCACTATGATCAGGAAAAAGACAAGGTTGCCCACTCTCACCACTCTTATTCAACATAGTTTTGGAAGTTTTAACCACAGCAATCAGAGAAGACAATGAAATAAAAGGAATCCAAATTGGAAAATAAGAAGTAAAGCTGTCACTGTTTTCAGATGGCATGATATTATACATAGAGAATCCTAAAGATGCTACCAGAAAACTACTAGAGCTAATCAATGAATTTGGTAAAGTAACAGGATACAAAGTTAATGCATAAAAATCTCTGGCATTCCTATATACTAATGATGAAAAATCTGAAAGTGAAATCAAGAAAACACTCCCATTTACCACTGCAACAAAAAGAATAAAATATCTAGGAATAAACCTACCTAAGGGGACAAAAGACCTGTATGCAGAAAATTATAAGACACTGATGAAATAAATTAAAGGTGATACAAATAGATGGAGATATATACCATGTTCTGGGATTGGAAGAATCAACATTGTGAAAATGACTCTACTACCCAAAGCAATCTATAGATTCACTGCAATCCCTATCAAACTACCACTGGCATTTTTCACAGAACTAGAACAAAAAATTTCACAATTTGTATGGAAATGAAAAAGACCCCAAATAGCCAAAGCAATCTTGAGAACGAAAAACGGAGCTGGAGGAATCAGGGTCCCTGACTTCAGACTATACTACAAAGCTACAGTAATCAAGACAGTATGGTACTGGCACAAAAACAGAAATATAGATCAATGGAACAGAATAGAAAGCCCAGAGATAAACCCACGCACATATGGGCACCTTATCTTTGATAAATGTGGCAGGAATATACAATGGAGAAAGCACAGCCTCTTCAGTAAGTGTTGCTGGGAAAACTGGACAGCTACATATAACAGTATGAGGTTGGATCACTCCCTAACACCATACACAAAAATAAGCTCAAAATGGGTTAATGACCTAAATGTAAGGCCAGAAACTGTCAAACTCTTAGAGGAAAACATAGGCAGAACACTCTATGACATAAATCACAGCAAGATCATTTTTGACCCACCTCCTAGAGAAATGGAAATAAAGACCAAAATAAACAAATAGGACCTAATGAAACTTCAAAGCTTTTGCACAGCAATGGAAACCATAAATAAGACCAAAAGACACCCCTCAGAATGGGAGAAAATATTTGCAAAGGAAGCAACTGACAAAGGGTTTATCTCCAAAATTTAGAAGCAGCTCATTCAGCTGAATAACAAAAAAAGAAACAACCCAATCCAAAAATGGGCAGTAGTCTTAAATAGACATTTCTCCAAAGCAGATATACAGACTGCCAACAAACACATGAAGGAATGCTCAACATCACTAATCATTAGAGAAATGTAAATCAAAACTACAATGAGATATCATCTCACACCAGTCAGAATGGCCATCATCAAAAAATCTAGAAACAATAAATGCTGGAGAGGGTGTGGAGAATAGGGAACCCTCTTGCACTGCTGGTGGGAATGTGAATTGGTTCAACCACTATGGAGAATAGTATCGAGGTTCCTTAAAAAACTACAAATAGAACTACCATATGACCCAGCAATCCCACTACTGGGCATATACCCTGAGAAAACCAAAATTCAAAAAGAGTCATGTACCAAAATGTTCATTGCAGCTCTATTTACAATAGCCCAGTGATGGAAACAACCTAAGTGCTCATCATTGGATGAATGGATAAAGAAGATGTGGGACATATATACAATGGAATATTACTCAGCCATAAAAGGAAACTAAATTGAGCTATTTGTAATGAGGTGGATAGACCTAGAGTCTGTCATACAGAGTGAAGTAAGTCAGAAAGAAAAAGACAAATACAGTATGCTAAGACATATATATGGAATTTAAGAAAAAAAAAAATCTCATGACGAACGTAGGGGTAAGACAGGAATAAAGACACAGACCTACTGCAGAAGGGACTTGAGGATATGGGGAGGGGGATGGGTGACCTGTGACAGGGAAGAGAGAGGCATGGACATTTATACACCAACAAACGTAAGGTAGATAGCTAGTGGGAAGCAGCCGTATGGCACAGGGATATCTGCTCTGTGCTTTGTGACCACCTAGATGTGTGGGATAAGGAGGGTGGGAGGGAGGGAGATGCAAGAGGGAAGAGATATGGGAACATATATGTATGTATAATTGATTCACTTTGTTATAAAGCAGAAACTAACACACCATTGTAAAACAATTATACCCCAATAAACATGTTAAAAAAAAAAAAAGTAAGTATCTTTTAACCAGTCCAAATTGAGATATATATATATATAGATAGATAGATAGATAAATAGATAGATAGATAGATATACACACACACACATACATATAAATACTTATATATGTATATATATACGAGATAGCTCATACATATATATATGTCAAGGAAAACACATGTTGGTGAGAATTTTGTGAAAATTTGACTTTAACATTTGTATAGGATTAAAAATGACAAAACTCTTCTAAAGGCAATTCAAGATTTGTATAAAACATTAAAACTATTTGCTTTGACCCATTAATTATTTGAAATAAAATTATGTATTAAAATATGGCTGTTATATATGTTTAATATTAACATGACAAAATATTATACAGTCTTTAGAAATCTTATTTTTCAATAGAATTTTTTTATTAAATATATATAATAGTAAAGAAAATAAATCAGAGTATCAAATATCACTTCTACAAAGAAACCATCTGATGTACAAAATAGTCACCCATAACCAGCTTTTCCATCTATTTAAGTTTATCTTTGAGAAAAAATGTTTGTTTTTTTGCTTATTTTAAATATTTTTCTCTCAGTGAAATATATGTTCAATGAGAAAATACTTTTTTTGTTTTTTGCTGCGGCATGTGGGATCTTAGTTTCCAGATCAGGGATTGAACCCACGTCCCCTGCATTGGAAGCACGGAGTCTTAACCACTGGATCGCCAGGGAAGTCTGGAGAAAAGGTATTTGTATTGTTTACTCCTTTATTTCTAGCAGATAAACAGAATCTGGTACATGGTAGGCATTTATGAAATAATTTATCTGTTAATGAGTAAATAAAAATTAACATGAAATAAATTTGGGAGTGATAAACTTTTATTGTTGTATAGTTTTCTGAATTTTTTTTTTTTTTTTTGCAAATTATTTCTCAGGACAATTTCACATACTGTAATTACAAAAATTCTATGTTTGATAAAGGATAATCTTTTGAACAGACATCCGATATCTCAGGTTTTTAAAATATGTGTTAAATTGGAAATTATTTTATTACTCAATGTGAAGGGTTTGTAATTCCTGATGTAGCTATTCCATATTCAAAGCAAGCACTTTGTCTCTCTGTATGTACTCAATTTCTACCATGTTTTTGTTTTTGCTTTTGTTTATTTTTTGTTTTACTTCTTACAGGAGACAATCCTGCTCTAAGGGTATAAGACTTTTATAGCTCTGGAATTGCCCTCCTGAGTATGCTTTCTGGAATGTCAATTTATTATTGATTTTGAAGACTGTGCTACTGCATTCTGAAGATCTAAAGCACTATTCTTTGTTACTGTCCTGTACCCTATGGTGTCTTTACTTTGCTTAAAAGCAAATCCCAGATGGCACATGGGCCCATTGTTAATTCTCTAAAATGTTACATAACAAACGAAATATCACACAAATTGACAAAGAATTCTTTATTTTAATTGTATGGTCAAAAGGAACATTTTCCAGCTTTATTTATTCTTTGCCACTATAGTTTCTTATTCATTATGAGATTATTTTGTAACTTGTAAATATATGATGTCACCCTTACTTATGTCTTTGATGTCCAGGACATAGATTTAAAGGAATGTCTAAAGTTTATGCCATTGTGCCAACTGCCATTCTGGCATTTAGATTTTACTATGTTACCTTTTGTAGAGCACTGTTTCACACATCCCTGCCTCCATAGAAATTCTAGTTGTCTGTATATTAAGCTGTGTGTACGGGGGGATGGAAAGGTCAAACTACTATAAAGTGGTCTGCCTCTTTCCTTGTAGAATTTCCAGAGTTACAAGCAGAACCATTCTGTTAAAAAAAAAAAAAAAAAAAAGCCCCCTGAGCTCTGGACTGAGTGGACAAAGAAGCACTGGGAAATTGTCATCAGTTCCAGGCAGATGCCTTAGGGCAGGTTTTCTCAGCTTCTGGCATACTAATATTTTTGTTCCAATTATTCCTTTTTGTAGTACCTGGATTGTAGGATGTAAAGAATCATCCCACCCACAAGATAAAGTAGCACTCCCCACCTCCCTGCCTGACCACCAAAATTGACTCTAGACATTGCCAAAGTCCCCTAGGAAAATCTTACCTTTCTCCAGTTGAGAACCACACCTTTAGGTATTAAAACATACAACAACAATAAAAACAAAAATATTTCATAATCACTAGGGTTCTCAAACTAAGGACAAATCAATTAAAGACAAAATCATTATTGTTTCTTAGCCAATGGCATTCTTCAAGTGTTGGATTCAGTCATAGGCTCCCAGGTCCTGGTTTTGAAACTTTAATGTACATACAACTTATCTAGAACCTGACAAGGTGAAATCATTCTCTGAACTAGAGGCTAGGTGAGGAGTTTTTCAAGAAGGATGGGATTAACTAAAAACTAATTTTGTCAAATATTTCTGCTGCTTCGCCAAGTAAGATGAGGAATAGAATTGAATATTAGACTTAGCATCATATGGATGTCTGCTGACCTTAAATAAAGATGGTTTAAAATAAAGATGCTTGGACTCCCATTTGTAAGAAATTCTAATTCAATAGCTTTTCAATAGAATCTATCAAATAGAGTATTTGTTATTCAATCAATAATGGGATCTATAGAATCACAGGATAAATGAGTCATTGCATAGAAAGTTTAAGAAATTAAATAAGAGCTGTCAAAGACTGAAGATAAAATTTAGTGCAGTCAATAAAGTGTGGGATTGGGTGGAGGTTCAGAGAAGAAACGTCCTGTTTTAGTCGGTAGAAAGATTTTTTTTTTACCTGTACATGAACGAGTCTCAACAAATATGTTTTGCTTCTATCCCTCTGAAGCAAATGTTTATCTAGGTCCACGAGGTGATTTAGAAATACAAGTCAACGTAAGGTAGATAGCTAGTGGGAAGCAGCCGCTTGGCACAGGGATATCAGCTCAGTGCCTTGTGACTGCCTGGAGGGGTGGGATAGGGAGGGAGGGAGGGAGGGAGACACAAGAGGGAAGAAATATTGAACGTCTGTATATATATAACTGATTCACTTTGTTATATAGTAGAAACTGACACACCATTGTAGAGCAATTTTACCCCAATAAAGATGTTAAAAAAAAAAAAAAAGAAAGAAATACAAGTCAGGCACAAACAATGAACAATATATTTGTGGGGGAAATGATGGCTGTTACCTTGAAAGGTAAAATGTTTTCATGACTACATTTAAAGTAACAGATGGTGAATTGTCTTTTATACAAGCATTAGTTAAAAGCTATATCTCTTCATTGCAATAGATTTTGAAATTGAAAAGATATAACTGAATGTTACACTGATTTTCCCTGACCGTTCTCAGGAAGGAATTCACTGACTAGAGTTGGACGTATTCAGAGTTCCTTCCCAAACCTCTGCTGACACAATCTCATCACTTCTTTGCAAACAGTGATTACCAGACACAATCATCTCTGTCAGCTGAATAAAGAGGTCTTTTTTAAAGAAACATTACCCAAGCTATTTCCTTCATGCTTCTTTTCTGAGCAAATAGTTACACTGAAATTTCAACAAAGACAAGTAGGGCTACACTGAAGTAATATTCTCTTGAGATACTGGACAAAAATTGTAGCTTTTTCTAATTCTTCAGCTTGTTTTTCAAATTCAATAAGTTTGATAAAAGGCAAACATTATGAAGGTAGGGCTGCTTGTAAACTCTTTTGTTCGCTGCTGTGTTCCCAGCTGTTAAAAAAGTTCCTAAGGCCTAGAAGCTGCTAAATACAAATTTGATAAATGAACAAATAAACAAAAATTCATTGTGTTGAATTTGAAATGAGAGTATTCATGCTTTCTCTCGAGTGTTTCTGAGCAGACATAACTATGTATAAATACATTATGTGTTTATCCAAGGCCCACCCCTCCACGGTGCGCCTGTGTTCTCACCTACACATAGCCACTGATTCCTGTTCCCTGGTGCATCGCCATCCTTTCCTTTTTCTAGGGCACCATCCAGTTAATATACATGCAGGCTGTTTTACATCCTTCTGGGAAAAATAATAAAAGTTATTATAAAAGGAAGGAAAAACAAACCTCTCTCTTGTCCTCACTTCATTCTCCAACTATACTCTCTCTTCTCTTTCTATTTGCAAAGAGAATTGTTTGCCCTTTCAGTTTTAATTTCTCCCTACCTACTTTTTCCTGAACTTTCTCCAGTCAGGAATTCACCCTTACAAATTCACAGAAAGTGCTTGTATTAAGGTCAGCAGATATCTGTATGATGCTAAATCCAATGTTCAATTCCAATCCTCATCTTACTTGGTGAAGCAGCAGAAACATTTGACAAAATTAATTTTTACTTAGTCCCATCCTCCTTGAAACACTCCTCACCTTACCTCTAGTTCAGAGAATCATCGCACTACGCCAGGTTCTTCTCAACATTTTTTCTTGGTTCTCCCTATCTCCCCAACAAGTTAAATGTGGAATGCCCTAGGCCTCACTCCTTGGACATCTTTTCTTCTCTATTTGCATTATTTATTTTAAAATCTTCATCTCTTTTCCTGGTTTTCAACATTACCTATATACTGATGTCATCACATTTTTATCTGCACCAAAGAGCTCTCCATGAATTCCAGACTGCCTAGATATAGTGGACACTAAGGACACTGCCTACTTCCAGTTAAACTTTCAGACAGTCTTAGACCTCAATTGGCACCTGTCTACACAGAAAGATGTGAATCAGCTACCCCAGCTGACCATCAGGTGTGTCAGACTTCCTCATCTGCAGGAATCTGAGTAGCATCCTTTGCAGCAGTTCACAGAGTTCAGGTACAAGGACAGAAAATCATTTCCAGTAGGAGACATGATCACCCAGTTTTCAAACCTCATCTACCACAGGAGCAATATTTTTGTAACAATTCAACAGGCGAGGTTTCCAGGGTCTCCATGAGGGGCTGCCCAATAACCTCCTTCACAGCACTTGGGAAAGTACAAAGCCATGTCTTTTAAATCAATTATAGTTCCCCAATACAGAGTCACTTCACCAATCACGGTCAGGTATTTTGGCCACCAACAACATTGTCTTGTTTTAAAGCTCATTTGCCAAATCCCACCAATGACACACCTATAGTAATATATATATATATATATATATATATATATATATATATAGTTTAAGCTTATTGAGTTTGCTGCAATAAAGGGCACAGCAGGATTAGTGGAGTGTCTCAAAAAGGAGGAGTTAATAAAGGATGCTTACAGGATTTTGAGGTCTGGAGTTAATCACAGGATGATCTTGCTAGTGATTTGTGAGGTTTTGCAAATTAGGATGTTGTTGGAACAGTCAGTGATCTCTATTTTTAGAATATATGCATTCAACTGGAGGTATTTTTAGTTCAGCTGTTTCATGGTATTATCTTGGAGCTACGGCTCTGAAAGAGCTGCTGTTAAAAGAATTTGAGAATGGAGCACCTGTGATGGACACCATGGCTTTGGTTTGGCGCCTTTATCTGTTTTGTGTGCCATACTGCAGACTGCTTTGAAATAATTTAGTTTTCATTTCAATTTTCAGTTTCACCTACTGTCTATCAGGATATTAACACTTTATTATTAATAATACCATTAGCATATTATCTGTATGAGGTTCCCAGGAAAAGAAAAGAGCCAAACAAAAATCAAATTCTCTTATCATGCAGGAAAAGTTTGTTAACCCTTTCCACAACATCTAACTGCCTACTTTACATTTCTCATGGAGGTAGATCACAGACAGTACTCGGCTTAAACTTAACGTTTCCAGATTTAACATTCCATCCTTCAACAGAAAGCAAACAAGCTAACAAAGAGCCAAACTACATAAAACACGAACAACCCAAACCCTGCGTCTTCTACAGGTTTCCATATTGCATTCACGTAAAGTCCATGCTTTCAGTGTTATAAGTTAAGCACCTGAAGCCCCCTTTGTGTCTCCCTTTCTCACACAACTCATATGCAGTCAAGTCTCATCTTCTATTAGCTTTACCTTCCAAACAAATCCAGATTTCAGTCACTTTATAATTTCTCTCTCTCCTGGATGTTTGCAATACCCCCTTCAGTCTATCGTGACTATGGTGGCCACAGTGATTCTTTTAAAGTGTAGTCACGTTTTCCCTCTTCTTCTCAGAAGCCCCCTGTGGCTCCCGTGTCGCTCAGAGTAAAAGCCAGAGCCCTTAAAATGACTTTCAGGGCCCGAGGAAAACTTACCACCATAACCTCTTTAACCTTAGCTCTTATGTTGGGGATGGGACATTTCCCCTCTTACCTCTCTGTGTTATTTTTGGATGATCTAATAATTAATTCTTTAATAAGCAATTCTGCATAAGAGTAAAGGGGAAAAGATTTCCTTAAACCTGGAGAAGCAAACGTTTAAAATATCATCAATGTTTCAAGTGTAAAAAAATCATAAAAAATAATAATTGTCTTCCTCTGTTTACCTAGTTCCATATAATTAACGGTTGTTCTGCTTGATCTTTCGCTAGAAGTTTTATGAAGCCATCAGTTTTTCATTAGGGTTCTTTAAATTCTTACTCAATTCAACATTATGATTCAATAGTCATCAAAAACTTGTATTCTAGAGTCCTTATTAAATTCCTTTCCATGAACTTCTCTGAAGATGAAACACTTTTGCAGGAAGATTTTGTAAAAGCATCTGAATAAAACAATATGTCTTTAAATTATAAAAGTCTTAAAATGTCCATTATGAAAGATCTGATTTATTATCATGGAATTCACAAGGAAATCTGGTTATTTCTGTGACACACAATATTTTAGGATAATAACTAGAATTATGACTAATAACATTATATTAGGACATATCCACATTTTAGGAGTTTCATATAAATTTCTAGAACATTTATATTGATTTGACAATGTTTGCCATGTAATTTAACATATCAAGTAAGCCCAATTAGTTTAATATTTCTCTTTTACAAGGAGAGAAAAAAAAATATTTTGAGATGTTTCAGAAAGCCCTATGGAAAACCCCCAAGTTATGTTTAGGTCAATGACTTCATTTAAAATTTAGTTTTGGAGAAGTTTGTCAAAAATATCTTAAAATGCTTCATCCAATAGGCTTATAAATCCCTGTGAAACAAGACATTTATCTATTCAATCAAAGTGACAAAGACTTTGCAGGCAAATTCAGAAAGTTAAATACAGTTGACCCTTGAACAACATGTAGGGTAGGGGTACAGACCCTCCACGCAGTCAAAAATCCACATGTAATGGTTTGACCTCCACACATGCAGTTACTCTATATCTGCAGCTCCCCATGTCCATGGATTCCACCTACTGCAGATTGTGTAGTACTGTAGTAGTTACTATTAAAAATATCTGCAGGTAAGTGGACCCAGGCAGTTCAAGTCCATATTGTTCAGGGGTCAACTGCAGTTGTAAAAAGCTTTAGCTCTTTCAGTATCAAAATGACTCTTTTTTGATTTCCTAAGTAATCAAAGACCTGATAAAGACAAAACATATAATTTTTGTTTTGCTAGACAGATTAAAGGTAAAGAAAATTTTTGTTTATAATTTCTGATTAAGAGCAGACCAATAGTCTTAAAAAAATCCCTCTAACAGTGGGAAAAATCAAATTTTAATTTTATACAAGTTTACTTTTGATATCGAAATTCATTTACTTAATTAAATTCATTACATTCTTAGCGCTAACAATATATAAAATTACTTTCCAAAGTTTCCTTTTTCCATAAACCTTCTACAACTTTCTATATCCATTTTATTTTTCCCTTATTCTCTTAACCATTTAGAAATAGCCAGCTTTGCTTTAGTAAAAAAAGTACTTTAATTTCCCCCAAAATGTATTTCCATACTTCATTTTTCTCCCAAAACACATATCTTACTTCTCCCTGTATACAAAGATGTTTTTCTTATTATATTTAGTAGCTTTAATTTCATATATTAATTAGAATTCTTAACCATTAGAAACCGCAATGTCTAGTAAAAACTAAGAAGTAAGCTGTTGTGAACTGTTTGTTATATAAATATTCTTTAGATTGGCAAATTTTATAATTTTTAGAAACATACATTTTTTCATAGAGAGAATTTTTCAGTGTGGTGTAAGACATGTTTATTAATAAACCAAAGCACCTTTAATTTCTCTATAATAAGAGGTCAAAAGTAAATAAACTTAGATTTATTTAGTAATTAATGTTTCAGTATTTTATCTTACTCAGAAATGATCTAAACTTTCAATAACTTTTCATCATGTAATTTAATTCTAAGGTGATAAGTTACTAAAGAGATTTGGGAAACTATTAGCAGACATATCATAAAACAATCATTGCTAAAAAGTTCACCCTAAAACTGTTATCTCATTTACATCTATTTAATTCATTTGTTCTTAACAATCATACTTAAATTACTCATGAAAATTTCATGAGACATTAAAGCAGTTAGTCATTCTCTTAATGTTTTTTTTTTTTTTTTTTCCGACAAGCATTGCAACAGAGACAAACATGAGCCCCTTTAATTAGTAAATTCAAGTAGAACAAAAGTTGTTTGTCTGCATTATATTTAATACTGATACTCTGAGGACACACCCATATTAACTGAACCAGCAAGCTTAAAATTATCTTTTATTTACCAAAGATTAGCCTAGATCACATGAACTTGAAAAGAAAAAACATTTTGGTTAGCTTTTATTATATCTCTGAGATTCAGACATACTTAATTTATAACTGTTTATTTTTATGCTAAGTAATTAAAACTCTTTTACGAATTAATTTTGACAATGCTATCTGAAGGTAGAAAAATACCATATCTATAATGCACATGCATAGACATATTTACATACAGTTAGGAACAGAGATCTCACAATTTTATTTTAAAACTTTAGTCATGAATCAGATACAATACAAACTCACTAATTTATAAGTAACATTTGGAATAAATTAAGTTTACTTGCTCAGATAGCTAGTCTTTCATTATTTATGGAGATTTTTAAGATCTTTATTTGTCCTTGAAGAGCAGGCTAAAGATTTAATGCTTGGACAAGAAAACTATTTTAGCAGTTTGTGTTTTAAATGGCCCCTTCTACAACCCCCATTTTTTTTTTTTTTTTTTTTTTAGTTTCAGGTTCTATTTATTGAGTTAATCTGAGCTCAGTCTCAGGTGATTGTGGGCTGTGTTTACATTTCAAAAACATAATAAGAAGTATAACTTTAAGGGACAGAGAAAGAAAATATAAGTTTCATCCTAGGAGTTTTGGAGTATATTTGTCTATTATAATAAATGTTAGGGTAATTATTATTTAAATTTTTTCTTAAGTACAGAAAAATTTTGTTTTAATATCCTGATCTTTTGTATCTATAAGAATTTTGAGAGGAATAGGTGAGGTCTTTGGATTGGTAAAAATAGGTGGGCCTTGGCTTATTTCTAGAGTTGCATTTCTGTCTTTGCAAGACAAAGACAGTTTTCTCTAATAGCTGCTGAATATTGGCTTCTGCTGATATTTTTCTTGGTTTTGGTAGGAGGGTCTGGGGAATTGTGAGGAGATGGGGCATTTTTATTTTAAGAAAGGGAATTTATAATGGATCTTTAAGTCTAATTTCTGTTTTTTCATGTTAATAAGGGTTTAAACACTAAGGCTAGTCATTATACCTTGTGTGTGTGTGTGTGTGTGTGTGTGTGTGTGTGTGTGTGTGTATGTGTTCTTTCAGTTTGGTCCTCCCACAATACCAATAAAACAACTATTTAGGATAAGAGCTCTCAAGTCTTTTTCCTCCTTTCAAATATAGCCAGTTTAAAGGATCAAACAATCTGGCCATTGATGAGTAGAATCTTACATTAATTTCAAATAGCAACTTAAACCAATATGCTTTCCTTATGGTTTAACGAAACCCACAGGAGGCATCTCACATGAGTCTAACACTAACTTTTCCAGCACTAACAAGCAATGAAGTTTGAAATGATAAAGGCCCCTTATGGACTAAGGCCCCTGATGAAAATTCCCTAGAGAACTGGCACAGCTGGACACAGACAGTGCTGCTTATGATTTGGTGTCTTAGAATCTCAGTCTATTTGACTGGCCACCACTGCACACTGGTAAATGCACCTTCTGAATGGTGATGAGATCCCTGACCTTCCACTGGTCTTGGTAAAAGGTCCCAGGATCTCCAGCTGCAGAGTCTCAGGGCAGGGAGAGTGGGTCCATCAAGTACCCTGCTGACTAAACCAACTGCTAGGGAAGGGCCGATTTCCCCCCCTACCTCTCTTGACTTCTTTTGGCTGGTCTAATAATTAAATTGTCAGATTTACAAGGCAGATTGACAGGAGAAAAAAAAAAAATAATGCATATGCATGTAGGTCTCATGGAAATGGGACCCCCGAAGTGGCAAAAACAGGCCTGTTACATATCATTTTTAGCTAAAGAAGAAATTATTTGTGAAGGCTTAATGAAGCAAAGGGCTTGTGCTTGGGGTAGCAAGCTAATGAAGAAGGGACAGAGTTTGGTTTCTTAGCCTTGAATTCCCTAACTCTGGTGATCAGGATGCTTTCGATCCCCTTGCTGTAAAAAGGATGTATTCATGTGGGAGATTTATTTCACACTTTCAGAGGGAAAGGAACGGTCAGAGTGTTGTATTTAATATCTTCTTTTCCACTTCTGTTTCTCTAGTAAGTTTAATTCAAAATAATTAATACAGCATTGAGACATATTTGGGGGCAACCTGCCCTGCACCCCAACACTTACTTCTCTGCCCTCTCACACTCCTTTCAGCCACATTGGCTTCCTTCCTTGTCTGCAATAAGGGATGTTCTTCCAGATTTATGTATGGCTTGCTACTTCACCTCCTTCAAGTCATTGCTCAATGTTTTCCCCACCCCACTCCCTGGTCTCTCCTCATCTCTCATTTATATACTTTTCTTATCCACATTGTTTATTCTGTGTTTTTCTGCATTAGATTGCAGGTACATGAGGAAAGATCTTTTCTTTCTGTTTCAGGAAGTATCTGTTGAATGGAGTTTTTGAAATTAAAAGTGCATTGTGGGTGTTTTATAGGGTGAGTGAAAAATATTGCCTGCCATAGCAGTAAACAAAGGATGTGGCTGCCATCAAACCATCAACTCATCCTGCCCTGATTGTGAGCCCTGAGAGAACTCAGGATGGAAACAAATAGGCTGCTCACTGCCAAGCCCTCAGCCATTGTAGCCACCTGCAACCGTGTGCCCTGAGGGGATTCAGGATGGAAAAAAGCAGGATATTGGCCCCAGTAGCTGAAGTGCCAATCAAAGGAATGATTTCAGGGAGTCCAGACACTTGCATCATCCCATACACAGAAAAGCTCTAAATTCCTTAACTTGAGATATCTGATTTTCTTTAATTAACATTATCTTTAATTAACATCATCTTTTGATACCTTGTCTTCATTGTAAAAACTCCTATATACCCTGGCTCCTTTCTCTTGCCTCTTCAGAGTAGTCCCTCAGAGTTATCTGAGATGCTGTGTCCTGGGCTTAAGTCCTCAGTTTTGTCTGCCAAATAAAACATAACTCTCAACTTCTAGTTTGTGCAATATTTTTTCAGTCAACAATAGTATAAGGGAAAGATGACAATAGCCTAAGCATATTTACAGCTTTAAATGTCAGGTTAGTTGAAAGCCTATTTATTATTATTATCATTTTGCTGATGTGTTTATAATACAACAGTTATCAGTGTTTCTATATACATAGACATGCATATAACATTAACATATAACATTAATCACTATCATTAGATATTGCCTAACATTAGAACCACAGTTTTCTATCACTGTCATAGGTGATTTGTCAGGGCAAAGACAAACTTTGATACAAAGGAAGACAATTTCTTATTAGAGCTCATTAAAGTTATGATTTTCCTGGGTTTCCACCAAAGAAAGCAAATTCATGTTATGATCAAACACGTATGTTTACATGTGTGTGTGTTTGTCTAGCTGTAAGTGCATGTCATAAATATGTGACACAATTATTCATGTAAGCATTAGCAAAGGACAAAGAAGAAAGGGAACTAACTAGGCAAGCAAATTCTAATTTTGGCAACATGGAAACTGATTAATAGGGTTGAATACAGATGTCAGAAATAGAACAGCAACTAGGTACCCCTTGACTTTTGAGGTTTGATATCTTTATAACGGATTTAAGGTCTTCTCTTCAACTGGACTTGGAATGTTTCTGAGCATATCAAGTATGCATTGCGGAAGGCAGAAATTTATCGTGCCAGCAAAGAAGTATACATATCCATATGGACAATACAGGTAATTTTTCTGGGCAAGCAGAGTGCTCTGGCTTCCAATCTAAAACTAGGTTTCTTTTTCATACTAGACTGATGGTGGTGTATCTATGGGCTTCCACAGAAACCATGACATATTGCATGTTGGGCTCCATTATTCTGTGGATACAGATCTTAATGAACTATTGCTGCCAGAGAACATGATGTAACTGACAATCCAGCTAAGACGTGGATACGCTATATATACTATATTCTGGGCATTTTTCTTGTGAAACATAAACCTGGCTTTAGGCCAGGTTTGTACAATAGAATTCTACCTCACTGAACAATTCACTAGGTATGATTTGTTGTGACCTGTCTACACAGCTCTTGAGTAGTGGATGTCTTAATGAGCCACAGCAAATTGCAAGGGCCAATTCATAGCTGCTGTCACATACTATAGCCACGACCTCAATTAAAGTTATAGATTGCTTCTAAGCATTGTTCATTGTTAGTGACTCAAACTAGAGCATAGAATACTCTCATTAATCCTTTGATCGAATGGAGAACATACATATCAGACATTTCTGCACTGAAGGTATTACTTTATCTACTGGAATATTGCATAATTTGATTGACAGTAATTGCTACCATATGCTTACAATTATCTAATTAGTGGTTGCTACTACATATGCTACCAATTACATAAAGCTAGCACTGCTTGAGAGACTCCATTCAAAATTGTCACTGAATCTCAGAATGCTGCACAAAGTTTGCCTTGAAAAAATGCTTCTTGAATTGATGTATATGTAGCCTATGAAAACTTTTACATGAGATGATAATAATAATCTTTTAAGTTAAAAAAGTTTTTGGTTATAACATTATTGAAAATTAATTTTGTAAAATTATTGAAAACAAAATTTTAAAAGAGGTGAAATGAAACACATTAAAAATAAACACTAGGGCTTCCCTGGTGGCACAGTGGTTGAGAGTCCGCCTGCCGATGCAGGGGATGCGGGTTCGTGCCCCGGTCCAGGAGGATCCCACATGCCGTGGAGCAGCTGGGCCCCTTAGCCATGGCCGCTGAGCCTGTGCATCCAGAGCCTGTGCTCTGCGACAGGAGGGACCACATCGGTGAGAGGCCCACGTGCCGCAGAAAAATAAATAAATAAATAAAAATTTAAAAAATAAACTCTAAAGAAATCTCAATATCTAATTAACAATCTATAACACTGAGGTTTCTGCCTCAGTTCTTTTAATTATGGAAGAGGATTAAGGAGCTGTTTGAATGTCATGTTTTTTTTTTAATTTATTCATTTATGAACACATATTAAGGACCATTGCATGCAAAATATTAGATATAAAGACCATGGCAGACAGAAATATAAAAGGCAACTTTGACTACAATATAGAAGATACCAATGTACACATATTATAAATCATGATGCAATAATTTAAAAGAAAGAAGTATCAAACTCTATACTCATTAGAATAGAGATCAGCTTTAGCTCTATAGAGAAAAATATATTTAAACTGATAGTGCAAATTTTCAGTACATGCTTGAAAAATAAATAGAATTTCATGTGGTAGAAATAGGGACAGATGAAGGTGCCTATTCGCAAAGAGGGAATTGCAGGGCCAAAGGTGATTCATTTACATATGATAAATGATACTGAGTCACTTGTCCAACCTCACATGTCAGTCTATCCAAATAACAAAATTTCAGCAGTCTGCAAATAGAGTGCTTGTTGTTTGAAAGTTTTCTCCTCTTTGTTTCTACTGTGTCTTGGGGAAATATCAAAAATACATAGTTGACATTTCAAAGCAATATCCAGTAAAACGTGTAGTACAAATACTAAATTGTCAGAAATCCTTGGGAATAGTGACATAGATTCATTTTTTCCTAGCTGTTTGTTTGTTCATGTTTTCGTTTTCTGGGGCATACACTTATGTAATTCCAGTGTATCACAGCTGTACACTACAAATCCATCATTTCCTTATTCCATTTCATATTTTATGCACTTTTCTGATTAATCTTTTTAAAAATAATCTATGCAGTTTTCATTTATACAACAGTTATGTACTGATTATCTACTTTGTGACAGCTTTTTGCTAAGACTGGGAGGATTATAGCCTTGTGGACTAAACATTCTACAATTTCAACCATATGCCATTCTCCTACACAAAAGGCTAATGTGGTCTATCCTTGCCTAGTGCAATATTTTCCAGTATTAATTCCATTCTGAGTCATACTCCTGGAAATATATTTTTAGCAAGGTCAGTAGATATTTTATTATGTGTCGACTGAAAAAATGCACAACCTAAAATTGCACGACCTAAAAATATGCTTTATTCAGCGGACATTCTTAGGACTTAAAGCCCTGGAGGCAGCATCTCAAATAACCCTGAGAAAACTGCTCTGAGGAGGCAAGTGGGGAACCAGGATATAGAGGAGTCTTTGCAACAAAGGGCCGGTAGTTGGAACATCAAGATTATTGTTAATGAACGGATACCAGGTATCTCAAGTTAAGGGATTTAGTGTTTTTCTATGTATGAGAAGATGCAAGAGTCTGGGCTCACTAAAATCATTCCTTTAATATACACCTCAGCAATCTGGGGCCAGTATCCTGTGCTTTCTCACCCTGAGTTTCCTCAAGATGCACCATTGGAGGTGGTTGCAGTCTGATGAGTGGTAGATGGTGGGCATCCATTGTGTCCTTCCTGAGTTCACTCAGGGCTCACAGTCAGGGCAGCTATAATGTATCAGCTTGATGGCTGGAACGTCCTTTTTTTGCTGCTATGGCAGGCAATATATTAGTTCTTATAAGTAGGTTAGAGTCCTCCTCTAATTAATAAGCTCAAACCAGGCCTGTGCAACTTTAAGGTTTTCATGCACAGTTGGACCTTCCATTATATTTATGTATAAAATAAATTCATCCAGAGTCAGTTTTGATAGTTTTAAAAATTTCAGGGTATAAACTCCAGCTAAAGGGAAATCTAATAATGCTAAAAGTCTTGAATAGATGGGAATGACAGTGTTGAACAATAATCATTGGGACCTGCAACAAGAGAGGGCCTTAGGATAGGTAATGGGTATTAAATTGCAATCTATATTCCTACACCAGGACCAACTGCTTCACACAAGGACAGCCCCAAATTCAACTCATAAAGAATTTTGTAACAGCACAATTATATTAAACACAAGACAGGAGAAAAGTTAAAAGAAACACTTTAATTACTTGATGATGCTGAAGCATAATTTCAAGACATCTGGAAAAGTAGCAATAATGTTAGGGGAACCACTGACCAAAGTCACCTGCCCTGGCCAGGCATGATAGTAACCCCTTGCATGAGTTATCCTACAACAGAAGGTCCTGGTACGGAATGCAGAACTAACAAGTTACCACCAACAGGGAGAATTCAGGAAAGGTCAAAAGGAGAGAGGAGTTGCCAGTCTATATGTCTTACTGACCTATCAGAATCCTTCTCACTGGAATCTATCTTGGCTGAGCAATGTACATGCCACCAGGAAGGACCCTGAGTCAGAATGATTGGCCAGAGACAGCCAGGAAGCTAACCCCACCACCATAAAACCCAAGACTTCAAGCACATACATGGCAAAGCAGTTCTCCTGGGTTCCCTTAACCTGCTGCTCTCTGCCCAGGAGCCCCTTCTCCATAAAGTTTCTTGCTTTGTCAGCACACGTGTCTTCTTGGACAATTCACTTCTGAGTGTTATACAAGAGCCCACTCTCAGGCCCTGGAAGGTGTCCCCCTTCCTGCAACAATAGCATGAAGCTGAGGGTATTGTTGTGGACTGAATTGTTTGCCCTTGAAATTCATATGTTGAAGTCCCAACCCACTCCTACCCACCTTTAGAGATGACTAGATTTAAATGAGGTCATGAGGTTGGGGCCCTCAGCATGGACTGAGGTCCTTAAAAGAAGAGACATCAGGGAGCACTCTCTCTCTCCCCCTCTCTCTGCCATGTGAGGACACAAGAAGTCGGCTGTGTACTGACCAGGAATAGAATCCTCAACAGAGCCTGACCATGCTGGCACCCTGATCTCAGGCTTCCAGCCTCCAGAAATGTGAGAAAATAAATTTCTGTTATTGAAGTCACCCAGTCAATGACATTTTTTATGGCATCCCAAGCAGACTAATACAGCTATGTACAATCTGGGATATGGCAAAGGCCCTGGAACAAATATATCACAGGCTGTTTAAGATAAATCTTTAAACTGGAAAACAGATAAAACACATAGACAACATTATTCCCACTACTTCAAGGAATAATCAGTCCTCAGCTGGATGGAATACGGAGAGAAGAATGCTTGACTAGCCATTAACAGAAACACAGTTTTTTGTTTGTTTGTTTTGCGGTACATGGGCCTCTCACTGCTGTGGCCTCTTGCGTTGCAGAGCACAGGCTCTGGACACAGAGGTTTAGCGGCCATGGCTCACAGGGCCATCTGCTCCGTGGCATATGGGATCTTCCCAGACCGGGGCATGAACCCATGTCCCCTGCATTGACAGAAGGACTCTCAACCACTGAGCCACAAGGGAAGCCTCACAGTTTTAATTAAAAGAAAGGAACCACAGAAAATCATGCTGTAAAGATACAACATCTTTGAGAACAAACTAAAAATTAAGCTAAAAATTAGTTTATACAATGATAACAGCGACTAACATTTGCCAACTTAAGTTCATGAATGTATAGGAGATAATTATTATAGCTATGTATTGTTTGAATTTCCAGTGTTTTTATTTCAGGGTGCTAATCACATACGATCAACTTTCATAAAATTATAATGCATTCAAATTATAATTCAGATTTTGTTACTGAAGTATGCTGTAAAAAAGGACGTGGGATACTATTTAATTTCTTTTCTTCAACATTAATAAACTAGCTTTTGATTTTTAGCTATATTACTGAAACAAAGCAGGTGTTTGTTAAAGAGTATCCCAACTTAAAGCCTCAAACATTGTAAGGGATTATTGTTTTAATTATTATAAAAAATGTTTTCAAAGGTTAAGTTGTCACTGGGGGTAAACATTCTGCATAATGACATCTAAGTTAGTGTACTTTTTCTATGCAGGCAATGCTAAAAACCTGTGAAAACTATCTGAAAATAAAACACACAAAAAATAAATTAGGCTTTAAATGTGCTATATTCCAATTATAACTTCTGATATTTAGTCCATAAATTGAAAGAATTGAAGATATGCACAGCGTTGCAGTCAGCATTATTCCTTGGAGAAGAAACATGTCATCTCCAGTTGGCAAAGTGGTACAAATAAGTACAATAGCTATAAATCATTTGTTCTGCCAAGAGAAACAACTCTAGGCAGATTGGAAATACACTATTTGGAGAAACACAAATTAAGTACATAGGTAATTAAAAACAAAAACAAAAACTTATAATGTGTATTTTGTATTTAATGGGTTTCTTTTTCATGTGAAAGTGCAAAGAAAGTACTGTTCCTTGTGGTCTTTTTTTTTTTTTTTTTTTTTTGGGCGGTACACGGGCCTCTCACTGTTGTGGCGTCTCCCTGTTGTGGCCTCTCCCTTTGCGGAGCACAGGCTCCAGACGCGCAGGCTCCGCTCCGCGCCATGTAGGATCTTCGCGGACTGGGGCACAAACCCGTGTCCCCTGCATCGGCAGGTGGACTCTCAAACACTGCGCCACTAGGCAAGCCCCTGTGGTCTCTTTTTATGTAGCATCTTCCATTTGTTGTAAGCACATGTATTACAGCCTTTCTCCTTTCTGCGCTGTCTCATGTTATGAAAGTGTATTGAATGGGTAGTTTTTAAATGAATAAAGAATTATGTTCATGAATCAGAATAAATTGAATCAAGAGAAATTGTACTTGTTGAAAAATTACTCATTCCCAAAGGAAAGAAAGAAAAACAAAACACAGGAATGGTGGGTACATATTATAAAATAATAGGTTCTACATTCTTAAACATGTCCAAGTTAAATCCTGAGTTTGTTGAATCTGAAAACAAGGCTGGAAAATATTTTAACTATTAACATATAAACATGAGAAGCCCATGATTCCTTTAGACCAAAGATACACAAGGCTAATTGTCACATTTTATTCTCACTCTGAAGTGTTCATTTTCTCTTGCTTTAACAATTTACTGTGGTTATTAATTTGAATAATTCAAGAGGCCTGTAAATAAAGAAGTTTGAAAAAAGTATTCACATTTTGTTAATAGAGCTACCTTTCCCCCAAATTACTTTGACGAAATCTAAGGCTGAGAAGCATTTTTTATCAAATTGATGAGGCTTTCTTAATGATATGCCTTTTATTATAAATAATAAAAATGACCAATTATTTATTAAACTAAAGTTTTTGCCAATAGTTACATCATTTTCTTCATCAGTTAGTTATGTAAACTCAAAAAGTATTAGGTAAATATTTGAGTAAAAATTATAAAACATAATCTCATTAAAGATGCTCTAATTGACACTGGATTTGAGAGTGTTGTTGTTGTGTGTGGGGGGTGGTGAAAGGGGAGTGGGAGGAAAGAAGAGGAGGACTTATAGAATCATACACTATAGGATAAAATTTTGAGATTCAAATTTTAACTCACTATACATCATACACAGGAGAAAGAGTCAAATAGTTTAAGTGACAATATCACAAAGGGAGTTTATAAGTGCTTGCACTCAGTTTGCAGCAATTACTGAAATTTGCCAAAGCAAATAGTAGAAAAGGTTTTCACTGTAAGTATTGTCTTGAACCAAAGAAGGCACTTAGCTAATGTCCTCTCTCCTTGATGTAAGCAGTATATTGGAACATAGAGTCCATTTACTAAGCACACCAAGATGACAGGAAAGGGAATGGAAGGAATGTGGCTGGATTTTGCTTTTGACATTAAGTTATCTTTTTGTAATAAAGAGCTCTCACCATGTAGACCTTAATATACAACAGCTTTATTTAAAATAACTAAATCCACAAGGCACTCCAAGGTGTCACGGTAAGATACCACAAAAAATGCCAGGGAATTACATGATTCTGAGGAAAAATAGCAGTCATAAAATATCCCGGCCCAGGGCTCTTCCCCTTTCTTTCTTTGAAAGGCATTTTTGCTGCTGTTTTGTTTGTTTGTTTTACATCTTTATGGAGTATAATTGCTTTACAATGGTGTGTCAGTTTCTGCTTTATAACAAAGTGAATCAGTTATACATATACATATGTTCCCATATCTCTTCCCTCTTCTGTCTCCCTCCCTCTCACCCTCCCTATCTCATCCTCAATGGCAGTGAAACTTTCAATTTTGTTATGTTAAAGGATTACAAGTTGCTTAATGTCTTGATAACAAAGTGTCCCAGTAAATTAGGAAACTCTAAGATAAAAATAATCGTATGAGGTACTTGCTAGTAATGCTTTATGCATGTTTGATTTTTTACTTGAATGGAGAGTTTTCCTCTCCCACACTACAGCTTTATTATTTATTTTTCAATTATTTTTATTGCTAGTTATTAGTTTACATACATTAAAATTTGATTTTTGTGCCATACACTTCTGTGGGCTTGACAAATAGAGTTATGCGTTCATCACCATAGGCATGATACAGAATAATTTCATCACTTTAAAAATTCCCCTGTGCATCCCATTTTAACCAACCATTGCCCCTATTCCCTTGCCCTGGCAAACACTAATCTGCTTTCTGTCCCATAGTTTTGCCATTTTGGGGATGTTAGACAAATAGCTTCAGACAGTCTGGAGTCTTTTGGGGTTGGCTTCTTGCAGTTAGCAACATGCATGTTGTTGCATGCATCAGCAGCCTTTCCTTTTTACTTTTAAAAATTATTACTATGTATAGATGGATCATAGTTTGCCCATTCAGTGATTGAAGGACATCTGTGTTGTTTCCAAATTTTGTTGAATATAAATAGAGTTGCTATAAACATTAAAGCACAAATTTTTTGTGTAAATATGTTTACGTTTTTCTCAAATAAATCACTAGAATGAGATTATAGAGTCATGTGGCAGGTATGTGTTTAATTTTGGAAGAAAGTATAAAACCATTTTCCCAAATTGCTATAGAATTTTGCATTCCCACCAGCAAAGTCATAGAATTCCAGTTGCTTCATGTCCTTACAGGTATTTGATACTGTTAGTTTATTCATTTTAATTGGCATCTCATTGTGCTTATTTGGATTATTTTTATTTCCCTAAAAATATATGATGTTCAACATTTTTGTAGCTGAGGAATTGGCACCCTGTCCAGCTCTCTATGTTCTGAGTACCTGAGAGAAGTCTCCAGCTATTGCTTTGATTTATTTCTTACTAAAAATACATGGTGGTACATTTTCAAGCAGTTCAGTGTCTTAAAAATTACTAGATCCTTATTACTGTTGATAATTATTTAGAGATAATATAGTCAATAGGCAAAATGATATATTTTATCATTGCTTTTTTCTTTTTTAATTTTTTATTGAAGTATAGTTGACTTACAATTTGTGTTAATTTCCACTGTACAGCAGAGTGATTCAGTTATGCATATATATATTCTTTGTTTAATATTATTTTCCATAACAGTTTATCTTGTGATATAGAATATAGTTCCCTGTGCTATAGGGACAGTTGCCTGTGCAACAAGGACCTTGTTGTCATTGTTTCTTATGTGAATGTACTTTTGACATGCTGAGTCTTAAGTTATAATGCTTTAAAGAATTAATTTCCTGGATGTGGTAAAAGTACAAGTGGGGGGTTGATTCTGATAGAGAAATAGAAAGCCAAAAGACAAAATATTGTTCTAAACAATGAGAATAATCCAAATAAAATACAAAATCAGAGGGGGTTTTAAAAACCCATTAAAAATTGAGAAAACAAAGATATCTAAATGAACTAAATTCAAGAAAAAGACATCCCCTCCCATGGGAGAAGAGACTCATGGTGTAATGACCAGAAATAAAGAAGTTAGATATCTTCATTTAGAGATGTCATGATTGTATACATAGAACATTATTTGAGATCTACAGAGAATTATTAGAACTAATAAGTTATTATTGCCAGTTAGTAGGAAAGAATGTCAGTATGTAAAATCATCTGCACTACTACATTCTAGTGGAAAACAACTGGAATGTGAAATACTAATACCATTTGCAAAGTTTTTTTTTTTTTTTTAACCTTTTATTTTATATTGGAGTATATATTTGATTAACAATGTTGTGTTAGTTTCAGGTGTACAGCAAAGTGATTCAGTTATACATGTACATGTATCTATTCTTTTTCAACTTCTTTTCTGATTTAGGTTGTTACATAATATTAAGCAGGGTTCCAGGGTTACTCATGAGATTGCAGTGAGGATGTCAGCTGGTACTGCATCATCTGAAGGCTTGACGAGCTGGAGGAGCCACTTCCAATATGGTGTCCTCACATGGCACTTGGCTGGGGACTTCAGTTCTTCACCACATGGACCTCTCCAAAGAGCTGCTTGGGTGTCCTCATGACATGGTGGCTAGCTTTCCACAGGATGCAAGATCCAAGAGAGAACAAGGAGGAAGGTGTAATAATGTCTATGACCTGGTCTTGGAAGTCACCAACAATCACTCCCGCCATCTCCTATTCTTTCTTTCTTTTTTATTAGAGTATAATTGCTTTGCAATGCTGTGTTAGTTTCTGCTGTACAATGAAGTGAATGAGCTATATGTGTACCTATATCCCTTCCTCTTGGATCTCCCTCCCACCCCACCAATCCTATCCATCTAGGTCATCACAGAGCACCGAGCTGAGCTTCCCAAGCTTTAGATAGCATGTTCTCACTAGTAATTTTACACATGGTAGTGTATATATGTCAGTCCTGATCTCCCAATTTGTCCCACACTCCCCTTCCCCCTGTGTCCACATGTCCATTCTCTACAGCTATGTCTCTATTTCTGCATTACAGATAGGTTCATCTGTATCATTTTTCTAGATTCCACATATATGCGCTACTATATGATATTTGTTTTTCTCTTTCTGGCTGACTTCACTCTGTTTGACAGACTCTAGGTCCAACCACATCTCTACAAATGACCCAATTTTGTTCATTTTTATGGCTGAGTAAAATTCCATTGTATATATGTACCATATTTTCTTTATCCATTCATCTATCATTGGATATTTTCTTTATCCATTCATCTATCATTGGATATGTCCTGGTTATTTTGAATAGTGCTGCAGTGAACATTGGGGTACCTGTGTCCTTTTGAATTATGGTTTTCTCAATAGTTTTTAAAACATAATAAATTACTGTGAATAATACAAAATATGCCCAAGATGTGCACATTAATACCATAATATATTGCTCAGAGAAATTAGAGAAGACATAAAAAAATACTGAAATATAGCATATATCAAAATACAGAAGATATAAGTAAATAGTGAGTGGTTTGGAGGACTCAATATTGTTAAGACATCCATTTTCCAGTAGTATTTATATTATATTTCAATTAAATCTAAGCAAAAATACTAGTAGACTTTTTGAAGAAATTTATAATTGATATTAAAATTTATATGGAAAAATATTGACTTAGTATAATGTAAATAACCTTGAACAGAAAAAAAAGATGTTAAAGAAGACACAAATAGAAAGATACCTCATGTTCATAGATCAGAAGTATTAATATTGCTAAAATGTCCATACTACCTAAAGTAATCTACAGATTCAAATGCAATCCCTATCAAAATTCCAATGCTATTTTTCACCATAAAAAGAGAAAATAATTATGAAATTTGTGTAAAACCACAAAAGACCCCAAATAGCCAAAGCAATCCTGAGAAGAAAAACAAAACTAGAGGCACCACATTTTCTGATTTAAAAGTGTTCTACAGAGCTATAGTAATCTAAACAGTATACTACTGACATAATTATAGACACACAGACCAGTGTTACAGAATTGAAAGTCAAGACATAAACCCCACAATAGGGTCAACTAGTATTTGACATAGGAGCTAAGAATACTCAATGGGGAAAAGATAGTGCCTTCAACAAATGGTGTTGGGAAACATGCATGACCACATACAGAAAAATGAAATTGGACCCTTATCTTATGCCACTCACAAAAATTAACTCAAACTGGATTAAAGATTTAATAATAAGACCTAAAAATGTAAAACCTCCAAAATAAAGCATAAGAAAAAACTTATTTTCATGTGTCTTGGAAACGATCTTTTTAATATGACACCAAAATCACCACAAAAAAAGGCAAAAATGAATAAGTGAGACTACATCAAGCTAAAAACACTTCCACATAGCCGAAGAAACAATCAACAAAATGCAATGGCAACCTATGGAATAGGTGAAAATATCTGCAAATCAAATATTTGATAAAGGGTTAGTAACTAAAATGCATAAACTCATACAACTCATTAAAAAAAAAAAATCAAACAATCTAATTTAAAAATGGGCAGAGAAATTGAATAGATATTTTTCTAAAGAAGACTTACAAATGGCCAACAGGTACATGAAAAGAAGCTCAACAACACCAATCATCAGGGAAACGCAAATCAAAAACACAATGAGATATAACCTCACACTTGTTAAAATGGCCAACACCAAAAAGGTAACATGTGCTGGTGGCAATGTGGAGAAAAGGAAATCTTGTACCCTGTTGGTGAGAAGGTAAATTGGGCAGCCACTAGGGAAAACAGTGTGGAGGTTCCTGAAAAAAATAAAAATAGAACTACCATATGATCCAACAATCCACTTCTGGGCATATATCCAAAGGAAATGTAAACAGGGTATCAGAAAGATACATGCACTCCCATGTTTATTGCAGCATTATTCACAACAGCCAAGATATGGAAACCACCTTAGTAACCATCAATGGATGAATTGATAAAGAAGATGTGTAATATATATATATATATATATATATATATATATATAGAGAGAGAGAGAGAGAGAGAGAGAGAGAGAGAGAGAGAGAAAGAATATTATTCAGTCATGAGAAAGAAGGAAATCCTGCCATTTGTGACAAACTGGATGTACTTTGCCCATTATGCTAAGTTAAGTCAGACAGGGAAAGACAAATTCTGTATAATATCACTTATATGTGCAAGCTAAAAAAGCCAAATTCATAGAAACAGAGACTAGAATTCAGGCAGGAGATAGATGGGTCCCAGGCTGAGCAGCTGGAATCTGCCCCCTGTGGACAGACAACCCAAGATAAAGAGGAGCAAAGAGCAAGGAGGAGACAAGTCCTACTAGGATCAAAGATAAAGAAACCACATATTTCTCATTCTTGAGATCAGGGAGACGTCTCAATCTACACATGTGCAGAAAGGCTCCTCAGGGGTCAGAGACGGGAAGGGGTGCCAGATCATAATATGTTCTGTCAGCTTTCCAGAAACCCCTGCATTGGAATCCATCTTGGCTAAAAGATGTGCATGCATGTGCATAGGGGAGGGCCCTGTATCAGACCAAATATGGACTCAGAGCCAGACAAAGCAAGATGATTGGCCAGAGAGAAACCCAGAAGCACTGCCCCTTATAAGTGATTTAAACTACCACAAAAGCACAACTCTTTCTCTTAGCCTGCCCATGTGTATTTCTCCACACGTACATTTTTCCTCCTAATAAACAATTTATTTGCTTCACTACTTTCTGTCTCTTTGTTGAAATTCCTTTCTCCAAAGCAGATGACCCAGGACTTTGTCACTAGTCTAATGGCTAGGATTCAGCGCTCTCACTGCTGCAGTCTGGCTTCAACCTCTAGGCGGGGAACTGAGATCCTGCTTTAAGCCACCACAGGCCAAGGCCACCAGAGAGCAGAATGGTGGTTACCAGGGGCATGAAGTTGGGGTACTGGGGAGATGTTGATCAAAGTATACAAACACCCAGTTAAAAGATGAATAAGTTCTGTGGATATAATACTCAGCATTGTGATTATAATTTATGATACTATACTATTATAGACTTGAACTTGCTAACAGAGTAAGCCTTAAATGTTCTCACCACAAAAAAGAAATGGTAGTTATGTGATGTGATGAAGGTGTTACATAATGCTATGGTGGTAAACCTATTGCAATATACGTGTATCAAATCAACCTGTTCTACATCTTAAACTTACACAATATCATATTTCAAATATATTTCAATGGAACTGAAAATAATATCTGTCACAAGTAAAATTAAAAGAAAAAAATGGAAGTTTTACTTAACTTAAACATTTACTTTAAAGTTATAATAGTTAAGAAAGTTTATTATTTGTGTAGGAATAGACCAGAATATCTAAGAACAAAATAGATGCAAATAGAACTGAAGATTATAGTCAATTAATTTCTTACTCAAGTGCCAAATCAATTTAATGAAGAAAATAAAGTACCTGTTATAGCTAGTGCTGGAAAAAGTGGCTATCTCTATAAACAAGACATATAAATGGAATGTAGATGTTTTACCTTCCTTACTCTATACACAAAAATTAATTTGAGCTAGGTTATAGTCCTAAATGTAAAAAACTAGAAAATATTTGTAGAATAAATGAGATAATATACATGTAGCCTTTGGCTAGGCAAAAATTTGTTAGATAAAACATAAAAGCACTAACTTAAAAGAGAAATTCATTAATTAGAGTCCATTAAAATAAAAACTTTCGTCTCATCAAATGATAACATTAGAAAGCTAAATAGTAAAGCTACACATTGCAAGATCCTTTTTCCAGTAAATACCTCTGAAAAAGACTTTTATCTATAAGATTTGAAGAAGGCTTACAGCTCCATAATAAGACAAAAAACAAGCTCTCAATTAAAACTGGAAAGATGATTTGAACAGGCAGTTCACTAAAGAAATTTGTGTGAGTGGCCACTAAGTGCATGAAAAGATATTTGATTATTTAGTTCATCAAGAAAATGTAAATTAAAATCATAGTGAGATTCCTTTTCTCACCACTAAAATGGCTAAATCAAAACACGGACAATATAGAATATTGTCCAGTATATGGAACCACTGTACATTCATAATTTGCTAATGAGTATACTTAACCCTGTAACTATTTTGGATAACTATTTGTCAGTTTCTTATAAAGATATGAATACACATAGACAATTATTCCTTGATATGTACACCCAGGAATGAAAAATGATGCCCACAAAACAACTTGGAAAATAATATTTATAACAATTTTATTTATAAAAGCATCAGACTGGAAACAAACTTAGTTTTCACTAACAGGAGAATAGATAAGCCAATTATGTTTTAGTCATAAAGTAGAATACTATTCAGCTATTAAAAACAATGAACTATTGTACTTATACATTTATACATGGATAAATTTCAAATATAATGTGGTAGGCTAAAGAATCCAGACATAAAAAAAGCCAGACTATATACCAAGGGAGTTAAATCTAAGAACAGGCAAAATTAAGTATAGTGTTAGAAATAGGAAAGTGCTTACCTCTTGTAGAGAAGGAACTGACTGGAAGGGGCAAGCAGCAGCTCTGGGAACATGGGGGAAATAATTTTTCTCTTGCTTTGAATGGTGGTACATGGGGATATACAATTGTTAAAACTCATCAAAGTGATTAGTAAATATGTGCACTTTTAATGTATTTAAACCTCAATAAAATAAAATATTTTAGTAAAAAAAAAAAGGTACTAATTGTCTCATTAATGCTTTTTTTTTTTTTTTTTTTTTTGTAGTTCAAATTTGGAACAGTTTCCTCACCATTATGAACCTTATATTTCCATTTCATTTGTAGAATATAACCCAGGTCATTATCTACAATGGATCGTCTCTGGGAAGACTGGTATAAGGATATTTAAGATCCACCTGCAACCATACTTTCAAATTTACTTCCTTGCAAGTTTTTATACAATTACTTGAGGAAAGAATAGAAAGTATGGAAAATATAGAAAGGATCATTAATACAATTTTCTGTTTTGGGTGGAATTTCTTCCTAAATCTGATTTAAATACTCCAAGCTTTCCTTTATATTCATGCTCCTCTCCTAACTCAGGTTTTCTCCTCCCTCAATGCCTTTCCATATTTAGTTCATATTGTAAGTTCCTTTAAAAATTGTGCTTCCCCACATAGCACAGGGAGATCAGCTTGGTGGTTTGTGACTACCTAGAGGGGTGGGGTAGGGAGGGTGGGAGGGAGAGGCAAGAGGGAGGGGATATGGTGATATATATATATATACATATACATACATATAGCTGATTCACTTTGCTAAAGTTAATACAACATTGTAAAACAATTATACTCCAATAAAGATGTAAAAAAAAAAAATTGTGCTTCCTCCATAATACCAGTCTCTGACTACCCTTGTCACTTCCTAATGCATGTTAATTTTGCTAATTTATTTAATTTTTTCCAGCTTTATGGAGGAATAATTAACAAATAAAACTAAGATATTTAAAGTGCACAATGTGGTTTGATATACCCATGCATTGTGAAAGGATTCCCTCCATTGAGTTAATAATTATGTTCATCAGCTCACACATTTACCTTCTAATTTCTCCTCATTCACTCAACTACATTATACTTGCGCTGATGATTGAGATTATATTAATTGCCATATCCCTAATTACCTGATAAAAATAGAGAAATGTCCCAGAGCCTATCAGACAATGTCTTTCTTAAGTATTCTAGGACTTAAAATAAAGTAATACAAAAATACTATAATATTGATCTATCTTCAAATGTTTTAATGTTACAATATTATCCTCCCATGCAGATTTCTGAGAATGGCAGTTCCTAAATTTATGTTTTTTGGTCATTTTGGGGTGGGCTGCCTAGAACAATGATGGGGTCAGGGGACTCAATGGTGTTTAAGAACACTGTTTTCCCTGAAGTCATTGCATATTTACTTAGCATAGGATGTGTGTGTGTGTGTGTGTGTGTGTGTGTGTGTGTCTGTGGCTTAGCGAGATTTGCAGAGAGAGGGACACCATTGTCTCCTTCAGAGCTTCTTACTATGATTTGCTGACAAGAGACACAACTGTCAGTAGTTTTGTAGTCTTGTTTTTGCAGCTCTCCACCAAAAGTGAAGTAAAAAAGTTTGAAATTTCCAATAGGAACATCTCAGGAATAAATTATGATTGTCCCAGACCATATGATTGCTATTATCAGAGGTGTAGGAACGGGTTACTGTTATTGATTTCCCCAGTGTACCCACATACGTTTGGCAAGAAGTGGTTCTCAAAACAAAAGTGGCATGAACAGAAGTGGTAGCAAAAATGTAGAGGGATTGATGGACAGATTAGCAGTGGGTGTACACTATCAGTGATGCTTTCCTTTTAGATATGAGGAAGCATCTGTTATGTGTCCCATGCTCTTTAATCTTGATTAAAATCCCTTATATACTCTGACTCCTCCCCTGTGTTGTGTTACCTGGCATTGAGGGAAGCTATCTCCTCCAGACTTCTCTATCAGCTAGCTTTGAGATGAGCTTAGTCAACAAATGCACTGGCAGGGAATAGGAGAGCAGGAGAAAGGAGGAAAACAAAGGATTCCTCTCCTTTCCTCTTTGCCCTACCCAAAGTTGCTACATCGCCCTGGGTTGACCTTGGAACTCCTCCACTCTGGTACCACTGCCTGCTTCCTTAGTTTCTTCAGCCTGGAGATGGCAGTGACTTCTTGTTGCTGCTGTTCTCAAGGTTGCTTCTGGGTTGAATTAACAGCTTTTTATAAAGGATAATCATTTCAATAATTAAATTTCCCATTTCTTCATTAGATTGTGACAATATTATATATATTTTATTCCATCAGATTACCCATTCTTCAAAGTCCAACTTAAATAATTTTTCTTGTTAAAAAAAATCCCTCTTCTTAAAACTTTGTTCATCTATTTATACTTAACACAATCTCATACTGACGTTAGTTTTGTACAAGCCTATTTTAAACTGCTCTTTGAAGAGAAATATACCTCATTTTTCTTTTTATCTCCCAACACACATAAATGATGTCAACAATGTAGTATTTTTCCCAGAGTACATTCTCATATATAGTATAGAATTAACAAATGTTTATTGCAGCAAAGTAAAATAAATATCCAGTATGTGCTCATGTCATAGATGAGAAAAAGAAGAAAATGATGGTAAATTTAGAATTTCTTAAAGACAGAGACAATCATAAACTAGATTTTGGCAATATCTAGAAATATCAATATATTAATATTACTCAGACTATAATTTTGCCTGGGATACTGCTGGATTATGCCTATTTTTCCTGCCTAATTATTATAAGTGATGACTCATTTCATTCTCAAAAGTGTCCCATTTGGACAGTAAAATTATATATTACCCTAGTTATAACACAGGCTTCTAAATCTAATAAAAATATAATTTTCATATATAATATTTAAAAAAAATAAATATTTATTAAAAATAATAAGGCCCAGGATCAAGTTCAGGAATGGGCAATGAGAAAGGAAGGGAGGAATAACAATTCCTATTTGTTAATGATTTTTCAAAACTTTTGAGGCTATTGAAAAATCCCTGAGTAAATTGAACTGAGAGAGTCAAATTACCATTGTAAATAGTTCTTATAAAGAGTATCTTCCATTCATAATAGATTAGAATTGTGCACTTGACTGACCAGTGTATGCTAGATGGCTTGGATAGGATTTGGGGTAAATAATAAATTAGAGAAAATGGTCAGCCAGAGCACAGACCATGAAAGTGTTTCCTTACTGGCTGAGACTGTATTTATGAGTATCCCATGGGTGTTTAGACAGAGGTGAGGCGAAAAACAGAAAGTGTAGGTAACCACTTCTATGAATATAATTATCATTCAGGTACTCCTCCTAAGATGTGCACTAATACTTAACATTCTGATAAACTCAATGATGTTATTTCTATCATTCAACAAAGATTGAATGCCTACACAAAATGTTGGTACAATGCCAAATGCTTGGTATAGAGTGTTGTATAAAGCAGGAATGATATCTGTCCTCTTAGAACTTTACATCTCATGTAGAAAATGGTCACTGAACCAATAAACAAACCAAAAGATGTGAATATGGAATATGAAATATATGTTTGTATTTCATGTCAGTTTTTAACTTTCATGGATCAATCCTTGAATTGCCATTTGAATTTAGGGATAAAGATAATTGAATGAGATTCATTTACTGCATAGGTGATATTTACCTATGGACCAGGTTTATTATATAGTTCTTTGTTATAACATTAAGTTTACTGAAAGAAGAAATGGAGAAAAAATCATTTAGAAATATCTGGCTGTATTAAAAATTCATGTAAGGAATTAAAATCGATGAAAGGTTTTGGCAAAAAGAATGTGGTGAAAAGATTTCCCAGGTTGCTACATAAAATAAGGACAAGCAACAACAGCAAGAATCTGCCCTGGCACTGCCGGGCTGGATGATGTCATGAAGAAGCAGAAGCTATTTTAAGATAAAATTTGATGGAAATAAGATGCCCTTTGCCCAGAGTCAAAAATAATATATTTAGATTTAAACAATGACATGGAGATACTTGTTTAAGGAAGCAGCGCTGAGGAGAGAAGATAAGGAATTTTGAGGCTAGTTGCTAAGAAAGTTAATTTTACCTTTCTCTGCCTTCATTTTTCCTCCTATTCTACTCAAACGTCGACCTTACAATTACTAGCTTTACCAGAAAATTTCAGAATATCTACCAGGCAAAACTTCTGAATTTGGTTTACTCAAGGCTATTCAAAGACAAACTCAGGGAGTTGGATCTCAAATCTCCCTTTCATTACATTCAGATGATGAGGTCTATTCAGAACTTCAAAAACAGAGCACCACGAAATTAGATCCTGTTCTCTGGGAACTCTGAACTTTTTATTGCCAGGTTAAAATTGGAAAGAGTTAGCGCTTGAGTACCAGATAAAAAGTGAGTTTCTGTGCATCTTAATTTGTATAGTCAACTTCTCCACTCTGATTGCTCCACCCCGTAAAACCATTCCATACCACAGGGAACTTGCTCTCAATGAATATATAACATTTACTATATATATGACATTTAGAATATACTATTAATCCTGTCTCTACCATTTTGTACTCACTGCTCTTCCATATATAATAAATTAATTTCAAGTAGGGTGGAACCCATCATTTATATTTTGGGGACTTATTTTTACCTATTAATCAGGTAGATTAATTTTGATCCAATTTTGGAAATATAAATGAATCAATTTATTGTTACAAGCTAATCAGCTTCATTTATCAAGTTGAAATTAAATCTCTTAAAAATTGTATTCATTTTCACTTTTCTGTTCATCTGATTTATGAAATACAATACTTAGATCTGATTTAATGAAATATAAGCATGGTAGATTACTTATCACAACCACCGACCCATCGATTTTGTAATCATAAATAATTAAAGACAGATTTATGTTTTAAAGATACTTGTTAGGTATTTAAATACCTGTTCTCATCACTTATCCAGTACATCTAACATCATGGTAATCTGTTCAGTTTTGTTTTTTTGTTTTTTTGTTTTGTTTTTTTTAATGAAAAAGGAGCATATTTTTTCTTTTCTGTTTCTCAAATGGTAAATTGAATAGAAATTATACATAGGGCTTCCCTGGTGGTGCAGTGGTTGAGAGCCCACCTGCCAATGCAGGGGACACGGGTTCATGCCCCGATCCGAGAAGATCCCACATGCCACGGAGCCTGAGCGTCCGGAGCCTGTGCTCCACAATGGGAAAGACCACAAGAGTGAGAGGCCCGCATACCGCAAAAAAAAAAAAAAACTAAACTAAAAACATCTATAAATTATAATAGTTTTAGTTAGCAACTAACATAGTGAACACCGTTTATCCCAGATATCCATGCATGATTGATTTATGGTAGCAACCTTGAAAAATGTTATTTTAATTAATAGTTCTTTTGGTTTGACTCTACTTTCATAATAAGTTTCTTCTTTTAATTGTAGGGGCAGAGAGGTGTTGCCTTGGTTAGAAACAATTACAAAATATATATTTACCTGTATTACATTTTATTACTTCGCAACAGTTACTGTTTCTATAAAAAGTTGCTCCTCCTAGAGAAATGATTCTGTTGTATTTAGGTTTGCAATGTGAGGCTTGAATTATTTAAAAAACATGTTTGTAATAATCATGGAGCATATTTCAGTGTGATTATGACTATATGTATTTAAAGTACATTTTGTGTATTTTGGGCTATCTGAAAGTTCCAAATAAATAATAAAAATGCAATAAAATTATTGTCTTCAGAACTTCCTCCAGAAAGAATGGCTTATGTGAAGATATGACAACCAAACACATCTGTGAGACTTTGTTCAACAGAGAGTGAACTCAAACGTTTTCCCCTTGTTTAGCAGGGTCTTTTTGGGCATCACATTATGGAATACTCTTGGTGTTATGGAGCAAGCTTTGATCTTCAAAACTTGTCCAAACTGGGTCTTAATCTCTCCCATCCAGCTCTGGATAACTTGAAAAGTCAACCAACAGAACACGATGCCAGCTTCCCTAGTATGGTTCACCCAGGAGGTAGTAGAGATGTACTGCATTGAAGGGCTGCCATACCCAAGCTATAGTTGCAAGCCCTTTGATTCCAGGCTATCCTAGACCACTCTTGCAAAAGAATTATCTTATTGGAGTGTTGATGAAGTTGAAGCAACCTGCCCAGATATCTTTACTTACATTCAAAGCTCATTAGAATGACCAGAGGGATTCTTGTATTTCACAGAAAAATCAATGTTTTATTTGGCACTTGAATGTGCTATATGTTTATGATAAATAATATTAAACATATCTTAGTATATGAAAGGGTAAAAGTATGGATGACTTTGAAATTAAATATGGCTACCAGTTTACTGACTTTTTTTTTTTTTACCATTTTTTATCAACTCAGCAACAACACAGGGTAGGTTAAGTAACATTCTCTTTTTTCACACTTTTAGGGTAGATAACACAATAGAAACCAAATCAATACAAAATAAATTTGCAAGTGAAATTAGTTCTTGAAGAAATTTTTCTGCAAAAAATGTTGAGATATTGACTATTTCACAACTTTCTTACCCCACCCTGAAAATTCAAAACTGGGATTTTCATCTCAAAATACACATTAACAAAGCCAACATGATAAAACTCTAAGTATTTACATAAAGTGTAATAGTTCATTCTGGATTATAGACCATAATTATGCAGTTCAACTTTGATCCTGAATTCCAGACTTAAAAGAGATTCTTTACCAAACACAGGGCTGCATTGATGCAGATATCAGCTAAGGATGGAAAAATTCATTCCTGAAAGCAATAATTTATTTCAATGAGCCATTTTACTGTGGTTAATTATATGTGTATCAGTGGTTCTGTAAAATGTTCCAGGGATTTGTTGCTAATCAGAGTTTACCCCTCAGGCTCTGCCACAGTTAAAATGACTGTCCCTGTCCAAATGTTCTTCCTCATTGCTGAGTTTCCCCATGGTGAAGTTGGAATAATGTTACTTTCCTTATACATCTTTATAAAACTTAAGTTTTATGATATGTTTAAAATGCCAGGCTCAAAATATGCTCTTAGCAAGTAATAGTATGTTTTCTTTGTACTCTATGAATACAAGTATATATTTAATAATTAAGTTTGGCATTCACTTACTTTCTAGATCTGGTTAATGGCTATGTTTTCCTATGAGTTTCTTCCAAACATAATTTAAGATATTTGTACTAGATAGTAAAAAGTTCCCAAAGCACCTGGAAGCAGTTGTTGCAATTAAGAGCTACTGAGAAGATGATATAAATCTGTACAGAGAAGGAGGGTGACACTGTTGTGTGTATAATATGAGTTTCTCCATTGTAATACAGGCATCCGTTTCTCAAGTTAATAATTAGAAATCCAAGCAAATCAGTACATTAAGAATTTTATAAAAGGACTTTATTTTTACATACTTCTGTGTTTGAATTAAAAGTAATTCCACTTATGAAAACCAGTAGTCAGTAGAGAATCAAATGGTTGTTATTTTCAGATAGGTATCAATATTATTAACAAAAAAATACATATTTTGTGGTAATCTATTTTGGAAAATTTATGTGTAATCTAATTACACATTAATTTTCCATTAATGTGTAAAGTGATAATCACAGTAAAACTAAAACTGAGACAGTTAGTTAGAATTTTTTCAACATTCAATTTGGTTTCTCTTCTGTAGCCCTTTTTTGTCCCGACTGCATAGTTGGTGTGAGTGGAAGCATGCAAACGTCCTCCTCTGAGAGCTGTAATTCAGTGTAGTACATAATTGCAGTGTCCATCTGGCACAGCCTCACAAAAGCACATGTAGCAGTTTAGATATAAAAATGTTCAGGTGACAAGATGCCAGATGTTTTGCATGGTTGTCATCTTCGAATTTCCTCTTATTTTATCACCTAACAGAACCTCAGTATAATGACCTTCATGTTCATGTATTTTCTACATTTTCTTTTGACCTCCACAAAATCAGAAAAATAAGCATTATAAAGAAAAAGTGTATAAAATGCAGACCTCTAGGAACATATCCTTACAAAGTAGAGGAAAAATATAGCTTATACAGCATAGCTATCTTTAATCTTATGTATTTTTGTATGTATTTAGCCATCATCATTAAGAACTATGATCTTCCTTAGATGGAAATGTAAAACGAATTAAATGTGGTAATACCCTTATGAATTCATGTGAGTCTGGGTAATCCCGGCAGTAATGTGTAAAGTAAGCCTTGAATATGGATCCTATGCCATTTCTCCCAAGTCCTCTTTCTTTCTTTTTCACTTTGATACCTGTGATCAGTATGAGGGAATTTTAGATATTCATTGCCAACTCTAAGGGTCAGACCTACTCAATGCTACTGCTCCTTGGGTAGTCTGAGTCATGATGTTTCCTTTGCACAAAGTACCATCTACATGGGTTTGACTAGAACAGAATTAGCTGCTTAGAAGAAAAAGACTAACAAATATTATAATGATCACAATTTATATGCTCTATGTGTTTAGATCATCAAGAATATATCTAGGATGCACCTAACTATGAGGTTCCCAAGTTAATAGTGATGGGACATTTTTGAATAAATTATGTCATATTGAAACACTTGCTTCCAAAGTTCATTCTTCATTTTGACACAACATTCCACATGAAATACTTTGGGTTATATAAGATTCCTGAATGCTTTTAGGCCTTCCATTTTCTATACTGAAAATGGTGGCTGCAGAATTCACTGAAATGTTGAAAAGTTGAACTTAAAAATGGTCCAGCAGTCAAAGAAAATGATGCTGATAAATTTACTCAGATAGTTTCTCAAGAGTCTATCTCCCTGATTATCAGATACTGGCCCACAGAAGGATGAGCAACTCTATCAATCTAGGCAGAAAAAAAGTAGTTCCATACCCATCAGTCAAGGGCTAGCAGTGGGCAGTGATTTTGCTCTTACAGAGAAATACTATAAATGATGGGTTTGGTCTTTCTTTTCTTTAATGTCCATTATTCAAATTCCTTAGGTACAGAACCACTCACTATCCTCCTGGCAAGTGGCTATTCCACTCACATTTCTAATAAGTTAAAATAGAGAACAGGTTGAGGGCCTTGGAGAGATCAATATATCTGCATATTCTGTTTCTCAATTTGATTGTTTACAATTGCCATGAAAAGTTGGAGAAAATACTAAGCTTTACTAAGTATGATTTTTTCATCATCGACAATATTTACTCAAGATAAATACATTTATTTTTACATAAACTGTGTGTCCAAATATTCATTAGTAGCTGTACACAGGTATTACAATACGTCTCTGTGATGTAACACTGTGCATTATACTTTCATTAGGTTGTAAGGGTTAATGAGTACAGAAATTTCAACCTGGGACACAGAAGTATCCACTGTGAATTGAAGTGGTTTATATACCTATGGAATATACTATGCTAACATGCATTTGATCATTGTGAAACTGAAGATTACTTATTTTATTCTAATTAATAAAAATTGACCTTGCAATAGAGGTTGACTAATCATACATGTATAGTCTAGTGCTTTTAAAATTCATATTGAGAACAAAGCCAATTTATTCAACTAGAATGGAGTAAAGCAGTTTCCAGAAATTTGTTGACATGAGACAAAAAGCCAATTAAAACCAAAACCAAGGGAAGCAAAGGCTTAAGCAAAGACTTTAAAGCAAAGACTTGATATTGGGGTCTGGAAAGAGAGAGTCTTAACTCTCAGTTAAAAACTGAGAGAACTGCTGTAAGACAGCAGGAGTGCCCTTTAATACTCTAATATTTAATACTCCACTATTTAATACTCTACTATTTAGAGCTAAGACACAGGTTTAAGGCCTGAAAATGTAATCTTAGAACACTGTAAATTTTACAAACTAAGAAATCCTAGTCTAGAATAATGTCTTGGCTTGTTCTAAATCACATAGTTATTAGTGACAGGATTGAAACTGCATCGTAGTTCAACCAATTTGGATTCTAGCATACTCTCTATTACGGTATATAGCATTCCATGTGCAGAAAAAGAAATGAAACTCATAATGGATCCATCCCAAGCCTGCTACATGTAATGGAGCCTAAGTGGTGATCAGTTTGATTGAAGACAAGGAAAGCCTAGGATAGACAACATGGAAAAGGCAAATAAGAACTTGACAGAATAGTTATTAAAGGAACTCTTCAAGTACACCAAAAATTTATTGAGACTGTCCTGTAATATATCCCTTACCATTTGTCAGACAATGAAATATACTGTTCTATTATTCCACTTTCCTATACTTATGCAAGCTGTGAGAACAAGTGCTTCCTCTTTTCTACAGACATACTCAATGGAGTTGCCAGTATTCACAGCACCAACACAAATACTGAAACACATACACTCATTTCCCACATTTGTTTTTGCACTTTATGAAACTGCTTTTTCATCTACCTAATGGTACATTTATAGCTGAAATTTCATTTTTTACCCATTTTATATTGTGTATAGAAAGGAGGATATATGTAATATAGTGGCAAATATTTGTGTTTGTGTGTATGTATGGATGTGTTTGTGTGTATGTATGGATGTGTTTGTATGTATGTATTAATTTCTTAAAATTATCTGACATACACTAGAATGTGTTTCTGCTAGTTATCTTTTGTATTGCACTCCTTTTGTGAAAAATAATTTTAAATATTGATATGGCAAAAATACAGCTTAGTTTGTATCTTATTATATGTTAAATATGGTGTAGGGGGGTGTTATTTAGGAACATAATTACACTGAATGTTAACATTTAGGATCTTAAATTGCCTCATTACCAGTTAAAGAAAGAAAACTAAACAAAATAATTTTTACTAGAGAAAATGGAGCACAATCATACAAGGATAAAAATTCTTGACTCCAAACAAAAACACACTTTTATGTAGCAAAAAGATTGAGGAATATAAATCATATTGAATGTTTGTTTAAATTTGTTTGAAGATATCTAAAACATGTTTCAAAATGAAATTTTGCATATTTAAAACCAGTCATGATACTAAAACATAACTAAAATCATACCATAGAATAAAGGAAGAACTGCCATAATGAAAATGTTAGTTGTACTGAATGCCAGATTTATCTGGAAAACAAATCTCTTAATTCTTCATCTTCAGAAGTAAAGCACAGTCGCTAGGGAAATAGACAATGATGTATTTTTTTTTTTTTTACCTGTCACCTAAATCACTGATTTGAAGGCCAGACATAGCAAGTAGGAACACCTTATGAATTTGTAAGCCTTTTTGTGAAGTTTTGGTTTCATAAAGCTAAAAACGATTTGTTAAAGCCTCATATAAAAGCATGATACTCTTGTTTTTAACTGTGCATTTTTAAATACAATTTTATCTGTAAGCTTTAACAAAGCAGGACAATTACTTTTACAGAACTAAAGACTTTTCAGAATGACTTAATATTATTGAATACCAGTATTTTTGAAGAAATATAATTCTTTCACTCAACTTTTTTATCTTTCTGAATTTAAATGAATAGGGAGGAAGGAATGTAAAGAAAGACTGAAGATATAGTATGGGTGTTTTGAGTAGGTATTTTGAGGAAAATGTTGAAATCGACAACTGTCTAGTCTAGAGTCGAAGAAGATAATTCTGAGAAGGATAGATTTCAGGATAAGAAAAATAAAAATAAGAAAACATGGGACAGACATAAGATTTCAGATGGATTAAAATGTCCATCCATCCATAGACAATAATTCTTAATCCAAGAATAGGTTAAATTTTAAAAAATCAACTTCTATTGTCATTACTAAAGTATAGAAAATGTAAACAAACTGAAAGAGTGAAAATTTAAGCAGAGACTAGAATGTGCAGAGTGCAAATATAAAGGGCTTAACCATCATCAGAATTCCCAAGATGATTGTCAATAATAATTCTTAGTGCAACAATTAAATCTATGATTATTTTATGGTTGTCTCAAAGGAGAGATTATATATAGGATAAGGAAAACTGCCAGTAGAATAAGCTAAATTCACAGTTATCTCAAATTTTAGTGAATCACTAACATTCATTTTTTTCAGACATATGCCTCATTTTTAGAACCACCCCTTTGATTAAAATACATTCTGAGAGTTTTTTACAGTATGAGGCTGGAAAACTAAGTTTCTTGATGTAACAAGCAACCCCAAAAGATGTGGATAAATTCCCTATGAAGAGCTCTGAATTAGGACTTCTCAGGAATCTACAAATATTTGTTAGCATTTGTCAACAATCAGAGCAAAATACACAGGCACACATACACTTAAGGGCAACAAAAATTTGTTTTGCAGGTGTTTATTTTCAAATGCTAAAATGTTTGGTACTAATTCTAAAAACTAGGTAGTATAGGAGTTTATGGCCTATATATTTTCTTATTGTGGAATCTACAGCTTAAATATTTATTTATTCTTCCAGATGTTTGCAGAGAGATACCCATACCACACGCATACACACACACAACACATACACACATATACAAACCTTACACACTCATATACATAAATATATGTTTTAACAGGAATTCCACTGTGTATATCAGACAGAGGAGCTGGTTCGGTACTCAGTTTTCAATAAGAAGCTCTATCTTCTATTGGGGAGGGGCAAACAATAAGCTGCATTCAGGGAAAGCTATTTCTTTTTAATCTTTAAATTTTGGGGTTATTTTCTTTCTTTTTCTTCCAGTTTTATTGAGATCTAATTGACGTACATCACTGTACAAGATAAAGGTGTGCAGCATAATGATTTGACTTACATACATCATGAAATGATTATCACAAGTTTAGTGATCATCCATCATCTCAATCAGATACAATATTACAGACATTTTTAAAATATATTTTTCTTATGATGAGAAATCTTGTGATTTACACTCTTTACAACATATATATATATATATATATATATATATATATATATATATATATATATATATATATATATATAACTTTTATATTTACACCCCTAGTATTTATTGATCTTGTAAATAGAAGTTTGTACTTTTTGACCACCTTCATCCAATTCCCCCTCCTCCCACCCATCCTCTGGTAACCACAGATTTAATCTCTTTTTCTATAACTTTGTTTGCTTTTTTGGGTGGTTGGTGGATTTTGAAGTATAATTGATCTACAACACTATGTTTGGTCCTTGTTACACAACACAGTGATTCAATATTTTTATATTTAAAAATGATCACTACCATATGTCTAGTACCATCTGTCACCTTACAAAGATATTACATAATTATTAACTATATTCCCCACACTGTACACTTCATACCCATGACCCATTTATTTTGGACCTGAAAGTTTATACCTTTTAATCTCCATCATCAATTTATTTCCTCCTCCAACCACCTGTCCCTCTGGAAATCACCCATTTGTTCTTGATATCCATGACCTGTTTCTGTTTAGTTATGTTCATTTGTTTTGTTGTTCAGATCCACATATAAGTAAAACCATACAGTATTGGTCTTTCTCTGTCTGACTTATTTCACTCAGCATTTTATACTCTAGGTCTATTCGTGTTGTCATACATGGCAAGAATTTATTACTTTTTATGGATGAGTAATAGTCCATTGTATGTACATCTTTTCAAATTAGAGATTTAGTATTTTTCAGATTTAGTATTTTTTAGATTTCAGTATTTTTTATAATTTATTGAAGAGTTTATTTCCAGGACTGTAACTGCAGGACCATGTGGCAGTTCTATTTTTAAGTTTTTGAGGGACTTCCAAATGTTCTCCACAGTGGCTGCCCCAATTTATATTTCCACCAGCAGTGTACAAGTGTTCCCTTTTTCCCACATCCTCACCAGCACTTGTTATTTGCAGTATTTTTCATAATAGACACTCTGATAAGTATGAAGCGATATCTCATTGTGGTTCTGATCTGTATTTTCCTGATGATTAGGAATGTTGAGCATGTTTTTCATGTGCCTACTGGACATCTGTATGTCTTCTTTTGAAAAATATCCATTCATGTCCTCTGTGTATATTTTAATTGGATTGTTTTGCTTTTTTAATATAATTTCCTTAGCTAAACATTTTTTTTTTCCTTTGGCCGTGCCATGTGGCATACAGGATCTTAGTTCCCTGACTGGAGATCAAACCCACACCCCCTGCGATGGAAGTAAGCATGAAGTCTTAACCACTGGACCACTAGGGAAATCCCTGAAAATCTTTTTAAATTAATGTAGTCCCATTTGTTTATCTTTGCTTTTGTCTCTCTTGCCTGAGTAGGTATATTCAAACAAGTATTGTTAAGGCTGATAACAAAGAGCTTAATGCCTGTGTTTCCCTCAAGAAGTTTTATGGTTTCATGTCTTACATTTAAGTCTTAGATCCACTGAGTTTATTTTTGTATATGATGTGAGAAAGAAGCCCAGTTTCATTCTTTTGCATGTAGCTGTCCTGTTTTCGCAATACAATTTACTGAAGAGTCTATTCATTTGTCACTGCATATTATTGCCTCCTTTGTGAAGATTAATTACCCATATAGGTGTATAACTACTCATACACTTATATTCTTATACTCTGTTTTGCTCCATTGATCTATGTAAGTGATTTTGTGCGACTACCATAGTTCTTTTTTATTACTGTAGCTTTGTAGTATAGTTTGAAATAAGGGAGTGTGATATCCCCAGGAGTGTGATATCCCCAGCTTTGTTCTTCCTGAACATTGTTTTGGCTATTCAGGATTTTTGTGTTTCCATATATAAATATTATATTTAGTATAAATTTTATACTCATTTGTTCTAGTTCCATGAAAAATGCCATTGGTATATTGATAAGTATTACACTGAATCTGTAAATTGCCTTAGGTAATGCAGTCATTTTAACAATCTTATTTCTTCCAAACCATGAACACTGTATACCTTTCCATTTGTTTGTGTCATCTCCAATTTCCTTCATCAGTATCTTCTGTTTTTTTTGTACAGTTCTTTTACTTCCTTAATTTAATTTATTTCTAAATATTTTATTTATTTGATGCAATGTAAATGGGATTTTTTAAACTCTATTTCTGATAGTTTATTGTTAGTTTATGGACACATAATAGATTTCTGTATATTGATTTTGCATCTTACAACCTTACTGAATTCACTGATTAGTTCTAGTAGCTTTTTGGTGGTGTCTTTAGGATTTTTTAATGAACTGTATTATGTCATCTGAAGAGTAAACTTTTATTTCTTTCTTTCCAACTTGTATTAATTTTATTTATTTTTCTTTTCTGATTGTTGTGGCTAGGACTTTCAATAGCATGTTGAATAAAATGCACAAGAATGGGCAATCTTGTTTTGTTCCTGAACTTGGAGAAAAGACTTCTAGCTTTCCAACTTTGAGTATGATGTTAGCCGTGGGTTTGTTATATATGGCCTTTATTATGTTGAGGTATGTTTCCTGGACCCCTACTTTGTTGAGAGTTTTTATCATAAAATGAGGTTGAATTTTGTCGAAAGATTTTTGTGTACATATTGAAATAATAACATGATTTTTATGTTTTATTTTGTTAATGTGGTGTATCATGTTGATTGATTTGCTGACGTTGAACCATCCTTGGATTCCTGGGATAAATCCCACTTGATCACATTGCATGATCCTTTTAATTTATTGTTGAATTCAGACTGCTAATATTTTGTTAAGTATATTTACATCTATGTTCATCAGTGATATTGATTGTCAATTTCTTTTTTTGTGATATATTTTTCCAGCTTTAGTATCAGGTTGATTCTGGACTCTTAGAATTAGTTTGGAACTGTTCGTTCCTCTGCAATTTTTGGGAATATTTTGAAAAGCATAAGTGTTAACTATTCTCTAAATGTTTGGTAGAATTCACCTGTTAAACCAACTGGACTTTTGGTCATTGGTAGTTTTATTGATTCTACTTTATTATTGGTGGTTGATCTGTTCATGTATTCTATTTCTTCCTGATTCAGTCTTGGGAGATTATACACATGTAGCAATTTGCCCATTACTTCTAGGTTGTTCATTTTATTGAATATAATTGTTTGTAATAATCTCTTGTGATCCTTTATATTTCTGTGGTGTCAATTGTAACTTCTTTTTTATATCTAATTTGATTCATTTGTGCTATATCTCTTTTTTTCCTGAGGCGTCTGGTAAAGGTTTACCCATTTTGCTTATCTTTTCAAAGAATCAGCTCTTAGTTTCATTGATCTTTTCAAACATTTTTCATCTCTTTTTCTCTTATTGAATATTTATGCTCTGATCTTTATCACCTCTTTCCTTTGATTATCTTGGGGTTTTGTTTATTTTTCTTTTCCTAGTTACTTTAGGTGTAAAGTTAGGTTGCTTATTTTAGATTTTTCTTGTTTTCTGGGGTAGGTATTTTTATCGCTATAAACTTGCATCTTAGAACTGTTGTTACTTGTTACATAGATTTTGGATTGCTGTGTTTCATTTTCATTTGTCTCCACATATTTTTTGATTTCCTATGTGATTTCTTTAGTGGCTCATTTGTTGTTTAGTAGCATATTGTTTAGCCTCCACATGTCTGTGTCCTTTTGCATTTTTTTCTTTTAGTTTATTTCTAGTTTCATAATGCTGTAGTCAGAAAAGATACCTGATATGATTTTCAATTTTCTAAAAATTACTGAGTATTCTTTTGTGGCCTAGCATGGCATCTATACTGTAGAATGTAATCTGTTGCTTTGAGATGTAATGTTATATACATCTATTAAGTTTATCAGGTCTAATGTGTCACTTAAGGCCAATGTTTCCTTATTGACTTTCTGTCTGGATGATCTGTCCATTGATGTAAATGTAGTTTTAAAGTCCCCTACTATTATTGTGTTGCTTTCAATTTCTCCCTCTATGCCTGTTAATACTTACATTAAGTATTTAAGTGCTCCTATGTTTTACATATATATAATGTATATATTATATATGTTATACATATATATTATATGTGTGTGTGTGTATATATATATATATATATATATATGTATATATATATCTTCTTCTTGGATTTATCCTTTGATCATTATGCAATGTCCTTCTTTGTCTTTTGATGCAGCCTATGTTTCCAAGTCTATTTTGTCTGACATAAGCACTGCTCCCCTGGAATTTTTGTTTCCGTTTTCATGGAATACATTTTTCTATTGCTTCATTTTCAGTGTGTGTGTTTCTTTAGATCTGAAGTGATTTTTTGTAGGCAGCATATTTATGTGTCTTGTTTTGTAACCATTTGGCTACTTGATGTCTTTCAATTGGAGAACCTAGTCCATTTACATTTAAAGCAATTATTGATAGCTATGTACTAATTGCCATTTTGTACATTTTTTTTTTTTTTATGGTTCTTTTTGTTCCTTTATTCTACTTTTGGTGTCTTCCTTTTTACTTAATTACTATTTTCAGTGTTATGTTTGGATGCCTTTTTTGTTTTTTTGTGTGCATCTATAATAGATTTTTCCTTTGTGGTAACCATGAAGTTTATGTATAACAATACATGTATGTATACAATTGTTTTAAGTTGCTGATCATCTAAGTTCAACCATGCATTAACAACACTGCATTTTTACCCTACATTTACTGTTTTTTCACATCCTATTTCATATCCTTTTGTTTTATGTATCCCTTAATTACTTACTGTGGATATAGATGATTTTACTACTCCTGGCTTTTAGCCTTCCTACTAGCTTTATAAATAGTTGATCCAGTACCTTTACTGGGTATTTGTCCTTCCAATAATATTTTTCCTTTCATAATTTTTATATTTCTAGTTGTTGACCTTTTCTATTTAGAGAAGTTCTTTCAACATTTCTTGTTATGTTGGTTTTGTGGTGCTGAACTATTTTAGGTTTACTTGTCTGTAAAACTTTTGCTCTCTTTCAATTCTGAATGAAGTCCTTGCCAGGGCAGTATTCTTGGTTGTAGGTTTATTCCCTTCATCACTTTAAATATGCCATGCCACTCCCTTCTGACCTTCATAGTTTCTGCAGAAAAGTCAGCTCATAACCTCATGGGCATTTCCTTGCATGTAACTTGTTGCTTTTCCCTTTTTGCTTTGAAGGTCTTCTCCTTAGTTCTTGTGTTTCTACAAGTGATAGATATGGTGCTGGGCAGCATGCACATTATCTCATTGGTTCCATCATTAAGATACAGATAATTTAGGGGAAGTTCACTTTACTAATCTGTTTGTTTTTTTTTTGTACAGTTAACCTACATGATCCTAATAACTTATTTGTTAATTTCTCTTAGAAAATGCTATATCACTTTTTCCATAATTATGACATCTCTTGTGGCATATTACTTAAACTTTTCTCAATATTGTCTCTTTATAAACTATAGTCCTAAGCAGTGCCTTATAGAAAAATTATTGGCTGTGGCTATGTGATTTAGGGAAAGTCCATAATATATGTCTTTCTTAGAGACTCAAAATGGATATTTATATTTGGGAGAATCTCAGGGAAACTTTGTTTAAAAAAAAACAATGTATTTATTTATTTATTTTCCATAAATCTCTCTCATGTTCTTCCCCTCCTTTTATTCTTTTTTTTTTCCCCAATAAAATTTTAAAGTCTCTTCAAAATCATGAACCTTGATATAAACTCCACAATGTTTGTGGACAGAGGCATTCTCATATTTATTTCTAAGAAACCATTTTCTAACTCACAGCACAATAGATGCAGATACTTGAAAATTGGTAGTAATCCAAAGAAAAATGGTGAAGAGTTTTATTCCCTAAGTTTTCATTCTAATAACAGCTCATATCTACACATTACCATCACATTTCAACAAAGTCAGAATATAGTCTTTAGTTTTCACACTTATAACTGTGAAGTTTGCCATTGCATTCCACATGTAACTGACTTTTACACTGCATCTTCTGAAGAAATTTCTGGCATACAGTTTTGGCAAATGGATATTGTCATGTAGTCATCACTACAATCACAACATAGAACAGTTCCACTAGTGCCCCAAAACCCCTTGTGTAAATTTGCAGTCACCTTCTCACAACACCAAGCCCATGGCAACACTTCATCTATTTTCTGCCCACATAATTTTGATGAATACAGAATGTTTATGAAAGGAGTATACATATTTATGAAAATAATATACATACATAAGTATAAATATATGTGCATTCTTACATCACTTTTTGAGCTTGTTTTTTTCACTTATAAAGCTGTCTTTTTGATTCATTCAAGTTGTTTTTTGTATTAATAACTTGTCACTTTCAGCTGTTGAGTAGTATTCCATTATGTGGATGCATCAGTTTGTTTAACCATTCACTAGATTAAGATTAAGGACATTTGGGGTTTTTACAGTCTTTCATGATTATAAATAACATCACTAGAAATATTTGTATTAATGGATATACATTTTTGTTTCCAATTTAGAAAGCATTCCATCATTCATAATTAATTTTTATACTAGCCATAAAATTCATTGTAGATGTTCTTTATAATGTTAAGGAAGTTCCCATCATTTCCTATTTTCCTCAGAGTTTTTTTTATCATGAATGTTGTTAAATTTTGTCAGCTATTTTATATGCCTCCCTTGAGATGCTCATATACTTTCCTTCTTTAGCCTGTGACATGATGTTTGATAGATTTTGAAATGTCTAATTAGCTTTACATTCTCAGAATAATCCCAATTTATTCTTGATATATTATCTCCTCATATATTTCAGGATCTGTTTGTTATACTTTGCTTGATTTTTGCATCTAAATTAATGAGAGATATTAATCTTGCTCTTCTATTTCCTTACAATATCTTTGTTTCATTTTGATATCAATATAATACTGATTTCAAAAATTAAATCTGTGTAGGATTGTTATGATCTTTCTTACAAATTATGTAGAGTTCTTGGATGAAGCCATCTGAGCCAGAAAATTTCTTTTCTGGAAAGCTTCGTCTATGAATTCAATTTCTTTAATAAACTTAAAACAATTTAAGCTCTCTATTTATCTCACTCTTGCTCTATCTTTTTTTCTGTCTTCTATCTTTGAGTAAATATTCTTTCTTTCAAGGAATTAAACCATACTATCTAAATTATATAATTTATTGGCATAAAATTTTTCATATTGTTCTCTGATTATCATTTTCCTATCTATGGTGTTTGTAGTAATACCCCATTTAATTTCTTAAGCAGGTATTTTTGGAATAGTTTGGCTAGAAGATTATCAAATGTATGAATTATCCTTTGGTTTCATCGATATTTTATTGTTTTCTGCCCTTATTTTTATTACTTCTTTCTTTTATTGGTTTGGGTTTAATTTCCTTTCCTATTCTGGTGTCTCAAAGCAGAAATTATATGATTGATTTGAGGTCATTCTTCCTTAACACCATAAACTTTACTTTAAGCACTAGATTGGCTACATCTCACATATTTTGATATGTTTTATTTTCATTTAATTCAAATATTATGCAATTTCAATTGTGACCTCCTTGAATTATGATTTAATAGTATATAAGTTAGTATACAATTATTTAGGGACTTTTGTAGATATTTGTCTGTTACAAAATTCTATTTTAATTTTTTATTTTATTTAGTTTAATTCTAGTTAATTTGGCTTAATTTATTTATTTGTCAATTTTTAACTTGCAATAAACATTTTATGCTTAGGATATGGCTTTTGTTGATGAATGTTTCAAGTGCAAGTGAAATTAATATGCATGTTTCTCTTGTTGGGTGGAGTCTCCTATGAATGTCAATTATGTCATGTTAGTTAATAATATTCTTCCAATCCTCTACACCCTTGCAAATTTTCTGTCTACTACATAATATTAAAAGGGGAACGTTGAAGCCTCCAAATAAAATTGTGTATTTGTCTATTTCTTTTCGCAGTTATATGTTTGCTTTATGTATTTTAAGGCTTTAATATTATTATGTTCATAAGCGTATTATGATCTTCTAATTGTGAACTAACACTTTAATGATTGTGTAATATTCTTTATTCCTGACAACATTCGTTGTTATGAAGTCTAATTTTCTAATAATAATATAAGTGTATTTAGAATATTTAGGTATATTTAGAATAATACAGAATATTTCACTATTCTATTTTGTATATATTGGTACTTAGCTCTATTTCCTTAGATTGAATATTTTTAAGTCCTTGTTCTTGGAATTCTAATATCCATAACTCACATTTTCCATTTATTTTGACTTATGGTATTACTATGTCAAGTAAAATTTTGAAGCCTTGCAACCACATGGATCCATTTACCCACCACCATACATCAACCGCCTTTATTTTATTTTTGCTATATACAATACATATACTATACATCAAAAACATGTTAATTTTTTAAAAAAAAATATATGTATTATGTATAAGTGAATGTATATATTTATTTATTTTGCTTTCAACAGTCATACACATTTTATAAAATTTAAGATGCAAAATATTGGGTTTCCCTGGTGGTGCAGTCGTGGAGAGTCTGCCTGCCGATGTAGGGGACGCAGGTTCATTCCCCGGTCATGGAGGATCCCACATGCCACAGAATGGCTGGGTCCGTGAGCCATGGCCGCTGAGCCTGTGTATCTGAAGCCTGTGACCCACAATGGGAGAGGCCACAACAGTGAGAGGCTCATGTACCAGAAAAAAAAAAAAAAAAAAAAACATTCAATATATTATATATTTTCTTAGAGATTTATCATTTCTGTGGTTCAAGAAGCAAGTTTCCCTTTGGTATTATTTTCTTTCAACTAGAATTTTTAAAGATTCCTTTAGAGCAAATCTGCTGAAAACAAAGTCTCTCAGTTTTCCTGTACACAGCAATGCCTGTAGTTTCACCACAATTGAATACTACTGTTACTGGATATAAAATTCATATTTATAGTACCATTTTTGCAACATTTTGAACATATTATACCAGTGTATTCTGACTTTCATGGATTTTATGAAATATGCACAATCAATTAAATTATTGTTCTTATGTATTTAATATGTTGCTTTTTTCCAGATACATTGAATATTTTTAAAATTATATTTCCTTTTCTTTTAAACATCTTTGTTGGAGTATAATTGCTTTACAACTGTGTATTAATCTCTGCTTTAAAACAAAATGAATCAGTTTTATATATATATATATATATATATATATATATATATATATATATATATATATATATATATATATATATATATGTATATATACACATATGTTCCCATATCTCTTCCCTCTTACATTGCTCTCCCTCTCACCCTCCCTATCACACCCCTCCAGGCGATCACAAAGTACTGAGCTGATCTCCCTCTGATATGCGGCAGCTTCCCATTAGCTATCTACCTTACATTTGGTAGTGTATATATGTCCATGCCTCTCTCTCATTTAGTCAAAGCTAACACTTCACGCTCTCCATATACTCAAGTACATTCTCTAGTAGGTCTGTGTCTTTATTCCTGTCTTATCCCTAGGTTCGTCATGATAATTTTTTATTAAATTCCATATATATGTGATAGCATATGGTATTTGTCTCTCTCTTTCTGACTTACTTCACTCTGTATGACAGACTCTAGGTCTATCCACCTCATTACAAATAGCTCATTTTTGTTACTTTTTATGGCTGAATAATATTCCATTGTATATATTTGCCACATCTTCTTTATCCACTCATATGATGATGGACACTTAGGTTGTTTCCATCTCCAGGCTATTGTAAATAGAGCTACAATGAACATTTTGGTACATGACTCTTTTTGAATTATGGTTTTCTCAGGGTATATGCCCAGTACTGGGATTGCTGGGTCATATGGTAGTTTTGTTTATAGTTTTTTTAGGAACCTCCATACTGTTCTGCAGAGTGGCTGTATCAGTTTACATTCCCACCAACAGTGCAAGAGGGTTCCCTTTTCTCCGCACCCTATCCAACATTTATTTTTTCTAGATTTTTTGTTGATTGCCATTCTGACTTGTGTGAGATGATATCTCATTGTAGTTTTGATTTGCATTTCTCTAATGATTAACGATGTTGAGCATGCTTTCATGTGTTTGTTAGCAGTCTGTATATCTTCTCTGGAGAAATGTCTATTTATGTCTTCTGCCCATTTTTGGATTGGGTTGTTTGTTTTTTTGTAATTAAGCTGCATGAGCTGCTTATAAATTTTGGAGATTAATCCTTTGTCAGTTGCTTCATTTGCAAATATTTTCTCCCATTCTGAGGGTTGTCTATTGGTCTTGCTTATGGTTTCCTTTGCTGTGTGAAAGCTTTGAAGTTTCATTAGTTCCCACTTGTTTATTTTTGCTTTTATTTCCATTTCTCTAGGATGTGGGTCACAAAGGATCTTGCTGTGATTTATGTCATAGAGTTCCCTGTTTATGTTTTCCGCTAAGAGTTTGATAGCTTCTGGCCTTATATTTAGGTCTTTAATCCATTTTGAGCTTATTTTTGTGTATGCTGTTAAGGAGTGATCTGATCTCATACTTTTACATGTACCTGTCCAGTTTTCCCAGCACCACTTATTGGAGGCTGTCCATTCTCCACTGTATATTCCTGCCTCCTTTATCAAAGATAAGGTGACCATATGTGTGTGAGCTTATCTCTGGGCTTTCCATCCTGTTCCATTGAGCTATCTTTCTCTTTTTTTGCCAGTACCATACTGTCTTGATTATTGTAGCTTTATAGTATAGTCTGAAGTCAGGAAGCCTGATTCCTCCACCTCTGTTTTTCATTCTCTAGATTGCTTTAGCTATTTGGAATCTTTTTTGTTTCCATACAAATTGTGAAATTTTTGTTCTAGTTCTGTGAAAAATACCAGTGGTAGTTTGAAATGGATTGCATTGAATCTGTAGATTGCTTTGGGTAGTAGAGTCATTTTCACAATGTTGATTCTTCCAATCCAAGAACATGGTATATCTGTCCATCTATTTGTACCATCTTTAATTTCTTTCATCAGTGTCTTATAATTTTCTGCATACAGGTCTTTTGTCTCCTTACATAGGTTTATTCCTAGATATTTTATTCTCTTTGTTGCACTGGAAAATGGGAGTGTTTTCTTGATTTCACATTCAGACATTTTATCATTAGTATATAGGAATGCCAGAGATTTCTGTGCATTATTTTTTTTTATTCTGCTACTTTACCAAATTCATTGATTAGCTCTAGTAGCTTTCTGGTAGCATCTTTAGGATTCTCTATGTATAGTATCATGTCATCTGCAAACAGTGACAGCTTTACTTCTTCTTTTCCAATTTGGATTCCTTTTATTTCCTTTTCTTCTTTGATTGTTGTGGCTAAAACTTCCAAAACTATGTTGAATAACAGTGGTGAGAGTGGGTAAGCTTGTCGTGTTCCTGATCTTAGTGGAAGTGCTTTCAGTTTTTCACCTTTGAGGACGATGTTGGCTCTGGTTTTGTCATATATGGCCTTTATTATGTTGAGGAAATTTCCTTCTATGCCTACTTCCTTCAGGCATTTTATCATGAATGGGTGTTGAATTTTGTCAAAAGCTTCCTCTGCATCCATTGATATGATCATATGTTTTTTCTCCTTCAATTTGTTAACATAGTGTATCACGTTGATTGATTTGCATATATTGAAGAATCCTTGCATACCTGGAATAAACCCACTTGATCATGGTGTATCGTCCATTTAATATGCCATTGGATTCTATTTGCTAGTGTTTTGTTGAGGATTTTTACATCAGTGATCATCAGTGATATTAGCCTGTAGTATTATTTCTTTGTGACATCCTTGTTTGGTTTTGGTATCAAGGTAATGGTGGCCTTGTAGAAGGAATTGGGGAGTGTTCCTCCCTCTGCTATGTTTTGGAAGTTTGAGAAGGATAGGTGCTAGCTCTTCTCTAAATGTTTGATAGAATTTGCCTGTGAAGCCATCTTGCCCTGGGCTTTTGTTTGTTGGAAGATTTTTAATCACAGTTTCAATTTCAGTTAGTTTTATGATTATGATTGGTCTGTTCATATTTCTATTTCTTCCTGATTCAGTCTTGGCAGATTGTGCATTTCTAAGAATTTGTCAATTTCTTCCAGGTTGTCCATTTTATTGGCTTAGAGATGCTTGTAGTAATCTCTCATGATCTTTTTTATTTCTGTAGTGTCAGTTGTTACTTCTCCTTTTTCATTTCTAATTCTATTGATTTAAGTCTTCGCCCTTTTTTTGCTGATGATTCTGCCTAATGGTTTATCAAATTTGTTTATCTTCTCAAAGAAAGAGCTTTTAGTTATATTGATCTTTGTTATCATTCCATTTATTTCTTTTTCATTTATATGTGATATGATATTTATGATTTCTTTCCTTCTGCTACTTTTGGGGTTCCTTTGTTTTTCTTTCTCTAATTGCTTTAGGTGCAAGGTTAGGTTGTTTATTCGAGATGTTTCCTCTTTCTTAAGGTAGGATTGTATTACTATAAACTTCCCTCTTAGAACTGCTTTTGCTGCATCCCATAGATTTTGGTTCGTCATGTCTCCATTGTCATTTGTTTCTAGGTAATTTTTAATTTCCTCTTTGATTTCTTCAGTGATCACTTCATTATTAAGTAGTGTATTGTTTAGCCTCCATGTGTTTGTATTTTTTACTGATCTTTTCCTGTAATTGATATCTAGTCTCATGGCATTGTGGTCAGAAAAGATACTTGATACAATTTCAATTTTCTTAAATTTACCAAGACTTGATTTGTGACCCAAGATATGATCTATCCTGGAGAATGTTCCATGAGCACTTGAGAAAAATGTGTATTCTGTTGTTTTTGGATGGAGTGTCCTATAAATATCAATAAAGTCCATCTTGTTAAATGTATCATTTAAAGCTTGTGTTTCCTTATTTATTTTCATTTTGGATGACCTGTCCATTGGTGAAAGTGGGGTGTTGAAGTCCCCTACTATGAATGTGTTACTGCCGATTTCCCGTTTTATGGCTGTTAGTTTTTGCCTTATGTATTGAGGTGCTCCTGTGTTAGGTGCATAAATATTTACAATTGTTATATCTTCTTCTTGGATCAATGCCTTAATCATTTGGTAGTGTCCTTCTTTGTCTCTTGTATTAGTCTTTATTTTAAAGTCTACTTTGTCTGATATGAGAATCGCTACTCCAGCTTTCGTTTGGTTTCCATTTGCATGGAATATCTTTTTCCATCCCCTTACTTTCAGTCTGTATGTGTCTCTAGGTCTGAAGTGGATCTCTTGTAGACTTCATATATATGGGTCTTGTTTTTGTATCCATTCAGCCAATCTGTGTCTTTTGTTGGGAGCATTTAGTCCATTTACATTTAAGGTAATTATCAATATGTATGTTCCTATTCCCATTTTCTTAATTGTTTTGGGTTCATTATTGTAGGTATTTTCCTTCTTTTGTGTTTCCTGTGTAGAGAAGTTCTTTTAGCAGTTGTTGTAGAGCTGGTTTTGTGGTGATGAACTCTCTCAACTTTTGCTTGTCTGTAAAGGTTTTATTTTCTCCATCAAATCTCAATGAGTAGAGATTTAATGCTGGGTAGAGTAATTTTGGTTGCAGGTTTTTCTCCTTCATCACTTCACATATGTCCTGCCATTCCCTTCTGACTTGTAGAGTTTCTGCTGAAAGATCAGCTGTTAACCTTATGGGGATTCACATGTGTTTTATTTGTTGTTTTTCCCTTGCTGATTTTAATATGTTGTCTTTGTATTTAATTTTTGACAGTTTGATTAATATGTGTCTTGGCATATTTCTCCTTGGATTTATCCAGTATGGGACTCTCTGTGCTTCCTGGACTGCATTAACTATTTCCTTTCCCATATTAAGGAAGTCTTCAACTATAATCTCTTCAAATATTTTCTCAGTCCCTTTCTTTTTCTCTTCTTCTTCTGGGACCCCAATAAATCAAATGTTGGTACATTTAATGTTTTCTCAGTGGTCTCTGAGACTGTCCTCAGTTCTTTTCATTATTTTTTTCTTTATTCTGCTGCACAGTAGTTATTTTCACTATTTTATCTTCCAGGTCACTTATCCATTCTTCTGCATTAGTTATTCTGCTCTTGATCCCATCTAGAGTATTTTTCATTTCATTGATTGTGTTGTTCATTGTTGTTTGTTTCATCTTTAGTAGTCTTAAGTTCTTGTTAAATGTTTTTTGCATTTTGTCTATTCTGTTTCCAAGATTTTGGATCATATTTACTACCATTATTCTGCATTCGTTTCTGGGTAGACTGCCTATTTCCTCTTCATTTGTTGAGTCTGGTGGGTTTTTATCCTCTTCCTTCATCTGCTGTTTTTTTTTCTGTCTTCTCATTTTGCTTATCTTACTGTGTTTGGGGTCTCCTTTTTGCAGGCTGCAAGTTCATAGTTCCCATTGTTTTTGGTGTCTGTCCCCAGTGGCTAAGATTGGTGCAGTGTGTTGTGTAGGCTTCCTGGTGGAGGGGACTAGTGTCTGTGTTCTGGTGGGTGATGCTGGATCTTGTCTTTTGGTTGGCAGGTCCACGTCTGGTGGTATGTTTTGTGGTGTCTGTGGACTTATTATGATATTAGACAGCCTCTCTGCTAACAAGTGAGGTTGTGTTCATGTCTTGTTAGTTGTTTGGTATAGGATGTTCAGCACTGTAGCTTGCTGGTCGTTGAGTGAAGCTGGGTACTGGTGTTGAGATGGAGATCTCTGGAAGATTTTCACCATTTGATATTATGTGGAACTGGGAAGTCTCCTGTGGTCCAGTGTCCTGAAGTTGGCTCTCCCACCTCAGAGGCACAGCACTGACTCCTGGCTGCAGCACCAAGAGCCTTTCCTCCACGTGGCTCAGAATAAAATGGAGAAAAAGTAGAAAGGAAGAATTAGTAGAAGTAGAAAGAAAGGAGGGAGGAAGGGAGGAAGGATGGATGGAAGGAGGGAAGGAAGGAAAAAAGAAAGATGAATATAAAGTAAAATAAAACAAAGTAAGGTAAAATGTAATAAAGTTATTAAAATACAAAAAAATAATTATTAAGAGAAAAAGAAAAAAAATAAAACAACCAAACAAATAAAAACGGATGGATAGAACACTAGGACAAATGGTGGAAGCAAAGCTATATAGACAAAATCTCACATAGAATCATACACATACACACTCACAAAAAGAGGAAAAGGGGAAAAATCATACATCTTATTCTCAAAGACCACCTCCTCAATTTGTGATGATTTGTTCTAAAGGAGTTAATGAAGGAAAGAAAGAATGAAGATAATGTAAAATAAAATAAAGTTATTAAAATAAAAGTATTAAGAAAAAAAGTTTAAAAAAAAAAAAACAATGGACAGATAGAACCCTCAGACAAATGGTGGAAGCAAAGCTATACAGAAAATATCTCACACAGAAGCATAGACATACACACTCACATAAAAAGAAAAGGGGAAAAAATCATAAGTCTTGCTCTCAATGTCCACCTCCTTAATTTGGGATGATTCGTTGTCTATTCATGTATTTCACAGATGTAGAGTACATCAAATTGAGTGTTGAGCTGTAATCCGCTGCTTCTGAGGCTGCTGGGAGAGATTTCTCTTTCTCTTCTTTGTTCTCACAGCTCCCAGGGTCTCAGCCTTCGATTTGGTCCAGGCTCTGCGTGTAGGTCACCAGAGGGCATCTGTTCTTTGCTCAGACTGGATGGGGTTAAAGGAGCAGCTGATTCGGGGCCTCTGGCTCACTTAGGCTGGGGAAAGTGAGGGGCATGGAATGTGGGGTGAGCCTGCGGCGGCAGAGGCTGGCATGATATTTCACCAGCCTGAGGCATGCCGTGTGTTCTCCCGGGGGTGTTGTCCCTGGATCTGGGGACCCTGGCAGTGGCCATCTTCACAGGCTCCCTGGAAGGGGGGTGTGGATAGTGACTTGTGCTCGCACACAGGCTTCTTGGTGGCGGCTGCAGCAGCCTTAGTGTCTCATGCCTGTCTCTGTGGTCCACGCTTTTAGCCGCGGCTCGCGCCTGTCTCTGGAGCTCCTTTAAGCAGAGCTCTTAATCCCCTCTCCTTGCACACCAAGAAACAAAGAGGGAAGAAAAAGTCTCTTGCCTCTTCTGCAGGTCCAGACTTTTCCCCGGACTCCCTCCTGGCCAGCCATGGCACACTAATCCCCTGCAGGCTGTGTTCACACTGCCAACCCCAGTCCTCTCCCTGCGCTCCAACCGAAGCCTGAGTCTCAGCTCTGAGCCCCACCCACCCTGGCCGGTGAGCTGACAATCCTCTCGGGCTGGTGAGTGCTGGTCAGCACCGATACTCTGTGCGGGAACCTCTCCGCTCTGTCCACCACACCCCTGTTGCTGTGCTCTCCTCCATGGCTCTGAAGCTTTCCCCTCCACCACCCACAGTCCCTGCCCACGAAGGGGCTTCCTAGTGTGTGGAAACCTTTCCTCCTTCACAGCTCCCTCCCACTGGGGCAGGTCCTGTCCCTATCCTTTTTCTTTTGCCCTACCCAGGTACGTGAGGGCTTTCTTGCGTTTTGGGAGGTCTAAGGTCTTCTGCCAGCATTCAATAGGTGTTCTGTAGGAGTTGTTCCACGTGTAGAAGTATTTCTGGTGTATCTGTGGGGAGGAGGGTGATCTCTGCGTCTTACTCTTCTGTCATCTTCCTGGAACTCTATATTTTCTTTACATCAATTTGATTATCATATGTCTAGGTTAGTTTTATTTAAATTTAATTATGCTTGGGTTCACAGAGCTTCTTAAATGTCTAAACTTTTGCCATTTACTGAATTGGGGAACTCTTTGGTGATTGTGCCTTCAAGCGTTTTTTTTGTTTGTTTGTTTGTTTTCTTTTCTCCTTATTCCCTTTTCCTTTCTTTTGAAACTTCAGTTACATGAATTTTAGACCTTTTTAAATTGTCCAAAAAATACCTGAAACTTTGCTCATGTTTTTTGATATTTGTTTCTATTTCTTATACCAGATATATATATTTTTTAATTTTAATTTTTAAAATTGAAGTATAGTTGATTTACAATATTGTGTTAGTTTCAGGTGTACAGCAAAGTGATATATATATATATATATATATATATATATATATTATATATATATATATAGTTGAATCTATATGTATAATTTTTCAGATTCTTTTCCATTATACTCTATTATGAAATATTGAATATAGTTCCTTTTGCTGTACAGTAGGTCCTTGCTATTTATCTGTTTTATATATAGTAGCATGTATCTGTTCATCCTAACAACAAATAAAACCCACAGCAAACTGTATACTCAAAAGTAAAAAGCTGACAGTCTTCCCGCTAAATTCTGGAACAAGACATACCAGATATTTTTTTATTTATCTATCTTCAAGTTACCTGGTGTTTTCTCTGTGACCTCAGTTTTGCTATTGGGATCATCTAATATATATTTTTTTCCAATATCATACTTTTAATACTAAAATTCCAAAGTGATTTTTTTGGACATATTTTCTGTTGAGTTCTGTTGAGAATTTCTATCTTTCCATTTTTTAAGTGCATTTTCCTTTACTATTTCAAGTCTAGTTCTAATATTTGCTTTATATATATATATATTTTTTTTTTTTTTTTGATAAATAGGTCATAAAAACTTTGGCCTCTGTTAATTGTTTTTTTGGTTAAATTTCCCTTGTTCCCTGGTTGCTGAATACTTTTGAATTGCAATCTTGAATATGGTGCATAGTCTCTAAGTTTTATTATAACCTTCTAGAGAAAATAAACTTTTATTGGTGTTATTGATGGTGTTTAGCAAGCAACCAAACTTGTTAGTATTAGACCATCATATCTTCCTCATCTTTTGTGGATGTTGGTTTAAATCACAGTTCACTTTTTAAAGCCTTTGCCATAATGCTTTGAGTTTGTCCTGTGCATGTTACTTCATGGTTTAGTTTGAGATGTGGCTTACAGTTTTAATTACACTTATATCTCAAAGTCTCTGGTATGCTGACCTAGATCTTCCTTATATATGCATAGCTTGGGATGAGTCCTGGTCTTCTACTTCAACCCCTACACTCTCCCACTTCAGGGTTCCCTTTTTTAAGTTCTCTGGTTGACCATAAAAAAATGAGAATTCTATCAGAGACTTAGTCATCCATCTCAGAGCTTTGTTCTCAGTTCTCAGACTTAGGTCTGCTCTCCATGCAAAGTAATGAAGTAAAGGAGAAAAATACAAATAATAGTGAAATTTATCCCTTGGCAGACATCTTCCATTGTTTTGACTCTTCTCCAATAACTTCCTTTTTTTTCTTTTTCAAAGACCTTAAGTGATTGCTTCCTTTTGTTTTTTTGTTCAAAGTCCTTAAGTGGTTGCTTTCTGTGATTAGTTGTAGTTAGTGGGAGAGAGAGGCTTATGGAGCTTATTTCACCATGATGAAAGCAGGCCACAGTTATTAATTTTCATGTAGTCAACTATATTTTTTTGTTTTTTTCATGGCTTTTGGTATTCCTGGGATGCTTTTAAAAAGTCTTCAAAACATCCATAATCAAACTCACTCTTTTTAAAAAACATGTTAATGTTACCATATTACATTAATATACATGAAATGCCCTGTAAGTCAAAAATTGTTTATGCATTATATCATCTATCTATCTAGCTATCTATCTATCTACTTGGGGGACATCAGTTGTCTAGAAATGCATTTATATGGATATTTGAATTTGTAACAATTTTGAATTATTTTATTGATATGAAAACTATAGTGTTTAACAAATACCCTTTAGTTTCTTCATCATTATAATATAAAATATTTATATGTATAAAATGAATGTTTCAGATCATCTCCAGTATAAATTACTTGTCTCAAAGTTTTCTTTATTTTCTCTTAGATTTTTAATTGCAGATTCCAGGGTGAGCCCCTGTTTCTTTTCCTATGTATGTTACATAATTCAATTAGATTCATACTAGGAAAGAGTTGAGTCATATTAAAATATTTTTGACATCTTTAAGTATCATAATTCTATATGTCCACATGTTAATTACATAATTACAAGCTGTCTGTAAATGATTGCTGATACTTGTAATATTTGGTAATTACATAATTTGGCATGAGTAAAATTATAAAAAGAGTACATAGTAATTGACTAAAATTACTTTTTATCTTTTCTGAAACACAAAATTGTTTTCTAAATTAAAACAAGGAACAAAATGTGTAATTAGAATAAAATGCATATGGATAGTGTATTATTCTTAAAAATGTGAGCAAATTAGATTTCTGTCTTTGTATAATATTTGTCAAAATGTATAACAATATATCTACCTGAGCCTATGTGTAATCTATTAAACTGTGTATAATATGATTGCTCAAAACCTTGCTTTATGCAGGGAACACCTTTACCTGCTTTGACTCTTTTTTTCACTAATTTGAAGATATTTTGGCATCTTAGAGACACAAATAATCCAAAGTGGAAAAATGATAAAAGTGATGTTGCCATTAATAGTTGCATGTTTTGTATTCCTCTCATGAAGCTCAAAGTCAACTAATAACAGGCATTAAGTTTTTCTGTATAAGTCCTATTTGACCTTTGGTCTATGTGTTTGATGAAGGGAATGGTATGGTTTTTAAATAATAGAAGTGACTTTTAAAATATATGTGGTATGAAAAGTCACCTGCATGATTCTGGCATGCAGCTTCAACAAATAATTATGAACACATTGGAAACAAACCAAAAATGCTTTGGCAATGAATGGAAAATTCTCTACAATGAGATAGAATATAGGAAGTAGAATTAAATTAAAAAATTTAGAATGGAAGATATGAGATATTTTGGAGTGGGTTCAACAGCAGAAAATAGGCAATAGAGGAAAAATAAGTGAACTGGCAGATGGAAAAATAGACATTATCCAATCTGAATGACAAAGAGAAAATATACCAGACAAAAATGAACAGAGCCTCAAGACCTATGGGACTATAATGAATGATATAATATTAAGTTTCATTTAAGTTCCAGAGACAGAGGAGGATGAAGGTGAAATTTAAAAAGTACACAAAGAAATAGTGAATGAACACTCCCTATATTTGGCAAAAGACATAAATCTACATATTCAAGAAGTGATTGAATCCCAAACCCAAAGATAATCCATATCAAGACACCTCATAACTGCCTACCTACTTACATGACCTGAAAAATAAGACAAATAAAAATACTTGAAGAAAGAGAAAATGACACCTTATGTATAGGGAAAACAATTTGAATGAGAGCAAACTTCTCAGCAGAAACAATGGAAGCCAGAAGGAAGTGGCAAAACATTTTTCAAATGCTTAATGAAATGTCAGGACTTCCCTGGTGGAAGAGTGGTTGAGGGTCCATCTGCCAATGCAGGGGACACGGGTTTGATCCCTGGTCAAGGAAGATCCCACATGCCGTGGAGAAAATAAACCCATGTGCCACATCTACTGAGCCTATGTTCCAGAACCCGTGAGCCACAACTACTGAGCCCATGCAGCACAACTGCTGGTACCTGCACAATCTGGGGCCTGTGTGTTGCAGCTACTGGGCCTGCATGCTGCAGCTGCTGAGACCCATGCATCTGGAGCCCATGCTCTGCAATGGGAGGGGCCAGCACAGTGAAAGGGTCACACACCCTGGTGGGGAGTGGTCCCCACTCACTGCAACTACAGAAGACCTGAGCACATCAATGAAGACCCAGTGCAGCAGGAAAAATAAAAGAAGAAGAAAAGAAATGTCAATCAAGAAACCAATACCCACTTAAAATATTCTTCTGAAATAGAGAAAACAGATATTTTCAGAAAAAGAAGAGAATTTATCACCAATAGAATTCACTCAAGAGCTGCTAAAGGGTATTCCCCTAAGCACAAAATAAATAATAAAAGGGAACCATCAAGAGGGAAGAAAGAAAACCATATTCAAACTAACTTTTTGAGGTTTTAAATTTATATTTGAAAGCTAAAGTGAAAATTATTGCTTTTTAAAATCATTTCAAATATATGTAGAGGAAATATTTGATAATTTTACACTGAGGAGGATAAATGCAAGCAAGAGGCAGTACCATTTTTATACTTCACTGGAATTGAAAAAAATGACAACAGTTCACTGTGATTAAATAATATAAATTTAATATAATATTTAGCACCACAAATTAAAAAAAAGTTACACAAGGAAATACACTCACAATGCTATTAATATTTAAAATTAAAATTATAAAAAATATTCAAATAACCCACAGGAAGTTAGTGAGAAGATGATGAAGAATCCAAAAACCATAAAAAATAAACAAAATAATAAATTAGCAAAATTTAAGCCTTGTATAAGTGGTATAAATACACTACTCAAAATGCAGATTAACAGATTATATTAAAATGCTATTACCCAACTATACTCTGTCTACAAAAACTTCACTTCAAATGTAAAATTATAGGTAGCTTTAAAGTAAAAGCCTGGAAAAAGATATATCAAATAAGATTAATCAAATGAAAACAAAAGTGTCTATATTAATAATCAAATAAAACAGATTTTAGAGTAAATAATGCTAACAGACATGAGAGAGATATTACATATGAGAAAATGATTTATGAAGAAAATCTGAATAGACATTTTCTCACAGAACACATGGCCAATAGATACATGAAAAGATGCTCAACATCACTAATCATATGAGAAATGCAAATTAAAACCACAATGATATATCACCTCACTCTTGTTAAGATAGCTATTTAAAAAATGACAAAAAACAATGTACTGGTGAAGGTGTGGAGATAAGGTAAACTTTGTACACTGTTAGCAGGATTGTAAATTAGTAGAGCCATTTTGGTAAAAACAGTGTGTCGTTTCCTCAAGAAATTAAAAATAGAACTATCATATGATCCACCAATTCCACAACTAGGTATATATCCAGAGGAAATGAAATCACTACCTCAAATACCTGCATTAGTATGCTCATTGTAGTGTTATTAACAGTAGCAAAGAAATGGAAACAACATAAATTTACATTGACAGAAGAATGAAGAAAATGTGGCATATATATATATATATATATATATATATATATGCCACTAAAATTATTAATTTATATATAATATATGTATGTATAGACATATATATTAGCCATTAAAAAAAAGCAGGAAATTCTACCACTTGTAACAACATGGATGAACCTGGAGAACATTATGTTAAATTAAGTAAACCAGAGAAGGAAAGACAAATACTATATGAATTCATTTGTATGTGAAATCAAAAAAGTTGAACTAATAAAACCTGAGTAGAGTGATGGCTACCAGGGTCTGGAGGGTGCGGAAAGGGGGAGATGTTTGTTAAAGGGTACAAACTTTCATATATAACATAAGTAAATGCTGGGATCTAATGTACAGCATAGTGACTATAGCTAATAATAGTGTATTGTATGCTTGAAATTTGTTAAGAGAGTTGCTTTTAAGTTTTCTCACTGCACTGGAAATAAAAAATGAAAAAAAATGTAAAGTGATGGCTGTGTTAGCTTGATTGTGGTAATCATTTCACAATGAAAAACGCATTCAACTGTCACATTGAAAAATTTAAATATATGCAATTTTTATTTGTCAACTAAACCTCAATAAGGTTGGGGAAAAAAGAGGACCACAATTCTATTGTGTGTACACTAATATACAGAGCTGTAAATTATGAAAAGCAAAAAATTGATTGAAATAAGAGAAAAATAGACAAATTCACAACTACAGGAAAAAGGATTTAATCCTCCCTCTCTAAACAATGGATAGAACAACTTGACAGAAAATTTATATAAGATCTCAATAGCACCATCAACCAAAATGATCTAATCAGCATTTACAGGAAAATCTCCAAATCCTTGGTAATTTAAACAGCAAAATTCTAAATAAACTATAAGTAAAACAAGAAATTTCATGTGTCATGAAACTAATATAAAATTGTAACTTAACTATACATCAATTATAAAAAACGGTAAATATATATATATATATGTATATATGTATTTGAATGGAAAATAAAATATAGCATATCAAATTTGTGGGACACAACTAAAGTAGAGTTGAAAGGATCATTTATAGTACTAAATATATATATTGGAAAAGATGAAAATGTCAAATCAATAACCAAAACTTTCACTTCAAGAGTATAGAAAAGAAAGAATTAATAAACCCAAAGCAAGCAGACAAAGGAACTAATAAAAAATCAGAAATCAATAAAATTATAAACAAGAAAATGATAAAGAATATGAAGTAAACAAAGAACTTTGATCTTTGCAAAAATAAATAAAATTAACAAACTTCTAGCTAGACTGACAAAGTAAAAAAGAGAGAATGCACAAATTACCACATATGAGGAATGACACAGGGAATATCACTACACACCTTGCAGACACTAAAAGAATAATTAGGGAGTACTAAAAACAATTCTTCACATATAAATTGACAGCCATGATGAAACAAATTCGTAGAAAAAATAAGACCTACCACACTTTACCTAATATGAACTAGAGCATTAGACAATCTCTATAACTATTAAGGAAATTAAATTCATAATTTTAAAAATCCCAGATGATTTCCCTGAAGAATTCTACCAAATGTTTAAAGGATTAACAGCAATTCAATACAATCTCTTCCAGAAAACTGTAGAGGAGCTATAACTTCTCAATTAATTTTCTGAAGCTATTATTACATCAAAACCAGATACAAGCTGTACAAAAGTGAAAAGAAAAGAAAAAAGAAAACTCAGATATCAATGCTCATAGTGAATAGGGACAAAAATCCTTAACAATATATTAGCAGATAAATTTCAGCAATATATAAAAATAATTATTCACTATGAGAAAACGGTGTTTAGTTCAGAAATGCAAGATTGGTTCAAAATTGAAAAATCATTCAGTACAATCCTCCATATTAATAGGATAAAGATGAAAAAATACATCATGTCAACTGATGTAGAAAAAGCCTTTGACGCAATTCATGATCCATTTATGATAAAATGTCTCAGTAAAACGGGAATAGAGGGAACTTCATCAATTATACAAAAAGCAGCCTTTAAAAATATAACAGCTTACATTGTACCTAATCATTGAACACTGAATTCTTTTCCTCTAAGAGTAAGAGCAAAGCAAGATTGTTCTCTCTTCTTCAGTATAGTACTGGAATTTGCAGAGATACAATATGGCAGAAAAGAGAAATTTTAAAAAAATACAATTCTGAAAGGAAGAAATAAAACTGTCTCTGTTTACAGATAATAATCAAAATCTCAGCAAGATTATTTTTAGATACAGATAAGATTACTCTAAAATTTATATGAAATCTCAATGGAACTTGAACAGCTAAAATGATTTTGTAAAAGAGAAACTATAAAGTAGAAGAAAATGGTGTAACCAACTTCAAACTGTATTATAAAACTATAGTAATTAAGACTGTGGTATTGATGAAAGTATAGATACATAGGCCAGTGGAACAAAATAAAGAACATGGAAATAGATCCATGCAAACATGTCCTACTGAGTTTTTGCAAAGATGCAAAAGCAATTCAATGGAGCAAATGTGTCCTTTTCAACAAATTATGCTAAAGCATCCATTAGCAAACAAAGAAATAAAACAAAACAAAAAATATTTGAGATAAGTCTTGAAATTTTAATCTAAATGTCTCACACCTTATCTCTGGGATCTACAGTTAGATGATTAGAAAATTAGACACCAAAAGTATGATCCAACAAAGAAAAAATAAATTGAACTTCATCAAAATTAAAAACCTTTGCTCTGTTAAAGATTTTGAAAATAAAAAGACAAGGCAGTGTACAGACTGGAAGAAATTATTTATAAATCATATAGCCAACAAATGATTAGTTTATTGAATATATAAAAGACTCTTTAAAGAGTAAAAAAGTACAATTAGAAAATGGGAAGCAGCATGAACAGACATTTCAGTGAAAAGAAAATATAGATAGCAAATAAGTACAAGAAAATATGTTAAACATCACTAGCCATCAGCAAAATGCAAATTTAAACCACAAGAGAGATATCAGTACACATGGCTGATATGAGAATGATGGCTAAAATAAAAAGTAGTGACAAAACTAAATACTGACAAGAGTGTAAATGAACAGTAATATATTACTATATATTACTGCTAGGAATTTAAAATGGTACACTCACTCTGGAAAACTATTTGGTAGTTTTGTTTGGTTGTTTTTGTTTTATAATGCATACGTGCATGCAAATGTACAAATGCACTCCTGGGCATTTATTCCAGAAAAAAAAATGGAGAATTATAATCACATACATGAAATCTCTTACATGAATGTTTATGCAGATTTATTCCTAGTAACCACAAACTGGAAATAGCACAAATGTCCTTCAAGAGGTGATTGGCTAAACAAATGGGTGCATCCATGCTTCAGAATAATACTCAGCAATAAATTAGAAAAAATGATTGATATTCCCAACTTGTGTCAATCTCAAGTGAAAAAGTGAGTGAAAAAAGCTAATCCAAAAGTTACGTATTTTACAATTTAATTTATATATGAAATATTGAAATGACAAAATTATAGAAATCAAGATCAAATTCATGCTTGTCAGGATTTAAAGGGAGAATAGGAACAGGAGAGAACTGGGTGTAGATATAAATACACAACATGAGGGATTCTTGTGGTGATGGAAATATTCTGTTTCATCACCGTATCAATGTTCAAATCTTGACTGTGATATTGCATAAAGTTTTGCAGGATGTTACCACTTGGGAAAACTGAGTAAAGAGTTTAAAGCACCTCTGTATTAATTTACATAAGTGTATGTGAATCAATAATTATCACCAAATAAAAAATGTAATTTAATAAAAGGGTATGCTAAGCACTGTACTTCTAAATATTATTTTTATCCTAGGCAAGATTATATATTCACTTATTATAAAGCTTGACAATGATAATATAGGAAGAGTAATATGATGAAGGAAGCCAACAGATTGTTGATGGGACCACATCTTCATTTAAATTAGTTTTCTTTTTAATAAAATTTAAATATATATTCATCATAAGCCAGTATTTGAATACTGTCTTAAGACATTTAGCACCTGTCAATAAATTCTAGATGACAAGGTAGAGAAATGTCATCAGAATTATTCTATAACTAAGGATATTGATAATGTTCTGATCTACTCTGATGGAGTGCTATTTCTAGAGAGACTATTCCAACCCACATAAATATTTCAGATGCTTTTCTTCATTTTTTCTGGTAAAATGTGTTCAATTATTTTGATACAAATATTTAGGATACTTGTATTTGATTAAAAGAATGGGAGAAAAAAAATGAATGCATTGAACATAATTTCATGTTCCCAAAAGACCTTAAAATGTTTAAATGATTAGTTAAGAAGCAAGATAAAAATAATACGAAAAAACACAGGACATGTAAAGCACCATACTATGATAAAAATAGAGAAGAAATGGTTAAGTAGCAATATATGTGAAAAAAATTTTAAACTATTTTAGTCTTCTAAAAATATAAAGAAATCAATATTTTGATTTAAGGATGTTGCCCTTAAAATATTAGGCAATTTTTTGTACCTTAAAATGAGGCAGTTGATCCAGAACAAAGGAAGTAATAATCCCATTTTAGTCTTCAAGGCTGTAATATTAATTAGAGTAGTGCAATAATTTCTGGGACTTACACTTAATGAAAGCCAAGGGACACCAACCAACCAATCAACCAATGAAAGAAAAATGTCTGGAAATCCAATGGCAAGGGGAATGATGAATAGAAGAGAGATACAAGAAGACTCAGAGAGAAAAGGACTTGAAGGACCATCACATAAATGTAGTTTAGACTGGTTCTTTATATCCCAGGAGAGTAGGATTAGAATCAAAGAAGTTGAGGTACAGCAAACAGACATTTCAGTCGACCATAAGGAAGGACTCCTCCAACAGATAGGTATTTCCAAAGTTAGCTGATGTGGAATATCCAGAATATATTCCATTCCTTGTCACTAGAGGTTAGCACAAAGGTAAGTTGAGGATGATACAATCAAGAAAGTTTTATCTGAACTTGGATACACATTTTCCAGTTGTTTTTTCAAAGGTTATCTAGTCACATAGCATTTCTAATTTTCCTATTAAACACACACACGCACACACACATACACACACACACACACACACACACCTTCTCACTCCATCTTTATTTCCTATATTCCTCTACTGCATTTTCCCTTGGAAAGTATAACCATCTGATATACTATATATTTTACTTGTTTACCTTTAGATTTCCTGTCACTCATTATAAAATGTAACCTCTTTAAAGGCAAGGAGTTTTATCTGTTTTGTCCTCTACAGTGCCCCTAGAGATTAGAACAACACCTGACCCATATTTCTATTTTATTTATTTATTTATTTTTAACACCTTTATTGGAGTATAATTGCTTTACAATGGTGTGTTAGTTTCTGCTTTATAACAAAGTGAATCAGCTATACATATACATATACTCATATCTCCTCCCTCTTAAATCTCTCTCCCACACTCCCTATTTCACCCCTCTATGTGGTCACAAGGCACCAAGCTGAACACCCTGTGCTACGAGGCTGCTTATCACTAGCTATTTATTTTACATTTGGTAGTATACATAAGTCCATGCCACTCTTTTTGCTCCAGCTTACCCTTAACACTACAAGTGTCCGCAAGTCCATTCTCTATGTCTGTGTCTTTATTCCTGTCCTGCCCCTAGGTTCTTCAGAACCTTTTTTTTTTTTTTTTAAGATTCCATATATATATATATATATATATATATGTGTTACCATATGGTACTTATTTTTCTCTTTCTGACTTACTTCACTCTGTATGACAGTCTCTAGGTCCATCCACCTCACTACAAATAACTCAGTTTTGTTTCTTTTTATTCCTGAGTAGTATTGCATTGTATATATGTGCTACATCTTTATCCATTCATCTGTTGATGAACACTTAGATTGCTTCCATGTCCTGACTATTGTAAATAGAGCTGTAATGAACATTGTGGTACATGACTCTTTTTGAATTATTGTTTTCTCAGTGTATATGCCCAGTAGTGGGATTGCTGGGTCATATGGCAGTTTTCACTTTTAAGGAACCTCCATACTGTTCTCCATAGTGGCTGTATCAATTTACATTCCCACCAACCCTGCAAGAGGTTTCCCTTTTCTCCACAGCCTCTCCAGCATTTATTGTTTGTCGAATTTTTGATGATGGCCTTTCTGCCTGGAGTGAGGTGATACCTCACTGTAGTTTTGATTTGCATTTCTCTAATGATTAGTGATGTTGAGAATCTTTTCATGTGTTTGTTGGCAATCTGTATATCTTCTTTAGAGACATGTCTATTTAGGTTTTCTGCCCATTTTTGAATTGGTTTTTTTGTTTTTATTTGATATTGAGCTGCATGAGTTGTTTATAAATTTTGGATATTAATCCTTTGTCAGTTGCTTCATTTGCAAATATTTTCTCCCATTCTGAGGGTTGTCTTTTCATCTTGTTTATGGTTTCCTTTTCTATGCAAAAGCTTTTAAATTTTGGTAGGTGCCATTTGTTTATTTTTGTTTTTATTTCCATTTCTCTAGGAGGTGGTCAAGAAGGATTTGCTGTGATTTATGTCATGGATTGTTCTGCTGATATTTTCCTCTAAGAGTTTTATAGTGTCTGGCCTTACAATAAGGTATTTAATCCATTTTGAGTTTATTTTTGTGTATGGTGTTAGGGAGTGTTTTAATTTCATTCTTTTACATGTAGCTGTCCAATTTTCTTAGCACCACTTATTGAAGAGGATGTCTTTTCTCCATTGTATATTCTTGCCTACTTTTTCAAAACTAAGTGACCATATGTGCATGGGTTTATCTCTAGGCTTTCTATGCTGTTCCATTGATCTATATTTCTGTTTCTGTGCCAGTACCATACTGTCTTTTTTATGGTATCTTTGTAGTAGAGTCTGAAGTCAGAGAGCCTGATTCCTCCAGCTCCATTTTTCTTTCTCAAGATTGCTTTGGCTATTCGGGGTCTTTTGTGTTTCCATACAAATTGTGAAACCTGTTGTTCTAGTTCTGTGAAAAATGCCATTGGTAGTTTGATAGGGATTGCATTGAATCTGTAGATTACTTTGGGTAGTATTGTCATTTTCACAATGTTGAATCTTCCAGTCGAAGAACATGGTATATCTCTCCCTATGTTTGTATCACCTTTAATTTCTTTCATCAGTGTCTTGTAGTTTTCCACATACAGGTCTTTTGTCTCTTTAGGTGGGTTTATTCCTAGGTAGCTTATTTCTTTTGTTGAAATGGTAAATGGGAATGTTTCCTTAATTACTCTTTCAGATTTTTCATCATTAGTGTATAGGAATGCAAGAAGTGTCTGTGCATTAATTTTGTATCCTGGTAGATTACCAAATTCATTGATCAGCCATAGTAGTTTTCTGGTAGCATCTTTAGGATTCTCTATGTATAGTATCATGTCATCTGCAAACTGTGACAGCTTTACTTCTTCTTTTCTGATTTGGATTCCTTTTATTTCTTTCCCTTCTCGGATTGCTGTGGCTAAAACTTTCAAAGCTATGTTGAATAATATTGGTGAGATTGGACAACCTTGTCTTGTTCCTGATCTTACTGGAAAAGTTTTCAGTTTTTCACCATTGAGAGTGATGTTGGCCGTGAGTTTTTCATATATGGCCTTTATTATGTTGAGGTAAGTTCCCTCTATGCCCACCTTCTGGATAGTTTTTATCATAAATGGGAGTTGAATTTTTTTGAAAGCTTTTTCTGCACTATTGAGATGATCCTATTTTTTATTTTGAATAAGTGTACATGCACAATAGAATGGAAAATGAATAAAGAAACAAATGGTTTAAAAAACATTAAGCTCCATTTCAGTTCTGAGATTCTATGATAAATTTATTTTTAATTATCTTTTAGATGAATCAGTGGATTGTTTCTTATTTATTGTCCATATATCAATAAAAATTCATGTGTTATATTTTCCAAAAAAAATATTTAGGAATAAACAATTAATTATGAGTTTATATCTATATCTATCTATATCTATCTCTTTATCTCTCTATCTATCTATCTATATATATATATATTTAAGAGGGAGTTTGTGAAATAGAACATAAAGAGAACTACAGATAAAACACAGGTTCAATAAGTGGTTTTTAATTTAAAATAGTATTAAATTAAATATTTATTAAACATTTATTTGTGCATTCTATTCCTCTGTGACTTCAACAGTTTATTTCTTTAAAAAATATTTTTTTTTTAATGTAGACCATTTTTAAAGTCTTTATTGAATGTATTACAATATTGCTTCTGTCTTATGTTTTGTTTTTTTGTCCACAGGGCATGTGGGATCTTAGCTCGCTGAGCAAGGATCAAACCTGCACCCCTTGCACTGGAAGGCAAAGTCTTAACCACTGGACCTCCAGGGAAGTCCCAACACTTTATTTTGAGACATATTTCTCATTCATTTTTACTTAATATAATGCTGTATATATATATATATATATATATATATATATATATATATATATATATATATATACTATATTAGTGAACATTTAATATTTTTTACTTGTACATAGACATTCTTATACATATCTCCTGGTATACAGATTTTCTCTGGCATACTTTATTTTTGAATCTACATACCTGCCAACATTCTTACCAATATGCTTAAATATAATATTAAGGAATTTTTTATTTGTATTAAATTCTGTGTTTTTAATCAACATTGATGTGAACACCTTATGCTTCTCAGATTAATAACCTGTTTGTGATATCCTGTTTATCTTCAATCTTGTTTTACTTTCTTCTTTCTTCTCGTAGTTTCAAATCCACCCTGACGATCAACTTGGGAGTTTTAAATTCCATACCAAACACAAGAACTAAGAAGACAAATCGTCGTTTAGAAAGATGTTCTTCAGAGCCTACAAAGTTCAGCAGAGGTGTCAGTGTGCCTTGCTCAGCAGAGGATTAAGGCTGATTTTTTGTAGAGAGGAGCAGATGATGTAAGAAGAACCTACAAATGCAAAGTGCACAGAGTTTGACATGTAGGAAAGGTAAAGTACATGTAATGTAGTTTTATGGAAGAGAAAATTAAGGCTTGAAAAGAGTACATAATTTGTCCAAAGTAACACAAATAATTACAGTTGAAGCTAGCATTCAAACTCATTTAGTACACATCTAAAATCTCCCGATGATCACTCTCATGTTCTGCCCCCTTATAATCAACTTGTTTCTAAACATTGTTTCTTTTATCGATAAATAAATTATTTTTTTTTTAATGCATGCTTCTCTAAAATTCACAAAACTAAGTCAAGGCTGCATATATCACATTCTACTGGAGCTGTGAAATATACCTACAGCATGGAGGACTTTCATCTCAGAATGAAAATGTGGCAAAATAAAACGACTGAAAGTAGAAATTTATAATAATATAGTAGCCTCTTCTATTTGGCTTGCAACTATTTTTTTTATTTGTGAAACACAGTTTTCATAACAACTGGGATGTAGTTTTCTGGCATTTATGTAGCAAACATACTCTGTAAAATAGTATGATATAGGTTTAGTAAGCTTTCAATTTCATAGCATAGAGAATCCTAAATTTAGAAGGTTAATTGGGTGAGAAGGTTGACTAAGTCACCTTATATGCTTCAAGTTACATTTTTTCCATTACTTAATAGAGTGCAATTATTTTAAATAAATATGAAAGGTCCTATGAAATTGTTACTTTCCTTCCGATTCAGTGACTGCAATTGTATTTGTCCATTTCTTTAATTGTTTAGAATGAAAATGCCATCAAGCCTTACAAACTTTTTACATATACTTCCATATAACACAGTTGTAAAACTAAATATGTTGATCTACTTCATCACAATATCTATATATACACACAAGTAATAATCAGGAACCTTTTTTCCTATGTTTATTTTGTGACTGATGAAGCTAGCAAAGGCATATAAACTTCTGTCCACATGTAAATATTATTCTATTTTTCCTACTATTTCTATAAAGTTTTAATCTAATAATATTTTAATTCTTCAAAGTATATTATTTTACTATATGAACAACACACTACTGCTGCATAAATATATAAATAGTGGTAGATTAAGCATAATCCTTATTTATTATTTGTGAGACAGTTAATGCCATTCTAAAAATAGAGGTTATACTCTACATCCACTGACAGGACAGGTTCAAGTGGTGATGTAGAAGGAAAAAGAAAAAAAACAAGATATGAGCATATACACATACACAAATAAAATATTTGAGATGAAAATAATTAAAAGTTACATAGATTTGGAGATAATCACACTTAAGGAAGAAAACAATGTTTTGGGGCTAATACAGGAATTCTTCATGAAGTGATTATTCATAAGTCATATTTGCAGGAAAAAAACTTTATCCATTCTCTGCCCAGCCAACAGCCCATGATAGGTCACTTCCATCATTCTGCCATCAGAACTATGAAATCTCTTTGCAGCTATGTCTGCTGTGGAAACTACCAACACTACATGAGACTTATCTTAGTCAAGGAGGGGAACAGAGCAACACGTGGTTTATTGGGCAATTGGACTCTACACAATTGCTCGAGCTGGTTATGTGAGTCTATATGAGTCTGTTGCATCTGTCTCTGGTACAGGAAACTAAAATCCTGGAGAAAAGTAATCTGGAAGAGAAGATGGACATGAAACAAGGCAAGCAACAATAACCTGGGGACTGTTAAGATGAGCTGTAAATCACTAAGATGGGGTCTCCCCATGCCTACAGGCCTCCAACTTTGATGATGGGGTTGTTCTGCAGAATTTCGTGATACTCATTGTGGAGATCCTCATTAAGGCATAGCTGGCCCAGGAGTAGAAGACACTGAAGGAGGATTTGGCAGGATCTAAGGAAGCTGTGGGCCCAGATGCTACCCCATTCCAATAAGGGAACCAACACATAAGTGGTTATGTGTGTGGGCAGCAATAGGACCTCATGCCTTGCACAGACTTTCTGAGCTTTATATATATAATTATATCTATATCTATATCTGTTGCTTCACTTTCATTCTCTCTGGTAAGCATGGTTTCTAAACTTAACTAGGTCCCCATAGCCTTCTTTATATCACTGGTTTCATTTATCCCTAAACAGACCCACAGAAGCTATTCTCTATAACTCATCAAATTCTACCTCCTTGTTTTTCTCAACACCACTGCCCAGCCAAGAGCAGATGAGTTTGTTATTTTCTAGAGGACAAACAGCAATCAGAAAGGAACTCAATTTCTTACACAGCACCTAAACATTTTGTCAGTGTCTCTACATAGCACCACATAACCTTAAGAAAATACCCTTCATCTCCCTATGTTGATCACTTGTGGCCTGACTTCATATAACCCTGTGACATGTGTTAGTACTTGTGTACTCTCAAGCCTGTGGGTTGTAAACACGGTGAAGCTCTTATATATATTACTGCCCCAAGAGACTTAATAACTGAACTCCTTTGTGAGTTTTCCTACTTATCCTTTTCACATATCACTTTCTACTTTTTCTTAAAAAAAAAAACATGCAATGTATGGAATGTAATCTATATAATATTAGGCACACCAAAGGTGACTTGAATTGATACCTTGCTCCTTCCAAAATCAGTGTTTAAGCATGAGGAAGATGACTCTGTATGAGTAATAAAATATGAAAATTACCTTGGGGGAGTGGAGCAGGGGTTCTTCCTGTAGCCTTGGAACACATGATACTAAGAACAGCCTGTGTGCCTTTGTTACACTTCTGGTGCTTTAATGTGGGAAAGCAGTGTTTCTATTGCATTGCTTCAGTGTAAAATTCAGTAGTAGAGAGTCATTAGAAACTGCTGAATGTGTTTTATTTATGAGTTGGATTTACAAGAAGTTACTGAAGGGAAGGTTCAGGAACCTTTATTTGAAGGGAGCCCTTCTCAAGGCATCAGAGGGCCCTTGGTGGGATTACTATGATTTAAAACTCCAGTTGGTCAAGATTATTGTCTCTTTCCACCCCAGTGTCCTCACTACATCATTCTTCCTTGGAACTAAAATGGATCAAGCCTTTACAGTGATATGGCAAAGGGAAATTTAGTGTGGTTTTAGTAAGATGCCATTAGTAGTTCACACTTACTTTTGAGAGTAGTTACTACTGACTATCCAGGTCCAGGTAGGTGTGGCTCCCAGGATACCTTGACACTCACTGGGCCAACTCACCCAGCATCCTAATACAAAGGTAAAGAGATGGTACAGGGATACCAATACACCTTAAACCTCACTATACGTGTTTGTGAATTGGAGAAATACAGTCTGAAAAGTATGGAGCCAATAAAGATCCTGTGGAAAATTTGCCAATCCTCAGACATATAAAGTTTCAAGCAGAAGATTAAGTTCCCAGCAAGACATGGTCAAGCTGAAAATTCTCTCCTGTCAGAAAAATACCCAGCAATAGAGCATAAGCAATCATAAACACACTGAATATTTTTCTTTGCCTTTTTAGGGAGATTTCCTAAAATAAAATTTATAGATTTCTCATGTTAGCAGGGTGCATTTGAAGCCCTACTACATACAGCAAATATTTTGGTGTGTAAAGTTACATATTTTATACAACACTAGGTATCTGTCTAGTTAGATATTATTAACACAGGGGTATATTAGGGTATTACCTAGGAGAAATACCCTCCCCACACTTAAGGTTCTAGGGGACAGTGGAAAGAAGATGAAAATCAGAAGTGAGGCAGTGAGTCCAGGGGGAGGTATACACCTACACACCCAGAGAAGATACCCTGAGAAACAAGTGAGAAAAACAGGGGAAAACAGATGAGTTTTTGCCTGGATTCTCATTAAATTATCTGATAGGGAATTTTATTGAAGGCTGTCCTTTCCTAGCCTCAATTTGTGCCAACTGGATCCAAATACAATATTGTGGTATGTGTGTGTGTGTGTGTGTGTGTGTGTGTATGTGTGTGTATGTGTCTGAGAGAGAGAGAGAGTTAGATTATTCAAAATGGAGGAGAACTGGAAGAACTTGAGATTGGTTTTCCTTAATTTACCAAATGGAATAAAATATGTTCAAATTGTCTACCTGCTCAGAGGGACCAGAGGGACCAGGTTGAGAAGATTTCAGTAACATGGGTGGCCATGGTAGGAGCTTAGTGATCCTGCAGCCTAAGCCTCTTGAGTTGACCAAATCAAGCCGAAAAAAAAAAAAAAAAAAGATATAACCCGTATTATATCAGGGTCAGTAAGAGCTGAAGAAGGTCCAACATGCATGAGAGGATCATCAATGGACCACAGAAGGTCTGAGAAAGACAAGGCAAATATCAGAACTCACATTTACAGAATTCAGCATCAGGCACAAGAAGAATCCATTGATAGAAGTCAGTATCAGACACCAGAAGAAAGCTCATGGGTGGAATCCAAGAAAATCACACAAGAGTCAACCAACCCAATAACTAGAACGCTAAGAACCATGGATCCATTGAATTGTCCCTCTATTGGGCCATTACACGCTGAGTATTTTAAAGGAAAAGTACTGAGTTACCCAAGTGACCTCTTATATTTCTCACAGGGGAGTTTTCAGAGATAGACTAAAATTGTTTTTTGGTTGTTTGTTTTTTGTTTTGTTTTGTTTTTCTCCAGTGGGACAGAGGTTCTATAAAAATTTCACATTCAGTTATTGTAAATAAGAAGCTATGTTTACTTCATTAAATTGACTATAGTATATATAATTTTCTGATTTCAGTATAAAAACTTTCTAAGTTGTAAAATGGAAAGCTAGTAGAAAAATAAAAACTTCCTGTAATAGGGAGGAAGTTATGAGCTATGTAGAGAAAATATTTGCCTAGATTTTTATTATTATTATTATTATGATCACCATTGTATTATAATTATTTGCTTCTGTGGCTGAATGTGAATGTACAGACCTCTTCAAAAAGCTTCTCTTACAGAGGTGCAAATTTCCAGTTATAAGATAAATAAATACTAGGAGTGTGATGTACAACAGAAGGACTATAGTTAAAACTGCTGGATGATATATAGGAAAATAATTAAGAGAGTAAATTCTAACAGTTCTTATCACAAGGAGAAAATTTTTTTTCTTCTTTTCTTTCTATTTTATCTATATGAGATAATGGGCATTAGCTGAACGTTTTGGGATAATTATTTCACAAGATATGTAAATCAAACCATTGTGCTGTCTTAAACTTATACAGTAATTCATGTCAATAAAACTGGAAACATGTTTCTGATAAGCATATAAATCATGTACAAATCACTCAATTCTACATTAGCAAAGTAAACTTTACAATAGAAAAAAAGAATTGAATTGTTCATTAAAATATCTCAAAAGTGTGTTATTACTGGTGAGAGATTTTTTTAGGTGAGTATAAATTGGGTCCTAAGTAATTAGACATAACCTCAGTTTATCAGAGCTAATCAAGTTTTAAAAATCCATTTTCTCTAAACAAAACAAAGCAAAATGAAACAAAAAAAAAATGATTGGAAATAATACTGAAGAGAATTTTCAACTCTTTTTTAAATTGTCTCCCAGTTATTCATCAAATAAAGGCAAATGGAAGCTTACTTATTCATTTCTTTTTAAATGGTTACATTTAAAGATTCTTAATTCAAAGGTGGAAGGACATAAGATACTACAAAGGATAACACTTAAGTAAGTACCCCTTGGGGAAGATAGAGAACATGATTATTCTAACAAGCCATTAAACAGACCAAAACCAACTGTTATTTCATTTTATTTTATTTTTTTATTTTTTTAAAGATGTTGTGGGTAGGAGTTTATTAATTAATTAATTTATTTTTGCATCTTCATTTCTGTGTGAGGGCTTTCTCTAGCAGTGGCAAGCGGGGGTCACTCTTCATCATGGTCCATAGGCCTCTCACTATCATGGCCTCTCTCGCTGCAGAGCACAGGCTCCAGACGTGCAGGCTCAGCAGTTGTGGCTCACAGCCCTAGTTGCTCCACGGCATGTGGGATCTTCCCAGACCAGGGCTCGATCCTGTGTTCCCTGCATTAGCAGGTAGATTATCAACCACTGTGCCACCAGGGAAGCCCCTGTTATTTCATTTTAAATGCCACAAACATCAATTATTTATTAGAAAATTGAAGGAGCTATGAAGGGTATATTGATTTTTTTTTGGTATTTCTCAATATAAATAATAATATGTCATGGGCCTTTGAATAGAGGTCATTTGGTGAAAAGACCACACCTTTAATTATTCTTTCTTCAGCAATCCTGACAGTCATAGAGTTCCCTGTAAACAATTCCCTGTGATATCACACTGCCTTGTTCATTCATTTGTCCTCCCTCTGTCCTTGCCTCTTCTCTTTCTTTCTTTCTTTCAAAAAGTGATTACTGACCATCCTCTCTTCTAGACTGACTAAATATTGGACATAAGGTTAAAGACAAAATGAGTTTATACTTCCTTGTAGAATAGAAGATAAATAAATCAATAACATATTAAACACATTCAAGAAAATGTGGAGGACCCTCAACATAGAGGAGGAATAAGATGTGGAGATCACCTTCCTCTCCATGAATACATCAAAAATATATCTACATGTGGAACAACTCCTACAGAACACCTAATGAACACTGGCAGAAGACCTCAGATTTCCCAAAAGGAAAGAAACTCCCCACATAACTGGGTAGAGCAAAAGAAAAAAAGAATAAACAGAGACAAAAGAATAAGGATGGGCCTGAACCTCTGGGAGGGAGCTGTGAAGGAGGAAAAGTTTCCACGCACTAAGAAGCTCCTTCACTGACAGGGACAGGAGGTGGTGGGGCAAAGCTTCAGAGCCACAGAGAAGAGTGCAGCAACAGGGGTGAAGAGGGCAATGCAGAGAGATTCACGCAGAGGAACATTGCTAAATAGTACTCACCAGCCTGAGAGCCTTGTCTACTCACTTGCCAGAGCGGGTGGAGGCTGGGAGCTGAGTCTCAGGCTTCAGAGGTCATTTCCCAGCGAGAAGACTGGTTGGCTGTGTGAACACAGCCTGAACGGGGGTAGTGCCCCACAGCTAGCCAGGAGGGAGTCCAGCAAACTATCTGGAACTGCCTGAGAGTCAAGAGAGCATTGTTATGCAGTGCACAAGGAGAGAAGATTCAGAACACTGCCTAAAGGAGTTTCAGAGATGGATGTGAGCCACAGCTATCAGTGCAGACACCAGAGACAGGAATGAAATGCTAAGGCTGCTGTTGCAGCCACCAAGAACCCTGTGTGCAAGCACAGGTCACTATCTACACATCCCCTCCCTGGAGCCTGTGCAGCCTACCACTGCCAGGGTCCCATGATCCAGGGAAAACTTCCTCGGGAGAACACATGACACTCCACAGGCTGTTGCAATATCAGGCTGGCCTCTGCTGCCACAGTCTGGACACAATGCTGTAACCCTCCATCCCCCGGGAATGAGTAAGCCAGCTGCTCACTTTAATCCCTAACAAGATGCTCCTTTAATCCCCTCTTGTCTGGGAGAAGAACAGATGCCAGAGAGCTACCTAATGCAGAGGCAGGGCCAAATCCAAAGCTGAACCACAAGAGCTGTGTGAACAAAGAAGAGAATGGGAAATTTCTCCATGAGGTCTCAGGAGCAGTGGAATAAATCTCCACAATCAACTTGATGTACCCTCCATCTGAAGAATACCTGAATACACAACGTATCATCCCAAAATGGTGGCAGGGGACTTTGGGAACAACTATAGACTTGGGGTTTGCTGTATGCAACTGACTATTTTCAGATTTTTATGTTTATCTTAGTATACTTTTTGGCACTTGTTATCATTGGAGGATTTGTTTATTGGTTTGATTGTTCTCTTCTATTTTTTAATTAAAGTTTTTATTTTAATAATTTAAAATTTTTTATTTTAATAGCTTTATTTTATTTATTTATTTTCTTTCATTCTTTTTCAACATTTTCTTCTGAGCCTGGGGCAAACAGGGTGTTGATGCTCTGTCAGGATGTTTGGCATCAGGCTCTGAGGTTGGAGAGCTGAGTTCAGGACATTGGACCACCAGAGAATTCCCAGCCCCATGTACTATCAATCAGCAAGAGATCTCCCAGAGATGTCTATCTCAACTCTAAGACCCAGCTCCACTCAAAGACCAGCAAGTTCCCGTGCTGGACACCCCATGCCAAACAATGAGCAAAAGAGGAATACAACCCCACCCATTAACAGACAGGCTGCCTAAAATCATACTAAGTTCACAGACATGCCAAAACACACTACTGAATGCGGTCCTGCCCACGAGAAAGACAAGATCCAGCTTCATCCATCAGAACACAGGCACCAGTATCTGTCACAAAGAAGCCTACATAACCCACAGAACAAACCTTAGCCACTGGGGCAGACACCAAAAACAATGGGAACTACAAACCTGCAGCCTGCAAAAAGGAGACCCCAAACACAGTAAGTTAAGCAAAATGAGAAGACAGAGAAATATGCAGCAGATGAAGAGACAAGGTAAAAACCCACCAGACCAAATAAATGAAGAGTAAAAAGGCAGTCAACCTGAAAAAGAATTCAGAGTAATGATAGTAAAGATGATCCAAAATCTCATAAATAGAATGGAGAAAATGTAAGAAACGTTTAACAAGGACCTAAAAGAACTAAAGAACAAGCAAACAATGATGAACAACACAATAAATGAAATTTAAAAATGTGTAGAAGGAATCAATAGCAGAATAACTGAGGCAGAAGAATGGATAAGTGAGCTGGAAGATAAAATAGAGAAAATAACTGCTGCAGAGCAGAATAAATAAAAAAGAATGGAAAGACTTGAGAACAGTCTCAGAGACCTCTGGGAAAATATTCAATGCACCAACAATCGAATTATAGGGGTCCCAGAGGAAGAGAAAAAGAAAGGGACTGAGAAAATAGTTGAAGGGATTATAGTTGAAAACTTCCCTAATATGGGAAAGAAAATAGTAAGTCAAGTCCAGGAAGTGCAGAGAGTCCCATACAGCATAAATCCAAAGAGGAAAACACCAAGACACATATTAATCAAGCTATCAAAAGTTAAATACAAAGAAAAAAAATACTAAAAGCAGCAAGGGAAAAGCAACAAATAACATACAAAGGAACCCCCATAAGGTTAACAGCTGATCTTTCAACAGACTTTGCAAGCCAGAATGGAGTGGCAGGACATATTTAAAGTGACAAAAAGCAAAAAGCTACAACCAAGATTACTGTACCCAGCAAGGATCTCATTCATATTCAACAGAAAAATTAAAACCTTTACAGACAAGCAAAAGCTAACAGAATTCAGCACTGCCAAACCAGCTTTACAACAAATGCTAAAGGAACTTCTCTAGTCAGGAAACACAAGAGAAGGGAATGACCTACAATAGCAAACCTAAAACAATTAAGAAAATGGTAATAGGAAAATACATATTGATGATTACCTTAAATGTAAATGGATTAAATACTCCAACCAAAAGACATAGACTGGTTGAATGGATACAAAAACAGGGCTCATATATATACTGTATACAAGAGACCCACTTCAGACCTAGGGACACATATGGACTGAAAGTGAGTGGATGGAAAAAATTATTCCATGGAAATGGAAATCAAAAGAAAGCTGAAGTAGCAATCCTCATACAGACAAAATAGCCTTTAAAATAAAGACTATTACAAGAGACAAAGAAGGACACTACATAATGATAAAGGGATCAATCCAAGAAGAAGATATAACAACTGTAAATATTTATGTACCTTGCACTTCAATACGTAAAACAAATGTTAACTGCCATAAAAGGGGAAACCAGCAACAACACTATAATAATAGGGGATATAAGCCTCACACTTTCACAAATGGACAGATCATCCAAAATGAAAATAAATACAGAAATGCAAGCTATAAGCAACACATTAAGCAAGATGGACTTAATTGATACTTATAGAACATTTCATCCAAAAATAACAGAATACACTTTCTTCTCAAGTGCTCATGGAACATTCTCCAAGATGATCATATCTTGGGTCACAAGTCAAGCCTTCGTATATTTAAGAAAATTGAAATGATATCAAGTATCTCTTCTAACCACAACACTATGAGGCTAGATATCAATTACAGGAAAAAAAAATTGTAAAATGCACAAACACATGGAGGCTAAACAATATGCTAGTAAATAACCAAGAGATTATTGGAGAAATCTAAGAAAAAATATTTTAAAAATACCTAGAAACAAATGACAATGAAAACACAGTGACCCAAAACCTATGGGATGCAGCAGTTATAAGAGGGATGTTTATAGCAATATAATCCTATTTCAAGAAACAAGAATATCACAAATAAACAATCTAACCTTACATCTAAAGCAATTAGAGAGAGACAAACAGTAAACACCGAAATTTAGCAGATGGAAAGAAATCATAAAGATCAGATCAGAATAAAAGAAATGAAGGAAATGGTAACAAAGATCAATAAAACTAAAAGCTGGTTCTTAGAGAAGATGAACAAAATTGATAAACCCTTAGCTAGACTCACCAAGTAAAAAATGGAGAAGACTTAAATCAACAGAATTAGAAATGAAAAACAAGAGGTAACAACTGACACTGTAGAAATAAAAAGGATCATGAGAGATTACTACAAGCAACTATATGCCAATAAAGTGAACAACCTGGAAGAAATGGACAAATTCTTAGAAAAGCACAAACTTCCAAGACTGAACCAGGAAGAAACAGAAATAGAAACAGACCAATCACAAGGACTGAAGTTGAAACTGTGATTAAAAATCTTCCAACAAACAAAAGCTCAGGACCAGATGGCTTCACAGAAGAATTCTGTCAAATATTTATAGAGGGGCCAACACCTACCCTTCTCAAACTCTTCCAAAATAAAGCAGATGGAAGAACATTCCCAAAATCATTCTACAAGGCCAGCATCACCCTGATACCAAAACCAGAGAAAGATGGCACAAAAAAGGAAAACTACACCCAATATCACTGATGAACATAGATTCAAAAATCCTCAATAAAATAGTAGCAAACAGAATCTAACAGCACCTTAAAATGATCATACACCATGATCAAGTGGGGTTCATTCCAGGAATGCAAGGATTCTCCAATATATGCAAATCCATCAATGTGATACAGCATGTTAACAAATTGAAGATAAAAAAAACATATAACAATCTCAATACATGCATAGAGAGCTTTTGACAAAATTCAACACTGATTTTTGATAAAAACTCTCCAGAAGGTAGGCATAGAGGGAATCTACCTCAACATAATTAAGGTCATGTATGACAAACCCACAGCCAACATCATTCTCAATGGGGAAAAACTGGAATCATTTACTCTCAGATCAGGAACAAGACAAGGTTGCCCATAGTTGCTCACTCTCACCACAATTATGCAACACACTTTTGGAAGTTTTATCCATGGCAGTCAGAGAAGGAAAAGAAATAGAAGGAATCAAATTCAGAAAAGAAGAGGCAAAACTGTCACTGTTTGCAAATGACATGATACTATACATAGAGAACCCTAAAGATGATACCAGAAGACTACTAGAGTTAATCAATTAACTTGTTAGAGCAGCATGATACAAAATTAATGCACAGAAATCTCTTGCATTCCATAAACAAATGATGAAAAATCTGAAAGAGAAATTAAGGAAACACTCCTATTTACCATTGCAACAAAAAGAATAAAATACTGAGGAATAAACCTACTAAGGAGAAAAAAGACCTGTATGAAGAAAATTTTAAACACTAATTAAAGAAATTAAAGATGATACAAGCAGATGGAGAGATATACCATGTTCTTGGATTGGAAGAATCAACATTGTGAAAATGACTATACTACCCAAAGCCAACTGCATATTCAATACAATCCCTATCAAACTACCAATGGCATTTTTCATAGAACTAGAACAAAAAAATTCACAATTTTTATGGAAACACAAAACACCCTGAATAGTCAAAGCAATCCTGAGAAAGAAATATGGAGCTGGAGGAATCAGGCTCCCTGACTTCAGACTATACTACAAAGCTACAGTAATTAAGACAGTACAATACTGACACAGAAACAGAAATATAGATTAATGGAGCAGGATAGAAGGCCCAGAGATAAACGCATGGACATACGGTTACCTTATCTTTGATAAAGGGGGCAAGAATATACAATGGAGAAAAGACAACCTCTTCAATAAGTGGTGCTGGGAAAACTGGACTGCTACATGTAAAAGAATGAAATTCGAACACTCCCTAACACCATACACAAAAAAATAAACTCAAAATGGATTAAAAATCTGAATGTAAGGACAAACACTATAAAACTCTTAGATGATAACATATGAAGAACACTCTTTGACATAAATCACAGCAAGATCCTTTTTGACCCACCTCCTAGAGAAATTGAAATGAAAACAAAAATAAACAAATGAGACCTACTGAAACTTAAAAGCTTTTTCATAGCAAAGGAAACCATAAACAAGACGAAAAGACAACCCTCATAATGGGAGAAAATATTTTCCAACGAAGAAACCAACAAAGGATTAATCTGCAAAATATACAAGCAGCACATGCAGCTCAATATCAAATAAACAAGCAACCCAAACCAAAAATGAGCAGAAGACCTAAGTAGACATTTCTCTAAAGAAGGTATACAGATGGCCAACAAACACATGGAAGCATGCTTAACATCACTAATCATTAGGGAAATGCAAATTAAAACTACAATGAAGTATCACCTCACACCAGTCAGAATGGTCATCATCAAGAAATCTACAAACAATAAATGCTGGAGAGGGTGTGGAGAAAAGGGAACCCTGTTTCGTGCTTGGTGGGAATGTAAATTGATATGGCCACTACAGAGAATAGTATGGAAGTTCCTTTAAAAAGGAAAAATAGAACTAACATATGACCCTGCCATTCTACTACCAAGCATATAACCTGAGAAAACCATAATTCAAAAAGAGTCATGTACCACAATGTTCATTGCAGCTATATTTACAATAGTCAGGATATGAAAGCAACCTAAGTGTCCATAGACAGATGAATGAATATAGAAGATGTGGCACATATATACAATGGCATATTAGCCATAAAAAGAAAGAAAATTGAATTATTTGTAGTGAGGTGGTTGGATGTGGTGTAGTGTGTCATACAGAGTGAAGTAAGTCAGAAAGAGAAAAAGAAATACTGTATGCTAACACTTATATATGGAATCTATAAAAATAAAATGTTCTGATGAGTCTAGGGGCAGGGCAGGAATAAAGACACAGTTGTAGAGAATGGACTTGAGGACACGGGGAGGGGGAAGGGTAAGATGGGATGAAGTGAGACAGTGGCATGGTCTTATAAATACTACCAAATGTAAAATAGGTAGCTAGTGGGAAGCAGCTGCATAGCAGAGGGAGATCAGCTTGTTGCTTTGTGATCACCTAGAGGGGTAGGATAGGGAGGGTGGGAGGGAGATGCAAGAGGAAGGAGATATGGGGATATATGTATATGTATAGCTGATTCACTTTGTTATAAAGCAGAAACTAACCATTGTAAAGCAATTATACTCCAATAAAGATGCTAAAAAAAAAAAAAAAAAAAAAAAGTGGAAACAATTGGACTTGTAGTGAACTCATCTCCAGGCCCTGCCAAGAGTTTCCCCACCACACTAAGCCTGTGTTCTTTGTAGATATCTCTGGTGAGATATCTGCTCTATTCTGGGAACAGCCCTTTATCTAAACTATTTAGGCAGCTCAGGGAGAGGTAAAAAGAAAGTCTTCCTGAGTCTTCTGTTTCTTAAAAGTAATCTGCCTAAATTACTCCTTGTGCCAAAGAGACACATTTTGGAGTGGCAAAATTTGCTCCCCTACAGTTGCTTCCTTGTGAAGTGCCTGAGATTATGTGTATCTGTGCCTTGAAGGAAAGCACAGTATGTCACCCTAACATATGCCTCTTTGACATAAAAACGTTTTTGAGCTGAGGGCAATTTAGAAGCATGAAATCCAGAAAAAGCTCTCTCTAACCTCCCCCATTTCTGCCTAAAGACAGGCTATAAATTGTTCCTTACTGGAGACAACTTTAGATCCTTAGCCCATAGATGGCACCAAAGGAATCTGTAAATAAACTTTACTCTATTAGTTTCCTCCCACTGTTTGCCACCCTTGGATGCCTAACACTGCTTTTCTTTATAATGTCATTTCTCTATAAATGTATGTTCTTTGTTGAAGATGCTATATAAGTTGGAGTTCTAAGCCACACTTTGAATTGCTCTTGTTAAGGTTTTCCCATATGATAAGTGCACACAATTTAATAAATTGTTTTTCTCCTGTTAAAATAAAAATTACATTAGAACTACTGTATAGTCCCTCAATTCCACATCTGGATATATATTCAAAGTAATTGAAATCAAGATTTGAAGAAATATCTGTACTCTCATATCCACTGCAGCATTATTTACATTAGGCAGGATATGGAAGCAAGCTAAATGTTGTGTCAAAAACTGAATGGATAAAGAAAATGTGGTATACACATACAGTGGAATATTATTCAGTCATTAAAAAAGAAGAAAATCCTGCAATATGATACAATATAGATAAACTTAGAAGACATTATGCTATGTGAAATAAGCCAGATAGAGCATCATGTACATCTTATGTTGTGTTCTCATCAGGAGTAATATTAATTACAATAGTAATAAGAAGGATGAAGGTAAATTTTGGAGGTGATAGATACATTTTAGCAGATTTTGCTGATGATTTCACAGATGTATACTTTTTGACAAACTAATTAAATTGTATACATTAAATACGTACACCATGTTGTGTGCCAGTCTTACCTCAATAAAGTGGTAAAAGGAAAAAGAGACTAAACCTTAGAAACACTCACAGACAAGAGACTCATTGTAACATGGTATCTTGTATGAGATCCTGGAACACAAAATAAACATTAGATAAAAACTAAGTAAATCTGAAGGAAGTATAGACTTTAGTTAATAATAATGGATCAATACTGGTTCATTAACTGTAACAAGTGTGTTAAACTCTTGTAAGAATAATTAATAGTAGAAACTAGTTGTGTATATATGGGAACACTACTATCTGTGCAAACTTTCTATAAATCTAAAATTAAAATATATACATGTACTATATATATATAATATATACACACTCTGTAAACACATGCACACTATATATATATATATATATATATATATATATACATATATATATATACATATCTATCTATATACACTAGAGAAAGGGAGAATACAATTTGCAGGCTTCACTGTAGAACTTTCAGTTAACACAGTTTGATGTCATGCTGAAAAATTTTGAGTAGTTATGAGAGTCAGAGATATTCTAATCCAATAAATAAGCCTAAATCTAAAGACAAAATTAATAGAAATACAATTTCTGAAGCATTTTGGAATTTATTTCTCTGTCCCAGAGTTAGGAATAAGCTTAATTATTTTTGAAAATCCAAAACAATCAAAAGTTGACTGTGCCTACCACATAACACCCTTATTAAAATGAATATGCCTATCACCCACAAAAGTTCATACAGCCATGAGCTTGTCTGAACAAGGAGGAATGGAACATAGCCTGACTGGCTCACTCTGGCCTGATTCCTAGGAGAATGTGCTTCATCAGGCTGAACATTACTGACTTACAACAAGATAAGGGCAAATTTAACACAAGCAATTTAGTGCAATGTGTATTGTCTTTGACACCAGAACTCTGTGAATTTGGGAGATGCATTCAACATCTCTGTGCCTCAGTTTAAAATAATGCTTAACACATAGTAAGAAGCTGAGTGTTCACAAGTATCTTATGACCTCAATATTATTCTTCCTTCCTTCTGCTACTTCTTCTACTATTTTATTATTTGTTTAACTCTTATTTGTTAAATGCTTATAATATGTCATGTCTGGCACCGTGCTAATTAAATATATTAGATTATTTACCTTTCAGGAACTTGGGAGGGTATGTACTATTGTCTATGTTAAGAAACCTAGGCAAACCAAAACTTATAAACTTGTAAGCCTGCTATGCTATACTTGCATGTGAATTTGACAGGACCAGCAATAAAGGAAATATTATTTTGTCTTTAAAGAGTCTATAATGTTTCAGAGTGAACTTAGGATAGAACATAAATATCTAGGATGTGGTGTCTAGAATCAGATATATGCTTTAAAAACATGCTGTAATATAGTTAGTGAACTGGTGTTCTGGGGCAAGTCAGTTTACCTCTCTGTGCCTCATATTTATTATCTGAGAATAAAGCAAGATAGGGTTGTAGACATCTAGACCAAAGGATCAATATCTACAAAACAATAAGAAGAGTGCCTGGCACAGAGTAAGGTGGGTTATCATGACTCTTATAATTTTTCATTACAATTATTTCAAGATAAACTTAAGTGAAGAATCAATACACCTATTAGAAAATTGCTGAAAGAAAAATACTTTCTATAGTCCATCCCACACTTTAAACATATTTTGTCATTTTCTACTTGTATGGATTTCTGCCTGTAATGTCCACTAACTTTCTCTCTGCCTTTCTAAATACTGCCTTTGTAATTGTCAACTTCTTCCACAAAGGCCACTGTATCCCGTTGTCCTGAATCTATTAAATCCCTACAGCACATATGGTCTAAATCATTTCTCATATGATGCTTTTGAACTGTTATTTGAATTGTTTACTGGTGTTAAAACTTTTTAATACATTTGTTTCCCCCTTAAAATTAAAGGAAGTCGCCTGAAGTCAGAACTCTAACCCTTCACCTACACAAACTTTCAGTATTTTGGATGTGTAAATGGATTGACAATAATTTTATGAGTAAAGTCTTGAACTCAAATGGCTTAGATTTTTATATGTAGTCTAACTTATTGCAGCATTTATTACTTGTATGCCTATTAAATTATACTATACTGAATGTAGAAAAATATTTGTCTATGACAGTAACAATAGATTGTTGCAGAATAACTTTCCTGATGGCCCATGAAGAAAGATTTCAGAAATTCTTTTACTAAAATAAAGGTTCTTCAGTTCCCTACCATATTCATTCTTATGCCAATACCAAGCTCAGTGCCAGGTATATCATAGACATTTAGATCAATAAATTGTTTAATTGAGAATGATTAATAATTTATATATGCGTGTATATATATATATATATATATATATATATATATACATGCATTAATTATATGTGTGTAATTATACATAGATGTGTGTATATGTGTATGCTTCATTTTAGAATGAATATAAAAGGTGTGCATATATGTAGGCTTAATTTAGAATCATAATTATAAAAATGAAATATATCCAAAATACAGAAAGAAAAAAATATGTAACAGTGTGGTAGAATGAAAATAGAAATTTTTAGATCAAAAATCATGCTTTTGTGTGGCTCTAAGTTTACACTAATCAACCAGTAAATCCTTAGACATCTAAATTCACTGAATTGTTTTCTCATGAACGTTTCCCTGTCTATACCATGTTACCGTATAGATTGTCTATGAGATCCCTGAAAAATGGTCATCTGTTTCTCTTAAGAACATTCTAATGTATTCTATCAAATCAGTATGTTTATTAATTTTATAAACTCATTTCTTACCTTTAGTGATAATCTTTTCCATATCATTGATAACATAAAATGTTGAATGCATTGCTTAAGAAATTTTAGCCTGCTATAAAAATGTCCTATAAAAACTGTTTATTCTGTTGAAATTTTCAACTCAATTGGGTAATATCTTCTTATTGTGAAGAGAAAATTGCTTGTGATTCAAATAAAATGACCCATGACGACTCTGGATTTTCTCTGGGCTGTGACCCACATCCTCAATATCCTAGCATGGGACATTGCCCTGTATCAAGTCCTACTGAATAAAACCTTTCAGAAAAATCCCCACATACTGAACTTGTTTATTATATCAATCTATGGAAAAATGAAAATAAAAATAAAACCACATTCAGTAATTGCCTCTAACACATACAATATAGTATCAACTTGATTGAATATGTCATAATAACCTATTATAAAACCTGAAGCATAATTGAGGATAGTTCTGTCCTCAAACTATTTGGAAGATAAGTTACCCAAACTGGAGTTCATGGTTTCACTCGATACATCAAACTTCTTAGATTGCTGACTTTGACATGAAAATATACAGAACCTCTGACAAATATATCAAACTAAAATCTATATTTACATATTTAAAAACAACAATCATTATTTTTAAATATATAGTTCAAAATTTGTCAAGGACACTTTTTTCTTGCTAGTTTATGTTTATTGTAAAGGCATCAATGTAAAGCACACCATCACATATCTTTTGACAGCACAAAACCTCACACAGAATTATTTATGTTTCACTTTCACACGGCTGATATTATACAAAGTGAAATTTGTCACTAAAGTGTGAAAACCTTAAGTGTATTCAGGGAATCATTGTCAATCTTATCCTTAAGATATTAAGGACCCCTCCCTAAGGACTGTGACATTTAAAAAAAAAAAAAAAGCAGCTAAGTCATGGTGGTGAGGAAACAAACTAAGATAGCATATTTTCACACTGTGCTGTACTTGATGAAATGTAAAATGTGTAATAAAGGCACTTAACGTTCACATATTTTCTGGCTTCATTGTGTCTCATATCAATACTGTGCAATTTAAATATAATCTTCACCCTCATCTCTACTTAAAACTTTAGTGTTGCTAAATTTTAGTTTGGAGTTCATTAGGTTTCAGTAACCTGAAGTAGAGATAACTTGGAATCATAGCAGCTGTCACAGCTGGAGCTGAGTTAAAACATACCTTTTCTAGCAAGGTCTATTAGTTTTATATGTATAGACTAAGGGCCTATATGTTGGTGTCTTCATCAAGGTATTACAAGGTCAAGGTAAGTTTCAATGGGTGCAAATTTCTCAGTTTAAAAGGAGAGTTGGCAAAGTATTAAAATTTCTTTTGGTGCAGGCTGATCATCTTGAATAGAAAAAATTTCTCAAGCACATCCTGGAAAATCTGTATTACACAACACATTTAGAAAGAACTTAATTTTTAAATAGTGCAAAATTAGAATACATGACAAATTTGTACATTCAGATCATTAGTCCCTCCTCTTTCATATGCATACACAGGAAAACAGTCAGCTCAGATTAGTAACACAGGATGCTTTCTTGCATGAAAAGCTTATAAAGAACACCCTAGATTCAGGAATAGTGCAGGTTCACGTTTGTTCCCCTGGAGGTAGCAATTATGTTCTGGGTTCAAGCTGCAGCCTCAGAACTGCCCCCAGACACTGGCTGAGGACCTCAGAGTCAACTGTAGGACTGGACTTGCCTGTCTTTGCAGCCTCCCATGAGCTTGCTGCAAAACTTCTTTCCAAATGGTGGGCTTCACACCAAGATGCTGCACCACCATATGGATCTAATTAGGCAAGCTTTATATATATTTACATATTCAATTCGATATAATTCTAGCTAATTGGCTTTAGCTGTCTAAAAGATGCATGAAACAAGGCATTTCCCAAAAGGGATCCATCATTTTGGTTAGTTCTCAAATTCTATGAGCTCTCTTCGTTACACAACTCAAAATTTTATGCTCTTGATGTGAACAAAGGGGTAAAAGTTAGGGCTCTGGGGTATTGGTTAGAGGGGCCCATGTAAGTGCTTAAATGAATAATGCAAATCACCTGTATTAACACAGTTACCTGGTATTTCTTGGCTCTATGTTGAACTATGTTAATTGATTGAGGATAGGTTGTTAGTATAACAATGTCAAATCACACATTAAAAGCAATATTTGATTAACTCTAACATAAATCTCCCAAAGAGATATCTACCAAAGTAAACAAGCAATGCTTTCTATCTCTTCAGGACAAAAAAGAATCACAAAGTAAGATATATCCAGATACTAACAGGCTTCTAATTCTAGCTGCAGTGTTATTTATATTATTTTGTATTGTTTCTTGGTCCCAACAACCTAAAAGTATATATCAAAATAAATGCAAGCTTTGTCTTAAATACTGATAATAAAATTATTTGAAGTTGTATTGTATTATATATGAATAAGTTGATTATATTAATATTTATGTTATATAGAATAGAGCATATATTTATATATAAATATTTATTATGGGTGAGACTCAGGATATGATCCATCTTAAGGCAAAATTCTTCCCCATCTGTGGACCTGTCACACCATGAAACAAGTTTTCTGCTTCCAAATTACAACTGTGGGACAAGCATAGAATAGGTATCCCCATTCCAAAAGGAAAAGTTGGAAGGGAAAAAGGGATCATAGGTCCCTGGCAAATCCAAAACCCAACAGGGCAAATTCATTAGATTTTAATGCCTGAGATATTCCTCTGCATCTTGATGGTCTGTCCTCTTGGCCCACTGGGTCAATGGCCCACCCTCTCAGCCCAAAGAGGTACCCTCGGCTCAGGCCTCTGCATCTGTGGCTCTGCCTCTACAGTCTATCTTCTTTAATTTCAACCTGTTTCCATCTCTTTCTGTCCAAGTTACCAGTGTTTAACCCTGTCAGTCTCTCATGCAATTCCTAGGAGTTCGCACCATTAGACAAGACGGTCTTTTGCAGATCTTTCCTGGGTTACTTCTTCTCTATCCCTGGCTTCTGCTCAGATGCTTGATCCTATCCATGAGCCACTCATCTAATAACTTTAACAAAAGATTTTCCAGCCACACACTTGGCCCTATTTCCAGACCATGCTCTCTGGATAGGCAAATGATTTTCCAAATCATCAGGTGCTTGTTCCTTTTTGCTTAACCATTCATTCCTCAACTTATCATTAATCTTGCAATTTACTCTAAGCAGCAAAGAGGAATCAGGTTGCACCTTCTACATTTTGCTTGGAAATTTCCTCATTCAGACAATCTATTCATAATCATGTACGTATTCTCTAAAATAATAAGAACATCCTCTACTATTCTTCCCTGTTCTTTCTGAGTCCTCACCAGAATTGCTTTTAACAAGTATTGTATATATCTACCAATAGTCTTTTAAAGAAATGTTTTATTTATTTAACAATTGTTATGTTCTGATAATAGCTGACATAGCAAAATGACCCTGGCTAGAGGAAAAGCAGAATTCTTTATTACTTACAATTCCAGGTGAGAAGGCTGTCACCTAGGACTACATGTTTGGGGGCTGGGAGGGGTTGCACCAGGGAAAGGGTTACAGCAAGCTGCAAATGTAGGCTGCTTAGTGTGGCAAGTAAAGTGTGATTAGCTAGGTTTCGGAGGCTTCTTTTGGACAGGGTATTCTGAACGATTCCATAGACCCAAGGAAGAAGGAGCCATCTCTAAATGTTTGCATCAGAGCCTCTGGCAGTTGAGTTGTATTGTTGCAATCCAGGAGTGCCAGAGTCTGATAAGGCAAAGAGTTGAGGTATGAATTCAGCAAACTGCCCATGAAGAGAATTGAGCATTTTTTAACCATGATCTTAAAACAGAGTCTAGAGAGCACTCATGAAGTATTACAAGGCAATCTAGACATTTTCTATCAAGGGCCTCAGAATTCTTCCAGCCTCTAATCATCACCCAACTCCAAAGCCACTTTCACATTTGTGGTATTTGTTACAATACCTCTCTATTTCTCAGTATCAAAATCTTTGCTAGTTCCTGAGGGCTGCCATTACAATGTATCACAGATAGGGCAGCTTAAACAACAGAATATTTTTCTCTTAGTTCTGGAGGCTAGACGTCCAAATCAAGTTGTCTACGGGGCCATGTTCTCTCTGAAGAACAAAAGAAGACTACATTCAATTACATTTTCTTAACTACTGATGGTGATCCTTGGCTTGTAGCTGTATTATGCTAATCTCTGCCTACATCTTTACATGACATTCTTTATGTGTCTCTGTCCTGTCTATTGTCTTTCTAAATCAACAGGAGTCATTTAATTAAGGCCCACTGTAATGACCTCATCTTAATTTGATTGATATAAAAATATATTTCTAAATAAGGCCACATTCTGAAGTTTTGGGAAGGGCATAGATTTTGGGGTTGGGGTAAACATCATCCAATCCAGTATATCTATAAATAGATATTTCTCCATGAAAATAATTTTCTTTGTTATTAGATATTATCAAGAATGTAATTTGACTGAAATGTCTTAATGGCTCCAGACATGTATAGAATAACTGATGTCTACCAACATGCAGTTTTCTTTTATTAAAAAGTAGAGAAACTCTCACCTTTACTACTGTAATAAAAATACTCTCTGATGTGATTAAAAATATATCATAGATTGAAATGAAATACTCAGGCAATATTTAAAAACATAGTATAGTTTAGAGATTAAAATTTCAAGCTGAAACTCCAGGACCTGGTTTTAAGTAATATGTCTTTCAACTGCTAATTATGTGATCTTAGGTAGCTCAACTACATCTTAGTTCCAACCCAGTTTCATTATTTTTGAAAAGAAAATAAATGATATGTGTTCTGAATAATGCATGTTTAATGCCTAATACAGAGTATGCAATCAATAATTTTTAGCTGCTACTTGCCACCCATTGGAGACTTTTAAATAATGTTCAGAAAGAAATATTTATGATTACTCTTAATTAATTTTAAATTTTATTATTTCTTACATATGTGTCTTTCTTAGATAATATTTATGTGTTTCTTTACTGCAGTGAAATTGTGGGTTAATCTTTAATATTATTAAAATTCTAAGAAAATAATTATTGGCCCCTATAATGCACAAATACATACACTCAAGCTTGAGAATATATAAAAATAAAATTAACTACCAAGGGCTTATTTTTCTGGATAGGATGTGGAAGAAGGTAGGAAAGAAAGTTAGATACCCTCATCAAACCTTCTCTCAATACTGAGCAACCCAACACAGAAAAACACTGTCCCAGGAGAGAAGACTGAAGTAAGTGAAACACTTCAATGTAAATGCAATGGCTGATCAGTCCTGACACCTGACTGACTCCTAAGGATTTAGGTGGCTCTCAGCAGGCTCCCTTAACCCAGACCCCTGCCTCAAACCAAACCCAGCTGGCCACCATGTCTTTGGGCTGCTCCTAATCAGCATTTCTATATACTAACAATGAACTACCAGAGATATAAATAAAGAAAATAATCATATTTACAATAGCATCAAAAATAATAAAATACTTAGGAACAAATTTAACTAAGGAGGTGAAAGATAGGTACATTGAAAATTACATCATACTGACAAAAGAAGTTGAAGATACAAATAAATAAATAGATATCCCATGTTTGCAGAATAGAAGAATGCATATTGCTTAAATGTCTGTACTGCTCAAAGTAATCTACAGATTCAGTGCAATCCCTACCAGAATTCTAATGACATTTTTCAAGGAAATAGGAAAAAAAAAACATAAACAAGACCAAAAGACAACCCTCAGAATGGGGGAAAATATTTGCAAATGAAGCAACTGACAAAGGATTAATCTCCAAAATTTATAAGCAGCTTAATAACAAAATAAACAAACAACCCAATCCAAAAATGGGCAAAAGACCTAGACATTTCTCCAAAGAAGATATACAGACTGCCAACAAACACATGAAAGAATGCTCAACTTCATTAGTCATTAGAGAAATGTAAATCAAAACTACAATGAGACATCATCTCACACCACTCAGAATGACCATCATCAAAAAATCTAGAAACAATAAATGCTGGAGAGCATGTGGAGAAAAGGGAACCCTCTTGAACTGTTGGTGGGAATTTAAACTGATACAGCCACTGTGGAGAACAGTATGGAGGTTCCTTAAAAATCTACAAAAAGAGCTACCATATGACCCAGCAATCCCACTACTGAGCATATACCCTGAGAAAACCATAATTCAAAAAGAGTCATGTACCAAAATGTTCATTGCAGCTCTATTTACAATAGCTTGGAGATGGAAACAACCTAAGTGTCCATCATTGGATGAATGGATAAAGAAGATGTGGCACATATATACAATGGAATGTTACTCAGCCATAAAAAGAAATGAAATTGAGCTATTTGTAATGAGGTGGATAGACCTAGAGTCTGTCATACAGAGTGAAGTAAGTCAGAAAGAGAAAAACAAATACCGTATGCCAACACATATATATGGAATTAAAAAAAAAAAAAATGTCATGAAGAACCTAGGGGTAAGACAGGAATAAAGACACAGACCTACTAGAGAATGGATTTGAGGATAAGGGGAGGAGGAAGGGTAAGCTGTGACAAAGCAAGAGAGAGGCATGGACATATATACACTACCCAACGTAAGGTAGATAGCTAGTGGGAAGCAGCTGCATAGCACCGGGAAGTCAGCTCAGTGCTTTGTGACCACCTGGAGGGGTGGGATAGGGAGGGTGGGAGGGAGGGAGAAGCAAGAGGGAAGAGATATGGGAACATATGTATATGTATAACTGATTCACTTTGTTATAAAGCAGAAACTAACACACCATTGGAAAGCAATTATACTCCAATAAAGACATAAAAATAAATAAATTAATTAATTAATTAAAAAAATATATATATATATAAAAAAAAATCCTACAATTCATGTAGAACCACAAAATGCCTCAAATAGCCAAAACAATCCTGAGGAAAGTGAACAAAACTGGAGAAACCACACATCCTCATTTAAAACTTTATCATAAAGCTATACTAACCAAACAGTATAGTCCTGGCATAAAATCAGACACGTTGAACAATGGAACAGAATCAAGGGCCCAGAAATAAACTCATGTTTATATGTCAACTAATATTTGACAAGAGAGACAAGAATACTCAGTGGTGTTGGGAAAACTGTATAATCATAAACAGAAGAATGAAATTGTACCCCTGTCTTATACCACTCACAAAAAAAACAGCTCAAAATGTATTAAAGACTTAAATGTGAGACCTGAAACTGTAAAACTACTAGAAGAAATCAGAGGGAAATCTGTCCTCGATGTTGGTTTTGGGAACAAATATTTAGATATGACATCAAAAGCTCAAGCAACAAAAGGAAAGATGAACAAATGGGACTGCATCAAATGTAAAACTTATGCACAGCAAAAGAGACAATAAAATGAAAGGCAACTTTTGGAATGGGACAAAAGTTTTGCACACCATTTTTCTGATAAGAGGCTAATATCCAAAATATATAAGGACCCAAACTATTCAGTAGCATAAACAAAGGAGCAAAAACCAATTCAACTTAAAAAGCATGGTCAAAGAACTTGAATAGATATTTTTTTGCATATCACAAGTACATGAAAAGATGCTCAACATCACTAATTATCAGGGAAATACAAATCAAAACCAAAATGAGACACCACATTGTACCTGTGAGAATGGCTATTTTCAAAAAAGACAAGAGACAAGTGATTTTGAGTTTGATGAGGATGTGGAAAAATGGAATTCTAGGGCATATTGGTGGGAATGCAAGTTGGTGCAGCCACTATGGAAAACAGCATGGAGGTTTCTCAAAAAAATAAAAATAGAACTACTGTATGATCTAATAATTTCACTTCTGGATATATATTTGAAAGGAATAAACTCACTATAAGGAACAGAGGGGCTTCCCTGGTGGCGCAGTGGTTGAGAGTCCGCCTGCCGATGCAGGGGACACGGGTTTGTGCACCTGCCCAGGAAGATCCCACATGACACGGAGCAGCTGGGCCCATGAGCCATGGCCACTGAGCCTGCGCATCCAGAGCCTGTGCTCCACAGCGAGAGAGGCCACAACAGTGAGAGGCCCGCATACCGCAAAAAAAAAAGTAAGAGATATCTGCACCCCCATATTCATTGAGCATTTTTCAGAATAACCAAGACATGAAAACCATCTAAGTGTTCATGGATGGATGAGAGGATAAAGAAATGTGATACACACACACACACACACACACACACACATATATGTATATATATGATAGGATCCACATGTATATTGAGAGCACTGTGCTAAGTGAGATAAGTCAGATAGAGAAAGAAAAATACTTTAACATTCTCACTTATATATGGAATCAAAAAAGCTAAACTCAGAAATAGAGAGTAGAATGGTGGTTGCCAGTAGTGGGGAGCAGTAGGAAATGGGGAAATATTGGTCAAAGGGCATAAACTTACATCTATTAGATGATTAAGGAGTTGGGATCAAGATGGTCAAGGAGTAGGAAGCAGAGTTCACCATCTTCCTCAGAAACATTAAAAAAAAAAATCTACAAGTGGAACGATTCACACAGAGAAGTTACTGAGCACTGACAGAAGACCTCAGACATCTGAAAAGACGAGAAAACCTCCATGTAACTGGGTTGGACAGAAGGAAATATAAAAAGAAGAAATCAGGACAGGGTCTGTGCCCCAGTTAGGAAGCTGTGAAGGAGGAAAAGTTCCCGAACTTTGGGAAGGGTCCTCACCAGTGGATAAATTAGACTGGATAAGTGGGGAGTTTTGGAGACAAAACAGGGAAAGCAGCAACAAGTATCTGGAAAGCAAAACAGAAAGTAACCTGCACAGACGCTCTGCAACACCACCCTGTGCTCCACAACCTGAGACACTCCTCTGTCAGTGAGGGTGGGTGTTGGGTGCTGAAGCTCAGAATTCAGAGGTCAGACCCAGGGAGAGGACCAGGGTTAGGTGTAGAAACATCCTGAAGATGTCAGGCCATGACAACTGAGAGTGTACTAGGAAGAAGCCTGGGCCTGCCAGAGAGGACCCATTATTGAGAAGCACAAGAGCAGAGGGGCAGGACCACCATAAGGACTTCTATCCCTGTGAGCACTCCCAGGCAACTGGAAGCCACCTACAGGAGCTCTGGGGGTGGTTGCAAGTTGCCACTACCATCTTGGGCTTCAGAGGCAGGCACTGGCCACCTCTTGCAGACAAACGGACAGATTCCAGACCCCACATCTGCTGACCCAGAAGGGTTCAGACAGATCCAGCCACTAGCAATTCTTCCAGCAGGCCCCAGGACACACCCCTGCTGATCCAAAAGGGTGTGGATAGCTCTCGCTACTAGGAAATTCACCAGTGGGTGTCATGCCCAGTCCTGCTGTCCTGTCTGTGTGCAGATAACTCCCCCCACAAGGAAAATCACCCAGAGGAGAGGCTGAAACCACAGCTGAGCCCCAGGAGCTATGTGACTAAGGAAGAAGAGCTGAAATCACTCCTTGCTGCTGTGTGAACTGCGGAGTTACACCTCTGCTGATGGCTTCCTAAATTCAGCACCTGCAAAACATCTGAAAGGACAACCAGTGCTCTTGTAACTGAGATGGGTCTGGCTTTAGGAGCTGTGGGCTCTGTGGGCATGTACACATGGAGGTGGGGCCAGGCCAGATTCTGAGCTGACTCCATAGCTCCCACAGCAGGTCCAGGTGCATGACTAATGCAGTTCTGGGACCTGACCTCAGTGGACCTGCATCTGCCCACCTCAGTGGACCTTTCACCAGTGGCCTGGTGAAAACAATGCCTGAGAGTTACCAGGGCCAATTGCTGGCATACCCACGGTTATGGCAGGATCGTGAGCAGTGCCAAAAACAGTGTACTTTGTAAGCCTGCACAGTGGGTGAAAGGGGACACAACAGAGCACATTCACAGATGAACATCTCCAGAGGAGGAATATTCAGTGGCTTGTCTCCCAGTGGGAGTGATCCTATCCCACCTACCTCACACCACAGATTAGATGCACAGCTATGAAACAGATATAGGGGTCTCTAATGCAGCAGCTAGGGAGCAGACCCAGTCCCTGACAGGACAGTGACAACCACAGAGCAAAGGGGAGGCCCAGCTCAATATCTAGGGCATGATCTGGTCACCACCACACCAATCAAACCCCCTATCAAGCGGATAATGGCACAAGCCTCTGGACCAACCTCACCCACCAGGGGGCAGACACCAGAAACAAGAGGAAGATTCAGCACACATTTATAATAAAAAATCTCCAGAAAGTGGCCATAGAGAGAACATACCTCAACATAATAAAGGACATATATGCAAAATGAACAGCAAACATCATTCTCAGTGGTGAAAAACTGGAAGCCTATCCTCTAAGATCAGGGACAAGACAAGGAGGTCCACTCTCACCACTATTATTCAACATAGTTTTGGAAGTCCTAGCCATGGCAATCAGAGAAAAAATAAAATAAAATAAAAAAAATCCAAATTGGAAAAGAAGTAAAACTGTCAGTGTTTTCAGATTACATGATACTATACATAGAAAATCCTAAAGAGGCCATCTGAAAACTACTAGACTGCATCAATGAATTTGGTAAATTTGCAGGGTACAATATTAATACACAAAAATCACTTGCATTCCTATACACTAACAATGAAAGATCAGAAAGAGAAATTAAGGAAACATCCCATTTACCATCACTACAAAAAGAATAAAATACCTAGGAATAAAACTATGTAAGGAGGGAAAAGATCCATACTCAGAAAACTATAAAACATTGATGAAAGAAATCAAAGATGACACAGATGGAGAGATATATGATGTTCTTGGATTGGAAGAATCAATATTATGAAAATGACTACACTACCCAAAACAATTTACAGATTCAATGTAATCCCTATCAAATTACCAATGGTATTTTTCACAGAATTAGAGCAAAATATTTTACAATTTATATGGAAGCCAAAAGAGCACAAATAGCTAAAGCAATCTTGAGAAAGAAAAATGTAACAGGAGGAATCATGCTCCTAGACTTCAGACTCTACCACAAAGCTACTGTAATGAAATCAGTATGATACTGGCAGAACAACAGATATATAGATCAATGGAAGAGAATAGAAATCCCAGAGATAAACCCATGCATCTATGGTCAACTAATCTATGACAAAGGAGACAAGAATATTACAATGGAGAAAAGACAGTATTTTCAGTAAGTGGTGGTGGGAAAACTGGACAGCTACATATAGAAGAATGAAATTAGAACACTCTCTAACACCGTACACAAAAATAAACTCAAACTGAATTAAAGACTTAAATGTAAAGCTGAATACTATAAAATTCTTAGAGGAAAACATAGACAGACACTCTCTGACATAAATTGCAGCAAGATCATTTTTGATCCACCTCCTAGAGTAATGAAAACAGAAACAAAAATGAGTAAATGTGACCTAATTAAACTTAAAAGCTTTGGAACAGCAAATGAAACCATAAATAAGACTAAAAGACAACCCTCAGAATGGGAGAAAATATTTGCAAATAAAGCAAGTGACAAGAGATTAATCTCCAAAATATACAAACAGCTCATGCAGCTGTTTGTGTCCAAAAAAAAAAAAAAAGCCCAATCAAAAAATGGGCAGAAGATCTAAATGAACATTTCTCCAAAGAAGACATATAGATGCCAAAAAGCACATGAAAAGTTGCCCAATATCATTAATTATTATAGAAATGCAAGTCAAAACTACAATCACACCAGTCAGAATGGCCATAATCAAAATATCTACAAACAATAAAAGCTGGAGAGGATGTGGAGAAAAGGGGACCCTCATGCACTGTTAGTGGGAATGTAAATTGATACAGCCACTATGGAGCACAATATGGAGGTTCCTTAAAAAAACTAAAAATAGAAATACCATATGATCCAGCAATCCCAATCCTAAACCTATACCCAGAGAAAACCATAATTCATAAAGATACATGCAGCCCATAATTCGAACCATAATTCAAAAGATACATGTGAATGTTCATTGCGACACTATTCACAATAGTCAGGAAATGGAAGAAACATAAAAGTCCGTCAACAGAGGAATGGATAAATAAGATGTGGTACATATATACAATCAAATATTACTCAGCCATTAAAAAAATATAATGTCATTTGCAGGAACATGGATGGACATAGAGATTGTCATCATGAGTGCAGTAAGTCAGACACACAGACACAGAAAGAAAAATAGCATATGACATTGCTTATATGTAGAATTTTTTTTTAAAAAAATGGTGCAATGAACTTGTTTACAAAACAGAAGCAGAGTCATGGATGTAGAAAACAAATTTATGGTTACCAGGAGATGGGGGGAGGAATAAACTGGGGCATTGGGATTGATATATAGACACTTTTACATATAATATAGTTAACTATTAAGGACCTACTTTTCCTTAGCACTGGGAAATCTATTCAGTGCTCTGTAATGGCCTACATGGGAAAATAATCTTAAAAAAAAAAAAAAAAAGGGTGTATATCTATAATTCATTCAATTTGCTGTACACTTGAAATTAACACAACATTGTAAATCAACTATACTCCAATAAAAATGTTTAAAAAATGATTAAGTTCTGGGCATCTAATGAATAGTGTGGTCACTATAAAAGTACTCTATTATATATAATACATGAAAGTTTTTAAGAGAGTAGATCATAAATATTATCACCACACACACAGAATGGTAATTATGTGAGTGGATGGAGTTGTTAAATAGCTTTATTGTGGTAATATTTCTCAATATATACATGTATCAAATCATCACCTTGTATGCCTTAGACTTACATAGGTTATATGTAAATAAGATCTCAATAAAGCTGGAAAAATGAATTCACTGAGGTGATATACTTAATTGTATGCTCATTCAATGATAAGATAAATAGTAACTGCTTCTTGTCTGCCAGTTTATACATGTACAGTATTATAGTGACTATAGTCTTTTCTTTAGTTGAATGGAGCCTTCCCATGAAGATGTAATTGTACAGTGTAAAAGCTCTCCTGTACTTCTTCAATGTGCTGACTTGTGTCTTGTTGCTTTTATTGTTTCTTATGAACTATTGGCTTAGTATTATTTTAAGTACTGTAAAATGTATCATTGTTTCATTCTTTCATTTTTGCTTTTTTCTTCTTACCCTTTTTGAAAGGAAAATGTCGGTACCCAGCAACAAAGGTCCTTTGTTAAAGACTTGATGTTATCAAGGTATAACTATAAATAAAAGAACTATCATGTATATTTTGCCTAATATAATTACATTTAGTTTGTACTACTTTATATATTTTAAATATTAAACATGTTTTAATACAAAATTATTTCCATATATACTGGAAAATAGAGAAAAATATAAGTGCATTTTAGAAGGGCATCATTAAGTCTTTCATTTGCTGTGCTATCTTATGGACAATCTTTTTTACACAAATTTTCTTTTTTTAATAAATTTTTAAATAACTTACCAAGGGCAAGTACTACTTGATAAAAACAAGGAAAATAAAATAAGATTTATCATAATGAACACATGCAATGGCACATAGCACAAAGATTATATGATTTATATTTTGGATAAGACAAGTATTCTTAAATTGTGAATTGCTGTAGCTAAATGTAGACAATTATAAATGAATAGGTATTGGGATTATCTATGCTATGAACCTATAAACCCAGTACCAACCCTCTTGTGTCAAGAATTATTAACAACCCCAAAATCGAACTTTATTTTGTTCTTGGTGAAAAAGATGTTAGAAAGCGTGATGGTTTCATTGATGATGCTGATTCTTGTGAGGCATTTCAAACTGAGATCAAGATTACACAAGTAATAAATAAAAAATATCAAGATATACTTTGCTCTAAATACTATCAAAGTTTTGAATACAGTAAATGGTCACCAAACCGAATCATTGTTTTGTTTAGTTTTGTTTTGTATTTTTGGAGTTGAGGCCTATGTTTATTACCATGATTGTGGTGATGGTTTCACTAGTGTTTCATATGTACAAACTCACCAAATTATATATATTAAATATCTTCAAGTTTTTTGTATATCAATTATAGCCCAGTGACGTTGTTAAAATTAAAAATAAATGTTTTTAAAAGGATTGGGTCATATAATTTCTAAGACTAATTCCATTTGCAAAATTCACTTAACGTGTGATTCTGTTCCAATATGTATATGACAGATTTTCCACAGATTCCACAAAGCCTATCTACTTCTCTGCCATGATAATTACTAAATGTTAGTTATTTTCAGTACTGATTAATCCCCCAGGAAGTGTATTGACACTCTTGAACACTTCCCAGTCCTCCCACCATATCATATTGGTCCCTTACCCTAATCTTCATCACTAATTGCAACTCCCTCTAATCATTTTTAGGAAACCTTTCCAGAAGGCACAAAGGCAGATGGACATTTATTCATTTCTTTGTGTACTTGTTTATTTATTTATTTTTCAGTTTTATTAAGGCATAACTGAAGTACAACACCATATAAGTTTAAGGTGTACAGCATAATGATTTGACTTACATACATCATGAAATCATTATCACAATAAGATTAGTTAACATCCATCATCTCATACAGATACAAAATTAAAGAAATAGAAAATTTTTTTCTTTGTGATAAGAACTCAGGATTTACTCTCTTAAGAACTTTCACATATAACATAATCAATGTTAATTACATTTATCATGTTATACATTATATTCCTAGAGTTATTTATGTTGTAACTGGAAGTTTGTACCTTTTGACTGTCTTCATCCAGTCCCCCCTCTCCACACCCTCTGCCTCTGGTGACCACAAATCTGATCTCTTTTCCCATGAGCTTGTTTGTTGTTTTTGAAGTATAGTTGACCTACAATACTATGTTAGTTCCCTGTACACAGTATAGTGATTAGATATTTCTGTACATCTCAAAATGATCACCAAGATAAGGTTAGTAATCATTGGTCACCATACAAAGATACTACATAGTTATTGACTATATTCCCCACACTGTACACTTCATATTCCTGACCCATTTGTTAAGTCTGTACCTCTTCATCTCCCCCACCTATTTCTCTCCCATCCCATCACCCCCTCTGACAGCCACGTATTTGTTCTTGGAATCTAACTATGTTTCTATTTTGTTAGGTTGAATCCTTTTTTATACAATAATAAATCATTACTTTACCATGTATTGCAGCATAAAGGAAATGGGAGTGCACGTTTAAGATCAATATTTATTTTTTTTCTCTTGGTACCAATCTATACACTGAATAATTCAGTTTGTTAGTCTGTTCTACAATGTTTGTTTTTTTTTTTTTTTCTTTTTTAAATGCTGGCTCAAGCCAAGTGTGTAATGTGTGTATAAAAACATTTTGCTTGAATGATTATCTGATGGACAAATCAACTCTTTAGACTTTACTCTTTAAATTACCTTTCCAATCCATTATCCAGTTTATAAAACTAGAGAATGAATGTTGAGACATATGTACATAGTCAAATAGTGCTTTCCCTCCTTAAACTAAAAGCCTTGTATTTTGAATGGTTATTTATTACAAGTAAACAAACATGTTCTATCACATTAATTTCTTGAGAATGATTTTGAGGCTAGAATCACAGTTATATTTTTCAAAAGAGTGAAAAGAAGAGATAAGCCTTTAGCAGTGCTAAAATAGATACTGAAACTTCAGGATGGAGAAGATAACAGTTGGTCCACTGAACCCATCTTTAAGCCCACCCTGGAAACAAAAGTATTCCCTTCTCCTGTTTTCCACTGGGAAGTGGGTACGTGAGCTGAGGAGACTAGACATTTTTGTAGAAAGTCGGACAAAGTATATGGAAGATTGGGATTTTGTGGAGGATGTGTCTTCAATTTAGGTCTCTGCTTACCACAAAAAAAGACATTCTATTGTTTTGATTGTGATTTCTCTGCTTTATTTTTCCAAGCTCTGGTAGCAGGAAAGAGATAGAGAAGGACTCAGGATGGTACTTTGTCAGCTGGTTATATTTGTCCCCACCTAAATTTTTCTCATGATTCACAAAAGACCAAATGATTCTAGAGTGAGGAATCTCAACATTTCAAAAATGTTGAGATAAAATATTGAATGGGATAAATTATCTCAACTAGATTAAGTTATATTTCTAATTTTATATTAGAAGTTTTCTACTAAATTTTTGTTCTCTATACTATTTTACCATTCATACAGTCCTATTAATCCTGGAATTATCATAAATGAATGATTGTGGTAAGAAATGAAAAAAAAATAAAAACAGAAAATATCCCATTTCTCTTTAGTGCTTACCAATGAAATACTGTCTGAGGATTCCAGGGAGAATTTTATTACAGTAAGTCCCCTACATATGAACCAGTTCCATTCCAAGAGTGTGTTTGTAAGTCCAATTTGTTTGTAAGTCTAACAAAGTTAGCCTAGGTACCCAACTAACACAATTGGCTATATAGTACTGTAATGTAATAAGTTTATAATACTTTTACAAAAATAATACATAAAAAAGCAAACACAAAAAATAAAGGAGACATTTTTAATCTTGCAGTACAATACCTTGAAAAGTACAGTAGTACAGTACAACAGCTGGCAAACTGTGGCTGGCATCGAGTGAACAGGCAAGAAGAGTTACTGACTGGATGAGGGAGAGGAGGTGGGAGATGGTAGAGCTGAAGGATCGTCAGCAACAGGAGATGGAGGGCAAGCTGCACTTTCACTCATGCCTGACAATGGCACATGTTCTGGTTCCTTGCTGGATTCAATTCTATCTACCCTCTTGGAACAATGATCTAGTGGTGTCTGGGTAGCAGCTCTTTTCTCATCATAGTTTACATGGTAGCACTGGATTGCATTCTGAATGGCTGCTGCAACCTTTCTGTACAGTTCTACATTCAGGTCCTGTGCCTCAAAAACTAACAGCGCCTCCTCAAATAAAGAAAATCCCCTGCCATTTCCTGCATCAGGAATCTCTTCAGTTCTTCAGTTACTTCTTCCTCTTGTCTCTCATTGTCCTTCCTCTGGGCCTCCAATTCTTGGTGCTTCTTAGCAGTACCAGCTATATCACTGCTGATTTTATGCTTGCTTTTGGACATCCTGGGCTTGAAATAAAGGTACTGTACTACTGTACTCTATACAGTACTGTACAGTAAAGTACACAAAAGGACAACTACTTGTAGAGGATGCACACATGTGACAATGTACACTAGACACACGTGAACTAACTTACATGGTTGGACATGTGCACACATGTTCACATCTTCAAAAGTTCACAACTTGAGGGTTCCTATGTAGGGGACTTACTGTATTTGCTTCATATGTAATTTCCTCCCCTGGCACCTTGGGAGCTGTGAGATGTCTAGTGTGTATTTGTCTGAACATGTATGCATGTATATCCAACTGAAAGCAGTCTGGATATGACACAAGGGTAATTGACAATCACTTTCTAATCAGTGTTATCATGAAAAGAAGGATTAACCTGGGACAAAGATAATAAGCATAGATTGAGAAGCTCATATGACAAAATATTTGCTTAACTCAGATGAAAATTTGGTTACTACTTGGTATGTTTTCTTTGTTGCTCAAGAAAAAGGAAAGCTGCTGTGCTAGTGACTTATAATTATAATAAATTTCCAAATCAGTTATGCATAAGTGAGCAATACAACCATATGATGAAGGGATGTAGATATATCTCTCTGTGTATCTATACATATACTCATATAGCTAGAATACAAATACTTGATAATATACATACACAGGTTTGTTTATTATTTTGATTTAAACTATAGGGGACAAGTCTTAATAGTGATATAAAATACAAATTCTACTCAACTTTGGGAGCCCTGATTGAGTCTCTAGGGAAGAATGCTGATCTTTGCATCCTTTCTCCTGCCTTGTGGGAAAAAAAAATAATGAAGTGGTCAAATTTTGTGGGATACACACTGATATCCCCAAATGGTAAGGATTATCATAAAACAAATTTTTTAAGGACTTTGAAATCCGAATTGGGTTCACTTTTGCTATAACATCTTCTTGTGTATGTGCTTGCCATAATGATCTTTCATAATTTCATTATTATCAAATTATCTTGAAATGTCTTACTTTGATCTCAAATTTTACAGTGAATTATATTTTGTCATTTAATAATACCATATCTAGAAACATGTATCTCTTTAAATCATTTTAAATTAATTAATTGATTATATTTTAAGTAATTTTTTAGTGCACTCGTAGGCTCACAGCAAAATTCAGAGGCAGGGAGAGAGGTCCCATGTACTCCCTGCTTATAATTGAGTAGCCTCCCTCTTATCAACATGCACCACCAGAGTGATACATATGTTGGAACTGATAAACCTACAGTGACACATCATTATCACCAAATTCCATAGTTTACATTAGGGCTCACTCTTGCTGTTGTATGCTCTAATAGGTTTGGACAAATGTATACCAACATAAGTCCACCAATATTATCACACATAGTATTTTTACTGTCCTGTAAGCCTAAGTGCTCACCTTATTCATCTCTCCCTCCCACGTAAACCCTGGCAATCACTGACCCTTTTAATGTCTCCATACTTTTGTCTTTTCCAGAATTTCATATAGTTGGAATCTTACAGTATATAATATTTCAGATTGGTTATGTCATTTAGTAAGAAGCATTTTGGTTTTCTCTGTGTCTTTTCTTTTTAGTACCGAATAATATTCTATTGTTGGATGTATCACAGTTTATTTTACATTCACTTACTGAAGGGCAATGTGATTGCTTCTAAGTTTTGGCAATTTTTTTTTTTTTTTTTTTAAATTTTGTGGTACACGGGCCTCTCACTGCTGTGGCCTCTCCCATTGCGGAGCACAGGCTCCGGACGTGCAGGCCCAGTGGCCATGGCTCACGGGCCCAGCCGCTTCACGGCATGTGGGATCTTCCCAGACCGGGGCATGAACCCATGTCCCCTGCATCGGCAGGCGGACTCCCAACCACTGCGCCACCAGGGAAGCCCAAAGTTTTGGCAATTTTGAATAAAGCTGTTATAAACGTCATGTGCACGTTTTCGAATGGGCTTAAATTTGTTAATGTTTTTGGGTAAATATCGTGAAAAACTAATAAACAGAAACCTCCATTAGAAAGAGTTAAGAGACTGGAAGTGGGAGACTGAAAGTGGGAGCTTTCACACCCTGCAATGATGGAAGAGCCCAGTGGGAAGAAGGAAGACTTCCTCTTCTTTCCTGGCAAGGATTCAACCAATGACAGACTGTCATAACTCAGCCAATGAGAAGCCATGAACTTTTTGATAACTATGGCCCTCCCACTTCCTTTTTCCTTCCATAAAAATGTTCTCTGCTGGGGATTTGCATATGACTCACAGCAATAGCAAACCTCAAATGACAATTATTTGCTGATCTCAAATAAACCCATTATTGCTGGGGAATAACTGTCAGTTTGTTTTCAGTCAACATTTTGGTGATCAGTACGGGAATCCAGAGAAGACTCCCAGCAACTCTGAGGCTGCTGAGCAAATAAATGCAGTACCCACACTGAACTCTCTGTTGCTCACTGCTTTTCTCACTGACCCTGGAATTTGAGGGTAAGTTTTTTCTTGAAACAAACTTCCACCCTCTTTGCATTAGGAAGCTCTCCAAGCTGTATTTGTACTTGAGATCTATTTTATGGTTTTCTCTTTTCTAATTAAGTCTTGCTCTGTGTGTGAGTACTCATTTGGCATTTTGGCCTGATTTTGAAATCAGGCTTTTCCGATTGGAACTGACTAGGCTTCGGGCCATTCCTCATGGAAGCAGAGCTGTTTCTTTAGAACTATGCTGAGCACAACCTTCAGCCTACCTCTTCCTAATCCAGACTCTTCCATTAGAACTTGTTGGTATAAAGCCTACAGACTGTTTGGATTGCTTATGTTGTTTAAGCTGTCTGAGCTCTTTAGACTGTTTGAAAATTATTCTCTTACTCTGGATAATAAAAGAAAAAGAAAAATCTCTAAGAACTAGTTATCTAAATATGTTGAAGGTGCCCCCTTTACAGGGACCACAGCTGATTTTACAATTGAAAACCATGGTCATTCCTCATGGACATTTCGAACTAAATGAATCAAACTAACCAAACACAATTTAGAAAATCAATGACCATTATGGGGAACTGTTGAAATCCTCAAATTTACCTGTGTTACAATCTAATTGGACAATCATAGTTCTAAAATTTCCCAAACTGAATAGAACACTTATTTCCATTGGTATTTTGAGGCTTCCAAATGTTATCAGGAGCCACAATTGCCTCTCTGCAAAATAAGATTTTAAGATTAACTGAGGCAAGCAAACAAAGAAAGGAAGATAAAATGTCTTCTGAAGCTCCAGGCTCTTCTCCCTTCTTTACCTCAGGTTCTGCCTTTGGGGCCACTTTCCTCCTTCCCTTCTAAACTACCTAAACCTCCTCTAGGCCCTCAGTTCCCACATACTAATTCTTTCACTAAACTTCTCATTTTCTCTGAAACTCTCCCCACTCCCTTTTCCTCTGAACTTATCAGGACACGTCCTTTAAAATTAAGTCACCTGAGGATCCAGAAGATAAACCCTTAATTCTTTTATATCCTCTGGACTAAAACTAAACTGTGAGCCATAGTCAAAGATTTTCCTAAAGTACCAAAGATCCTCACAGATTTGCTGAGGAATTTAATACAGTCATTTAAACATATCAACCTGATTTATCTGACTTGTATCAGCTAACTCATATGCTTGTCAGTGAGGGTCAGACCCAGAATTGGATAAAAACTGCTAATTGGCAAAATCCTGAAAGCTCCCTAGAATTAAAACCTGGAGACCAGTTTGATAGCTTATTACATGGTCATGTTCAGACAACTGCTAGGCAACATTTTAGAGACATTCCTAGGGTTTTTCTAAAGCTTGTCGATTCAAACAAAATTTAAGCTTACACACTGTTGACTAGATTCATGACTATTGTAATATACTTCAGATTGTTTTTAAGGCAAATTCTGGTCTTCCTTCAGATACTGCTTCCACACAGGCAGCCTTTAACTGTATGTCTATGAATAGGTTGAACCAGGACCTTTCCCTTCTAGTAAAAAGGACTAGGATAGACTGTAAAACTGTGTCCATACAGATTTAGTTTATCTGGCAAACCACCTCCCTCTTACTTTAGAAGAGAAGACCACCAAAACCCTTTATCTTCAACTTCAGCAAATGAAGGTCCCTTATTGAAATCAAAACCCTCCTAGTTTTTGCTACTATTGCAAAAATCCAGGACATAGGAAAATAGATTGTTACAAATTTAAGTTCTTCAGATGCCTTCAGCTCTCTAACAAGCCTTTCCAATGTTCTCCCAATTCTCACTGACAAGACTCTGAGGAAGTGTAGGGGCTCTTTGAAAAGCTATATCTTAATTAGTTTGGAGAAACATTTCTTCAGATTGGGTCTGAATGCTTTCCACTCCCAGTTGACACCAGAGCCGCACTCTCAGTGCTTAACCTCACTATTATAAAGAAGTCCCTGGCTCGGAGTACTAAAATAGTTCAAATAGTGGGGACCACTGATGAATCTCTCTGAATCTATTAGAATAGAATCTGATAGAATATCTGAATCTATTCCTTTTTGTTTAGAAATTTTGAGAAATACACACTCTTTTCTCCTTAGTTCATCTACCTTACATGTATTAGACTGAGACTTATTAAAGAAGTATCATGCTGGAATTTCTTTCTTCCAAAGGGAAAAATAATTCTAGAACTCGACATAAGTCATTAAAGTAACCAATCAGATGAATTAAATGACGTTTAACGATTTATTTCCTCCCTCTCCTGATGGTACTAGAGCTGATTCTGGAAACAGTGATCATTTGTCCCTATTGAATCAGCTACCATGCTACTTACGGGCAAACTCTCCAACTGATATTGGCAAAATTTACAACACGCCTCCCATCAAGATTTAGGTAGATTCCTCAAAATCTCTTCCCAGAATTATCAATGTCCTATAAGTGAAGAAGCCCTTTAAGGCACAAAGACAATAATAGAAGAGCATAAGCCTCAAGGCCTCTTTATCCCTTATATTATTCTCTGTAATACTCCTATTTTGCCACTTTAAAAAAAACTTAAGGGCCAAGGGTTGAGGTTTTGTCCAGAACCTCTAAGCAATCAACTTTGTTATTCCTGGACACCCTCTTGTTCCAAATCCTCACATATCATTAACATCCATTTCCATCCTAAGGATATTCTCTACTGTAATTGATTATGCAGTGCATTCTTTAGTACCCTAGTTGACGAAGTTAACCAATATATTTTTCCCTTCATTTGGGGAAAATATTCACCTGGACAGTAATGTTTCAGAGTTTTACTAAGAGTCGTTTGTATTTCTCACAAATCCTGAAGGCTTGTCTAGATGATATAATGTTCCCTAGAGGTTCTACTCAGTTGCAATAAATGGAAGAGTTTCTTCTTTGCTCTCCTTCTCAAGCCTCCTCAGGGCAAGACAGCATCCACTTGCTAAATCTTTTACCTTTAAAAGGACATATGAACAGACCAATCACAAGCACGGAAATTGAAACTGTGATTAAAACTCTGCCAACAAACAAAAGCCCAAGACCAGATGGCTTCACAGGCGAATTCTATCAAACATTTAGAGAAGAGCTAACACTTATCCTTCTCAAACTCTTCCAAAATATAGCAGAGGGAGGAAGACTCCCAAACTCATTCTACGAGGCCACCATCACTCTGATACCAAAATCAGACAAGGATGCTGCAAAGAAAGAAAACTACAGGCCAATATCACTGATGAACATAGATGCAAAAATCCTCAACAAAATACTAGCAAACAGAATCCAATGCCACATAAAAAGGATCATACACCATGATCAAGTGGGGTTTATTCCAGGAATGCAAGGATTCTTCAATATAAGCAAATTAATCAACGTGATACACCATATTATCAAATTGAAGGAGAAAAAACATATGATCATCTCAATAAATGCAGAGAAAGCTTTTGACAAAACTCAACACCGATTTATGATAAAACCCTGCAGAAAGTAGGCATAGACGGAACCTTCCTCAACATAATAAAGACCAGGTATGACAAAGCCACAGCCAACATCGTCCTCAATGGTGAAAAACTGAAAATATTTCCACTAAGATCAGGAACAAGAAAAGGTTGCCCACTCTCACCACTCTTATTCAACATAGTTTTGGAAGTTTTAGCCACAGCAATCAGAGAAGAAAAGGAAATAAAAGGAATCCAAATTGGAAAAGAAGAAGTAAAGCTGTCACTGTTTGCAGATGACATGATACTATATAGAGAGAATCCTAAATTTGCTACCAGAAAACTACTAGAAGTAATCAATGAATTTGGTAAAGTAGCATGATACAAAATTAATGCACAGAAATCTCTTGCATTCCTATACACTAATAATGAAAAATCTGAAAATGAACTCAAGAAAACACTCCATTTACCATTGCAACAAAAATAATAAAATATCTAGGAATAAACCTATGTAAGGAGACAAAAGACCTGTATGCAGAAAATTATGACACTGATGAAAGAAATTAAAGATGATACAAATAGATGGAGGTATATACCTCATTCTTGGATTGGAAGAAGCAACAATCTGAAAATGACTACTTCCCAAAGTAATCTACAGATTCAGTGCAATCCCTATCAAACTACCACTGGTATTTTTCACAGAATTAAAACAAAAAAAACCTCACAATCTGTATGGAAACACAAAAGACCCCGAATAGCCAAAACAATCTTGAGAACAAACAATGGAGCTAGAGGAATCAGGCTCCCTGACTTCAGACTATACTACAAAGCTACAGTAATCAAGACAGTATAGTACTGGTACAAAAACAGAAAGATAGATCAATGGAACAGGGTAAAAAGTGCAGAGATAAACCCACGCACATATGGTCACCTTACCTTTGATAAAGGAGGCAGGAATGTACAGTGGAGAAAGGACAGCCTCTTCAATAAGTGGTGCTGGGAAAACTGGACAGGTACAATGTAAAAGTGTGAGTTTAGATCACTCCCTAACAGCATACACAAAAATAAGCTCAAAATGGATTAAAGACCTGAATGTAAGGCCAGAAACTATCAAACTCTTAGAGGAAAACATAGGCAGAACACTCTATAACATAAATCACAGCAAGATCCTTTTTGACCCACCTCTTAGAGAAATGGAAATAAAAACTAAAATAAACAAATGGGACCTAATTAAACTTCAAAGCTTTTGCACATCAAAGGAAACCATAAGCAAGACCAGAAGACAGCCCTCAGAATGGGAGAAAATGTTTGCAAATGAAGCAACTGACAAAGGATTAATCTCCAAAATTTATAAGCAGCTTAATAACAAAATAAACAAACAACCCAATCCAAAAATGGGCAGAAGACCTAAATAGACATTTCTCCAAAGAAGATATACAGACTTCCAAAAATCACATGAAAGAATGCTCAACATCTTTAATCATTAGGGAAATGCAAATCAAAACTACAATGAGATATCATCTCACAACAGTCAGAATGGCCATCATCAAAAAATCTAGAAACAATAAATGCTGGAGAGGGTATGGAGAAAAGGGAACACTCTTGCACTGCTGGTGGGAATGTGAATTGGTACAGCCACTATGGAAAACAGTATGGAGGTTCCTTTAAAAACTACAAATAGAACTATCATATGACCCAGCAATCTCACTACTGGGCATATACCCTGAGAAAATCATAATTCAAAAAGTGTTATGCACCAAAATGTTCATTGCAGCTCTACTTACAATAGCCAGCAGATGGAAACCACCTAAGTGTCCATCATTGGATGAATGTGTAAAGAAGATGTGGCACATATATACAATGGAATATTACTCAGCAATAATAAAAAAAAAAAAATGAAATTGAGCTATTTGTAATGAGATGGATGGACCTAGAGTCTGTCATACATAGTGAAGTAAGTCATAAAGAGAAAGACAAATACCATATGCTATCACATATATATGGAATTTAAGAAAAAAAGATGTAATGAAGAACCTAGGGGTAAGACAGAAATAAAGACACAGGCTGACTAGAGAATGGACTTGAGGATATGGGGAGGGTGAAGGGTAAGTGATAAAGTGAGAGAGTGGCATGGACATATATACATTACCAAATGTAAAATAGACAGCTAGTGGGAAGCAACTGCATAGCACATGAAGGTCAGCTTGGTGCTTTGTGACCACCTAGAGGGGTGGGATAGGGAGGGTGGGAGGGAGGGAGATGCAAAAGGGAAGATATACGGGGACATATGTATATGTATAACTGATTCACTTTGTTATAAAGCAGAAACTAACACACCATTGTAAAGCAATTATACTTCTATAATGATGTAAAAAAAAGAAAAAGAAAAAAAATAGGGACATAGGGTCACCAACGAATAATTACAGTTTTCCAGAACCCAGATTTGATATTTAGGGCATCTGATATTAGCACAAGTGTTACACCCAGATACAGATAAGCTTCCTTGTGTCCTAAGTTTACCAAAACACCAAACATGAAATGTGAGGTTTTTCTGGGCTATAGATGGTTGCTAAAATTGGATTCCAAACTTCTATCTTACGACCAAACCCTTGTATGTTTACAAAACAACAACAACCTTGATGCAACTTTATGGGAAAAAACAGGTGACATAGATTTTAAGGTCTTACAGGAGAGTTTGATGAACCTACCTGCTCTTGGGCTTCCCAATTATCAGATTACATTTTTCCTTTTTGTATACATAAAGGAAGAGAATGACCTTGGGATGCTTACCCCAAAACTCAGGGACCATTTTAGACAAATAGGTTATTATAGCCAGCAACTGGACCCTGTGGTCCAGTGATATTCCCCTTGCCTTAGTGATGTTTTAGCCACTGCCCTTTGGTTAAGGCCACCAAGAAAACCCTTGTGGAATTCCCTTTAACTTATTTTGTATCTCATGAAGTAAAAGCTTTCCTGAATTCTCAATCACTCTTAACATTTCTCAGCCAGCTCCCTCACCTCCTATGAAGTCTTTTTGTTGACTGCTCCTCACATAATTATTTTGCATTATAGTGGCTTTAACCCAACTACTCACCTCTTTTCCATCACCAAAGAAGACCCTCACAACTGCATAATGCCGATGGATCACATCCTGACTTTTTGTCAAGATCTACAGTAAATTCATTTGGATAACACTGACTTTTCTTGGTTTGCTAATGGTTCTTATTTAAAAGGTGACAATGCCAAATATTGTGCTGGATATGCTATTGTAATTCTTTTGATGTTGTTGATACAGCGTCTTTACCTGTGGTTATTGTAAAAGTCTGAACTATAGACTCTTACACAGGCTTATACTTAAGCCAGTGGCAAAACTATCAATATTTATATTTATAATGGATATGCTTTCAAAGTAACTCATGATTTTGGAATGCTGTGGAAGCAACATGCTCTCTTACTTCCAGCAAAACAAAAACAAAAACAAAACTATGTTCAGAATTGTTCAGAAATATTTTATGCAATAGTGTTGCCTGCTGCTTTAGCTATTAATATGATTCTGGGGCATTTTAAACTTGACTCTCTGTTAACTAGGGGAAATCACATTGCTGGTATTTCCACAAGGACTGCTGTCCCTAAAGGAAACAGTCACAGCCAAAGCCCTATCATTGGTTATTTCTCCAAGTGATAACTTAGAAAAACTGGCTAAAAAGTCCAGTTTTGGTCTCTGAAAAGGAAAAACAAGATTGGAAGTTTAACAATTGTTGGTTTGGTAAAAAATGAAAGCTCTGGTTTGGATCAAATAACAATCCAGTTCTACTGGAGACTCTAAATTTCCCACTCCTCACCATTGTACATGCATTAAAACATTGATCTACTGACAAAACAATAGTCTTCATGAATTAATATTGGTGGGAAAATGTTAACAAGGCCATGAAAATTGCCCTACCTCACTTTTCACACTTGTCTGAAATACAGCCAGGGAAAGCCTGTTTGTACTAGTCCCAGACATTTTAAATTGCATAGTGGACAATTTTGGGTCTGGAAAATGGATTTCATATATCTTCCTCTGTCCCATGGATATGAATGTGTTTTAGTGATGGTTTGTATATTTTCAAAATGGACTGAGGCTTTCCCTTGAAGGCAAGCACCTGCCTCTTTGTGACTAAAGTCCTTTTGGAAGAGTTCATCCTTATCTGGGGAATTCAGTCTCCAACTTTATAGTGATTGAGGAAACAATTTTACTGGCCAGGCACTCCAACAAGTCTGTGCTTTTTCACTGGTTTGATAACACTTTCACTGTGTTTACCATCCTCAATCCCCTAGTTTAGTTGAACACACCAATAAAATTATTAAGACTTAGTTGGAAGAATTTGTAGGGGCCCTCTAAATACCTTGACCAAAATGATTGCCATTGGTTTTTCTGTATCTCAGATCTACCCCTTTGGAATTCATAAAGTGCTCCCTTTTGAGATAGTCACAGGATGCCTGATGTACTTTCCTCCTGACTCATTTGACCCACAACTGATAAAAGGAGAGATACTCCAATATTGCAAAAGTCTAATTGCTTCTGTAAAATATAAATATGTGTTGATAGAGCAAAGTTTTCACAGCATTTTTTTGGAGACAAAGATCTTAAGCATCACACTTGCAACCCAGAGTTTTGGTCTACTGAAAAAGTCACCTCCAGAAAGACTTTTTAACCTTGTTGGAAAGACGTCTACTATGTACCACTAACCAGCCCCTGTGCTGTCGAATTCGAGTGATTACACTTTAATTCACATGGCACACTTAAAGAAGTCGATAAACTTTGACTGAACCCGCACATCATCCAGTGATCTGAAAGGAAAAATTTCCTGGAATTGAAGCAGATGGTATCTAAAGAGACAGCTTTCCCAGAATTTAGTTTAGATGATCTCCAATACCCAAGATCTTGATAACATATGGACTTTAAATAAAAAAGTTCCTGAGTGTTATCTCTTGTTATTTGAATATGACCTCAGTAGATATACAATCTGCATTTTCCCTCCAACATGAGACACTAGACCCAGGAAAGATCCTTTGTGGCATTGAGGGACAAAATGCTGTTGAAACCAGAAAACCTGACTCTTGATAAGTGATTAATAGCTGAGTGCTCTGGCACATTTCAAAATGGTTGTTTTCCCCTTCTTGAATGAGTGGATTTTACATTGATATTCACTCTTGGAAGCTGGTTGAGCCCCTGAAAGTAAATCTCACAATATTATGGTGGCTTCTAATGACTGGATAACTGGAGTTTTTAACTCTTGGACTTGTTGACATCTAGCCTCCAGACATCTGTCAATTCCATTTCAGAATTTTCTACTCCACAACTAGTGTCCATGGAGATTTTTGCTCTAGTACTTTGTTTTCTTATAATGCCTGTCTGTCTCTCCAGTTTGGGGGTCAGTGGCTTGCCCTATGACCTCACTTCTCTTATGGATCTAAAAAGAGTTGTTACTTTTTCAGTTTGTTCAGGTTTTTATCTATAAGGATGGAATGACAACTTCCAAGCTCTTTACATGTGAAAGCAGAAAACACCTTTAAATCTTTTTTTATTAAGATGTAACCTTCATAACATACTTGCAAATGACATTGAATTTATTTATTTTAACTATCTGAATAAAATAATTCATTTGAAAACTATTTATATATATGTATGTATATGTGTGTGTGTGTATATATATATATATATAATCAGCACTCCACAATAAAGAACTTAACTACAAAACATCAAATTGGATGGTGTATTTATTTTTATTGCTTCTATAACAAATTACCATAAATTTAGCAGCTTTAAACATCTGTTTTATTATTTCACAGTCATATAAGTCAAAACCCCAGGTTTTATCTTAAGTAGCACTCTGCTCTATTTTTCACAAGGTGGAGATCAGATGTCAGTAGTGTTTTGCTTCTGTCTGGAGGTGCTGGTAATAAATCTACTCTCAGGTTTATTCATGGTATTAACACTATTGAGTTCTGTTACAGCTCTAGGATTGGAATTCTGCTTTGTTTAGTGATCATTGGTTAGGGTCATTCCCAGCTTCCAGGGGCCAGAGGCATTTTCATAACTCATGGCCCTTTTACTTCAGCTTCAATGACAGCAGTAACTAGTCAATTCCTTCTTATGCTTTGAACAGCTCTGATCTCCTCTTCTACCTTATGTCTCTCTGCCATCCTCTTTTTGTCTCTCTGATGGTTTTGCCTATCTCTTCTGTTTTTAGTGCTCCTGTATCACACCTGGATATTCCAGCATAAGCTCACTATTTTAACGTCTTCTGACTAGTAAATTTGCCCTTCACACATCTGCCCTTCACAACAGAACCTAGGTTAGTGCTTGAACTGAATAATCCTAAGGATAGAAACTTTGTGAGAAGACAAAGCATATTAAGAATCTTGCCTGCCAAAAATGACAAGTCTTTTAATTTTATTCCTTACATTAAAATATCAATGAACAATGTAGTAAGCCATTCTGACTATTAATACAAAGAAAACTGATAGGTTGTGTCAAATTTCACAGGATTTGTTCAAGTGATCTCAATAAATAGTGGTGGTTGCAATTCAACATATTTTGATGTTTTAATTACAATATGTGGCATTAATTAACTAATTCCATTTTTCAGAGTTTAGCTTTATGGACTTCCATGAAGCAGCTGGGAAATTTGTAGTAGAATTAAAATTTGCATGTTTCATTTTACAAATATAAAGTCCCATATTCTGACTATATTTCTATAAGAAAAAGTGTATTTTGCAGGATTAATCTTATAAAATATAAATCTATTGTTAAGGTTGTTCTAAAATTGTTAATATTTAATTAGTACTGTTAACTTAGTATGAAATTCAGCCTCCATCTTATTTTTCAAAATAAGTCTGTTCACCTGAAGAATCAGTGGACTTCACGAAAATCATGCATTAAGTCAATGAAGAAAGGGAGATGATGTTTCTTTTTATTGATGTCCCCTTCTTTTTATTCCAGCATATAGTCTACATTAAGACACTTACATTTTTAAATAGTCTCATTAACTGATCCTCAAGTATTATACAGACCTTTAAAATAGAGAAGAAATTTTTCAGAAAGATGATGTAAACTAATAAATAAATTAAAATGCTACTTGGTTTCATTATCCCCTGCCTGGAAGAGGAAGTTGTGATGTCCAAATGACTTTAAAGTTCTCACAGCTTTTCGCAGATATTAGGGTGTTTTATATATAAAAGAGCAATTAAAAGCATCAATTTTGCAATATAAAGCAGAAAAGAATAAAAATAAGTTCTCGTTGATTTTAGGAATGAATAAAATATTCTAGAAAACATTCTTAAGTAGTCATTTAAAAATAATTCAACATATTAACAAACTAAAAAAAGCAGAAGAATTTAAATTTTCACCACAGATTTTTTTTTTAATATCTTCATTGGGGTATAATTGCTTTACAATGGTGTGTTAGTTTCTGCTTTATAACACAGTGAATCAGCTATACATATACATATATAACCATATGTCCTCTCTCTTGTGTCTCCCTCCCACCCTCCCTATCCCACCCCTCTAGGTGGTCACAAAGCACCAAGGTGATCTCCCTATGTATGCAGCTGCTTCCCACTAGCTATCTATTTTACATTTGGTAGTGTATGTATGTCCATGCCACTCTCTCACTTTGTCCCAGCTTACACTTCCCCCTCCCCATGTCCTCAAGTCCATTCTCTATATCTGTATCTTTATTCCTGTCCTGCACCAAGGTTCTTCAGAAACATTTTTTTTTTTTTAGATTCCATATATATGTGTTAGTATACAGCATTGTTTTCCTGTTTCTGGCTTACTTCACTCTGTTTGACAGATTCCAGATCCATCCACCTCACTACAAATAACTCAATTTCATTTCTTTTTGTGGCTGAGTACTATTGCATTATATATATGTGCTATATCTTCTTTATCCATTCATCTGTCAAGGGACACTTAGGTTGCTTCCATGTCCTGGCTATTGTAAATAGTGCTGCAATGAATTTTTTGATACATGACTCTTATTGAATTATGGTGTTCTTAGGGTATACGCACAGTAGTGGGGTTGCTGGGTCATATGGTAGTTCTATTTTTAGATTTTAAGGAACTTCCATACTGTTCTCCATAGTGGCTATCAATTTACATTCTCACTAATGATGCACGAGGGTTCCCTTTTCACCACACCCTCTCCAGCATTTATTGTTTGTAGAATTTTTGATGATGCCCATTGTGACTGGTGTGAGACGATATCTCAATGTAGTTTTGACTAGAATTTTTCTAATGATTAGTGATGCTGAGCATCATTTCATGTGTTTTGGCAATCTGTATGTCCTCTTCAGAGAAATGTCTATTTAGGTCTTCAGTCCACTTTTGGATTGGGTTTTTTGTTTTTTTGATATTGAGCTACATGAGCTGCTTATACATTTTGGAGATTAATCCTTTGTTATTTGCTTCATTTGCACATATTTTCACCCATTCTAAGGGTTGGCTTTTCGTCTTGTTTATGGTTTCCTTTGCTGTGCAAAAGCTTTTAAGTTTCATTAGGTCCCATTTCTTTATTTTTGTGTCTGTTTCCATTTCTCTAGGAGGTGGATCACAAAGGGTCTTTTTGTGATTTATGTCATAGAGTGTTTAACCTAAGTTTTCTTCTAAGAGATTCATAGTGTTTGGACTTACATTTAGGTCTTTAATCCATTTTGAGGTTATTTTTGTGTATGGTGTTATGGAGTGTTCTAACTTCATTCTTTTACATGTAGCAGTCCAGTTTTCCCAGCACCACTTATTAAAGAGGCTGTCTTTTCTCCATTGTGTACTCTTGCTTCTTTTATCAAAGATAGGATGACCATATGTATGTGGGTTTATCTCTGGGCTTTCTATTCCACTGATCTATATTTCTTTTTCTGTGCAAGTACCATACTGTCTTGATTACTATAGCTTTGTAATATAGTCTGAAGTCAGGGAGCCTGTTTCCTCCAGCTCCGTTTTTCTTTATCAAAATTCCTTTGGCTATTCTGGGTCTTTTGTGTTTCCATACAAATTGTGAAACTTTTTATTCTAGTCCTGTGAAAAATGCCATTGGTAGTCTGATAGGGATTGAATTGAATCTGTAGGTTGCTTTGGGTAGTATTGTCATTTTCACAATATTGATTCTTCTAATCCAAGAACATGGTATATCTCTCCATCTGTTTGTATCATCTTTAATTTGTTTTATCAGTGTCTTACAGTTTTCTGCATACAGGTCTTTTGCCTCCCTATATAGGGTTTATTCTTAGGTAGTTTATTCTTTTTGTTGCAATGTTAAATGGGAGTGTTTCCTTAATTTCTCTTTCAGATATTTCATCATTAATGTATAAGAATGCAAGTGATTTCTGTGCATTAATTTTGTAACCTGCTACTTTACCAAATTCATTTATTGGCTCTATTAGTTTTCTGGTAGCATCTTTAGGATTCTCTGTGTAGAGTATCATGTCATCTGCATACAGTGACAGCTTTACTTCTTGTTTTCTGATTTGGATTCCTTTTATTTCTTTTTCTTCTTTGATTGCTGTGGCTAAAACTACCAAAACTATGTTGAATAATAGTGGTGAGAGTGAGCAAACATATCTTGTTCCTGATCTTAGTGGAAATGGTTTCAGTTTTCACAAATGACAAAGATGTTGGCTATGGGTTTTTTATATACAGTCTTCATTTTTTTGCAGTTAAGTTCCCCCTATGCCTAGTTTCTGGAGAGTTTTTATCATAAGTGGGTGCGAATTTTGTCAAAAGCTTTTACAGCATCTTTTGAGATTATCATATGTTTTTTCTCCTTCAATTTGTTAATGTTGTGTATCACATTGATTGATTTGTGTATATGGAACAATCCTTGCATTCCTGGGATAAATCCCACTTGGTCATGGTGTATGAACCTTCTAATGTGCTGCAGGATTCTGTTTGCTACTATTTTGTTGAGGATTTTTGCATCAATGTTCATCAGTGATATTGGCCTGTAGTTTTCTTTTTTTGTGACATCTTTGTCTGGTTTTGGTGTCATGGTGATGTTGGCCTCCTAGAATGAATTTAGGTGTGTTCCTCCCTCTGCTATATTTTGGAAGAGTTTGAGAAGGATAGGTGTTAGCTCTTCTGTAAATATTTGATAGAATTAGTCTGTGAAGATATCTGGTCCTGTGTTTTTGTTTTTTGGAAGATTTTTAATCACAGTTTCAATTTTTGTTCATGTGATTGATCAGTTTCTATTTTCTATTTCTTCCTGGTTCAGTCTCAGAAGGTTGTGTTTTTCTAATAATTTGGCCATTCCTTCCAGGTTGTCTATTTTATTGGCATATAGTTGCTTGTAGTAATCTCTCATGATCCTGTGTATTTCTGCAGCGTCAGTTGTTACTTCCCTGTTTTCATTTCTAATTCTGTTGATTTGAGTCTTCATCCTTTTTTTCTTGATGAGTCTGGCTAATGGTTTATCCATTGTGTTAATCTTCTCAAAGAACTAGCTTTTAGTTTTATTGATCTTTGTTATTATTTCCTTCATTTATTTTTCATTTATTTCTGTTGTAATCTTTTTGATTTCTTTCCTTCAGCTAACTTTTGGGGATTTGTTCTTGTTTCTCCAATTGCTTTAAGTGTAGGGTTAGGTTGTTTAGTTGAGATTTTTCTTGTTTCTGTAGGTAGGATTGTATTGCTATAATCTTCCCTCTTAGAACTGTTTTTGTTGCATCTCATAGGTTTTGGAAAATTGTGTTTTCATTATCATTTTTTTCTAGGTGTTTCTTGATTTCCTCTTTGATTTCTTCAGCGATCTCTTGTTTATTTAGTAGCATATTGTTTAACCTCCATGTGTTTGTATTTTTTAGTTTTTTTTTCCCTTTAATGATATCTAGTCTCATAGTGTTGTGGTCAAAAAAAATACTTGATATGATTTCAATTTTCTTAAATGTACCAAGGTTTGATATCTGACCCAATATATGAAGTATTCTGGCGAATATTCCATGAGCACTTGAGAAGAAAGTGTATTCTGTTATTTTTGGATGGAATGTCCTATAAATATCAAATAAGTCCATCTTGTTAAATGTATAATTTATAGCTTATGTTTCCTTATTTATTTTGCTTTTGGATGATCTGTCCATTGGTGAAAGTGGAGTGTTTAAGTCCCCTACTATTATTGTGTTACTGTCAATATCCCCTTTTTTGGCTGTTAGCATTTTCCTTATGTATTGAGGTGTTCCTATGTTGGTGCATAAATATTTACTATTGTTATATCTTCTTCTTGAATTGATCCATTGATCATTATATAGTGTGCTTCTTTGTCTCTTGCAATAATCTTTAGTTTAAAGTCTATTTTGTCTGATATAAGAATTGCTACTCCAGCTTTATTTTGATTCCACTTGGCATGATATATCTTTTTCCATCCCCTCACTTTCAGTCTGTATGTGTCCCTGGGTCTGAAGTTGGTTTCTTGAAGACAGCATATATACAAGTCTTGTTTTTCTAACCATTCAGCCACTGTATGTCTTTAGGTTAGAGAATTTAATCCACTTACATTTAAGGGAATTATTGATATGTATGTTCCTATTACCATTCTCTTAATTGTTTTGGGTTTATTAATATAGGTCTTTTCCTTCCCTTGTGTTTCCTGCCTAACAAAGTTCCTTTAGCATTCGTTTTAAAGCTGGTTTGGAATTGCTGAATTCTCTCAGCTTTTGCTTGTCTGTAAAGAGTTTAATTTCTCTGTCGAACCTGAATGAGATCCTTGCTGGGCAGAGTAATCTTGGTTGTAACTATTTCTCTTTAATCACTTTATATATGCCCCGCCACCCCATTCTGGTTTACAGAGTTTCTGCTGAAAGATCAGCTGTTAACGTTATGGAGATCCTCTTGTATGTTATTTGTTGCTTTTCCCTTGCTGTTTTTAATATTTTTTCTTTGTGTTTAATTTTTGATATTTTGATTAATTTGTGTCTTGGCATGTTTCTCCTTGGATTTATCCTGTATGTGACTCTCTGTGCTTCCTATACTTGATTGAATATTTCCTTTCCCATATTAGGGAAGTTTTCAACTATAATCTCTTCAAATATTTTTCATTTCCTTTATTTTCCTCTTCTTCATCTGGGACCCCTATAATTTGAATGTTGGTGCATTTAATGTTGTGCCAGAGCTCTCTGAGACTATCTTCAATTCTTTTCATTCTTTTTTTTTTTTTTCTTTTTTTATTCTGCTCTGTGGCAGTTATTTCCACCATTTTATCTTCCAGGTCACTTATCCATTCTTCTGCCTCAGTTATTCTGCTATTGATTCCTTCTAGAATTTTTAATTTCATTTATTTTGTTGTTCATCATTGTTCATTTGCTCTTTAGTTCTTCAAGATCCTTGTTAAATGTCTCTTGTATTTTTTCCATTCTATTTTCAATATTTTGGGTCATCTTTACTATCATTACTCTGAATTCTTTTTCAGGTAGACTGCCTATTTCCTCTTCATTTGTTTGGTCTCTTGGGTTTTTATCTTGCTCCTTCATCTGCTGTGTTTTTTTCTGTCTTCTCATTTTGCTTAACTTACTGTGTTTGCAGTCTCTTTTTCACAGGCTGCAGGTTCGTAGTTCCTGTTGTTTTTGGTGTCTTCCCCCAGTGAATAAGGTTTGTTCAGTGGGTTGTGTTAGCTTCCTGGTGGGCGGGAACTGGTGCCTGTGACCTTGTGGATGAATCTGCATCTTGTCTTTCTGGTGGGCAGGCCGGTGTCCAGTGGTGTATTTTGAAGTGTCTGTGAACTTAGTATGATTTTAGGCAGTCTCTCTGCAAATAGGTGGATTTGTGTTCCTGTCTTGGTAGTTATTTGGCTTGGGGTGTCCAGCAGTGTAGCTTGCTGGTCATCAGGTGGAACTGGGTCTTAGCTTTGAGATGGATATCTCTGGAAGAGCTCTTGCTAGGTGATATTACATGGGGATGGGAGCTCTCTGGTGGTCCAATGTCCTGAAATTGGCTCTCCCACCTCTGTGGCTCAGGCCTGACACCCAGACAGAGCACCAAGACCCTGTCAGCCATATGGCCAGGTATTTGGGAAATTTCTTGCCATTTGCACAGTCTGAGGTCTTCTGCCAGCATTCATTAGGTGTTCTGTAGGAGCTGTTCCACATGTAGATGCATTTTTGATGTATTAGTTGGGAGGAAGTTGATCTCCACGTCTTACTCTTCCACCATCTTGAAGGTCCTTCCCTGTGGCCGTCATCCTGGTTCAGGTGCTCCCCTCACATTTGTGATGCAGGTGGAGTTCTCTCTGGCCCAGTCAGACTCCAAGACCCCTTAGGACTGTCCTTTGTCAGTAGCAGCAGCTGGAACTCCTGCTACAGGTATTTTTAAATAACTCAGCAATCACCTCCATTAGTAGGAATAGAAATTATGTTTTCTACTTCTCTAGTATGTGTATGGTTTACTCTGTGGCCCTAATGATAAGAGGTATTTACAATGTTGGCCCTATATTAAAACACTGAAAATTTAGGTAGAGATATGTAACACATACATGAAAAGATGCTTTTAATTATTTAATGTCATTTAGAGCCAAATGAGTGTTAAATATGGAAATTCAGGAGAGAGTGGTTGTAAGTTAGTTGGTTTAGAGCAGCTGTTCTCAAAGGGTGGACCCCAGAACAACAATATTATCTGGAAACCTGATAGAAATGTATATTATCAGGCCTTGTCCTAGACCAACTGAATCAGAAATTCTGGAAGAGATCTCAGCCATTTGTGTTTTTCAAGCCCTCTAGGTAATTCTCAGATAGCTGAAGTTTGACAGAACCTTTAGTCTGATGGATAGGGAGAAAATAAAAATTTTAGAAGTCTATGACTATCATTGGAAAGAATTTGGATTTGATTCTTAAGATCTAGAGAATTTTAACTTACAGGATTTGAAATGAGGATTTTTCAGAGATGAATTTATAAAATGGATTTTGTGGGGAAAAAAGTAGGAACAGGTAATAGACACAAAGACTTAGGATGATTTTCATTTTTAGTTATAGAATGAAAACAACAATGTAGATTATTTGTACAAAAGACAACTTCCTTTTGAGAATACTCTATGTGAGAATAAAGGATTTACTCCATGTATATAATTTGACTGAAAGGCAGATACTGGCTAATGAAGTTATGATGAAATAGTGAGCACAACATTAGTCATGAATTTCACATTAATATGCATGAACTTATTAGCAATATACCCTTCTGCTATTTTATACCACAGTAGTTAAGAGAAGATAATTATGAATTTATATAGGATTACTCCACTATGCAGAATGTATATAGTGAAACTATCTTTCCCTCAGCTTTTAAAACTTTATTATAGCAAAAGATGTCCCTCCTTGCTTTCTTTAGGGGAGTGACAACAATTTATATAGAGATTTACAGAAATCATCTCATTAAAAATTGTGCATGTTATTATACTTCATTAAGTAATTGTTATATTTCTATAAAAAATTATAAATGATCACTTTTATTTTTCACCTTATTTTCTTGTAAATGGTTTTCTCTTTTATTGTTATAATTTTTAAAATATTTAAATCTTGGGCTATATAGGAGACAAAAGTGAAACATCTAAATCACTTCAATAATTATGAAAATTCTTATATAAAGTAAATGTATTACCAAAGTAATCAAAATTACGTATCAAAAAGATTAATTGGGGCTTCCCTGGTGGTGCAGTGGTTGAGAGTCCACCTGCCTATGCAAGGGACATGGGTTCATGCCCCGGTCTGGGAAGATCCTACATGCCATGGAGCAGCTGGGCCCGTGAGCCATGACAGCTGAGTCTGCGCATCCGGAGTCTGTGCTCCACAATGGGAGAAGCCACAACAGTGAGAGGTCCATGTACCACAAAAAAAAAAAAGATAATTATTTTGAGTTGTTAGCTGAGAACTGCTGTGTCAGCTGTGTGTTGACAATTTGTTTTTAATGAAGTGCAGAATACACAAGTTAACTGTTTATATAATCTGAACATCTTAGTGTACAAACAGAATCAAGCAGACAAGGAATTGTACAAAAAATTCAAAGCAGAAGTTTATCCAGGAATATTTTTTAAGAGTGAACTTTCTGTAACATTTTCAGAATAATGAGAGAGTATTCAATGAGATTTTACTTTAATACTGTGTTTTATTTGGAGACAAACTTAAAAGATATAAATATAGATTCTATGGTTAACAAATTTTTAGCATGTTAGTGTCACAAGATTTCAGTGTCAGTATTTACTTTTGGAATTACAATAAAGCTGGTAAAAAAAATGAATTGTGGTGAATTTAATATGTAAATGATAACAGCTGTGCCAAGTAAAGCAGAGTGAAATCAAAGGACACTGCACAAAAATTGTCTTACAATTCATTCAAATACAAGCATCATTAAACTATGGAATATAAAAACATGTAAAAAGTCACTAATATCAATCATCAAATATTAAGTAGTAATTTAGTCAAAGGGTAAATAAATGGTCTACTCCATAAGTGCACAATAATAGCTAATATCCATTGAATGATTTCAGCATGATAAGTTCCAGGAATTGTTCTAAATATTTCCCATTGATTAGTTCATTTAACTTTTACAATAATCTTATGAGGCAAGCCTATTTAATATCCCAATTTTACTGATAAGGAACCAAGGATACAGAGATGTCAGGCAATTTGTCTAAGGTCACACAGCTAAAAAGTGGAGCCAGAATTTGAAGCTGAGAAATGTTTTGCCATCCCTAATAAACTCAATTGCTATGCTATGCATGTAAACATATACTGGACCATATCTAATATTTAAGTAAACATCCCCAACCATCATCATTGATACTCAAGGATAATTTACAAGAAGATTATATCAACTGTAGGAACAGTCAAAATTAAAATTTTTCTCACTTATTTTCAAAAACAAAAACTGTAGGGAGATCAGTCAAGGTTGATCAAGTAGGAGATGTGGAAGTCACTTCCCCTCACAAATACATCAAAAATACATCTACATGTAAAACAATCTTCACAGAAAAGTAACTGGAAACTGTCTAAAAGATTCTTTCACAACCAAGGCTGCAAGAAAGCTCTACATGGAATCAAGTAGTAAAGAAAGAAAAGTGATCAGGTCAGGACCCATGCCCCTGAGAGAGGACTCAGAGGAAAGGGGAGATTACACAGAAGGAGACTCTCCCTGGAGATTGAGTGGTCTCAGCCACATATTGGGTGCCCCAGCCCTGGTGTCATGAACAGGAAAGACAAGCTCCCTTGGCTAGTTGGAGGCCACTGGACCTAACAGGAGGGCTTTGGGAAGCCTGGACTGCACTCAAGAGGAGCACACGTGTGCTGGCTTGTTCTTAAGGCAGGGCAGAGAGAGAAGATTGATGATTACTTGTGTGGCTGCCTGGTTTTCTTCAACCACTCTGGTGCACTCCCCAGCTTGAGTCAAGCAAACACTCCAGCCCTGCTTACTTCATGTTGAAGCTCCACACTTTAGTGAATGCTGCCACGACTGGGAGGGAGTTCAGTTGTGGGATGCAAAGGCAAACTGAACCCAGGATGCTGTCTGAGCAAGGCAGGGACAACCATTGTTAGAGCTTACACAAGCAGCTCATCAAGCAGTTTCGATCTCTGGTGGATGGAGCCTGGACTGCAACAGCCCATGTCCCACATACACACTGAGAGCCCATGTGAGGCCCATGTGCCATGTGGATCCATTACACAACAGGCTGAGAGGTATAATTGATAATGAGGAATAAAGGAGACTCAGACACAAATCTGCTCCTGAGGAGGGTCTGGTTAGCCCAGGCCTCTATCTGCAGCCATCCCACCACAGCCTGCACCTCAACAGAAGCCAAAAGCTCACATAAGCACCTCTTGCTCCAAATTGCTCCTCTCCAGGGCAAGGGTACCAGTGTTAAGAGAGGGGAAAGCTCACACTTAAAGGGAACAGAGCCAGCTCAGACCCGACCCTCAGGGTTTCTGCTCCAGCAACTTGGGATCTAATCCCACTCTCAATAGGTCAGTGACCCCAGTAAACAAAGGGAAAGCCCCATCTCATACCTGGCTCCAGCTCTACCCACTCCATCTCCAGCCCCACCACCTACTGAGGTGATAGTTGCCAGTACACCCTGAGGAAAGGCATGACTTGTGTTCACATCAGATCCAGTTCTACCATCAAAGGCACTGGTCACATGCAGACTGTATATGGAAGCTCCCACATAAGGACATCACTTCAGCACTACCATAGGTAAGTATTTCACCTGAATTCATAGAGACAGAGAAAGTTAAGCAAAATGAGAAGACAGAGGAACTAATCTCAATTGAAAGAGGAAGAGAAAATCCCTGAAAGAATAAATAATGACACAGAAATAAATGATTTACCAGGCAAATAATTCAAAGCATTAGTAATAAAAGAATGCTAACTGAATTAGAGTAAAGAATAGATGAACACAGTGAGAATTTTAATAAGAAACTATAAAATATTAAAAAGGTACCAGTCATAACTGAAGAATACAATAACAGAATTAAAAAAAAACACACTAGAAGGAATTAATAGCAGACTGGGTGATACAGAAGAATGCATAAGTGATCTAGAAGGTAGAATATTGGAAATCTCCTAATCAGAACAGCAAAAAGAAAAACAAATTAAAAAATTAGAGCAGTTTAAGAGAGCTCTGTGATAACATCAGTTGTATCAACATTCACATTATAGGGGTCCCAGAGGAGAAGAGAGAGAGAAGACAGTTGAAAATGTACTTGATAAAGTTATGGATGTAAATTTCCCAAACCTGAAGAAGAAAACAGATATCCAGGTACAGAAATTACAAAGGGTCCCAAACAAGGTGAAGCAAAACAGATCCACACACCAAGAAATATTATCATAAAATGACAAAATTTAAATATAAAGAGAATATTCTAAAGACAGCAAGTGAAAAACAACATTATATACCTTAGAAGAAATGCTAGGGGTCTTTTCTATGAGGAAAAGAAAAGGCTATAAAAAGAAGGAAGAATCTATGGGGAAAAAAAAAATCCAATAGTAGGGATTGCCCACTTAAATAAGTTAGTATGAAGATTAAAAGACAAAAAAAAAAAAAAAAAAAAAAAAATGTACAAACAACTTTAACTGCAATAAATGGTGAAAGGTTACACACGAAATGTAAAATATGACATCAAAACACAAAATGAGGGAGGGGGGTAAAAAATGTATATCTTTCAGAATGTTTTTGAATTAAATGACTACCAGTTTCAAACAAGTAGAAATAGTAATAGATCAACATATATGAACTCCATGGTATCCACAAATCAAAAACTTACATTAGATACACAAAAACTAGAGAGAAAGGAACACAAGCATATTACTAAAAAACCCATCAAGCCACAAGGGAAGAAACAAAAAGAAGAAGAAATTAACTACTAAAAACAACAGGAAAACAAGTACTGAAATGGTAACAAGTACATAACTATCATATTTTTAGAAACATACAACCTGCAAAAACTGAATCAGGAAGAGATAGATAAGCTGAACAGACCAGTTACTAGTAGTGAATTTGAATTTGTAATAAAAACACTCCCAGCAAACCAAAGTCCAGGACTTGACAGCTTCATATGGAAACTCTACCAAACATGTAAAATAGAGTTAATACCTATTATTCTAAACTATTCCAAAAAATTGAAGCAGATGGAACACTCCCATATTCATTTTTTGAGGTCATATGAAACAAAAAACAGACAGAGACAAAAGAGAAAAAGAAAATTACCGGCCAATATCTTTGATGAATATATATGCAAAAATCTTCAACAAAATATTAGCAAGCCAAATCCAACAACACATAAAAGGATTATACACTGTGATCAACTGGATGAAAAGATGGTTCAGTATTCAGAAAGCAATCAATGTGATATACCACATTAATGAAAGGAAGTATAAAAATCACATATAATCATCTCAATATATACAGAAAATATATTTTTTACAACATTCAACATATACTTATGAAAATAGCTCATCAGGGAACATATCCTAAGATAATAAAGACCATTTATGACAAACCCATATCTAACATCATACTCAATGGTGAAAAGTAGAAAACCTTTCCTGTAAAATCAGGAACAAGACAAGAATGCCCAATCTTGCCACTTCTTTTTAGCATAGTATTAGAAGTCCTTTCCACAGCAATAAAATAAGGAAAAGAAATAAAAGTCATCCAAATTGGAAGGGAAGAAGTAAAACTGTCACTAGCTGCAGATGACATGATAGTACATATAGAAAACCCTAAAGTCTCTACAGAAAACAAAACAAAACAAAATTAATAAATACATTCATTAACGTTGCAGGATACAAAATTAATATGCAGAAATCTGTTGCTTTTCTATACACTAGTAAATAAGCTATCAGAAAAACAAAAAACAAATACAAATTACAATTAAAATCACATCAAAAAGAATAAGATACCTAGGAATAAACTTAACCAAGGAGATAAAAGAACTGTACTGTGAAACCTATAAAACATTGATAAAGGAAATTGAAGATGATACAAATAAATGGAAATATATCCCATGTGCTTAATTGAAATAATTAATATTGTTAAAATATCCATATCACCCAAAGCAATTTACACATTTAATACAATCCCATGACATTTTTCAGGGATCTAGAACAAAAGAATCCTAAAATTATATGGAACCCAAAAGACCTGGAATTGCCAAAGCAATTATAAAAAAAAAGCAAATGAACAAAGCCCAGAGGTATTACATTACTTGACTTCAGAATATATGACAAAGGTACAGTAATCAAAACAGTATGGCACTGGCCCCCAAAAAGACACACAATGAAACAGAATAGAGACCTCAGATATAATCTCACGCACCTATAGTCAATCTCCAACAAAGAAAGCAAGAATATACAATGGAGAAAAGACAGTTTCTTCTATAAGTGCTGCTGGGAAAACTGGACAACTATATATAGAAGAATGAGACTAGAACATTTCCCCACATTATACACTAAAATAAACTCAAAATGGATTAAAGACCTAAATATAAGACCTATAAACATTAAACTCCTAGAAGAGACCATAGGCAGAACACTCTGACATAAATCATAGCAATATTATTTTGATCTGTCTCACAAGGCAAAACAAATAAAAGCAAAAGCAAATATGACCTAATTTAAACTAAAACTTCTGCACATCAAAGGAAACCATTGACAAAATGAGAAGGCAATGTACTGAATAGGAGAAAATATTTGCAAATGGTATGACTGACAAGTGTTTATATCCAAAATATGTAAACAGCTCATACAATTTAGTATCAAAAAAATAAACAACCCAATTTTTAAAACTGGGCAGAAGACCTGAGTATACATTTTTCCAATGAAGACATATAGATGGGTAACAGGCACATAAGAAATGTTCAACATCATTATTAGAGAAACACAAATCAAAATTACAATGGCAAGGATGCAGAGAAAATGGAACACTTGTACCTTTTTGGTGGGAATGTAATTTAGTGCAGTCACTATGGAAGACAGCATGGAGTTTCCTCAAAAAAACAAAAGTAGAACAACCATACGATCCAGTAATTCTACTCTGGAGTATATATATCAAAAAAACTGAAAACACTAATTCAAAAAGATAAATGCACCCACATGGTCATAGCAGCATAATTTACAGTAGCCAAGTTACAGAAGCAACCCGAGTGTTCATCAACAGATGAACGACCAAAAGAAGATGCAGTGTATATATATGTATATATATATATATATGTGTATATATATATATATATATATATATATATATATATATATATATATATATATGTTATACAAATACACACACACTGGAATATTACTTAGCCATAAAAATGAATGGAATTCTGCCATTTGCAACAACGTGGATGGACCTAGAGAATATTATGCTTAGTGAAGTTAGTCAGACAAAGACAAATACTATATATTATCACTTATATAATCTAAAAAAATAAAACAAATGTATACAACAGAACAGAAATAGTTTCACAGATACGGAAAACATCTAGTGGATATCCATGGGGAGAGGAAAGTAGGAAAGGAAGGGAAGATAAGGGTATGCATATGCATGAAATAGATAAGCAAAAGGTATATATTGTACAGCACAGGAAAATATAGCAATTATTTTGTAACAAAAATATTAAATCACTATGCTGCACACCAGAAACTTATATTGTCAAATCAACTATGATTATTAAAAAGACACTAAGTTTTATGTCAGAATAAAGTGGGAAGATCACAAATGAGGACAGAAATATTTTTCATATTTACTCCTTTTGCCAATAGACAACAAGTCACCAAATGGTATTGCAAACTCCAGAGACTATTTTCTCTTATGTGTTAAAAAAGCTGGAAATAGTGAAAGTCAAATATCAAAGGGAATATTTTTCTTTGTAATTGAAGACAATATAGGATCTTAATTTACATTTTTTTGACTTCGTAGGTAAACACTGTTTTCATTTCTTTAAACAACTTGTCATAAATATAAATACAATAGGCCATTAAACAATATCAGTATTAGTGGCAGTGACACTTCATTCCCAGCCAAAAATCTGCATGTAAGTTACAGTCAGTCCTCTATATATGCAGTTCCTCTCTATATGCAATTATTCTGCATCCTCAGATTTAACCAGCCTCAAATTGTGTAATATTACATCATTTACAATTGAAAAATATTCACTCATAAGTGGACCCAAGCAGTTCAAACTTATGTTGTTCTAGAGCTAACTGTACTCCACTTTACAGCTTTAAACATTCCAAACAATGACATCAGTAAATCTATGTTTAAATATATGCAAAGATGTATATGTTCTGAGTATCCTAAATCCACAAAACTTTTCAGAATTATATTGACAAAATAAGCACAGATTATTGTAATCACAAAAGAAATGACTAAATGCTTTTTTCATAAAACTTGTCCTTTAGAAAATCATTTGCAGTAGAAAACTGTTGAGGTATTCTCAATTTAAAACATTATATTGTCACATGAATGCTAACTGAATATAATTCAGAATATTTTATCTAAAAAAAGGATAATGAAAAATTTTTCCAAGAGTTAATGAAAAATTAAACTATATATATACATTTTTTTTGTAGAAAATAACAAATGACACACTGACACTCATTAGAAGAAATGCACATTTAAGAAAAGATTTTAAAAATCATAGTAAAATAAAATAATAATGTTTATTTAAAACAAACTTTGTCTAATTCTCAAGATTAACATTAAATGGGCAACCAAGAAAACAGAACATAAATGTGCTGTAAAAATGAATCACTAATATTCAGCATTAAGTTTGGGATGCATGAAGTTTGGCTTTTTTTTTCCCCCCAGAAATGTGCCTGTTCTTGAAATCATAATTGCCCCAAACACGTGATGATAAAATTTTAACAAAAAGTGCTTAAAACGTTTTTCTTAAACAAATTATTTTCTGTAGTTTCTCTCAAGCTACTTAAATACCTCTGGCAAGACAGTCAAGAGTTACCATGGCTACTCTGTTTATTATGCATTTCAGGTAATTTAGGAGGACAAATTCCTTTTAATACTACTATGTAAAAATATTTTATATTTAAAGAATATAAAAATATTGAATGCCAGTTATTCTGATTTAAACAATAGTCTAAGAAATGTAAAAGCTTTATTTTACTTAGCTGTGTTTTATTGCTTAACTTTTATAGTACACTTAAATCATTTATAGGCATGTATATATTCTATTAAAAACAGTAACAAATAATAGATTATAATAATACACTTAATATTTATAACAAATTAAATATATATGTGATGTAGATCATGAAATGGGAAGATGATTATAAAATATTTCACTATGTTTCAGAAAAAAAAAAAAAAAAACAGTTGGTCTGGAGGAGCTTCAAGATGGTGGAAGTGTAAGATGCATAAATCACTTTCCTCTCCACAAATACATCAGAAATACATGTATATGTGGAACAGTTCCTACAGAACACCTATTGAATGCTGGCAGAAGACCTCAGAGCTCCCAAAAGGCAAGAAACTCCCCATGTACCTAGGTAGGACAAAAGAAAAAAGAAGCAACAGAGACAAAAGAATAGGGGCAGGACCTGCACCTCTGGGAGAGAGCCATGAAGGAGGAAAGTTTTCCACACACTAGAAGCCCCTTCACAGGTGGATACTGTGGGTGGCAGAGGGGGGAAGTTTCAGAGCTGCAGAGGAGAGCACAGCCACAGGGGTGCAGAGGGCAAAGCAAAGAGGTTCCTGCAGAGAGGATCAGTGCCGACAAGCACTCACCAGCCTGAGAGGCTTGTCTGCTCACCCGCCAGGGCGGGTCAGGGCTGGGAGCTAAAGCATCAGTTGGAGCACAGGGAGAGGACTGGGGTTGCCATGTGAACACACCCTGAAGCGGGCTAGTGCACCACAGCTAGCTGAGAGGGAGTCCAGGAAAATGTCTGGAGCTGCTGAAGAGACAAGAGACTTTTTCTTGCCTCTTTATTTCCTGGTGCATGAAGAGAGGGGATTAAGAGCACTGCTTAAAGGAGCTCCAGAGAGGGGCGCGAGCTGCAGATGCCAGCACAGACCCCAGAGATGGGCAGGGGATGCTAAGGCTGCTGCTGCCACCACCAAGAAGTCTGTGTGCAGGCACAGGTCACTATCCACACCTCCCCTCCTGGGAGACTGTGCAGGCCGCCACTGCCAGGGTCCTGTGATCCAGGGACAACTTCTCCAGGAGAGCCTCAGGCTGGTGCAAAATCACGCTGGCCTCTGCCACCGCAGACTCACCCCACATCTGTACCCCTCTCTACCCTCTGCCTGAGTGAGTCAGAGCCACCAATCAGCCACTCCTTTAACCCTGTCCTGTCTGAGAAAAGACCAGATGTTCTCAGGCAACCTACACAGAGGCAGGTCCAATTAAAAAGCTAAAACCTGGGAGCTGTGCAAATAAAGAAGAGAAAGGGAAATTTCTCCCATCAACCTCAGGAGCAGCAGATTAAATCTCCACAATAAACTTGATATACCCTGCATCTGTGGAATACCTGAATAGACAACAAATCATCTGAAATTGAGGAGGTGGACTTCAGGAGCAACAATATATATACATATTTTTTTTCCCTTTTTCTCTTTTTGTGAGTGTGTATACTTCTGTGTGTGATTTTGTCTGTATAGCTTTGCTTTTACCATTTGGCCTAGGGTTCTCTCTGCCCATTTATTTTTTAATTACTTAATATTTTTTTCTAAATAGTGATTTTTTTTATTTTAATAACTTTATTTTATTTTACTTTATTTTATTTTATTTTAATTCTTCATTCTTTCTTTGTGTTTCTTCTCCCTTTTATTCTGAGCCATGTGGAGGACATGTTCTTAGTGCTCCAGCCAGGTATCAGGGCTGTGCCACTGAAGTGGGAGATTCAAGTTCAAGACACTGGTCTACAAGATACGTCCCAGCTCCACATAATATCAAATGGTGAAAATCTCCCAGAGATCGCCATTTCAATACCAAGACCAAGCTCCACTCAATGACCAGCTAGCTACAGGGCAGGACACCCTATGCCAAACAGCTAGCAAGACAGGAACACAACCCCACCCATTAGCACAGAGGCTGCCTAAAATAATAATAAGGCAACAGACACCCCAAAACACACCACCAGATGTGGACCTGCTCACCAGAAAGACAAGATCCAGCCTCATCCATCAGAACACAAGCACTAGTCCCCTCTACCAGGAAGCCTACACAACACCCTGAACCAACCTTAGCCACTGTGGACAGACACCAAAAACAATGGAAACTAAGAACCTGCAGCCTTCAAAAAGGAGACCCCAAACACAGTAAGTTAAGCAAATGAGAAGACAAAAAAACACACAGCAGATGAAAGAGCAAGGCAAACACCCACCAGAACTAACAAATGCAGAGGAACTAGGCAGTTTACCTTAAAAAGAATTCAGAATAATGATAGTAAAGATGATCCAAAATCCTAGAAATATAATAGAGAAAATACAAAAAACGTTTAAGAAGGACCCAGAAGAACTAAAGAGCAAAAAAAAAAAACAGCAATAAACAACAAAATGAATGAAATTAAATATTACCCAGAAGGGATCATTAGCAGAAAAACTAAGGCAGAAGAATGGATAAGTGACCTGGAAGGTAAAATAGTGGAAATAACTACTGCAGAGCACAATAAAGAAAAAAGAATGAAAAGAATTGAGGACAGTCTCAGAGACTTCTGAGACAACATTAAACGCACCAACATTCGAATTATAGAGGTCCCAGAAGAAGAGAAAAAGAAAAGGACTGAGAAAGTTTTTGAAGAGATTACAGATGAAAACTTCCCTAATATGGGTAAGGAAATAGTTAATCAACTCCAGGAAGCACAGAGAGTCCTCTACAGGGTAAATCCAAGGAGAAACATGCCAAGACATGTATTAATCAAACTATCAAAAACTAAATACAAAGAAAAAATATTAAAAGCAGCAAGGGAAAAATAACTAATAACACACAAGGTAATCCCCATAAGGTGAAGAGCTGATCTTTCAGCAGAAACTATGCAAGCTAGAAGGGCATGGCAAGACATATTTAAATTGATGAATGAGAAAAACCTACAACCAAGATTACTCTACCCAACAAGGGTCTCATTCAGATTTTTTTTTTTTTTTTTAATTTTTAATTCATAATTTTTATTAAAACTAACAATCTCAAGCAGTTATTACTTAAAATTTCTTGATCAATAATTAGAAAATATGTAATAAAGTTTAAACAGATTATTAGCTGTCTTCTATGAATAGCTTTTAACACTTCCTCCTAAAGGAAAGTTTATTTTTTTATTTTATTTTATTTTTTTATTTTATTTTATTTTTTTTTTAACATCTTTATTGGGTTAAAATTGCTCTACAATAGTGTGTCAGTTTCTACTTTATAACAAAGTGAATCAATTATATATATACAGACGTTCACATATTTCTTCCCTCTTGCGTCTCCCTCCTTCCTTCTCTCCCTATCCCACCCCTCCAGGCAGTCACAAAGCACCGAGCTGATATCCCTGTGCCAAGCGGCTGCTTCCCATTAGCTATTTACCTTACGTTTGTTAGTATATATATGTCCATGCCCCTCCCTCGCCCTCCCATAGCTCACCCCTCCCCCTCCCCATATCCTCAAGTCCGTTCTCCAGTAGGTCTGTGTCTTTATTCCTGTCTTACCCCTAGGTTCTTCATAACATTTTTTTTTTCTTAAATTCCATATATATGTGTTAGCATACGGTATTTGTCTTTGTCTTTCTGACTTACTTCACTCTGTATGACAGACTCGAGGTCTATCCACCTCATTACAAATAGCTCAATTTCCTTTCTTTTTAACGCTGAGTAATATTCCATTGTGTATATGTGCCACATCTTCTTTATCCATTCATCTGACGATGGGCACTTAGGTTGTTTCCATCTCCGGGCTATTGTAAATAGAGCTGCGATGAACATTTTGGTACACACCTCTTTTTCAATTCTGGTTTTCTCAGGGTATATGCCCAGTAGTGGGATTGCTGGGTCATATGGTAGTTCTATTTTTAGTTTTTTAAGGAACCTCCAAACTGTTCTCCATAGTGGCTGAACCAATTCACATTCCCACCAGCAGTGCAAGAGGGTTCCCTTTTGTCCACACCCTCTCCAGCATTTATTGTTTCTCGATTTTTTGATGATGGCCATTCTAACTGGTGTGAGATGATATCTCATTGTAGTTTTGATTTGCATTTCTCTAATGATTAATGATGTTGAGCATTCTTTCATGTGTTTGTTGGCAGTCTGCATATCTTCTTTGGAGAAATGTCTATTTAGGTCTTCTGCCCATTTTTGGATTGGGTTGTTTGTTTTTCTGTTATTGAGCTGCATAAGCTGCTTGTAAATTTTGGAGATTAATCCTTTGTCAGTTGCTTCATTTGCAAATATTTTCTCCCATTCTGAGGGTTGTCTTTTGGTCTTGTTTATGGTTTCCTTTGCTGTGCAAAAGCTTTGAAGTTTCATTAGGTCCCATTTGTTTATTTTTGTTTTTATTTCCATTGCTCTAGGAGGTGGGTCAAAAAGGATCTTGCTGTGATTTATGTCATAGAGTGTTCTGCCTATGTTTTCCTCTAAAAGTTTGATAGTTTCTGGCCTTACATTTAGGTCTTTAATCCATTTTGAGCTTATTTTTGTGTATGGTGTTAGGGAGTGATCTAAGCTCATACTTTTACATGTAGCTGTCCAGTTTTCCCAGCACCACTTATTGAAGAGGCTGTCCTTTCTCCACTGTATATTCCTGCCACCATTATCAAAGATAAGGTGTCCATATGTGCGTGGGTTTATCTCTGGGTTTTCTATTCTGTTCCATTGATCTACCGTTCTGTTTTTGTGCCAGTACCATACTGTCTTGATTACTGTAGCTTTGTAGTATAGTCTGAAGTCAGGGAGCCTGATTCCTCCAGCTCCGTTTTTCGCTCTCAAGATTGCTTTAGCTATTCGGGGTCTTTTGTGTTTCCATACAAATTGTGAAATTTTTTGTTCTAGTTCAGTGAAAAATGCCAGTGGCAGTTTGATAGGGATTGCATTGAATCTATAGATTGCTTTGGGTAGTAGAGTCATTTTCACAATGTTGATTCTTCCAATCCAAGAACATGGTATATCCCTCCATCTATTTGTATCGTCTTTAATTTCTTTCATCAGTGTCTTATAATTTTCTGCATACAGGTTTTTTGTCTCCCTAGGTAGGTTTATTCCTAGGTATTTTATTCTTTTTGTTGCAATTCAGATTTGATGGAGAAATTCAAACCTTTATTGACAAGCAAAAGCCAAGATAATTCAGAACTAACAAACCAGTGTTACAAAATATGCTAAAGGAAATCTCTAGGCAGGAAACACAAGATAAGAAAAAGACCTACAATTATAAACTCAAAACAATTAAGAAAATAGTAATAGGAACATACATATCGATAATTACCTTAAATGTAAATGGTTTAAATGCTCCAACTAAAAGACATAGACTGGTTGAATGGTTACTAAAAGAAGACCTGTATATATGCTGTCTACAAGAGACCCACTTCCGACCTAGGGACACATACAGCCTGAAAGTGAGGGGATAGAAAAAGATATTCCATGCAAATGGAAATCAAAGAAAGCTGGAGTAGCAATTGTCATATCAGACAAAATAGACTTTAAAATAAAGACTATTACAAAACACAAAGAAGGACACTATATAATGATCAAGGGATTGATCAAAAAAGAAAATAACACAATTGTAAATATTTATGCACTCAATATAGGAGCACCTCAATATGTAAAGTAAATACTAACAGCCATAAAAGGGGAAATGAACAATAATACAATCATAGTAGGGGACTTTAGAACCATACTTTCACCAATGGACAGATCACCCAAAATGAAAATAAATAAGGAAACACAAGCTTCAAATTATACATTAAACAGGATGGACTTAATTGATATTTATAGGACATTCCATCCAAAAACAACAGAATACACATTCTTCTCAACTGCTCATGGAACATTTTCAAGGATAGATAATATCTTGTGTCACAAATCAAGCCTTGGTAAATTTAAGAAAATTGAAATCCTATCAAATATCTTTCCTGACCATAACACTATGAGCTGAGATATCAATTACAGGGAAAAATATGTAAAAAATACAAACTCATGGAGGCTAAACAATACACTACTTAATAAGCAGGAGATCACTGAATAAATCAAAAAGGAATCAAAAAGCACCTAGAAATGAATGACAATGAAAACACGATGACCCAAAACCTATGGGATGCAGCAAAAGCAGTTCTAATGGGAAGTTTGTAGCAATACAATCCTACCTTAAGAAACAGGAAACATCTCAAATAAACAACCTAACCTTACACCTAAAGCAATTAGATAAAGAAGAACAAAAAATAACTAAAGTTAGCAGAAGGAAAGAAATCATAAAGATCATATCAGAAATAAAAGAATGAGAAATGAAGGAAACGATAGCAAAGATCAGTAAAACTAAAAGTTGGTTTTTTGAGAAGATAAACAAAATTAAATAAACCATTAGCCAGACTCATCAAGAAAAGAAAGAAGACTCAAATCAATAGAATTAGAAATGAAAAAGTAGAAGTAACAACTGACACTGCAGAAATACAAAGGCTCATGAGAGATTACTACAAGCAACTCTATGCCAATAAAATGGACAACCTGGAAGAAATGGACAAATTCTTAGAAATGCACAGCTTCTGAGACTGAACCAGGAAAAAATAGAAAATATGAACAGACCAATCACAAGCACTGAAATTGAAACTGCTATTGAAATTTTTCCAACAGCCAAAAGCCCAGGACCAGATGGCTTCAGAGGTGAATTCTATCAAACATTTAGAGAAGAGCTAACACCCATACTTCTAAAACTCTTCAAAAAATTGTGGAGGAATGAGCACTCCCAAACTCATTCTATGAGGGCACCATCACCCTGATTCCAAAACTGGGCAAAGATTTCACAAAGAAAGAAAACTATAGGCCAATACCACTGATGAACATAGATGCAAAAATCCTCAACAAAATACTAACAAACAGAATCCAACAGCACATTAAAAGGATCGTACACCATGATCAAGTGGGATTTATCTCAGGAGTGCAAGGATTCTTCAACATACACAAATCAATCAATGTGATACACCATATTAACAAATTGAAGAAGAAAAATCATATGATCATCTCAATAGATGCAGAGAAATTTTTTGACAAAATTCAACACCCAGTTATGATAAAAACCCTGCAGAAAGTAGGTATAGAGTGAACTTTCCTCAACATAATAAAGGCCATATATGAGAAACTCATAGTTAACATTGTCCGCAATCGTGAAAAATTGAAACAATTTCCACTAAGATCAGGAACAAGACAAGGTTGCCCACTCTCACCACTATTATTCAACATAGTTTCAGAAGTTTTAGCCACAGCAGTCAGAGAAGAAAAAGAAATAAAATAATGCAAATTGGAAAAGAAAAATTAAAGCTGTCACTGTTTGCAGATGACATGATACTATACAGAGAGAATCCTAAAAATGCTCCCAGAAAACTAGAGCTAATCAATCAATTTGATAAAGTAGCAAGATACAAAATTAATGCACAGAAATCTCTAGCATTCCTATACACTAATGATGAAAAGTCTGAAAGTGAAATTTAGAAAACACTCCCATTAACATTGCAAATAAAATAATAAATTATCTAGGTTAAACCTACCTAAGGAGAGAAAAGACCTATATGCAGAAAATTATAAGACACAGATGAAAGAAATTAAAGGTGATACAATAGATGGAGAGATATACTATGTTCTTGGATTGGAAGAATCAACATTGTGAAAATGACTCTACTACCCAAAGCAATCTACAGATTCAATGCAATCCCTATCAAATTACCACTGACACTTTTCACAGAACCAGAACAAAAATTTTCACAATTTGTACAGAAACACAAAAGACCCCGAATAGCCAAAGCAATCTTGAGAAAGATAAATGGAGCTGGAGTAATCAGGCTCCTTGACTTCAGACTATACCTCAAAGCTCCAGTAATCAAAACAGTATGGTACTGGCACAAAAACAGAAATATAGATCAGTGGAACAGAATAGAAAGCTCAGAGATAAACCCACACACATATGGTTACCTTATCTTTGATAAAGTCAGCAAGGATATACAGTGGAGAAAAGACAGCTTCTTCAATAAGTGGTGCTGGGAAAACTGGACAGCTACATGTAAAAGAATGAAATTAGAACACTACCTAACACCATTAGCAAAAGTAAACTAAAAATGGATTCAAGACCTAAATGTAAGGCCAGACACTATAAAACTCTTAGGGGAAAACATAGGCAGACACTCTATGACATTTATAACAGCAAGATACTTTTTGACCCAACTCCTAGAGAAATGGAAATAAAAACAAAAATAAACAAATGGGACCTGATAAAACTTCAAAGCTTTTGCACAGGAAAGGAAACCATAAACAAGATGAAAATACAGCCCTCAGAATGGGAGAAAATATTTGCAAATGAAGCAACTGGCAAGGGATTCATCTCCAAAATATACAAGCAGCTCATGCAGCTCAATATCAAAAGAACAAACAGCCTAATCCGAAAATGGGCAGAAGACTTAAAGAGACAATTCTCCAAAGAAGGTACACAGATTGCCAATAAACACATGAAAGGATACTCAACATCACTAATCATTAGAGAAATGCGAATCAAAACAACATTGAGGTATCACCTCACACCAGTAAGAATGGCCATCATCAGAAAATCTAAAAACAACAAATGCTGGAGAGGATGTGGATGAAAGGGAACACTCATACACTATTGGTGAGAATGTAAATTGATATAGCCACTATGGAGAAGAGTATGGAGATTACTTAAAAAAAAAATAGGACTACCATATGACCCAGCAATCCATATATACAATGGAATATTACTCAGCCATAAAAATAAATGAAACTGAGTTATTTGTAGTGAGGTGGTAGGACCTAGAGTCTGTCATACAGAGTGAAGTAAGTCAGAAAGAGAAAAACAAATATCATACACTAATGCATATATATGGAATCTAAGAAAAACAAAATGGTCATGAAGAAACTAGGTGCAAGATGGGAATAAAGACACAGACCTACTAGAGAATAGACTTGAGGATATGGGGGCGGTGAAGGGTAAGCTGTGAGAAAGTGAGAGAATGGCATGGACATATATACACTACCAAATGTAAAATAGATAGCTGGTGGGAAGCAGCCGCATAGCACAGGGAGATCAGTTCCGTGCTTTGTGACCACCCGGAGGGGTGGGTTAGGGAGGATGGGAGGGAGGGAGATGCAAGAGGGAAGGGGACATATGTATATGTATAACTGATTCACTTTGTTATAAAGCAGAAACTAAGGCACCATCGTAAAGCAATTATAATCCAATAAAGATATTAAAACACAAAAACACACAAAAAAGAAACAGTTGGTCTGAGTAACAAGGATATGGAATATGTGATTTGGGGAAGTATTTCTGAACAAGTGATCCATGCCAGCCGATTGAAATATTTGATTCAATCTCTCTGAAGCTATTGTTTCTTTGGAAGGGTAATTTGCTATTAAAATGGAGAATTGTTGCTTGGTATTACCATTAAAATCATTTGCCCCTCAGGGCACTTAGGGAAAAATAGCTGAAGGATAGAGTTTAAACTGGTTCCTGTTGTTTCCACTGAATTTTTTAACGTTTACATGCTTTTATTGATCTAAGGCTTATTTAATAATTCTAATAACCTAGAATTCTACAGTCTGGTGATTTATGCTTGTAATATTTAAATAGTATGGGAGTCCATGGAGAATGTTTCTAGAGTATATTAATATTCTTAATAATTTGCTTTGTTTTAATCTTTCATACATTCTAATTTCAAAAGGTAAATGAATAATTTTAAACCTGTACCTTAATGCTGAATGCAAGATTAAGCAAATAAACATTTATTTCCCAAAAATATTACAGAAAATCATGTAAAGATATATTTTTGTGTTTGTGGCAGATGCTCTTATCTGTGTATCCTGTGTATATTCTTCCTTTTCTTCATTTACAGCCCTGATTTTGTGGGTGGAGTTATGTGCTACCTCAGTAATGTCCTTGCATCCAGGGTAGCTATTTTCCATTACATAATTAGAACCGTGTTGTAGTTTTGCTTAAGCTTGTTTTCCTGATAGAAGAGAAATGATTTGTATCTTCCTCATCCTCTTTTCTTTCTAAATTAAAGAAAGAAAAACTGGAGCTGAAGCAGTTTCCAGGAGGTAGCACACATGAGGAAAAGAATCATACATATTTGGCCTCAATATTGTTAAGTCACATAATCTTTTCTGCTTCCCCGGGATACCACTTCCCAATAGAATCGTAACATGGAAATTTTTCTTCCAGATCTTTTTCTTTTCTTTTTCAGCTTTATTGGGGTATAATTGACAAACAAATCATGATATTTAAAGTGTACATCATGCTGATTTTATATACATACACATTGTGAAAGGTTTCCTCCAAACTATTTAATTTACACATCCATCATCTCACATGTTTACTTATTTTTGTGTGTGTGAGTACAATTTAAGTTCTACTTTCTTAATATATTCAACTATAGCTGCCACTTTATACATTAAATATTCAATCTTTTTTTAACTTAAAGCTGAAAGTTTCTGTACATTGATCAACATCTGCCTGTTTCGCCTACCACCCAGCCCCTAGTAACCATTTTTCTACTCTCTCTTTCTATGAGTTTCACTTTATTTTAGATGACACATATAAGTGATACCATGCAGTATTTACCTTTCTCTGTATATTTATTTCATTTAGTACAATGACCTAAAATCCATCCAAGTTGTAGCAAGTGGCAGGAGTTCCTTTTTTTCGCATAACCAAATAATATTCAAATGTATATATTAGGGCTTCCCTGTTGGTGCAGTTGTTCAGAATCCACCTGCCAATGCAGGGGACATAGGTTCAATCCCTGGTCCCGGAAAATTTCACATGTCATGGAGCAACTAATCCCATGTGCCACAACTACTGAGCCTGAGCTCTAGAGCCCATAAACCACAACTACTGAGCCTACGTGCCACAACCACTGAATCCTGCACTCCTAAAGCCTGTGATCCACAACCAGAGAAGCCACTGCAATGAGAAGACTGCACACTGCAACGAAGAGTAGCCCCTGCTTGCTACAACTAGAGAAAGCCTGCGTGCAGCAACGAAGACCCAACGCAGCCTAAAAATTAAAAAAAATAAAGACCGTAAACTGATTCAAAAAAGTATATATAGTATTCAATATATATTACACATTATTATTCAACTGAATATATATAGAATATTCTTACTATATTCAATTGATATCATATGTAGTCTTTATTCATTCATCTGTTGATGGACATTCAGGTTTATTTCTAAATGTTGACTATTGTAAATAATGCTGCAATAAACACAGAAAGAGCAGATCTCTCTTTGATATCCTGATTTCATTTTCTTTGGATATATACCCAGAAGTGGGATTACAGAATCCTGTGGTGGTTCTATTTAAATTTTTTTTCCAGAACCTTCATAATGTTTCAAGTAATGGCTTCCCCAACTTCTATTCTCACCAACAATGCATAAGTTTTACCTTATTTCCAAAACCTTGTCAACACTTGTTATCTGTTGTCTTTTTCATGGTAGCCACTCTAACCTGTGTGGGATAACACCTCATTTTGACTTCAATTTACATTTCCTTGATAATTAGTCACATTAAGCACCCTTTCATATACCTATTGGTCATCTCTATATCTTCTTTGGAAGAAGGTTGATTCAGATCCTCTGCCTATTTTTAAACTGGATTGTTTGTGTTCCTTTTATATGTTGGATATTAGCCCCCTATCACATATATAATTTGCAAATATTTTCTCCCATACTGTAGGTTGTCTTTTCATGTTGATGATGGTTTCCTTTGCTGTACAGAAGATTTTTTTGCTTTGTTTTGTTTTGTTTTGTTTTTTTCATTTGTTTGATGTGGTCCCACTTGCTTATTTTTGCTTTTGTTGCCTTTCGTTTGGTGTCAAATCCAAAAAAGTCATTTTCAAGGTTGATGTCGAGCTTACTTACTATGTTTTCTTCTAGGAGTTTTATAGTTGAGGTCTAATATTCAAGTCTTTTATTCATTTTGAGTTGATTTTTGTAAGTGGTATAAAATAGTGGCCCAGTTTCACTCTTTTCTGTGACCATCCAGTTTTCCAAACAACATTTTTGAAGAAACTTCCTTTCCTCATTGTATAGTCTTAGTTCCTTTGTCTAAATTAATTGATGATATATGCATTGACTTATTTCTGTGCTTTCTGTTCCATTGAGCTATTTGTCTGTTTTAATCCTGATTACCATGCTGTTTTATTATGATAGTTAAGCAATACATTTTAAGGTCATGAAGCGTGATGCCTCAGCTTTGTTCTTTCTCAGGATTGCTTTGGCTATTCAGTGTCTTTTGTGGCTCCATACAACTTCAGCATTGTGTTTTCTATTTCTGCCATTGGTATTTTAATAGGGATTTCATTGAATCTGTAGATTGCTTTGGGTAGTAGGGACATTTTAATAGTATTAATTCTTCCAATTCATGATCATGCAATATCTTTCTATTTATTTGTGTTTTCTTCAATTTCTTTCATCAATGTCTTATACTAGTCAAAGCACAGATCATTCACCTTCTTGATTAAACCTATTCCTAAGTATAAATTCAATCCATTTGTAATGTATAAATTCTTTTGATGCTATTATAAGTGGGATTATTTTCTTAATTTCTCTTTCTGATAGTTTTTTATTAGCATATAAAATGCAACTGATTTTTGTGTAGTGATTTTGTATACTGTAACTTTACTAAGTTTGTTGATTTTAAAAATTTTTGGTGGTGTCTTTAGGGTTTTCTATATATAATATCATGTTTTCTGTAAATAGAGATAATTTTACTTCTTTCTTTCCAATTTGGATTTTTTTTTTATTTCGGTATGCAGGCCTCTCACTGTTGTGGCCTCTCCCATTGCGGAGCACAGGCTCCAGATGCGCAGGCTCAGTGGCCATGGCTCATGGGCCCACCTGCTCCATGGCATGTGGGCTCTTTCTGGACTGGGGCATGAATCCATGTCCCCTGCATCAGCAGGCAGACTCTCAACCACTGCACCACAAGGGAAGCCCCAATTTGGATATTTTTATTTATTTTTCTTGCATAACTGTTCTGGCTAGGACTTCCAGTACTATGTGGAATAAAAGTGGTAAGAATGGGCATCCTTGTCTTATTTCTGATCTTAGAGGAAAAACTTTTATATTTTCAGTATTGAATATGATGTTAGCTGTGGGTTTGTCATATATAGTCCTTAATATGTCAAGAAAAATTCCAAGTATACCTAATTGTTGAGTTTTTATCATAAAGGAATGTTGAATTTTGTCAAATGCTTTTTCTACCTATACTGAAATGATCACATGATTTTTATATTTCATTTTGTTAATGAGGTATATATCACATTGAATATTGTGAATGTTAAATAACCCTTGCATCTTGAAATAAATCCGACTTGATCATGTACGTTAAATCCCTTTTAATGTACAGTTGATATTTGTTTGCTAATATTTTTTGATGATTTTTACACCTATATTTTTAAAGGATATTGGCCTAGAATTTCCTTTTCTTCTAGGTCCTTTGTTGTTTTGGTGTCAGAGTAATGTTGGCTTCATAAAATGAGGTTAAAAGTATTCTCTCCTCTTCGAATTTTTGAAGAGTCTGAGAAGTATTGTTATTAATTATTCTTCAAATATTTGGTAGAATTCACCAGTCATATCATCTGGTCCTGGACTTTTGTTTGTTGAGAGGTTTTTGATAACTGATTTAATCTCTTTACTAGTAATCAATGTGTTCTGGTTTTCAGTTTCTTCATGTTTTAGTCTTGGTATATTGTACATTTCTAGGAATTTATAGACTTCTTCCAGGTTGTCCAATTTGTTGAGATATCACTGTTCATAGTAGTCTCTTATGATCCTTTGTATTTTGTGGTATCAGTTGTAATGTTCTCTCTTTCTTTTATAATTTTATTTATTTGAGCCCTTATTTTTTTTTTCTTAAATATAACTAAAGCTTTGTCTATTTTATCTTTAAAAAAGATATTAATTTCATTAATCACTTATGTTGTCTTTTTATCTCTATTTTATTTATTTCTCCTCTGATCTTTGTTATTTCCTTCATTCTACTAATGTGGGCTTAGTTTGTTCTTATTTTCTAATTTCTTGAGGTGTTTATTTTGATGGTCTATTTGAGATCTTTCTTTTTTTCTTAATGTAGGCATTTATCACTATAACTTCTCTCTTAGGACAGACAGATCTTTAACAAAGGAGATAAGAGATTGCTGTCTCTTCAATAAACGGTGCTGAAACAATGACATCCATACGCAAAAAAAGAATAAATAAATGAATCTAGACCCAGATCTTACAAACTTCATACAAATTAACTCAAAATTGATCAGAGATCTAAGTGTAAAATGCAAAACTATAAAACTGGTAGAAGGTAATATAGGAGAAAGCCAAGATGACCTAGAGTATGGTGATGTCATTTTAATTTTAATTTAATTTAATTTTTTATACATCTTTATTGGAGCATAATTGCTTCACATTGCAGTGTTAGTTTCTGTTGTACAAAAAAGTGAATCAGGGTTTCCCTTGTGGCACAGTGGTTGAGAGTCCACCTGCCGATGCAGGGGACGCGGGTTCGTGCCCTGGTCCGGGAAGATCCCACAAGCTGCAGAGCGGCTGGGCCCATGAGTCATAGCAGCTGAACCCACGCGTCTGGAGCCTGTGCTCCTCAATGGGAGAAGCCACAACAGTGAGAGGCCCGCATACCACAAAAAAAAAAAAAAAAAAAAAAAAGTGAATCAGCCATATGAGACATTTTTAGATAAAATACCAAATATATAACCCATGAAAGAAATAACTGATTAGCTAAACTTTATTAAAATTAAAACTTCCTGATCTGCACAAGATAGTATCAAGAAAACAGAAAGGCAAGCCACAGACTAGAAGAAAATATTTGCAAAAGAGACATTGAATAAAGAATGTTATCCAGGGCTTCCCTGGTGGCACAGTGGTTGAAAGTCCACCTGCCGATGCAGGGGACATGTGTTCATTCCCTGGTTCAGGAGGATCCCACATGCTACGGAGTGACTGAGCCCATGAGCCATGGCCACTAAGCCTGTGCTCCACAATGGGAGAGGCCACAACAGTGAAAGGCCCATGTATCACAAAAAAAAAAAAAAAAAAGAATGTTATCCAATATATATAAAGAACCCTTAAAACTCTACAACAAGAAAACAAACATCTTAATTTAAAAACCTGAACAGGAATCTCACCAAATAAAATGTGTAGGTGACAAATAAACATATGAAATACGTTCCACATTGTACGTTGTCAGGAAAATGCAAATTAAGGCAATGAGACAACAATACACCCCTATTTGAATGGCTAAAATCCAGAACACCGACAACACAAAATGCTGGCAAGGATGTGGAGCAGCAGGGACTCTCAGACATTTGTGATAAAAATTTTAACTGGTACAGCCACTTTGGAAGACAGTTTGGCATTTGGAAAAACTAAATGTACTCTTACCATATGATCCAGCAATAATCCTTCTTGGTATTTAAACCAAAATTTGAAAACCTACGTCTACACAAAAACTTACACACAGATGCTTACAACAGCTTTACTTTTAATTGACAAAACTTGTAAGCAATTAAGACGTTCTTCAGGTTATGAATATATAAACTGTGGTATATCCAGACAATGGAATATTATTCAGTGTTAAAAAAAAAAATGAGATATCAAGCCATGAAAAGACATGGAGGAAACAAATTCTACAGGACTGAGTCTCAAATAAAGGTTAATAAATTAAGAGACCTGATAAATATATCCATCAATTCTGAACTTTATTTGGAGCCTAATCAAAACAACCTACCTAACACAAATAATTAGATGATAGAGAGATAAATAAATACATAGATAGACAACTAATTAATCAATTAATTTCCCTGAGACAATCTGAGAAACCTGAACAACAACTGGACATTTCATGATGTTAAGGAATAAGTTGTTTTGAATATTTTGGGTAATGGTTTTCTTTGTCATTTCTGTTCATTCCTGCAAAAACCATAGCTTTCACTCCATATTGATATGGTGACCAGTTCCATGTAGACATCAGAAGGGTCCTACTCAGAAGATATCATATCAGCATTCAATTTTGAACAAACCCAGTTAAAGATATGATAATGTGATTATGTTTAAAAAGGGACTCAGTGAATCCCTATATTGTAGAATTCTCTGAGGTATTTTTGGAAGAAATAATAACAATGGTTTAGGATCTTCTTTTACAGTAATTCACAAAAGAAAAACAGGCCAGTGGAGGAGCAGATGAAACAAGATTGGCCATATGTTAACAATAGTTGAAATTGGATAATGGATGCATGGAGATTGATACTGTTCTTCTCACTTTTGTAGATGTTTGAATAATAAAAAATAAAATTTAAAGTTTATAAAGGTCATATGTATATAAATATGAGTATATATATATATATATGTGTGTGTATATATATACTTGTTCTTTATCTGTATTCTGACCTTTTCCTTAGCATAGAATAATAGTTCTCAATTGGAGGTGACTTTCACATAGGGAGCATGTGGCAATGAGTGGAGACATTTTTAATTGTCACAACTAAGGTATGTGTGTGCTATGTGCTATTGACATTATTGGGATAGAAGCCATGAATGTTCCTAATCATTCTAGGAGACACAGGGCAACCCCCAAACACAAATATCAACAATGCCAAGAATGAGATATTCAGGTAGCATCATCAGGCAAACCAATGGCTGGTGGTAAATATAGCCCTCTTTATTTCTTTTCAGGTTTAATCATCTTCTCCACAAATTGCTCCATTTATTGTTCAAATGAGTTATAGAATCCCTTTGTAATTATTGGTCCTTTGCATTGGGGAGAAAATAAAATCAATACAGGTATTCTTTAGGGAAAATTTAAAAAACAAATTATTTTTTTATCAAGGGCAACTTTAATGTCCTTATTTTTAAAAAACATTTAATGTTAGTACATTTGAGGGTGGCATAGTTTTATTTAACTCTGTATTGTCATGTACTATTTAAAATATTTCTGAAACTAACACACATGACCGAAATAAAACAGAAGATAGGGAGACTTTAAATAGACAAAGATTCCAGTATTATTAAAGAGGTAGTAAAAATTGTTTTATTAAAAGGTAATAACTCCACATGTTTTAATCTCTAAGGTAACCAATAAAAGAAAGATAAAAGAGTTTACCACCATAACTTAAGAGAAGGGAAATGGAATGATTATAATAAACCAAACTTGAATTCTTAGAGCACAAACCGTTTTTGTCTACCTCAAGTGTATAGTTGTAAATGTATGAGTGGTGGTGGGTATATGTGTGTGTGTTTGTGTGTATACGCATGCATATGATTCCAGTCTTAGGATCCAGATAATGAAAGTTCCATAAAATGTAATTAGTAGAATTCCATTGTTTCCTATCATGCTTAGGCTGTATAGTAGTAATCAGAATGTAATCAGGAATAAAAAAGAGGTATCAAGCAGTGGGGGAATAATTCCAGGAAGGTTAAGACTAGTCATATCTTTTTTTTTTTTTTTTTTTTTTTTGTGGTACACAGGCCTCTCACTGTTGTGGCCTCTCCAGTTGCGGAGCACAGGCTCCAGATGTGCAGGCTCAACAGCCATGGCTCACGGGCCCAGCCACGTCCACAGCATGTGGGATCTTCCCAGACCGGGGCACGAACCCGTGTCACCTGCATCGGCAGGCAGACTCTCAATGACTGCACCACCAGGGAAGCCCAAGTCTTGTCATATCTTGGAGAAAGCTTTGAATAGAAATCTTTTTGCAAAGCACAGTTAATTTAATTTGAATTTAAAATCTTGACTGTTTATTGACTCCCTTACTCTAAAACAGATTAGCTAAAGACTTAATGGATTCTTTAAAGTTAATTAGAATCTTTCAAACTGCACAGGCACTCCCAGAAGGTAACCTTTTATAAGTGTAACAGATGAATTACTATTAAATATTTTATAACATAGGAATTTTTACATATAGTGAATATGTATAACAGGTCAAATTTCTTGCTCTTTGTCCATTTGTCAAACTAGGAGTTATAAATCACTTAAATCAATCAGTTTGGCATGAAAAATCTTTAGCCAAACATCTGTAGAATATAAGGCAATACACTGGAAAATGATATCTATAAAAATAATCCAAGATTCACTAGGAATCTTTGAATTTATAAAGTCTAAATATCACCTGAAATACTAATTTCCTATAATAATGCCTGAGAAAACAATATTTTGTATTAATATATTGAGGCAGCAAATTATAGTTTGCAGCTGTTCTAAATTGTTAGATATTAGGAATATTGTGCAGTTCTAACATGTTCTTCTGGATACTGTTCTTTTACCATCCCAAACAGAACATCTCTTTCCTCTTCCACATGACAGCTCCATCACACATTGCCTAATAATAAGTACTTACTAAATGTCAGGCATAATTCTGAGGACTTTATTTGAACCCATTCAAGTATTTCTATCTTATAAAGCAGGTACTTCTTTTAGAAGAAATAAAAAAAAAAAAAAAAAAAAAAAAAAAAGAGGCCCAGAGAAGCTAAGTTGTCCATGGTCTTAATCACTAGTAAATTCTGAAGCCATATTTATATCCACAGTGTGGTTCCTGGGTCTGAGCTTTTAAGTATTATACTAGATTGTGTTTCTTTCCAAAAATTCAACTACTATAGGGATTTATTTTACACCTCTCTAGGAAATCATATGCTTTTTTTTCTAGCTTAATCATTTATTAGTTTTAGGCAAGAGTATTTGTCTTATTAATTAATGCCCATAAACAAGTTACACTTTGATATTCCCCAAGTATTCTTTTTCCCAGTTTTACTGAGATATAAATGACATACATTCCTATATAAGTTTAAGGTGTACAGCATAGTGGTTTGACTTACATATTTTGTGAAATGATTACTGAAATAATTTAATTTGTATCCATCAACTCATATAGGTACGAAAAAAAGTAAAGCAAAAAACTTTTCAGTCTTCAACAAAAATTGTAGAATACACTAATATGCTGAAAGAAGGAGGTTAAGTTTATTATAACAAATATTGTGAATCCCATTCAAAGTCCTACTCTGTGATACATTTTCATTGTGAGTCCCTGTTCTCTTTCCTCTTCTTCAAAGTACCAAACTTCAATCATTAAACTTATGCCTAGCCATACAGGAGGACACTCTCCTCTTATTAACTGAATGCTCTCTTGAGCCTTGATGATGTAGAATTTATAGCCATTATTTACTTCAATATGATGAAATTAAAGGGTTTATTTTTTATAGCATTATTGAGATATTTCAAAGGTGGTGAAACTCACCCATATAAAATATACAATTCAATGATTTTTAATATATTCACAGACATGTGCAACAATCATCTTGTTCTCATTACCTTAAAAAAAACAAAACTGATAACCATTAGCTATCAGCCCCCTATCTTCCCAACTGACTCCACACCCATAAGCAACCACTAATTTATATAGATTTCCATATTTGGGACATTTCATATGAATGAAATATAATATGTGGTCTTATGTAATGAGGTTTTTTCACTTAACATATTTTTAAAGTTAGTCTGTGTTGTAGCATGTATTAGTACTTCATTCCTTTTTATGGCTAAAAATATGCCATTGTATTATAGAGAAAAGACAGTCTCTTCAATAAGTGATGCTGGGAAAACTGGACTGCTACATGTAAAAGTATGAGATTAGATCACTCCCTAACACCATACACAAAAATAAGCTGAAAATGGATTAAAGACCTAAATGTAAGGCTAGAAACTATCAAACTCTTAGAGGAAAACATAGGCAGAACACTCTATGACATAAATCACAGCAAGATCCTTTTTGACCCACCTCTTAGAGAAATGGAAATAAAACCAAAAATAAACAAATGGGACCTAATGAAACTTCAAAGCTTTTTCACAGCAAAGAAAACTATAAACAAGACAAAAAGACAGCCCTCAGAATGGGAGAAAATATTTGCAAACAAAGAAACTGACAAAGGATTAATCTGCAAAATATATAAATAGTTCATGCAGCTCATCATTAAAAAAACAAACAACCCAATCAAAAAATAGACAGAAGACCTAAATAGACATTTCTCCAAAGAAGACATACAGAAGACCAAGAGGCACATGAAAACCTGCTCAACATCACTAATTATTAGAGAAATGCAAACCAAATCTATAATGAGGTAACACCTCACACCAGTTAGAATGGGCATCATCAGAAAATCTGCAAACAACAAATGATGGAAAGGGCATGGAGGAAAGGGAAACCTCTTGTACTGTTGGTGGTAATGTAAATTGATACAGCCACTATGGAGAGCAATATAGAGATTCCTTAAAAACCTAAAAATAAAATTACCCTATGGCCCAGCAATCCCACTACCAAGCATATACCCAGAAAAAACAATAATTCAAAAAGACACATGCACTCCAATGTTCACTGCGGCACTATTTTCAATTGCCAGGTCATGGAACAACATAAATGCCCATCGACAGACAAATGGATAAAGGTGTGGTACATATATACAATGGAATATTACTCAGCCATAAAAAAGAATGAAATTGGGTCATTTTTAGAGATATGGATGGACCTAGAGACTGTCATACAGAGTGAAATAAGTCAGAAAGAGAAAAACAAATCTGATATATTAACACATATACGTAGAATCTAGAAAAATGGTACAGATGAACTGTTTTGCAAGGCAGAAATATAGACACAGATGTAGAGAAAAAACGTTTGGAAACCAAGGTGGGAAAGCTGGGGGGAGGGTGGTTGTGGTGGTGGGATGAATTGGGAGATTGGGATTGACATATATATACTAATATGTATAAAATAGATAAGTAATAAGAACCTGCTGTACAAAATATAAAGTCAAAAAATAAATTTAAAATATGAGGATAAAAATTATACCTATGTCATAGATTTGTGAGGATTTAATTAGGAAATATATGTAAAGAGTTAGCATAGTATATGGCATATAGTCAGTAAAGATTAACTATTGTTACTTATGATCATTATTATCACCATGCTCACCAATACCCTCATCATCCTCACCATCACCATCATCTTCATCACCATCATCATCACCACCATCACCACACCATTATCATCATCATCATCACCATCATCATCACCATCATCATCATCATCATCATCATGATCACCATTATCCTCATCATCATCACCATCATCACCACCATCACCATCACCATCATCACCACCACCATCATCATCATCACCATCATGATCACCATTATCCTCATCATCACCATTGTCATCATCATCATCACCATTAATTATCCTCATCATCAGCACCATCATCACCATCATCATCATCACCACCATCATCATCATCATCATCATTTTTTGCCTGTCCTAGTTGGGTTTGGATTGCCTAAGTAATTAAGAATGTGAACAAAAGGGATGATTAATAAAGATAAATCATGTTGGAAAAAACATGTGTAGACCTATCACGTCTTCTGGATGGGTAATCTTCCTGGCTTTTGATCAAAGGTCAAGAAGCTTAGATTGGAAGTCTAGTCAATGCCTTGTGAACTCAGGAAGCTTGCCTTGTCTCCTTAAACTTAACGCTTCTCTGGAAAAGAACATTATTGCCCTCTTGTTATATCATACCAGCTTTCCCATTTCACTCATTTTAGGATTTGTTTTCCTGACACATTTGAGGGGTATTTCATACCTGTAAATATTTAAAATGTAATGTCATTTTAGGTTTTCAGTTTTTATTCTCTAACAGTGAATGTTTTTTTGTTTCTGTTTTTGTGAGTTTTTTGGTTTTTTTGTGGGATTTTTTTGGGTGGGTCTCATATGAAATAATGGATGGGAGGCTTTAATTAAAAGTTTTTTCAGTCACAAGTCACAAGTCAAAGGTTATTTTCAGTCACAGCAAAATGAATGCTAAGGAGCATGTACCAAAGGGACAAAAGATGCCAAAAACATTGAAGATCAATCAGAAAAATCTATTTTTTTCCTTCTAAAATGATCTTCCTGGTTTTGCCTCAGAAAGAAAAGCTTTCTTTATGTAAGAAGACAGAGAGGATGTGTAGGCCTGTCCTACTTCCACAAAACTCTTAAATCATATTAGGCCCAACTGCTTACCTTATTGTATAAAATATCTCCTTGAATCTGCATGATTTTGAATAAAGGTCCTAATGAAAGCTTAAAAAAAACTTAAAAAAAATTAAAATATATGCCATTGTACTGATAGCATTTCATTTTCCACTTATTAGTTCATGGACATTTAGGTTGTTTCTACTATTTAACTATTATATATAATGTTGCTATAAATATTTGTGTGATTGTTTTTGTGTAGTCATATGTTTTCATTTCTCTTGGGTATATACCTAGAAGTGGGTTTTATGAGTCATATGGTAACTCTTGTTTAGTAGTTAGAGAATTATCACACTGTTTGCTAAAGTGATGGCACTGCTATAATTCCCACCAGCAGTGCATGAGTTCCAATTTTTCCATGTCTTTGCCAACACTTGTTATCATTTGATTTTTTGGTGTGTGTGTGTTACGCGGGCTTCTCACTGTTGTGGCCTCTCCCATTGCAGAGCACAGGCTCCGGACACGCAGGTTCAGCGGCCATGGCTCACAGGCCCAGACGCTCTGCGGCATGTGGGATCCTCCCGGACCGGGGCACGAACCCGTGTCCCCTGCATCAGCAGGCGGACTCTCAACCACTGTGCCACCAGGGAAGCCCTATCATTTGATTTTTGATTTGACATTTTGATACCTAAACATATATGGTAATCTTTCATGGCCTTGGATTTGGCAAATAATTCTTAGATATGACACCAAAAGCATAAGCAACAAAAGAAAAAAATAGATAGATTGGACTTCATCAAAAGTAAAAGCTTTTTATTCTTTTAAGTACACTATCAGGGCTTCCCTGGTGGCACAGTGGTTGAGAGACTGCCTGCCAATGCAGGGGACGCAGGTTCGTGCCCTGGTCCAGGAAGATCCCACATGTCACAGAGCAGCTAGGCCCGTGAGCCATGGCCACTGAACCTGCATGTCTGGAGCCTGTGCTCCACAATGGGAGAGGCCACGGCAGTGAAAGACCCGTGTACTGCAAAAAAAATAAATAAATAAAGTACACTAACAAGGAAGTAAAAAGACAACCCACGGAATGGAAGAAAATATTTGTAATTACATATCTGATGTGGAAACTGTTTCTGAAATATACAAAGAAGTGTTACAACTCAATAATGAAATAACTGAATGTTTTAAATGGGAAAAATACCCAAATATATATTTCTCCAAGGAAAATATACAAATCATTAGTAAGCACATGAAAAAATGTTTAACATCATTAGTCATCAGGAAAATGCTTATCAAATCCACGATTAGATACCAGTTCACAGCACTAAGATGGCTAGAATCTAACAATCTATGTCTTTTGATGAGATTGCTATTTTACTTTTTGTTTTCTGTATGTCTCATGTCTTTTCTGTTACTCTGCTTTTCCTTTACTGCTTTCTTTTGGATTAAACAAATAATTTCTAGTGTAGTATTTAAATTTCTTTAATATTTTTTTACTATTTTTTTAGGTTATTTTAGTGGTTGCTCTAGTGTTTACCATAAACATTCTCATTTACCAGAATTAGCTTCAGATTTATACTAGTTTAATTCAATGATATATAGAACTATTATTCCTATATAGCTCTATATGTTCTTCCTCTTTTGTGATAGTATTGCTTTACATATAACAACTATTAGTGTTACAAACCAAACAATACATTGTTACAGTTATTACTTGTCCATCTGTAGTCTTTTCTTTAGCCTAATATAGCTTAGTCCATTATAGCTTTGCTCCCACTCACTCCTTTGTTCTATTATTGGCAAATATATTGCACACTGATACATTTCTCTATATTGTAAGCCTAATAAAGCTATATATTTTTTAAATAGATCTTTATTGGAGCATAATTGCTTTTTAAATTAGTTAAGAGAAGAAAATATGCATTTATACTGCCTTTTATAGTTACGTATTTACATTTGCTGGTGGTGTGTGTGTGTGTGTGTGTGTGTGTAGAATTAAATTACAATCTGTATTCACTTGCTTTCATCCTAAAAAACTTCCTGTAGTATTCCTTGTAACATGAGTTTGCAAGCAACAAATTCTTTGTTTTGTTTACTTTGAAAAGTTTATTTCATCCCCCTTTTTAAAGATAATATTTTTGGATTTAAGGTTCTTTGTTGTTTTGCTGTTGTTCTGTTGTTGTTTTTCCTTTGAATATTTTGAATATGTTATCCCACTGCTTATGACTCCCTTTAAGTCTGCTGTTAATCATATTGGGGTTCTCCTTTAAGTGGAGAGTCACTTTTCTATCACCTCTTTTAGAATATTCTTTTTGTTTTGGACATTCAGAATTCTTAATATGATGTGTCTGTAGATTTTTTTGCATTTATGCTAGTTGGATTTCATTAAGTTACTGAATATGTAGGTTATTATTTTTCAATAAACTTGGGAAAATTTTAGTCATTATTTCTCAAATATTTCATTTGGCTTTTTTATCTCTTCCTGTTACTTCTATTATGAATGTGTTTCTGTTATTTGTATTGTGAATGTGTTTGTGTTAATGGTATCCTACGTTTCTCAGAAGCTAAGTTTATTTTCCTTCATTCCTTTTACATTTTACTCAATTTGCATGATCTCTATTTATCTATCTTCATGTTCATTAATTCTTTATTCAACGACTTAAAATCTGCTGTTAAGCCCCTTTAGTGAATTTAAAATATTCAGTTACTGTACTTTTCCACTCCAGAATTTCCATTTGCTTCTTTATTATTTTATTTTATTTTATTTTATTTTTTGTGGTACATGGGCCTCTCACTGTTGTGGCCTCTCCAATTGTGGAGCACAGGCTCCGGACATGCAGGCTCAGTGGCCATGGCTCACAGGCCTTGCCACTCCTCAGCATGTGGGATCTTCCTGGACTGGGGCACGAACCCGTGTCCCCTGAATCGACAGGCGGACTCTCAATCACTGCACCACCACAGAAGCCCTGCTTCTTTTTTATACATAGTTTTATTTTTTTCTTAGTTGATACATTCTCTTTGAAGTGCCAATGTTACCATATCTTCTTTTACTTTTAAAATCACCCATTCATTCTATGAACATATTTACAATATATACTTTGAAATTTTTAGTTGATAAATTCAGCCAGTTTTCTGTATGAGTCATACTTTTTGGTTTCTTTGCATGCTTTATAATGTTTTTTGAAAACTAGACATTTTGAATAATATATTTTATCTAATATATTATATATATATATATATATATAGGTACTGTCTCTCAGGGGGATTGTTATGTTATTTGCTTATTGGTTTAGTGACTGGCTGGATCATTTCAGTGAGGTCTATTTATTTCCACAGTATTAAGCCTTTGATATTTTCCTTAGGGAGGGGCAGCATTGGGTATGCTTATGACACCCCTGGAATGACACTGTTTTGGGTAGGATCCCTTCCTCTTCTTTCCTGATTGCCACCTACTGTTAAACTTCACTAATGGCTCAGTGATTGCTCTATTGTTTTCAACATTTCCTAGGGCATAAATTGTTGTACAAATGAATCCAATTGAAGTCTGTGTCCTTAAAACAAAGAGTTTCTGAGATCAGTGTTTAATGTTCTTTCTAAACCCAGGAGTGTTTCTTACAAATGACTTATTCCCTGTTTCCTCTTGCAAACCAGTCAGTCTTCAGTTTAAGTTGTATGTCATTGAATCCACTAATTTCCTCCCAACTGCCTTTCTCCACAACCTCCAATTATCTAGGGAACACTTTTAAGCTTGAGTTTATCCATTCTCTGTTGAAAATGAGGTCCATTCATTTGGAAAGAGGTAAATAGTTACCTGTTTTAAATAACGTTCTTCCTACAGGTAAAATATCTGAGCCAGGGCTCTAGAGTTGGGGGTGAGAACATTGGCAAGTTTCTCTCCAAGTGACATGCCTACTCTAATTTCTGAGCACTTGGAGGGGGTGGACAGAGCCTGAGTCCACTTAGCTTGCCTTTCCTTGCAAAGGACCATCACTTCACAATCTGGAGCAATGACAATTAAGAGCCCAGTGTTCTCAGCATGTTGTTCCAAGGTAGAGCCTCCATTCCATGAGTGGGGCTTGGTGGGAAGAGGAAAGCCTTATCTCTGGACCACACATGCTCAGAACAGCCTTAGTGACAGGTAGCTGGGGACTGAATGAGAAATGCTGATGTCCTATTCTTCCCAGGAAGAAAGCTCTCTGACTGGGATGTCAATGGGCTGTGAGACTTATGTTCTTAGCTGCATCAGTTTGGAGTGGAGTCTTCCTCACTGAGCTTGGAGGAGGAAAAGAGAGAGAGGTCTTTGATCAAATGCCATACATTCTGCTTTTCTTATCAGATTTCCATAGATTTTCTTAAATAGATGTTTCTTCATTTGCTATTTAATTTAAGGACTATTTCCAGAGAGTTTACATGTTTTGTTTTGTTTTTTTAAATAATTTTTATCAGTTTCACTGGAAGATATAGCTACCACAGTACAGGTGATTGGTGAATATAATGATGAGGAGGGAAAAAGTTTACTTGCTCTAGTAAGAGAAAGAGATAAAGCACGTTTACTTCTGGAAAATAGAAAATAAGCTAATTTACAGATGATAGTTCCTAGGACTAAAATCACCTTTGAAACGAGAGGTTAACTGTGTCTATAAAAAATTTTCCTGAAAGGTTGAGTAGACAACTTAATCCTTTTTTAGATGCAATATTTTGTTTCTTATTACATAGAATATTTTATTTTTCCAATTCATTCAAACAATAAATAGGATTTATTCAAAGCTAATGCAGGTTTCCAGTTTTGCTTGACTCAGAATTTCAGTCCTTTGATGAAGCACTTGGTTCCATTGGATGTCCTCCTGAGATTTTCTATAATGCCAACTTAATTCTAAGTCCAGCTTCCCTCTTTTCTCTTGGTGGTAACTTGACTCTATTAATTCCATATTTCACAAAAACACATCAAGTCATAAATAAAGAGAGATAGAGAGACAGAGACAGAGACAGAGTTCCTCTTCAAGAATTCTCCAACAAATGTATTTTTTTCTTTCTCATTAATATTAACCAGATTAAAATCTCTTCCAGAACTATTTCTTTTTTTCCATTGCAACCTAGCTCTATTCTATGATTTATACCATATATGACATTGACATAGCTGTTTTGAGTGTTGAAATTTTGCAAGTCTGGGAACATATGTTTTTCTCTATATTTTAACACCCATTAGCCAAAAGTTGAGAGATATTTTTTTTTTTTTTATTGGCAGAATATTCCAGAATCTTTTCTAGAAATTTAAAATTAGATTCACTACCTTGTACACAAAAATGTTAAAGATTATCAAGATACCAATACAACATAAAATTTAAAAATAAAGTATTAAGAAAAATACTTTTGATGTCAGAAATATATTAACTTAATCATCACCGTCATCATTTATTTATTCTGTAAAACTTTACAGTAAACTGAAGTATATTACTTAATTTGTCCTCAAGTGAAATATATGATGAGATACTGGTGTATACTCTCTCTTGAAGTGAATTTTGCATTCAGAAAGATGATGATTGTTGCAAAGCCAAATATATATAATTTAGGTCAGTCAACAATAGAGTCAAAATTTCCAAATTCTTCCTAAAAGAAGTAACATATACAGGTTGTGTGGTCTTGGTTAAGCTATTAATCTCTCTGTGGAGGGCTTTCCTCATCAGAAAAAAACAAGTTTCTTCTTCACTGAGTCGTTAAGAGAATTGAAAATTATCATGCTCATGAAAATATATGAAGGATTTTAAAGGATTGGTTGTTAGTATTTTACTATTTTTCCATTGTATAATGATAGAAGCAATTTATGATCCTGTGCTTTAAAATAATATAAATTCAAAATTAGTTTTACACTATATACAGTAACTCCCCTACACATGAACGAGTTCCATTCTGAGAGTGCATTCGTTAAGTCCAATTTATTCTTAAGTTCAATTTGTTCGTAAGTCCAACAAAGTTAACCTCAGTACCCCACTAACATGACTGGCTATATAGTACTGTACTGTAATAGGTTTATAATACTTTTCACACAAATAATACATAAAATCAAACAAATACAGAAAATAAAGAAAACATTTTTAATCTTACAGTACAGTACCTTGAAAAGTATAGTAAAGTGCCACCTACACCACTGCTGCTTTTATGCTTACTTCCAGATATCCTGAGCTTGAAATAAAGATACTGTGCTACTGTACTCTACATAGTACTGTACAGTAAAGTACACAAAAGCACAACCACTTGTAGTGGATGCATGCATGTTACAGTGTATGCCAGAAACGTGAACTAACTTACGTGACTAGACATGAGAGCACACGTTTGCATCTTTTTTTTGTTTTTTTCTTTTGTGGTATGCAGGTCTCTCACTGTTGTGGCCTGTTCTGTTGCAGAGCACAGGCTCTGCACACGCAGGCTCAGTGGCCATGGTTCACGGGCCTAGCCGCTCTGTGGCATGTGGGATCTTCCCAGGCCGGGACACGAACCCATGTCCCCTGCATCGGCAGGTGGACTGTCAATCACTGTGCCACCAGGGAAGCCCTGACGTTTGCATCTTTGAAGGTTTGCAACTTAATGGTTCATATGTAGGGGACTTACTGTATTATAAATAATATTATAATGCAAAATACTGATATAAGTATTGCTATGAGGATATATATTTAAATGTCCCAAAAAGGGAAAATCTTGGCTTAAAAAGCTTGACTCCATGCAATATGCACATATTCAATGAACATATTACATATTTGTTTTAGTTATTAGTTAATGAAGAACCACCTGTAGTTCCAACATAACATCATATTAATATCAAGTATAAATTAAAGATGTGTAAGATTTATTATTTTTTTATTTAGTTTTGAAAGGTATTTATGTGTAAAAACTCAACAAGGTTTTATACTGGAGTCATAAAAAATGAGGTATTTAATGATTGAAAAGGCACAAAAATACAAGTTACTATATACTATCATCAGTGTAAATGTCTGTTTCTAAAAATTTAAAAAAATTGCAAGTTATTAACCCCAAATAAAGCATATCTCACTTTGCCTACTTAATTTCTTTAGTGGAGGTGGATATACGGGATCAAAGCAGTGTTTAGGGAAGAGTCAGATGGTATTATTTTTGCTTTCAGAAAATAATTTAAATGATCTAAGATTTAAGTGCATGTTGCAGATCCATAATGACCTTTAAAGCAGATCTGTCAATAACTTTTATTCACTTTTGTTCATCTTAAAGCCAACCATTTTTATGGCAGCACAGTTGGCATTGCCTCAAAGGTATTAGTCTCTCTGTTGGGACACTGTGTTGACAACATTCTCCTGTTGAGTGTCCATTTGCTTTGTTTGGCACAACTCCAGGTTAATTTTAAACAAATACTAACAATAAGATTGAAATGTTACGATGATTCTCATAAAATTATCTGAGGATAAATTAACATAAGCCAGAAAAGAATGACAGAGTGAGCAGTTCATTATAAATACTCAAGAATTATTCCTACATGAGCGATGGAAATCACTTTCAGATTTTCACATCTGGTGTATTTGGAAATCGTTCCTTTCAGTAATTCCTTCCACATACAATCAGAGTATTGTGACTGAAAATCATAAGACTACTGAACTGGGGGATACATAGGGAATACCAAGTGGTCCCTATTGAGAAATAACATTGTACACTTCTCTTCCAGAAGCTGAGCCAAAAATTTCAAGTCATAATACTTTGTGCTTACAGAGTATGACTTCCAAGAAACCTTTAAAGTTAGGAAATTTGGTCATTCTTTCCTCAGCACAGTGAAGCTTGCCAAGTGCCTGGAGCTATAAATACAAAAATGATGCTGGACATTAAATATATCACAGTACACTACCATAAATGTATTTGGAGCAAATATACCTTTGTGCCATCACATTATATGTCAAAATAGTGGCTTCACTTACACACAATTTTTCTCAGCTTTTATCTTCTGTACTGTACACTGAGATGAAAAACCTATGTTATTAGGCCAGCAAAAAGTTACAGCATTGTTAGAACAAATATATTAAATAGCCTTATTTAATAAATAATCTAATTTTTAAAAATAATACTGTCAATGAAAACATTGCTTTGGATCTGTGAAAGTGTATTTTTTCTCCTATTTAGAAATTTAGATTAAAAAATTCACATACTTAAAAAAAATGCATACAAGGGTAATTTGTTTTCCTAGTTTTCTTCTTTGGTCAGATTGTATTACATATAGATGAATTTCAAAGTATTTATAGTTAAAATCTTTACCACCATCTGATTCATAGGAAGATACAGGAAAATATTTCTGAAAGTACAGAAAAACCCCATGTCAAATATTTTCCCCTCCTTCTTCAGAAGAATATACTAGAGCATTGAGCAAAGTGTATATTAAAAATATCCTACACAGCCTCTATTTCTCATATAATATATAAAATAAATGTTCAATATATTTTCAGAAATTATTTTCCTTTTGTAGTTCCACAGTATGATGATCCCATGATGTTAAACAACATTATACAGCCCAATGTCTGCGATTGATTGGCTGATCCAGCGTTTTTAAAACTTGGTTTAACATATAAAGATATGGTAGATTCAGGTGTCTGACAGCAAAGTAAGAAAGTAACATTTATTAACAACTTAAAACATACTAGGTGTTTTAAAAGTCATTTGAAGACACTGGATAAGTTCTATAAGAGCTTGTCAGTAATACATGGGAAATAACCATTCTAGTATTTTAAATATTGAAAATAAAATACAAAGCTATAATACAGCAAAGGAAGGAAATAGCAAACATTTAGAATTAAATAATAAAATCAAAGTTACACATCTATTTTAGATGATTATATACATTATAAACTCACCTACTAAAAACAAGTGTAGTTTAGAACTAAAATAAATAAATTAGGGTGGGGTAGAATGCAAAGAAAAATGAAGTACTATATTTCTGACAAACATCTCAAATACCAGGGCTTGGAAAAATTGTAAGCACAAATGTATGTTAAGGCAAATCACTTAAAGTTATACAAATATAAAGCAAAATTTATAGTATATATACTATACTTTAAGTATAAAAGGAAAAAATATTCAATTGAAAATTTTGCATTGTGATCTACTTTTACAAATTATGGGTTTTCCTGATATAACTCAACTAGATCTTAAATAAACAAATAATCAAAAAAAAAAAAAACAACAAAAAAACAAACCTCTCTCGTCCCCCAAAACACACCCAAAATAGAAAATAAGTTTAAAAACTATGTAACTTTAAATATATTACTAGAGTAAAAAAATAAGGAAAATATAACCTGAGATCAAATAACTCAAGAAAAATCAACTGAAACCTGGGCAAGGTAAGCAAAATATGCAATGTTAAAGGTAGACTTGTTCTCTAGGCAAATGCAAACTGAGAATGTGGAGACCAAAACTTTTGCTTTCAAATAGTAAGTAAAGGGTATTGCATACTAGAAGTAATAACTAAGGAGTAAATATAAAGGCTTTTTTGACTTATTGTTTGAATCTGTTTAAAAAATTATTGTCTTTTAAAGGAATAATGAAAACAAAGTCTTTTGAGTTTAAAACATATTTAGCTGTAAAATATGTGACACTCATAGCACACAAGCAGGAAAGAAGAGTAATAATATAATATTGTATGAATCTCAAACTATAGTTAAAGGGATATTATATGGTTTACAACAGACTGATATATTACAGAGGTATATGATGTATTCTAAAACAACTACTTAAATAACATAGTGTTACAGCTAATTTGTCAACAAATGAGATGATATATAATAGTAAAATTATGCAATTAATCCAAAAGTACACAGTAAGAAAAGGAAGAAAAGACAAAAATAATGGAAGGGACAAATAGAAAGCATATAGCAAGATGCATGATATAACCCCAACCATAATTAAAAAACACATTAACTTTAAATTGGTTAAGTAACTCATTGAAAAAGCAGAGATTGTCAGATGTAAATTAATATAGAGATAAAGCATATTCATACAATAGTCATTTCTTCCAAAACCAATTACAGATTTGACAAAATAATCAAAATCTCAAAGGCCTTTTTTAATAGAAATTAACAAGCTGATTTTAAAATTCATATAAAAATGCAAAGGCTTAGAACATCTAAAAGAAATTTGATAATGAAGAATAAACTTGAAGGATTTATACCACCATATCTTAAAACGTTTTTATAAAGCTACAGTAATCAATAGAGTGTGCTAGTGGAACCAGGATAGAAAAATCAATGGAAAGCCTAGAAGGGTCCAGAAATATACTAACACATGTATAAGTAGTTGATTTCTGATAAAGGTATGACAAACAGGAATTCAGTGGATAAAAATAACCTTTGTAAAAAATTGTTCTGGAATAAATATTTATATGCTGAAAAAAAGGACCCTCAACCCGTATGTCACAACAAAAAAATTATCTGAAAAGGGATCAGAGATCTAAACTTAAATGATTAAAAAACTACTTACAAAACACATCTTTGTGACCTTGGCAAAGATTTAAATCCAACCTCAAAAGCATGATCGATAATTTTTTTTTAAAAAAAGGTAAATTATTAAAATTAAGATGTTAGGTTCTTCAAAAGGCATTGTTAAGAGAATGAAAATACAAGTCACAGACTGGGAGATATATCTTAAACAGTACTTCTATCAAGAAAACATAATAAATTCTCAAAACTCAATAGTAAGAAAACAAACAAACAAACAAACAAAAAAAACATGAAAATCATGGGCAGATTTCAGAGGACATCTTTCAAAATATATGTAAAAATGTCAAATAATGCATGAAAGATGCTAAATATCATTAGGGAAATGTAAATTTAAACCACAATGAATTACAATTACATTATCTATTAAAATGTTTAAAATTGGGCTTCGCTGGTGGTGCAGTGGTTGAGAGTCTACCTGCCAATGCAAGGGACACAGGCTTGTGCCCCGGTCCGGGAATATCCCACATGCCACAGAGCATCTAGGCCTGTGAGCCATGGCCACTGAGCCTGCGCATCTGGAGCCTGTGCTCTGCAACGGGAGAGACCACAACAGTGAGAGGCTCGTGTACTGTAAAAAAAAAAAAAGAGTTTAAAATTGAAAAAAAAAAAATAGACAATTGACAAGATTGTGGAGCAACTAGAACTCTGTACTACCTTCCTGGTGGGAATGTGAGATAGTGCCACCTTTCTGGTAATTGTCAGTTTCTTAAAATGTTAAATGTGCACCTGCCATTCTTTCTCCTCTCTCACTCTCTTTCAGGTCTGTCTCTCCACTTTCTATGAGTCGGACTCTCTGTTTTCTCTCTCACTTCTCCCCACTCCCATCTTTCTCTTATATACATGATTAGACAAGCTCTAGGATACAGTTTTTAGTGTAAGTGAGGTGCTTGTTGATCATGTGTTCTCCTTCCTGCAGAATCCAGGAAGCTCAAGGATGTTGACTGAATTGTCCAAGTTATCTCAGTAAACAAGGCATAGGGTTAGGAATCAGATTTTTTTCACTTCTTCATGCTTATGATTACAGATCAACTTTATTGTTCATAAGTATGCATAATAGCAAAATTATTTAGTTGATATTTAACACAGTTGAGCAAACTTTATATTATGGAGGTTTTATATGTTATGGAATATGGAAGTATGTCTTGCACATCTTTCTAATATTAGAAAAAAATAAAAGTTTTTTTTTACTGTTCTAATTATTCATAACTTTTAAATGTCTATGTCTGTTTTGTGTTTGAAGCAATGAAATCTTTAAAGCATTTTGAAACAAAGTAACTTCCCATTTTTGTAGTATGCATTATGAATAATTTAGGTGTATCTGGAAATTCATTTTAAATATTATTATGGCCAGCTCTCAGAAATACTCAGTAATATTTATAGAGTATATCTATAAATAATTCTAAGTGATATTATTTCTAAAATTTTATATTTGCCTCTTGAATAAGTCTGAGAATGTCTATTTGGTATGAGAAACACTGATACTTGGACAATTCAACACCAAAAAGAGCAATGGAGCCCAACGGTTTGCCTTAGGAGTCATTCAGTATCACCCGGATTTCCCATCTTAAACATAGTCTAAATTTTCCTGCTACATTCTCCATGTTCTATTAATGACTCAGTGTTGGATAATCTGTTATCTTCTTGCAAACTTTCCTTAAGCTGAAGAGAATAAGTCTACATGAAAGCTACCAAAAAGGAGTGTATGTCATAGACATATGGTATTTGTAAAGTACTATAGAATGATTCTCATGATTTTTTTCAAGGTTATTACTGAAAACCATGAAGACCAAGTAAAATAGTGATATTTTTTTTTAGTAGATGAATGTTATCTTAAAAGTAATGTCATTTGTAGTGCACAACTTCATATATTTAACCCACTTTGTAGTATATAACAGTGCCAGTTATCCCAAGATATTGCTTTTTACCAGGAATAGTAGTTATGGGAACATTATCTTTGCCAGTGCTTAGCTTAATAAAATTATCCTGAGAGGACCACTTGTTCATCATATACATTTATGTAGGAAATTTTCCACAAATTATATGATTAAAAATTATATAAAATCTACTTTAAAGATAACTATATAATAACTAAAACATTTCAAAATAAAAACATAGACAGAAGTTGATTTTTAAAATATATCCATGCTATATCTAAATTATATAAGATATTATGTTGCTCTGAACAACTTAACATACCTCATTACAAATTGTTGCTGAATTTGCCATCATATGCTCATCTTTAAAGTAATATTAATTATGGTAATTCCATTTTTTTTTTTTAATTTAAAGAAATTATCCAAACTTCAACAATTAAAAAGAAAAAAAAAAGATAAAAAGAAAAGAATAAAATAATGACTATATATTCTGTATGTGCATGAGTGAGTGGGTATGTTCATATAATTTCTGGTATTTTCTACTGGCTATGTTTCCATAAGCCTATAAAGTGAGAATTACTATCATAATATTTACTAAGGCCAATTACTATAATAATATTTCCTTTCTTATCATAATTCCTCCTCTCTACATTATGATATTAGTAATAGCTCTATAGAAACAAGAAAAATTATGGGCTTCCCTGGTGGCGCAGTGGTTGAGAGTCTACATGCCAATGCAGGGGACACAGGCTCATGCCCCAGTCTGGGAAGATCCCACATGCCGTGGAGTGGCTGGGCCTGTGAGCCATGGCTGCTGAACCTGCACGTCCGGAACCTGTGCTCCACAACGGGAGAGGCCACAACAGTGAGAGACCCACGTACCGCAAAAAAAAAAAAGAAAGAAAATAAAAATTCAAATGAAACAAAAACTAAATAAACCTACTTATACATTTCAGTTGTCAAACTTTTATATCCCTTTTTATTTTGGAAAACAAATCATATAAAAATATATCATATCATATATATATATATATATATATATATATATATATATATATATATATATATATATATATATATATATGTATATATATAAATTTTGACCTGAGAGTTCTAAAGGCAAAGTATTTCAGTTTTTGAAACATTTGAGTCTGACTATGAATCTGCTTACTATCTAAATGCTAGGAGCTAAACAATTGTTTAGGTAAGATAAGTTTTATCTTTAGGCATAAATATCCCTGATAATATATATTAATAAAGTAAACAATTTAGCATATCAACAAGAAAAAAATAGCATTCTCAAAAGACAAATGATATTATGAGTTAGAAATTAGTAGAAAATGAAATCCCAAAGACTTATAAATATGGAGAGAAGTTCTCAGAGTCATTAACTTTAAAATGCAAATTTAAACAATATAAAGCAACACTCTACATCTTTTGCCCTTGCAAACATCCAAAAACCTGATAATGCCAAGTTTTTATGGGGATACAGGATATAGAAATGTTCATGCACTGTTGGTGGCAGTGCTGCCTGATATGACATTCTGGAGGGCAACCTGGCAATAACTTTACTCTGGTGTATATTATTAAAAATAAATCTCCCAGATGACCATAAAGAGAGCAGTTAATAAATATTCAATGGAGTAATATTTCTAAGAATTTTTAATTGATGACAATCAAAAGTAGTAGTCTAAGTTCAAGGCAGTGTATATGTAAAACATGACAAAAAATACTATAAAGTAGATGAAAGAAGTATTTTAGCTGTACCACACATATGAGTAAAAGAAATCAGAGTGCCTTCTGAAAGATGAATAAGGCTATATAATATAATACAATTTACATAAATGAAGATACCATACACAGGTTGTATCTATGTGTAACTGTGACAAGAACACATATAAAAATATTCTGCATATTAAAGTTTTCTTCTTCTAGAAAGAGAAGGGAATGTGAGTAGAGGATGTAGGTAAAAAGGGATAAATAAAACAAGAGAAAACAAACAAGGGGCCTTACATGAACCAAATAAAATAATGAATGTTGAACTGATGGGTATGATTATTTCAGTGCTCTAACATTTGCTTGGGTGAAGAATGTCAATAAATGAATAAATGAATATGATTGATTGGGACTTTGCATAATTGATTAATAACATAAATGTTAAGATTCAGAAAGTCAAACTTCTCTTAATTAAGTTAAATAAAAAGAAACTTGCTTATGAGTATTGTAGTGAAACTGAAGACCATCAAAGAAAAACAAAGATTTCAAAAGGAAGGTATGGAAGTCATACATTTTAACAAATGTCAATAAGACTAACAGTAGGCCTCTGAGCAATAAGGCAGAGAAATGATATTTTCAAGGGGATGAGAGAAAACAACTCCAAACTAGAATGGCATAGCCAGCTAAACAATAAGTCGCTGCCACCTCCAATTACCTTATGTCTTGCATTCATACCTCCTCCACATACATACTAGTTCAAAATAATTTCCAACTTTTTTTTTTCCAAAATATATCAGTCACAGACCAGCTCTTAAAATAGAAACCACTGGAGGGATTTTTCTTTAAACAGATGTGTTATTTAAAAGATGGAAGAACTGGGCAGCCACATGGGGCAGTGAAGCAGACTATAGTGGAGCAAGAAGCCTCTGCCCTGTCCCCATTCAAAGGGTGGGGGCAAAACGAGGGGAGCTGTCACCAGAAGTCAGGGACCTGAGCAACTCCCAAGCAAACTGGAAACTCAGCTGACATGCCTGACTGAAGCTGGGATCAGAGAAGTAAGGACTTTCAGACAGAACCTAAAACCATCATTTGTATATAAAAAGGGAAGGAATAGTTCAGCATGTTTTTTTAATTATTATTTTTAATATGTTTTATTCACAATGAATACTGTTTACTCTGTTAATATGTATTAATATTGATTATCTAAGTATTTAAAAATTGATAGATATTTTTATGTGTGAAACCATAGTCAGTCCATGTTTACAATTTTTTTCAAAATTGGTTTAAATAAAGTGTGTAAATCTATCTCTGCTTTTACAAAATTATATACCCAGTAGAGTCATGTGCTTCCTTTAGACTGTACAGGTTAGCAAACAATTTCTGTAAAGGTACAACAGCAAATTTTTTGGCTTTGTGGGCTGAGTCTATTGCTACTACTCAGTCCTGTGGTGTAGGATGAAAACAGTCATAGACAATATGTAAATGAGTGACCATAGCTAGATTTCCCCTGCAAAGGGTCATATTTGGCCTATGGCCCTCAGTGTGACAACCCCTGCTTTAGAATAAAACTTCACACTAATTATGATTTCAAATGTTGATTAGTAATTAAAAAAAAATAAAATCAATCTACTTTATAAATATGTGGAAATTTAAAGGTAACCATTTATTTCTTTGGAATGACAACATTTTTAAAACAATTAGAAGGCTTATCATCAGGTGAATATCTCACATTCTTACTTGATTTTTACAAATATCTAAATAAATGTGGAAACCTTTCAAAGATTATAATCAACTTTCAAATATGTTCTTAGAGACAGACTGAACAATTAACAATTATTAAATTAAAAACTCTAGTTATAAGAATCTTTGATTTGAAATGAATGTGTATGTTTCCAATTGCCTGTGAATTTGATAATCTGGAAATTAGTTGAGCCAAAAAGGAAAATAAGAAGGAAAGGGAGGAGAAGGGTTATAATAAAGCTCTTATGTAAAGATTTGATTCAGGATGTTTCAGAATTTTTGTGTCCTGCCTTAACTTTTGATCAGTCATCCTCATTATCTTCTCCATGCTGAAGTGAATGATTTTTACCTAGTCTCATGAAGCATTTCCTAACTCAAAACTTTTTGAAGCAAACTAGAGAAAATGGGGCAAATTGATATGATATATGCATATGTTTATGAAACTATATCTATCGGTCTATATATACAGATGTATGTATATGTATATATGAAATAAATGAAGAGAGAAAGATTATTTTGTGAAAGACCTAAAGGAGAAAGTTTCATCACTGAAAGACTGTAGGAGGCTTAAATAAATTGACAGTTGTAAAGTGCTTATCAGTTTGGAAGAATAAATGTCATTAAGATGTGAGCTACTTTCAAATTAATTTTGAAATTTGATTCAATTTAAATATAAATCTCAACAGAGTTCTTCATAAAACTTCACATTTCGATTTTAGTTTCTATACAGTAGAATAAATGACCAAATTATCAGGAAACTTTTAAAAAGGAACAAAGTGGAAGAACCGTTCCACCATATATCAAGTCATTATAAAACTATAATAAATAGCAGCATATAGGATTAGGTGGGGATAAACAAATGATCAATAAAAGATTATTAAGTGCTCCATAGAGGATGCACATGTCCTTATCAGAGGTAATATTTTATGAAAATCACTGATGCATGGTGAATAGATCGATAGCCAACTCAAATGTAGAAATTGGTCAGTCAAATGGAGAAACAAAATGTAACACTTAACACACAGCTGTACATAAAAAGTATGTTTGAGGTAAAAACTAGCTAAAAAGTGAGATGTGAAAAGCAAAATTTTAAATATTTTAGAAACAAATATAGTGGAATACGTTTATGTCAATTGATTAGAGATACATTTTTAAAATAAAACACAAGGGTATGACTTTGGCTTCACAGGTAAAGAGCTTAGAAGTTGCCACTCTTTCTTAACAATAAGTAAAAAACTGACAAAACTGAGAAATCAATAACTCTTTATAGATCCATAAGGGAAGTGAGGTTATAGGGTAAACTGCTGTCCCCCAAACTGGAGAGACAAGTAGACAGATATAGAGAGTCACTATACATCAGAGCAGAAACCCCTCTGCTGGAATCAGTCCTCATATAGGAAAACCTGGATTCTTATAAATGAATTCCTGGAGGCTAGATGTGGACACGTCTGAGAGTTAAAAACTACAGGCAGGACCCAGACGTAGGTAAACCCTGCACTTTTGTAGGTTTCACCTCCAGGCGCTTGACCGGTTTCACACAGTAAATGACAGGGGAAGAAAATAACCATTTTGAAATAAAGTTGACCCTTGAACAATGTGGAGACTAGGGGTACTGGCTTCTGTGTCATTGAAAATCCACATATAACTTAATGTTGGTGTTGTTTAAGGTCCAATTGTACATCAAAGCACTCTGTTCTTAACATGGTCTGTCCTCAGGAGAAACTAGTTAACCATATCCTAACCTACTAGAGATTTATCAGAGCCTAAGTGAACTGAAAAGAGGGAAATATGTAACTCCAGTCATCTTTAGCCTTCCAAATGGAAGAAAGAGGCTTCCCTGGTTGTGCAGTGGTTGAGAGTCTGCCTGTCGATGCAGGGGACACAGGTTTGTGCCTCGGTCCGGGAAGATCCCACATGCCGCGAAGCAGCTGGGCCCGTGATCCATGGCCGCTGAGCCTGCACATCTGGAGCCTATGCTCCTCAACGGGAGAGGACACAGCAGTGAGAGGCCTGTGCACCGAAAAAAAAAAAAAAATTAAAAAATAAAAATAAATGGAAGAAAGGAAATACCCAACTTAACCAACTCTGGTCATCCTGTCTCACCTAAGGCAGGAGGAGTGACTGAAAAAGAGTTGTGAAGTGCACAGTCCAGAGTCATAAGCTTACTAAATGACTGAGACCTAACCATAGAATTAGGTTTTCCCTCCCAACACACCACACACTTCACCACCACATCACTAAAGGCTTATTTACAACAACTTCCTCTACCCAGTACATCATATTTGGCAATAAAGGAAATAAAATTACAAGGTTTACTAAAAGGCAAAAACACAGTTTGAAAAGATAGAGCAAGCATCAGAACCAGACATAGTAGGAATGTTGAAATCATCAGACTATCAGGCCAAGAATGTAAAGCAAAGCTATAAGTAATGTCGTAAGGTAAACAGCATGTAAGAACAGATGAGCAATGTAAGCAAAGAGATGAAAATCTTAAGAAAGAACCCAAAACAAAATACTAGAGATAAAAACACTCTAATAGAAATGAAGAATGTATTTTATGGACTAATTAGTAGACTGGACACAGCTGAGGAAAGAATCTCTAAGCTTGATGATATATCAATAGAAACCTTCAAAACTAAAAAGCGAAGAGAACAAACTGGAGAAAAGCAAAACCAAAAACAGAACAGATTGCCTAAGAACTGTGGACAGCTACAAAAGATGTAGCATACATGTAATGGGAATATGAAGAGGAGCAGAAAGAAAGAAACTGAAGAAATATACAAAACAATAATGGCTGAGAACTTCCCCAAATTAAGGTCAGACACCAAAGCTCAGGTCCAGCAAGGTCTGAGACCGTCACCCAAGATAAATGCCAAAGCAACTACATGTGACCATGAATTTTTTAACTGCAGAAAATCAAAGATAAGGAAATAATTCTGAAAGAAGCCAGAAGAAAGAAATACCTTACCTATAGAGAAGCAAAAATAAGTTTTACGTTGGACATCTCCTCAGAAATAAACCACACAAATGAGAAGAGAATGGAGTGGAATATTTAAGTGTTGAGAGAAAATAAACACCAGCCTAGAATTGTGCAGCTTGCAAAATTGTCCATCTGAAGTGAAGGAGACATAAGTCTTTCTCAGATAAACAAAAATTGAGGGAATTTAACTCCAGTAACTGTCTATGTATGCTTATATAAAGTGAAACAAATGACAGTAATGATACAAGGAACAGGAGCGAGGAATTAGGATTATTTTATTATTATTATAAGGTACTCACACTACCCATCAAATAGTGTAGTGTTATTTTAGAGTAGACTTGGATAAGCTAGCTGTAAATGTACATTGCAAAAGAAAAAAAAAGTATAATTCATATGTTAAACAAAGGAGTAAAAATAGAACCATATAAAATCCTCAATTAAAACTACATAGGGTAGAAAATGAGTGGAAGGGAAAAATGGGAGAAAAGAACAAGGGCAACAAATATAAACTAGTAATGAATATGGTACATATTAATCCAGCTTTATGAACAATCAGTTTGAATATCAATAGTCTAAAGACATTTATTAAAAGACAGAGATTTGCAGAGTGAATAACAAAATAAGATGTAACTACTTATTGTCCACAAGAAACCCATTTTAAATATAAATTAACATAAAAATTAAAAGTAAATGAATGGATGGGGATGGACAGGATGGCAGAGTAGAAGGATGTGAGCTCACTTCTTTTGTACAAAAACACTAAGATCACAATTAACTGCTGAACAATCATTGACAAAAAAAAAAAAAAAAAAAAATGATGGAACCTACCAAAAAAGATACCCTACATTCAGAGACAAAGAAGAAGCCATGAGATGGTAGGAGGGGAAGAACTGCAATAAAATTAAACCTCATACCTGCCAGGTGGGTACCCACAAACTGGAAAATAATTATATCACAGAAATTCTCACACAGGATTGAAAGTTCTGAACCCCATGTCATGTTCCCCAGCCTGGAGTCTGGCAATGGAAGGAGGAACCTCCAGAGAATCTGGCTTTGAAGGCAAGCAGGGTTTGAATGCAGGAATTCCACAGGACTGGGGGAAACAGAAACTCCACTTTTGGAGGGAGCAAACAAGGTGTAGTGCACACCAGGAATCAGGGAATAAAGCAGTGACCTGGATTAGACTTACCTTCTAGGATTGGAGGGTCTTTTGAGGAAGTGGGGGGCAACTGTGGTTCACTTTTGGGACAAAGACACTGGCAGCAGTACTTCCATGAAATATTCATTGGTGTGAGCCCTTCTGGAGACTGTCATTTTGTCACCAAGAACAGGCCCCAACAAACAGCCTGTGGGCTCCAGTGCTGGGATACCTCAGGCCAAACAAACAACGGTGTGGGAACATAACCCCCAACCATCAACAGACAGGTTGCTTAAAGTCTTCCTGAGCACATAGTTTCCCGCTAAACACAACCTTGACACAGCCCTGCATGTACAAGGGAGACAAGACACAGCTCCACCCACCAGTGGGCAGGAACAAGTCCTTCCCATGAGGAAGCCAGCACAAGCCTCTTAGATAGCCTCATCTACTGGAGGCAGACAGCAGAAGCAAGAAGAACTACAATCCTTCAGCCCGCAAAATGGAAACCACAATCACAGAAAGTTAGACAAAATTAGACAGCAAAAGATTATGTCTCAGATGAAGGGACAAGATAAAAACCCAGAATAACTAAGTGAAGTGGAGATAGGCAACCTACCTGAAAAATAATTCAGAGTGAGATAGTATAGTAAAGATGATTCAAGATCTCAAAAAAGGAAAGGAGGCACAGATCTAGAAGATACAGGAAATGTTTAACAAAAACCTAGAAGAATGAGAACAAACACACAGAGATGAACAATACAATAACTGAAATGAAAAATACACTAGAAGGAATCAATAGAAGAATAACTGAGGCAGAAGAACAGATAAGTGACCTGGAGGACAGAGTGGTGGAAATAACTGCCACAGAACAGCCTGTTGGTAGAAGAGTCAGGACACACAACATTTATTTATTAAATTCAGTCTTTTATTGGTGTGGTTTGTGGAGCTTTAAGACAATTACAACAATAACATGAAGGATCACTGATCACAGATTCCCATAACAAATATAGTAATAATGAAAATTTTGAAATATTGTGAGAATTATGTGACACAGAGACATGAAGTGAGCAAATGCTGTTGGAAAAAAGGTGCTGATAGACTTGCTCTATGCATGGTTGCACAAACATTCAAGATGTTAATAATACATATCTGTGAAATGTAATAAAATGAGGTATGCCTGTGGATAAATCCACTATCATAGTTCAAGATTTCAACACCTTACTACAAGAAATGGACATAGCCAACAGACATAAAATCAGAAAAGACATAGTTGAATTCAACAACATATCAACTGGATATAATCAACACCTATAGACTCCTTTATTCAACAAAAACATCCTGTGAAGTTCACTGCAACATACACCAAGGTAGAGCACATTGTGGACCATGGACAAAACTTAAAAGTTTAAAAATAATAGAAATCATACAATGTCTATCTCAGATCACAACAGAATTAAACTAGAAATCAATAACTGATAGATAATTAGAAAATCCTATAAAATGTGGAAATCAAGAAACACATTTTTCAATAACCTAGTAAATATTGAGACAAATTTAAAAATATTTTGAGCTAAGTGAAAGTGAAAACACAACTTATCACACTTGTGGTGTAAAGCAAAAGAAGACTTAGAGGTAATTGATAGCATTGAATATATATAATAGAAAAGAAGAAAGATACAAAATAAGCTTCCATTTTAGGAAAGTAGAAAAAATAGAGTAAATTAGATATGAAGTAAGAAGGAGAAAAATAATAATTAGAACATTCTCTAACACCATACATAAAAATAAACAGAAAATGAATTACAGACCTAAATGTAAGACCAGATAATATAAAACTTTTAGAGGAAAACATAGGCAGAACACTCTCTGACATAAATCACAGCAAGGTCTTTTTTGATCCACCTCCTAGGGTAAAGAAAATAAAAAGAAAAAATAAGCAAATGGGACCTAATCAAACTTAAAAGGCTTTGCACAGCAAAGGAAATCATGAACAAAATTAAAAGACAATCCAGAGAATGGGAGAAAATATTTGGAAATGATGTGACTGACAAGGAATTAATCTCCAAAATATAGAAACAGCTCATGCAGCTCGATAGCAAAAAAACAGGCACTCCAATGAAAACCCGGGTGGGAGATCTAAATAAATATTTCTCCAAAGAAGACATACAGATGGCCAAAAATCACATGAAAAGATGCTCAACATCACTAATTATTGGCAAAATGAAAATTGATACAATGAAGTATCATCTCACACTGGTCAGAATGACCATCATCAAAAAATCTACAAATGAGAAATACTGGAGAGGGTGTGGAGAAAAGGAAACCCTCCTAAACTGTTGATGGGAATGTAAATTGGTACAGCCACTATGGAGAACACTATGAAGGTTCCTTAAAAAGCTGAAAATAGAGCTACCATATGATCCAGCAATCCCACTCCTGGACATACACCTGGAGAAAACCATAATTCCAAATGATACATGATACATGCACCCTAATGTTCACTACAGTGCTGTTTACAATAACCAGGACAAGAAAGCGGCCTAAATGTCCATCAACAGATGAATGGATAAAGAAGTTGTGGTACATATATACAGTGGAATATTACTCAGCCATAAAAAGAATGAAATAATGCCATTTGCAGCAACATGGGTGGACCTAGAGATTGTCATGCTGAGTGAAGTAAGTCAGAGAAAGACAAATATTATATGATATCGATTATATGTTGGATCTAAAAAATATGGTAAAAAATAACTTATTTATAAAACAGAAATAGAGTCACAGATGGAGAAAACAAACTTATGGTTACCGGAGGGAATGGCAGGGGAAGGATAAATTGGGAGATAGGGATTGACATATACACACCCTTATATATAAAATAGACAACTAATAAAACCTACTGTATAGCACAAGGAACTCTACTCAATGCTCTGTAATGACCTATATGGGAAAAGAATCTAATGAAAGAGTGGATAAGTATATGTACAACTGATTCACTTTTCTGTACAGCAGAAACTAACAGAATATTGTAAATCAACTATACTCCAATAAAAATTAATTTTAAAAAGTAATAATAAGAATTAGAGACAATGACAATGAAATTGAAAGCAGGAAATCTATAGAGAAAATCAATAGATCTAAGATTAAAGATCAACAAAATCAATAAGTTTCTGATCAGGCTAACTAAAAACAAAGAGAGAGAGAGAACACAAATTACTAATATTAGAAATAAAAGAGAGGATATCATTACACATCCAATGCAAATTAAAAGGGTAAAAGAATACTACAAATAACATAAAGCCACCAAATTTGATAACCTAGATGAAGTGTACCAATTTCTTGAAAGATACAATTGCCAAAATCTGTCTAGAAGAAACAGACAATCTCATTAGGCCTATATTTAATGAAATTCAATAGATAATTAATAATCTTCCCAAACAGAAGTCACCAAGCAAAGACTGGATCACTGGTAAATTATAACAAACCTATATGGAATAAATTTTTACTAATTCTCTACAGTTTCTTTCAGAAGATAGAAGCAGAGGGAATACTTCCTAACTCATTTTATGAGTCCAGCATCGCCCTAATACCAAAACCAAAGATGTTATAAGGAAAGAACACTACAGACTATCTCTTATGAACGTAGATGCAAAATCCTCAAGAGACTAGCAAATCAGATCCAAGAATATATAAAAAAGTATTGTACACCATTATCAATGAGTGGTATTGATCCCAGGTAGGCAAGGCTTATTCACTTATGAATCAATTAATGTAATCCAATATATGTACAAGGAAAAGAAGAAAAGTCTCATGAGTCTATCAATAGATGCAGAAAATATTGAAAAAACAAAACAAAACAACACGTATTCATGATAACAACTCTCTGAAAGCTAAGAACAGACTGGAAGGTCCTTAACCTGATAAAGAATATCTACAAAAATCCTACAGGTAACATCATACTTAATTGTGAGAAACTAAAAGTTTTCCCACTAAGATCAGGAACAAAATAAATATGCCCTCTCTCATAACTCCTATTCAATATTTTACTGGAAATACTTGCTAAAGCAATGAAAGAAAGAAAGAAAGAAAGAAAAAGAAAGAAAGAAAGAAAGAAAGAAAGAAAGAAAGAAAGAAAGAAAGAAAGAAAGAAAGAAAGAGAAAGAAAGAGAGAAAGAGAGAGAAAGAAAGAAAGAAAGAAAGAAAGAAAGAAAGAAAGAAAGAAAGAAAGAAAGAAAGAGAAAGAATGAAAGAAAGAGAGAAAGAGAGAGAGAGAAAGAAAGAAAGAAAGAGAAAGAGAGAGAGAGAAAGAAAGAAAGAAAGAAAGAAAGAAAAAGAAAGAAAAAAGAAAGAAAGAAAGAAGAAAAAGGGGAGGGAGGAAGGGAGGAAGGAAGGAACAAATGAAAGAAAGAAAGGAGAGGGGGAAAGAGAAAGAAAAGAAAAGAAAAAGAAATGAAGAAGAAGCATAAAATTTAGGAAGAAAAAAATATTCCCTTTGTTCACAGATGGCATGATCCTCTGTGTAGAAAATCTAAAAGATTTGGCAAAGAAACAACTGTTACTAACAAACAATTATAGCAAGGTTACAGAATACTGGGTTAATATACAAAAGTCAATCACTTTCCCATATATCAGCAATGAAAAAGAGGAAATTAAAATTAAAAATGAAATGACATTTTCATTAGCACCCCAAGAAATAAAGTGCTTAGCTACAAAATCTAACAAAATATGTACAAAATCTGTTTGAATACACCTACAAAACTCTGTTGAAAAAAATCAAAGAAAAACTAAATAAACTGAGAGATATTCCATGTTTCTGACTAGGAAGACTTAATATTGTCATGATCTTATTTCTTCTCAATTGATCAATAGGTTCAATGCAATCTCAATTGAAATTTCAGCAAGATATTTTGTAGATATCAGCAAACTGATTCTAAAATTTATATGGAGGAACAAAAGACCCAGAATTGCCTACAAAATATCAAAGAATTGCAAAGTTGGAAGACTGACACTAACGAACTTTAAGACTTACTATAAATCTACAGTAACCAGACAGTGAGGTAATGATGAAAAAACAAATAGATAAATGAAACAGGATGTAGATACCATAAATAGGCTCAAATAATTATAGTCAACTGATCTTTCACAAAGGAGCAAAAGAAATACAATGGAACACAGATAGTTTTTTCAACAAATGGTGCTGGAAAAACTAGATATCCAGCTACAAAAATATGAATCTAGACACAGATATTATATGCTTTTCAAAAATTAACTCTAAATGGATCACAGATGTAAATGTAAAATGCAAATATATGAAATTTCTACAAGATAACATAGAATAAAATCTATATGACTTTGGATTTGTCAATGACTTTTTAGGTGTAACATGAAAGACACAATCCATGAAAGGAATGTTGATAAGCTGAACTTCATTAAAATTAAAACTGTCTGCTCTGCAAAAGACACAATCAAAAGAATAAAAAGACAAGCCACAGACTGGAATAATATATTGGAAAAACATATCTGATAAAGGACTATTTTCCAAAATGTACAGAGAACTCTTAAAACTCAACAAAGGAAACAAGCAACCTAATTTTAAAATCAGACAAATACCTTAATATCTACTTAACCAAAGAAGACATACAGATGACAAATAAGCATATGAAAGGATGCCCCATATCATATGTCATCAGGGAGGTGCAAATGAGTTACCACTATGCTCTTACTTGAATGGCCAAAATTCAGAACATTGACAATACCAAAAGCATGAGGAGCAACAGGAACTCTCATTCACTGCTGGTTGGAACACAAAATGGTAGACCCGCTTTTAAGAAGGTTTGGCAGTTTCTTACAAAAGTAAACATAGAATGAACATATAATCCAGCAATTACTGTCCTTGGTATTTGCTAAAAGACATTGAAAGCTTATGCCTAAACAAAACTTGAGCATGGATTTTAATTAGGGCTTTATTCATAATTGCCAAAACTTAGAAGCAACCATAATGTCTTTCAGTAGGTGCATAGATTAATAAAATGGTACATTGAGACAATGGAATGTTATTCAGTGCTAAAAAGAAGGTATCAAACCATGAAAAGGCATGGAGAAAAATCAAATACCTATTACTAAATTACAGAAGCCATTCTGAAAAGCTACATAGTATGTGATTCCAACTATATGAAATTCTGGGAAAGGCAAAGATATGGAGACGGTAAAAGATCAATGCTTGAAAGGGTTTAGGTGGGAGTGAGGGGTGAGTAGAGGTAGCACCTAGAATTTTTAAGGCAGTGAAAATACTCCATATGATACAATAATGATGGATAGATGACACTATACATATAGGATGTATAATACCAGAGTGAACCCTATGTAACTAGAGGCTTTGGGTGATAATGGTGTGTGAATGTAGCTTCATCAACTGTAACAAATGTACCATGCTAGTGGTGATGTTGATAATAGGAGGCTATTAATTTGTGGGGGCAGGGTATATATGGGATATTTCTACACTTTCCTCTCAATTTTACTGTGAACCTAAAATTGCCCTAAAAATAACGTCTTACAATAATACACAAGAATGCAAGTGTGAATGCATAAAATATTTATATATTTGATTACATTAAAATAATTTCATTGGCCACATACTAACTAATTAAAAGTCTATTATGTAGACTAAATACATAAAGTTATTCTAAATGTTTACATAAAAAAACAGGCTAAAATGAATAAACCACATACCATTCATTTGAAGAATAAAAACAAATGTTAATATTTTTTTATAAAATGCTGAAGCTTATAATCATCAGAGAAATATAAATTGCAGCCATGGAATTGGTTAAAAATGTATAATTTCTGGCAACACAGTCAGGGAAGATGAGGACTAATCAGAACTCTTAAACACTGCTGGCTGAAATGTATATTGGTACAATCACTTTTGGGAGCTATTTGACACTATGATGTGAATTTGAAAATGAAGACACACATGCCAGGTAGACATAATGGTTTCTATTCATAATTCTTGAGTAACACCTGAAAACAAATGTTCATGAAACATAGCCTGTATTGGTAAAAAACAGGAAAGAATCCAAAGTCCATTGATATGGATAATGATTTATTTTAGACAATGGAATACCATCCAGCATTGAAAATCAATATATGCTATCTATGTATATCAATCTGGGTGAATCCCAGAACATAATGAATATAAAAATAAATAAATAAATACAGAGAGTAGAATACTCTTTCTATAAATGGAATTATGCAAAATATTTCTACCTATTTTTATCTATGTTAAAGTATAAACACAGTAAAGTATACACACAATAATAAGCTAGATGGTATGACTATTAATGTTGGTTATACATTGCTTTTGATGTATTCCATGTGGATTTCTAAGTCTTTAAAATTTAAAAAATAAATTTTATTTCAGTCACTTCCTCTGCTTAATATCCACAGTATAAACCCTCTAACTCTCATGCTTCAGAAAATACATGCATTCTCCGTTTCTTTTTGCCAAGCACTTCTCTTTGATGTGGCAGTAACGTCTGCTTCCAGTGTGTCAGCTTTTAACTCTATGAAGATATCTTTCAAATCTACATCCCCAATCTAAACCACTCCTTCACTAATTCTGCATTTCCAATTTCCTGTTGGTTACTGGCAACTTCAAGAGGAGTATTTTACTGCATGAGGATCAAACAAGGTTTAGCCACAGCTCATTGAGCATGACTACAATTAGGAAACAGTGATATGTAGTCTTTGCTATGTGCACTGATTTCTCCTATAGTCGTAGTGATTTATGAACCGTTTTTGTGATATATAATATATGATGGATCATACATTATAAATATGTATTTAATATGTTTACTATTGTGTTTACAAAGCCTTTACCAGAATCCAAGAATAAAGGGTCTCTCATTCTTAAGGGGTAAAATTCTCATTTTAAATGGAATAAAATAGGATCATATTCCAAATGACCTGAAACTATTTTCAAGCTTGTTAAATGTGTTTGCTTCTTCAGAAGAATAGAAAGGGTAAACTATTCCTTTAACTCATTGTATCTTGACTTGAATATAACCAACCAAGAAGAAGTTGAACATATTTCTTTCCTCTGGTCTCCCATGAGACTTTGTCCCTTTGGATCCTCAGTCTTTCAGACTTAACCCCCAGCCAAATAAAAATAAAAACATGAGCAAAGTTCTTCATTTCATCTTGCTTCTCTAGCACACTAATGCCCATCTCTTTCCATCCTGTACTTTTCTTCATCACTTACAGCTCTACCACCTATTAAAATATTTATTCCTTAACTCATTGAATTTTGTTTTCAGCTATATACTTAATCTGGTCTTTTAAGTCTGTAATACACTCTGAACTAAAAATTCAATAGTTTCTTTTTAATGTGCCTCTTATTCAGTCGGTCAGATGTAATGCCAATAACCATACCTTCAAAACTCTCTGTTTTACTTAATTGCTTTTCTTCGTGTTTATTATTCTTTTCTTCTATAAATACTACTACTCAGTGTGTTTTTCTGATTCTCTTATTCTGCCAATTTCTAAAATATAATCTCTCAGAGGGACTTGAATTTAAGGGGATTTTTTTTTTTTCTGGGAACTAATATAACTAATAATGACAATACCTTACATTTGTTTGGTTTGGGGAACCAAGTATAAATTTAAAAAAAATAATTGAAGTCTATTTTAGACAGCTTAAAAATTTTGCATAAAAATCAGCATAAAACTGAATCTGAGACAGAAGAATGGAATGTATGTCACCAAAATTAAGAGTCCTAGGTCTTCTGAGGGTGCTTTATGTTTGATACCTTGTTTTGGAAGTCTTCCCCTTTCCACTCTCTTCCTCTAATCATCTCCCTGTATTAATTCTGTTTTCTGGAATTGCACCCCTCACTCCTTGTAGTGGAAGCTGCTGCATCCACTAAAAGGAATTGGAATCTCACTCTCTTGGCATCTTTTGTATGAGAACCTGTAGAGCCAGCAGCACCTGCTGAATGTCTATAGCTTTCTCCTTCACCTGATTTACTGGGACCTCAAAGAAAAGAAGTGAAGATTATGTTTTGTTTTGTGACAAAATAAAGTGGGATGTCATTTTGTACTATGAGTGAGATGTTGTCATAACAAAAACCTGAAACACGTGATGCTGACTTTGGGATCATTCAGCAGGCAGAAACCTGATGAGTCTCAATAAGAAGAAGCTTTGAAGGAAAATGAGAAAAAAATGTTATTGGAAGCTGGGATTAGAACTACATTTGTTATGTAGTAGCAGAAAGTTTGACAGTAGTATCATTGACGGTAATGTGGAAGATAGAAAACGTACCAAATAAACTCAGTGGTCAGCTATGAAGATTTCCTGGCTTCTGCTTACTGCTCATGATAAAATTTGGGAAGAGACATATAAATTAAAGAAAAAAAAAACTTTTTATTTTCAGTTCAAATTTTCAGGAAATATATAGGGCTAGGGCAGTCTCCAGCTAGGGAGATATTTCCAAAGTAATAAATAGTCTCAGGACAAATATCAAATAAATCCAAAGTACTGCCAGAAAACTTGCTCCCTGGGAATCCAGACTATGGCTGGAAGGTCCTTCGTTAAGCCCTCAGAAAGATTTAGAGCAAATCTCAAAAGGCTTCTCAGTTTAACAAAAAAGCCACTAAGAATCTAAGGGCATGCCCTATTGATGCACTTGGCTGGAAAACAGTGCTTCTAAACTCTTAAAAGCATTGTCCTATGACTTCCTTACAGGAGAGTCCAAGGTGGAGAAGGCTTGTCTTCAAGATATTTGTGGGTGTAAATTCTAATAGCATGAAGCATAACATGGCATATAAGAAGTGCACAAAGATTTTAAAGGAATAACATTAACTTTAATGGGAAGGGACAGAGAACAGTCAAAGTGAAAAAAGGTCTTTCAATCTCTAAATTCCTGCATACAGAAAAGAGTCTAAAAATTATCTAGTTCCATACAGGAGTAGCTTTGATGGAAACAGAAATATGAATCAGTGGGAAAAACCAAGAACACAGAAGGCAGAATTTAGAGACAAGGAGAATTATCGCCAGGGACTGGGCCCTAATCAAGAAATTGACAACACATGCCCAGCTACACTTTGGAATTGCTAAGGACTAGTCATTAAACGTCTGCTTCCCTGCCACCCTTTTTGGGTGGAGAAATGTTGTCTATTACAGTTATCTTACCCAGACCACCATCATATGTTGAATGCAGGTTGGGCAGATAAGTTGCCTTTCTGTTTGTAGGAGTAAGAATAACCACATCCAAGTATGTGAAGCAAAGATGAATATCTCTACTACACCCTCTATGATATTTGGACCCTTGAGTCCATGAACATAAGCAAATAATTTTTGTTATATGTCATTAAGTTCTCAGCATGTCTCTTATGAAGCAATTGTTAAAAGGCCACTAGATTCTTATTGGCTTTTTTTTGTTAAACTGAGAAGCCTTTTGAGATTTGCTCTAAATCTTTCTGAGGACTTAACAAAGGACTTTCCAACCATAGTCTGGATTCCCAGGGACCAAGTTTTCTGGTGGTACTTTGTATTTATTTGATATTTTTCCTGAAACTATTCTACTTTCAGCAGAATTCTTTGTATGAACCACATTCCAGAGTGGTAAACCAGGCCAGAAGCAAAGAATGAGTTATGTGGGAAAGTAACTCATATTTTTCTAGAATATACCAAATGTGGGTTCCTTATATAACTCACCATTAATCAAGATAACAGCTCTGAGAAATAGACATTAAGTTTCCCTTTATAGATAAAATAACAAAGATTTGTAGAAATGGCAAAGCCAGATTTCTAGTCCAGGTACATTTGACTAGAAACCTTTGACTATTCTATTTCACCAAAATATTACTGTTCAGGCAGCAGCTTTCCTAAGACATCACTGAGTCTATGGGAGTTCTGTGTCAGGAAGAAAACTGAGCCTCCTAGAAAAAAATCTCTCCTACCTGTCAACATGGAGAGGTAGTCTTAGGGAGGAGAAAATTAAGGATGACAAACATGGAACTTTCTGCACTTTCAGACATATGGTTCCCAGAGGACTTTATACACAGAGGGCAGAAACAAGAGGTAATGCAAAATTATATTATCTCTTTTATTCTATTGATTCTATTCTTGAGATAGTAAGATTGGATCACTTCTCATTGTCATTGATTGTTTATCCCTCACAATTTAACTCAGTATTTATTAAAGTGCTCACTTAGAGGCTATTATTAGGTTATATTTCACAGGGATCAATTCTTGGGCCCATCTTTCATTATTTATCCTTAATTGTGTAATAATGATTATGCTATATTTTCTTCTAATTATAAAATATAAAATGCTTTCCAAAGAGTGCATGCAGTGGTATGTTTGTAGTGGTATGTATGTGCCGTGTGGTATGAAGCACAATGATAAAAAGAATATTAACAGGCATGAATTCATCCTTTAAACTTAATAATAAAATAAATCTCCATCTTCACTGATAAATAGGGTTAATTTTAAATAGAAAAATGTATTTCAAAATGATCATAGAAAATTAAACAAAATTTCCTTCAAAATATGATGGACCTCAAGGTTTTACAAATACCACTAAAAGTATAGAAGTTGAAAATAACTTGTTTCAGTGCTCTCAGAAAAGGCAAAAGACCATATTTCAACATGATTTATCCAAATGTTTCTCACTTTTCTCTTGTGCTTACTCTATCAGATCTCTAAACCAGGTTACCTTATGTGATCTTCGCTACTCATGCAGGTTGGGTTCACTAGGAAGAAGTCCCTGAGAAAAAAAGATTGGGGTGCAAGTGGTTTATTTGCAAGAACTCCTGTGTCAGCACTGGTTTGGCGTCTGGAGGAATGGGACTGGGTTTAGAAAGAGGTCAAGGTTTTGTGTGGACCCCACTGCCAACCTCAGATGATCCTTTGGAGAGCTCAAGAGTTAAAACAGCCCATCAGGGGGCTTCCCTGGTGGTGCAGTGGTTGAGAGTCTGCCTGCTAATGTAGGGGACATGGGTTCGAGCCCTGGTCTGGGAGGATTCACATGCCGCGGAGCAACTAGGCCCATGAGCCACAACTACTGAGCCTGAGTGTCTGGAGCCTGTGCTCCGCAACAAGAGAGGCCGCGATAGTGAGAGGCCCACACACCGCGATGAAGAGTGGTCCCCTGCTTGCCGCAACTAGAGAAAGCTCTCGCACAGAAACAAAGACCCAACACAGCAAAAATAGATAAATTAATTAATAAACCCCTACCCCCAACATCTTTAAAAAAAAGAAAAAAAACAGTATAGGGAGGCAAATTTAAAACAAACATAAAACCAGCTCATCAGATGCAGTCCATGTGGGATGCAATTGAAAAGATGAGGCCTTTCTCTCCCCTCTGCCTGCCTGTGGATGTGAGTCACCCTAAGGAGGGTGACCCTAAGCAGAGTTTCCCTCCTCATTTGAGGTAATCTCTGAAGGTCAAAGGAAGTTCGTTTGATGATTTCTGTTCTTACTTGAAGGACGTGTGGCATAAGTGACTCGGGGTAGGAAATGCTTCTTTTGCCAGTGCTGTAGATGAGGGATGATTTGGAAAATGTAACACGGACAGCAGTAGAATCTGGGAGAAACAGCCATTCTTCTGAACCTTCTGAATCTTTCCCACTGCCATGCACAGTAACTTATTTGTGGTAGAGACAGGTCCAGGTCCAAAAGTTTGTTTGTAATATTGCAAAGCAGGTCTTCTTGCTTTGCTTATAAACATGCCAGGTGTCCTATTTCTGAGTTTTAAATTAAAAACATATCTGTCACTTGCTTTCTCTTTTCTGGGGTTTCCAGATAGTTTAATTAAGTTTTGTTAAAGTAGACACTAAATTTCTGGACCTATTAAAAATCCCTAGACTTAAAAGAGATTTTTAACATGATGGGGCTGTCCATACTGAAGCAAGAAGAGTCAGCTCTATCAATTCTTATACAAGAGCCTTATAGTTAAAGAAGGCAGAGCAGGAGAGCCTGTGAAGCTGATTTAAAGCTATCCACATTGACAATGGAGACATGGACTTTTTATGTAGAGTGAATGACAGGTAATAATGAACTCAAATTGTAATTATATCATCAACCATACTACTCAAAGCCCTTGTTACATAGGATCTGGAATGATAAATAAGGCATTTAAAATAACATAATAACCTACACAGTTTGATCTCAACATTCATTACAGGGCATATAGTGACAATTTTTAAAAATATATTTCCCCACAGAGGTTAAACAATGTTTAAGTGAATAAAAACACTTTGTTTTTTAAACATCTTTATTGGGGTATAATTGCTTTACAATGGTGTGTTAGTTTCTGCTTTATAACAAAGTGAATCAGTTATACATATATATATGTTCCCGTACCTCTTCCTTCTTGTGTCTCCCTCCCTCCCACCCTCCCAATCCCACCCCTCCAGGCAATCACAAAGCACCCAGCTGATCTCCCTGTGCTATGCATCTGTTTCCCACTAGCTATCTACCTTACGTTTGGTAGTGTATATATATTCATGCCTCTCTCTTGGTTTGTCACAGCTTACACTTCCCCCTCCCTATATCCTCAAGTCCATTCTCTAGTAGGTCTGTGTGTTTACTCCTGTCGTACCCTTAGGTTCTGCATGACACCTTTATTTCTTAAATTCCATATATATGTGTTAGCATACAGTACTTGTCTTTCTCCTTCTGACTTACTTCACTCTGTATGACAGACTCTAGGTCTATCCACCTCATTACAAATAGCTCAATTTCATTTCTTTTTATGGCTGAGTAATATTCCATTATATATATGTGCCATACCTTCTTTGTCCATTCATCTGATGATGGGCACTTAGGTTGTTTCCATCTCCTGGCTATTGTAAATAGAGCTGCAATGAACATTTTAGTACAGACTCTTTTTGAATTATGGTTTTCTCAGGGTATATGCCCAGTACTGGGATTACTGGGTCGTATGGTAGTTCTATTTGTAGTTTTTTAAGGAACCTCCATACTATTCTCCATAGTGGCTGTACCAATTCACATTCCCACCAGCAGTTCAAGAGGGTTTCCTTTTCTCCACACCCTCTCCAGCATTTATTGTTTCTAGATTTTTTTGATGATGTCCATTCTGACTGGTGTGAGATGATATCTCATTGAAGTTTTGATTTGCATTTATCTAATGATTAATGATGTTGAGCATTCTTTCATGTGTTTGTTGGCAGTCTGTGTATCTTCTTTGGAGAAATGTCTATTTAGGTCTTCTGCCCATTTTTGGATTGGGTTGTTTCTCTTTTTGTTATTGAACTGCGTGTGCTGCTTATAAATTTTGGAGATGAATCCTTTGTCAGATGCTTCATTTGCAAATATTTTCTCCCATTCTGAGGGTTGTGTTTTGGTCTTGTTTTTGGTTTCCTTTGCTGTGCAAAAGCTTTGAACTTTCATTAGGTCCCATTTGTTTATTTTTGTTTTTATTTCCATTTCTCTAGGAGGTGGGTCAAAAAGGATCTTGCTGTGATTTATGTCATACAGTATTCTGCCTATGTTTTCCTCTAAGAATTTGATAGTTTCTGGCCTTACATTTAGGTCTTTAATCCATTTTGAGCTTATTTTTGTGTATGGTGTTAGGAGTGATCTAATCTCATACTTTTACATGTACCTGTCCAGGTTTCCCAGCACCACTTATTGAATAGGCTGTCCTTTCTCCACTGTACATTCCTGCCTCCTTTATCAAAGATAAGGTGACCATATGTGCGTGGGTTTATCTCTGGGCTTTCTATCCTGTTCCATTGATCTATTGTTCTGTTTTTGTGCCAGTACCATGCTGTCTTGATTACTGTAACTTTGTACTATAGTCTGAAGTCAGGGAGCCTGATTCCTCCAGCTCTGTTTTTCATTCTCAAGATTGCTTTGACTATTTGGAGTGTTTTGTGTTTCCATACAAAATGTGAATTTTTTTGTTCTAGTTCTGTGAAAAATGCCAGTCATAGTTTGATAGGGATTGCATTAAATCTGTAGATTGCTTTGGGTAGTAGAGTCATTTTCACAATGTTCATTCTTCCAATCCAAGAACATGGTACACCTACCCATCTATTTGTATCGTCTTTAATTTCTTTCATCAGTGTCTTATAATTTTCTGCATACAGGTCTTTTGTCTCCTTAGGTAGGTTTATTCCTAGATATTTTGTTCTTTTTGTTGCAGTGGTAAATGGGAGTGTTTTCTTGATTTCACTTTCAGATTTTTCATCATTAGTGTATAGGAATGTCAGAGATTTCTGTGCGTTAATTTTGTATCCTGAAAGTTTACCAAATTCATTGATTAGCTCTAGTAGTTTTCTGGTAGCATCTTTAGGATTCTCTATGTATAGTATCATGTCATCTGCAAACAGTGACAGCTTTGCTTCTTCTTTTTCAATTTGGATTCCTTTTATTTCCTTTTCTTCTCTGATTGCTGTGGCTAAAACTTCCAAAACTATGTTGAATAAGAATGGTGTGAGTGTGCAACCTTGTCTTGTTCCTGATCTTAGTGTAAATGCTTTCAGTTTTTCACCATTGAGGATGATGTTGGCTGTGGGTTTGTCATATATGGTCTTTATTATGTTGAGGAAATTTCCCTCTATGATGAATAAAAATCTCTTAATCAGTATGGTGATAGTTGCTTTCTTATGAAATGATCTTATTTTGTATGTCATTACCTAATGCTAATGAAAAATAAATGCAGTCATATAAATTTGAAATAACATTACTTTTTGTTCCCAATGAGATTTCATAAGATATTCCTAGTTAACAATGCAACAATTCTCAGAGAATACAAATGTAATGTAAATATTGGCATTGGCAATAGGTCCACAACAAAAGAGTCTGTGCACACATGGATATATGGACAGGTATGTGTGCATGTGTCTGTGTAGATAAGGGCGTGGTGATCACTGGTGACTGTCGCCAAGTAGTCAGATTCCTCCCATTGAGGGTACTTGATAAGACTGTACTTCCTGACTGCGTCTGACCAGTGAGATACAATGTGTCACTTCCAAACCCAGGATGTTGTGGCCATTGTGAGGTCCTCTGAGATGAGGCCTCTTTTCTCTCCATGATGGTAACAGGAAATTTTGAGGATGGTGGTCGCTCCGTTAGCCAGCCTGTGTCCCTCGGTTGCTGCAGCAAGCCTTGTCCTGTGGGCCTGTTACAAGCATTAGGATCAGTCACGGGATATCGGCCTTTGCTGCACTGAGCCATTGGTATTTTGTGGTTATTATCTACTGCAGCATAACCTAGTATGTATGCCCTGACTCTAACACTGGGAAAAGGTCTTTGAAGAGAGGTGAAATTAAAAAGTAGATACAAAGTGACTCACTAGCACAAACAGGAGTGGAAAATACTAGGCTGCAGTTACATTATACAAAAATGAAAGTATTCTTTTTTGAGAGATTTGGAGAAGGTTGTGTCACAGGCTGTGAACGAAGACACGTGTGCAGAATGTGATGTGTGGGTGAAGTAGGTGTCCTGAGCCTCACTGACTTGTGAAGCTCATGTATTTCACATTGGCTCAACTTCGCTGCTTGGAAGCAACCCCACAAACAGTCAGGCAAGGACTGGAGAAAGTTCCCAACTCCTTCTCCTTACAGGGATCAGCCACTGGATGAAGGACTCCACAGGGATAGGCCATTAAGGATGGGGAAGTTACAGCTGGGCCCATGGAAAATGAGTCCCCATGTGAAACAGCCATATAACTAAAGTCATTCATAGAACTCATTTACTTTACTGGAAGAGTCCAGTAGAGCCATTCTTTTTCTCATATATCATAATGTAAGCTGCCAAAATATGATACAATTATTATTGAGGTATCTTCATATGCATTTCAATTTTTTTCAGTTATTTTTATTTTGCAGTTCTGTAGACATAATTCTTCTCAATCATTACCTATATGCATGCTTTGTCTAGCTTTTCTAAAGATGTTGCTGAAATAGTCAGATATGATAAGGATTTACATCTGCTCGCATATTGGTATGGCTAGACTCATTACTGTCTTCTAGAAAAGTATGCATTTCCCCCACCACTCATGAACAAATCAATGGGGATTTTACTCTCTGTGACATTTGCTCAATGCAGATGCTTGAAACTTAATTCCTGCTTGAACACACTCCATGTAAATTTGGGTCTGGATTTCATGTAAGTTTGGAAGTAAGACTTGTCCACTGAAAGAAATATGCACAATGTGATAGCTGTGAGCTTAGGTTTTATTCAAGATCATTACTATGGACTAGAGCCTGAAAAACAGCCTCTCAGTAGCTCTGAGGAGCTGTTCCAAAGAAGTAGGGGAGGAGCGAAGATCTCTATGAATTTTTTTTTTTTTTTTGACTCAGAAATAAATGTAGTTAAGCACACATCTTGGTAAAAGATTACTGAGAGTCACAAAGAACAGACACCTCAAGTTAATGATTTTAGCACCTTTCTATTTATGGGAAGGTACAGGAATCTGGGGTCATTAAAATTCTTCCTGAGACATGAATCTAACTATCTAAGTGCCTGTTTATCCAAGGCCCAGAATGCCTCATCCTAAATTTCCCTCAAGGCACACTGTTGGTGGTGTGACTGCAGTGCGTTGTGATTTAACTCTTTGTATAACGTGTTGATGATCAACAATGCTTGTTCTTTTTTTTTTCCTTTTTCCACAAACTTCAGAGTAAATTTAGAGTTAGTAGGTAGAGGCGAGATTCTGAATGTGGTATAAATGTCATGTCCCTAATCCTAATCCTAAACCTAACTTTATCAAATTAGAGTGTGTGGCTTTTGAAAAAAAGAATAAATTATAAATTGTGTAATCATATTTATCAAGGTATTTGTAAAAGTTTATATAAAATTCAAAACTCTGCCATCCATAAAAACATGACTGTAAAAAATGTTACAAACTTAGAAATTAATTTACTTCTGAAATTTTTGAAACATATTTTTAAAATACTATTACAGTACACATTTTTTAGTGTATTTTTTAAACATCTTTATTGGAGTATAATTGCTTTACAATGGTGTGTTAGTTTCTGCTTTATAACAGAGGATAATATACTGAATTGTCAGGTACACTGCTGTAAGCCTCAGTAGTTATTATTTTCATTTATAATCATGTCTCTTCCAACTCATACATTTTCTTACCCTCTGTCTCTCCATCTTTCTGTCTGTCCCCACACCCCTCCTTTTCTCCCTCTTTCTTTCTCTCTTTCAACCTATCTTTTTCCTGTTTTTGACTAGAGTATTTTAAAGCAAATGCAACCCTAACCAAGAAACTTTATTTTTAATATAACAACAAAACTAGCAGTATTTCCTTAATATCATCTATTTTTTCCCAAATCTCCTTGATTGTCCTAAGAGTGTATTTTTTAGAATTGCTTAGTAAGAAGCAGTATTCTAACAATATCTACACATAGCATTTTGTTTATATGTTTCTTAAGTCTTTTAAACCTATATCCATTATCCCACAGATCCCTATTTCTTTGTTTATATGATCAATAGGAAATTCAGTCATTTATCCTCCAGAATTTTCCACATTCTGGTTGCATTGATTTCATTCTTGTGCTATTGAATTGTTCCTCTGCCTTATGCATTTCCTGTAAACTTGTCATTAGATCCAGAGGCTTAAAGTCAATTCAAATTAAATTAAGTGTTATTTTCTACTTCCTAAAGGATGGTATCCAGAGACACATAAAGTCTGCTGGCCCTACTTTTAATAGATTGATCAGCGGCTTTCCCATAGTGTTGTTTCAATTCATCCATTATAAAATTCTACATCAATTTTCCACCTAATGATTTTTGGCAATAGTAATGATAATTTCCTGGATTCATTGTTTACTTAGGGATAGAGAATGGTGATATTTGAATTTTATTATTTTTCTACATCTCCTAGAAATAATTATTTTTTAAAGTGGAAATTCCCTTCACCAGCACTTTAGGACCTTAAAAGGTATTATATACTGTAAATCCAGAATAAATAATTGTTACCTCCCCCTTTAAAACAATTTTCAGAGCAATAATTTGATGCACTAGCAACAGCAAATGATATGACCTATGATATATTTTTCTAAATAATATTTTGAAATTGTGCACCTTAACAGTGATCTCCACCTCTTCCTCATTGGTTAGGAAATTTTGACACAGTTATTCCTATACCCCTCCATTTCCCCTAATTCCAATACCCTATGGTTTCCCATTGAATTTAAGGGGAAACATTATGTTTCATCTGCGTGTTAGAATTTTGAGGGATCAGAAACCATTGAGGAGCCCAGGAATATTTCTGACTAGCTTTCTTCTGACTAACCGCTCTGAGTGACTAATGCACCGGAGTCATTTCCTTTGGAGGTCATGACCCGGATTAAAAGAGAACAGCTTTATCCACAAATACAGACATTAGGAAAATTTATTAGCAGCTATGAGTTTGCAGAGATGGTGAATACGATTTGAGACAGCTGACACAGTCAATACTAAAGAAAGAACAATGATGTGAATGTTGGCAGACAACTTTTAAAATATTAAAACCTACCATCTGGCAATAACTTGAATGACATCATATAAAACAGGTTTGAATTAACTGATGTAGAGTGAAATCTAAAATCAACTTAAATGCTCTTTCTTTAAATGCATATTGCCTCCTGAAATAAAATATTGAAAATTCAAATCAGCTTATTCTCTCATTTTTAAATATGTGCATAACTTGTGATTGAATGATCTCTAAGGTTTGTTCATTGAGCTTGAATAGATTAGTATTTCATAATTTAGAAAGCTTGAGTAAGTAGCATTTGGAATAACTGAAGTTCTTAACTGGGTTATAACTTCTGGCATCCTTCTATCAAGAACATTCAAAATTTCTTTGCTTTCCTTATGCTTTGAGTGCAGGATTTCTTACATCACTGCATAGCATAAATGCCAAACTATTGATGTCCTTTACTCAGCATTTTCTTTCCCTTATCACATGCTGAGATTTATTTTAAAGTGCAGTTTTACTCTCTTTCATCATCCACAGTGGTCAGCACTTTATATACTATTCTGTACTTCAGAAAAGCATTCACCAGAGCTTCCTGCTTCCTCAGGGACCAAGTGCAAGCAGAAAGAGGAGATTGTTATCAACTGAAAGCTACTCGAAAATATAAACATTTCAATTGACATTTTTGCTGCATTTTATATCTTGGAATTGGGAGCTGTTCTGGCAAAAACAATGGTATATCTGGATAATTTGAAAATAAAAAAAATCATGGTTATACATTTGTACAATTTATTTGACTCAAACAAAATAAGGAAAAAAGTTGAAAGGTAAGTGAAGTTCCAAAAATCTGACCCTCTCACCTACTGTCAGGATATTTCAAAAAGATTAAGAAGTCCTCTCTTTGATTTGATATTAGACATACAAAGAAACACTGCCAATGCTAAAATATGTTTTAAAAGTAAATGATTTAATCATTCTATTCTTACTTTGAAAAACAACATAAATCCTTTGGTTTTCTTGACACTGGACTTCCTTTTCCTATTTGTATTAGCTTTGGTTTGTGGGAATCCTGCCCCCATTTCCACCCCAAATTCCATCAAATTGGGAGACTTTATTATTTGGTAAATCTATGTCAATATTGCTCAGAAGAACTTTCTCAGGAGACATATATTACTACACAGTAAAAAACATTGCTTTTCTTCAGATATACACAGATGGGGGACATGATTAATCATTAAACCTATTTTAAAAATTAATTTATTACAACATTTTCCTGTTAATCAGGATAAAATACTGTACTCATGACATTTTCTTTTTTCCTTCAACTTTGAAAATAAAGGCAGAGAGCAGAGAGTGAGTTCATATGAAATGCAGCAATTCACACATTAAATTTGTAATTGTAGATTTCATGGGCAGCTAGCTGAATTTGACCCATTATCAGAACCATTGATGGGTGTACTTCCATTCTTGTGATCAACTTAAAGCATCCTGATTAGCAAATATGTCTTGGAAGATGGGATCAAGTAATACTTCAAAGTTACTTTAGCACCTACTTTTGTATTCAACCAACAGCCTGCTCTGACATTATAGTAAATTGTTTTTCATATTTTTACAGCACCATGAAAAATAACATTTTCTGTAGCTTCAGTTAGTAAATACAATACTACTTTCAGGGTACACATACAAATAAATATAGAGACTCAAGTGTATAGATGGATATACATATGCATATAGACATATAACTAGGTGCTACTCTATAATATCTGCACATGAAGTTGACCTATTTTATATTTTGGTTCCCAGCACAATATACCTACGTCATTACATATTGACCTTAACATTTGTTCATACAAAATGCTTTTCTCTCTTTGAAGAATTTCAAAATCACCTCCTATGAGCTTCTTTTAACATTGCAACAAACACAATACCAAAAATACTACACAATGCCAATACTAATAATTTGGCCATTATTTTTAAGGTAATCAGAAAATAACAAAGAACCGTCCCTGAGGTTGAGCACGTAATCAATAATCAATCTATTTCATTGTAAAGAATGGCAAACAATAGATTTCATTTTACTACCGTCCATTTTATTAACATATCTTAAAATTGAGTAGTATTTTTATATTGTTAAATGCTAAGATTTATTATTTCCTCACTTATGTGAGTAATCTGATGTATTGCACTATATATTATGTATAAGTTAACCAACAATGGTTATATTTCTTAGTGATGTACACATTGATCAAATGTGAAATCAATCATTTATATTAATGTTCTAATAAAAAATTCAGAAAAAAAATCTTATTTAATTTAGTTAGAGATTTACTAGAAATTTAAGTAAATAGAATGATTTGTTCTGAGTGTTCCTTTAGTCCTTTAGTAAGACTTTGAAGAGGAAAAGTAAATAATCCAACTACAGAGTGCTGATTTGGGACATAAGTTAGAGTCTTTAAACCATCTAATAGTAGAATAGATCTATGATAGCTGGTTGTCTAAGAAACTGTCCCAGCAAGTCCTTCTGGACTCAGTGAAGCAAAGACTTAGCAGTTTCTTACAAAGTGCCAGGTCCAATTTAAAATCAAACACAACTATGATAAGTTTTCAATCATGATAGTTGTTTGGGCCGTTTTCAAAATTTATACAAGTGAAATCATACAATAAATAAATATTCTCTTTAACCTGCTTTCTTTCTGCTCAACATAATAACTTGAAATTTGAATATATTATATTAATATTTATATATTAATATTTATATTATATTAATATATTATATTAATAACTGTCTAAATATATCATTAGACAGTTTACTTTTACTTACTGACTAATATTTAATTGTATAGATATTAAACAACTGGTTTGTCCATTATTCTGTTGGTGGACATTAGGGTAGTTTCCAGTCTGGAGTAATTATGACTAAAGTTTCTCTAAGCATCCATTTACCAATATGTTGATAGACATAAATTTTCATTTTTTATTTTTCTTGGTAAACATGTAGAAGTGTTATTGCTGGAACAAAGATTAAATGCATATTTTTCTTTAAAAGAAAGCACAAAATGGTATTCCAAATTTGCATAATTTTACAGTTTCACCAGCAATGAATATAAATTCCAGTTGCTTTGTCACCTGGCCAGCATTGTGTTGTCAGGCTAAATGTGGCCATTCTAGTGGGTGTGAAATGGTTTATCTCTTTTTAGTTTTAATTTACCTTTATCAGATGACTAATTATTTTGAGCATCTTTTAAATACTTTTTGTATATCATCTTTTGTGAAATATCTCTTCAAATCAAGTGCCTATATTTTATAGAGCTTTTTTCATTTTATTATTTCCTTTTATGTATTCTTTACATAGTCTGTATGCAAGATTTGCCATACACATATTATAATTATTTTCTCCAATTCTGTTGCTTGATTTTCATTTTATTAATATAATTTTAGTTGTTTGGGAGTAAAATATAAATACAGTAGGGAGTATAATATAAATACAATAAAATGTACAGCTAAAAATTATGTGCTCTGTTCAATGACTTCTGATAATTTTATATACTATGTAACCATCACACAGAGCAAGAGCATTACTTTTCTCCAAAACACGTCCATTGTGCTTTTTTCTAGTCCACTCACATGTCTGACACACTCCTTTTTTTCTGCCACTCTAGGTCAGCTTATATTGTTGTAGAATTGTATATAAATAAATTATGCACTATATTATTTTTGTTTCATTTTCTTTCATTCAACATAATGTTAGTGAAATTGTGAAGGGACACTATATTTTTTGGTGTGGTGGTTACAGTGTGTCCACAATCATCAAAACTTAAACTGAATAGCTCAAACTTGATAGGTGATATTGATTTTGATCTATGAGTAATAATGTTGGACTTCTCTTTAAAAAGAAAAACAAACCCTAGTGTATTTGAGTATGAAAATCAAGCAGGCATGATAGACCAGTTTACTAAACAGGAATTACAATAAAATTAAAATGTTTCATCAAGAATGAGATGACAGTGATGTAATACCTTGAAAGTACTATGCAAATAAATAATTGTCAAGCCATACTTTGTACACATCTAAACTATGATTTAACCATAAGAGCAATTTTAATACTCTTTTAAGACAATAAAAACATAGTGTTTATCACAGAAAAAGAAAGAACTTTAGGAAAAAAACAAAGTTATTTCAGAAGAAATGTTGACAGAAATAAGTGGTAAACATATGGGTTAATCTACAAAAATACTGATGACTTAAGTTTGGATTTTAAAAATAAGTTTAATTTAAAACTAGATCAAAATTAGTATAAGCTGATATGAAATGACCCTATTTCAAGCTTTCTAAGATTTTTCTACTGGTAAGGAGTAGGGAAGAAGTATTTTTTAGGATTAAAATTTTTCGGAAGTTAGTCTTTCAAACTAAGGTTTAAGAGTATTCACTAAAAAAAATAAAAAGATAATAATTTCTAAGCTTATAAGAGAAAAAAGTTGGGAAAATACTCATGATCCAAAGTAAAACAATAAAGTAGAACAAATGAAGCATGGAAAAGCAAGGTAAATAGAAAGTACAACTTATCCAGGTGGAAATAAATTCAAATATGTTAATGGTTATAAACAATACATGTGGATCATATTCCCTCATTAAACAGTAGAGATTGTGAGATTAGCTTGAAAATGTACATGTGTAACTCTTCCAAGCTATGTCAGGGCATTAAAAGGTATTAAGTAAAATATATGGGAAAATACACTAGGCAAATACCAATGAATAAAAAGCTATGGAATTAAAACAGCATGTCCACTTTCTATGTAACTAGTGTATAAATCACTTAGTTACAAGTAAAAATGATCACAGGAAACTTAAATACACAACACATAGGTAGAACAAAAATAATGTAAAACAAATAAATAATACCAACCACATCTCTTACAACAATACATGTCAATGATTTACTCCCAACTAAAATGCAAATAAGATTGTATCAAAATGATTAATAATAATAGCAAAATAATACCAAGTATTTGTTGCACCCTAAAAGCATTTCTAAAACAAGTTGACAAAGAAGGTTTGAAGGCATAAAAATGGGCAAAGATGGAAAAAGAAAATGGTATAAAATTAAAGTTTCAAATATTAATTTAAAGCAAGGTATAATTAAGGCAAAACACATTCAATAGGATGGAGAATGTCATATTATATTGATACAAGATCCAATCTATAATGAAAATATCATAGTCATAAAATTTTATTAGCCAAATAAAAGAGCATTAAAGTATACTAAGCAGGAAGTGTTTAAAAAATTCAGAGGTATATACAAAGTACGCAAATGTATTTGAAGATTTCAACACACCATTTTCTGCACATTAAGCATAAAATAGTGAGAAAATGAAGCCATATAAGAATATTACCATATTATCTGAGTTATTTATGACATTGAGTGAGAGAAACTAAACAACTGAGATATAAACTCATATACCTATGTATAGATATATACATTTACTGTTGAAGAGTCATTTTTGGAATATGTGGGATAGGATATTGTAAATCAAGAGAATGGCCCCTTAGTTACTAAAAAAAAAAAAAAAAAAAGTTGTTCTTACTTATTGTAGTTATAGCAGGGGAGATGCTAACAGCTGCATTCAGTAAAGACGATTAGGTGTAACTTTATCAAGACTATAAAATCTTCTAGCTTCTATAAAACATACAGTTAAGTGACAAAGATCTTAAAACTATTATTACATTAATTGGGAGATTTGAATGTGCATTTTTTCCCACAAGTTTTCTTAAAATGAGACAATGCCATAACGAAAACTTATCATCTCTTAATATGATATTGAAAAAATATACTCTAAAAAGCTATTACAAGTTTTAATTGGTCAAGTACCCTAATGTTCCTTTATTTTTGTTTTTGTTTTCATGTATTGCAGATAAATTTGCAGGGCACTTAATGTACAAACAAGTCAGCTTTCAAGAAGATAGTGTCTTACCACAGCTTTGCACTGTTTGTGATAGTATATTTTTGCCCTTTTCACCATGTTGGAATAAATTCTGCTACATCTAACAGAAAAAAATAATAATAATAATAGTGACTTAAGATTAACATTTCATTCTTTTCATACCTGAAAGATAGGTGGTTGAGGATGGGTGATGGTCACAGAGCCATTAGGGATTCTGTTTTCTTATTCTACTATTTTCTTATTCTATTTTCTTATTCTACTATTCTTTGTGAAGGACAGTCCAAGAAGGCTGCCGACCTCAGCCTTTCTATGACCTCTTTTTATTCAGCCTTCGCTTTCTGGAGAAAAACCATAGAGACTTTTTTTCTGCCAGTTGCTTGCCTAAAACCTGAGCTCCAGAAAGAAATACAGCTAAAAAATAAAAATAAAATAAAAACTTTGGCCCTCTTAAGCTTTCTTGTCCCAGATGTGGCCTAGAATGAACTGAGCTTCTTGAATTGAAGAGGCCGTGTGGCTGTACGGCAATTCAGCATGTTGAAAATACTCCCATGATCAATACCGCTTAAAGGATTAGGACAGGGTATGTCCTAGAGCCCTTTCTCAACCATAAATAAAAGCTTTGAACTGTCTGAGATTGAATTATTCACCAGTTTGGTGACCTAATTCAAAGTTTCATTGAATGCATATATACATGTATATGTTATTACGGACAAATTTTGTCCTTTCAAAATTCACATGTTGCTGCAGCCTTAACTGCTTATGTGACCATATTTTGAGATAGAGCCTTTACAGAGGTAGTTCAGATTAAATGAGGTCATAAGGGTGGGACCCTAGTCCTATGGGACTAATGTCCTTATAAGGAGGAAGAGACACATGAGTGATTGAACCCTCTCAGGAACACTCACAAAGGAAAGGTCACGTGAGGCACAGTAAGAAGGTGGCTGGAAGCCAGGAAAAAAGCCCTCACCAAGCATCAAATTTGCTGGCATCTAGATCATGGAACTCTAGCCTCCAGAAAATAAATGAGAAAATAAATGCCTATTGTTTAAGCCACTCAGTCTGTAGTATTTTGTTATGGCAGCCTGAGCAGACTAATGTGTGTGTGTGTGTGTGTGTGTGTGTGTGTGTGTGAGTGTGTGTGTAAAACAAAACTATTCTGTGGTATTTTAGAAATATTTAAGTTGTTTAGGCAAATAATTATCATATTATGATACCAAGAATTTTAACCTCATAAACATTTTTATTTTTATTTTTTCAAAAGTTGTTCTACTATTAGATTTATAGAATAGTTGCAAAAATAGCTTAGGAAGTTCCCATAATCCTTCACTCAACATTCCTCAGTGGTTTATGACAACATAACTAAAGATTATTTACTACAACTAAAGATCTATGAAAATTTAGCATGAAAAAGACATATTTGCTGAATGTGTGAATGATAACTAACTCTGGTTTATATTAATAACAGTTTTATATTAATATGTTCCTCATTAATATAAAATATGTTTATTAACTCATTTTGTTGTGCTTATTCTGAGAAATTTTGCATATAATCTTACTCTTGACACTGTAAGCACTTCAATTGATAGACAATGAGATCATAAACAAAGAATTATGACCTCTTAATGTGATCAAACAGCAGGAGGGAAAGGAAACTGCTCAAATATGAGAAATGTAACAATTAGCACTTTACAGAAGGACGTACCATAAAAAACACATAATTTAGTGTATTTTCAGGATGCAAATATGAATTGTAAGGTTTAATTCAAACTATTGTAAAATCTCAGACTATTGTAAAATGCTTTCCTAAGCATTATCAGAGGCCCACACCAGTGACGCTACAGGCTGTGACCCTATAGTCACCCACAGCATTCTTAGTCTTATAGCTAATTTTAGCTTTTAAGTAAGCACCAAGAGCTTCAGTAAAGCTATAACCTCTGAAGAGTATCAATTTCATAACAAAAGATGATTGATCAAACTTTCTCTACCATTTATGTCATCACATGAAAGACTCAGGATCCTACAAAAGTTATCATAAGAGAAAATTCCATAGTTCTCTATCTTCTCAAACTTATTTGAGAACAAAACCAATGTTAAAGGAGTAATGGCTAGCAGTGGGGCACATCAAGGTTCAGTAGAGAGCAAAATTTTAAATCCATTTCTTCGTGTGGTGAAGTTTTTCTAATTGCATTATTCTATGCTATTTCAAATAATGTATGGAACTAATCTGAAAATAAACTTGAGTAAATGCAGCAACTTATTTGCTAATATTTTATTATCTACATATTGTCTATAATATCTAAGTGAGATCATAGCTCCAACAATGTCTCAATTATATAGATAACCAAATATCATTGTTAAATAGAAAAAATATATATATTTTTGGCAGCGCTGTACAGCAGGTGGGATTTTATTTCCCGACCAGTGATCGAACCCATTCCCCCTGCAGTGGAAGTGCAGAGTCCTAGCCACTAGAGCACAAGGGAATTTTGAAAAAAATATTGTCTAGTGTAAGTTTAGTTCTTTCTATTTTAGTTTTTTTTTTTTTTTAATTTTTATTTATTTATTATTTTTGGCTGTGTTGGGTCTTCATTTCTGTGTGAGGGCTTTCTCTAGTTGCGGTGAGTGGGGGCGACTCTTCATTGTGGTGCAGGGGTCTCTCACCGCCACGGCCTCTCTTGTTATGGAGCACAGGCTCCAGACGCGCAGGCTCAGTAGTTGTGGCTCACAGGCTTAGTTGCTCTGCGGCCTATGGGATCTTCCCAGACAAGGGCTTGAACCCATGTATCCTGCATTGGCAGGCAGATTCTCAACCACTGTGCCACCAGGGAAGCCCTCTATTTTAGTTTTAAGTCTGCTTATATGGGAAAAGGATTGTGGAATATTAATGTGAGGTGCTTTAGATATTTTATTACTATTCACATAATGAATTTTATTATTAATAATTTAATGAATTCTTTACAAATAATTTGTTTCTTCTTTTAATATTACCCCAAAATAATTTCTGAATATATATGCCATTTTCACTATTTGGTTGTCAGAAAATTGTCCTTTCCTTGTTAGCAGAAGTTAAATATGTCATTTAGCAACTTTTAAAGTACAGAAGGTAATAAACATATTTGATCTAGCCATAGCTTTTAAGAGGTGAAACAAATTATTAAAGGATGGATATTACTAAAGATATAATATTTAGACTAAAAACTGTCAGTCCAAGAGCTGTTATATTTTGGAAATGATATTTCTCTATGAAATAATAACTAATACTAAGTAATAATTAATTAATAATTAATGTATTAATAATAAGACAAATTAAAACTTGTTTCCACATTAGAATTCTACTGTCTATAAATATAAAACAGAATGAGTAGTAAGACAAATAGAATATGAAATAACCTGCTAATTGAAGCAAACATTTATGTCACTTTACTTAAATGATGTAGAAAAAAAAATATGGTCCCTTGTTTAAAGATTGACACTCAGGTTTATATTTGGGGACCTCTTTAAAGGGGAGAACAATGTATAATGGAATTAAATCAGCATAAACCTTAGGATAGGGGCTAACCTGAATCTGATCTATTCCACTCAAGAATATGAATTTTCCATATGCACTCAGAAGATTCTAGCTATGTTGCAAAGGTCATAGATAAAGTTGAAGAGTAAAAGCAAATTTACCAAATTTCAGGGAATGTATATTGCATTCTGGGAGAGAAGAAGAAAGAAAACTAAGTAAATCAACATACATTTAAACCAAACATTCATCTGAATTGTTCAACTCAGAGAGTGGTCCTAATCAATATGAATCATGAAAGCCATACTGAGTCTTCAGATTTCAAATGGTAAGGTGGCTAAATCACTGACTAACATTGCCTTCCTGTAGTACATATTTTTAGTCACTTATAGAGCCACAGTCTCAGGGCAATTATTGAAATTAGGAAATACATAAAGCATTTGTAGTAAAGTTTTTGAAGGTAGTCTAATGAAACTCAGTGTACAATCAATACAAAACAGCAGTAGCCAAGGAATACAGTAATTCTCAATCAGATATTATAATGCAAATTGTAGGGCTTGCTGTGTAATGCCTTCCATAAATCTTTACATTTCAAAACGGTATAAAATAGTAAAATTGTTTCCTGAAAAAAATAAAAATAAAAATAAAAGAACAACCAAAATTGTATATACTAGATGCTTGAAAAAGGAAAGAAAAAAAATAAAGATAAATATACCTCTAGAGTTTACGGAGGCACACTATACCACTGGCATATTTTGTGTGTGTGTGTGTGTGTGTGTGTGTGTGTGTGTAATTTTGTTATTTTATATTACCTACACCTTTAGTCTCCTTATTAAAAATATTTTATTTTTTGTTTTTTCTTTTTACTTTTTTAGTGTGTGTGCTTGTTGTTTTCCTAATTGACAATGGGAGGGTATAACTTTCTCCTAAGTCCCCCAGTTTCTTCCTTTTAAGTGTCACTGAAACCCAACAGCATGTTAAAGCTAAGGAGATGGGAACTTCACTATTCTCATCCACAAGAGCAGAGAGAGGAAGTTAGACCCCCCCCCCACCACAAAGGAGTGTGAGATCCTTTATTGTTCCTTTCCTTTAATCAGTGGGTCTCAATCAGGGGTTTTTTTTGTCTCCCAGGGGATATTTTGAAATGTCTAGAGGCATTTTGGTCTGTGACAACCACAGGAGGTGGTTGTTACTGGCAGCTAGTAGGTAGAGATAAAGATGTTGTTAAGACACCACAACAAAGAATTAGCCATCCCAATAGGACCATTGCCTGGAGGTTAAGAAAGTCTGATTTAAATGGGCTTTGGTTTGCTTAACTTTTCTTTCTGGTATGCAAATATAATTTTCAGGAAATTTGTTAGACTTATTTTTCCTGTTCAGATTTAGCTATGACAATTGTATACTTTTTTTTATTTTTCTTCTCTTATCTTTATTTTTACTCTCTCTAGTCAGCTTCTTTGTTTTTTTTTTTTTTTTTTTTTTTTTTTAATCAATTCTTATTTCCAGTCAGGCTTCTTTTCCTTACAATAACTATATACTCGTTAAACTCTTTCCTTACTCTGATAATGCTTATTATCTATCATTCACAAACCTAAATATATACTCAAATGACACACATTACTTTACAAGTAGGGGTTTTATTAAGCACATGACTTGCACAGAGTTTGTTATGGATGTAGATGTGTTGGATATAAGGAAACATAAAGCATCTCTCCTGCTCTTTTGTATATTAAAAATTTGGAGGTGAGATTATGTTGAGTAAATAGCTAATATAACCACTCTCTTTCACAAATTCATGAATAATGACATATGTGTTTGTGTGTGTATATATATATATACACTTATACACCTATAGATACACACAAACATATGCATGACTATGACTGTAATCCTTAAACTTTTCTGGATCACAGAATTCTTTGAAAATTACATTAAACTCAATTAAGAAAAATATAACCTATTTTAATTTTGTACTGTAAATTATTTTCTTGAGATACACTATTTTATACTATATATTTTTTTTTTTTTAATTTTTAAAAGTCAGTACTTTTATTTGCTTTGAGGGATTAACCTTTGAATGTATCATACCAATGGTGAATGGTGAAATTAGTTACCTAATTAGCAATTTACAAATATTTTTTAGCCGTACATTAATTTACCAATTGTGTTATCCTTATTGCTTATGTTTTCAAATGGTTAACTATTTTTTTTTAAACATCTTTATTGGGGTAAAATTGCTCTACAGTGGCGTGTCAGTTTCTACTTTATAACAAAGTGAATCAGTTATATATATACAGATGTTCACATATTTCTTCCCTCTTGCATCTCCCTCCCTCCCTCCCTCCCTCCCTCCCTATGTACTATACTTTATAATGATGTATGCTTTCATTCAATTCAACAAAATTGAATTACATGTATTCTAAGTGTTAGATAATAGGAAAATTGGAGGTATAGGATAGGTTAGAAATTGGATATATGAAATTGTGACTCAAAGTAGAAGAGATTGGGTTAATTATGAAGCTCATGTTATGGCCAAAGAAAAAAGTTAAAAAAATGGAAGATAAAGTCATTGGAAAGAGGTCAAGAAAACAAGGGGACAGGATTTTTGGGTGGATCATTTACAAATACAGAATGTTATTCAAAATCTAGGCTGTAAAGCAGTTGCCAAAGTCATTAAAGGATTGGGGAGAATGACTAGAATGTTGTCATAGGAGAAAAAGAGTAGGGATGCAGGATTCATTACAGGTTACATAAAGCATAAAGGGTAAGGACTTTATTTATTTATTTTTTTTAATTAAAACACTGAAGGGACAATGGTCTCAAAAAGACACTGATCAGGTAGGTGAAGAGGAAAATTATACTTTCCACCTATATGACTACATATGGATTTTGATTAAATGACCAATTCCACTTGTGAGAAGTTCAAGAAAGCAGAATATTATGAAGAACTAATTTTTGTTTAAGGCTAGGTGTTATAGGGAATATTCATGAAAGAGTTTGATGATGTTCAGGCAGCCCATTAAATACCATCTACTTCCAAGAAAAAGGAAAATTGTGAACATAAATCAAAAAAGTCAAATTTATTTCCGCTTAAATATTTCTATTAAAGTGTTTTGTTAGTCTTGAAAAAGAGGTTTAAATTATTGAGTGGTCTTTTGTAAAGCATCATGCCATATTTGATCTCCAATCAATTTTTCATTTCTCATTTTTATGGCAATAAGTGCTGAAACCCTGAATCAGAAGAGCATATAGAAAAAGAATAAAAACTCCCATAGCTCACTTTGACAAATGAGGATAAATCTGTGTCAAGGAACAACAAAACTCTAAGACTTGAGTGAAATTTATGAAGCATCATTCCCTTTGTCCTTAAAGTCAGTGAAGTCATTTTTGGCAAGGTCTGTATCATTGATTTGCTGTCCATGTCAGTAAGGAAAGGATTACAAATCCATGTTTCAATTTTAAGTTCATCTGAGCAAAAGTAACATTCAACAATTTTCTTCATGATTTCCAAGTTTCTGCAGATATATACCTGCAGATAAATTAAATGGGTGGGTTTACATAGTTGTCTTTCTCAAGTAACTTAATATAGAGTGACAGCTTGACCAAAGCAGTATTCATAATGGTGAGATTGCAGGACAGAATTTTGAAGTCCTTGACTCACTCATACACCCATAGAACTCCACCAAATGAACCACAGTGTGGATTTACTCTTTATTTATAAATTGCTCTTAGATTGGCCATTTCTTATCTCTAAAAGAGTGAAATTTCTGCTGAGTTTGAATAAATTATTTCATGCATAGTCAATTAAACCAGTGAATATTGTGTAGTTTGAAAACTATATTTTTGCCTTAATTTTTACAATTCCACTTAAAAAGATGATGGTTCAAGGATTAGCTCATAGGGATCTAGTTTCATGGCAGTAGAAAAAAAATTTCAAAATCACATTATAGTGTTGGACACCAATGCATGCAATGCAGAAAAAATGAGACATCACAATGTGTGATATTTTCCTCTTCACAAAATCCATTAAAACCTATCTCTTGTGAAGAATCAAAACAGTTTCATAAGTGATTAAAATACCAAGGATTTTCTTCCAGCTCAGCTTTTCTTTGACCAAAAAATATCACCTACCATTTCAAAGTTATCAGCTTTTATGGTACCTTAAAAAGGACTAAACAAGTGTTAGCTACCTTGATAGACATCACTAACTTCATTAAGCTTCATGTTGAAGAAATATGGCAAGACTCTTTCTTTAATAACTGCCATCCGAATATTAGAAAACAGGATTTTAATGTGGTTGAAATCATTTGACAGATGCATGGCTTTGTTTGTTAAATCTCCTTGTGCTTCAAATACACAAACCAGTTGAATCTTGGCTTCACCAGATGTCCCACAATTATATAATTTTCTTTTTTAACAATATGATGAGCAAGTATTTTGTTCATGTAAATCTAGATTTAGATAAAGATCCACATGATCCCAATCCTTAATTCAAAACAAGGATTCCACATTTTCTGATTTATTTTCTGTACATTTTTACTTTGCTGAATACATTAAAACTATAATTTTATTTCACAATTTTTTGGCTGTTTGATTTATTTTATTCGATCTTGAACAATTTAAATAAAACCAAAGTATATCTGCTTCTCAGTCTATTTATTTGCTTACATATTTAAAGAGAGTACCTATCCATATGAGGAACGGCCTGTGTCTGTAATCATAATGTTAAGGTACATATTTTTAGTTCCAACCTATTGGAAACTATTCTAGATATCATAAAATATTAAAATTGAAGACAACATTATGTGATCTGGGACTGTACTATCCTGTATCTTTCTAAATATTGGAGAGAAAAGGGTACTCTAAAAACTTAATTTGGGATTCCAGGTTAACAAGGTGGATTAAAGACTTACTTACATTTAATTTTGTGTCATCATGAAATATTCTCCCAGTTATTGAGAAAACATTAATTTTAAGTCATAAAACTGTAGAGGTAGAGATTATAGGAGATAGGACAACAGCAACAAATGCAGATAAACAAATGGTAACTGGGGGCAGCTCTGAGATAGCTGAAATCTAAACCAACAGTGAGCAAAAGATGAGAAAGCCGACTCTGCACTGAAGATCCCTCAAGTGGATCAGCAAGTGCCTTCGAAATTAGGGATAAAGCACTGGTGGCTAAAATGAGAAAGGCTGTTGAGGGCTGTTTAGTTAAGAAGCAGTTCAATACCTAGGTCATCTATAGCAATCTGCTACAAAATTCCACTTTCTTCATCCCGCCTAAAATCTGTAGTTATGTTCCTTGTGACAAAGCACAGTGAAAGAGGCCATATCTGAAGCTATTGTCACTCTTAGAATAAACATACAGAAATTTTCAAAATGAATAAAAATATTATATTCACTTATGAGATCCACAATAGCGATAGAGTGATGCTAAGAATTGAAGCCAAAACAAAAGACATTGCAAATATGACTGGCAAAAGCATAGCCTGGCAATTATCTTTTAAACAGTAACTTGATACAATCATCCAATGTCTATAAATGGTAATGTAGATGAAAACACAAAATTTCCAATGTAAAGGAAATTTTCATACATTTATAATAAGCAGATGTTTGCATATGTAGAGATTCTTGGGAAGAATGTACAGGAAGCAGGTATTATTTACTTTTGGGAAAAAGAACTGCTAAAGGATGTAACGGAAACATAATTTTCACTTTTAATCAACTTGTGCTTTTCTACTTTGTATAACATCAATATATTGCCTGTTCAAAAATTAAATCTATATATGCATGTATATTTCCCTCTGCCAATAAATAGGTAGAAACACATGTTGGGAGAGGATGGATTTTAAAGAGCCAGCAAATATAAAATGTTTCTTACAAATAAAAATTTTAAAATAACAATTAGAAAATATTTGAAAAATTAATATTTTATATTAAGTCATGAATTTCTTAAAGTTTATTAAATTTCCAAGGTAATAATCACAGAATTTACAGAATGCAATTTTAAAAGCCTTAAACTTTATAGGTATGGTACAGTTTCACAATTCTTGTATTTCATAGCAAAAACATACACATTTTATTAACAAATATGGAAATATTTATTGTATGAAACACTTTTTCCTCTTTAAATCTTAACACAGCGTATATGTGGAACATTAACAGCCATATTAATATTACCTAAGAACAACCAAATACTAAATTACATGATCCTAGATGGCAGATATATCTGTTAAGAACGTTTTGGTTACAAGTTACAGAAGACCTGACAAGACTGGTTTAAAGAACTTGGACTCTATTTGTTGACATAAGAAGTCTAGAGGTAGGCATTTCCTGGCTCAAGTGCAATGATATTAGGCACAGCAAATCTGTGATTTTTTTGGTCTTATCTTCAGAGTGGTCAGAAGGCAAGGACAGATTGAGCCATCATATAAATGTTTAACATAGAATGAAGGAAAGAAGGGGATAAGGATAAATCCAGGAGACTTTGGTTATGATTCATTGATCATAATTGGGCCAAGTGGGCATGCATGCTGGGAGATCTGACATTTAGCTAGTAAAGCCTCTATCACAGGGGCACATCTGTTTTTTGCCACTGCATGAACAGGAGCTACTACTTGATTACTAAACTTTTATCTTCTTGATGGGTACATAGCTCATTTTACAGAATTTCAGAAGTTGTCTTAGACCTAAAAAACTGAAGTAATATGTTCTATTCCTAGAAGTGACAATCACACTATCCACAATCATTTTCTGTTTTCTGCCACTGGGTGCTGACCTCCAGAATAACTTGGATATCATGTGGTGAAGATGAGGGAGTCTCCCAGATCTTTGAATCACTGTTCAAAAATGTGCTTTCTACTGCTTGTCACAAAAGCCTATTATGGAATTAATACTAGGGAGAAATAAAGTTTTATGTTTAAGTTACTGAAATTTTTAGACAACTTTTACAACAACCAGCTTAATTAACATAGTGCTTTAGCTTTTCTTTATCCCTACAGCACTTAACAAAATTTCTTTAAAAATATCTAGATCTAGGGTCTTCCCTGGTGGTGCAGTGTTTGAGAGTCCGCCTGCAGATACAGGGGACACGGGTTCATGTCCCAGTCTGGGAGGATCCCACATACTGCAGAGTGGCTGGGTCCATGAGCCATGGCCACTGTGCATCTGGAGCCTGTGCTCTGCAATGGGAGAGACCACAACAGTGAGAGGCCTGCGTACTGCAAAAAAAAAAAAAAGAAAAAAAAAAATCTAGATCTAGATTGGAGATTTCTCACACCAATAACAAAGTCATATTAAAAGGGCTTGTTTATTTTTTGTTTTGTTTTTTTTATTTACCTTAACATCAATGAAATACTGAGCTATTGAAGTGTCTTAACTGGGTAGTGATATTATCAATTTTTTGACTGACAAAATTCACACCAGTTGTGGTATATACAGTTTGGATTTAAAACTGAAGATTAAACAAATATAATAACTAGAATGGAATGATGAGATTCTCAGATAAGAGAAGTACAGTGGGAAAAGAAAGGAGTCCACAGACCCAAAAAAATTACAAAATTCAATAGATGAGTTGGTGATTCAATTACTAGATAGGAAGACAGAATTTCAAGGATGATGTCCAAGTTTCTAGTTGGGGAAAAATATAGTGATAGGTGCTCACAAAGATCGATCATAAGAGAAGGTGGCTGTCTAATGAGACAGTAATATTTTGAACCTTAGGCATGCTGATATTAAATTTGATGTCTGTAGATCAAATAGATACCTAATTTTCCAGGTTAAGAAACTTTGTCTAAAAATCTAGATTTGGAGGACATCAAAATACCATGTTGCTTACATGAGGATAAGTGAAATCATTTAAGAACAATATTGATTGAGGAGAATAATTCATAAGTTAATTCTTGAGACCAAATTGAAAAGAAGAGTAGACTAAGAAGGATACAGTGAAGGATAAAGAAATGTAAAACAAGGAAAAGTTAAGAAAAAAGCATGGAATGATCAGTGATATGAAATGTTGTTTAAAGAGCATGTCAAAACACATGGGTCACTGGTAATTTTAGCAAGATAAGCTTATTGGGGTGATATGAGTTATCATCAAATTTCAATTGTACTGTAGTAGAAATGTTATATCAGAAAGAAGAGACAGTAAAAGTTTTCTGTCAAGGGAGTCAGGAAGAACTCCTGTAAAACATGGAATTAGAATTTTTAAAAGGAGATATTGAAACACATTTAATATTGATTAGAAGGATCCAGTATAGGAGTATAAATGCTGGATGAAAAGGGAGAAATTGTAAGATGTATGTTTCTCAGGAGGCTGGGAATGAGGAGATCCAGCTAATAAGGTTATATTTAGTGACTGAATGAAGAAAGAGGTCCCATGTGATGGTTTCCAAAAGGTGAAAGTGGTGACAGCAGATTCTGATATTTAAGGAGCTTAAATTGAAAGAGTTTTTAAAGAACAATGATCCTGAATTCCATATGTCAACATAGAATAAATGTTGAGCACTGAACTGAGGTTAGATACCTTTACTATGACAATAATTATTAAATTTATAAGATATTTTCCATTTATTTTTAGTAGCTCAGAGTAGGTATGGAAATTCTTTATCAAGAGTTTTGCCATGCTTTGGAGCAGAGGACAACTGGCCAAGGGAGTTGGCAATTTCAGCAAGGGAAAAGTTTTGTTGATTTATTTGAAGTTCATATTAGACATATAAAGAAAGTTAGATAATCGCAAGTAACTTAGCTGACAGCAAGTTGAATGTAAAGAATTGGAATCTGAAAATGTAAAAGTATTTGATACATCAGGTCTAGGCTATAAGCAGTAATGTGCTGGAACAGATTAAGTGCACTTCCTCTTATGTGTGTTCAGTGGGAGAATTACCAATGTAAATCTTCATGTGACTCAAACCAGTTTGTGTGTGTTTCTGAAAACTTGTTGTTAAACAATCATGCCAATAAGCTCCACCTCATGCCTCTGGAAGTTGGATGACTGGCTGACATGAGTAGAAGTAAAAAGTAAAGATGCTGTATTTTTAATAGTTCATCCACATTACAACTTGAAATTCCTGATCATGATGGCAGGACTTTGAGTGAAGGAGTCAGGTGCCAACATTTTCAATAAATTAATGGAATTTATCAGGTGTTAAATAGATAAAATACTGAAGTTGGATATGGAGTGATATTAGCTAGATAAGCATATATACATCCAAAATAAGACATTTAACACATCTAAGTCAATTGTGGGAAGGTAGGAGGTCACTGAACTCATCTCCACCCCCCCCCCCAAAGACATCAAAAATACAACTAAATGTGGAACAATTCTCCATGAAAACTAACTGGAAAATGGCAGAAAGACTCCTGTACAACCAAGGTTGTGAGAAAGATCCGCAAGAAATCGGATAGGAAGGAAAGAGAAGTCATCAGGTCGGGGCAACAAAGATATGTTGTAGAGCACAGAGGTATATGATATATACCATTTTTCTTGGTAATAACTTTAAATGGAGTACAAGCTATAAAAAGATTATGTTGTACACCTGAAACTAATATAATATTGTAAGTCAACTACACTTCAATTAAAATAAACAGAGAAAGGAAGGAAGGAAAGAAAGAAGGAAGGAAGGAAGGGATTTACATAAGTATGAAAGAGATGAATAATTGTAGTGTGGGCTTTTGAAATGAGGAAGATTAAGCTCACATCCTAATACTGAGATGTGTGGGATTTGCCTGAGTCAGTAGTACTGAGAAGACACAGAGAAAGTGATATCTTCAAGGGTAAGGAGGTTTCATTTGTTACCACCCATGGAGTAGATGCTCAGTAATGAGACCAACCATGTATAAGAGCATTTATGACTAGAGAGCAAGATTTTGAGATGTTTCAGAGGTAAGTTTGATTAGTATACTCATTTTCCTAAGGGTGAAGTGAGAGGGTGTGTGACCAGAGAGAAGACAACAAGTCCATGTGGTAATGAAAGTGTAAAAGGACATGAATGATCAAGAGACTCTTATGTTTAGGTGGTAACCAAGACCTCAGCGATATAAAACGTAGATGTTGTCAAGTTTTTCAGAGGAATTAATCCCTAAAACCCCATAGCAGATGAAGTTCTCAAGCATCTCCATAACTTTGTTAATTGTGCCTCTGAAGCACTGTGCAATGAAACAACTGTTTGTTTCATGAACACTATGTGTGCATTGAAAAGAAAAGGTATGTGTGTCTCATGATTCTAGCAAACACTGAGTTTTAGAAGTAGCCTTCTTTGGCTTTAGTTGATTCTATTCCCAAGGAAGTTCTGATTTTTGTTACTTAAAAAAAGCTATTATAAAATATGCGTCATGTAAAGTCTCTGAAAATTTGCTGTAGAAATGCGGACAAGCTCCATTGGAAAAGATAAGCAATGAAAATTAATTACTAATATCATTGGCCCTTGAACAACTCATGTTTAGGGTGCCAACCCCCATGTTGTCTAAAATTCAAGTGTGACTTTACTGTTGGCCCTCTGTGTCCATGGTTGCACATCAGGGAATCAACCAACTCTAGATTGTGTTATATTGTAATATGCATTTAGTAAAAATAATACAAATATAAGTGGATCTGTGCAGTTCAAACCTGTGTTGTTGAAAGGTCCCTTGTAACTGAAATGTCCCCCCACCAAAAAAACAAAACAAAACAAAAAAAAGTCCCCCAAGAGAACCGTAGGAAAGCAATATCCTAGCAACCACTGGAAGTGAAGTGATAAATTACAGTCTTTGGGGGTGGCACCCAGGTGTTAATAGGTAGAATAGTGTCTACCCCAAAATTAACCAACCTCACTATGTCTTCAAAGTGGAAAATTCAAAACCAGCAATTTTATCAGGAAAAAAATATGGCAGAGTCATATCTCTTTGCCTTACTTAAATAAGTGGATCACATTGGTTTGAAATTTCTGGCTCAAAAATGTCATTGTTAAGGTAAACAAGAAGTTAGTAGTGGGGGAAAAGGACATTTGAGTTGGGGAGCTGTGACAAAAATTGTCCTTTTCAATCTAAGCTATTTCAATTAGACTAACATCACATTGATACCAGTACAAGAACTCAGGTATGAAATACACAACTATCCAAGTCACAGCATGAAATAAACATGGGTTATTTCTGGTAAAACTTCAGGCACCTGTTAAGCCAAAGTGAAACTCGGGTTCTTACTCTGTCTCATGTCAGAGCAGGCCTTGAATAAATGGAGACTAGTGCATCAAGACATGAAACAAGAAACTGTGAAGTGAGGTAAAACATTAAAATTTATAATAAAATATTAAGTGGTACTTTACATTTTTTAAATATTTATATTCCTGATTTAAACATATAGGGCCTCTTTTATGCTTTTTATGTCCTTTAACATTAATTTTCTCTTAAGTTTTATTGATATATAATTTTGTAATATACATAATAGTGGCCTGTCAGGGTGTGCCCAGATAATCAAAGGTTCTGATAATCCCCAGGACCTGGGAATATGCTATATTTTTATATGGCAAGGGAGAATTAAGGTTGCAGATGGAGTTATGTTTGCTAGTCAGCTGGATTTAACATAGGGATATTATCCAGGATTATCCAGGATTATACACTGGGCCAATGTAATTACAAATCTTAAATGGGCAAAAGGAAGGCAGAAGAGTCAGTGTCAAGTGAGGAGATGTGAGAAAGACACAGTCAACAACTGCTGCCTTTGAATATGGAAGGGTGCCTGTAGGCAAAGAAAAAAAAGATGTTAGCACCATCTAGAATCTGGGAAAGGCAAGAAAAATAGGCTTCTCTCCATTAGAGCTTCCTGAAAGGAACACAGGCTTGCTGGCATCTTGATTTCAGCCCAGGGAGACTTATTTGGGGTACTGACCTCCAAAACTATGAGATAATACATCTATGTTGCTTTAAGCCACTAAATTTGTGTTGATTTGTTGCAATAGCAATAAGAAACTAATACAACAGGAAACACAGTGAAAAGTCTATTTCTTCTAATAACTGAAAGAACAGTGTCTCCAATTACTGTGAATGTATTTAATCATTTCTTTCATTCTGTGCGGATTTTCTTTACATCTTTTGAAACTCTATTATTATGGGCTTACTAAATTTGGCTTGTTACATCCCTGTGGTGAATTACCCCTTTTATCTTTATGCAATGTCTCTCTTTATGTCATAATACTACTTGGATTGAGTTCTACATTGTCTGCTATTGATACAGCCACACCAGGTTCCTGAAGCTGTTTATGCAGTATGCTAGTTTTTCACCTTTTTACTTCCAACCTATGTGTTTCTATTGACAGCATAAATTTGGTCTTGCTTTCTTATCCAGTCTAGCAATCTGTGTCATTTAATTAGAGTGTTTTCTTTTAGATTTAATATAATGATTGATGTGGTTTAATTCTATCTTCTTGTTATTTATTATCCATTGCCCAAGCTTTCTTCTACAGTTCTTTTCTTGCTCTTTCCCTATCTTTTTATTTAATAAATTATTTTCATTTTTGTGCTCTATTGGCTAGTTAGTTGCATCTCTTTCAATAGAGGCACCCTTACCTCATTAAAGTATATGTAGTATTGATATTATGCCATTGTAAACTTCATACTCCCCAAGTCTTACTCCCAACTTCTGACTTCATAGATGAACATTCTCACTTTCCATATCTGACTTCACATTTCACAATTTCCACTTCTTTTTTCCCACCCTCAACTTTTCCTTCCTTTTTCCTACATTACAAATACAGTAAACATATAATATAATTTCATTCAACTGCCTGCCCCAACTGTGCAATTATTGACATCTTTTCCAAATACGTCTGAGAGCTTTTATATTTCAGTTGTTTTATTTTATAATTGCTAAATGTTTACTTGCTTTGAATAGCTTCCTTTTTTATTGCTGAATATACCTGCATTTTTACTCATGAAAATGATATGTTTCCCTTTAAATATATTTATAATAGCTGTTTTAAAGCTTTTGTGTGCTAAATCCAATTTCCTTAGTTTTTTGCAGTCAATTTATATTGACTGCTTTCTCTCTTGACTTTGGATAACATTTTACTGTACTTCGCATGTATAGCAATTTTTTTAATTGCTGGACATAATGGGTGATACATTTTAGAGGCTCTATATTCTGTCATCTTACACTGAGAAATGTCATGTGTTCTAGCTGGTAGTTCAATTATTGCGTAATCACCTTAGACTCATGTAGACTTGATTCAGTGCTTAATTAGGGCAGATATGTGGAAAGATCAATGAGTTTCCTAAGGTCACCTAGCTTGATGATCCTCAACCTAGAAATGCTGAATCCCTTGTTGATCTTATTGAGTTTGGTTTTGAGCTTCACAGGAGTGTGTCTAGAGCAAGTTCTTTCTCTACAGTAGTTCATTCCTAATTATGGTATTTCTGGCATCTCAGATGAATAACCTATGCATTAAAATGTTTTCTCTATACTGGCTAGGCCAGTACTAAATAATTTTTCAGAATCTTTGCCCTTTAGTCTTGTTTTTCTGCTCACAAACTTAACAGAAGCTGCTGTTCTGTAAACATCATATTTTCTTTCTCTGCACTTACATGGACCTCAATCCTCAACCAATAACTTGTGGGGAAGCCCTATGTAGGCTTCCTATGTTTCACTCTACTTCTTTTCTAAGTGCCCCGCCTCTCAGACTCCAAATTGCTTTAGCAGACACTAATTCTCATCTCCGATTCTTTATCTCAACACAGTGACAACATTCTGGTTTGGGAAATTGTTCACAGGCTGGGATGATCATAGGCTTCATCTTGTGAACTTATCTCCTATCAGGGATTGACATCTAATGATGTCTGTTTTTCAGGACTAATGACTTGGCCACATATATTTTGTTCATTTTTATAGTTGCTGCTGGTAGGAAGGTGATTGTAATAACAATTATTCTGCCATGTCTGGAAACAGATATTCCCTCTTTTTGTCTACCTTTGCTCTATTCATTGCCAAAAAGTAATTCTAAAATCTTCAAAAAAATTTATGAATCCTGTCTATTTGTTCCTGTATTTGTCAGTTTTTGTTTCATGGTTTCAAGTGTCTATCAGGTGCATCTACTTTTAGAATTGTTATTTCTTTTTGAAACTTTGGCAGTTTTATAACTCTGAAATGTCCCACTTTATCTCTAGTGATACTATATTTTTAATTTTTTTTTTCCTTTCTCTTAACTGGCTTTCCCAGTACATCTCTTGCTCCTATCACTTAACTTTTAAATTGCCAGTGTCTTTATATTTAAAATGAATATGTTGAAGATGTCATGGATTTGCATTTGTGTATTTTAACCCATTCTGAAAATCTCTCCCTCTAATTTTGTGTACTAAGTCAATTTACATTTAATGTAATTAACTATATGATTAGATTTGTTTACAGTATTGATATTTTTCTGTTTCCTTTTTGTCTCTCTTCCACTACTACTTTTAGATTACATGATTACTTTTTATTATTACATTTCATCTTTTCTATTGGCATACAGTTATATGACTTTATATCACTTTTTAAGTGGCTGTTTTCCAAGTCAAAATCATTAAGTAGGAAGAAAAAGAGTGTAATAAGAAGAAAAGTACAATAATTTGTTACCTAAAATTTTTCAAAGTTTTATCTAAGAGTATTTTTTCAGCAGAAATATTTATACTCTAATACACACTCCAGTCAAAACTGTGTTATTCTTCACTCATGATTATAATTAAAATATTTAGTCAATATCATTTAGGGATGAGGCATAATTGGAATCCATCAAGTCTGTGTTTCAATCATACAGCTTACACTAAATAGCTATGTAATTTTGGGCAATTTTCTTAAGTTCACTTACTATATGGATCCTTATCTACCAAATGAGGATAATGGTATGTATGTCATTTGCTTTCATTTCTCCTTTACTGCTTATTTTGGACATTTTTTGTTTGTTTGTTTTTGTTTTTTAATTAATCAGTCAATTAATTTCAGCATTCTCATTTGTCCTGTCTATAAATGTGACTACCATTGACCTTCGAACAATATGGGATTTTGGGGTGCTGAGCCTCTGTGCAGTTAAAAACTACACAAGTTTTTGTAACTAACTGCCCTCTGAATCTGCAGTCCCTCCGTATCCCTTGCTCTCCATCTATGGATTCAACAAACCTTAGATCATGTAAAACTTAGTTTTTACTATTAAATAAAATCCATGTGTAAGTGGACCCATGCAATGAAAACCTGTGTTGTTCAGGGGTCAACTGTATATCTGTTTTACTTGTTTCCCCAGTGGCTTTCTCCAGAAATTACAATATACATTTGCTTAACACAATATAATTTGAATTAATATACCATTTTACCTATTGAATGTCTATCATTTCACTTATCATATGAGAAAATTAAAACAGTATACTTCTGTTGATATCATCTATCTTTTGGTCATTATTATGAATCTCAAAGTACATTTTTATTATCATTTCTCTAAATAACTAAATGTCTTAATTTAAAACAGTCAAGAAAAGAGAAAAATAACTTACATTTACCCATGTTTTTATTATTTTTGCTATTCCAGACCTGAATTTTTATCCAAAATTACTTCCTTTTAGTCTGAAGATCTTCCTTTAATGTATCTTATGCAGGTCTGCTGACAACTATATGTGTCGAATTATTTACCAATATTATAAGTGAAAAATATATGATCACAGTGATAGCAGGGTCATTATATTTAGCACAAAGTAGTGTTTTTGCTTTTTAAAATATTTACAAATTAGACAATGTAGGACATTTCTAACTTATTCTGAAGGAGTTTATGCCAACTTGATATATTAAGCACATACATATTTATGAAATCAGCCATTTCTTTGGGGCTATAGGAATTAGCTCTCTATTGATTATGCCTAGTTATCTGTTATGTGTATGACAATATGAAAATTGTCACAAGCTATTTCTATTGATTTACTGTCCAATAAATAATTAATTTTCATTTCTTACTGATTATATGTTTCCATAATCATTTCACTTCTCTTTGTGGTATCATTGTCAGTTTTAGAACCCAAAGAATTTATACATAAAAATTAAAAGTCAGTTGTACAGACAATATGCACTGTCAAATAAAGCATCTCCTCGCTTGCCTATTTGCATGAGACAAAAGGATGTATTATTTTGATTACTAACATCAACTCTTCTAACTATATTGCACAAACCTCACTTAAATAGGCAGTAGAGGTGGTTTTGCTTGATCATAGAAGATTTCAAATTGTCAAATGTCAGAAACACGCCATTGCAAGAGATAAGACAAGGCTTCCCAGAGGAAGAATATGCAGGGTACCGATTTCCAGGTGAGAAAGGAGTCAGGAAGCACTTTAGGAAATTATCCTTAATTTTTCATTCATCTTGGTATTCCTAATTGCTACTGGTGGAAATTACTGCTGGTACATGATTTTGGAGGGGAAAGCAAGTCAATGAAAAAGAAAAGTAAAGAAAATAGATGAGTACTCAAATATTATTTCCTCAAGGATGGGGGCTGCATTGTTTCTTGTATTACCATGTCTATTAATACAGTACCAGGAATTATTTTTTGTTTGTTTGTTTTTTAAATATTTATTTATTTATTTGGTTGCACCAGGTCTTAGTTGTGGCAGATGGGCTCCTTAGTTGTAGCATGCAAACTATTAGTTGTGGTATGCATGTGGGATCTAGTTCCCTGACCAGGAGTCAAACCCAGGTCCGCTGCATTGGGAGCATGGAGTCTTAACCACTGCACCACCAGGGAAGTCCCCAGGGATATTTGAAGGCAGTCATTAAGTCAGTTTCTTCCTATTGTGTTCTCAGAATAAAGAAGCTTTTTAAAAATATTCACTTGGGTGAAATAAAATCTTTCATCTAAAACATGGAGTAATTCTGTGTGTTCTGTCTATAAGCACAACCTGGTATCAGTCCTAAAGGAAGAGAAATACAGTTGACCTTTGAACAACATGGGTTTGAAGTGCACTGGTCCATTGTTTTGATACATGGATTTTTTTCTATAGTAAATACTATAGTACCACCAGAACTCTGGATATGGTGGAACCCCAGGTGCAGAGGGTCAACTGTAAAGTTACACTCAGATTTTCGACTGTCTGGAGTGTCATTAACCCAACCACTAGACTGTTTGAATCAACTGTATAACTATCCAAACAAGGGTTTCAGATTTGTTTGCCTTGGTTTTCTTCCAGTAAAACTAGCTAACATGAAAATACCTCGGAAATATTAAAAGTTTGCAATGATGTAACTAGAAGTAAAGGCTTAATTTACTTCTGGATTTCTGTGGTTACTGAGAGCAAATCATTCTCCTTTCTGTTCTTAGGGTTACCACTGAGATTAAAAAGTGCATGCCAGGGGCTTCCAGGGCTTCCCTGGTGGTGCAGTGGTTGGGAGTCTGCCTGCCGAAACAGGGGATGTGGGTTCGTGCTCCGGTCTGGGAGGACCCCACGTGCCATGGAGTGGCTGGGCCCGTGGGCCGTGGCTGCTGGGCTTGCACGTCTGGAGCCTGTGCATTGCAATTGCAATGGGAGAGGCCGCGGTGGTGAGAGGCCCACGTACCACAAAAAAAAAAAAAAAAAGTGCATGCCAAAATAAAAAGGTTTGATTAACAGTTTAGTCGTACTTTTGTTAGGTTTTAAATAGCTATAAAAATTACAACTAATTTTAACCTGTTTTTCTGTTTTTCATTGTCACTGTGAAGGATTTCCTTCATATTAACTGACCAAGTAAAAACCCTAAGCTTCTGGTTGCCAGTGGGGAAAGGTGGCAGGAGGGATGAATTGGGAGGTTAGGATTGACTTATACACACTACTATATGTAAAATAATCAACAAGAACCTACTGTATAGCACAGGGAACTATGTTCAATACTTGATAATAACCTATATGGGAAAATAATCTGAAAAATAATAGATATATGTATAACTAAATCACTTTGCTATACATCTGAAGCTAACACAACATTGTGAATCAACTATACTCCAACATAAAATTAAAAACAAAACAAAACAAAACAGCAAGCCCTATAATTAGATCAACTTAGAGCTGACCTCAATATCAGAACCCATTCTTATCACAGCCCTAGTTCATATTCAGTGGGTCTGACTAGGAATCAGGATGTCTCCTCCCACTTCACTCATCATAAGAATTAATATGATCTGTATAAAGTATATTGTGTTCTTTACCAAAGTTATTTATTTATACTGCCTGTGTCCTGTGAGCTATCTAGATCTGTGGCTTGCTATCTGTTATTAATATGGAAAATTTCTTAGCTAGTATTTTTCAAATTATATCAAATATTTTTTCTGCCCCAATCTCTTTCTTCTCCTTTCGGCATTCCAATTATATGTCTATAACACGTTTTGTAATTGTCCCACAGTTTATGGATATTCTATTTTATTCATTATTTTTGTTCTTTGCATTTCAGTTTAGAAATTTTGCATTCACATATTTTCAAGCATGCTGATTCTTTTCTCAGGGTCATCCATCCTACCAATGAGCCCGTCAAAGGAATTCTTCATTTCTGGAATTATTAATTTTGAGGTTGTTAATTAGTAGCACTTCCTTTTGATTTTTTCTTCGAATTTCTGTCTTTCTGCTTACATCATCCATCTGTTCTACATGGTGTCTACTTTTTCCATTAGCACCATAATATTAATCATAGTTTCTTTAAATTTCCTGCTCGATAATTCCAAAGTCTGTCATATCTGATTCTGGTTCTGATATTTAACTTGTCTCTTTAGGCTGTGTTTGCATTTGCTTTTCTTTAGCCTGCTGTGTAATTTTCTGTTTAAAGCCAGATGTGTTGTATTGGGTAATAGTAACTGACATGTATAGTGTTTAGTATGAGGTTTTATGTTAATCAAGCTAGTAGCTGTTCTGTGTTCAGTATTTGCTATAGCTTAGGAGCCAGAAGTTTCAAACTTCTTTAGTGACCTTCTTTATATCTCCCATGAAATCCTTGAGTTTCCCTAAGAATTCCTCCTCAGGTAGAGTGTGTACCTTGAAACTCTTTCAGCTGTAAACCACTATAATTAGAGAGGAGTCCAGCTGACATGGTAGTAAAATGAACAGATTTGGATTCACTCTGTAATCTTATATTTAAATCTCAGCTTCTTAGTGGACTTACAGCCCTGGTGTGCACTTTACAAGTGTTTCTCCACTCTTAGGTGAGATAGGAAACTACAGGGGTCAACAGTCAGGGAAATATCTTCTCCTGGACAAGATAAGGCTCTGATAAAGTATTTTGTCCTAGAAAGAAGACATTTTTATGGAGAGCCTTAGCAAGGCTAAACATATTTTACAATGGTTACTCCTCCCCATCCCCCTTGAGGGTCTCTCTCTTGACTCTTCACCATGGAAACCTGATGGGTTTCCTAAAGGTCAAACCCATCAAAGTTTAAGGTCTCCTTCAAACTGGGGCCCCAGCAGCTTCTCACTCTCAATCTAGTAAACACACAGCCTCCAGAAATTCATCAAATTTAAATGTTAAATTCATCAAATTGCTATTTAAATGTTTCTACCAGTTATGGTTCAGCAGCTTCTGTTCTGAGAAGCAGACTTCTGCTGCAACCACCTGGGTTCATCTCTCTCTTCAAATGTCAGAGTGGTGGTTTGTCCTGCACCTCAGTTCTCTTGAAAAGTCCTACACATCATTGCTTTCAGTTTCCTCAGCTTTGTCCTGTCATTAGGATGGGAATGATGACTTCCTAGTTCTTTACATGTCAGGATTAACATGGGAAGTCTCCCAAAGTATGTATTAAATACAGTGAAAAAATCTCCTCAATAAAATGCCTATATTAATATGTGTAGTAGATAAAAGGAAATACTGAGATACAGACAAAAAGAAATACAGAAGAAAATAAGAGTATTTCTTTATAGTCTAGACAGAGCAACAGTTCAGTAGAGAAATATTTGAGTGATTAAACAATTATAGCACTGGAGGGTAATACATGTATATTGAAGAATAAAATAGGTAGGTAATATTTCCTTTAAAATATCAAATATTTAAGAAAATCTTTTAATGAAGCTGAGTTTTTAACAGATATTAGAAGGAGAAATTAATTATATGCAGGATCCAAATGAAAATGCACAATATTTACAAGGGTTTAAGTAGAAAGGAAAGACACAACACTCTTTGAGGTAGATTACAGCAATAAGGTTTTGGATCTGTCCCCTAAAGTAAAGGAAATAAAAGCAAGTAAACAAATGGGACTTAATTCAACTTAAAAGGTTTTGCACAGCAAAGGAAACCATTGACAAAATGAAAGACAGCCTACTGAATGGGAAAAAATATTTGCAAGTGATATAATAGATAAGGGATTAATATCCAACACATAAACAGATCATACATCTCAATCTCAAATAAACAAACAGTCCGATTAAAACATGGACAGAAGAACTGGATAGATGTTTTCCAAGGAGGAAATACAGATGGCCAACAGGCACATGAAAAGATGTTCAACATTGCTAATCATCAGGGAAATGCCAATAAAAACCACAATGAGATATCACCTCACTGTCAGAATGGCTACTGTCAAAAATATCACAAATAACAAATGTTGGCAAGGGTGTGGAGAACAGGGAACACTTGTGCACACTTGGTTGGAATGTAAATTGGTGCAGCTATTAGGAAGAACAGTATGGAGGTTTCTCAAAAATCTAAAAGTAAAACTAACATATGACTGAACAGTTCCACTCCTGGATATGTACCAAAAAAAATAAACAAACCACACCCACCCCCAAAAAACTTCAAAAAATATATGCACCCCAATGTTCATAGCAGCATTATTTACATGGAAGCAACCTGAGTGTCCATCAACAGATGAATGGATAAAGATGATGTGGTGTGTGTGTGTTTATTTGTTGCAACATGGATGGGCTAGGAGGGAATTATGCTAAGTGAAATAAGTCAGACAAAGAAAGACAAATACTGTATGATATTATATGTGGAATCTAAAAAATACAACAGACCCACAGACATAGAGGATAAATTAGTGGTTACCAGTGGGAGGCAAGGAGAAATATAGGGGTTGGGGAGTGGGAGGTACAAACTATTGGGTGTAAGGTGGACTCAAGCAGGTACTGTACAGCACGGGGAATATAGCCAATATTTTGTGATAACTGTAAATGCAAAGTAACTTTAAAAATTGTACCAAAAATAAAAATAACTGAAAAACAAAAAAGGAAAGAAAAGAATAATAATATTGTAAAGAAATATATAACACAAATGAAAAGGGGTAAATTGGAACTGTCCTGGGCTTGAAGTAACATAGGAGTTGAATCTAATTAGTGGTTAGATTCAACTAATTAAGATTAGATTCACTTAACTAGATGTATGACATTTCACGTTTCTGAGTTAATGATTTTCTCATGTATGAAATCAGAGTAATACTTTGCCTCTCATTCTGTGGCTCTAAAAATAATAGTGGCTGAATACTTTATTTAAATGATCTAACAAAGGTTTTGTCGTATTTTAGGTCTTTGAGAAATTTCTTTCCCCTGACATTTAACTGATGGAGGTATTCTCACTTATTTTTCCTTCACAGCCAATTTTTTTTTTTTTTTTTTTTTTTTGCGGTACGCGGGCCTCACACTACTGTGGCCTCTCCTGTTTCAGAGCACAGGCTCCGGACATGCAGGCTCAGCAGCAATGGCTCACTTGTTCAGCCACTCCGTGGCATGTGGGATCTTCCCAGACTGGGGCACGAACCCGTGTCCCCTGTATCAGCAGGCAGACTCTCAACCATTGCACCACCAGGGAAGCCCACACAGCCAATATTTAACTGTAGCAATCTTGTCAACAAATGAACTTTTGGTACTAGAATGAAGAGTAGATTGAAATCTAGTTGCTTGGGAATTTGGGAATGGAAGCCTTTAATGTAGGAGCTAGTTGAAGATAAAATTTTAAATAGACTATATTCAATAAAATTTAACATTTTCTTGGCAAATCAGGATGAAGATTATCAGTATAATTTATTAAACTGCACTGTGATGTGCTAACCTGGTTTAATATTAATTCCTTCAATAGTTATTATCACATGCAACGTGCATTGACACTTGTTACAAAACATGATTGTGAACAAAACACATGGAGCCCTGTACTTTCATTGTAAAGAGTCTAGTGGTGATTCTAAGTGGTTATAAAACTGTATAATATTCCAAAATATATATTTCTCTTAAAAGTCTTGTTTTCTTCTCAGCAGTCTGTACATCTCACTGAGATGGTAAATGTAATGTATTAAAGAAATTACATGGTGCATAGTAAGTTGTCAACCATGTTCATTCTCTCCCCTTCCTTCCATTGAAAACCTTCTGATTCATTTTCCCAACTACTGAGAGGTATTTTTTTTTCTTTTTTATTATGGGGAATCTTGTGAAAGCCTTTTGATACCTTTGTGCCTAGAGGGTATTTTCACCTGTTTTCAGATTACCACTTACACTGAGGTTTAAAAAATCTTCCCTCTGGATGGTTACAGCACAATTCTATTTGGTAGTGCAATATTCCATCTGAAAAATGTACCGTTAAGGGCACTTACAACTTAGTAGCTAGAAGAAGCAAGTGATTGTACTAAATGTTGACAATATTAGTAGTCTGTATTTTTATTATAATTTTAAAATTCATTTTAAAATGAAATAAAAAACTTTATTAGTTTAGAGATTAATGAAATAAGTTTATACTTTTTCATTTTTATATTACTTTCTCATATATAGCACATTAACATATTTTACTGATATTCTCACTCAAAAATTATACATAATATGCAGCTTTTGTGTATTATATTCATAGTAAGTACACTTTAAATTTTCATAAATAGATTAATATTTAAATAAGCCTTCTTTGTGAATTTAGATCAAAACCAATGGGGAAAGAATAAAACATGTATACAGAACTGTTGATTTTCATATAGGACATGAATAAATGGATGAAATAATAATGTCAGAGGTTGTAATTAATACACTGTTAGTGAAAGAGAATGCAAGTTGAAGAAAGAATATTTAAGTCTCCACACCTATAGTTTACTGACCTTCATAAATTTGTTTCTAGGGAAGAGTAACCATAAAGACAGGGACAAATATGAGTAGCTTTTGTTATTCATACAGCAAATGCAAGAACTATACCAATTTGGTACTTACATAATTGAATATTTATCAATTATTTCCCTTAATGGAGAAGTTTCAATCAGAAAGTCACTAAGAATTTTTTTCAGAAAACCTAAAAGGATGTACTTAAATTTTTTTTTTCCATCATATATTTATTGAAGATTGAATAATTGGTTGGCATTTACCAGGCACTGAATATATAGAAAGATTTCTTTTTTTTTTTTTTGAAGTCCTCCACTGTGGAAAATTTTCAGAATAATAGCTCAGGACTTAAGCCTCACCAAATGCGTGTTGTTTTTCCTGGTTTTTAATTTTTTTTTAAATGTTTTGTCTTTTAACATCTTTATTGAAGTATAATTGCTTTACAATGGTGTGTTAGTTTCTGCTTTATAAGAAAGTGAATCAGTTATACATATACAAATAGCCCCATATGTCCTCCCTCTTGTGATTCACTCCCACCCTCCCTATCCAACCCCTCTAGGTGGTTACAAAGCACCGAGCTTATCTACCTGTGATATGCAGCTGCTTCCCACTAGCTATCTATTTTATATTTGGTAGTGTATATATGTGCATGCCACTGTCTCACTTCGTCCCAGATTACCCTCCCCTTCCCCATGTCATCAAGTCCATTCACTACGTCTGTGCCTTTATTCTTGTCCTACCCCTAGGTTCTTAAGAAACATTTTTTTTTTTAGATTCCATACATATGTGTTAGCATACGGTATTTGTTTTTCATTTTCTTACTTGACTCTGTATGACAGACTCTATGTCCATCCACCTCAAAATAACTCAGTTTCATTTCTATTTATGGCTGAGTAATATTCCATTGTATATATATATATATATATATATATATATATATATATGTCACATCTTCTTTATCCATTCATCTGTCCATGGGCACTTATGTTGTTTCCATCTCTGGGCTATTGTAAATAGAGCTGCAATGAACTTTGTGGTACATGACTCTTTTGAATTATGGTTTTCTCAAGGTATATGCCCAGTAGTGGAATTGCTGGATCGTATGGTAGTTTTAATTTTAGTTTTTTGAAGAACATCCATACTCTTCTCCATAGTGGCTGTATCAATTTACATTCCCACCAACAGTGCAAGAAGGGTCCTTTTCCTCCACACCCACTCCAACATTAACTATTTGTAGATTTTATTTTATTTAATTTTTATTTATTTAATTTTTTTGTGTGTGTGTGTGGTACACGTGCCTCTCATTGCTGCGGCCTCTCCCATTGTGGAACACAGGCTCTGGATGCGCAGGCCCAGCAGCCATGGCTCATGGGCCCAGCCGCTCCGTGACATATGGGATCCTCCCAGGCCAGGACATGAACCCGAGCCCCCTGCATCGGCAGGCGGACTCTCAACCACTGCGCCACAAGGGAAGCCCTGTAAATTTTATGATGATGGCCATTCTGACTGGTGTGAGGTGATACCGCATTGTAGTTTAGATTTGCATTTCTTTACTGAGTAGTGATGTTGAGCATTCTTTCAAGTGTTTCTTTGCAATCTGTATATTTCCTTTGGAGAAATGTCTATTTAGGTGTTCTAATAAGTTTTCTATTGGGTTGTTTGTTTTTTTGATATTGAGCTGCATGAACTGCTTGTATATTTTGGAGATTAATCCTTTGTCAGCTGCTTTATTTGCAAATATTTTCTCCCATCCTGAGGGTTGTCTTTTCATTTGTTTAGGGTTTCCTTTGATATGAAAAAGCTTTTAAGTTTTATTAGGTCCCATTTGTTTATTTTTGTTTCTATTTCCATTTCTCTAGGACATGGGTCAAAAAGGATCTTGCTGTGATTTATATCATGGAGTGTTCTGCCTATCTTTTCCTGTAAGAGTTTTATAGTGTCTGGCCTTGCATTTAGGTTTTTAATCCCTCTTGAGTTTATTTTTGTGTGTGGTGTTTGGGAGTGTTCTAACTTCATTCTTTTATATGTAGCTGTCCAGTTCTCCCAGCACCACTTATTGAAGAGGTTGTCTTTTCTCCATTGTATGTTCTTGCCTCCTTTATGAAAAATAAGATGACCATATGTGCATAGGTTTAACTCTGGATGTTCTAACCTGTTCCATTGATCAATAATTCTGTTTTTATATCAGTACCATACTGTATTGATTACTGTAGCTTTGCAGTAGAGTCTGAAGTCCAGGAGCCTGATTATTCCAGCTCTGTTTTTCTTTCTCAAGATTGCTTTTGCTATATGGAGTCTTTTGTGTTTCCATACAAATTGTGAAAAATTTTGTTCTAGTTCTGTGAAAAATGCCATTGGTAGTTTGATAGTGATTGCATTGAATCTGTAGATTGCTTTGGGTAGTAGATTCATTTTCACAATATTGATACTTCCAATCCAAGAACATGGTCTATCTCTCCACCTGTTTGTATCATTTTAAATTTCTTTCATCAGTGTCTTATCGTTTTCTGCATACAGGTCTTTTGTCCCCTTAGGTAAGCTTATTCTTAGGTATTTTATTGTTTTTGTTGCAGTGGAAAATGGCAGGGTTTCCTTAATTTCTCTTTCAGATTTTTTATCATTAATGTATAGGAAAGCAAGAGATTTCTGTGCATTAATTTTGTATCCTGCTACATTACAAAATTCATTGATTAGCTCTAGTAGTTTTCAGGTAGAGTCCTTAGGATTTGCTATGTATAGTATCATGTCATGTGCAAACAGTGATAGCTTTACTTCTTCTTTTCCAATTTAGATTCCTTTTATTTCTTTTTTTCTCTGATTGCTGTGGCTAAAACTTCCAAAACTGTGTTGAATAATAGTGGTGATAGTGTGCAACCTTGTCTTGTTCCTGAACTTAGTGGACATGGTTTCAAGTTTTCACCATTGAGAATGATGTTGGCTGTGGGTTTTTCATATATGGTCTTTATTATGTTGAGGTAAGTTCCCACTATGCCTACTTTCTGGAGGGTTTTTATCGTAAATTGGTATTGAATTTTGTTGAAAGCTTTCTCTGCATCTATTGAGATGATCATATGGCTTTTATCATTCAAATTGTTGTTATGATATATGACATTGATTGATTAGCATATATTGAAGAATCCCTGTATTCCTGAGATAAACCCCACATGAACATGGTGTATGAGCCTTTTAATGTGCTGCTGGATTCTGTTTGCTAGTATTTTGTTGAGGATTTTTGCATCTATGTTTATCAGTGATATTGGCCTGTAGTTTTCTTTCTTTGTGACATCTTTGGTTTTGGTATCAGGGTGATGGTGGCCTATCAGGATGAGTTTAGGAGTGTTCCTCCCTCTGCTATATTTTGGAAGAGTTTGAGAAGTATAGGTGTTAGCTCTTCTCTAAATATTTGATAGAAATCGCCCGTGAAGCCATCGGGTCTTGGGTTTTTGTTTGTTGGAAGATTTTTAATCACAGTCTCAATTTAAATGCTTGTGATTGGTCTGTTTATATTTTCTATTTCTTCCTCGTTCAGTCTTGGAAGGTTGTGCTTTTTAAAGAGTTTGTCCATTTCTTCCAGGTTTTCCATTTGATTCACATATAGTTGCTTGTAGTAATCTCTCATGATCCTTTGCCATTCTTCAGTGTCAGTTGTGACTTCTCCTTTTTCATTTCTAATTCTATTGATTTGAGTCTTCTCCCTTTTCTTCTTGATGAATCTGGCTAATGGTTTATCAGTTTTTCTTTTTTTATCTTCTCACAGAGCAAGTTGTTAGTTTTATTGATTTTTGCAATTGTTTCCTTCATTTCTTTTTCATTTATTTCTTTTCTGATCTTTAAGATTTCTTTCTCTAACTTTGAGTGTTTATTTTGTTTGTTTGTGTGTGTGTGTGTGTGTGTGTGTGTGTGTGTGTGTGTGTTTGTTTTTTTTTTCTTCTTCTTTCTCTAATTGCTTTAGTTGTATGGTTAGGTCATTTATTTGAGATGTTTCTTGTTTCTTGAGGCAAGAGTTTATTGCTAAAAACTTCCCTCTTAGAACTGCTTTCTGCTGCATCCCATAGGTTTTGAGTCATTGTGTTTTCATTGTTATTTGTTTCTAGGTATTTTTTGATTTCCTTTTTGATTTCCTCAGTGATCTCTTCTTTATTAAGTAGTGTATTGTTTAACTTCCATGTGTTTGTATATTTTACAGATTATTTCCTGTATTTGACATCTAATCTCATAGCATTGTGATCAGAAAAGATACTTGATAAGATTTCAATTTTCTAAATTTACCTAGGCTTAATTAGTGACCTAAGATATGATCTATCCTGGAAAAGTTCATTAGCAGTTGAGAAGAAGGTGCATTCTGTTGTTTTTGGATGGAATGTCTTATAGATATCAATTAAGCCCTCTTTTTTAATGTGTCATTTAAAGCTTGTGTCTCCTTATTTATTTTCATTTTGTATGCTCTGTCCATAGATAAAAGTAGGTTTTTAAAGTCCGCTACTATGATTGTGTTACTGTCAATTTCCTCTTTTATGGCTGTTAGCATTTGCCTTATATATTGAAGTGCTCCTATATTGGGCGTATAAATATTTACAATTGTTATGTTTTCTTCTTGGATTGATCCCTTGATCATTATGTAGTGTCCTTCTTTGTCTCTTGTAATAGTCTTTCTTTTAAAGTCTATTTTGTCTGCTATGAGAAATGCTACTCCAACTTTCTTTTGATTCCCGTTTGCATGGAATATTTTTTCCATCCCATCTTGTTCAGTCTGTATGTGTCCCTAAGTCTGAAGTGGATCTCTTGTAGACAACATATATATGGGTGTTGTTTTTGCATCCATTCAGCCAGTCTATGTCTTTTGGTTGGAGTATTTAATCCATTTACATTTAAGGTAGTTATCTATATGTATGTTCCTATTATCATTTTCTTAATGGTTTGGGGTTTGTTATTATAAGTCATTTCCTTCTCTTGTGTTTCCTGCCTAGAGAATTTCCTTGAACATTTCTTGTAATGCTGGTTTGGTTGTTCTGATTTCTCTCAGATTTTGCTTTTCTGTAAAGTTTTTAATTTCTCCTTTGAATCTGAATGAGATCCTTGCTGTGTAGTTTAATCTTGGTTGTAGGTTTTTCCCTTTCATCACTTTAAATATGTCTTGCCACTCCCTTCTGGCTTGCAGAGTTTCTGCTGAAAGATCAGCTGTTAACTTTATGGGGATTACCTTGCATTTTATTTGTTATTTTTCCCTTGCTTCTTTTAATATTTTTCCTTTGCATATAATTTTTGATAGTTTGATTAATATTTATCTTATCATGTTTCTCCTTGCACTTATCCTGTATGAGACTCTCTGTGCTTCCTAGACTTAAGTATTTCCATTCCCATATTAGGGAAATTTTCATCCATAATCTCTTCAAATATTATCTCAATCTGTTTCTTTCTCTTCTTCTTCTGGGACCCGTATAATTCAAATGTTAGTGCATTTAATGTTGTCCCAGTTGTCTCTGAGACTGTCCTCAATTTGTTTCATATTTTTTTTCTTTATTCTGCTCTGCAATAGTTATTTACACTATTTTGTCTTCCAGTTGATTTATCTATTCTTCTGCATCAGTTATTCCACTATTGATTCCTTCTGGAGAATTTTTCATTTCATTTATTTTTTTGTTCTTCATTGTTTGTTTGCTCCTTAGTTCTTCTTGGTCCTTGTTAAATGTTTCTTTTACTTTCTCCATTCTATTTACAATATTTTGAATCATTTTTACTACCATTACTCTCAAATCTTTTTCAGGTAGACTGCATACTTCCTCTTCATCTGTTCGATCTGGTGGGTTTTTACCTTGCTCCTTCATCTGCTATGTGTTTCTCTGTCTTCTCACTTTGCTTAACTTACTGTGTTTGAGGTCTCCTTTCCACAGCCTGCAGGTTCATTATTCCTATTGTTTTTGGTGTCTGCCCCCAGTGGTTAAGTTTGGTTCAGTGTGTGTGAAGGCTTCCTGATGGAGGGGACTGGTGTCTGTGTTCTGGTGGTTGAGACTGGATCTTGTCTTTCTGATGAGCAGAACCACTTCCAGTGGTGTGTTTTGGGGTTTCTGTGACCTTAGTATGATTTTATGCAGCCTCTCTGCTAATGAGTGTGTGAGGGTGTTTGTGCTCCTGTTTTACTAGTTGTTTGGCATAGTGTGTCCAGCACTGTAGCTTGCTGGTTGTTGAGTTGAGCTGGGTCTTAACCTTGAGATGTAGAAATCTGGGAGAGCTGTTGCCATTTGATATTACATGTAGCCAGGAGGTCTCTGGTGCACTAAAGTCCTGAATTCAGCTCTCCCACCTCAGAGACACAGGCCTGACATCTGACCAGAGCACCAAGATCCTGTCAGCCACACAGCTCAGAAGAAAAGGAAGAAAAAGAAAGAAAGAAAGAATAATAATAAAGTTATTAAAATAAAAAAGTATTTAATTAAAACAAAAATAATTTAAAAAGTAATAAGAAAAAAAAAAAAAAAAGAGAGAGAGAGAGAGAAAGGAAGAAGAGAGCAACCAAACCAAAAACCAAATCCACCTATGATCAAAATGGTTAAAACTATACTAAACAAACAAAAAATGAAGCAAAAAACAAACAAACCAACAAAAAACAGACAGGGAGGACACTGGGACAAATGGTAGAGCAAAGGTATACAGACAAACTCACACAAAGAATCATACACATACACATTCACAGAAATGGAAAAATGTTTATATATCATTCCTCTCAAAGTCCACCTCCTCAACTTGGGGTGATTCATTATCTATTCAGGTATTCCACAGATGCAGGATACATCAAGTTGATTGTGGAGATTTAATCTGCTGTTCCTGAGGCTGCTGTGAGAGATTTCCCTTTCTCTTCTTTATTTGCACTGCTCTTGGGATTCAGGTTTGGGCTTAGCCCCACCTCTGTTTGTAGGTTGCCGGAGGACATCTGTTCTTCCCTCAGACAGGACGGGGTTAAAGTAGCAGCTTAGTAAGGTTCTCTGGCTCATTGAGTCCAGGGGGAGGGAGAGGTACAGAATGTGGGATGATCCTGTGGCAGCAGAGGCTGACATGACGTTACAATAGCCTGAAGTGTGCCATGTGTTCTCCCAGGGAAGTTGTCCCTGCATCACTGGACCCTGGCAGTGGTGGGTTGCACAGGCTCCCAGGAGTGGAGGTTTGGATAGTGAGCTGTGCTTACACATAGGCTTTTTTGTGGCTGCAGCAAGTAGCCCTAGCGTTTCATGCCCGTCTCTGGTGTCAGCACTGATAGCCATGGCTCACTTCCATCTCTGGAGCTCGTTTAGTTGGTGCTCTGAATCCCCTCTCCTCATTCACCCAGAAACAATGGTCTCTTGCCTCTTAGGCAGGTCCAGACTTTTTTCTGAACTCCCTCCTGGCTAGCTGTGCTGTCCTAGCCCCCTTCAGGCTGTGTTCATGCTGCCAACCCCAGTCATCTCCCTGGGATCTGACCTCTGAAGCATGAGCCTCAGCTCCCAGTCCCTGCCCACCCCAGCAGGTGAGCAGACAAGCCTCTCAGGCTGGTGAGTGCTGGTCGGCACCAATCTTCTGTGTGGGAATCTCTCCACTTTGCCCTCTGTACACTTGTTGCTGCATTCTCCTCCGTGGCTCTGAAGCTTCACCTCTGCCACCCACCATCTTCACCATTGAAGGGGCTTCCTAGTGTGTGGAAGGGAACACATATTTCTGTTTTTGACCCTACCCAGGTATGTGGGGAGTTTCTGGCCTTTTGGGGAGTCTGAAGTCTTCTGCCAGTGTTCGGTAAGTGTTCTGTAGGAGTTTTCCCACATGTACATGTATTTCTGATGTATTTTTGGGAGGAAAGTGATCTCCAAGTCTTACTCTTCCACCATCTTGAAGGTCTCCTGGCTGTAATTTTGAGTATGCATTTAAACTGAATGAAATAAATGGAAGCTAGAAAAAAAAATACATTAATGGGAAACATCAAAAGGAGAAAGAATGGAGGAAGCTAACTGTTGTACCAGTTAATGGATGAGATAAATTTTTCCCAGTTTCTACTCTGAAGGGTTTGCCATATTGTCATCAAAGGCAGCTCGAAAAGTATACTTCATTACCACCATTACTAGTTCTACCAACACTGTCACCAAATATGGGCAAAGCTTTACAGGGTATGAGACACAAAGGATGTGAGATACTACCTCTCCTCAGGAAATACGCTGGGACATTGAAAGCAAGATCATTTCTCTTCTCTGCACCTTATGTATTTTTTTTCTTTGAGTGCCAATAACTATTTTTATTTTTATTTTAAAAAAAATTTGTCCTGTGCATTAAAATATGTCTGTTGAATGATGTCAGATTTCTTCTGAAAAATCACACACAATTCCAATGATAAATAGATTTCATTGCATCTTTTATATTATACTTTCTCATTTAAGAGTTAGAAACATTTACTATGTATCTGAGGCACAAATAGGCAAGGCTCCCACCTGACCTAGTGAGACCTCTGGGGATATCGATGGAACCTCAACATTACTGTGGAAAAATGAAAGATTTCCTTATTTCAAGGGTTCTAGCTGTTCATAATAAACTCAAGATAATGGTCATGATGAGATGAATGATATTGCAAAATAAAAACACCTGGGGTTCTAATAGACATGTAGGCCACAAGCCAATGTTTAAGTAAAACTTCTGGGATTTTAATGCACATGTAGTTATAAGGGAAGCAGAACCTTATCTATTTTAAGTTTTCATCTAGGACTCTTCAACAAAAAGTTTTACAAAAGAAAAACTAACAGTTTAATAATGTGTGCTGGGCTCATCATCTGGAAGAAATCTCAGCAAAAACGTAACTCAACACAGCAGCTTAGAACTACAGCTTATATAGCATCATCAACTATGAATTGTCAATTTGTAGAGAAATGAAAAGACAAAAGAAGGAAGTCCAAGGCTTCCAAGGGTGGCAAACTGTACGAGGGTAAACATATGGGAGGAAAGTAATGGAGTGAGAAGGTTCATTTGCAGATTCTGCTGGTGCCACATCTGGCCTGAGGAGAGGGTGTCCAGTAAAAGAAAAATTTGTGCCTTGCCATTAGGCAGAAAAGAGGGAGCTTTTTCTGAGTTTGCTGCTTCTTAATTGCCTTCAGTTCAAAATAATATTTATGTCAAAGAGACATATTTTAGGGTGAAATATTCTGGCATCTTACATAGGCTACAAAACTATGTTTAAGAGAACTGCTGGGTATGTCAGCTAAGTTATGTGGAAATGTCTTTATGACAAGCACCCATGCATAATCCATTATTTCACTTAACAACCTCTTAGGAAGTAAAAAATGAAGTCACTTTGTGGTTATTGAACTTGTTTGTGATCAAGGTCTGTGTGCCTTCTATGTAAGTTTCTTGGGAAAGAGCTATTACTATTTTAAAATAGTAATAATGATCAGCATCCACTAACAGTGTATTAGAATTATCTTCTCAGGGAAACAAACAAGCTTAAGACCTAAATTCAAGTCTGTCAGAAATATGACTCCATACGAGGTTTTAGACTTTTAACTTTAGGATTGTAGCTCATTTATAAAATGTTGATTTTTATAAAGATGAAAAACAACTTAAATTAGTCACACAAGCATTTAATGAGAGAGGTGGACTCAGTGCTTAAGTTCTAATTTAGAACCTGCTTGATATTTAGGAAGACAGTATGGGCCAAAGAGATAAAATGAAACTTGAATCCAGATGATACATGTATAAAAGTATTTTCAATTAATTAAATGTAAACATAATTTCTTTTCATAAACTGATAAAACACTTGTATAACTCTTTTCAGAACCTTTAAAGTCTAAGGTTTGGAGTTTTTGCATATAGAATAATATTGATAAAACAATAAAGAATACTATTGATGTAAATTAAACATTTTCTATTTATAACTTACACTAATTAAAGACCCTAAAATAACTCTTGATTCCATGTGTGTATGTATACTTTCAATTTTTTTATACTTTCAAATTTAATAGTCCTTATTTTATTTGATAGACTTTTTTTTTCCTACAAAAAGTTAATTTCACTGCATTTTCAAATACTAGTAAAGAGAGTCAGTAAATTCTTTAACACAGAGTAAATAAGCAAATATTTTGGTTAAAATTTAGATTTTTTTTAAATTAAAAAATGGGAAATTCAGTTTGAATAATTTTCCAAATAAAAATTACCATATATGGCTTCATGTTAACAGAATACAAGTACTAAAAGGTGAATTTGGAATCTGAATTTAAGCATTACTTTGTATTTTATGATATCTCTCCAGTTACAGAAATTAAGACTAACAGATTAAAAGTCAAAGTAGACTTATAATTTTGATAGGATTTTGTGAAGGAATTAATCGAACACAATCATATATAATAGTGTCAATATCTAAATGTGGAAACCCCTTATATAAAAATTTCTACTCTTTTACACTAAATTAAATAAAATTTTGGTGTGGGATGAAGCATTGCTACCTCTAAAATGACATATTTAACATGATTTGAATTGTTGTAAGACCCTTGCATTTATAATATTTTATTGAGACTGAGTTTTATATTATTCTATATTTCATTTCACATTGTCTTAAAAGAAAGAATAATAGGAAAGAGAAACAAATAACCAGGGCTATTGACCATGTAAAATATGTGTATTAACATCAACAAGAAAAAACTGATGCTCACAAAAACTTAAAAAAAATAGCTTTTAATATGATGATAGATTGTTTTAGTAAAGAAACCAGTTTATTTCTTCATTGAATTCAGCCATAAGACAATATTTTCAACAGAAAAGGAAAAAGTATAAACATAAATTAGCAAATAAAGGGAAAGAAAACCTACCAAGAGCTATGTTTATAAAAAGAATTCATTTAGGAAAACTGCACCATTTCCATATGATTCTAGCATCATTTCTTGTGTTTTAAAACCGGGATGTATATAATTCAATGCAAACCTGTATTCAAAATTAATTAGCCATTAAATGACTGAACAATATTACTCCTAGCTATGGTCATGGAGAAACATTAACATCATTATAAAGGGAAAAATCACAGGGTTATGCTATAAGGGAAGTGTTTTAGGCTCAGACTCAAAACAGGAAACACATTTTCTCTCAACAAAGAAATGAAAGTATCCATCTATCCTTAGATTATTAAAAAAAAAAAAAAAAAAGAAAAGAAAAAATGGATGGTAATAAGAAGAAAATGCTGACTAGGCCAGAGAGGATACACCATAGGGAAATCCTCCAGTAACAGCCTAGATCCTGGGCTGAACTGTGATTAGAGTGAGGAAAGGATATTGTGAGGGTCATTTCCCCCTGGTATCCACAAAAGCACACATCATAAACCACAATGGCTGGAGAGGCACTGTAGCACAGAAGGACAAAGTTTGAAGCACCATCCAGCTAACATTTTTCAGGACACTAGGGGGAAATAGGTATAGCTTTCCAGAGCATTCAGGTAACTGATGTGAGGTACTGAAAGACCCTCCCCTGAACTTGTGCCTTACCAGACACCAAGAACTCCTGGAAGTAAGGGCCATAAAGCCAAATGCAGATCTCACCGGGTACCTGGGATAGCAAAAATTTGGACCCATAAAACATACACAAATTGGACCAGAATTAATCCATTATACACTTGCAGTCCAGAATTACAATAGCAGAAAGGAGACTGCCAATCTCTTTAGAAGCTAAGTTCTCATTACACTTAGAATAAAACTAAAACTTTTTGATATTCCAAACCTAAAAATGCGGTTGTTTATTTTTGTTTTTATTTCTGTTACTCTAGGATGTGGGTCAAAAAAGATCGTGCTGAGGTTTATGTCAAAGTGTTTTTCCTATGTTTTGCTCTACAAGGTTGGAGTGTCTGGCCTTACATTTAAGTCTTTAATCCATTTTGAGTTTATATTTGTGTATGATGTTAAGTAGTGTTCTAATTACATTCTTTTAACTGTAGCTGTCCAGTTTTCCCAGCACCACTTATTGAAGAGGCTTTTTTCCATTGTATGTTCTTGCCTCCTTTGTTGTAAATTAGGTGCCCATATGTGCATGTGGGTTTATCTCTGGGCATTCCATCCTACACCATTGATCTATATTTCTGTTTTTGTGCCAGTACCACACTGCCTTGATTACTGTAGCTTTGTGGTATAGTTTGAAGTCGGGGAGCCTGATTCCTCCAACTCCATTTTTCTTTCTCAAGATTGCTTTGGCTATTCTGGGTCTTTTGTATCCCCATACGGATTGTAAATTTTTTGTTCTAATTTTGTGAAGAATGCCATTGGTAGTTTTATAGGCACTGCATTGAATCTGTAGATTGTTTGGGGCACTATAGTCATTTTCACGATATTGATTCTTCCAATCCAGGAACATGGCATATTCCTCCATCTGTTTATGTCATCTTTGATTTATTTCATCAGTGTTTTATAGTTTTCTGAGTACAAATCTTTCACCTCCATAGGCAGGTTTATACCTAGATAGTTTATTCCTTTTGTTGCAATGGTAAATGTGAGTGTTTCCTTTATTTCTCTTTCTGATTTTTCATTATTGTTGTATAGGAATGCCAGAGATTTCTGTGCATTAATTTTGTATCCTGAAACCTTACCAAATTTGTTGATTAGTTCTAGTAGTTTTTTGGTGGCATCTTTAGGGTTTTCTATGTATAGTATCATGTCATCAGTGAAACAGTGACCATTTTACTTCTTTTCCAATTTGCATTTCTGTTATATCATTTTCTTCTCTGATTGCTGTGGCTAGGACTTCCAAACCTATGTTGAATAAGAGTGATGAGAGTGGACATTTTGTCTTGTTCCTGATCTTAGTGGAAATGGTTTCAGGTTTTCACCATTGAGAACAATATTGGCTGTGGGTTTGTCATATATGTCCTTAATTATGTTGAGGTAAGTTCCTTCTATGCCTACTTTTTGGAGGGTTTTTATAATAAATGGGTGTTGAATTTTGTTGAAAACTTTTACTGCATTCATTGAGATGATCATATGGTTTTTATTCCTTAATTTGTTAATATGGTGTATCACATTGATATATTGAAGAATCCTTGCATCTCTGGGATAAATCTCACTTGATCATAATGTGTGATCCTTTTATTGTGCTGTTGGATTCTGTTTGCTAGTATTTTGTTGAGGATTCTTGCATCTATATTCATCAGTCATATTGGTCTATAATTTTCTTTCTTTGTGATATCTATTTCTGGTTTTGGTATCAGGGTGATGGTGGTTTTGTTGAATGAATTTGGGAGTGTTTCTCCTTCTGCAATTTTTTTGGAAGAATTTGGGAAGGATCATTGCTATCTCTTCTCTAACTGTTAGATAGAATTCACCTGTGAATCCATCTAGTCTTGAACTTTTGTTTGTTGGAAGATTTTTAATTATGCTTTCAGTTTCATTACTTGTGATAGGTCTGTTTATATTTTATAATTCTTCCTGGTTCAGTCTTGGAAAATTGTACCGTTCTAAGTATTTGTTCACTTCTTCATGGTTGTGCATTTTATTGGAATATAGTTGTTTGTAGTAGTCTCTTCTAAGGCACTTTTATCTAAGAAATACAGAGTAATTTCTGGAAAAAAAAAGCTGGCCCTCTTGGTCACAACTTTCATGAAGGGTTAATGTGGAATTTCTGTTGGGATAAACTAGAACTCATATCCACTTTCAACAATTTGTAATATAACTATACCTCATTAGACATATTTACTTATAGGGTTAGAGAAGAAGTACTAACATTTCTCTTTACGCAGTAAGTTTTGGTCATTCTCAAATTTTTAACATAATTATGAAGTTTTAATTTGAAGAATCTTTAATATAATAAAAGCTTAGAAAGGAACATTTGACAATTTGATAATTACAGTGAACATTATAAAGTAAGGAGCCAATTCCTGAATATACCTTTTTTTTTTTTTTTTTTTTTTTGCGGTACGCAGGCCTCTCACTGTTGTGGCCTCTCCCATTGTGGAGCACAGGCTCCAGATGCACAGGCTCAGTGGCCATGGCTCATGGACCAAGCCACTCAGTGGCATGTGGGATCTTCCCAGACTGGGGCACGAACCCGTGTCTCCTGCAACGGCAGGTGGACTCTCAACCACTGTGCCACCAGGGAAGCCCCTGAATATACCTTTTGAACAATTATCCTTGCCATATATTACATGGATCCAAATTTAAACTGCTTAGGTTATCTATGTACAATTTAAAATATTGGATTATTTGTATACACTCAGTTAACTCATTTAGTATGACATTGTTTTAACTGGGGAATATTTGGTTTGAAGAACTGAAGAATTTTTCAGATAAGCCCAGGTTCCAAAAGTAGCTCATTGAGAATACACAGAGCACTCTCCAGGTACCTAATTTTAGGCAGCACAGTTATATCTCAGGAAAACTGTCTTGGCTTATCTTGTCCTAATGTCTGGGGTTGCATGGTCTCTATTTTCTATTTCTCATTATAGAAATACTACTTCTATGTTACATTTCCAGTGTTGGTGGGAATGTAAATTGATGGAGCTACTGTGGAAAACAGTACAGAGGTTTCCCAAAAAGCTAAAAATAAAGCTACCTTATGACCCAGCAATTCCACTCCTGGGTATATATCTGAAAAAAACAAAAAAAAACTTTAATTTGAGAAGATGCATGCACCCCAATATTCATAGCAGTATTATTTATAATTGCCAAGATATGGAAGTGACCTTAGTGTCCATCAGCAGATGAATGGATAAGATAGATGTGTATACACACACACAATGGAATACTACTCTGCCGTAAAAAAAAAAAAATGACGTTTTTCCATTCACAACAACATGGATGAGCTTGGAGGGTATTATACTAAGTGAAATAAGTCAAACAGAGAAAGTCAACAGCTGTATAATATCACACATATGTGGAATCTAAAAAAGAACAAAAACAAAGACAAAACTAGTGAATATAACAAAGCAGAAGCAGACTCATGAATACAGAGAACAAACCAGTGGTTACCAGTGGGAATAGAGAAGGGGTGAGGGACAAAATGGGAGGGAATTAAGAGGTACAAACTACTACATGCAATGTTAGCTACAAGGATATATTGTACAACAGGGAGAATATAGCTAAAATTTTTAATAACTATAAATGAGGCATAAACTAAAAGTTATGAAACACTATATTGTACACTTGTCATTTATATAATTAAAAAAAGAGAAATACTACTTCCTGCTCTCCTGAATGCATTAGTTCTCCTCAGTGATTGGCCTCTGCTTATCCACACTGAGCTTGCGCAAGGTTGGCATACAATGGTGACAACTCCAGCCTGGTTCCACTTAATGTTACTGCCCCAATGTCTGACTTAAGAGTTGAATTACTCTTTTCTGTGTTTCTTATTTAAATTACTGAAAAGTAATTGAATAGGATTCACCTGGGTCAAGTGTCAAAATAAATCCCTTTTGAACAATTTTTTGTTTTTGCTGAAAATTCTTAGTTTATCTTTTTAAAAGGAGGCATAATTCCGCTTATATTCTATTTATACATAAATTCCATTATATTTATTGTCAACCTCAAAAGGAGAAACATCTAATTTTCTTAAAGTTAATCATCAAATCAAACTGATTTTTTTTCAAGATAAAGAGAAGTCACTTATTTGAATGTATATAAAAACCATAACATAAAGAGGTACATTATCAAATGTTTTCAAAGAATAAATTTTAAATTTTTTTCTTATAATCAAATTATTTTCTAAAACAATGATTATTTCTTGACTAATCTTTTAATACTTGCAAAATAAGTGCCATTTTACAAATATACTATTTTTTGTACATTTTTTATATTTAAGAAAAACCAGATATAGTTGACAGCCATTTCCTTTAGTTATTAACAAAATGGAACTACTTACTGGTTAACAAAAGATATAAACTATTAGTCAAACAAATGATTACTATAAAGTCCAGAAAATATTAAATTACAAGAGAAATGCAGATGTGTACACTGATAACTGATTTTCACATTAATTCTTCATTAGAGTAAGCTACTAAGATAGTAGAAGACTTCCCTAGTGGCGCAGTGGTTAAAAATACACCTGCCAAAGCAGGGGACATGGGTTTGAGCCCTGGTCCGGGATGATCCCACAGGCCATGGAGAGCCTGTGTTCTAGAGCCCGTGAGCCACAACTACTGAGCCTGCATGCCACAGCTACTGAAACCCACATGCCTAGAGCCCATGCTCCACAACAAGAGAGGCCACAGCAATGAGAAGCCCATGCACCATGATGAAGAGCAGTCCCCGGTCTCCGCAACTAGAGAAAAGCCTGTGCACAACAACGAAAACCCAACACAGCCAAAAATAAAATAAGTAAATTTAAAAAGTAGTAGAATAAGGATGGCATTGCCACAAGGAAAGCATGTTAGCTCAGAGAAAGGAAAATAGTTATCCACGTCATAATATATATGGTTATTGATAATTATGTTTGCCCATATTGGCAACCTCTCTCCTGGGCAGATTTGAAAGTACACTGACTAAAGATCTATCCAGTGCCTCTATCTCAAGATGTTTGCGGCTTTTCAGTGCATTAATACTAACATATCATGAATACACACAGAGATTATTGGCTACTCTTGCAATCTTGCACAATGAGACACATGTTTTTTGAACACCAATTATAGAAGAGGCCCAATTGAATGCTTCCTGGATTCAATTCTTCTAACATTTGCTAGAAAAAATGTCATTTTAGAGATTGCCTAAGGCCATTAATTTTTTAAAAGAAGAATAATATCTGTAATCATCTCAGAGCTGCTGTTAAGAATATATCTGTCTCTGAGTAATAACGGGCCTCGTCCAGAAGGGCCTTTACTGCTCCATCCCTGTAAGCAATAAAGATGATGTGATGACAGCAAGGATGGAGAGCAAAAGTTCAATACTAAGTGTTGTGGAGCAGAGAAGGAAGTGGAGCTGGGCCAGGAACCTGAAGAGTTAGATATCATCGTGAAAGAGGAAATGCAATGGGAAAAAATAAACAATATGAAAACTTACTATTCAGTGTCAGTCCTTACATATTTGAGTAGATTTGCTATTCTGTAAATCTGTTACTTTAAAATGGGATTAAAAATACTAAAGTAAATATGTTTTTAAAAATACTAATAATGAAAAGTCACCTGGAAGAGGCAAAGAAGGTTTCAGAACAGGGCTTAACCTGATGTTATTTTATCTAGATTTTATTTGAATTGTACTATTCTAAAATAAGTTTAGAATTCAATAAAAGCATAGAAAAGGAATCATTTATTAATTAATTATTTTATTAAAAATGTATCGTGTCTCTGCAGGTATCAAACACCATTGTTCTAACAAAGAGTAAGCACTGGGTGTGGATATAGAAGATGATAGGACATTTCACCTGGAGAAGTAGCACTTAAAATATCTGCTAAAGTATGGATAGGACTTAGCTGGAAAACCAAGTGGAAATAGAAGTGTTCCAGTAAGAGGATAGTGTGCTAAAAGATCAGAGGCAAGAGAGGTGAAAACTAAGCAGCTGCAAAAAGAGTTTTATGGTTGGAGAGATGAAACAAGAGCCTGGAGTTTTTAAAATTAATATGATATTCAATACATATAGATGTTTTTCAATATAGCCTTTAGATCAATATATTCATATCTGAGGTGGAGAAAGATTTGGGGAAGTTTTACCTTGTGTTATTCATATTACAAAATATTCCATGTGCTATGTATCTATATCTATATTTATATCTATAGATACAAATATTTAATATAAATGCAATTCCTTCCAACAGTGGTTTCTACGGGAACTTGTAGAGATGTGTGCTTCTATGTTTGGGACATAACCAGTGATACTGCTGTTATACGACATTAGCTTGAAGTGGTTGGATATTAACTCATTAAACTTGCTTTGCTCTCATTCCATACTCACCAAACAACTTTGGTTGTGATTTGGTTGCCCGTGTACTTTGGCTACAGGGAGAAAAACTGATTGATTATGGACACACATGAGTGTTCTGTTCTGTGTTGCAGGTATCAGTAACTCTGATAAGGGCCTTGATAAGGATAAACATCTGCGCCAGCACAAAAGCCCTGGGCCATCTCATTTGGCTTCTCTGCAATGAGCCCTCCATAGCCTCAGTGAACCTCTTCTTAGAGAACACCTTCCTCCCATGATTTATATGCACAAACATGGAAAAGAGAAAGAAGACAAGTGTATGTAGTAAAAGGTCCTATGTGTTGAAGAGATTCTAAATATTTAATGAGTGTTTATGACATGAAATTATTGGGTATAATGTAGAGGTATGACATATCCATAATTATGGGGAGCAAACAGTTCAAGTTAACCTTAATGCTTATTATTTTTCAAGTTCAAGAGTGATGATTCATGAAAGCCATAATTAAAAGTGATTGAATTTCAAGAAGTCCACATACAAATGTTCACACATAAAAAATCTGTGTATTTGTATATATGGCTAATATTCTTTCTTTAGGAGGATCAAGAAAACAGTCCATACAGCTACATATACTCTGAAAAATGTTAAATCACTAGTTTGTTCTCTATATCTGAGTCTGCTTCTTTTTTGTTATATTCACTAGTTTGTTGTATTTGTCAGATTTCACATTTAAGTGACAACATACAGTATTTGTCTTTCTCTGAGGGGAAAGGGCAACATAGGGGTGGGACAGTGAGAGGTACAAAGTATTGGGTGTAAGATTAGCTCAAGGATGTACTGTACAACATAGGGAATATAGCTAATATTTTGTAGTAACTGTCAATATAAAGTAACCTTCAAAAAGCATATAAAAATTTTAAAAAACATGAGACAAATATCACTTATATGTGGAATCTAAAATATGATACATACACTACCAAATGTAAAATAACTAGTGGAAAGCAGCTGTATAGCACAGGGAGATCAGCTCATTGCTTTGTGACCACTTAGAGGGGTGGGAGAGGGAGGGTCGGAGAGAGGTGCAAGAGGGAGGGGTTATGGGAATATATGTATACATATAGATGATTCACTTTGTCATACAGCAGAAACTAACACAGCATTGTGAAGCAAAAAATAAAATAAAATAAAATAATCCCTACTAAAATACATGTATGTGTGAGATAAAGAAAAAAGCAAAGAAAAAAATAAAATATGATACGAATGAATTTATTTACAAAACAAAATTAGACTTACAGACATAGAAAACAAATTTATGGTTATCAAAGAGGAAAGGGGAGGGTGCAGGGATAAATTAGGAGTTTGGGATTAGCAGATACAAACTAGTATATACAAAATATTTAATCAACAAGGACCTATTATATAGCACAGGGAACTATACTTGATATCTTGTAATAAACTATAATGGAAAAGAATACAAAAAGTAATATACAGGTTAAAAAAGAGAAAAACATAATTTAAAATCTTAAATCTAAAAAAGTATCATTCAACTGGGTTAGGAAGAGGTTCATATTAGATACCTTGTGACATTTTCAAAATATACACAGCCATCAACTGCTTCACCATCTTTGCTTTCCACAAACCTCCTCAACGCAAGAGCATCTCTGGGATTCACAAATGTGGAAAAGGGCAGGAAGCATTCCTTCAGACACTCAAAGAGGCATTTTTCTTGTATGGAAACTATTGATTTAATGATCAAAGAGTAAGTATTCAATCACTTATTTTCTATACAATGAATCTAAAGTCTGTTAACTAGAAAGAAAATTCTATTGTTCTTCTGTAGAGAATTACAAAGAATATGCTTGGTAGCACGTTAGAAACAAAATCCTGAAGTTCCAAGAATGGTCTTCTGACCACTGCTAGTATACCTACCTTATTTTATAGGTGACACAGAGAAAGCTTAAAAAGGTTTCCCAAAGACATATAACCAGTTTGTGAAAAAGTCAGGTTTTTAGTGTCATTTCCCAGTTTTTCATTCAAGTGCTGCCTAAATTTTTATCAAATTAATGAATTTACAATAAATAAGAAAGAATCAAAACTACTGTATTTCTCCCATTCTCTCACAGAAAATGATGATTATTTTGAATTATTTTAAATGATGAATTCAGTGACAAACATGCTACTTTTGGTATATGAAATCTCATTTTCTTCTGTAATAAATTTTGTTTAGAAGCAACATTTATTTCTCAAGCTTTACAAGTTCTTTTTTTTTTTTTTTTTTTTTTACTTTTTAAGATTTATTTATTTACTTTATTTATTTTTGGCTCTGTTGGGTCTTAGTTGCAGCACATGAAGTCTTCATTGAGGCATGTGAAATACTTCCTTGTGCTGTGTGGGCTTCTCTCCAGCTGTGGTGCATGGGTTCCAGGGTGCAAGGGCTCTGTAGTTGTGACATGCAGGTTCCAGGGTACATGGGCTCTGTAGTTTGCAGCATGCAGTCTCTCTACTTGAGGCACATGAGCTCAGTAGTTGTGGTGTGCCAGTTTAGTTTCCCCATGACATGTGAGGTCTTAGCTCCCCAACCAGGGATTGAACATGTGTCCCCTGCATTGTAAGGTGGATTCTTTATCACTGGACTACCAGGGAAGTCCCTCAAGCTTCAAAAGTTTTAATCTTTTTTTTTTTTTTTTTTTTTTCTAGGAAGATCCTGGTTAATGATATCCTTAATTAAACCAGCTGCATTTTAGGCAGACACATAAAGTTGATGCTTTCAACTTGCTAGCTAGAGCAGTCTGGAAGTCAGATAAAATTATTTTTTAGTCTGGCTTCTGATGCTTTTTCTTCTTTCTCTATTTGACTGTGCTATTTAAAGAACATTGTTAGTAATATAGTTACATGATTTCTCATAAGAATGTGATTATATTCTTTCTATTCTAGCTCTATATTTCCCTGTCCCACTAGAGTAAGTCATGGGCTGTATGCTTTCTTCTTCTTCTGAAACCACCATATTGCCATAAGCCAAATATGATCAATGTGAAATTTATCTGACAAATGCATGATGAAATTTCTACCCACCAAATGATTTTCAAATCAGAAAATAAAAAAGAGCCTTGGGAGATGAATCTACAGATTTTGGAACAGCTCTTTAAAAATTGTCAGAATAATCTGCATGGCCCAAAGCAAGATGTAAATTAAGAAGTAATACACTTTGAGTGTGATGGAGCATGTACTTATAAATTCATGGACCTATTCATCTCATGTAAATAGCTCACACATTGTACCTCCCAGGAACAATTATGCAACACTAAAGCATTTGAAATTATAAATATTAAGACAGAAAAATTTCTGTGCATTTCTTTTGGAATAAGTTTGGAGAGATTAAGAAGGAGTATAATTCTTAATTGTTATATTGCTTTCTAATTGTATACTTTGTAGGTTGAATGTCAAAAGGATTGAAAACACTTAGGACAAAATCAGCAGGAGAGATGTGCCTGTTGTCAGTTGTAAATAAATGTTTGCTAGCCTGTTGGCAAGGCAGCAGTGTATCCAGGAACAGGCAGGCCTTTAGCATTCAGGGAAGAACATGAGGCCTTTCATGTTCAAAGTGTTAGAAGCTGGTTTCATTATATAGGTAACAATTGACTTCTTCAGGAAAAGAAACTATTAATAAGAGACTAACTGAACAAAAGTTCTCTTGCACAAGACAATTATTTAAATTTCTCCAGATATGCTATCAAATGCAAACTTACAAAAGTCATCCAGATCAAGTTGGTGGTGTTGTCTGTGCATACATGCATGCAGTATAATTTGAAAAAAAAGAATATGAAAAAAATATTGAGTCAATAGTGAATAGAACACCAGAGATACTTTAACTTGGAAAATAAAATTATGACTTCAAAAATTAGTTTTCAAAAATTTAAAGGATACCTGTGACATAAATCTAAGAAAGTAGTATTAAATATATTCAAAAGTGTGAACAACATAGAAATAAAAAGTCTCTATGTTGATTATGTATTATAACAAGAAAAGCTTTCATAAGAACAGCTATCTCAACAGACCAAAAACAGACTTTTCTGATATGATCACCAAAACCCTGAAATATTTGAGATTGCAAAAACGAAGGAGAAATGTCAGAAAACTAAAAATGGCAGATTTTAAAAAAATAAGAAAAATAAGGTTTTGGAAAGTTGCAGGCCGTTAAGACCCTAATAGTAATCAAAGTAAAGGGAAAATTCTAGAATAGCACATTAAATTACTGTTTTGCATAATCTTAAGGAAAGGAATAAAATGGGATGACATCATATTAAAGTCTTGGCTTCAAAACATCTCAAAACTTAGCAATAGGCATGAAAAAGAGAAAGCAGCAAAGAGGAGAAATTGGAGTTGAAACAAAAATTAGAAAACAGTATCCAGTAACAAATGTTTAAAATTAAGGTGTTTTGGTAATTTCCAAGGTATCAAACAGGGTGATTTGGTGGTGGTTGTACAATTCCAAGTTTTCTACCCAGTTTTCAGACTACTGTTACAAATCAAACTTTCAAGTTGTCTGGCAATATGGGGGCATGAGGGCAGAATCATAGCCAAGTTAGCTCAAGAAGATTCATTTTTTAATCCTGGAGGAATCAAAATTCTCTTGGAAAACAGGCAGATATAAGGAAGGGATTGTAAAACACAGAAATAACTTTAATATTAAAATTTCATACCTTGTTGGATTCAGTTTGCTAATGTTTTCTTGAGTATTTTTGTTCATGAAATATACTGGTCTGTAGTTTTAAGTTCTTGAAGTCCCTTTACCTAGTTTTAATTTTACCATAATAATGACCTCATGGAAAGAGTTAGGAAGTATACCCTCTACTTCTATTTTCTGAAAAGGACTGAGAAGAAATGCTAAAATTTCTCTCTTAAATATTTGATGGGATACACAAGTGAAATCATCTAGGTGAGGTGATTTCTTTTTCAGAAAGTTATAAGTGATTCAATATATTTTATAGAGATAGTCCTATTCAACTTATTTATTTCTTCTTTTATGAGTTTTGGTAGTATGTGTTATTCAACTAATTGTCCCATTAAATGTAAGATACCAAATTAATGGGAATACAGTTGTTCATAGTTTCTTTTATTATAATTTTAATTGCTCTAAGACCAGTTTTAATGACCCCTTCTTCATTTCTGGTCACATGTGTCTTCTCTTTTTTCTTGGTTAGCCTGACCAGAGGTTAATCAATTTTATTCATCTTTCAAAGAATCAACTGTTGGTTTCATTGATTTTTTATTGTTTTCCCATTTTAATTTCAATAATTTATGCTTCAATTTTGTTATATATTTTCTTTAGCTTACAGTATGCTTAGACTTCTCTTTTTCTGTTTCTTAAAATGGAAGCATAGAATATTGTTTATTTTATTTTATTTTTTATTTTTTTGTGTGTTATGCAGACCTCTCACTGTTGTGACCTCTTCCCTTGTGGAGCACAGGCTACGGACGTGCAGGCACCACGGCCATGGCTCATGGGTCCAGCCACTCCACGGCATGTGAGATCTTCCTAGACCAGGGCATGAACCCGTGTCCCCTGCATTGGCAGGTGGACTCTCAACCACTGCACCACCAGGGAAGCCCAAAATACTGTTTTTAGATTGGAAAAGATCTAACATCAATGTATACATTTATGCTGTAAATTTCACTAAAACACTACTTTTATTGCATCCCCTAAATTTTGATAAATTGTATCTTAATTTTCATTTAGTCCAAAATATTTTTAAATATCTTTTGAGGATTATTATTGCACCTATGTATTGTTAAAGTGTGTTGTTTAATAACAAAACATTTAGGGGATTTTCCAGCTGTCCTTCTGTAATTTAGAACATTATATATATATATATATATATATATATATATATTAGAAATCCTCATAAAATAAACTTTAAAATAAGGAATGTTACAAGAGACAAGTAAGGACACTACATAATGATCAAGAGATCAATCCAAGAAGAAGATATAGCAACTATAAATATATATGCATCCAGCATAGGAGCACCTCAATACATAAGGCAACTGCTAACAGGTATAAAAGAGGAAATTGACAGTAACACAATAATAGTGGGGGACATTAATACCTCACTTACACCAATGGACAGATCAACTAAAATTAAAATAAATAAGGAAACAGAAAATTTTTTGTTTTGTTTTTGTGGTATGCGGGTCTCTCACTGTTGTGGTCTCTCCCATTGTGGGGCACAGGCTCCGGACACACAGGCTCAGTGACCATGGCTCACAGGCCCAGACACTCCATGATATGTGGAATCTTCCAGGATCGGGGCATGAACCCATGTCTCCTGCATCTGCAGGCAGACTCTCAACCACTGCACCACCAGGGAAGCCCAGGAAACAGAAGCTTTAAATGACACAATAGACCAGATAGAAGTAATTGATATTTATAGGACATTGCATCCAAAAACAGCAGATTACACTTCTCAAGTGTACATGGAACATTCTCCAGGAAAGATCACATCTTGGGTCACAAATCAAATCTCAGTAAATTTAAGAAAACTGAAATTATATCAAGCATCTTTTCTGACCACAACATTATGAGATAAGAAATGAATTATAGTGAAACAAATGTAAAACACACAAACACATGGAGGCTAAACAATACATTACTAAATAACCAGGAGATTAATGAAGAAATCAAAGAGGAAATCAAAAAATACCTAGAGACAAGTGACAATGAAAACATGATGAGCCAAAACCTATGGGATACAGAAAAAGCAGGTCTAAGAGGGAAGTTTATAGCTATACAAGCTTAAATCAAGAAACAAGAAAAATCTCAAATAAACAATCTAACCTTACACATAAAGGAACTAAATAAAGAAGAACAACAAAAACCCAAAGTTAGCAAAAGGAATGAAATCATAAAGATCAGAGCAAAAATAAACGAAATAGAAACAAAGAAAACAATAGCAAAGATCAATAAACCTAAAAGCTGGTTCTTTGAGAAGATAAACAAAATTGATAAACCTTTATCCAGACTCATCAAGGAAAAAAGGGAGAGGACTTAACATCAATAAAATTAGAAATGGAAAAGGAGAAGTTACAGTGGACACTGGAGAAATAAAAAAGCATCCTAAGAGAGTATTACAAACAACCTTATGCTAACAAAATGGACAACTTGGAATAAATGGACAAATTCTTAGAAAGGTATAACCTTCCAAGTCTGAACCAGGAAGAAATAGAAAATATAAACAGACCAATCATAAGCACTGAAATTGAAACTTTGATTAAAAGTCTTCCAACAGGGCTTCCCTGTTGGTGCAGTGGTTGAGAGTCCACCTGCCGATGCAGGGGACACGGGTTTGTGCCCTGGTCCAGGAAGATCCCACATGCCGTGGAGTGGCTGGGCCCATGAGCCATGGCCACCGAGCTTGTACGTCCGGAGCCTGTGTTCTGCAATGGGAGAGGCCACAACAGTGAGAGGCCCAGGTACCGCAAAACAAAAAACAAACAAACAAAAAAAACCCCCAAAAATCTTCCAACAAACAAAAGTCCAGGACCAGATGGCTTCACAGGTGAATTCTATCAAACATTTAGAGAATAGCTAACACCCATCCTTCTCAAACTCCTCCAAAAAATTGCAGAGGAAGGATGACTACCAAACTCATTTTATACACGCACAATCACCCTGATACTAAAACCAGACAAAGATACTACAGAAAAAGAAAATTACAGACCAATATCACTGATGAATATAGATGCAACAATCCCCAACAAAATGCTAGCAAACAGAATCCAACAACACATTAAAACTATCATACACCATGATCAAGTGGGATTTATTCCACGGAAGCAAGGATTCTTCAATATATGCAAATCAATCAATGTGATACACCATATTAACAAATTGAAGAATAAAAACCATATGATCATCTCAATAGATGCAGAAAAAGCTTTTGACAAAATTCAACACCCATTTATAATAAAAACTCTCCAGAGAGTGGGCATAGAGGGAACCTACTTTAACATAATAAAGGCCATATACAACAAACCCACAGCAAACATCATTCTCAATGGTGAAAAACTGAAAGCATTTCCTCTAAGATGAGGAAAAACACAAGGATGTCTACTCTCACCACAATTATTCAACATACATTTGGAAGTCCTAGCCACGACAATCAGAGAAGAAAAAGAAATAAAAGGAATACAAATTGGAAAAGAAGTAAAACTGTCACTGTTTGCAGATGACATGATATTATACATAGAGAATCCTAAAGATGCCACCAGAAAACTACTAGAGTTAATCAATGAATTTGGTAAAGTTTCAGGATACAAAATTAATGCACAGAAATCTCTTGCATTTCTATACACTAATGATGAAAAATCTGAAAGAGAAATTAAAGAAACACTGCCATTTACCATTGCAACAAAAAGAATAAAATACCTAGGAATTAAACTACCTAAGAAGACAAAATACCTGTGTACAGGTATAAGAAACTGATGAAATAATTTAAAGATGATACCAACAGATGGAGAGATATACCATGTTCCTGGATTGGAAGAATCAATATTGTGTAAATGACTATACTACCCAAAGCAATCTACAGATTCAACGCAATCCCTATCAAATTACCAACGACATTTTTTTCAGAACTAGAACAAAAAATCTTAAAATTTGTATGGAGACACAAAAGACCCTGAATAGCCGAAGCATTCTTGAGGGGAAAATAAATGGAGCTGGAGGAATCAGGCTCCCTGACTTCAGACTCTACTACAAAACTACAGTAATCAAGACAATATGGTACTAGCACAAAAACAACAACAACAAAAAAAAATCAATGGAACAAGATAGAAAACCCAGAGATAATCCCACACACTTATATAGGTCAACTAATCTATGACAAAGGAAGCAAGGATATACAATGGAGAAAAGACAGTCTCTTCAATAAATGGTGCTGGGAAAACTGGACAGCTACATGTAAAATAATGAAATTAGAACACTCTGTAACACCATACACAAAAAATAAGCTCAAAATAGATTAGAGATTTAAATGTAAGACCAGACACTGTGAAACCCTTAGAGAAAAACATAGGAAGAGCACTCTTTGACATAAATCAGAGTAAGATCTGTTTTGATCTACCCCCTAGAGTAATGGAAAGAAAAAACAAAAATAAACAAATGGGACCTAATGAAACTTCAAAGCTTTTGCACAGCAAAGGAAACCATAAATAAGATGAAAAGACAGCCCTCAGAATAGGAGAAAATATTTGCAAATGAATCAATGGGCAAAGGATTAATCTCCAAAGTATATAAACAGCCCATGCAGCTCAATATTAAAAAAACAAATAACCCAATCCAAAAATGGGCAGACCTAAATAGACATTCTCCAAAGAAGACATACAGATGGCCAAGAAGCAAATGAAAATATTCTCAACATCACTAATTATTAAATAAATGCAATCAAAACTACAATGAAATATCATCTCACACTGGTCAGAATGGCCATCAGCCAAAAATCCACAAACAATAAATGCTGGAGAAGGTGTAGAGCAAAGGAAACCCTCTCGCACTGTTGGTGGGAATGTAAATTGATACAGCCACTATGGAGAACAGTATGGAGTTTCCTTAAAAAACTACAAATAGAACTACCATAGGACCCAGCAATCCCACTACTGGGAATATACCCTGAGAAAACCATAATTCAAAAAGAGTCATGTACCAAAATGTTCATTGCAGCTCTATTTACAATAGCCACCTCATGGAAGAAACCTAAATGCCCGCTGACAGACAAATGGATAAAGAAAGTGTGGTACATACATACAATGGAATATTACTCAGCCATAAAAATAACGAAATTGGGTCATTTGTTAAGATGTGGATGGATCTAGAGACTGTAACACAGGCTGAAGTAAGTCAGAAAGAGAAAAACAAATATTGTATATTAACACATATATGCGGAACCTGGAAAAATGGTACAGTTGAACTGGTTTGCATGGCAGAAATTGAGACACAAATGTAGAGAACAAACATATGGACACCAAGTGGGGAAAGCTGTGGTGGGTTGGGGATGGTGGTGTCCTGAATTGTGTGATTGGGATTGACATGTATACACTGATGTGTATAAAATGGAGGACTAATAAGAACCTGCTGTATAAAAAAATAAATAAATTTCCAAAATAAAACAAAAGAAATCCTCAACAAAATATTAACAAATCAAATAAAATATATAAAAATAATTATAGTCCATGAAAAGTGGCATTGATTAGAGGTCTCAAAGTCTGGTCCAATACTCAAAACTAAATCAGTGTAACCTACCACATTATCAGGCACACAGAGAAACTGGATCACTAATTGCTGGTGAGAAAGTAAAATGGTACAAGTACTTTGGAAGGCAGTTTAGCAATTTGATACAAAATTGTAAAAATACTCCAGTAATTCCACACACTGGTATTTTTACAACTGATTGAAATTGCCAAAGTCTAGAAAAATCAATACGTCCTTCAGTTGGTGAATAAATAAACAGTGTGATGCATTCAAACAAGGGATACTATTCAGTGATAAAATAAGCTATCACACCATGAAAAGACAAGGATACATTTTAATTGCATATTCCTAAGTGATAGAAAATGATCTAAAATATTACATACTGTAACCTTTCCATATATAGCACTCTGAAAATCCAAACCTATACAGAGAGTAAATATAATCTGTGGTTTTGAGGGGTCCAGGGTTGGAGAGAGGAAGTTTAAGTAGGTGAAATAAATGTGAACTTTGTAAGGCTGTGAAACTATTCTGTATGATACTATAAAGAAGGGTGCATACCACTATTCATTCGTCTAAATGCACAGAGCTTTAAAGCGCAAAGAAGGAACATAACGCAACAAATCTTAGAAAGTCATTTAGGTGGTCCAGGATTCCCAGGATAGAATGTAGAATATATTACTTAACTGTAATTGTAATTAATACAGTCTAACTGTATTAGAAACGTATGAAATGACTCCATGGAAGGTGATTAGGGAAAAAAGTTGCTGACCTAGTTACCTTGGAAGTGAGTGGAATCTAGAGGATTAAAGAAAAAAAAAATTATACCACTAAACAAAATTGTATGCAGTGCTGTACTCTAGTTGATAAAGCTCTTTTCTTTATCAAAAGCAAAGATATGGGTTAAAAAGGCTGAAAGCACAAATCATGTATATTGAAAGTGAGCAATTAATTTTTTTTAACATCTTTATTGGGGTATAATTGCTCTACAATGGTGTGTCAGTTTCTACTTTATATCAAAGTGAATCAGTTATACATATACACACGTTCACATATTTCTTCCCTCTTGCATCTCCCTCCCTCCCTCCCTCCCTATCCCACATCTCCAGGCGGTCACAAAGCACGAAACCAATATCAATGTGCCAAGCGGCTGCTTCCCACTAGCTATCTACCTTAAGTTTGTTAGTATATATATGTCCATGCCCCTCCCTCGCCTTATCATAGCTCACCCCTCCCCCCCATATCCTCAAGTCCATTCTCCAGTAGGTCTATGTCTTTATTCCTGTCTTACCCATAGGTTCTTCATAATATTTTTTTTCTTAAATTCCATATATATGTGTTAGAATATGGTATTTGTCTTTCTCTTTCTGACTTACTTCACTCTGTATGACAGACTCGAGGTCTATCCACCTCATTACAAATAGCTCAATTTCATTTCTTTTTATGGCTGAGTAATATTCCATTGTGTATATGTGCCACATCTTCTTTATCCATTCATCTGACAGTGGGCACTTAGGTTGTTTCCATCTCTGGGCTATTGTAAATAGGGCTGCAAAGAACATTTTGGTACATGACTCTTTTTGAATTTTGGTTTTCTCAGGGTATATGCCAAGTAGTGGGAAAACTGGGTCATATGGTAGTTCTATTTTTAGATTTTTAAGGAACCTCCATACTGTTCTCCACAGTGGCTGAACCAATTCACATTCCAACCAGCAGTGCAAGAGGGTTCCCTTTTCTCCACACGCTCTCTAGCATTTATTGTTTCTAGATTTTTTGATGATGGCCATTCTGACTGGTGTGAGATGATATCTCATTGTAGTTTTGATTTACATTTCTCTAATGATTAGTGATGTTGAGCATTCTTTCATGTGTTTGTTGGCAATCTGTATATTTTCTTTGGAGAAATGTCTATTTAGGTCTTCTGCCCATTTTTGGATTGGGTTGTTTGTTTTTTTCTTATTGAGCTGCATGTGCTGCTTGTAAATTTTGGAGATTAATCTTTTGTCAGTTGCCTCATTTGCAAATATTTTCTCCCATTCTGAGGGTTGCCTTTTGGTGTTGTTTATGGTTTCCTTTGCTGTGCAAAAGCTTTGAAGTTTCATTAGGTCTCGTTTGTTTATTTTTGTTTTTAGTTCCATTGCTCTAGGAGGTGGGTCAAAAAGGATCTTGCTGTGATTTAGGTCATAGAGTGTTCTGCCTATGTTTTCCTCTAAGAGTTTGATAGTTTCTGGCCTTACATTTCGGTCTTTAATTCATTTTGAGCTTATTTTTGTGTATGGTGTTAGGGAGTGATCTAAGCTCATACTTTTACATGAAGCTGTCCAGTTTTCCCAGCACCACTTATTGAAGAGGCTGTCCTTTCTCCACTGTATATTCCTGCCACCTTTATCAAAGATAAGGTGTCCATATGTGCCTGGGTTTATCTCTGGGCTTTCTATCCTGTTCCATTGATCTATCGTTCTGTTTTTGTGCCAGCACCATACTGTCTTGATTACTGTAGCTTTGTAGTATAGTCTGAAGTCAGGGAGCCTGATTCCTCCACCTCCGTTTTTCGTTCTCAAGATTGCTTTAGCTATTCAGGGTCTTTTGTGTTTCCATACAAATTGTGAAATTTTTTGTTCTAGTTCTGTGAAATATGCCAGTGGCAGTTTGATAGGGATTGCATTGAATCTATAGATTGCTTTGGGTAGTAGATTCATTTTCGCAATGTTGATTCTTCCAATCCAAGAACATGGTATATCTCTCCATCTATTTGTATCATCTTTATTTTCTTTCATCAGTGTCTTATAATTTTCTGCATACAGGTCTTTTGTCTCCCTAGGCAGGTTTATTCCTAGCTATTTTATTCTTTTTGATGCAATGGTAAAGGGGAGTGTTTTCTTGATTTCATTTTCAGATTATTCATCACTAGTATATAGGAATGCCAGAGATTTCTGTGCATTAATTTTGTATCCTGCTACTTTACCAAATTCATTGATTAGCTCTAGAAGTTTTCTGGTAGCATCTTTAGGATTCTCTATGTATAGTATCATGTCATCTGCAAACAGTGACAGCTTTACTTTTTCTTTTCTGATTTGGATTCCTTTTATTTCCTTTTCTTCTCTGATTGCTGTGGCTAAAACTTCCAAAACTATGTTGAATAAGAGTGGTGAGAGTGGGCAACCTTGTCTTGTTCCTGATCATAGTGGAAATGTCTTCAGTTTTTCACCATTGAGGATGATGTTGGCTGTGGGCTTGTTATATATGGCCTTTATTATGTTGAGGAAAGTTCCCTCTATGCCTACTTTCTGCAGGGTTTTTATCATAAATGGGTGTTGAATTTTGTCTAAAGCTTTCTCTGAATCTATTGAGATGATCATATAGTTTTTTCCTTCAATTTGTTAATATGGTTTATCACATTGGTAGATTTGCGTGTATTGAAGAATCCTTGCATTCCTGGAATAAACCCCACTTGATCATGTTGTATGATCCTTTTAATGTGCTGTTGGATTCTGTTTGCTAGTATTTTGTTGAGGATTTTTGCATCTATGTTCATCAGTGATATTGGCCTGTAGTTTTATTTGTGACATCCTTGTCTCGTTTTGGCATCAAGGGGATGGTGGCCTTGTAGAAGGAATTGGGGAGCGTTCCTCCCTCTGCTATGTTTTGGAAGAGTTTGAGAAGGATAGGTGTTAGCTCTTCTCTTAAGGCTTGATAGAATTCGCCTGTAAAGCCATCTGGTCCTGGAATTATGTTTGTTGGAAGATTTTTAATCACAGCTTCAATTTCAGTGTTTATGATTGGTCTGTTCATATTTTCTATTTCTTCCTGATTCAGTCTTGGTAGTTTGTGCATTTCTAAGAATGTGTCCATTTCTTCCAGATTGTCCATTTTATTGGCATAGAGTTGCTTGCAGTAATCTCTCATGATCTTTTGTATTTCTGCAGTGTCAGTTGTTACTTCTCCTTTTTCATTTCTAATTCTATTGATTCGAGTCTTCTCCCTTGTTTTCTTGATGAATCTGGCTAATGGTTTACCTATTTCGTTTATCTTCTCAAAGAACCAGCTTTTAGTTTTATTGATCTTTGCTATTGTTTCCTTCATTTTTTTTTCATTTATTTATGATTTGATTTTTATGATTTGTTTCCTTCTGCTAACTTTAGGGGTTTTTTTGTTCTTCTTCCTCTATTTGCTTTAGGTGTAAGGTTAGGTTGTTTATTCGAGATGTTTCCTGCTTCTTAAGGTGGGCTTGTATTGCTATAAACTTCCCTCTTAGAACTGTTTTTGCTGCACCCCATAGGTATTGTGTCGTTGTGTCTCCATTGTCATTTGTTTCTAGGTATTTTTTAATTTCCTCTTTGATTTCTTCAGTGATCACTTCATTGTTGAGTAGTGTATTGTTTTGCCTCCATGTGTTTGTATTTTTTACAGATCTTTTCCTGTAATTGATATCTAGTCTCATGGCGTTGTGGTCAGAAAAGATACTTGATATAATTTCAATTTTCTTAAATTTACCAAGGCTTGATTTGTGAACCAAGATATGATCTATCCTGGAGAATGTTCCATGAGCACTTGAGAAAAATGTGTATTCTGTTGTTTTTGGATGGAGTGTCCTATAAATATCAATAAAGTCCATCTTGTTAAATGTATCATTTAAAGCTTGTGTTTCCTTATTTATTTTCATTTTGGATGACCTGTCCATTGGTGAAAGTGGGGTGTTGAAGTCCCCTACTATGAATGTATTACTGCCAATTTCCCGTTTTATGGCTGTTAGTTTTTGCCTTATGTATTGATGTGCTCCTGTGTTAGGTGCATAAATATTTACAATTGTTATATCTTCTTCTTGGATCAATCCCTTAATCATTTGGTAGTGTCCTTCTTTGTCTCTTGTAATAGTCTTTATTTTAAAGTCTATTTTGTCTGATATGAGAATTGCTACTCCAGCTTTCTTTTGGTTTCCATTTGCATGGAATATCTTTTTCCATCCCCTTACTTTCAGTCTGTATGTGTCTCTAGGTCTGAAGTGGGTCTCTTGTAGACAGCATATATATGGATCTTGTTTTTGTATCCATTCAGCCAATCTGTGTCTTTTGGTGGAAGCATTTAGTCCATTTACATTTAAGGTAATTATCGATATGTATGTTCCTATTCCCATCTTCTAAATTGTTTTGGGTTCGTTGTTATAAGTCTTTTCCTTCTCTTGTGTTTCTTGTCTAGAGAAGTTCCTTTAGCAGTTGTTGTAAAGCTGGTTTGGTGGTGCTGACCTCTCTCAGCTTTTGCTTGTCTGTAAAGGTTTTAATTTCTCCATCAAATTTGAATGAGATCTTTGCGGAGTAGAGTAATTGTGGTTGCAGGTTTTTCTCCTCCATCACTTTCAGTATGTCCTGCTACTCCCTTCTGGCTTGCAGAGTTCCTGCTGAGAGATCAGCTGTTAGCCATATGGGGATTCCCTTGTGTGTTATTTTATTTTATTTTTTTTCCCTTGCTGCTTTTAATATGCTTTCTTTGTATATAATTTTTGACAGTTTGATTAATAGGTGTCTTGGCTTATTTCTCCTTGGGTTTATCATGTATGGGACTCTCTCTGCTTCCTGGACTTGGTTAGCTATTTCCTTTCCCATATTAGGGATGTTTTCAACTATAATTTCTTCAAATTTTTTTCAGTCCCTTTCTTTTTCTCTTCTTCTTCTGGAACCCCTATAATTTGAATGTTGTTGCATTTAATGTTGTCCCAGAGGTCTCTGAGACTGTCCTCAGTTCTTTTCATTCTTTTTTCTTTATTCTGATCTGCAGTCGTTATTTCCACTATTTTATCTTCCAGGTCACTTATCCATTCTTCTGCCTCAGTTATTCTGTTATTGATCCCATCTAGAGTACTCTTAATTTCATTTATTGTGTTGTTCATTGTTGCTTGTTTCATCTTTAGTTCTTCTAGGTCCTTTTTAATTGTTTCTTGCATTTTGTCCATTCTATTTTCAAGATTTTGGATCATCTTTACTATCATTATTCTGAATTCTTTTTCAGGTAGACTGCCTATTACGTCTTCATTTGTTAGGTCTGGTGCATTTTTATCTTGCTCCTTCATCTGCTGTGTGTTTTTCTGTCTTCTCATTTTGCTTATCTTACTGTGTTTGGGGTCTCCTTTTTGCAGGCTGCAGGTTCGTAGTTCCCGTTGTTTTTGATGTCTGTCTCCAGTGGCTAATGTTGGTCCAGTGGGCTGTGTAGGCTTCCTGGTGGATGGAGCTAGTGCCTGTGTTGTGGTGGATGAGGCTGGATCTTGTCTCTCTAGTGGGCAGGTCCACATTTGGTGGTGTGTTTTGGGGTGTCTGTGGACTTATTATGATTTTAGGCAGCCTCTCTGCTAATGGGTGGCGTTGTGTTCCTGTTTTGCTAGTTGTTTGGCATAGGTTGTCCAGCAATGGAGCTTGCTGGTCGTTGAGTGAAGCTGGGTGCTGGTGTTAAGATGGAGGTCTCTGGGAGATTTTCGCCATTTGATATTATGTGGAGCTGGGAGGTCTCTTGTGGACCAGTGTCCTGAAGTTGGCTCTCCCACCTCAGAGGCAGAGTCCTGATTCCTGGCTGGAGTAGCAAGAGCCTTTCATCCACATGGCTCAGATTAAAATCAAGAGAAAGTAGAGAGAATTAGAAGTAGGAAGAAAGAAAGAAAGAAGAAAAGGAGGGAAGGAAGGAAGGGAGGTAGGAAGAAAGGAGGGAAGGAAGGAAGAAAGAAAGAAAGAAAGAAAGAAAGAAAGAAGGAAGAAAAGAAGGAAAAAGGCAAGAAGGAAAGAAAGGAGGGAGGTTAGGAGGGAGGAAGGAAGGAAGGAAGGAGGGAAGGAAGGGAAAAAGACAGAAAGTAGATGCAGTAAAATAGAATGAAACAAAGTATAATAAAGTTATTGAATTAAAACATAATTATTTAGGGAAAAAAAAAAGGGGGACGGATAGAACCTTAGAACAAATGGTGGAAGCCACGCTATACAGATAAAATCTTATACAGAAGCTTACACATACACCCTCACGAAAAGATGTAAAGGGGAAAAAATCATAAATCTTGCTTTCAAAAATTTGGGATTCATCCCTCAATTTGGGATGATTCATTGTCTAAAGGAGGGAAGGAAGGAAAGAAAGAAAGAAGGAAGGTAAAGTAAAATAGAATTATTAAAATTAATTATTAAGAAAAAAATTTTAAAAAAGAAAAAAAGAAAAAAAATGGACGGATAGAACCCTAGGACAAATGGTGGAAGCAAAGTTATACAGACAAGATTTCAAACAGAAGCATACACATACACATTCACAAAAAGAAGAAAAAGGGGAAAAATCATAGATCTTGCATTCAAAGTCCACCACCTCAATTTGGGATGATTCACTGTCTATTCATGTATTCCACAGATGCAGGGTACATCAAGTTGATTGTGGAGCTTTAATCTGCTGTTTCTGAGGCTGCTGGGAGAGATTTCCCTTTCTGTTCTTTGTTCTCACAGCTCCCAGGGGCTCAGCTTTGGATTTGGCCCTGCCTCTGCGTGTAGGTCGCTGGAGGGCGTCTGTTTTTTGCTCAGATAGGACAGGGTTAAAGGAGCCGCTGATTCGGAGGCTCTGGCACACTCAGACTGGGGGGTGGGAGGGGCACGGCGTGTGGGTCAGGCCTGTGACGGCAGAGGCCAGCGTGACGTTGCACCAGCCTGAGGCTCGCCATGCATTCTCCCGGGGAAGTTGTCCCTGGATCCCGGGAACCTGGCAGTGGCAGGCTGCACCACCTCCCGGGAAGAGGGGTGTGGATAGTGACCTGTGCTCGCACACAGGCCCCTTGGTGGCGGCAGCAGCAGCCTTAGCATCTCCCGCCCGTCTCTGGGGTCTGCGCTTTTAGCCGCAACTCGTGCCTGTTTCTGAGGTCCGTGCTTTTAGCCGCAGCTCGCGCCCATCTCTGAGGTGCGCGATTTTAGCTGTGGCTTACTCCAGTCTCTGAGGTTCGTGCTTTTAGCCACGGCTCGCTCCGGTCTCTGGAGTTCCTTTAAGCAGCGCTCTTAAACCCGTCTCCTCACGCACCAGGAAACAAAGAGGGAAGAAAAAGCCTCTTGCCTCTTCGGCATGTGCAGATTTTCCCCGGACTCCCTCCTGCCTAGCCGTGGTGCACTAACCCCCTGCAGGCTGTGTTCACGCTGCCAACCCCAGTCCTCTCCCTGCGCTCCGACGGAAACCCGAGCCTCAGCTCGCAGCCCCTCCCACCCCGGCGGGTGAGCCGTCAAGCCTCTCGGGCTGGTGAGTGCCAGTCAGCACCAATCCTCTATGCGGGAATCTCTCCTCTTTGCCCTCCGCACTGCTGTTGCTGTGCTCTCCTCCACGGTTCCGAAGCTCCCCCCTCCGCCTCCCGCAGTCTCCTCCTGTGAAGGGGCTTCCTAGTGTGTGGAGACTTTTCCTCTTTCACAGCTCCCTCCCACTGGTGCAGGTGCCGTCCCTATTATTTTGTCTCTGTTTTTTCTTTTTTTCTTTTGCCCTACCCAGGTATGTGGGGAGTTTCTTGCCTTTTGGGAGGTCTGAGGTCTTTTGCCAGCCTTCAGTAGGTGTTCTGTAAGAGCTGTTCCACGTGTAGATGTATTTCTGGTGTATCTGTGGGGAGGAAGGTGATCTCCGCGTCTTACTCTTCCGCCATCTTCCCAGCACCTTGAAAGTGAGCTATTAATTACGGTGGGAGCCAGGTTTCTTATTGTTGAGTGAAATGTTACAAATAACCAACGGGTGGAGTGTATGTTAATCCGTTTTCTATGGGCTTAGATTTGGAGATATTAGTATCAACTCAAGTTTAGTGTAATGTAGATACAAGGGATTACATACAGAAATATTTACAGATATGCAAATATACCCAGGGAAGCACACACATATTCTGTTTTTCCCTCCACTGAGAGTGTCTGGAACCAATTACTATCCCAGTAATAATGAGCACACCTAGAGCCTAATATAGGCTTCTGTTAAGATTCTCCCATTAAAGGAACCAGCGGCCATTGGAAAAATGGCTGATTCTAGGACTGGGGCAGGCAATATACAAATTAGCCTAGATCATCTTGTGGTTCCAGAAAGTAAAATGTGCTCAACTAAAAATAGCAACCCTTATGGTGGGGGTATGTCAAAGTGACACAGGAGTGAACAGAAAGAGTCCCAATGGCCAAGGCTACAACAATTTAAGCAACTAAATGCAGCATTATTTGTTTATAACTCGATGTGTTAAATGAATATCCATGAATTAATAGTGATATAAACAAACAAACGGTGAAGAGAAAAATACCCTGTGTATAAGAAGTTGAAATGATTATTAAAGAACATTCAATAAAGTACCTGACCAATACTTCTCAAGCAGTCAAATTAATGAAAAGTATGGAAAGTCTGAGAAATTGTCACAGAGAAGAGGAGTCTAGGGAGACATTATGAATAAATGTAATGAGGTATCCTGGCTAGGATCCTGGAACAGCAAAAGGGTAGTGGATGGAAGCTAAAAATATCTGAATAAATGATGAATTTAATTAGTACTCCTGCTGCTGCTGCTGCTGCTGCTACTAGAGATGTTAACATCAGTAGTGAGTGGTTCATTAAATGTAACAAATGAATCAACTTAATCTAAGGTACCAATAATAGGGGAAACTTGCTTCAGCTTATATAGACACTCTGTAATATCTTCACAATTTATCAAAGTTTATAAAAATAAATATAAATTATAGTCTAAGGATAAACTATGATAAGCTAGGTACCTTTTAAAATTAAAAAAAAATAAAAATACATATATATATATATAATATATACATATATGTAGTATACACTTTAAAGTGTATACTACATATACACTTTTCTTTAAAAACAATGCTTGTCACCTAAAAAAATGCTTCTGAGCAGGAAAGGAAACCACCAACAAAGTGAAAATGCAGCCTATGGAATAAGAAAAGGAAATTGCAAGCCATATATATGAAAAGGAATTAATATCCCCCCAAATACAAAGAGCTCATATAACAACTCAATGATAAAAATATCCAAAACCTGATTAAAAAATGGACAGAGGAACCACATAGACATTTTTTTCTAAAGAAGACATCTAATTGGCCAATAGGTGCATGAAAAGGTGCTCAATATCAATGATCATCAGGGAAATACTATGCAAAACCAAAATGAGCTAGTCACACCTGTTAAAATGGCTATCATCAAAAAGATAGAAAATAAGCATTGGAGAGGGTGTGGAGACAAAGGAACTTTTGTGCACTGTTGCTGGGGATGTGAGTTGGTGCAGCCACTATGGAGAACAGTGTGGAAGCTTCTCAAAGCCTTAAAAATAGAACTACCATATGATCTAGCAATTCCACTTCCGGGTATATATGCAAAGAAAATAAAAATTGGATATCAAAGAGATATCTGTATTCTCATTTTTATTTCAGCATTATTCACAATAGCCAAGATATGGAAACAACCTAAGTGTAAATCAATGATTGGATAGAGGTGAGGTACACACACACATGCAAACACACACAGTGGAATATTATTCAGCCATGAGAAAGAAGGAAAGCCTGCTATTTGTAACAACATGGATAGACCTTGAGGGCATTGTGTTAAGTGAGTTAAGTCAGACAAAGTCAAAGGCTGTATGTCATCACTTATATGTGAAATCTAAAAATATACATATAAATAAAGCTGAACACAAAGAAACAGGGATGTAAAAGGTGGTTACTAGGGGCTGGGAGATGTGGGAAATGGGGAGAAGTTAGTTAAAGAGTACAAACTTCCAACTATAATAAGTTCTGGGGATCTAATGTACAGCATAATGATCTATTTAATAATACTGCATTATATTCTTGAAAATCACTAAGAGAGTGCATTGTAAATATTCTTACCACAAAAAAAGACATGATAATTATAGTGTGTGATTCAGGTATCAGGTGTTAACCTTATGGCATTAATCATTTTTAATATATAATTGTATAAAATCAATGTGGACACATAGTACACCTTAAACTTACACAATATTATGTGTCAGTTATACCTCAATAAAGCTGGGAGAAAAGTAATTACCAATCATCTTTTCTTTTAAAAAAAAAATGCTTGTCACTTAAATATGGGTTTTAGTTAATATATATATTATTAGACAATATTCCCTGCTTTCCTAAAATTATTACCACATATATGAGATTATTTAAGCTAGTTTTAGAAAACCTTGAATGCTCAGAACTGAGAGTGAAGCTGTCCATATCATATGAGGAATCTCTATCCATAGCACCCCTGAACTTAAATATAAAGAACTAATGAGGATGACATACTTAATATAATTTTCTCCTGCCTCTCCTTGCTCCAAAATGAATTTTTGGTTTAGGGTTAATAATTTTGCAATTTGATTCATACATGTCTTTATTATTTTTAATAAGCATTATCTCTTTTTGTGGTTCGTGGGCCTCTCACTGTTGTGACCTCTCCCATTGTGGAGCACAGGCTCCGGATGCACAGTCTCAGCAGCCATGGATCACTGGCCCAGCTGCTCCATGGCATGTGGGATCTTCCCGGACTGGGGAATGAACCCATGTCCCCTGCATTGGCAAGTGGACTCTCAATCACTGAGCCACCAGGGAAGCCCAGCATTATCTTTTTGATAATATAAAGCAAAATGTGTTTATTGTAGATAGTTTATAAAACATAGAAAAAGGAAAATATGAATTTTTAAATTGAAGTTAATTCCAATACTTAGAGTCCATTCTCTCATTCTGTCTTAAATTTCTACTTTACAAATATGTGTTACTACTTTACCCCTGTTTCAAATAACATGTCTTAAATTACCTGACCATCCAAATTTTAAGATTGTGGGGGACTCAAAGGTTTACTTTTTATGAATATATACATATGATATGCCAAAAATGCACATACGGACAGATGAATAATTCCTTAGGAGTTTGCAAGGTGTAACCTACTAAATGAGACAGTACAGACTTTATTACACTCACTTTGCCCTGAACTCATATTACAATTTATGTACAAATTTGTATTTTTATTTAGTGACACATGACACAACTTCAAAGTGCACACACCACCTTTGCTTTTTGCATCAATGAATTTTATATTGAAATCCTCCAACTCTGAGTAATATAATGTGGTGTCTTCTCTCAGAAACTGGTTCATTTTTCTTACCCCACTCATTCACACTCGGCAACCCTCTCAGCTGCAATTCTTGTTATAATAAAGCATTGCAACACTAAATAAAAGAAAAGACATTTGCTATCTTGCATATTTCACCTTAAAGGACACTAACCCTTTTAAAAATTCTAGCTGCTGCTTTATCTAACTGGTATAATCATGGGTTTCAGAAACTGCTAAAGTATCAATGTACAAGAGGGAATATTTCCTTGGGGAAGGATTTCCTCTCCTAACTGGAGAGCTGCAGGTTCTGCTTATTAAAAGAAAGCAAGGCAACTTCCTATCCTAGGAACATTATTTCTTAATTATATGTATCCAAAATACAGATAAAATTAACAGAATTATGTGAACAAGAAAAAAATTAACTCTCTTGCATTTTTAAATTTGTGTGTATTTATTTAGAGCTGCTTTATTTAAATTTTTATGAATCATCTATGGTGAAATAGAAGCCATGAAAACTGAAATTAAAGAATATCTAGGCGGGACCTTCAAGATGGTGGAGGAGTAAGACATGGGGAACACCTTTTTCCCCACAAATACATCAGAAATACACCTACATGTGTAACAACTCCTATAGAACACTTACTGAACGCTGGCAGAAGACCTCAGATTTCCCAAAAGGCCAGAAAATTCCCACGTACCTGGGTAGGGCTAAAGAATAAAGAAAAAACAGAGACAAAAGAATAGGGATGGGACCTGAACCTCTGGGAGGGAGCTGTGAAGGGGGAAATGTTTGCACACACTAGGAGCCCCTTTACTGGTGGAGACGGGGTGTTGTGTGGGGGAAGCTTCAGAGCCATGGAAAAGAGTGCAGCAACAGGGGTGCAGAGGGCAGAGTGGAGAGATTGCCGCACAGAGGATCGGTGCCAACCAGCACTCACCAGCCCGAGGTTTGAGCTTGGGAGTTGAGGCTCAGGCTTCGGAGGTCAGATCCCAGGGAGAGGACTGGGGTTGGCGGAATGAACACAGCCTGAAAGGGGTTAGTGTGCCACAGCTAGCCAGGAGGGAGTCCAGGAAAACATCTGGAACTGCCTAAGAAGCAATGAACCATTGTTTCGGGGTGTATAAGGAGAGGGGATTCAGAGCACCACCTAAATGAGCTCCAGAGATGGGCACAAGCTGCGGATATCAGCATGGATACCAGAGACCAACATGAAATGCTAAGGCTTCTCCTGCAGCCACAAAGAAGCCTGTGTGCAAGCACAGGTCACTATCCACACCTCCCCTCCTGGGAGCCTGTGCAGTCTGCCACTGCCAGGGCCCCGTGATCCAGGGACAGCTTCCCTGACAGAACACAGAGTGCGCCTCAGGATGTGGCAACATTATGCTGGCTTCTGCCACTGCAGGCTCGCCCCACATTCTGTACCCCTCCCTCCCTCAGCCCTGAATGAGCCAGAGTCACCTACTCAGCCACTCCTTTTACTCCCTCCTAACTTGGTGAAGAATGGATGCCAGAGGGTAACCTACAAGCAGAGGCAGGGTCAAACACAAAGCTGAGACCCAGGAGCTGTGCGAATAAAGAAGAGAAAGGGAAATCTCTCCCAGCAGCCTCAGGAGTAGCAGACCAAATCTCCACAATCAACTTGATGTACCCTGCATCTGTGGAATACCTGAAGAGACAACAAATCATGCCAAAACTGAGATGGTGGACTTTAGGAGCAACTATAGATTTGAGGTCTGTTTTCTGTGCCTAATTTGTTTCTAAATTTATGTATATCTTGGTTTAGTATTTAGACCTTATTATCATTGATAAATTAGTTTATTGATTTGGTTGATCTCTTCCTTTAAAAAAAAATATATATATATATATATATTTTTTTTTTTTCTTCTCTTTTTGTGAGTGTGTATGTGTATGCATCTTTGTGTGATTTTGTCTGTATAGGTTGGCTTTTACCATTTGTCCTAAGGTTCCATCTGTCCATTATTTTTAGTATACTTTTTAGTGCTTGTTATTATTGGTAGATTTGTTTATTGGTGGGGTTGCTCTCTCTTTTTTTTTTTAATTTCTTTTTTATTTTAAAACTATATTTTTAATAACTTTATTTTATTTTTTTCCTTCTTCCCTTTTCTCCCTTTTATTCTGAGCAGCGTTGCTGACAGAGTCTTTGTGCTCTGGCTGTGTGTGAGGTCTGAGCCTCTGAAGTGGGAGAGCTGAGTTCAGGACCTTGGTCCACCAGAGACCTCCGAGCCCCTCATAATATCAATCAGCAAGAGCTCTCCTAGAGATCTCCATCTCAAGGCTAAGGCCCAGCTCCACACAATGACCAGCAAGCTCCAGTGCTGGACACCCCCAGCCAAATGATTAGCAAGAAAGGAACACAAGCTCGCCCATAAGCAGAGAAGCTGCCTAAAATCATATATTCACAAGCACTCCAAAACACACCACCAGATGTGGTCTTGCTCACCAGAAAGACAAGATCCAGACTCATCCACCAGAATACAGACACTAGTCCCCTCCATCAGGAAGCTTAGACAAGCCACTGAACCAACCTTACCAACTGGGGACAGACACCAAAAACAATGTGAACTACAAACTTGTAGCCTGCATAAAGGAGACCTCAAACACAGGATGTAAAGCAACATGAGAAGACAGAGTAATATACAGCATATGAAGGAGCAAGATAAAAACCCACTAGATGAAACAAATGAAGAGGATATAGGCAGTCTACCTGAAAAATAATTCAGAGTAATGATCATAAATATGATCCAAAATCTTGGAAATAGAATGGAGAAAATACAAGAAATGTTTAACATGGACCTGGAAGAAATAAAAAGCAAACAAACAATGATGAACAACACAATGAATGAAATTAAAAATTCTCTAGAAGGAATCAATAGCAGAATAACTGAGGCAGAAGAACGGATAAGTGATTGGGAAGATAAAAAAGTGGAAAAAACTACCACAGAGCAGAGTAAAGAAAAATGAATGAAAAGAATTGAGGACAGTCTCAGAGACCTTTGGGACTGTAAATGCACCAACATTTGAGTTATAGAGGTCCCAGGAGAAGACAAGAAGAAGAAAGGGACTGAGAAAATATTAGAATGATTAAGATAGAAAATATCCCTATTATGGGAAAGGAAATAGTCCAATCAAGTCCATGAAGCACAGAGAGTCCCATCCAAGATAAATCCAAGGAGAAACATGTCAAGACACATATTCATCAAACTATCAAAAATTAAATACAAAGAGAAAATATTAAAAGCAGTAAGGGGAAAGCAACAAATAACATACAAGGGAATCCCCATAAGTTTCACAGCTGATCTTTCAGAAGAAATTCTGCATGGCAGAAGGGAGTGGAAGGACATACATAAACTGATGAAAGGGAAAAAGTTACAACCAAGATTACTCTAACCAGCAAGGATCTCATTCAGATTTGGTAGAGAAATTAAAAACTTTACAGACAAGCAAAAGCTAAGAAAATTCAGCACCACCAAACTAGCTCTACAACAAATGTCAAAACAACTTCTCTAGGCAGAAAACACAAGAGAAGGAAATGACACACAATAACAAACCCCAAAATAATTAAGAAAATGATAATAGGAACATACATATTGACAATTACCTTAAAGGTAAATGGATTAAATGTCCCAACCAAAAGAGACAGACTGGCTGAATGGATACAAAAACAAGACCCATAGGTCTGTTGTCTACAAGAGACCCACTTCAGACCTAGGGACACATACAGACTGAAAGTGAGGGGATGGAAAAAGTTATTCCGTGGAAATGGAAATCAAAAGAAAGCTGGAGTAGCAATTCTCATACAGATAAAACATACTTTAAAATAAAGACTATTATAAGAGACAAAGAATGACACTACATAATGATTAAGGGATCATTCAAGAAGATATAACAATTGTAAATATTTATGCACCCAACATAGGAGCACCTCAATACATAAAGTAAATACTACAATCATAACAGGGGAAGCCGACAGTAACACAATCATAGTAGGGGACTTTAACACCCCATTTTAACCAATGGATAGATCATTCAAGATGAAAATAAATAAGGAAACACAAGCTTTAAGTGGCACATTAAGCAAGATGGAGTTAATTGATATTTATAGGACATTCCATTAAAAAACAAAAGAATACACAGTCTTATGAAGTACTCATGGAACATTTACCAGGATAGATCATATCTTGGGTCACAAATCAAGCCTTGGTAACGTTAAAAAAACTGAAATCATATCAAGTATCTCTTCTGACCACAACACTATGAAATTAGTTAACAATTACAGGAAAGAAACTGTAAAAAATACAAACACATAGAAGCTAAACAACACACTATTCAATAACAAAGAGATCAGTGAGGGAATCAAAGAAAAAAATAAAAAAATACCTAGAAATAAATGACAATGAAAAGCAATGACTAAACACTAATGGGATGCAGCAAAAGCAGTTCTAAGAGGGAAGTTATAGCAATACAATCCTACTTCAAGAAACAAGGAACATCTCAAATAAACAACCTACACTTACACCTAAAGCAAGTAGAGAAAGAAGAACCAGGAAACCCAAAGTTAGCAGAAGGAAAGAAATCATTAAGGTCATATCAGAAATAAATGAAAAAAATGAAGGAAACAATAGCAAAGATCAATAAATATAAAAGCTGGTTCTTTGAGAAGACAAACAAAATTGATAAATCATTAGCCAGACTTAACAAAAAAAAAAAAAAAAAAAAAAAGAGAGACTAAAATCAACAGAATTAGAAAAGAAAAAGAAATAACCACTGACACTGCAGAAATACAAAGGATCATGAGAATTTACTACAATCAACTATAAGCAAATAAAATGGACAAGCTGGAAGAAATGGACAAAGTCTTAGAGAAGCACAAACTTCTGAGACTGAACCAGGAAGAAATAGAAAATACAGACAAGCCAATTACAAGCACTGAAATTGAAAGTTTGAATTAAAATCTTCCAACAAACAAAAACACTGGACCAGCTGGATTCACAGGTGAATTCTATCAAACATTTAGAGAAGAGCTAACACTTATCCTTCTCAAACTCTTCCAAAATATAGCAGAGGGAAGAACACTCCCAAACACATTCTACAAGCCCACCATCACCCTGATATCAAAACCAGAAAGAGATGTCACAACAAAAGAAAAATACAGGCCAGTATCACTGATGAACATAGATGGAAAAATCCTCAACAAAATACTAGCAAACAGAATCCAACAGCACGTTAAAAAGATCATACACTGGAGGTGGAGGGGAAGATGGCGGAAGAGTAAGATGCGGAGATCACCTTCCTCCCCACAGACACATCAGAAATACTTCTACACGTGGAGCAACTCCTACAGAACACCTACTGAATGCTGGCAGAAGACCTCAGACCTCCCAAAAGGCAAGAAACTCCCCATGTACCTGGGTAGGGCAAAAGAAAAAAAGAAAAAACAGAAACAAAAGAATACAGACGGGACCTGCACCAGTGGGAGGGAGCTGTGAAGGAGGAAAGGTTTCCACAAACTAGGAAGCCCATTTGGGGGCAGAGACTGCAGGAGGCAGAGGGGGGAGCTTCAGAGCCACGGAGGAGAGCACAGCAACAGGGGTGCGGAGAGCAAAGCAGGGAGATTCTCGCACAGAGGATCGGTGCCGACCAGCACTCACCAGCCCAAGAGGCTTTTCTGCTCACCCGTCAGGGCAGGCGGGGCTGTGAGCTGAGGCTCGGGCTTTGGTCGGAGCATAGGGAGAGGACTGGGGTTGACTGCATGAACACAGCTTAAAGGGGTTAGTGCACCACAGCTAGCAGGGAGGGAGTCCGGGAAAAGGTCTGGAGCTGCTGAAAAGGCAAGAGACTTTTTCTTCCCTCTTTGTTTCCTGGTGCACAAGGAGAGGGGTTTAAGAGCGTTGCTTAAAGGGACTCCAGAGACAGGCGTGAGCTGTGGCTGAAAACAAGGACCCCAGAGACTGGTGCGAGCCACGGCTAAAAGCACAGACCCCAGAGACAGGTGGGAGATGCTAAGGCCGCTTCAGCCGCCACCAAGGGGCCTGTGTGTGAGCCCAGGTCACTATCCACACCCCTCTTCCGGGAAGACTGTGCAGCCCGCCACTGCCAGGTTTCTGGGATCCAGGGACAATTTCCTCGGGAGAATGCACAGAGGGCCTCAGGCTGGTGTAACGTCACGCAGGCCTCTGCCACCGCAGGCCCGTCCTGCGTACCGTGCCCCTCCCTCCCCCTGGCCTGAGTGAGCCAGAGCCCCCAAATCAGCGGCTCCTTTAACCCTGTCCTGTCTGAGCAAAAAACAGACGCCCTCCAGCGACCTACACGCAGAGGCGGGGCCAAATCCAAAGCTGAGACCCTGTAAGCTGTGAGAACAAAGAAGAGAAATGGAAATCTCTCCCAGCAGCATCAGAAGCAGTGGATTAAAGCTCCACAATCAACTTGATGTACCCTGCATCTGGGAAATACATGAATAGACAACGAAACATCCCGAATTGAGGAGGTGGACTTTGAGAGCAAGATTTATGATTTTTTCCCCTTTTCCTCTTTTTGTGAGTGTGTATGTGTATGTTTCTTTGTGAGAGTTTGTCTGTATAGCTTTCCTTCTACCATTTGTTCTAGGGTTCTATCTGCCCATTTTTCTTAAAAGTTTTTTTCTTAATAATTAATTTTAATAACTTTATTATACTTTAACTTCTTTCTTTCTTTCTTTCTTTCTTTTTTTCTTTCTTTCTTTCTTTCTTTCTTTCTTTCTTTCTATCTTTCATTCTTTCTTTTCTTTCTTTCTTTCCTTTTTTCCTTCCTTCCCTCATTTAGACAATGAATCATCCCAAATTGAGGAGGTGGACTTTGAGAGCTAGATTTGTGATTTTTTTCCCCTTTTCCTCTTTTTGTGAGGGGGTATGTGTATGCTTCCGTGTAAGATTTTGTCTGTATAGCTTGGCTTCCACCATTTGTCCTAAGGTTCTGTCCGTCCCTTTTTTTTTCTCCTACATAATTATTTTTTAATTTAATAACTTTATTATACTTTATTTTATTTTACTGTATTTTCTTTCTTCCTTCCTTCCCTCCTTCCTTCCTTCCTTCCTTCCTTCCTCCCTCCCTACCTCCCTCCTTTCTTCCCTTCTTTCTTTCTTTCTTCCTTCCTTCCTTCCATCCTTCTCACCTTTCTTTCTTTCTTTCTTTCTTTCTTTCTTTCTTTCTTTCTTTCTTTCTTTCTTTCTTTCTTTCTTTCTTCTTTCTTTCTTTCTTTCTTTCCTTTCTTTCTTTCTTTTCTTTCCTTCCTTCGTTCTTTCTACTTCTACTAATTATTTCTCTCTACTTTTTCTCCCTTTTTTTCTGAGCCGTGTGGAAAAAAGGCTCTTGGTGCTGCAGCCAGGAGTCAGTGCTGTGCCTCTGAGGTGGGAGAGCCAACTTCAGGACACTGGTCCACAAGACAGCTCCCAGTTCCATGTAATATCAAACAGCAAAAATTTCCCAGAGATTTCCATCTCAACACCAACACCCAGCTTCACTCAACGACCAGCAAGCTACAGTGCTGGACAACGTATGCCAAACAACTAGTAAGACAGGAACACAACCCCACCCATTAACAGAGAGACTGCTTAAAATCGTAATAAGTCCACAGAAACCCCCAAAACACACCACCAGACATGGACCTGCCCACCAGAAAAACAAGATCCAGCCTCATCCACCAAAACACAAGCACTAGTCCTCTCCACCAGGAAGCCTACACAACCCACTGAAACAACCTTAGCCACTGAGGATGGACACCAAAAACAATGGGAACTACGATCTTGTAGCCTGCAAAAAGGAGACCCCAAACACAGTAAGATAAGCAAAATGAGAAGACAGAAAAACACACAGAAGATGAAGGAGCAAGATAAAAATGCACCAGACCTAACAAATGAAGCGGAAATAAGCAGTCTACCTGAAAAAGAATTCAGAATAATGATAGTAAAGATGATCCAAAATCTTGGAAATAGAATGGACAAAATGGAAGAAACATTTAACAAGGATCTAAAAGACCTAAAGATGAAAAAAACAACGATGAACAACCAAATACATGGAAGGAAAAAGACTCTAGATGGGATCAGCAACAGAATAATTGAGGCAGAAGAACAGATAAGTGACCTGGAAGATAAAATAGGGAAAATAACTACTGCAGAGCATAATAAAGAAAAAAGAATGAAAAGCACAGAGGACAGTCTCAGAGACCTCTAAGACAACATTAAACAAACCAACATTCAAATTATAGGGGTTTCAGAAGAAGAAGAGAAAAAAAAAAGGACTGTGAAAATATTTGAAGAGTTTATAGTTGAAAACTTCCCTAATATGGGAAAGGAAATAGTTAACCAAGTCCAGGAAGCACAGAGAGTCCCTTACAGGATATATCCAAAGAGAAATACGCCAAGACACCTATTAATCAAACTGTCAAAAATTAAATACAAAGAAAGCATGTTAAAAGCAGCAAGGGAAAAACAACAAATAACACACAAGGGAATACCCATAAGGTTAACAGCTGATCTTTCAGCAGAAACTCTGCAAGCCAGAAGAGACTTTCAGAACATATTTAAAGTGATGAAGGAGAAAAACCTGCAACCAACATTACTCTACCCAACAAGGATCTCATTCAGATTTGATGGAGAAATTAAAATCTTTACAGACAAGTAAAAGCTGAGAGAGTTCAGCACCACTAAACAAGCTTTACAACAAATGCTAAAGGAACTTCTCTAGAAAAGAAACACAAGTGAAGGAAAACACCTATAATAGCAAACCTAAAACAATTTAGAAAATGGGAATAGGAACATACATATCGATAATTACCTTAAATGTAAATGGATTAAGGCTCCCACCAAAAGACACAGATTGGCTGAATGGATACAAAAACAAGACCCATATATATACTGTCTACAAGAGACCCACTTCAGACCTAGAGACACATACAGACTGAAAGTAAGGGAATGGAAAAAGATATTCCATGCAAATGGAAACCAAAAGAAAACTGGAGTAGCAATTCTCATATCACCCAAAATAGATTTTAAAATAAAGACTATTAGAAGAGACAAAGAAGGACACTACATAATGATCAATGTATCGATCCAAGAAGAAGATATAACAATTGTAAATATTTATGCACCCAACATAGGAGTACCTCAATACATAAGGCAAATAATTACAGCCATAAAAGGGGAAATTGACAGTAACTTATTCATAGTAGAGGACTTTAATATTCCACTTTCACCAATGGACAGATCATCCAAAATGAAAATAAATAAGGAAACACAAGCTTTAAATGATACATTAAACAAGATGGATTTAATTGATATTTATAGGACATTCCATCCAAAAACAACAAAATACACTTTTTTTTCGAGTGCTCATGGGACACTTTCCAGGATAGATCATATCTGGGTCACAAATCAAGCCTTGGTAAATTTCAGAAAATTGTAATTGTGTCAAGTATCTTTTCAGGCCACAGTGATATGAGACTACATATCAATTACAGGAAAATATCTGTAAAAAATACAAACACATGGAGGTAAAACAATACACTACTTAATAACGAAATGATCACTGAAGAAATCAAAGAGGAAATTAAAAAAATCATAGAAACAATGACAATGGAGACACAATGACCCAATACCTATGGGAGGCACCAAAAGGAGGGAAGTTTATAGCAATACAAGCCCACCTTAAGAAACAGGAAATATCTCAAAAAAAAACAATCTAGCCTTGCCCCTAAAGCAATTAGAGAAAGAAGAACAACAACAAAAAAAAAACCCAAAGTCAGCAGAAGGAAAGAAATCATAAAAATCAGACCAGGAATAAATGAAAAAGAAATGAAGGAAACATCAAGAAAAAAAGGGAGAACACTCAAATCAATAGAATTAGAATTGAAACAGGAGAAATAACAACTGACACTGCAGAAATAAAAATGATCATGAGAGATTACTACAAGAAACTGTATGCCAATAAAATGGACAACGTGAAAGAAATGGACAAATTCTTAGAAAGGCACAACATGCCAAGACTGAATCAGGAAGAAATAGAAAATATGAACAGACCAATCACAAGCACTGAAATTGAAACTGTGATTAAAAATCTTGCAACAAACAAAAGCCCAGGACCAGATGGCTTCACAGGCGAATTGTATCAAACACTTAGAGAAGAACTAACACCCATCCTTCTCAAACTCTTCCAAAATATAGTAGAGGGAGGAACACTCCTCAATTCCTTCTATGAGGCCACCATCACCTTGATACCAAAACCAGACAAGGATGTCACAAAGAAAGAAAACTACAAGCCAATATCACTGATGAACATAGGTGCAAAAATCCTCAACAAAATACTAGCAAACAGAATGCAACAGCACATTAAAAGGATCATACACCATGATCAAGTGGGGTTTATTCCAGGAATGCAAGGATTCTTCAATATACACAAATCTATCAATGTGATAAACCATATTAACAAATTGAAGGAGAAAAACCATATTAACAAATGATCACCTCAATAGATGCATATAAAGCTTTTGACAAAATTCAACACCCATTTATGATAAAAACCCTGCAGAAAGTAGGCATAGAGGGAACTTTCTGCCACATAAGAAAGGCCATATATGACAAGCCCACAGCCAACATCATCCTCAATGGTGAAAAACCGAAAGCATTTACTCTAAGATCAGGAACAAGACAAGGTTGCCCACTCTCACCACTTTTATTCAACATAGTTTTGGAAGTTTTAGCCACAGCAATCAGAGAAGAAAAGGAAATAAAAAGAATCCAAAACAGAAAAGAAGAAGTAAAGTTGTCATTGTTTGCAGATGACATGATACATTGTTTGCAGATGACATAGAGAATCCTAAAGGTGCTACCAGAAAACTACTAGAGTTAATCAGTGAATCTGGTAAAGTAGCAGGATACAAAATTAATGCACAGATATCTCTGGCATTCCTATATACTAATGATGAAAAATCTGAAAATGAAATCAAGAAAACACTCCCATTTACCATTGCAACAAAAAGAAAAAAAATATCTAGGAATAAACCGACCTAAGGAGACAAAAGACCTGTATGCAGAAAAGTATAAGACACTGATGAAAAAAATTAAAGATGATACAAATAGATCGAGAGATATACCATGTTTTTTGATTGGAAGAATCAACATTGTGAAAATGACTCTACTACCAAAAGCAATCTATAGATTCAATGCAATCCCTATCAAACTACCAGTGGCATTTTTCACAGAACTAGAACAAAAAATTTCACAATTTGTATGGAAACACAAAAGACCCTGAATAACCAAAGCAAACTTGAGAACTAAAAATGGAGCTGGAGGAATCATGTTCCCTGACTTCAGGCTATACTGAAAAGCTACAGTAATCAAGACAGCATGGTCCTGGTACAAAATCAGAAAGATAGATCAATGGAACAGGATAGAAAGCCCAAAGATAAACCCACGCACATATGGTCACCTTATCTTCTATAAAGGATGCAGGAATGTACCGTGGAGAAAGGACAGCCTCTTCAATAAGTGGCACTGGGAAAACTGGACAGGTACATGTAAAAGTATGAAATTAGATCACTCCCTAACATCATACACAAAAATAAGCTCAAAATGGATTAAAGACCTAAATGTAAGGCCAGAAACTATCAAACTCTTAGAGGTAAACATAGGCAGAATACCCTATGACATAAATCACAGCAAGATCCTTTTTGACCCACCTCCTAGAGAAATGGAAATATAAACAAATGGTAAAAATGAAATTTCAAAGCTTTTTCACAGCAAAGGAAACCATAAACAAGACCAAAACACAACCCTCAGAATGGGAGAAAATATTTGCAAATGAAGCAACTGACAAAGGATTCATCTCTAAAATTTATAAGCAGCTCATGCACTTCAATAACAAAAAATGAAACAACCCAATGCAAAAATGGGCAGAAGACCTAAATAGACATTTCTCCAAAGAAGATACACAGACTGCCAACAAACACATGAAAGAATGCTCAACATCATTAATCATTAGAGAAATGCAAATCAAAACTACAATGATATATCATCTCACACCAGTCAGAATAGCCATGATCAAAATAGCTAGAAACGATGAATGCTGGAGAGGGTGTGGAGAAAAGGGAACACTCTTGCACTGCTGGTGGGAATGTGAATGGTTCAGCCACTACGGAAAACGGTATGGAGGTTCCATTAAATACTACAAATAGAACTACCATATGACCCAGCAATCCCACCACTGAGCATATGCCCTGAGAAATCCAAAATTCAAAAACAGTCATGTACCAAAACGTTCATTGCAGCTCTATTTACAATAGCTGGAGATGGAAACAACCTAAGTGCCCATCATTGGATGAATGAATAAAGAATATGTGGCACATATATACAATGGAATATTAATCAGCCATAAAAAGAAACAAAATTGAGCTAATTGTAATGAGGTGGATAGACCTAGAGTCTGTCATAAAGAGTGAAGTAAGTCAGAAAGAGAAAGACAAATACCATATGCTAACACATATATATATATATATGGAATTTAAGAAAAAAAAAAAAATGTCATGAAGGACCTAGGGGTAAGACAGGAATAAAGACACAGACCTACTAGAGAATGGACTTGAGGATATGGGGAGGGGTAAGGGTGAGCTGTGACAGGGTGAGAGAGAGGCATGGACATATATACACTAACAAACTTATGGTAGATAGCTATTTTGAAGCAGCCTCATGGCTCAGGGATATCAGTTCAGTGCTTTGTGACTGGCTGGAGGGACGGATTGGGAGGGTAACGGGGGGGGGGGGGAGACACAAGTGGGAAGAGATATGGGAACATATGTATATGTATAACTGATTCACTTTGTTATAAAGCAGAAACTAACACACCATTGTAAAGCAATTATACCCCAATAAAGACGTTAAAAAAATAACAAGAAAAAAAAAGATCATACACTATGATCAAGTGGGGTTTATCCCAGAAATACAAGGATTCTTCAATATTTGCAAATCAATCAATGTGCTACAAAATGCTAACAAATCAAAGGGTGAAGCTCATGTGATTATCACAATAAATGCAGAAAAATCTTTTGAAAAAAATTAACATTCATTTTTATAAAACCCTCCAGAAAGTAGGCAAAAAGAGAAGTTACCTCTACATAGTAGGGGCCATAAATTACAGACTTACAGCCAACATCATTCTCAATGGTAAAAAACTGAAAACATTTACACTAAAATCAGGAACAAGACAAGGTTGCCCACTTTCCCCACTATTATTCAACATAGTTTTGGAAGTTTTTGCCACAGTAGTCATAGAAGAAAAAAAAATAAAAGGAATCCAAATCGGCAAAGAAGAAGTAAAATTGTCAGTGTTTGCCGATTACATGATACTATACATAGAGAATCCTAAAGATGCTACCAGAAAACTATTAGATCTAATCAATGAATTTGGTAAAGTAGCAGGATACAAAATTAATGCACAGAAATCTCTGTCATTCTTATACACTAATGATAAAAAATCTGAAAGAGAAATTAAGTAAACACTCCCATTTACCACTGAAACAAAAAGAATAAAATACCTAGGAATAAACCTACCTAAGGACACAAAAGACCTGTATGCAGAAAGCTGTAAGGCACTGATGAATGAAATCCCTATCAAACTACCAACGGCATTTTTCACAGAACTAGAACAAAAAATTTCACAATTTGTATGGAAACACAAAAGACCCCTAATAGCCAAAACAATCATGAGAAAGAAAAACAGATCTGGAAGAATCAGACTCCCAGACTTCAGACTTTATTACAAAGCTACAGTAATCAAGACAGTATGGTACTGGCACACAAACAGAAATATAGATCAATGGAACAGGATAGAAAGACCAGAGATAAACTCACACACATATGGTCATCTTATCTTTAATAAAGGAGGCAAGAATATACAATGAAGAAAAGACAGCCTCTTTAATAATTGGTGCTGGGAAAATTGGACAGCTACATGTAAAAGAATGAAATTAGAACATTCTGTAAGACCGTACACAAAAATAAACTCAAAATGGATTAAAGACCTAAATGTGAGGCCAGACACTATAAAACTCTTAGAGGAAAACATAAGCAGAACGCTCAATGACATAAATCACAGCAAGATCCTTTTTAACCCACCTACTAGAGAAATGGAAATAAAATCACATTAAACAAATGGGACCTAATGAAACTTAAAAGCTTTTGCACAGCAAAGGAAACCATAAACAAGACAAAAAGACAACCCTCAGAAAGGGAGAAAATATTTGCAAATGAAGCAACTGACAATGGATTATCATCTCCAATATACACAAGCAGCTCATGCAACTCAATGTCAAAAAACAAAAATACCCAATCCAAAAATGGGCAGAAGACTTAAATAAACATTTCTCCAAAAAAATATATACACTTTTCCAGAACACATTAAAGGATGCCCAACATCTGTAATCATTAGATAAATGCAAATCAAAACTACAATGAGGTATCACCTCACACCAGTCAGAATGGCCATCATCAAAAAATCTATAAATAAATGCTAGAGAGGGTGTAGAGAAAAGGAAATCCTCTTGAACTGTTGGTGGGAATGTAAATTGATACAGGCACTATGGAGAACAATATGAAGGTTCCTTCAAACCTAAAAATAGAACTACCATATGACCCAGCAATCCAACTACTGGGCATATACCCTGAGAAAACTATAATTCAAAAAGAGTCATGTACCACAATGTTCACTGCCCCTCTATTTACAATGGTCTGGACATGGAAGCAACCTAACTGTACATTGACAGATGAATGGAGAAAGCAGATGTGGCACATATATACAATGGAATGTTACTCAGCCATAAAAAGAAACAAAACTGAGTTATTTGTATTGAGGTGGATGGACATAGAGACTCTCATACAGAGTGAAGTAAGTCAGAAAGAAAAACAAATATCGTATGTTAACACATATATATGGAATCTAAAAAAATATATATGGTTCTGCAGAACATCGGGGCAGGACAAGAATAAAGACACAGACATAGAGAATGGACTTGGGGACAAGGGAAGGGGGAAGGGTAAGCTGGGACAAAGTGAGAGGGTTGCATGGACTTATATATACTACACAAAGTAGCACTGGGAGATCAGCTCGGTGCTTTGTGGCCACCTAGAAGGGTGGGATAGCGAGGGTGGGAAGGAGATGCAAGGGGGAGGAGATATGGAGATATATGTACATGTACAGCTGAGTCACTTTGTTTTAAAGCATAAACTAACACACCATTTTAAAACAATTATACACCTATAAAGATGTTAAAAAAATAAAAAAGACATCAGAGGTTTGACTTCTGAATGAACTTTATATAGAACCAAGGGTCATCTTGCTTGGAACAATTCCAAGATGTCTGAGACTCTCCCAAATGCTTTCTTCCAATAACATACATAAACTACAACTTGCATCCTATTTTAGACTCATGATCTAAGATTAGATGAATTCCACCACAGAGGAAGTCAGAATTGAAAGGTAATTAAAGTGTATTCTGCCTTTTCTCTGTGTAAATGATGGTATACTTTTGCTAAAAGGAGGGTACAATTTTCATTAACTCTTTCTCAAATGATACATTTTATATACTGTTATTGTAACTGTGTATAATAAACTCATATATAATTCTTTGGTAACTAGGCACAGATAATTAACGGACTCCAGTTATTTTTGCACAGATCTAGTCCTTTTATTTTAGAAGTCATTTTGGTTTCCTCAGATATAACAATTTCAAACCTAAAATGGAATTATGCTAAACACATACTTATTTTTTTAACTTCTTGTCTGTGTGACAGTATTTTATTCTCCTTTTTTGGTTTTATGTTTTTATCTGAATTAAAAGAAGAACTTTATGTGAAAATAAATTATCTAGAAAAACATTACAGTTCTTTGCTAAATTTAAATATTAATGAGTAATAAATATTATTACATATTTATATAGCTGTGATTATATTAGTGTCCATTAGATTACACAATATACATGTATTGCTTATACTATTTTACCTATTACTATATGTTATATACCATTTAAAGCATGGTGCTTCATATTTTCATACTAGTCCATAATATGGCTATAGCCTCTGACATACTTAACCCATTCTTTGTCATTGGACATTGAAATAGTTTTAATTTACCTTTACCTTTAATAAAACTGCACTGAACAGCCTTGGAAATAAATATATGTATAGGTTTCTTATCAGTTTGTGAAGTTATATTGCTTGAAGGAGATTGGGTGAGACAAAATAATCACCATATTTAAGGGATTTTTTGTGAGACAATTTATATTTATACTCATATATGTATATCAATATATACTACTCTACACTACTCATGTGAATTTAAATTGTATTCAGGTATATAGAATTATGTATATGTATGTATGTGTTTATAAACACACACACATATATATATATATGTCTTTTTATAGATAAACATATGTATACATATACTAAGTCTATAAACCTGATAGAATTTAAATTCACATTAGTAGTATATAATGGTGTTCATTTCTTCATACTTCCTCCAACCTGATTACTAACTTTATTGTTACTTTTAATAAATGATGATATAATAAATGGTGTTATTTTAGATTTTCTTTCTTTCTCTGAGGTTTTGATAATATTGAATATTTTCCAAATTTATCTTCATCACTAATGTTTTGAAAGTAATATCTCTACTCACACTTGATGTCATTTTGTCTTTTGAGTTGCTTTCTTTCACTTGCTTGTAAAAAATTTTTTATCTTTTTTTTTACATCTGTATTGGAGTATAATTGCTTTACAATGGTGTGTTAGTTTCTGCTTTATAACAAAGTGAATCAGTTATACATATACATATGTTCCCACATCTCTTCCCTCTTACATCTCCCTCCCTCCCACCCTCCCTATCCCAGCCCTCTAGGTGATCAAAAGACACCAATCTGATCTCCCTGTGCTAAGCGGCTGCTTCACATTAGATATCTATTTTACGTTTGGTAGTGTATATATGTCCATGCCACTCTCTCACTTTGTCACAGCTTACCCTTCCCCTCCACGTATTCTCAAGTCCATTATCTAGTAGGTCTGTTTCTTTATTCCCGTCTTACCCCTAGATTCTTCATGACATTTTTTTTCTCTTAGATTCCATATATATGTGTTAGCATATGGTATTTCTCTTTCTCTTTCTGACTTACTTCACTCTGTATGACAGACTCTAGGTCCAACCATCTCACTACAAATAACTCAATTTCATTTATTTTTATGGCTGAGTAATATTCTATTGTATATATGTGCCACATCTTCTTTATCCATTCACCCGATGATGGACACTTAGGTTGCTTCCATCTGCTGTCTATTGAAAATAGAGCTGCAATGAGCATTTTGGTACATGACTCTTTTTGAATTATGGTTTTCTCAGGGTATATGCCCAGTAATGGGATTGCTCGGTCATATGGTAGTTCTATTTGTAGTTTAAAAAGTCATTTTTATGTAATAGGAAAAAAAATCTATGCTTCTGATTAGAAGATAAGTTAATCTTAACAATTATATTCCAAAATAATTTCAGACCGGGATTTGATAGAAACAAAGAAAATGCAATTTTGACTGACACAGTTTTAGTTTTTCCTCTGTTTAAAGAGGTCACCCTGTTTGTTAATTTGTAAAATAAACACTAAACAGAAAATAAGTAATAGATCCAAGAATCAATTGCTTGTTATTGTGAAAAATTTAGCAATTGGAGAAGATTCTAAGGGTGCAAACACTTCTGTAAATTATACCAAAATTGAAGCTGCAAAGCTAGGAAAAACAGTGTTTTGATGGGTTTGCAATAGTAGGTTCAAGTAATGCATAATGAAATCAATACAGTAAAGAAACTGATATACCAGAGGCCTATAACGGCCATTTTGAAAGAACATTTGACAGGATAATTTGCCAAATTCCAATAAGAAAAATGGGATGCATTTGAAAAATGTTCAGTGAAGACTAACTGAGAACATGGTATATCTCTCCGTCTATTTGTATCATCTTTAATTTCTTTCATCAGTGTCTTATAATTCTCTGCATACAGGTCTTTTGTCTCCTTAGGTAGGTTTATTTCTAGTTATTTTATTATTTTTGTTGCAATGGTAAATGGCAGTGTTTTCTTGATTTCATTTTCAGATTTTTCATCATTAGTGTATAGGAATGCCAGAGATTTCTGGACATTAATTTTGTATCCTGCTACTTTACCAAATTCATTGATTAGCTCTAGCAGTTTTCTGGTAGCATCTTTAGGATTCTCTATGTATAGTATCATGTCATCTGCAAACAGTGACAGCTTTACTTCTTCTTTTCTGATTTGGATTCCTTTTATATCCTTTTCTTCTCTGACTGCTGTGGATAAAACTTCCAAAACTATGATTAATAAGAGTGACAACTTTGTCTTGGTCCTGATCTTAATGGAAATGATTTCAATTTTTCACCATTTAGGACGATGTTGGCTGTGGGTTTGTCATATATGGCTTTATTATGTTGAGGAAAGTTCCCTCTATGCCTACTTTCTTCAGGGTTTTTATCATAAATGGGTGTTGAATTTTGTCGAAAGCTTTCCCTGCATCTATTGAGATGATCATATGTTTTTTCTCCTTCAATTTGTTAATATGGTTTATCACATTGATTGATTGGCATATATTGAAGAATCCTTGCATTCCTGGAATAAACCACACTTGATCATGGTGTATGATCCTTTTTATGTGCCGTTTGATTCTGTTTGCTAGTATTTTGTTGAGGATTTTTGCATCTATGTTCATCAGTGATATTGGCCTGTAGTTTTATTTCTTTGTGACATCTTTGTCTTGTTTTGGTATCAGGGTGATGGTGGCCTTGTAGAATGAGTTTCGGAGTGTTCCTCCCTCTGCTATATTATGGAAGAGTTTGAGAAGGATAGGTGTTAGCTTTTCTTTAAATGTTTGATAGAATTCACCTATGAAGCCAACTGGTCCTTGACGTTTGTTTGTTGGAAGACTTTTAATCAAAGTTTCAATTTCAGTGCTTGTGATTGGTCTGTTCATATTTTCTAGTTCTTCCTGATTCAGTCTTGGCAGGTTGTGAATTTCTAAGAATTTGTCCATTTCTTCCAGGTTGTCTATTTTATTGGCATAAAGTTGCTTGTAGTGATCTCTCATTATCTTTTGTATTTCTGCAGTGTCATTTGTTACTTCTCCTTTTTCATTTCTAATTCTGTTGCTTTGAGTCTTCTCCTTTTTTTTCTTGATGATCCTGGCTAATGGTTTATCTATTTTGTTTATCTTCTTAAGGAACCAGGTTTTAGTTTTATTTATATTTGCTATTGAACTAGACAGGTACATGTAAAAGTATGAGATTAGAACACTCCTTAACACCATACAAAAATATAAGATCAAAATGGATTAAAGACCTAAATGTAAGGCAAGAAACTATCAAACTCTTAGAGGAAAACATAGACAGAACACTCTATGACATAAATTACAGCAAGATCCTTTTTGACTCACCTCCTGGAAAAATGGAAATAAAAATAAAAATAAACAAATGGAACCTAATGAAACTTAAAAGCTCTTGCACAGCAAAGGAATCCATAAACAAGACCAAAAAACAACTCTCAGAATGGGACAAAACATTTGCAAATGAAGCAACTGACAAAGGGTTAATCTCCAAAATTTACAAGCAGCTCATGCAGCTCCATAACAATAAAATAAACAACCCAATCCAAAAATAAGCAAAAGACCTAAAGAGACATTTCTCCGGAGAAGATATACAGATTGCTAACAAACATATTAAAGAATGCTTAACATCATTAATCATTAGAGAAATGCAAATTGAAACTACAATGAGATATCATCTCACACTGGTCAGAATGGCCATCATCAAAAAAATCTAGAATCAATATATGCTGGAGAGGCTGTAGAGAAAAGGAAACCCTCTTTCACTGCTGGTGAGAATGTGAATTGGTACAGCCACTATGGAGAACAGTATGGAGGTTCCTTAAAAAACTACAAATAGAACTACCATATGACCCAGCAATCCCAGTACTGGGCATATACCCTGAGAAAACCATAATTCAAAAAGAGTCATGTACTAAAATGTTCATTGCAGCTCTATTTACAACAGCCAGGAGGTGGAAGCAACCTAAGTGTCCATCATATGATTAATGGATAAAGAAGATGTGGCACATATATACAATGGAATATTAGCCATAAAAAGAAACGAAACTGAATTATTTGTAGTGAGGTGGATGGACCTAGAGTCTGTCATACAGAGTGATAAGTCAGAAAGAGAAAGACAAATACTGTATGCTAACACATATATACGGTATTTAAGAAAAAAAAAAAAATGTCATTAAGAACCTAGGGGTAAGATGGGAATAAAGACAGAGGGCTACTAGAGAATGGACTTGAGGATATGGGGAGGGGAAAGGGTAAGCTGTGACAAAGTGAGAGAGTAGCATGGACATATATACACTACCAAATGTAAAATAGATAGCTAGTGGGAAGCCACTGCATAGCACAGGGAGATCAGCTCTGTGCTTTGTGACCACCCAGAGTGGTGGGATAAGGGAGGGTGGGAGGGAGTGAGACGCAATTGGGAAGAGGTGTGGGAACATATACATATGTGTAACTGATTCACTGTGATATAAAGGTGAAACTAACACACCAATGTAAAGCAATTATACTCCAATAAAGATGTTAAAAAAAAAAGTATATTTCAACATTGAAAAAAAAATGTAACTGAGAAGTAAACACACTGCTGCAAAGAAGTCAGTTAATTACCTGATGTGGAGAGAAAACACTAGCAACCATCAGAGAAAAAGTTTGTAGATAAAAGCATGTAATGTTAACTTCATAGAGAGAAACAAATTTTATAGCCCCATTTTTGAGTGTTAGAATTATTTGCAACAGTTTTTTAATGTTGTGAAAATATCATGGTTAACATATTTTATTTTATTAAATCATGGTTTTCTCATGATTGAACAGTTTTGAACCCTCATATGTATGTATCAGACTTTAAGACATATTTTCACATATTTTTTTCAATCCTATATAGCAGAATGAGATATCACCACACTTTCCCCAACACAACCAAAAACATTTTAGCCTATAAACTGATACATATAAAGTAAACAAAACAAAACAAAAAAAGAAACTAAAGGAGTTACTTTATAATGGCTGAAATAAGCTTTCTTCTATGATAGTAAGGCACAGAAACACTGCAGTTGAATAGGAGGCTTAGAGTAGTTTACAACATGTAACGTACTTAATGTATCCAAATTTTGATTTAGGAAACACTGGTCCACTCTATCTCCTTTCCTTACTCAATTTAGAATGAAATCCTCCCTCACCACCAAATTCAAGACAAAAGGCACAGGCCACTGGATCAGAGCATAGCTGGTGTTTTGTTTCTCTTATAACCACCACTGCTGGAGTCATGGGCTGATATCACCAACCATAACTGAGGTAAAATGTTTTCTGGGAAGGAGAACCTTCTTCAGGAAGCTCCCTTGTGTAGACTGAGTTTTGAATGATGTGAATAGATCATGAAATAAGGTCCTGGAGTACACATTCTTCTGAATTGCCTGTCTTTGCCCAGGTAACTAGTAGTAATGATGTTTAATGAAGAACCAAAGTATTTACTTCTCCTACCTTTATGAGAGGTTACACTGTGTAAGGACTCTGAGAAGTAAATATTAGCAGGCAGGTTGGTAATGGAATCTAAAATTTGAAAAACAACAAGACAAGAGCAGTGGCAATGAGTTTCTGGGTTGTGTTTCCCTCATTATCTCCCAGTTTTGATATAAGAGCAGACTAAATCAAGAAATGCACGGCAGATGATTTTAGTAAACCCATGGAGAGGATCCCGTCTTTCTGATAAAAGGAACTTCAAAACCAAAATGTTTGCCAGCCCCGGTGTATGAGGAGAACCCTCATTTTTTCATGTGTATTGGGGAGATGTGGGACATTTCCCTAATTTTTCTCCTTTTTATTTATTGGCCTTACCCTGAAGTAAGCCTCAGCTGGGGAACTACACTACTGCTGTGCAGTAGGGGAAGCTGAACACCTAAAACTCTTACATTTGTCCCTCTGATAGAGGAAAATTTCCCCTATTGTTAAAATTAAATACAAAATGGAAACTGGACTTGAGAATTCCCTGAGCAGACAAAGACATTTAAACTATGTTAGCAAAATTAAATCTAGTTTATGTCATGAACATAAGCAAAACTTAACTTTGGTTATTTATTATAAATGCCTCTGATAATCGTGAAAGAAACATGTCATCTTTCTAAAAATAACATAATATAATCACTTCAAAACAATCCTTGCCACCTGGAAACCTCCATTGTAATAGCCAATCATTGTAAATGGTAAATAACCTTCTTATTTTTCATTTTATAATCTGACCTATAACTTCACAACCCTGAACATCTTCATATCAGTCTTTGATTTTGAAGCTTCCAGTTCCCAAACTGTTCTTACATGCACTATAAACTCTTACTAAGTGCTATTTATTAATTTGGTGATTTTAGTTTTGTTATTTCTGGGTTTTTGGCAGTTTCTGGTGTCAGACTTGGGACACAAAGATGACTGCCAAAGTCTCTGAGGCCACTGAGAAACCAGGTGCTGTTATCCACAGAGCCCAGTGATCTCACTTGCTTTCTCGTTGACCCTGGAGTTTGAAGGTATGTTTCTCTCTGCATTTTGAGCTGTCTGATTTTATTGTGAATACCTGTATTTTTTTTTTTTTTTTTTTTTTTTTTTTTTACTGTATACGGGCCCCCCACTGTCGTGGCCTCTCCCATTAAGGAGCACAGGCTCCAGACGCACAGGCCCAGCGGCCATGGCTCATGGGCCCAGCCACTCTGCAGCATGTGAGATCTTCCTGGACCGGGGCACGTACCCGTGTACCCTGCATCAGCAGGTGGACTCTCAACCATTGAGCCATGAGGGAAGCCCCGAATACCTGTATTTTGTTTGTTGAAGTCACCCTATTCTGCTCAAAGTTGATTCGGGGCGATGTGTGAGTCCCTGTGTTTTGGAACAGCTGTTCAAAAAATGTTCTCTCATAGTTAAGATCTCTTAGGAAATCTAAAGGCAAGGATGGGTTCTACCTGGTCGAAAACTCTTTCTCCACCACCCCCCAAAAAACTCCAACTTCCTATGTGTATGCCCACTATGGACCAAGATCTTTCATCTTCTTGGAAAATGGGTGAACTTTTGGATAATTGAGAACTGTAATGGCTACACTGAGGAATATTTAACTCAGATAATATAGTCACCTTAAGAGGTACCCTTGAAAAGAAAGGATCTTAAACTACTTAAAAACAATGGAATTCATTCTTTTATCTGCATGCAGAAGCTTCTTAAAAACAAAACAACTCTAAAAATAGATCTGAAAAGATCCCTACAGCATGCAAATAAAAAGTCTTTAGTAAAAAAATTTTGCCATCTAAACATGTAAACTTAACGTAGTCCAAATGCCAGAAAAACAATTTGGATCCAATTATTATTATTTTTTTTTTGAGCTTTTATTATGGTACCCGAGGCATGGAAAAATTTTTAATGGAAGCTATAAATTCAGTTTCTGTCTACATGTTTATATATATGTTCATATGTATATAAGTATACTATGTATAAGTGATATTTTTTGAAGGGCTCTAATTGATTGGCTTAAAGAAAACTAAAAATTTATATCAAATAAGTATTCCTAAAACTTTCAGAAATATAAAAAGTAACCCAAATGTTTTTCAAGTTCACGTGACCCATTATAAACTTTGATAATTAAAAGCTAGTGAAAGTTTGTTGGTTTAGTAAAAGCAGGCATTTCTTCTTTAGAGTTGGCTACATTAAATATAATGCAAACATAACAACTTTTTCTACCTGGGTTTACAAGTCAAATAAGCTTGCTTGATCTCTGTGGCACAGAATTTGTCAACAAGAAAAAAGAGATGTTTGTTAGCTGTTTGATGTCTAATCTAAACAAAATTGTTATAAACATGTTAATTTAATTCAATGTAAATAAAATAAAATTTTATACTGCTAAATTGAATAATGGATAGTCTTTGAATATCTAGATCATTTCCAAATAAGATAATATACTGAGACATTGATTGTGAAACATATTTAAACTTATTTTTTTGACTTATTTTTTAGAGAGACAAAGGATATTTGGGTCTATTAATAAATATATGTTTTGCCGCATTAAAATTATATTATGAAAAACATATGTAAATAGTAAGTTATTAGTATTTATAATGATTTTTTTATAAGTTTGCTAACCTACTACAGGATACTAATATATGACAGACAGTTCACAATTCCCTGCTTCCTAGTTTTCACTGGAAACTAAAGGTTACTAACACTCACAACTCATAATCAAATACATAAAAATAAAACCACTAGAAACAATAAGAAGAAAGGGAAACAAATATACATACACATATGGAAAGAAAATAGGATGTGTTTTTAAATGAAAAGAATGCGAGGAATATAGAATCTGCTTTTGTCAGAGAAAAAGGAGAGTAACTTTGTCCTAAAAGTAAATGACTGGCAGGCTCCCTGAATTCAGACTATACTATAAAGCTACAGCAATCAATACAGTATGGTACTGGCACAAAAACAGGAAGATACATCAATGGAACAGAAAAGAAAGCCCAGCGATAAACCCACGCACATATGGTCACCTTATTTTTGATAAAGGAGGCAAGAATATACAATGAAGAAAAGACAGCCACTTCAATAAGTGGTGCTGGGAAAACTGGACAGCTACCTGAAAATAATGAAATTAGAATACTCCCTAACACTGTACACAAAAGTAAACTCAAAATGATTAAGCACCTAAATGTAAGACCAGACACTATAAAACTCTTAGAAGAAAATATAGGCAGAACACTCTATGACATACAGCACAGCAAGATCCTTTTTGACCCACCTCCTAGAAAAATGGAAATAAAAACAAAAATAAACAAATGGGACCTAATGAAGCTTAAAAGCTTTTGCACAGCAAAGGAAACCATAAACAACACCAAAAGACAACCCTCAGAATGGGAGAAAATATTTGCAAATGAAGCAACTGACAAAGGATTAATCTCCAAAGTTTACAAGCAGCTCATGCAGCTCAGTGTCAAAAAACAAAAAAAAAAATCCAAAAATGGGCAGAAGACCTAAATAAACAGTTCTCCAAAGAAGATATACAGATTGCCAACAAACACATGAAAGAATGCTCAACATCACTAATCATTACAGAAATGCAAATCAAAACTACAATGAGATATCATCTCACATTGGTCAGAATGGCCATCATCAAAAAGTCTAAAACAATAAATTCTGGAAATAGTGTGGAGAAAAGGGAACACTCTTGCACTGTTGGTGGGAATGTAAATTGATACTCCCACTATGGAGAACAGTATGGAGTTTCCTTAAAAAAATAAAAATAGAACTACCATAGGACTCAGCAATCCCATTTCTGGGCATATACCCTGAGAAAACTATAATTCAAAAAGAGTCATGTACCACAATGTTCATTGCAGCTCTATTTACAATAGCCAGTATAGAAGCAACCTAAAGTGTCCATCAACAGATGAATGACTAAAGAAAATGTGGCACATATATACAATAGAATATTACTCAGCCATAAAAAGAAACAAAATTGAGTTTTTTGTAGGGAAGTGGATGGACTTAGAGTCTGTCATACAGAGCGAAGTAAGTCAGAAATAGAAGAACAAATACCATATGCTAACACATATATATGGTATCTAAAAAAAATAAAATGTTTCTGAAGAACTTAGGGGCAGGACAGGAATAAAGGCACAGATGTAGAGAATGAACTTGAGGACACAGGGAGGGGGAAGGGTAAGCTGGGACGAAGTGAGAGAGTGTCATGGACTTATATACACTACCAAATGTAAAATAGATAGCTAGTGGGAAGCAGCTGCATAGCACAGGGAGATCAGCTCAGTGCTTTGTGACCACCTAAAGGGGTGGGATAGGGAGTATAGGAGGGGGATGCAAGAGGGAGGAGATATGGGGATACATGCATATGTATAGCTGAGTCACTTTGTTATAAAGCAGAAACTAACACCATTTTAAAGCAGTTATGCTCCAATAAAGATGTTAAAAAAAAGAAAAAAGAAAGAAACTGGTTTTTCCAGAATAGGAAAGAAAAAATGAAAGACCTAAATGCATATAGAAAATTTCAGAAGGATCATGGAAAATAAATTTTATGTTATGAGATCAAAGCTAGGTAGAATTGAATATGTTTATTTATAAAGGTTTTTTAATGTGTTCAATAATGTAGATACAAAACTGACGTTTAATTTTCTCTCTGTTAAAATAATAAATTGTCTTAGATTATTACCCTGACCTGAGTAAAATATTATAAAATGTTTTTCTTTACATATAATGTAATTTGCCTAGGAAACAAGGACTCTGTGCCTTATGAAAATATTTTTATGCTTCATGTTGTCTGTATAAGGTTTTTGATTACTTAGAAAAACTGAGTCTTTTCAATATTAAAATACCTTAAGTCTTTGTTTGTTTACTTTTACAACTACATAACTTTCTGTATTTGCTTTGAAAGTCTTTTAATTGTCACTTTGAAAGAGTGGATAACTGAGTATTGTTTCACAGTGACCTGTGGTCCTATTTGATCAAGCGTTTTAAATTTTTTGACATTTTTAACAAACTTCCCCAAATCAAACTCTATATGAAGTCCATTTGAACTCAAACTAGGTGTCCAGAAGGCCCCAAAAGATCTGAGAGTTGCTCTCTTTCTATATAAAAAGAGAAATATTAATTTATTTGGGTTTATTTGATGTGTTAAATTGCATGGGAAACATTATCATATAAAAAATAATGTTTAACTGTCTTAGATTTTATATAATGTGTATATGTTATTAATATGTGTTCTTGAAATTATATGAAACTTCTAAAATTCTGGCATGTCTTGGTGTAATATCTCATAGTTCCAGTATTATTTTATAATACTGTATATCAAAAAAATAACAATTTGCTTCTCAATTACCTCACTTTTTTTGGTGAACACTCACCAACTCTTTAACCATGGCTATTTTCATGTCTTTTGTTGCTCACAGACAATTATTGTTTTACTCTTCATTCTGCTCTGAAAGCATTTACAATCAACTGTACACAAAAATTCTTCATCATCAAAAAGATTTATGGAAAAGACTCCAGCAAGTACTCTAGAATACAGGTTTGGTGACTCTAAGATCATAACACTGAACTAAGTAAGAATTTCTAAAACTCTAATGGGAAACTGATTGATTCATAACCCTGATAACCCAAGATGTAACAAAACAAGAATTAGTTACAGGAGACTGAATGAACTGATGAAGATGATTATAATTTGTATGACTTGTTCTGTTCATAACTCTCGACTGATTTTATCCTTTCTATCCCATTCTATTTATTTTAATTTCTTCTGCATTTAACTTTCTCTACAAATGTTCTTTAGATTTTATTTAAAATACAGTTAAGATACATGAAAGCAATTTGATCATTTCAGATCTTGCTTTATACTTTGTTAAGTAAGGTCAGGGCAGACTTCAGTTCAAGACTAGTTTTGCCCACTGCCTAGGCAATATCCTTTGGGGTACTCTCCCAAATACCCTATTGAATTATGAAGCATTCCATCCTGGCTGGTAGCAATGTGAACAGTTCCTGGCCTTCTTAGGGACTGGATATTTTTTTCATGGACTCCAGTAGTTCGCTTGACACATATGTGCTCATCAGTAGTCAGCTGAAGATTTGAGGGGAACACCATGATTATCTCTAGTGTTCTCTTCTCTGTGCAGCTGTCTCCCATCTAGTACTCTTTACTGTGTACTGAAGATGCCTTGGCCTATCTTGGGCTCCATGTCTATCTCCTCAAAACAGGGAGTCTACCAGCCTCTGAGCAGGTTCACCCCTGCCCTGTGTCCCTGGACAGTCTCTCAAGTCTGTGATCTGGCAATTTTAGGGCTCACCTCCTTTATTTCCTCTCTCTCAGGAATCATTGTTTTTGTTGCCTGATATACAATTGCCCGAAACCACTGTTTCAGACATCTTGTCCATTTTGTTTGTTTTTATTTCAAAAATGAGGGTAAATCTAATCACTGTTATTCCATCTTGGCTGGAAACTTTGATTATTTATTTTTATATGTGTGGATCAGGAGCCTGGCAGTAAATAATGTAATTAAGGACACTCAAGTATAAACATATCAAAAAGGATAAGTTTCATATTTGGGAAGATACCCACTTATACACCTTTAAAAAAAGAGAAAAATATGTAATTAGAAACATAAGATCAGTTTCAGCTGAGGCTTGAGAACAATTGGCAATGCATTAATACCACTCTCCTGGAATAGCAAAATGTTAATAACAGAAAATCTGCCAACCAACCTCCACACTCAACCAACTATGCTTCATAAGAGTTTGGAAAGTCTGAGAAAAGAAGCGCAGAGAGAAACACATTAATTTTTGTTGACCCATGAGCTCCAGCATTTTAAAGAGGGTGATGGTTTGACTTTCCTGCTCTTTATTATGTCTGGTAAAGGGTAGTAAGTAGAATCACCTAGCTTGAAATCTGTCCCTGACGCAGACCTGTCTGTCCTCACCTTTGAAATCTAAAATCAAGAGAGTTGCATTGCCTAGATGCTGAGGAGTGAACCAAATTTGGAGGCCTATATTTACCATCTTGCACTTTTAGATTTTATTAAGGCAAACAGTATGTTTTCTGTTGCCTATCAACCTGATGTAAAGCACAAGTGATAGCATGGGGCTATACAGAATTCTTTCTAAGAGCAAAGGTAAACAGATCTTGCCAGAGGGCACCTAGAGGTATTATTAGATACCTGGGTGGAGATATGTTAGAAAGCAATGATCCAGGGAGAAACTATCCGAAATTGAACATGAGAGGTTCCCAGCCATGTATCTGAGGAAAGCATGGTAACAGTCATGTAAGAGACTGGGGCTTATACAGTTCCCAAGGCCATAGGTATGATGCTACCTCCTGAGTGAACCCTTTACTACCTACTTACCTCTTCACTGTTCCTGTGTACCAGCGCTGCAAGTTCAGAATCCAATTGGGTGGAGGGGAAATCGGCAAAAAATGAAAGGAGGAGAAACATACCACACTTTTTTGTGAATGTGGGCATCAAAATTTGCTCACATTTGAGTGAGGGGTGGAGTGATTTAGGGAAAGCAGAATAGCCATGACATGAAATCACTCAAAGTGTTCACTGCTATGTTGGGGTAGACATTTTAATTCCTGATGAGAGGAGCCTGAATTATTTTAGGATTATCAAAAATGTTTGGGACCTGATAATGTCCCCCTTCCTAGGCCAAGGAAGCAATGACTAATCCAACCGAATTTAAAAATGAAAAGCAGTTTAGGATTACATTCCATCAGTTATGCTTGTTCAGGGAAACAGTCCTATACTCACAGCAAAGTACAGGCATATCTCTCCATACAAAGATGAGGCATTTGGATTCATGGATATGGGACTGGATTTCACATGACCTTGTCTGCTTGACTCACTAAATATTATGCTATTTACTAATAGTAATGCCAATTGATGTAGCATGATTTTGACTCCTTTCCTATTGTTTTATATCTGGGCTTTTTGTCTCATGAAGACTTTTTCATATCTGGGTTCCAATTATGTCTGTGAGCATGAGTGGTGTTTTCCTCATTGGGAAGACAGGGGAGAGACCTGTTGGTCTAGCAAATGGTGACTATGGTACTGGTGATGGCCAAGGCTGTGTCAGTGTCTCAGGACTCTGCTTGTTAGGACACCAAACTTGCTATCAGGTACTATCTGGTCTATAGCAACTAGCAGCACATCTAAGGGAGTTAATTATTCATCAGTGTCAGTAGGGGCTACTTTGCAACAAAGTTTAATCTGGATGATTAATGACCCTTATCTTCCCAGAGCTGTAGGACTACATATGTAGATTAGGGGAATATCAGACACTTCATCAATTTCCTTGCCTTTGTCTTGACTTGTCCTGTGACTACATCTACTAATTAGTTCTAAATGCCACAAGCCCATCTTCAGCTTTCAAGCCAGTCATCAGAGGGCAGACAGCATCTCAGAAGGGCTTGTGGAGCCTGCTGTGTATCTCCATCATAGCCAACATTTCCCTTTGATACTGAACCTCAACATTTTATCTGAGGCTCTGATATTCTGCTAAATGCTTGCCATATTCATCTTTTAAACAAGTATTTTTTTGAATGTTATCATGCTCCAGGTATTGTGTGACTTACTGGAAATACAAAAACAAATATGGCAAAGACTAACCCTCAATTATTTTGAAGTCTAACCCCAATGTTAAACCTTGGCTACGCAAGCAGATAAGCTCTTTTGTTGTATTAGTTAAGATGTTTACTAATGCAAAGATTAGAAACCCAATCTCAAAGAAGCCTAGCAAATAATGATCTCATTATCTCCAGTTGCAAAGTTTAGAAGTAGGGCAAACTTCAGGATATGTTTGTTGATTCAATTGCTTTAGCAGCCATTGAGGATTCAAGCTTTTTCTACTCCTCCAGTTTTTTAAATTATGGAAATCTCAGGCAGATTGTTTTGAAGTCACAGTCAAAACAGTCCTCTGACCAAACTGTCCTTATTTAGTCTTGCTTTTTAGATAGCCACCTTCAGACAAAACTAGCCTATTCCTTTATAAACTTGCCAAAGGCCACAAGAAATTGTGAACACATGCCAATATTCTATAATTTGACTACCATTTGCAGAAATATTGTGGTCTTGGCTGGCTATTGGCCTGGAAGCAATGCAGAACATACAGCAGCCTAGCCAACTTCACAACCAAGTTCTCAGACGGGAATTATGAAGACCTCATTGCTTAAAGTTTTACATTTTCCTTACAAGTAATTCCATATTTTAGAATCTGTCCTGGCAGGGACCCAAGGATAGTACCTTATTTTGAATCAACTGTTATATACTTTAATTAACAAAACCCCAGCTGAATGATCTTAAGTAATGCAGATAGAATCATACACATGACAGGAGTTTTAGATGGAGGGCAGACTTCAGGGTTCAAATGTATCTTCAGGGTCCCAGGTTCCAAGCCTCTCTTTGCATTTCTCTGTGTACTTTTAGCTTTACCCTAAGTTTGGTTCTCTTTATGGTCATGAAATAACTGCTACCAGAAACCAGGACAACATTCTTCCTTATTTTCAGCTACAGAGCAAAACTTACTTAACTTTCCTATAAGTTCCAAGCAAGCCTATTCTTGGAACAAAATGAGTGATGGCAAATTAAAAATGACATTCAATCTCACGGTTAGATGTTAAGCCCACAAAAATTGTATTTTTATAGTATAATGAGAAAAATTTTGATAAGGGAGTATAAGTATTTACATAATGAATTAGTGCTTGGATTTCAATAATACCCACCCTGCTCCTCCTAATTTAAAAAATCATTTGAGACATAGATGTATGATTCAGAATTACAATGGTCAGGATTTTGCTGCTACTCCTATAACAGAAAGTAGTTTGGTCAGATGGAGTTCCTTCATATTATTAATAACTTAGGTCCTCCAATTTGGATCTTGGGACATTTTGCATAAGGGAGAGTTTGTGTCTGAAGAAGATGCAACTGTAAGGAGGAATATTTGCCCTGTAGCTCTTGGGCACTCAACAGTGTGCAGTATTAGGAATTTGCCTACTGGCTTGCTTCTAATAAGTAGAATCCAGCACACAACTGGTGAGCTCACTTTAATGGAGGCCAGGAGAACTAGATGGATGTGTCGACCCCAGGACGATAGAGCCAGAAGTGAGAGAGAAAACCTATGCACAGATCATTTTTCCAGTCTCACCATCTTTAATTTTCATCCCTAGGGAAGAGTGAATGGGAGAGCCACACTTTTTAATATTTCCAAGATGTCCCAGGGCAGGATGTTCTAATTCATAGGCACAAAAGTTAGACAGTGAGATGCCTGCTTCCTACACTCTGTTGTCCCAGATTCTACACAATGTTGCCCTCACAGTTCCAAGTTGCTGAGCTCATACGCTCCCTGAGTGATGGAAGGTGCTGGCCATTAACTATAGCTCTGATGGAGCGTCTGGAATAGAGGTCCTTAATCCTCAGTGAGTGGTTCTTCTCTTTACCTGCTTTTTTTTTTTTTTTTTTAAATCCACATCCTGAAAGTATTAAAGATGCACAGCAAAATGACCCTGGAGGTGTCTTTTCCTTACAAAGATTTTTTTTAAATAACAGGCCTATTGACATGTAATGAACATATCATAAAATTTTCTCTTTCAAGTGTAAAATCCAAGTGTTTTTCAGTACATTTACAGAATTGTGCACCCATGACCACAATCTAATTTTAGCATATTTTTCATTGCCCCTCCAAAAAACTAATATGCATTAGCAATCACACCTCATACCCACCTCCCCTGAGCACTGGGAAATCATTAACCTAATTTCTGTCTCTGTGGATTGCCTATACTGCAGATTTCATTTAAATGGACTTATAAAATATGTGGCCTTTGTTGACTGGCTTCCTTCAGTTTACATAATGCATTTTGTAACGTTGCATTATGTAAGGTTTTCCATGTTGTGGCACAATCAGTACTACATTCCATTTCATTGCTGAAATAATATTTCATTGTATGGATATGCCATGTTTTGCTTATTTATTCATCAATTGATAGATAATTGTGCTATATCTACTTCTTTGGCTACTATGAATAAAATTGCTTTGGTCAATTACGTACAGGTTTTTATATAGGTGTGTGTTTTCAGTTCTTTTTGGTATGTACCTAAGAGTGGAAATGCTGGATCATGTTTAACATTTTGAGAAACTGTCAAACTGTTTCCCAAAGGGTGTGTATCACTTACAATCTTACTGGCAATGTATGAGGGTTCAAATTTCTCATCCTCATCAGCACTTGTTTTTGTCTGTCTTTTTAAATTTAGTTACTTTACTGGGGTTGAAAAAACAACCTCACTGTGCTTTTGATACGCATTCCCCTACTGACTAATCATGTTGAGCATATGTGCCTATTCACCATTTCTGCACATTCGTAGGAGTAATATCTGTTAATTCTTTTGCCTGTCTTTGTAATTGGGTTATTTGTCTTTTATGTTAATTTTATGAGTATATGTTCTGAATACCAGTCTCTTATCAGATATATAATTTGCAAATATTTTTTTCCCATTCTATGAACTGTTATTTCACTTTTTTGATAGTAGTCCGTTGAAACAAAACTTTTTAAAAGTGGTGATGAAGTTCCATTTTTTTTTTTTTTATGTAGTGTCACATGGGCTTTTGATGTCATATTTAAGAAATCATTATTTAATCCAAGATTAAAAGGTTTACTCCTATGTTTTCTTCTAAGAATTTTACAGTTTTACCTGTTAAATTTCCATTTGTAATCTTTTAATTTTTGTATGTGATTTGATATATGGTTCTAACTCTGTCTTTTGCAGGTGGATATTCAGTTGTCACACACTATGTATTTTTTTATTTTTTTTAGTTTTTTTGTAGTACACGGGCCTCTCACTGTTGTGGCCTCTCCTGCTGTGGAGCACAGGCTCCGGACACGCAGGCTCAGTGGCCATGGCTCATGGGCCCAGCCGTACCGTGCCATGTGAGATCTTCCCAGACCAGGGCACGAACCCATGTCCCTGGCATCGGCAGGCGGACTCTCAACCACTGCGCCACCAGGGAAGCTCAGTGACACTATTTTAAAAATTACTTCTTCTATTTAATTGTCTTGGCATTCTTGTCAAGTACCAAGACCATAAATGTGTAGATTTATTTCTGAACTCTCAAATCTATTCCATCGTCCTACATATCATTATACCAGCACCACACTGTCATGATTACTGTAGCTTCAAAGTAAGTTTTGAAGAAATGTGAGTCTTCCAACTTCATTTTTCTTCTGTAATATTGCTTTGATTGTTCTGAGTCCCTTGTATTTTCATATGAGTTTAAGATCAGCTTGCCAATTTCTGCAAAAAGCTATCTGGAATTTCAAGGGTATCATATTGAATATTAGATCACCTTGGGGAGTAATACCATCTCAACAATATTGTGTCTTCCAATCTGTGAACATGGAATACATTTATTTAGGTCTTCTTTAATTTGCTTCCATGCTGTTTTGTAGGTCTCAGGGTAGAAGTCTCAAACTTCATTTGTTAAATTTATTCCTCAGCATTGTGTTATTGTTGATGTTATTTTAAGTGGAATTATTTAATTCATTTTTGGATTGCTCTCTGCTAATGAATAGAAATACAATTGGTTTTTGTTTATTGGTCTTATATACTACAACTCTGATGAACTTTTTGATAAGTTCACAATCTTTCTGTGGATTCCATAGAAATTTCTACAAAAAAGATCATATCCTTTCCAAAGAAAGTTTTACTTATTTTTTTCCCAATCAGGATTTCTTTTATTTCTTTTTCTTTAGTAGTTCTTCTGACTAGAACCTCAAGAATAAGGTGGAATTAAAGTGATGAGAGCAGACATGAGAGTATTCTTCCTGCTCTTAGTGGTACAGTGATCAGCTTTTCACTATTAAGTATGATGTTAATTGTGTGGTTTTCATAGATGCTGTTTATCAGGTTGAGAATTTTCATTCTGTCCCTAGTTTTTTTGAGTTTTTGTTTTATTTAGTTTTTAATCTTGAAAGGTACAGTTATCCCTTGTTATCCATGAGGGATTGGTTTGGTATTGGATACCAAAATACCCTCAGATACAAAATCCATGGATGCTCAAGTCCCTTATATAAAATGGCTAAGTGTTTGCATACAACCTACACACCTCCTCCCATGTACTTTAAATCATCTCTAGATTACTTATAATGCCTAACACAATGTAAATACTATGTAAATGGTTGTAAATAAAATGTAAATGTTATGTAAATAGCTGTTGTCATACAACAAATTTAAGTTTTGCTTTTTAGCACTCTCTGGAATTATTTTTTCAAATAATTTTGATCCATGGTTCATAGAATCTATCGATGTAGAACCTGTGTATTGCAGGGCTGACTACAGTTAATTTTTGTCAAATACACTTTCTACATATCCTTAGGTGATCATGTGGTTTTGTTCTTTATTCCATTGATATGGTGAAATATATTTCTTTTAAAATGTTGAACCAGCTTTGCAAGATAAATCGACATCATTATGGTGTTCAATCCTTTTTATATTTTGCTTCATTCAGTGTTCTGCTATTAGAATTTTTGTACCTATATTCATAGGTGTAATGTTCTGTAGTCTTCTTAGGTTGTAGTTGTCTGATTTTTGTACCATGGTTATCCTAGCTTCATAGAATGTGTTGGCAAGTTTTGTTTTGTTTTGTTTTTCCTCTTCTGTTTTTGGAAGTTTGTAAAGAACTAGTGTTATATTCTCCTTTAAACATTTTGTAGAATTCACCAGTAAATTAATCTACAATTAGGCTTACTTTTTCGGAAGTTTTTGGTTATTAATTCAATACCGTATAGGTCAATTCAGATTTTCTGTTTCTTCTTGAGTCATATCAGTAATTTGTTCATTCAAAGGAATTTGTCCATTTCAACTATGTTATCTAATTTGTTGCATACAATTGTTTATAATGTTTTCTCATATTCTTTTTTATTTCCTATGGTTGGAAGTAATGTATCCTCTTTTATTACTGACTTTGGTGATTTGATTCTCCTCTTGTAAACAGATGATTTGTTAAGACAAAGTTTTGTTAATTTTATTTCTCATTTTAATAATACAATTTTGATTTTAATATCTTTTACTAGTAGGTGCAACATCTGGTCATCTCAACAAGTTTTATTGATTTTTTTTCTTTATGTTTTGACCCTGCTTTCCTGTCCTTTGCATGACATGAATATTTTTGTTAAAAATTGGACATGTTAAATAGCATAGTTTAGGAACTTTTGAAGTCACATTCTCCAGTTTCTTCCCCAAAATTTGCTCTTGTTGCTGTTTTTAGCAGCTTTCCTACAGTCTGTAAAGTCTGTATTCTGTGTCATGTGTGGCCACTGAAGTCTCAGCTTAGTTGGCTTAATTGTCAGGTCATGATTGGACAGACATTTCCTTAATTGTCTTAATCTACTGTGTTTTTTTGTTTTTTTGTTTTTTTTTGTTTTTTTTTTTCCTGAAGGAATCTGTGTGTGGTGTGTGTTTGGAGTCTATCTTCAAGACTCTATCAGGTAGTTTCCATCTTGGCCTTATTGTTCACTTCCTGCTTGTGCAGAGCCTCGGCATCAGCCAGGGATGAGAGATCCAGTCCTTCTCAGGACATTCCTGGGGGTGCACACAGTCCTGCACATGTCGCTGGCCTTCCAGATTCCCAGGATATATCTCAGACTTCAGAGTCCCATTTGCACATCTCTTTCTCTAGCTTTCAGTTTGGGTACTCCTCCTCAGTCATCTGTGATGTTAGGCAATTGCTGATTATTTTAAGACATACCTAGGCAAAAGACTACTTGAATTGAACAAAACCTGAGTCAGATCAATTAAGATGACCCCAATAAATGGGACTTTCAAAGAATTGCCACACAGGACAAATACTGACAATTCTTTGGGATTGGGGTTTTTGGTGGAACCCCAAACCTTTCCTCCATCCTCCAAGGGTGCTCGACTGCTGGTTTTCATAGCTACTGTGACTGCAAGGTTAGTTTATTTTGTTGTTGTTGTTTGTTTGTTTTTTGAGACTACCATGAGGCTGTTAGTGGAAGGATGAGAATAGGACAATTGAAAATGCTGTAACATTTGCTTTTCTTTTTGTAGCTGTTTTCCTTTAATAAAGGTTTCTCAGATTGTTGCAAACTTTTGGCTAATTTCCAGAGTGCTGAAAGTTGATTTTGACCATTTTTACCAACTTCTCATTGTTTTTAAAGAGGAGAAGAATTTTGCAGGTGCTTACAATGCCATTCTGGAAGTGCTTCCCAGTGACTAACTTTTAAAACACTCAATAAATAAAAAATATAATACCATGAGGATAAGGTATTTTTTCTGTTTTTGAAACTAATTTTCCTTGGTTCCTAGGGGCTGCCACATATATGGGGACTCAGTAAATATTTGTTGAATGAATCAATTCATTATTTTTTGTTGTTGATGAAATGAAAGTCAATATAAATTAAATCTCAAGAGAAGTGGATTGAGGGTGCATAGCATATTGACAATACCTCCAACATTTTTAGGTTGTGTCTCTGGGACAGCAGTACATTTAGTGCTTGTTCCACACTGTTTCATTTAACCTTCACAACAACCATTTGTGGTTTCACTGAAGTTAGAGATATCCTGTAACCTTCTCAAAGTAATACAGCTGGGTTTCCCTGGTAGCGCAGTGGTTGAGAGTCTGCCTGCCGATGCAGGGGACGTGGGTTCGTGCTCCAGTCTGGGAAGATCCCACATGCCGTGGTACAGCTGGGCCCATGAGCCATGGTTGCTGAACCTGTGCATCTGGAGCCTGTGCTCTGCAACGGGAGAGGCCACAACAGTGAGACGCCTGCGTATTGGAAAAAAAATTTTAAAAATCAAATTAATACAGCTAGCAACTGGTCAAATAAGGATTGCAAGTAAGAAACTGAATCTGGAAACAAATTTGTGTACATAACATAATATTACCACTTCCCCAACTCATTGGATTTGAGAACTTTAAAATGTCATGGAAATATCAGAGAATAGATTTATTTAAAAAAAGATACAGATAAATTCCAGAAGTAATATTTTTCTTTTCTACTCTTTCTTTTCTTTTCTACTCTTTTTTTTTCCTGACCTAAATCTTATCAGTTTTGTTTTTTACAAATTTACTTATTTATTTTTAAATTTTATTTATTTATTGTTTTTGGTTGTGTTGGGTCTTTGTTGCTGTGTACGGGCTTTTCTCTGATTGTGTTAAGCTGGGGCTATTCTTCATTGCAGTGCATGGGCTTCTCATTGCAGTGGCCTCTCCCACTGCAGAGCACGGGCTCTAGGTGCATGGGCTCACTAGTTGTGGCACATGGGCTTAGGTGCTCCACAGCATGTGGGATCTTCCCAGACCAGAGCTTGAACCCATGTCCCCCGAATTGGCAGGTGGATTCCCAACCACTGTGCCACCAGGGAAGCCACCCTATTAGTTCTGAATTAAGAATAATTTACCAGACCTATACAATAGGTCACAATATACTAGCTTCATTATTCATCACTGAGAGGAGTCTTGTAAAAAATCAGCTGTTTACATGACAGAAAGCAAAATGCTTTCCTGGACAGCAGACACATTTTCTCCCCCCAGCCTGGCCTATCCAGGGATCTCTTCTGCCTCAGACACCACTATCATCATTCTCCTTTGTTCCTTCCTTCTTTCAGTTCTGTGATTTATGCCCCTAATAACTTCTGGTCTGATACATGTAAGAAAACATGATCACGTGATTTAATATAATTTAATTTAATTAACATGTTTGATTGTGTCTGCTCCCTTTTTAAATTCCAGTAACTTCCTATTGTCTGAATAACAAATTCCAAACTATCTATCCCACCACAGGAGACTCCCTATGTGTCTTCTTCCTTGCTACTCTCCTTAAACATAGATTTACTATTATCTGTAGATATATGTCACTGACGTTGAAAGTAAAGCTTTTGAGTTCTCACATTTTGTCTTCAAATCTCCTTGCCATCCCTTTTGAGGTGTGTGACCATTGCCTAGTAAGGTCACTTTTGGGAGCCTCATTTTGTTCATCTATTAGATGGGCCAGATTATGCCACTTTAACAAAGTTATTGATAAGACTTAATGAGATAATGCTTATACTTAGCAGGGTAGGAGCTCCATAAGTTCCCAGTATTTGGTAACTCTTGTAATTGGTAAATTCTTTTATTTGTCTCTCAGACCCTTTCTGTGGCTGTGGCCTCTCTGCTCCTCTTTCTTTGTCTTGGGGAAGAAGTTCTAGGATCTTGCATCTCTTCTGCATCCCACGAAGTCAGGCCTGGCTCTGAGAGCCTCTGGTTTGTTTTCTCTAGGACAGTGCCCTGAAGTGTCCCATTTGTGCATCTTCTCCCAGTGCAGCAAAGTCCAGCTGGCTGGTGCTATCCATGTGCTCTCTGAAGGAGCTTATGTGTGCCTAGGCAGAGGCTGCCCTGTTGCAGCCTGCGGGCATCAAACTGCAACTGCGGGCAGTGCAAGATGCTGGGGGAATTGATGGCTGGCTGCAGGCACCCTCAGGTAGGCGGTCCTGTGAACTTTTTGTGCAGTTTTCTGGGGAGCTCACAAGGCAGTAGGATCTGTGGCCAGTTGTTGAGATCCATGTGCTCTCTACTCTGAGCCTTTGCCCTTTTTCTCTGTCCCTGGCTGTTCCCAGACTACTCTGTTATGCTTAGTATTTTAGGTGGGGGTGACACAGAATTAGGCCAATGTGGCAAAGTCGCACAGGGCTTGGGAAGCTGGGCGGTCACTTCACTCTCACTTTCCAGATGGGAGTAAGTGTAGACCAAAAAGACCTTCCTTGGCTCTTGGGGGATAAGGTCACACAGGCCAAGTGAAACATTTTACTCTCTTCAGTCGTCTGCTCTCAAGTGTTTTCCTCCTAAGGTGCTGGGACCTCTGGGTTTCCGTGAAGGTAATTCTTGTTCATTGGCAGTTATTAAAATTGGTGTTATTAGAGGGGGCAAGGAAAGAGAGCGGGAGCTTCCGATTCTACCATCTTGCTGATGTTAACTCATTGTTCTCTTTTCCTCACTGAGCCAGACAGTATTTTATCTCCATCTTTTTAATTTAGCATCTCCTCACCATGGATTTACTTTTGTTTCTTGGGAATATCTGTCTTCCTAGAGCTTACTGAGATACTGGACAGTAAGCCCTGTGAGGGGTGAGATTTAGATGGTCTTCTTCACTGTGTCCTACAATATCTAGCAACTGTTAGTCATTCAATAAAGTTTAGTTAAATATTGGAAAAAAGCAGCAAATATAGATAGGTGTTTTAATAATTATTTCTATTATGTGCAACAACTATTTCTGGATATCTGCTTTGCCTTGGCCTCTTTAGGATTTTCTCAGATTTCTGTGTTGCAGGATTTTTCAGGTGCAGTTTTGTTTCCTGATTACTTACCCTTGAATTATGAGAAATAGGTTTAGATATTATTCTGGGCATAGTTGTTATCATCCCTTTGTACACACAGGTTTTCTGGTGAAATATTTTCTTATATGTCACAGTCCGTAAAAGTATCAGTGCACAGATTTTAGCCAATATTTAGTGTATTATGACCATTCATTTAATATTCTCTGTAATATATTTGGACTCTCTTTTCCGCTTCAGAACTAAATTATTTAATTATATTAAAACACATGAGATAAAATCTTATTCTTTTCTGTATCTTTCTACTGTGAATTCAAAACTATTCTTACTCTCTTGGCCATGCTTCTTGGCAGGCTCTTTTTGTCACTGAAACCACTTGTAACAGTCTCCCAAAGTGCCTTACACATTTCAGGATATAATGCACATCTCTGCATTATATCTTAGCCCTTTTCTCTGCCTGAGCTGAGTTCTGATACCTTCTGAATGGATTTAGTAGTAGAGTCCCTGACTGGGGTGGGGTGGGAGGTTCACACACAGACAACTGCCTGTTTTTCCAGTCATTAGTGTTTTCCTTTACTGTAGTGTCTGCAGTAAGCTTAAACCTCTTCCTTGCTGTTTCTCAAGTGTTGTACTATTCTGGTCAGTGGGTTATTTATTTATAGGACCTACCTTTATGTCTCATTCAAGTCCATTAGTAGATTAATTAGTTGAGAGTCTCCCAAAGAAGCTATGCTTAGAATTTTGCTTTATATCTTCAGAATTGTATTGAGAAATCTGAAAAGATTATACAATGTATAAATAACATCACACCCTGTAAATTTGGACAACTGCTGTGTTAATTTTATGTATCAACTTGACTGGGCAAATGGATGCACAGATAAATGATAAAACATTAATTTTAAGATTAGGTATACTTTTTTTCGGCTGGGAAGATGGCGGAAGAGTAAGACGCGGAGATCACCTTCCTCCCCACAGATACACCAGAAATACATCTACACGTGGAACAACTCTTACAGAACACCTACTGAAGGCTGGCAAAAGCCCTCAGACCTCCCAAAAGGCAAGAAACTCCCCACATACCTGGGTAGGGCAAAAGAAAAAAAGAAAAAACAGAGACAAAAGGATAGGGACGGCACCTGCACCAGTGGGAGGGAGCTGTGAAGAGGAAAAGTCTCCACACGCTAGGAAGCCCCTTCGCAGGAGGAGACTGTGGGAGGCGGAGGGGGGAGCTTCGGAGACGCGGAGGAGAGCACAGCAACAGGGGTGCGGAGGGAAAAGCGGAGAGATTCCCGCACAGAGGATCGGTGCCGACCGGCACTCACCAGCCCGAGAGGCTTGTCGGCTCACCCGCCGGGGTGGGCGGGGCTGTGAGCTGAGGTTCGGGTTGTGGTTTCAGACGGAGCGCAGGGAAAGGACTGGGGTTGGCGGCTTGAACATAGCCTGAAGGGGGTAGTGCACCACGGCTAGCCAGGAGGGACTACGGGGAAAAGTCTGCACCCCCCGAAGAGGCAAGAGACTTTTCTTTCCCTCTTCGTTTACTGGTGCGCGAGGAGAGGGTTTTAAGAGCGCTGCTTAAAGGAACTCCAGAGACGGGCGCGAGCCGCGGCTAAAAGCGCGGACCCCAGAGACGGGCGGGAGACGCTAAGGCTGCTGTTGCCACCACCAAGGGACCCGTGTGCTAGCACGGGTCACTATCTACACCCCTTTTCCGGGTAGCCTGTGCAGCCGGCCACTGCTAGGTTCCCGGGATCCAGTGACATCTTCCCAGAGAGAACGCATGGCGGGCCTCAGGCTGGTGCAACGTCACGCCGGCCTCTGCCACCTCACGCCGTGCCCCTCTCTCCCCTCGGCCTGAGTGTGCCAGAGCACCCGAGTCAGAGGCTCCATTAACCCTGTCCTGTCGGAGCAAAAAACAGACGCCCCCCAGCGACCTACACGCAGAGGCAGGGCCAAATCCAAAGCTGAGCCCCTGGGAGCTGTGAGAACAAAGAAGAGAAAGGGAAATCTCTCCCAGCAGCCTCAGAAACAGCAGATTAAAGCTCCACAATCAACTTGATGTAGCCTGCATCTGTGGAATACATGAATAGACAGTGAATCATCCCAAATTGAGGTGGTGGACTTCGAATGCAAGATCTATGATTTTTTCCCCTTTTTCCTCTTTTTGTGAATGTGTATGTGTATGCTTCTGAGATCTTGTCTGTATAGCTTTGCTTCCACCATTTGTCCTAGGGTTCTATCGTTCCATTGTTTTTTTTTTTGTTTTTGTTTTTTTTTTTCTTAATAATTAATTTTAATAATTCTATTATACTTTACCTTCCTTCTTTCTTTCTTTCCTTCCTTCCCTCCTTTAGACAACGAATCATCCCAAATTGAGGAGGTGGTCTTTGAAAGCAAGATTTATGATTTTTTCCCCTTTACCTCTTTTTGTGAGGGTGTATATGTAAGCTTCTGTGTAAGATTTTGTCTGTATAGCGTGGCTTCCACCATTTGTCCTAAGGTTCTATCCGTCCCCCCCTTTTTTTTCCCTAAATAATTATGTTTTAATTCAATAACGTTATTATACTTTATTCCATTCTATTTTACTGTATCTACTTTCTGTCTTTTTCCCTTCCTTCCCTCCTTTCTTCCTTCCTTTCTCCCTCCCTCCCTCCTTTCTTTCCTTCTTACCTTCTTTCTTTCTTTTCTTCTTTCTTTCTTTCTTTCTTTCTTTCCTTCTTCCTCCTTTCCCTCCTTCCTTCCTACCTCCCTTCCTTCCTTCCTACCTCCCTTCCTTCCTTTCTTCCCTCCTTTCCTCTTTCTTTCTTTCTCTCTTCCTACTTCTACTCATTCTCTCTACTTTCTCTCCCTTTTAATACGAGTCGTGTGGATGAAAGGCTCTTGCTACTCCAGCCAGGAATCAGGACTCTGCCTCTGAGGTGGGAGAGCCAACTTCAGGACACTGGTCCACAAGAGACCTCCCAGCTCCACATAATATCAAATGGTGAAAATCTCCCAGAGACCTCCATCTTAACACCAGCACCCAGCTTCACTCAACCACCAGCAAGCTACAGTGCTGGACAACCTATGCCAAACAACTAGCAAAACAGAAACACAACCCCACCCATTAGCAGAGAGGCTGCCTAAAAGCATAATAAATCCAAAGACACCCCAAAACACACCACCAGACGTAGACCTGCCCACTAGAGAGACAAGATCTAGCCTCATCCACCACAACACAGGCACTAGCCCCCTCCACCAGGAAGCCTACACAACCCACTGGACCAACATTAGCCACTGGAGACAGACATCAAAAACAACGGGAACTACGAACCTGCAGCCTGCAAAAAGGAGACCCCAAACATGGTAAGATAAGCAAAATGAGAAGACAGAAAAACACAAAGCAGATGAAGGAGCAAGATAAAAATGCACCAGACCTAACAAATGAAGACGTAATAGGCAGTCTACCTGAAAAAGAATTCAGAATAATGATAGTAAAGATGATCCAAAATCTTGAAAATAGAATGGACAAAATGCAAGAAACAATTAAAAAGGACCTAGAAGAACTAAAAATGAAACAAGCAACGATGAACAACACAATAAATGAAATTAAAAGTACTCTAGATGGGATCAACAGCAGAATAACTGAGGCAGAAGAACGGATAAGTGACCTGGAAGATAAAATAGTGGAAATAACGACTGCAGATCAGAATAAAGAAAAAAGAATGAAAAGAACTGAGGACGGTCTCAGAGAACTCTGGGACAACATTAAATGCAACAACATTCACATTATAGTGGTTCCAGAGAAGATGAGAAAAAGAAAGGGACTGAGAAAATGTTTGAAGAGATTATAGTTGAAAACTTCCCTAATATGGGAAAGGAAATAGTTAACCAAGCCCAGGAAGCAGAGAGAGTCCCATACAGGATAAACCCAAGGAGAAATATGCCAAGACACATATTAATCAAGCTGTCAAAAATTAAATACAAAGAAAGCATATTAAAAGCAGCAAGGGAAAACAACAACAACAACAACAACAACAAATAACACACAAGGGAATCCCCATAAGGCTAACAGCTGATCTCTCAGCAGAAAATCTGCAAGTCAGAAGGGAGTGGCAGGACATACTGAAAGTGATGAAGGAGAAAACCCTGCAACCACGATTACTCTACCCAGCAAAGATCTCATTCAGATTTAATGGAAAATTAAAACCTTTACAGACAAGCAAAAGCTGAGAGAGGTCAGCACCACCAAACCAGCTTTACAACAACTGCTAAAGGAACTTCTCTAGACAAGAAACACAAGAGAAGAAAAGATCTATAACAACGAACCCAAAACAATTTAGAAAATGGGAATAGGAACATACTTATCGATAATTACCTTAAATGTAAATGGACTAAATGCTCCCATCAAAAGACACAGATTGGCTGAATGGATACAAAAACAAGACCCATATATACATTGTCTTCAAGAGACCCACTTCAGACCTAGAGACACATACAGACTGAAAGTAAGGGGATGGAAAAAGATATTCCATGCAAATGGAAACCAAAAGAAAGCTGGAGTAGCAATTCTCATATCAGACAAAATAGACTTCAAAATAAAGACTATTACAAGAGCCAAAGAAGGACACTACATAATGATTAAGGGATCGATCCAAGAAGAAGATATAACAATTGTAAATATTTATGAACCTAACACAAGAGCACCTCAATACATAAGGCAAAAACTAACAGCCATATGGGCTTCCCTGGTGGCGCAGTGGTTGAGAGTCTGCCTGCCAATGCAGGGGACATAAGTTCATGCCCTGGTCTGGGAAGATCTCACGTGCTGTGGAGCAGCTAGGCCCGTGAGCCATGGCCACTGAGCCTGCACATCCGGAGCCTGTGCTCCACAATGGGAGAGGCCACAACAGTGAGAGGCCCACATACCACAAAGAAAAAAAAAAAAAAAAAAAAAAAAAACTAACAGCCATAAAAGGGGAAATCGACAGTAATACATTCATAGTAGGGGACTTCAACACCCCACTTTCACCAATGGACAGATCATCCAAAATGAAAATAAATAAGGAAACAGAAGCTTTAAATGACACATTTAACAAGATGGACTTTATTGATATTTATAGGACACTCCATCCAAAAACAACAGAATACACATTTTTCTCAAGTGATCATGGAACATTCTCCAGAATAGATCATATCTTGGGTCAGAAATCAAGCCTTGGTAAATTTAAGAAAATTGAAATTGTATCAAGTATCTTTTCCGACCACAATGCCATGAGACTAGGTAACAATTACAGGAACAGATCTGTAAAAAATACAAACACATGGAGGATAAACAATACACTACTCAATAATGAAGTGATCACTAAAGAAATCAAAGAGGAAATTTTAAAAAATACCTAGAAACAAATGACAATGGAGACATAACAACCCAAAACCTATGGGATGCAGCAAAAGCAGTTCTAAGAGGGAAGTTTATAGCAATACAAGCCCACCTTAAGAAGCAGGAAACATCTCAAATAAACAACCTAACCTTACACCTAAAGCAATTAGAGAAAGAAGAACAAAAAACCCAAAGTTAGCAGAAGGAAAGAAATCATAAAAATCAGATCAGAAATAAATGAAAAAGAAATGAAGGAAACAATAGCAAAGATCAATAAAACTAAAAGCTGCTTCTTTGAGAAGATAAACAAAATTGATAAGCCGTTAGCCAGACTCATCAAGAAAAAAGGGAGAAGACTCAAATCAATAGAATTAGAAATGAAAAAGGAGAAGTAACAACTGACACTGCAGAAATAAAAAGGATCATGAGAGATTACTACAAGCAACTCTATGCCAATAAAATGGACAATCTGGAAGAAATGGACACATTCTTAGAAATGCACAAACTACTAAGACTGAATCAGGAAGAAATAGGAAATATGAACAGACCAATCACACACACTGAAATTGAAACTGTGATTAAAAATCTTGCAACAAACAAAAGCCCAGGACCAGATGGCTTCACAGGCGAATTCTATCAAGCATTTAGAGAAGAGCTAACACCTATCCTTCTCAAACTCTTCCAAAACATAGCAGAGGGAGGAACACTCCCCATTTCCTTTTACGAGGCCACCATTACCTTGATACCAAAACCAGACAAGGATGTCACAAAGAAAGAAAACTACAGGCCAATATCACTGATGAAAATAGATGCAAAAATCCTCAACAAAATACTAGCAAACAGAATCCAACAGCACATTAAAGGGATCATACACCATGATCATGTGGGGTTTATTCCAGGAATACAAGGATTCTTCAATATACGCAAATCTATCAATGTAATAAACCACATTAACAAATTGAAGGAGGAAAAACATACGATCATCTCAATAGATGCAGAGAAAGCTTTTGACAAAATTCAACACCGATCTATGATAAAAAACCTATACAAAGTAGTCATAGAGGAAACTTTCCTCAACATAATAAAGGCCATATATGACAAGCTCACAGCCAACATCATCCTCAATGGTGAAAAACTGAAAGCATTTCCACTAAGATCAGGAACAAGACAATGTTGCCCACTCTCACCACTCTTATTCAACATAGTTTTGGAAGTTTTAGCCACAGCAATCAGAGAAGAAAAGGAAATAAAAGGAATCCAAATCGGAAAAGAAGAAATAAAGCTGTCACTGTTTGCAGATGACATGATACTATACATAGAGAATCCTAAAGATGCTACCAGAAAACTACTAGAGCTAATCAATGAATTTGGTAAAGTAGCAGGATACAAAATTAATGCACAGAAATCTCTGGCATTCCTATATACTAGTGATGAAAAATCTGAAAATGAAATCAAGAAAACACTCCCATTTACCATTGCAACAAAAAGAATAAAATGCCTAGGAATAAACCTACCTAGGGAGACAAAAGACCTGTATGCAGAAAATTATAAGACACTGATGAAAGAAAATAAAGATTATACAAGTAGATGGAGAGATATACCATGTTCTTGGATTGGAAGAATCAACATTGCGAAAATGAATCTACTACCCAAAGCAATCTATAGATTCAATGCAATCCCTATCAAACTGCCACTGGCATATTTCACAGAACTAGAACAAAAAATTTCACAATTTGTATGGAAACACAAAAGACCCCGAATAGCTAAAGCAATCTTGAGAACGAAAAACGGAGGTGGAGGAATCAGGCTCCCTGACTTCAGACTATACTACAAAGCTACAGTAATCAAGACAGTATGGTGCTGGCACAAAAACAGAACGATAGATCAATGGAACAGGATAGAAAGCCCAGAGATAAACCCAGGCACATATGGACACCTTATCTTTGATAAAGGTGGCAGGAATATACAGTGGAGAAAGGGCAGCCTCTTCAATAAGTGCTGCTGGGAAAACTGGACAGCTACATGTAAAAGTATGAGCTTAGATCACTCCCTAACACCATACACAAAAATAAGCTCAAAATGGATTAAAGACCGAAATGTAAGGCCAGAAACTATCAAACTCTTAGAGGAAAACATAGGCAGAACACTCTATGACCTAAATCACAGCAAGATCCTTTTTGACCCACCTCCTAGAGCAATGGAACTAAAAACAAAAATAAACAAACGGGACCTAATGAAACTTCAAAGCTTTTGCACAGCAAAGGAAACCATAAACAACACCAAAAGACAACCCTCAGAATGGGAGAAATTATTTGCAAATGAAGCAACTGACAAAGGGTTAATCTCCAAAATTTACAAGCAGCTCATGCAGCTCAATAACAAAAAAAACAAACAACCCAATCCAAAAATGGGCAGAAGACCTAAATAGACATTTTCCGAAGAAGATATGCCAACTGCCAACAAACACATGAAAGAATGCTCAACATCATTAATCATTAGAGAAATGCAAATCAAAACTACAATGAGATATCATCTCACACCAGTTAGAATGGCCATCATCAAAAAATCTAGAAACAATAAATGCTGGAGAGGGTGTGGAGAAAAGGGAACCCTCATGCACTGCTGGTGGGAATGTGAATTGGTTCAGCCACTGTGGAGAACAGTATGGAGGTTCCTTAAAAATCTAAAAATAGAACTACCGTATGACCCAGCAATCCCACTACTGGGCATAAACCCTGAGAAAACCAAAATTCAAAAAGGCTCATGTACCAAAATGTTCATTGCAGCTCTATTTACAATAGCCCAGAGATGGAAACAACCTAAGTGCTCATTGTCAGATGAATGGATAAAGAAGATGTGGCACATATACACAATGGAATATTACTCAGCCATAAAAAGAAATGAAATTGAGCTATTTGTAATGAGGTGGATAAACCTCGAGTCTGTCATACAGAGTGAAGTAAGTCAGAAAGAGAAAGACAAATACCGTATGCTAACACATATATATGGAATTTAAGATTAAAAAAATGTCATGAAGAACCTAGGTGTAAGACAGGAATAAAGACACAGACCTACTGGAGAATGGACTTGAGGATATGGGGTGGGGGAGGGGTGAGCTATAAGAAGGTGAGGGAGGGGCATGGAGATATATATACTGACAAACCTATGGTAGATAGCTAGTGGGAAGCAGCCACTTGGCACAGGGATATCGGCTCGGTGCTTTTTGATCGCCTTGAGGGGTGGGATAGGGAGGGAGGGAGGGAGGGAGATGCAAGAGGGAAGAAATATGTGAACGTGTGTATATGTATAACTGATTCACTTTGTTATAAGGTAGAAACTGACACACCATTGTAGAGCAATTATACCCCAATAAAGATGTTAAAAAAAAAAAAAAAAAAAAAAGAAAAAGATTAGGTATAAAATACGCTACAAGGATCTATTATACAACACAGGGAATATAACCAACACTTTATAACAACTATAAATGGAGTATAACCTTTAAATATTGTGAATCACTCTATTGTACATCTGTAACTTGTATAATATTGTACAGCAATTATACTTTCATTAAAAATAAAGTAAATAAAATCAAAAAACAAAAATCATTAATTTTGGGTGTGTCAGGTCTGTGATGGTGTTTCTAGAAGAGATTAGTACTTAAATCAGCTGACTACGTAAAGATCTCCCCCACCAAATCGAGTTGTCATCATCCAATCTGTTACAGGTCTGAATAGAGCAAACATACAGACAAAATTGGAATAATATAACAAATTGGAATAATACAAAGTACTTCACTGTGTTAATTATAAAGATGTGACCTCATGTGAGATAAAACGTAAGTCGATTAATGAAGCCTTAACACTAAGCTGTACTAACGCATGAGACAGCATAACTCTTTGTACCCTCTACAATTCTAAAAATGCTTCCTTAAAGAGCATTTCCACCCCTCCCTTATAATACTCCTTTGAACCACTGAGGGAGACATAATATTGGCCAAACAGACATGAGATTTATTCTACTGTCTCACTGCTTAAGTTCTTAGGGTTTAATTTAAACTAACTTGAAAGCAAAAGCACCTCTGAGTAGCACTAATAAAAAATCTAATGAATATAAGAGTTAAAGAACTTAACAAAAAATTCATCAATCTTAGAATCAGTTTATAGAAATTAAGAACAAAATCATATTTCACAGTAGATTTTAGGTTTTAACTATACAGGCAATGTGAAAGTACAAATTGAACTACTTCTCCAAGGATGAGGGGAACTTAGAAATTTAAGTAGTCAAATATGATGTCCAGAAACTCAACATACATTTTAAAAATAAATGCCATTTTGACTCCCAAATTTTCTGCATAATTTTATCTTTTAATTTCATTTTTTTCATTTTGACTTACCTGTTGAAATGTGTATCTTCAAAAATGAGCTAGAAAATCAAGGGAATGGGAGGACTGCCTTCAGAAAAAATCAGGGCTTCCCTGGTGGTGCAGTGGTTGAGAGTCCACCTGCCGATGCAGGGGACACGGGTTTGCATCCCTGTCTGGGAAGGTCCCACATGCCATGGAGCGGCTGGGCCCTTGAGCCATGGCTGCTGAGCCTGCACGTTTGGAGCCTGTGCCCCATGGCAGGAGAGGCCTGCGTACCAAAAAAAAAAAAAAAAAAAAATTGAACAACTTTGTATGAAACTTGGTGTCCCAAAATATCCACTATATTAGAGAAATGTAAATTTGGGGAGAACCAAAACAACACTTTATAACTGCTAATCATGTAAAAACATCTGACAGGAGAGGAGGTAGTCTATTAAATCATTAGCCCTGAAAAATGTCTACAGAATATCTGGTACATGCAGAGAGGAATGAGGACATTATATATAAGGGAAAATCTCACACAGAAACAAGTAATTAATTTTCATTTACTATTTAATCTTATTTCATGTAGTGGAGAAAATAATCTTTGGAGATTTGATTTTACTTGATGTTTACTTCTACTTTTTGGCATTTTGGAGAAAAGAGTAATCAATTTAACTTACCTTGTATATATTTTACTAGATTTGTTCTAGCTTTTTGTATGATTGCATGCTATACAATTTATTAATGTAAAAAAATCAAGCTTAGGGGGTAGCTCATTGGATTTAGATGCAGAAATATCCACTGGCAATTCTGACATTAAAATATTTATTCCCAATTCTCACCCTTCCTCATCTATCAGAAACACTTCTCACAATTGACCCGTGTTCTCAAAGATAGGTCTTCAAGAGATAGGTGATTGCAATTTAAGACATACAACAACCTCTGTCATGAGAGTTAACCAAGTGCAGTGAGAATCAGAATGAAATACTTCCTAACACCATACACAAAAATAAACTCAAAATGAATTAAAGACCTAAATGTAAGGCCAAACACTATAAATCTCTTAGAGAAAACTACAGGCAGAACACTCTATGACATAAATCACAGCAAGATCCTTTTTAACTCACCTCCTAGAGAAGTGGAAATAAAAAACAAAAATAAACAAATGGGACCTAATGAAACTTAGAAGCTTTTGAAAAGCAAAAGAAAACACAAAAAAGACAAAAAGACAACCCTCAGATTGGGGAAAAATATTGACAAATGAAGCAACTGACAAAGGATTAATCTCCAAAATATACAAGCAGCTCATGCAGCTCAATATCAAATAAACATACAACACAATCCAAAAATGGGAGGAAGACCTAAATAGACATTTCTCCAAAGAAGACAGACAGATTGCCAACAAACATATGAAAGGATGCTCAAGATCACTAATTGTTAGAGAAATGCCAATCAAAACCACAATGAGGTGTCACTTCACACTGGTCAGATTGGTCATCATCAAAAAACCTACAAACAACAAATGCTGGAGAGGGTGTGGAGAAAAGGGAACCCTCTTGCACTGTTGGTGGGAATGTAAATTGATATCACCACTATGGAGAACAATATGGAGGTTCCTTAAAAAACTAAAAATAGAACTACAATATGACCCAGCCATTCCACTACTGGACATATAACCTGAGAAAACCATAGCTCAAAAAGAGTCATGTACCACAATGTTCATTGCAGCTGTATTTACAGTAGCCAGGACATGGAAGCAACCTAAGTGTCCATCAACAGATGAATGGATAAAGAAGATGTGGCACATATATACAGTGGAATATTACTCAGCCATAAAAAGAAACAAAATTGAGTTATTTGTAGTGAGGTGGATGGACATAGAGTCTGTCATACAGAATGAAGTAAGTCAGAAAGATAAAAACAATACTGTATGCTAACACACATATATGGAATCTAAAAAAAAAAAAAAAAAAGGTTCTGAAGAAACTAGGGACAGGACAGGAATAAAGATGTAGATGTAGAGAATGGACTTGAGGACATAGAGAGGGGGAAGGGTAAGCTGGGACAAAATGAGATAGTGGCATGGACATATATACACTACCAAATGTAACGTAGATAGCTAGTGGGAAGCAGCCTCATAGCACAGGGAGAACATCTCTGTGCTTTGTGACCACCTAGAGGGGTGAGATAGGTAGGGTGGAAGGGAGATGCAAGAGGGAGTGGATATGGGGAGATATATATATATATATATATATATATATATATATATATATATATATATATATATATATATATATATATAATGATTCACTTTGTTATACAGCAGAAACTAACACAACATGGTAAAGCAGTTATACTCTGAGAAAGATCTTAAAAAAAAAAAAAAAAAAAAAACACAATATTTAGACTAGCGGAAGGTAACCAAATACTTTTTAAATGTCTCATGCTTTACCCTTCCTGCCTCCCTCCTTCCCTCCCTCTCTTGCTTTTCTAATTCTGTCTTTTCATTGTAACCAGTTATCTGTGATAATTCCTTTAGAAAAATATGTCCTCATTTGAATGTAAAAGAAACTCTAATATTTGTATTTTTTTTTTTTTTTTTTTTTTTTTTTCTGAGTAGGAAATGTGTTCAGAATACATTACGTATCTTAGAAAAGAATCACACTGACCAATATATCACCAGTGCCTCTGAAGTGTTTAGATTTACTAAAAATGGATTTTTTTTCTTAAAGGTTTCCTTTCTATTTTTATTCTAATATTGAAAACCATGTTCTATGCACACACAGACAAAGCAATATAACACATGGCTTCTAATATTTCTATTTAGATAGTTGCAGGACTCCTTCCAGTGACCACTGAGAGGCATTTCCTTCATTCTTCCTCAGTGAAAGTGACTGAAAGAGAGAAATGGCTTCAGAATAGTTTTGGACCTGCACGTGTTTGAGCCAAGTATGAAGTACTTTTTATTTTTTTTAAGAAGGTGTTGGGGGTAGGAGTTAACTAATTAATTAATTAAATTTTGCTGTGTTGGGTCTTCATTTCTGTGTGAGGGTTTTCTTTATTTGTGGCAAGTGGGGGTCACTCTTCAATGCAGAGCATGGGCCTCTCAATATTGCGGCCTCTTTTGTTGTGGAGCACAGACTCCAGACATGCAGGTTCAGTGGTTGTGGCTCACGAGCTTCAGTGGTTGTGGCTCATGGGCTCCAGATGCACAGGCTCAGTAGTTGTGGCTCACGGGCTTAGTTTCTCTGCGGCATGTGGGATCTTCCCAGACCAGGGCTTGAACCCGTGTTCCCTGCATTGTCAGGCGGATTCTTAACCACTGCACCACCAGGGAAGTCCTGACCCACTGGATTTTTAATAGCATGTTTTTTAGTCTCCATATGTTTCTGCTTTTCCCATTTTTTCTTCCTGTAATTGATTTCTAGTTTCATACTGTTGTGGTTGGGAAAAATGCTCGATATAATTTCTATCTTCTTAAATTTGTTAAACTACTTTTGTGGCTTAGCATGTATTTTATCCTAGAGAATGTTTTCTGTGCACTTGAAAAGAATGTGTGTTCTGCTGTTTGGGGATGTAATGTCCTGTGGGTATCTATTAAGTCTAACTGGTCTGTTGTGTCACTTAAGACCACTGTTGCCTTATTGATTTTCTGTCTGAATGATCTGACAGTTGATGTAAGTGGGGTATTAAAGTCCCCTACTCTTAATGTATTACTGTCAATATCTCTGTTGATGTCTGTCAATGTTTGTTTTATATATTTAGGTGCTCCTATATTAGGTGTGTATATGTTTACAAGTGTTATATCCTCTTCTTTTATTGACCCCCTTATCATTATATAATGCCATTTTTTGTCTTTTGCTATAGACTTTGTTTTAAAGTATGCTTTGTCTGATGAGTGTTTCTACCCCAGTTTTCTTGTCATTGCTATTTGCAAGAAATGTCTTTTTCCATACCCTCACTTTCAGTCTGTTGTGTCTTTAGGTCTGATGTGATCCTTTTGTAGACAGCATATAGATTTAGTATTTTTTTTTTTAAACCAATCAGTCACCTTAAGTCTTTTGATTTGATCGTTTATCCCATTGACATAAAAGTGGTTATTGATAGATATGTTCTTATTGCCATTTTGTTATTCATTTTTCCAGTTGTGTTTGTAGTTTTTCTGTTCTTTTCTCCTTTTAGTCTCTTCCCTCATGATTTGATGATTTTCTTTAGTGTTATGTTTGTGTTCCTTTCTCTCTAGTTTTTGTGTATCTATTGTAGGTTTTTGATTTGTGGTTACTATGGGGTTCATATATGTTGACTTATAACTATATTTATTGTTTTAAACTGATAGTATATTTTTTTTAAAGGAGATTTTGGGGGTAGGAGTTAATTAATTTATTTATTTTTGCTGTGTTGCGTCTTCATTTCTGTGTGAGGGCTTTCTCTAGTTGTGACAAGTGGGGGCCACTCTTCATCGAGGTGCATGGGCCTCTCACTATCATGGCCTCTCTTGTTGCGGAGCACAGGCTCCAGACGCTCAGGCTCAGTAGTTGTGGCTCACGGGCCTTTTTGCTCCACGACATGTGGGATCCTCCCAGACCAGGGCTCAAACTTGTGTCCCCTGCATTAGCAGGCAGATTCTCAACTACTGTGCCACCAGGGAAGCCCTGAAATACTTTTTTTGATGTTCCTGTGGGTATATCTGGTCACTTAAAACTGTACATTTGATCAAACCCTTGCCCTCCAGCTCTGATTCTCACCTCTATATGACTATGTATAATTTCCTCATCATTCTCCAAAGATCCTTCATTGTTTTTAGGATAAACCCTTAACAATCCTTAGCATGGCCTGTAAGATGTTTTATGGTTAAGCCTATGTTGACCTCTGTACACACACACACACACACACACACACACACACACACACACACACACACAATTCCTCTCTGCTATCTTCCAACTCATAGTAGCCTTCTGACTTGAACCCTAAGTTACCACTCTGTAATTTTCCTTTCTGACACTTCCTATTTCTTGTAAATGCTAAGCTGTAAGCTATAGAATCTGGGGTTACATTTGTTTTGCTCACCAATATATTTCTAGCCCTTTGCAGAATATAGCTGGTACCTGAAAAAATAATTCAGAGTAATAATAAGATGATCCAGAATCTCAGAAATAGAATGGTGGTATGGATTGAGAAAATACAAGAAATGTTTATTAAAGGTCTAGAAGAACTGAAGAATAAACAGAGATGAGCAATACAATAACTGAAATAAAAAATACACTAGAAGAAGTCAATAACAGAATAAGTGAGGCAGAGGAACGAATAAGTGAGCTAAAAGACAAAATTGTGGAAATAACTGCTGAGGAACAGAATAAAGAAAAGAGAATGAAAGTAATTGAAGACAATCTCAGACACCTCTGAGACAACATTAAACACACCAACATTCGAATTATAGGTGTCCCAGAGGAAGAGAAAAAGAAAGGGTCTGAGAAAATATTTGAAGAGATTATAGGGAAAACTTCCCTAACATGGGAAAGAAAATAGTCACCCAAGACCAGGAAGCACAGAGAGTCACATACAGGATAAACCCTAGGAAAAACACACCAAGACACATATTAATCAAACTAAAAAAATAAATAAATAAATTCAAAGAAAAAATATTAAAAGCAGCAAGGGAAAAACAAAAAGTAACATACAACGGAATCCCCATAAGGTTATCAGTTGATTTTTCAGTGGAAACACTGCTGGTCAGAAGGGAGTGACAAGATATACTTAAAGTGAGGAAAGAGAAAAACTTGCAACCAAGATTACTCTACCCAGCAAGGATCTCATTCAGATTTGATGGAGAAGTCAAAAGCTTTTCAAGCATGCAAAAGCTAAGAGAATTCAGCACCACCAAACCAGCTTTACAGCAAATACTAAAGAAACTTCTCTAGGTGGGAAACACAAGTAAAGAAAAAGACACACACAAACAAACCTAAAACAATTAAGAAAATTGTAATAGGAACATAACATATGGATAATAACCTCGAATGTAAATAGATTAAATGCCCTAACCAAAAGACAGACTGGCTGAATGGATACAAAAACAAGACCCATACATATGCTGTCTACAAGACACTCACTTAGGACCTAGGGACACATACAGACTGGAAGTGAGGGGGTGCAAAAAGATATCTCATATAAATAGAAATCAAAAGAAAGCTGGAGTAACAATACTCATATCAGATAAAATAGACTTTAAAATAAAGACTGTTGCAAGAGATAAGGAGGGATACGACATATTGATCAAAGGATCAATCCAAAAAGAATATACAACAATTATAAATGTTTATGCACCCAACATAGGAGCACCTCAATACATTAGGCAAATGCTAACAACCAAGAAAGGGGGAATCAACAGTAACATAATAATACTAGGTTATTTAACACCCCACCTATAACAATGGACAGATCTTGCAAAATGAAAATAAATAAGAAAACACAAGCTTTAAATGAAACAATAGACCAGATAGATTTAATTGATATTTATATATCATTCCACCCAAAGTGGCAGACTACACTTTCTTCTCAAGTGCACATGAAACATTCTTCAGGATAGATCACAACTTGGGTCACAAATCAAGCCTTGGAATATTTAAGAAAATTGAAATCATATTAAGCATCTATTCTGACCACAACATGATGAAACTGGAAATCAATTACATGAAAAATACTGTAAAAAAACACAAATAAATGGAGGCTAAACAGTGCACTACTAAATAACAAAGAGATCACTGAAGAAATCAAGGAACAAATTAGAAATACATAGAAACAAATGACATGAAAACATTATGACCCAAAACCTATGGGACGCAGCAAAAGTAGTTCTAAGAGGGAAGTTTATAGCAATTCAATTTCACTTCAAGAAGCAAGAAAATCTTAAAAAAACAATCTAACCCTACACTTAAAACAACTAGAGAAAGAAGAGCAAAGAAAACCCAAAGTCAGTAAAGGAAATAAATCATAAAGATCAGAGCAGAAATAAATGAAATAAGAATGAAGAAAACAATAACAAAGATAAATAAAACTAAAAGCTTGTTGTTTGAGAAGATAAACAAAATTGATAAACCATTAGCCAGACTCATCAAGAAAATAAGGGAGAGGATGCAAATCATAAAATTAGGAATGAAAAAGGAGAAACCATAATTGACACTGAAGAAATAAAAAGGATTATAAGAGACTACTACAAACAACTATATGCCAATAAAATGGACTACCATGAAGAAATGGACAACCATGAAGAAATGGACAAATTCTTGGAAAGGTACAATTTTTCAAGACTGAACCAGGAAGAATTAGAAAATATAAGCAGACCTATCACAAGTAATGAAATTGAAACCGTAATTTAAAATCTTCTAACAAACTAAATTCCAGATGAGATGGCTTCACAGGTAAATTCTCTCAAACATTTAGAGAAAACACCAAACCTTCTCAAACACTTCCAAAAAATTGCAGAGGGAGAAAAATTCCTAAATTCATTCTACGAAGCCACCATCACACTAATACCAAAACCAGAAAAAAAATCACAAAATAGAAAATTATAGACCAATATCACTGATGAACATAGATGCAAGAATCCTGAACAAAATACTAGCAAACAGAATCCAACAGCACATTGAAAGGATCATACACCCTGATCAAGTGGGATTTATCCCAGGGATGCAAGGTTCTTCAATGTATGCAAATCAATCAGTGTGATACACCACATTAGCAAATTAAGGAATAAAAAACACATAATCATCTCAATAGATGCAGAAAAAGCTTTTGACAAACTTCAACACCTATTTATGATAAAAAACTCTCCAGAAAATGGGAATAGACAGAACCTACCTCAACATAATAAAGTCTGTATATGACAAACACATGGTGAAAAACTGAAAGCATTTCCATTAAGATCAGGAACAAGACAAGAATGTGCACTCTCACTACACTTATTCAACATATTTTTTGGAAGTCCTAGCCACAGCAATCAGAGAAGAAAAAGAAATAAAAGGAATACAAATTGGAAAAGAAGAAGTAAAATTGTCACTGTTTGCCAATGACATATATTATACATAGAAAATCCTAAAGATGCCACCATAAAACTACTAGAACTAATCAATGAATTTGGTAAGGTTGCAGGATACAAAATTAATGCACAGAAATCTCTGGCATTGTTATACACCAACAACAAAAAATCAGCAAGAGAAATTAAGGAATCATTCTCATTTACCATTGCAACAAAAATAATAAAATACCTAGGAATAAACCTGCCTAAGGAGGTGAAAGACTTGTACTTAGAAAACTATAAAACACTGACAAAATAAATAAAAGATGACATAAACAAGATGGAGAAATATACCATGTGCTTGGATTGGAAAAATCAATATTGTAAAATGACTATACCACCCAAAGCAATCTACAGATTCTATGCAATACCTATCAAACTACCAATTGCATTCTTCACAGAATTAGGACAAAAAAATTTACAGTTTGTATGGAAACACAAAGCACTCTGAATATCCAAAGCAATCTTGAGAAAGAAAAACGGAGTTGGAAGAATGAGGTTCCCTGACTTCAAACTATACCACAAAGCTTCAGTAATCAAGCCAGTATGGCATCGACACAAAAATAGAAATATAGATCAATGGTACAGGGTAGAATGCCCAGAGGTAAACCCATGCATATATGGGCACCTAATTCATGACAAAGGAGGCAAGAACATACAGTGGAGAAAAGACAGCCTTTTCAATAAGTAGTGCTGGGAAACTAGATAACTACATGTAAAAGAATTAACTTAGAACACTACCTAACACCATACACAAAATAAGCTCCAAATGGATTAAAGACTTAAATGTAAGACCAGACATTATAAAACTCTTAGAGGAAAATATAGGAAAAACATTCATTGACATAAGCTACAGCAAGATCTTTTTTGACCCACCTACTAGAGTAAAAGAAATAAAAACAAAAATAAACAAATGCAACTTAAAATATCTTGGACATTAAAGGAAACCATAAACAAGACAGAAAGACAACCCTCAGAATGGGAGAAAATATTCACAGATGAAACAAGAGACAAAGAATTAATCTCCAAAATATACAAACAGCTCATGGAGCTCAATATCAAGAAAACAAAATTTCCAGTTATAAAATGCGTAGAAGACCTACATAGACATTTCACCAAGGAAGACATACAGATGGCCGAGAGGCACATGGAAAGATGCTCAACATCACTAATTATCAGAGAAATGCAAATCAAAACTGCAATGAAGTATCACCTCATGCCAGTCAGAATGGCCATTATCAAAATATCTAGAAACATTTCTTGGCAAGTGTGTGGTGAAATGGGAACCCTCTTGCACTGTTGGTGTGAATGTAAATTGATATAACCACTATGGAAAACAGTTTGGAGTTTCCTTAAAAAATTAAAAATAGAGCTACCTTATGACCCATCACTCTCACTACTGGGCATACACCCCGAGAAAACCTTAATTCATAAAGAGACATGTACCACAATGTTCATTGCAGCACTATTTAAAATAGCCAGGGCATGGAACCAACCTATATGTTCATCAACAGATGAAAAGGTAAAGAAGATGTGGCACATATATACAATGAAATATTAACCATAAAAAGGAATGAAATTGAGTTATTTGTAGTGAGGTGGATGGACTTAGAGTCTGTCATACAGAGTGAAATAAGTCAGAAAGAGAAAAACAAATATTGTATGCTAATGCATATTTATGAAATCTAAATAAAATAAAATAAAATGGTACTTATGAATCTAGTGGCAGGGCAGGAATAAAGAGCTAGACAGAGAATGGACTTGAGGATATGGGGTGGGAAGGGGAAGCTGGGGCAAAGTGAGAGTAACATCAACATATATACACTACCGAATGTAAAATAGTTGGCTAGTGGGAAGCAGCATCATAGCACAGGGAGATGGGCTTAGTGCTTTGCAGTGACCTAGAGGGGTGGGATATGAAGGATGGGAGGGAGGCTCAAGAGGGAAGGGACATAGGGACATGTGTATGCATATAGCTGATTCGCTTTGTTGTGCAACAGAATCTAACACATTATTGTGAAGCAATTATAGTCCAATAAAGATCTATCAAAAAAATAATAAACGGAATGATTTTGACATCCTCTAATTCTCCAAAAATTTTAAACCAACCTAAAATAGGAAACTTAGTAAGCCAAACAGTTTGAAAATTGAGAGCTGCTTTATCTTCTTGACAACACTCAATAAATTTTTTCCAAAATATTGATTAAGTATTTATTCGGAAATTACTAAGCAACTTGCCTTGGAAAACACATCATAAAAATGGCTGATATTGACATTAAGGGATTTAGAATTTAATGATGAAGAAAATTTATGTAAATAACTTTTACCCTGCAATTCCAATAAAATCACCCTTGTGAAATTCACAAATGCCTACTTGATTGCATAATTATTGGTCAACTCCTAATTGTCTTTTTAATAGACCCTCTCCAGCTTGTAACGTGTCATTATTATTACTTTCTCTTTAAGAACCTCCCTCCACCCCACAACCTGTACCTTATCTTCTAGCACATTCTCTTTGTTGCAGATATACAAGTAATTTTTCTAGCTGCATTTTTTCTTTTGATCTCCAGACTTCTATAATCCACCATCTAATTTACATCAACACTGCTATAGCTAAAAGAAAACTCAAAAGTACCATGCCTAAAATTTTACTCTGAGTTTTCCCTCCCCAAATACATCTTTCTCTCACTTTGCCCATCTCATTAAGAAGCACAACCATTCATTTATTATGAGCGACTTTCTTAAAGTCACATTTGAAGGTTCTCTATAGTTGTTACACACTCCAAACTCCTCATCCAACACTTCAGCAAATGTTATCAACCATACGTTCAACTGTACATGATAACTTCATTACTTTCACCATTAAATACACACACACACACACACACACACACACACACGTCCAATGTACTATCATTTCTATGTGAATTTGTTCTGTTGACCTAAAACAAATAGACTGCCAGCAAAGATGAATTGACTTGTGAAGAGCAGAGAATTGCCAATCGGATTCTGCAAGCATATTTGCCAGCAAGGGAAGGAGAACACTATTATAGAGGCAGAAACAAAGTTGGGGGGCTACAGTAAGCAAACAGCCATGGATTTTCACTGCCTGAGTCCTTGCCAGAAAACAAGAGGAGCCTTCCTGTTGGGCTCTGATATCATCACAGGGCATGAGAGCTCCTCCTTCGTGTTTCATGACTCTGTTTAACTGAGGTTTCTGTTTATCAATTTTTAACATTTTCCCTTCTTAGGATTTTTCTCTGAAAGCATTTTTGATCAAGAGTCAGGCTTTCTGGGTTCAGTTACTCTTTGTCCCTCAATGCCAGGAAAGATCTTCCTGGGTGAAGTGTCTGACATCCAAAGGAAAGTTCACGGCTTGAAATCTATTAAAGTCACATGTGAACAATACAGGGAGGGGTAGGAGGGAGAGCTTTCAGATTTCTTTTATCTGAAGTCCATATGTGATCAGGACCATAGACACTGAAGATCATCTGATGTGTTATGTCATCATCAAAGGTTGTTATGAACTTGCAACAGGCCTGTCGGGATATCTTGGGAAAGCTGTCATCAGATGTCATCTGCTTCATCACCAGGAAATCTTTACTCTCTGGGTTACCAGATAATGTGCAGATCCAGTCAGGGTTTTGTACTTTCCTTAGGTGTGTCACGTGACTCCAAAAGTCAATTCTTTGGAGTTTGGCAGCACAAGGGTTAATTGGCAGTATTTGATGAAGAGAGTCCCTCTGGAGGTGCCTTTCTAACAAATAAAATCTCCAGGTAGCAAGGTGTGATGCTTAAGGTCTTCATCTCCAAACAGTGCGGTGTGAAAAGATTGCTCCACCAAAACATGGATATTTTTAATAGACGTAATTAAGCACCTGAAATATTGGAGTATCTTTTCGTTTTGATTGTTGGTCAAAAAAAGTAGGAGCCAAGTGCATTGGGCATCCCATGACTATCTCAAAGGATGAGTTTATGAGTTCCAAAAGGGGTGGATCTGAGATTTAGAAAGACCGACAGCAATGTTTTTGCCAATGTATTCTGAGAGCCTTTCAAATTTTGCCAATTGAGAATTAACAATGCCATTAGAGCATTTGAATAAACCAGAGGAATGAGGGTGGGAGGCACAGTGGAAGTGTTTTAAAACCAGATGAAATTAAATAATCTGTACAGATGTGTACCTGACCAATAAAATGGGTCCTTCTGCCACAATAAAGTATAGAGGAGTTTCCCAGGTAGGAATAATGCTTTTTTTTTTTTTTTTTTTTTTCCAAAAGGATTGCAAGGGATGGCTTCAGTCCAGTTTGAAAACATATAGACCATGCCTACAATATATTTATATCCATGAGATGCAGAAAGCTGCATGAAAGCCTTTTGTCAGACCTCAAATGGTTCATTAAGCAGTTTAAAATGTCTGGGAGCAGCACAAACAGACTTTCTTGGGTTGTACTTCAGACAACTAGGACAAGTGAGTTAGGCAGTTTTGTGGCCTTGCTAATGTTTCCCCAACAATATAGATTTATTAAAGCTATCATTTTGTCAGTAGACCAATGGTTGAATCATGTACATTGGTGAAGAGTAGAAATTTAGAGTCTCCAGTAAGGCTGGGTTATTTGGTCTAAACCAGAATTTTCTATTTTTATCAAACTAACAATTGTTGAGTTTCCAATCTGGTGTTTCCTTTTCTGAGGCTAATTGTTGGGGTTCTCTAGACAGTGTTTCTAAGTTATCACTTTGGTAAATAGTCCATTGGACCATGGCAGATATTTGGCTGCTGTTGGCCCCTTTAGGGCATCATTCTTTATGGAAATATCAGCAATGTGATTATCCTTAACTTCCAGAGAGACACATTTATAATATCTTGGAATCTTAATAACAGCTAAAATGGTAGGTTAAAGTATTTCATTCAATAATTTTTAAGCATAGGGGTCATTTTAAATTTTGTTTCCACTGGAAGTAAGAAAGCCACACTGTTTCTAGAACATTTCAAAATCATGAGTTACTCCAAATTCATATCTTTATCAGTATAAATGTTGATAGTTTTGCCCTTAGCTAAAGTGCAAGCTCATGTAAGAGCATATAATTAAGCTTGCTGGGCTGAAGTAACCATAGGTAAAAGATGCTGCCTCAACAATATCAAAAGGAGTTGAAATAGCATACCCTATTTGTATGTACAAATAGAAATGTGAACTACAAGTCAGTGTTACCCAGAGAAATTTCCTGTAGATCACAAAGAGTCAGAAGGTCTTCCATCAGCATCAATCAGTCATGAGGGACTTTGCTGGTAGACAGAGGAGAGAGGGTAACAGGCTTAAAGTCATTACAATCTAACTGAGTTATGTGAGGAGCAGTCAACAAAAGGGCTTCCTAGGAGGTGAAGCCACTGACTTGAGAAATGTTGAGTGTGATGAGAATTCATGATAATTTGGTCTTAACCCAAAGGTCAGTGGCTGTAATTTCAAGGCAAAGAGGGTATCTCTGGGCCACAGGGTCCAGTTTCTGTCTGTAATACCCTATGAGTCAATGGTGTTCCCTATGTTTTTGGATGAGTACCCCAAGAGTATCCCCTTCCTTTTCATATACAAAGAGGAGAAAGGGATCTGATAATTGGAATGCCCAAGGGCAAGTGGAATTAGCAATTCTCTTTTAAGGCCTTAAAATCTATGTCATCTGATTCTTCCCATAAAATTGGGTCAGGGTTGTTATTTCTTAGTAAAACTTACAGAGATTTGACCACAAGAGAGAAGTTTGTAATCCAATTTTGAAAATAATTAATTAGCCTCAGAAAACCTTGCAATTGTCACTTAATTTTGGGTTTGGAAAAATTAGGACACCATGAAATCTGTCTGGATCTAGGTGTTTCCAGTGTTCCGACATCAGATACCCTAAATATCAAACCTGGGTTTGGACAAACTGCAATTTTTTTTGGCAACTTTATGTCTCTTTAAGGCTAAAAGCTTTAGCAAGTGGATGCCGTTTTTCTGTGTGGAAGCTTAAGGAGAGCAAAGGAGCAAATCATCCACATCCTGAAACTAGTAGAAACTCAAGGAAACTTTATGTCATACAGGTCAGCCTTTATTTACTGGGAGAAACAGAAAGGACTTGCAGTACAACCCTGAGGCATTACTGTCCAGAGGATTTTTTTCTTTTCCCAAATGTACACAAAAATGTACTGGCTAACTTAAACTGGAATACTAAATAAATAAATCAATTACATAAATCAATTACAGTAAAGGATTTTCTTCAGGTGAGAATGTGTCTTAGTAATGTATGAGGGTTAGACAAAACACTATGTCGAGGGATAACAAGGTTGTTTATTGCTCAGAGTCCTGGAAAATCCTCCATCCTCAGCCCTTAGGTTTTCTCAATGGGAAAATAGGAGTATTACAGGGACTAATACAAGATATAAAGAGGCCTTGAGTCTTATAATTTTCTATTATATATTTTATGCTTTAAAAGTTCTCTTTACCTATAGGGTATTGATTACTTCTGGGAAGAGGTTTTGCGGGATCTATCTGAATATTAATGGGATGTGTGCTGTAAACTTTGCCGATATCAGTTAGAGATTTTTCCCATAAGGAGGTTGGTAGCTGATTCAATAGAAACAAATGGTCATTGTTTTAGAATCAGCTCTAGTACCATCAGAGAGAGGGAGAGAGGGAATAAAAAAGTCAAAGAGACATTTCATTCACCTTGTTGGTTACTTTTATGGCTATTGTCAAGTTCTAGAATTATTTTCCTCTTTTGGGAGAAAGACATTTCTGAATGATACTTCCCTGAGATGTCTTGGCCTAGATGGACATGGTTGGAGGAACTAAGGAGGAAAGGGCATGTATCTCTCAAAGGATCTAAACAAAAGGGAATAGGCTGAGTAATCTCCACCACTTGAACTGTTTTTTCTGAGGTGGGGCTGCTTTGTACTAGTGGGGTTGAGCACAAAGAGTGTGGCTCTGGTATCATTAGGACTGAAAGAGATTCATCCCCAACTTGGAGAAATGTTTCTCCAAGCTGATTAAGACAGAAGATTGGGAAAATCTCCCGTAGTTCCTTGGAGCCCCATTACAGAGAATTGGGAGGATATTGAAAAGGCTGGTTAAAAGACTGAAGGTGCCTAAAGTGCTTAAATTTGTAACAATCTCTTTTCCAATGTCTTGGCTCTTTGCAATAATAGCAGAAATTAGGAGGGTTTTGATTACACTAAGGGGTATCCATTTGCTGGAGTGAAAGGATTTTGTCAGTCTTCCTTTGACGTGGCTCATCTAGAGTGTGAAGAGAGATGGTTTGCCAATATAGAGTGGACATAGTTTGCTATTCCATCCTGGTCCTTTTTAAGAGAAGGGGAATGTCCTGGCTCAGCCCATTAACAGAGTTGAAAGCTACCCAGGTGAAATCAACATCTGAAGAATGACTAGAATTTTCTTTAAAAATAATCTGAGGGGCTTCCCTGGTGGCGCAGTGGTTGACAGTCCACCGCTGATGTAGGGGACACAGGTTCGTGCCCCAGTCCGGGAGGATCCCACATGCCGCAGAGCGGCTGGGACCATGAGCCATGGCCGCTGAGCCTGCACGTCCGGAGCCTGTGGTCCGCAATGGGAGAGACCACAACAGTGAGAGGCCCATATACCGCAAAAATAAATAAATAAATAAATAAATATATAAATAATAATCTGAACTTGATTGTAATAGTCATAAACAGGTTCATCAGATTTTTGTGTGGCAACCTGAATGTTGTTCTAATCGACAGTCTTTGGAAAAGTCTTAGGAATTGCTCTATGAAGTTGCCTGGAAATTGCCTGATCCTGGTCATATCATAAGTAGTTAGAAGCCTGGTCTCCTAGTTGTAATTCTAAAGATCTCAAAAGATTTCCCAATTAGAGATTTTCACCCAATATTGTGTTTGGCCTTCATCAACAAACATATGAACTAACTCATACAGGTCAGAGAATCCAGGTTGATAAGTCTGGATGACTATATTAAATTCCTCAGCAAATCTGAGGATCTTTAAAACTTTGGGAAAATCTTTGACTTTGGCTCTCAGTACAGTTTTAATCCAGGGAATTTAATTCAGGCTCAAAATTTAATTGTTTGGCCTCTGGATCCTTAATTTTCAAAGGGATATATTTGACAAGTTCAGAGAAAAAGTGAGAGTGAAAGTTTCAGGGAAAATGGAAAGTTTCTCAAGGGAAGTAATATTCTGGAACTGTGGGTATAATGGGGCTTAGGGGTGAGTTTAGATCCAGAAGAAATATGTAACTTCAAACTACAAGGTTGGTGAGAAAAGCAGTGAGAAACAATGGGTTCAAGTGTGGGTACCACACCTGTTTGCTCACCAATCCATGAACTTTCAGTTTTTATGTTTTTCTGGACTGCATATGGGCCGCCAAAATGTTGAGCTGAAATAGACTGCCAGATATTTCTCCAGCAAAAATAGGTTTATTTGGGATCAGCAGAGAATTGCAATCCAAGGTCTGCAGCCATTTTGAGCCACACCCACGTTCCCCACCCAGCAAGGGAAGGAGAAAGATTTTATAGAGAGAAAAATGAAGTTGGGAGGGCTATAAGAAAAAGTAAAAGTTCATAGGTTATTTTTGACTGAGTCCTTGCCAGGAAAGAAGAGGGCTTCTCCTTCCTGTTGGGCTCTGCTATTGTCATAAGGTGTGAGAATGTTTCTTTCTGGTCTTCCAGCTCTATTTAATTTAGCATTCTGTTTATTATTTTTTTTATATAGTACGATAGCTTTACAACTTTTGCAACTTTCTACCAACTTCACAATGAATGCCTGTACATGGAAAATAATTACTGAGTGATTGTACACATCAGGCTTGCAGTCAGTCATTTAACCTGTTATTAACTCTATTGAATGCCTGCTATACAAAAGGGAGTGAACTAGAAATAAAAATGACACACCTATGCCCTTAAAGACTGAATAAAGGCTCAATTATATTTAATGTAAGCATCCATTTTTATGCTTTTGTGTTTATAAAGGTGATTCTATTGTGTTTCAGAGAGTCTCATAGTTCTTCTGAGTGTTGTAAAATACCTCCAATAAAAATTAGTCAAAAATATTTCAATAAATCTAGTTTCAATTTATTTTCTCTCTAATCCTCTCAACAATTTAGAGAGGGAAAACCAGCACTGTGCTGAATGAAATAAAAAGCTTCCCATCAGTAGATTTTTGCAAATGCAGGTTCAAACATTTGTTTTGATTAAGTCAAACTTAATCTTCTGATAGAATTAACTCCACCATATAACTGACAATTTTTTTAATAGATAAAAAAATAGTTTCACTTACACGTTTTTTTTTTTCAGAAAGTCACTAAAATCTTCTAATTTTTACTTGCAATGTGTTTATGAATGGTGATAAGCTCACACACTGGAAATAATAGTTCAATAACTTTAAAGTGAATAATTTTATTATAAATTGGAAAATTTAAACTGGAAAAGTATGCCAAGATTTTATTTATTTTCTACCCATTAACTTTATTTTATTTTATGTTTTATTATTTACCATCTTTATTGGAGTATAATTACTTTACAGTGTTGTGTTAGTTTCTTCTGTTTAACAAAGTAAATCAGCTATATGTATACATATAGGCCAATATCCCCTCCCCCTTGCATCGCCCTCTCACCCTCCCTATCCTACCCCTCTAGGTGGTCACAAAGCACCTAGCTGATCTCCCTATGCTATGCAGCTGCTTCCCACTAGCTATCTATTTTACATTTGGTAGTGTATATATGTCCATGCTACTTTCTCACTTTGGCCCAGCTTACTCTTCCCCCTAACCGTGTCCTCAAGTTCAATCTCTACATTTGTGTCTTTATTTCTGTCCTGCCCCTGGGTTCATTAGAACCATTTTTTTTTTTTTTAGATTCCATATATATGTGTTAGCATATGGTATTTGTTTTTCTCTTTCTGACTTACTTCACTCTGTATGACAGACTCTAGGTAATTCCACCTAACTACAAATAAATCAATTTCATTTCTTTTTAAAGCTGAGTAATATTCCATTGTCTATATGTGCCACATCTTCTTTATCCATTCATCTATCGGGCACTTAGGTTTCATCCATGTCCTGGATGTTGTAAATCGAGCTGCAATGAACATTGTGGTACATGACTTTTTTTTTTTTTTGACATATTTATTCGAGTATAATTGCTTTACAATGGTGTGTCAGTTTCTGCTCTATAACAAAGTGACTCAGCTTTACATATACATATATCCCATGTCTCCTCCCTCTTGTGTCTCCCTTCCTCTCACCCTCTCTACCCTAACCCTCTAGGTGGTCACAAATCACCGAGTTGATCTCCCTGTGCTATCTGGCTGCTTCTCACTAGCTATCTATTTTACATTTAGTAGCGTATGTATGTCAGTGCTACTCTCTCACTTCACCCCACCTTACCCTTCCCCCTCCCGGTGTCTTCAAATAAATTCTCTACATCTGTCTTTATTCTTGTCCTACACCTAGTTTCTTCAGAACTTTTTTTTTTCTTTTTTAGATTCCTTATATATGTGTTAGCATACAGTATTTGTTTTACTCTTTCGGACTCACTTCACTCTGTATGATAGACTCTATGTCCATCCTCCTCACTACAAATAAGTCTTTTTTTTTTTTTTTTTTTATTGGTAACATTCCATTTTACATATGTGCCACATCTTCCTTATCCATTCATCTGTCAAAGGACACTTAGGCTGTTTCCATGTCCTGGCTATTGTAAATAGAGCTGCAATGAACATTGTGGTACATTGCTCTTTTTGAATTATGGTTTTCAGAGGGTATATGCCCAGTGCTGGAATTTCTGGGTCATATGGTAGTTCTATTTTTAGTTTTATAAGGAACGTCCTTACTGTTCTCCATAGTGGCTGTAACAATTTACATTCCCACCAAAAGTGCAAGAGAGTTCCCTTTTCTCCACACTATTTCCAACATTAATTGTAGATTTTTTGATGATGGTCATTCTGACCAGTGTGAGATGATATCTCATTGTAGTTTTGATTTGCATTTCGCTAATGATTAGTGATGTTACGCATTTTTTCATGTGTTTGTTGGCCATATGTATATCTTCTTTAGAGAAAGGTCTATATAGGTCTTCTGCTCATTTCTGGATTGGGTTGTTTGTTTATTTGATATTGAGCTGCATGTGCTGCTTGTAAATTTTGGAGATTAATCCTTTCTCAGTTGCTTCATTTGCAAATATTTTCTCCCATTCTGAGGGTTGTCTTTTCACCTTGTTTCTGGTTTCCTTTGCTGTGCAAAAGCTTTTAAGTTTTATTAGGTCCCATGTGTTTATTATTGTTTTTATTTCCACTTCTCTAAGAGGTGGATCAAAAAGGATCTTGCTGTGATTTATGTCATAGAGTGTTCTGCCTATGTTTTCCTCTAATAGTTTTATAGTGTCTGGTCTTACTTTTAGGTCTTTAAGCCATTTTGAGTTTATTTTTGTGTATGGTGTTAGGGAGTGATCTAACCTCATACTTTTACATGTACCTGTCCAGTTTTCCCAGCACCACTTATTGAAGAGGCTGCCTTTTCTCCATTGTATATGCTTGCCTCCTTTATCAAAAATAAGGTGACAGGGCTTCCCTGGTGGTGCAGTGGTTGAGAGACCACCTGCTGATTCAGGGGACAAGGGTTAGTGCCCTGTTCCGGGAAGATCCCACATGCCATGTAGCGGCTGGGGCCCGTGAGCCATGGCTGCTAAGCCTGCGTGTCTGGAGCCTGTGCTCCATGATGGGAAAGGCCATGCCAGTGAGAGGCCCACGTACCACAAAAAATAAAAATAAAAAAATAAGGTGACAATATGTGTGGGTTTATCTCTGGGTTTTCTATCCTGTTCCATTGATCTATATTTCTGGTTTTGTGCCAGTACCATGCTGTCTTGATTACTGTAGCTTTGTAGCAGAGTCTGAAATCAGGAACTCTGATTCCTCCAGCTCTCTTTTTCTTTCTCAAGTTTGCTTTGTCTATTCAGAGTCTTTTTTGTTTCCAAACAAATTGTGAACTTTTTGGTTCTAGTTCTGTGAAAAATGACATTGGTAGTTTGATAGGGATTGCCTTGAATCTGTAGATTGCTCTGGGTTGTATAGTCATTTTCACAAGGTTGATTCTTCCAATCCAAGAACATGGTCTATCTCTCCATCTGTTTGTATCATCTTTAATTTCTTTCATCAGTGTCATAGCTTTCTGCATACAGGTCTTTTGTCTCCTTAGGTAGGTTTATTCCTAGGTATTTTATTCTTTTTGTTTCAGTGGTAAATGGGAGTTTTTCCTTAATTTCTCTTTCAGATTTTTCATCATTAGTGTATAGGAATACAAGAGATTTCTGTGCATAAATTTTGTATCCTGCTACTTTACCAAATTCATTGATTAGCTCTAGTAGTTTTCTGGTAGCATCTTTAGGATTCTCTATGTATAGTATCATGTCATCTGCAAAGAGTGACAGCTTTACTTCTTCTTTTCCAATTTGGATTAGTTTTATTTATTTTTCTTCTATGATTGTTGTGGCTAAAACTTCCAAAACTATGTTGAATAATAGTGGTGAGAGTTGGCAGCTGTGTCTTGTTCCTGATCTTAGTGGAAATGGTTTCAGTTTTTCGCCATTGAGAACAATGTTGGCTCTGGGTTTGTCATATATGTCCTTTATTATGTTGAGGGAGGGTCACTCTATGTCTAGTTTCTGGAGAGTTTTTATCTTAAATAGGTGTTAAATTTTGTCAAAAGCTTTTTCTGCATGTATTGAGGTTTTCATATAGTTTTTAACCTTCAATTTGTTAATTTGGCATATCACATTGATTTGCAAAGAATCCATGCATTCCTGGGATAAACCCCACTTGATAACAGTGTATGATCCTTTTAACGTGCTACTGGATTCTGTTTGCTAATATTTTGTTGAGGATTTCTGCATCTATATTCATCAGTGATATTGGCCTGTAGTTTTCTTTTGTTGTGACATCTTTGCCTTGTTTTTGTATCAGGGTGATGTTGGCCTTGTAGAATGAGTTTGGGAGTGATCCTTCCTCTATGATTTCTTGGAAGAGTTTGAGAAGGAAGGATGTTAGCTCTTCTTTAAATGTTTGATAGAATTCACCTCTGAACCATCTGGTCCTGGACTTTTGTTTGTTACAAGATTTTTAATCAGAGTCTCAATTTCATTACTTGTGATTGGTCTGTTCATATTTTCTTTTACTTCCTGGTTCAGTCTTGGAAGATTATAACTTTCTAACAATTTGTCCATTTCATCTAGGTTGTCAATTTTATTGGCATATATTTGCTTGTTATCTATAATGATCCTCTGTATTTCTGCAGTGTCAGGTGTTACTTCTTTTTCATTTGTAATTCTGTTGATTTGAGTCTTCTTCTTTTTCTTCTTGATGAGTCTGGCTAATGGTTTATCAATTTTGTTTATCTTCACAAAGAACAAGGTTTTAGTTTTACTGATCTTTGCAATTGTTTCCTTCATTTCTTTTTCATTTATTTCTGATTTGATCTTTATGATTTCATTCCTTCTGCTAACTTTGGGGTTTTTTTTGTTTGTTTGTTCTTTTTTTTCAAATTGCTTTAGGTGTAAGGTTAGGTTGTTTATTTGAGATTTTTCTTGTATCTTGAGGTAGGAGTGTATTGCTATAAATTTCCCTCTTAGAAATGGTTTTCCTGCATCCCATAAGTTTTGGGCCGTCATGTTTTCATTGTCATTTGTTCCTAGTTATATTTTGATTTTCTCTTTGATTTCTTCAGTGATCTCTTGGTTATTTAGTAGCATATTGTTTAGCTTTCTTGTGTTTGTATTTTTTACACTTATTTTTATGTAATTGATATTTAGTCTCATAGTGCTGTGGTAGGAAAAGATACTTGATATGATTTCAATTTTCTTAAATTTACCAAGGCTTGATTTGTGACCCAAATATGGTCTATCCTGGAGAAGGTTCCATGAGCACTTGAGAAGAAAGTGTATTCTGTTGTTTTTGGATGGAATGTCCTATAAATATCAATTAAGTCCATCTTGTTTAATGTATCATTTAAAGCTTGTGTTCCCTTATTTATTTTCATTTTGGATGATCTGTCCATTTGTGAAAGTGGGGTGTTAAAGTCCCCTATTATTATTCTGTTACTGTTGATTTCCCCTTTTATGGCTATTAGCATTTGCCTTATGTATTGAGGAGCTGCTACTTTGGATGCAAAAATATTTACAATTGTTATATATCATCTGGAATTGCTTCCTTGATCATTATGTATTGTCCTTCTTTGTCTCTTGTAGTAGTCTTCATTTTGAAATCTACTTTACCTGATATGACTATTGCTACTCAACCTTTCTTTTGATTTACATTTCCGTGGAATATCTTGTTCCATCTCTTCACTTGCAGTCTGCATGTGTCCCTAGGTCTGAAGTGGGTCTCTTGTAGACTGCTTATATATGGCTCTTGTTTTTTTTATCCATTCAGCCAGTCTCTCTTTTAGTTGGAGCATTTAATCCATTTACATTTAAGGTAATCATCAATATGTATGTTCCTATTGCCATTGCCTTAATTGTTTTGGGTTTATTTTTGTAGGTCTTTATTCTTCCCTTCCTCTTTTGTTCTCTTCTCTTGTATTTCTTGCTTAGAGAAATTCCTTTAACATTTGTTGTAAAGCTGGTTTGGAGGTGCTGATTTCTCTTAATTTTTGCTTGTCTGTAAAGTTTTTATTTTCTTCCTTGAATCTGAATGAGGTTTTTGCTGGGTTGAGTTATCTTTGTTGTAGGTTTTTCCCTTTCATCACTTTAAATATGTTGCCACTCCCTTCTGTCTTGCGGAGTTTCTGCTGAAAGATCAGCTGTTAACCTTATGGGGATTCCCTTGTATGTTCTTTTTTTCTTTTCCCTTGCTGCTTTTAATATGTTTTCTTTGTATTTAATTTTTCATAGTTTGATTAATATGTGGCATGTTTCTCCTTGGTTTTTACCCACATGGGACTCTCTGCACTTCCTGGACTTTATTGACTATTTCCTTTCCCATGTTAGGGAAGTTTTCAACTATAATTTCTTCAAATATTTTCTCAGACCCTTTCTTTTTCTCTTCTTCTTGTGGGACCCCTATAATTCAAATGTTGGTGTGTTTGATATTGTCCCAGAAGTCTCTGAGACTGCCTTCAATTCTTTTTATTCTTTTTTTTCTTTATTATGCTTTGTGGTAGTTATTTCCACTATTTTATCTTCCATGTCACTTATCCATTCTTCTGCTTTGGTTATTCTGGTACTGATTCCTTCTAGAGTTTTTATTTTGTTTGTTTTTTGTTTGTTTGTTTTGTGGTATGTGGGCCTCTCACTGTTGTGGCCTTTCCCATTGTGGAGCACAGGCTCTGGATATGCAGGTTCAGCAGCCATAGCTCTTGAGCCCAGCTGCTCCACGGCATATGGGATCTTCCCAGACCAGGACATGAACCCATGTCCCCTGCATCGGCAGGCAGACTCTAAACCACTGTGCCACCAGGGAAGCCCTAGATTATTTTTAATTTCACTTATTGTGCTGTTCATCATTGTTTGTTTGCTCTTTAGTTCTTCTAGGTCTTTGTTAAACGTTTCTTGAATTTTCTCCATTCTATTTCCCAGATTTTGGATCATGTTTACTATCATTACTCTGAATTATTTTTCATGTAGACTGTCTATTTCTTCTTCATTTTTTTGGTCTGTTCAGTTTTTACCTTGTTCCTCATCTGCTATGTATTTCTCTGTCTTCTTATTTTGCTTAACTTACTGTGTTTGGGGTCTCATTTTTGCCGGCTGCAGCTTTGTAGTTCCTGTTGTTTCTGGTGTCTGCCCCCAGTGGGTTAGGTTGGTTCAGTGACTTTTGTAGGCTTCCTAGTAGAGGGGACTGGTGTCTGTGTTCTAGTGGGTGGGCCTGGATCGTGTCTTTCTGGTGGGCAGGGCCGTGTCTGGTGGTGTGTTTTGGCATGTCTGTGAACTTAGTACATTTTTATGCAGCCTCTCTCCTAATTGGTGGAGCTGTGTTCCTTTCCTGCTAGTTGTTTTGTGTGGGATATCCAGCACTGGAGCTCACTGGCCATTGGGTTGAGCAGGTCTTAGTGTTGAGATGGCGGTCTCTGGGAGAGCTCTCACCAATTGATATTATGTGGGGCTTGCAGGTCTCTGGTAGTCCAATGTCCTGAATTCAGCTTTCCCCTCTTGGAGGCTCTGGTCTGACATCAGGCCAGAGCCCCAAGACACTGTCAACCACACAGAGGTTCCAGTGATTTAAATGTTGACATCATTTGAGATTGATGATTATGCCCATCACAGTACTCTATAGTAATTATGCTGCCAGGGACATATCCTTTTATTTCCTTCCTGCTTCACCTAGTTTCACTTTCTCATAGTGTGTAATGTAGAGGCCTTGTACCCATCACTTTAGACCAGAGTTCCTAGTGCAAAACAGCTGTACCTCCCCATGTTTTTATGAAATAAGATTTTTAAAGTAATTTAAATTTCCATTATTTTGAGAATTATTTCTTTCTGTATGGAATTCTTCTAAGTCCCAAGTGCAAAGGCACTCTTGGTATTTTGGGGGATGGTTCACCTCAAGAGACTCTTATGTCAACACTAAATCATTTAAGTTCTTCAGAGTTTTATCTATGCTTCACTGCAGCCCCAGTATTGATGCTCTGCTGAAGAACTTTGAGGTACTTGTGTATTTTCCAGTTGATTTCTTTGGAGATCACTACAAAGCACTGCAAGTGTGAGCTTTATAATGACTCCCATGGGGTTTAATGGCTGATGGTTATTTCTTGATGTACCGCTTGTCTGTTCTTGAGCTCTGGAGAGCTAAGGTGTTGTCATCATAGCTGTATAAATTTACATTTCTTCATAACATTAAGGAAAGCCTAAGACTCATTCTCAGAAGAATTTTCTGGTCCTATTTTTGTCTAGTGGTAAAAATATCAAAAGATTGTCCATGCAGAGATACTGTAATCTTGATAGTTTTTAGTACTTTAATAAAATTTAAATACAGAAACAATGAGTAGGGAAATAGAGAAAGTTAGCAGAATGTATATGTTTAATGTATATGTTTATTATATCAATAAATTAATTAAATATTTTATATATATGCAATTTTTTTACTTAGATGTTTGAAATGAAGCACAAAAGAAAAAAAAAAAAGTTTAAAAGCTTTTGTGTCCAAAGTCTCACAATGATTCATCAATCGTAAAGTTTTCTGATGCTTCTTAAAATACATTGTCTTGCCTGATTAAATAAAATCATGCCTTTTTTGTTGTTGTTGTTAGCTGAAGCATCACTGAACATTCCAGAAATGAGAAGTAAACATTTATACTTCTTTGTTATAGCTGAATATAGAATTTTGTATTGATTTTTTTTTTTTTTTTTTTTTTGGCAGTACACGGGTCTCTCACTGCTGTGGCCTCTCCCATTGCAGAACACAGGCTCCAGACATGCAGGCTCAGCGGCCATGGCTCACAGGTCCAGCCGCTCTGCAACATGTGGGATCCTCCCGGACCAGGCACGAACCTGTGTCCCCTGCATCGGCAGGTGGATTCTCAACCACTGCACCACCAGGGAAGCCCTTGTATTGATTTTTAACAGACCTTCCAACCTGGACTGGCAACAAACTTCATATTGAGCAATTCTACTTCATATTTTTTAGATAACTTCAGCAATGTTTTTAGTTTACTTTTAAATTCTAATGAAATATATTGGTAAATATTATGGAGCAATATAACCTCTCCTGACCAAACAACAACTTCCTGTGAAGTAAATGGCTTACTCTTACAATGCAATTTAAAATTCTGTGTACTAATTTTTACTTGTACCAAGAATAATACTAAATAAATTAAACTCATGAGCTTTCCATTTACAAAAAAGTCTCTGCCAAGAAGAAAATTATGTTCATGGCTGAGAAATGTGTCTTATGGGAGCGAAGTACAGGAGTAGTTTGCTTCCTTTTCTAAAACATGCATTTCTAATATGCTGCTGAAGGGTAAAATATATCTCCCAGTTGAACAAGACATGATTTTCTTCACTCTATTTTATGCTTCCAGTCTATTTCTCCATAGATTTTTTAGAATGGAAACCTCTTGAAATTTATTATTTTAGTCACCTATAATTTGAATAAAGTAGGAATGTGCTAAGACACATCAGGGTATGAATAAATATAAATGCAGGAGAATCTCCATAAAGAAATGAGAAATGACCATAAACATGATAACTTAGTAATATTATGGGAATCTACCAACAGTTAAGGTTGTAAGATTTTTATTTCTCAATAAAACTAATGTCAAAATATTTTTATTGACACATTGCAATAGATTTTCCTTAAATGGAAGACATCTCTAATAGACACAGTCCACTAATAAAAGACTTATAGAGTACAAGGGGAGGTATTAAAAAGCATTATGGTGACTTCTGGTTTCAGAAACAACATGAGAAAAGTTTAAATGTAGTAATTTTCATTGTTAGTATAAGAAAAACCTACACTAACTGAAAATAAATTATTTTTCTTGGACTTATCAAAAACTGAAATTGGGAGGCAAACTGCTACTCTAAAATATGAAAGTTGGATAAATCTATATCTGCTTACACGGTGGAGCAAAGAGGAGGGGTATTACACCAGTAGAGGTTCTCCCCAATGAGCAGCGGGTCCAAGTTCCACGTGGGGGTCCTCACCTGGAGTTCTTGCACCAGGAATGGGATCCTGGAAAACTGGGTTTTGAAAACCAGCAGTTTCCACTAAGGAGAGCCTGAGGGCTACAGGAAATAAAGATTCCATCTTTAAAGGGTGAATGCAAAATCTCACATGTTCTGAGTTCCACTGCAGAAGCAGTAGTTTGAAAGGTACCTGGGTCAGTTCTACTCCCTGATCCTGAAGAAACTCCCAGAGAGACAGGAGGCAGTTAGGAACCCCTGGGGACACAGAGGCTGGCAGCAGCCACTTTTATGATCTTGCTCTACTGTGCTAACACTGGCCCTGTCAAATGCCATTGTGCAAACATTGCTCTAGCCTATACTATAGCACTAGAATTCAGCCCCACCCACCAATGGACCCGGAACAGTCACATGACACTGGGCTTTAAGCCAGCAGTCCTGGGTGTTGATCTTGCCCACCAGTGGTCCACAGTAGCCACATCAGGCAGGACCCTGCAGCTAGCCAGGGGAGGGTTCAACCCTATCTACCAGTGTACCAACAGGAGTCAGTCCACCACAAGAGAAGGGTGTATGCAGCCCACATAGGGGACACTACTGAAGCTTTAGCTGGTAGCCAAATGGGGGCATGCTGCTGGGCCCCATGGGACATCTACATAAGCTACTTCTCCAAGATGTAAAGGATTTACCTGTTACATAGGAATAAACACAGAGAACCAGGCAACATGAGGAGAGAGAGAAATATGTTCCAAATAAAGGAACAAAACAAAATCTCAGGATGGTATTAAATAAAAGAGAGATAAGCAATCCACTCTATAACTAGTTCAAGGTAACTATCATAAAATTTCTCACTGATCTCAGGAGAAGAATGAATGAACAGAATGAAAAATTCAACAAAGAATTAGAAAATATTTTTAAAAATTGGAGCTGAAAACTACAATAACTGAAATTATTTTTTTTAAAAATTGAGGGAATCAACATTACAGTAGGTGATACAGAAGAATGGATCACTAATTGGAAGACAGAGCAGTGGAAACAAACCAAACTGAGCAGAAATAAATATTTTTTTAAAAAAATAAGGATAGTTTAAAAAACCTCTAAGACAACATCAAGCATACTAACATTTGCATCACAGGGGTCCCAGAAAGAGAGGAGAGAAAGGGGCAGAGAACTTATTTGAACAAATAATGGCTGAAAACTTCCTTAATCTGGGGAAAGAAACACATACAGGTCCAGTAAGTACAGAAAGCCCTAAACAAGATAAACCCAAAAAGGTACACACCAAGATATGCTATAATTAAAATGTCAAAATTAAAGACAGAGAAGTTTATAAGCAACACGAGAAAAATAACAACTTATTATACAAGGGAAGTTCCTTAAGACTATCAGCTGAGTTTTCAGTAGAAATTTGTAGGCCAGAAGGGAATACACATATATTCAAAGTGCTGAAAGGAATAAAAAAGAAGAAACCTACAAATAAGAATACTCTACCCAGAAGTTACCACACTCAAAATTGCACTAGAGATAGAGATTCTGAAGACAAGCCAAAGCTAAAAGCTAAAATGGGCAGAGGAACTGAATGAACATTTTTTGCAAATGAGACATACAAATGGCCAAGGGACATGGAAAGATGTTCAACATCGTTAATCATCAGGGAAATGCAAATCAAAACAGCAATGAGATATCACCTCACAGGTGGCAGAAATGCTATCATGAAAAAGACAACAGATAAAAAGTCGGTGAGGACATGGAGAAAAGGGAGCCCTAATGCACTGTTTTGAGGATTGTAAATTGGTGAAGTCTCTGGAAAACTGTATGGAGGTACCTCAAAAAATTAAAAATAGAACTACCATATGATCCAGCAATTTCACTTCTGGGCATTTTTCTAAAGAAAACAAAACACTAATTTGAAAAGATATATGCACCCCTATCTTTATTATAGCATTATTTACAATAGACAAGATATAGAAGTAACCTGACTATCCATTGATAGATGGATGTATATATAAGGTATGGTATCGTGTACACACACACACAAACCTCACTGGAATAATACTCAATAATAAAAATGAATAAAATCTTACTATTTGTGATAACATGGATGGACCTTGAGTGTATCACACTAAGTGAAATGAGTCAGACAGAGAAAGACAAATACCGTATAATCTCACTTATAAGTGGACACAAAAAACCTAAACAGAGAACAAACAAAACACAAGTAAAACTGACTCTTAGGCAGAGAGAAAATAAGGGTGATTGCCAGAGGGTAGAGGGCTGAGGGAATGTCTGAAATACGGGAATGTAATTAAAGGTACAAACTTCCAGTTATAAAATAAATTATTCACAGAGATGTAATATAGAACGTAACAAATATGTTCATTAATATTGTAGTAAGTTTGCATGGGGACAGATGGTTACTAGGCTTATCGTGGTGATTACTTCCTAATGTATTTAATTGTTGGATCAATACATTGTACATCTGAAACTAACAATATGGTAAGTCAACTATATTTCAATAAAAAAAAGAAAATGTGGATGAAATAAGAAGGGAAATTGAAAGTTTAAAGTATTGATACAACTACTGATACCTGCTAAAGCACTCCAAACTTCTGCTTTGTCACTATAATATAAACAATAATAATATTAATAGTTCCCCTTTCTTAAGTACCATGCACTGCTAGGCACTTATCATACATTATCTCATTCAACCCTCAAAAAAATCCCCATGAATCAGGTATTATTCTTCCCATATTTCAAATGAAAAATCCTGAGAATTAAAGAGGTCCCTAATATGTGAGGCTTACATGGGTAATCAATGTAAGCCAACAAGAGGATGGGTCTCACTGTAGTGGCTGCACACCCACCCACTGTTGTGCACTCATGCAGAGGTGTCAGGACATGGGTTCAGTTCTGGAAAAGTCCAAGTGCTGAACTGTATGGAAACTGAACAGCCATAAAAACAAAACAAAACAAAAATGAAAAACTGCTCCTAAAATTTTCTCTTCTGTTCTCCTCCTCATGGAATTTTTGGTGTTCTATTAATAATTTTATGTACTCCAAAAATAGCAATAACTTCTAGCTCTTTGATTGTCTTAATGAATCTCTGGATTTATAATTGCTGTACTGTCTGTATGCCAAAGCAGTACTATTTCAGAAAGCTGTATAATTGTAGAACAAGGCCTATGCTATGAGCAGAATAAAAGTAATCCTTTAAAAAAATAACTGAGTAGATTGGGCAATGTTAGTTGAAATATTAGTAACATTAAACATAATGAAATAAGAAATTGCCAATATGTAATGAATGTTCTGGATACTAGCACATTAGATGTAAAGTATCAGTGACCTTGGAAAAAAAAGAAGAAACTAGATTTGAGAACCAGATGCTGAGGAGTGATTAGCTGTTCTCTGATGTTCTTCCCAACTCAGTGATTTTGTGTTTCTTCTAAAATAAGAATAATCTCTAAGCTGTCCTCCTATGAGTAAAAGTAAAAGCGTTTGCCTCTTGAGAATGACACTAACCATCTAATTGTATTGTGATTCTTATATAAGAGTAGAATACGAATAAAAGCTTGCATGCCAATTCACAGCAACATAAATTCTAACTCATTTTCTACCCCCACAAAAGCTCACTTCTGGCCCAAAATGCTAATAACAGAGTTGGAATACATATTCAGCATAAATTTTTGAGGAACAATCTCATAGAGCTTGGAAGGTTACTAATAGATAAAACTATACAATGTGAATTAGAAATTCTCTATGTTTACATTACAAGCTGTAAACTAGATTGGGTGCATAAGCGGACTAGTTTATATGTATTAAATATTATTTGTACCTGAGATTTCAGATATGGGAGGAATCTTGACCTGTTTTATTGACTTTATCTAAAGGGCTGGAAATCAAAAACCGTTGTTTTAGATTGCAATGAATTAATTAATACTGTGTTTTGTCACAACTTCTCCTTTATAAAATTTGTTTATCAAACTGTGAGTTAGTCACAATTTGGCCAATGGCTATGCTAGGAATTATGGCATCAGCAGTGTTTCATTAAGCAAATAATTAAATTACCATTAAGAGAACTTGATTAAAAAACAGATATTAATTGATTGATTGAGGAGTTGAAAGTAAAGCAAGGGGAGAACTAAGAGAATATAGTATCCAGGAACCCAAATGAACCAAGTATTTTCATATAGAAAGAATCCTTTTTCTGGTCAAAGTTAACCAGTTCAGAAAGATAAAGTAACAAGCTCTTTAGGTTTGACCATTGGACTTTGGAGGTCACACCTCTGGAACTCTCTACAGGTTGGTGGAAACAAAAGCCTAATTGGATGGCACTTAAGAGAGAATGGCATTGAGTGATAGGAGATAGAAGTATACTCCACCCAACCAACTGAGAAATGTTGCTGGAAGCTGAGGAGGAGAGAAAGGGGCCAGTAAGGAAAGATGGCATAGAGCCCTTGAGGGTAATGAGAGTAAGACAAAATGCATATATGCTTATCACAATGATCTAGAAGAGAAGGAAAGCTTGGTGATGTGGATGGGAGATGATGAAATTGCTGAAGTGATAGCCCTTAAGAGGGTTAACAAGGATGAGATTTAGTGCAGTTTAGTTAAAGACACAGGAGAGAGAGCAACAACTGTGATTAGAGAGGCTCATTGATGTTGAATACGGTGGTGGTAATTCGTGGAAGTTTTCTGCTGGTTGCTTTAGCTCCTGGAGTGGGAGAGTTGGGGGTAGTAAGAATGCTGGGCTGAATGCTAGGCTAAATGTTGGAGTGGAAATATTGGGCATATGGGGGAGAGAAGAAGGAGCTAAAAGGCATGCTTTAGAAGAGTTAGAAAATGATGGACTCAACTTTTGTGGTTACCACTTAACTACCGTATGTGACCTTTAAAAATATTATTAATGATAGGGGTATATATTCTCTTAGTTTTTCATGAGCAATTACAGCTGAGCTAGCACAGTGCCAAAGGAGAAAAAGCATAATTTAGTTTTTCTGTAAATATATTTTAAGATGCTTTCAATAATATTGTATTTTTTTTTTTAAAGCAAGCTTGTCTGAATTGAATTCTAGGTCACTGAGGTGGATTCTAGACACTTTATTATAACAAATAAGACCTCATTGGAATTTTAAAGTCATTTCTGCATGGAACCAATCCATAAAATTCAAGAAGTAGAACTTATTTGCATAACAGAGCTGGTATATAAACAATAATTTTAGAATGTCTGCGTAAACTTTATAGATAATTTGAGAATATCTTACTACATATTTTTTTTTTCTTTCACAAACTTAATAGGAAGTACATGCTAATGGATTCTTATAAAAGGAATGTAATGAAGTTTATATATCTATATCCTACCTGTTGCACAAATTAATCACGTCACACTAGAAACAGTATATTGATTTACATCTCCCTTAATATATCCTTGAAGGCTCTTTACATTTTGCATAATGGCAGTGCTGACCATAAAGAGGGCATATATTCTTTTCCCAATTACTTTATGTTTTAAATAGTATATTTTATTAAGCTCCTGGGGAGAAGATTAATTTGAATATTTCTCTTATAGCATGTATGTGTATGTTGAGTGGTTTATTTTTCTCTCTTTAATGTTACCTATTTACATTTTGGCCATTTTGTGGTGTTCAATTGCTTTTGGTAATAAGGATTCACAGCAGTATTTTTTTGATAATGGAGAGTCAAATTGAAATTATAGGCAGCCATGAATTAGAACTGAGAAAGTTAGTAGCCCTCCTACTGATATGAGTATTAAAGTTAATTTTTTGTATTTCAAGATGTAATCATGCAGTCTACACTAAATTCACTCTTTTCTGAATAACAGAATTATATATTTTATACTGGAGTGATGTAAACAATTTACCTATTTATCCTTATTTAGCAATAAGATATCTATTTTCAAAACTTAATTCTTAAAAGAATAAATTAACATGTTTTTAAAATTACATCTTATAAATGTTGCCTGCTGCCTTCACTACAAAGCAGAAGGATGTAGCCAGGCCAAGTAAAATAAACAGCACAGACACACAGGCGGGGAAATGGTTTGTAAAATGAGCAGCTTGCTTGGTGGGCTTCATTGTCCCCTACGCTTCTTGTTCAAACACCATCCACAGAGACAACCACACAAGAAGAGTCAGAAAACAGTCTGCTGGGCAGCATCAGTGAACTAACTATAGAACAATGCAGGTGACCCACTATCTCTGATGTGGGTTCTGAGTTGTACTGGCTGTTCTCCTCAGAGAACCATTCACTCACTCACTATTATAAGAAATCTCCTGCTTTTTCCAGGATTATTTTGGCTACATGGTTCTGGGTCACAGTGTGAAATGAGAGTCCTCTCAAGATATTTGGAAAGTGGAGAAGAAAGACAAGTGGCTATTCTCTGGAGACAGCTGTAGGCAGATGTGTGAACAAATGCTCAGCTTACCAAAGCTTCAGGGTGGGTCTTTCAGAACCACTGGCTTCGTTTCAATCAATGACATGAACAGGGGAGAGAAAGGTCAGGGGGAACCACCGCTGCTCTCATTTGTAGAAATAAAATGGCCTGAACATAAGTCTCAAAAAGCCCTATAGAATTACTGCCAAATTCTTGCTTTACATAGCGCATGAATGTCTCTTTAATCAGAATTGCACACATGGACCAAAAACAGATATAATGACAGCTTTCTCATCCCCACTGCTGGCTTCTACTTTTGGGGTAGCATCAGAAGGGTATCTATCATTTCTTTCATTTGGTATGTGAGGCAGCAGACTCACTGCCCCCTCTTGGTCAGTAACAGTTCTATTCTGGAGAACGCTGAGGGAAAGAGACTCCTCAGATAGCCCAGCCAGAAATGAAAGGGAGTTGTCAGCAACTTTTTGCCTTCTCACATTAAATTTTCATAAAAATGATGTCCCTTAGTGGAGCTGTCTCCAACCTTGGATATGTTTAATAGGACTGAAGAAAGACATATTAGAACTTCAATTATATCTTAATCATTTTAAATTTCTACTTTTGTCTATGTTGTATAATTAACATAATATTCTACTATTATGTAACTTATAGAATACAACATAAATATGCATATATTATAAATATAAGCCAATAAAATGTTATTTCCATTAGTCACAATTAATGGTATTTGGGGACAATTGGATTAAACTATGTCATATACAGTCAACTGGAAAAAGAAAGCTATTGGTATTAAAATGTTTTAGTTTTCACATTTTACCTTTAGTAATTAAAAAAAATATATTATGATTTAGGTACTCTTTTATAATCAGAAAAAATGTGGCAATGCCACTTACTACACAGCATCTATATTTTCAACCTTGTTTACAGCTGGTACAATATGTCTCTTCCAACTGAAGCATTTCAGAGCTAGTGCACAATCCTCCAGCTCTTGTTTTCTGTGTGTGAATGAGATAGGCTTTACAAAGGTTTGGAATCTAAAGAAAAACTTACAAAAACTGTGGAGTAGGACTTTACTTATTAAGATGCTTACATTTCAAAAATTTTTACCATAGTACAACTTTGTCCAAACTGATTAAAACAAAATGCAGGTAATAATTAAAATCCTGGAAAATTCTGAAAAAATATGAATGAATATGTTTCTGATCTTCAAATCAGGATGGACTTTTAAAGCATACTGTTATGTAATAAATTATTTCCCTCAAAATTCATATATTGGAGCTCTAACTCCCAATGCAACTGTATTTAGAGACAGAGCCTCTAAGGAAGTAATTAAGATTAAATGAGGTCATAAAGATGGGGCCTATATCAGTTATAAGAAGAAGAGATACAAGAGCTCTGTCTTCTTCTGGAAGAGCAGAGAAAAAGCCATGTGAGGAAACATGAAGAAAGTGTCATCTGCAAACTGAGAGGTTTCAATAGAAACCAACCCTGAAGCCACCTTGATCTTGGACTTTCAGCCTCCAGAACTGTGAGAAATAAATTTCTGTTGTTTAAGCCATCCAGCCTGTGGAATTTTGTTTTCACAGCCCAAGTAGACTAATATAGATGTTGGTTCCAAGAGTGGTGTGCTGCTGTAACAAATGTGGAAGTGGATTTGGAACTGAGTAATGGGTAGAGGCTAGAAGAGTTTTGACATGGATCTCAGAAAAGGTTCATGTTATCTTGAAGGGACTTCTGGTAAAAATATAAACCTTAAAGGTGAATGTGATGAAAGCTCAGAAAGAAAAGAGGAGACCTGTAGAGAAAGTGTCTATCATCTTAGGGGATACATATATCATCATGAACAAAATATTGGTAGAAATATGTACCTGAAAGGTGATTTCAGAGAGGTCTCAGATGGCAATGAGGAATATACTGTTGGAAACTGGAGGAAAAGTGATCCCTGTTATAAAATGACAAGTACTTGGATGTATTGTATTCTAATGGTTTGGGATAAGTAGAAGGTTTGTGATGAATTTGGGTATTTAGCCAAGCAGATTTCTAAGAAAAGTCTTAAAAATGCATCCTGGGTTTTTCTTACTGCTTGAAGTAAAACATGAGAGGAGAGAGATGAAGAAGGAATTGTTAAGTAAAAGCAAAAAAAGAAAAAAGAAAAAAAAATTTCTGGAAAGTACATTAAAGGGCTGGCTTGGACAATCACTCTATAAAGACATTACCCATGATGTTAATCAGCCATCTCAACAGAAGCCAGAAACAAAGATGGGGTTATACCAACAGAGATATTGTTAGTTTGAACAAAAGGGAATAGAAAATAGATGAAATAAAGGAAGGCTTTGGGTCTTCTGAGATTCTATAGAGCAGAACAATAGAGTTATCCAGCTGAAAATATGCATTTTTTTCCACAAGAAAAGGGAAGATCATCAGTGCTGAAACACCCACCATGGACTCTGAGTGTACAGCTGGAATGGCAAGGCTGTTTACTCCTTGGTTTCAGAGGGTGAGGCTCCCTGCTTCATTTCACTGGGCCAGGCTCCCTGACCCAGTGCCTCAGGGTGGTGCCACCAGCAGAGAGGGTGTGGTCTCTGCCCAGTGCCAAGAGGTTACCACCTCTTTGTCAGTGCCAAGAGGTAGGTCTATCACCTATGGTCTTTGAAGTGATATTGCCAACCCAGTGGCCCCAAGAGTATAGAGTCAATGACAGTTGTTTTCAAGCCTTAAAATCTAATGGCTTTTTTGTATATGGTGTGAGGAAACATTCTAATCTCATTGTTTACAGGTAGCTGTCTAGTTTTGCCATTATCACTTGTTAGAGACTCTTTCTTCTCCATTGTATATTCTTGCTTTCTTTGTTATAGATAAATTGACTATAGGTGCATGAGTTTATTTCTGGGCTCTCTATTCTGTTCTATTGATCTACGTGTCTGTTTTGATGCCAGTACCATACTGTTTTGATGAATGTAGCTTTGTAGTATAGCCTGAAGTCAGGGAGTGTGATACATCCAGATTTGTTCTTTTTTTTTCTAAAGATTGCTTTGGCAACTTGGGGTCCTTAGTGGTTCCATATGAATTTTAGGATTATTTGTTTTAGTTCTGTGAAAAAATGCCATGGGTGTTTTAGTAGGGATTCCATTAAATCTGCAGATTTCTTTGAGTAGTGTAGACATTTTAGCAATATTAATTCTTACCATCCATTAACATGGGGTACGTTTCTATTTCTTTGTTTCATATTCAGTTTCCTTCATCAATGTGTTATTGTTTTCAGAGTATAGTTCTTTCACTTCCTTAGTTAAGTTTATTCATGTGTATTTTATTCCTTTTCATGTGATTTAAATGGTATCATCTTCTTGCTTTCTCTTTCTGATATAGTTCATTTTTAGTGTATAGAAAAGACTTCCTCACACCATATACAAAAATAAACTCAAAATGGATTAAAGACCTAAAACCAGAAACCATAAAACTCTGACAAGAGAGCATAGGTAGAATATTCTTTGACATAAGTTGTAGCAATTTTTTTTTGTATGTGTTTCCTAATGTAAAAGCAAAAATGAACAAATAGACCTAAATAAACTTAAATGCTTTTGCACAGCAAATGAAACTATCAAAAAAAAAAAAAATAAAAAGGCAATCTACTGAATGGGAGAACACATTTTCAGAAGATATGACCAATAGGGGTTAATATCCAAAATATATATAATTCAAAATCAAAAAAAAAGCAAGCAACCTGATTTATAAAAGGGAAGGAACTGAATAGACATGTTTCCACAGAAGATATATAGATGGCCAACAGACACATGAAAAGATGATCAAAATAGCTAAACACCAAGGAAATGAAAATCAAACAGCAATGAGATATCACTTCATACTTGTCAGAGTGACTGCTATGAAAATGACAAAAAAAAAGTAACAAGTGTTGGTGAGGATGCGGAAAAAAAGAGAACCCTGGTTCACTTGTGGTGGGAATGCAAATTTTTTCTTTTTTTTTTTTTTTTTTGCGGTATGTGGGCCTCGAACACAGGCACTGGACGTGCAGGCTCAGCGGCCATGGCCCACGGGCCCAGCCACTCCGCGGCATGTGGGATCTTCCCAGACCGGGGCATAAACTCACATCCCCTGCGTTGGCAGGTGGACTCTCAACCACTGTACCACCAGGGAAGCCCTGCAAATTTGTTCAGCCACTGTGGAAAACAGCATGAAGCTTCCTGAAAAAATTAAAAATAGAATTGCCATATGCAATTTCACTTCTGGGCATTTTTCTGAAGAAAACAAAAACATTAATTTGAAAAATATATACATCACTCCATTCATTGCAGCATTATTTACAATAGCCAAGATATGGAAGCAACCTAAGTGTCTGTCAATAGATGAGTAGATAAAAAAGATGTGTTATATATACACACTGGACTACAACTCAGCTACTATAAAGAATTAAATCTTGCCATCACAACATGCATGAACCCAAAAGGTATTATACTTAGTGAAATAAATCATACAGAGAAAGACAAATACTTGTATGTCACTTATATGTGGAATCTAAAAAATAAATAAACAAACATAACAAAACACAACACACTCACAGTTATAGAGAACAATCATGTGGTTTCCAGAGGGGATGTGTGTTGGTGGAGGAGTGAAATAGGTGAGGGAGATTAAGAGGTACAAACTTCCGGTTACAAAATAAATGAGTCACAGGGAAGAAATGGACAGATTGGGGAGCATAGTCAATAATACTCTAATATCTTTATATGGCGACAGATGGTGTTTGGACATGTCATGGTGATAATTTTGTGATGTACAGAAATATCAAATCACTGTATTGTGCACTTGGAACCAAAAAGTTGATGTAGGTTGATTATACCTCAAAAAAAAAAAAGGAACTGCTATAATTCAGCAAACCAAACTGACCTTAGTTGTCTAAAATATTTATTATCCCAGCTACATAAGGTCTATGTCAAATAAAAAGAGACAATGGAATTTTTGATGATCTGTAGAATGTGCCGGAATTAAAAAAACAAACAAACAAACAAAAAACACAAGCAGAAACAGAAGCCATAAGCTAGATTGGGAAAGAGTTAATGCCAAGCAGCAGTGGAATGACAGCCATGGAAATCAAAGAGTAGGGACAGATGGGAAAGAGTTTCTGGAATGAAAATCTGTGGGATTTAGAAATTAATTGGTTGTAGAGAAGAGGGAGTGGTAAATAACTACTGTGAGGTTTAAAATCTAGTTGACCGAGCAAATTGTGGTGTTATCTATCTACATCAAGTGCTCAGCCATGTTTCTCTGAGGCTCAGCTGGTCACGGTTTTTATTATATTTCCCCAGATTTAGCTGAGTTGGGTTTTCACTTACTGAATCCAATCAATAAACATGGCAACCAGTGATGACACGTAAACAATGCAAGTCTGGGATCTTGGGAAGAAATATCTGAACATTCTATGTATGTGTAACACTGTGTGTTTGTGTGTGTGTGTGTGTGTGTGTGTGTGTGTGTGTGTGTGTGAGATAGAGAGAGAGAGAAAGAGTGAGAGAGAGAGAAGGGAAGAGATAGTGGGCACAATACTAATTAGCAGGTATCCAGCCATGGATCTGTGCTAAGCATGGTTCTTTTTTTTTTTTTTTTTTTTTTTTTTTGTGCGGTATGCGGGCCTCTCACTGTTGTGGCCTCTCCCGTTGCGGAGCACAGGCTCCGGACGCGCAGGCTCAGCGGCCATGGCTCACGGGCCCAGCCGCTCCGCGGCATGTGGGATCTTCCCAGACCGGGGCACGAACCCGTATCCCCTGCATCGGCAGGCGGACTCTCAACCACTGCGCCACCAGGGAAGCCCTAAGCATGGTTCTTAATATACCTTTACTTGCAGGAACTCACTTAACATCAAAAATGATGACTATGTGCTCTCATTACATAGATTTTTACAGATGAGAAAGCAGGCTTAAAGAGATTAAGTGTGTTTCCTAGGGTCAGAGAGCCAGTATGTGGAGGCTCAATGACTCGTTCCATTCAATCTGACTCTAAGGCCTGTGATAATGCCCCATAATGTCCTTCACTATCCAAACCCAGAGTGGTAGGGAGAATGGTTGTGCAGACCACAGAATCTGGGGTCCTTAAGCCTGAGGCAACAGGGTCATTATGGAGGTTAGAAGGAAGGGGGTGGTCACTTTGAGAGAAGCCCTGTGTTCAGATGACGGAAGCATAGGATGAGATGGCTGGTGCTGGAAAAGGAGAAGCACGTTTAATCCAGGATCTGTGGCTGGGATGAACACCACTCCTTCAAAACCTGGATGCAGAACTGGGGTTAGTGGGGTTAAGGGAGTTGACCGCTAAAAGGGCTGAGTTCCCAGGATCGAAGGACAATGCTAGCTTATAAAGCCTGTTTTCTAAAATGATTCTAAGGTATTTCTTTAATATCTTTAAATACCTTTAAACACTCCTCAGAATCTACTTATAAGACATTATCCACATTCAACAATATATGAGAAGATACAAACTTCCAGTTATTAAATGTCATGGGAAGGTAATATACCTCATGGTAACAGTAATTTATTGTATATTTGAAAGTTGCTAAGCGATATGTTAAAAGCCCTCATCACAAGGAAAAAATTGTACTATGTGTGGTGATGGATGTTCCCTAGACTTACTGTGATCATTTCACAGTATATACAAATATTCAATCACTATGTTGTCCTCCTGATAATAATATAATGTATATGTCAATTATACCTCAATATAAAAAGGAAAAAAAAAAAATATATATATATATATGAGAGAAATTCAGTCTCAGGAAAAGCAATCTAGACCTAAAGGTGAACTAAGCAGACAGGCCATTCTACACATACTGACACACTTGAAATACTGACCACTGCAGACTTCTGCGAGCCAGAATGAATAGACTACTGTGAACGTTGTTTTGCTGCCTGGCATTCATTGTCCTCCTCTTCCTCAGGCATCTGCCTCCACATTCTGTTCTGTTCAGGCTCCCCCACAATTCCAGGTAAACTCCCTCTGAACACTGCCTATCGCTCAGAGCAAGCCACCCACTTTCTTGGGGACAGGTTACAGTCCACTAGGCTGAATGAGACAAAATAGTTCCTGGAGAATTTCACAAAATTCCTAACCATTTTTTTTCCCCCAGAAATAACTCATTCTTGCTTTTGATAATTGAGGAAGTCTTAGCCCCAGTTTCTCCTGGCAGCCACTTTATTATCATGAAGCAATCAGCCACAGAATAAAGTAACATTCTGGGTGGTTGTTTGGAGAGAAGAACAGAGACTTCTAGAATATTTTTTAGTGGCTGGATCTACTGATCTGATGTCTGTCCTAACTTTGGATTCACACTTCTATGAACAATTTGTTCTCATTATTTAAGCCATTATTAAGCAAAGCTTCTGTTTCTTGCTGACAAATGTATTCTATTGATATGCTCACAGTTTGCTTAAACCTAGAAGTGCAGACATATGATTATGATCAGCTATAATTACCTGTTTGGTTTCACAGACCTTTTGAGGCCTTGATGTCTCTAGAAATTATAATACTTTGGGTATACTGACTGCCGTATCTGAACCCACAAAAGCAGACACGCTGACGATCTTAGTCACATTGACTAAACCTGATGGTTACATGGGTACCCTAGCCAAAAGGTCCTTGTTCATCTGTCCAGCCCACATCTTAGGAAACTCCTCAGTCATAAGCCAACAGGAAAGCCACCACCCTACCTAGACTCTCATGCTGCTGTGTTTAGTTGGTGGGTGAACTAGGGATCTGGCTCAGCTGCAAGTGGACATTCATTCTAAGCTCTCTCAAGTTGCTGTGGCCACAAGGAAATAATCTAAAAGTGTTAATATAGGAGCTTCCAGATGGCTTAAGGTCTACCTTTCCAAACCTCATGACATCACTTCTCCCACATTCTATTGGTCAAGCAGATCACAGGCAAGTCCAACTTCAAGGAGAGTAGAAATAAACTTAGATTTGAAACTTTTCCTTGAAAATTAAACTATAAATTATAGAGCAGGGGCTCTGACAATGAATACTTGATTAAAAGGAATCCCTCCTTTGAATTATCACATACCTGTTAGATGTTATTTTAGAACAACAGTTTACAGATAGTTCTCCGAATATGTTTTCTAATGATTTTTAAATTATCTTTCAGAAGTCTCTAGATCTAAAGATGGGAGAGGGAGATCGGGGGAAAGCAGATGAAGCTAACCCTCACTTCCCACCTGACCTCCCACTTCCTACTTCCACCAACTTTATCTGTTTTACCTATTGAGCATCTGGACAATATTTCATTGGGAAAAATAATCCTCTTGCTAAAATTCGTTTAAAGAAATTTGTGCATTTTATATTATTTTATATAATAAATCACATTGTAGCAATTTGGGATTCTAAGTCTTAAATTTAAAATAAAGTAAACCTGGTGTTCAAATCTCTCATATTCAAGCTTAGCTATGTTTCCAGGATGACATTTTGTAGAAAAGTATGAGTTCACCTAAATATACACAGAAAAATCTAGGATTATGAACTTATTTATAACAGAACCAGATTATATGCTCACTGCATATAACAATTTGCTATTGTTCTTGATTTTGAGTAAGAATACAACTGACACTTGAACAACATGAGCTCCACAGGTCCACTGCTCTTCAGACTTTTTTCACTACATACCTGCTACATTACTATATGATCTGCAGTTGATTGAGTCCTGGGATGCAGAACTGAGGACACAGAGGGCCGACTGTGAACTTACCTTTGGATTTTCAACTGCCAGTTGTGGGTGGTTGGTGCCCCCTGCAACTTGTTAAAGGGTCAGCTCTGCATGTTCTCACAGAAAGGTCAAAACAATGCCAAATTTGTTTTATGAAGAGGAGAATTAATGTGTTAGTAAGACAGTGATTTTTGTTTTACCTTCAACTGTAAAACAAAACAAAACAAAAGAAAAATAGACATATTTAGAAGTTTCATATAAGACAAGATTGAAGGGTTATAGTCCTTCACAAGATTCATCCTCTCACTTTTTAAGAGTTGAGATAATGTGCTTCCCTGTTCCATAAAATAAATTTCCACTGAAAGTAGAAAAAAATAACCTCTGCCTTTCATTATGACCATCATATCATACCCTGTACATTCTGAGTAGACAGATGAGGTGAAATGTCTACTTTTTTTTTATCGCAGTAAGTCAACTTTAAGATTGCCTATATTCTTAGACAAAGTTTAATAATTTCCAGTGCTGATACCTTTAATCATTCATTGTGCCTGTAACAGAAAGATATAACTTATTTCAAAAATAGCAGTCTTGTCCCTTGCACTGAAGAAAGAAATCCACAATGTTAATTGATCACTATGACAGTTTTCATGGTCAGAAATAGGATCGAGGCAAAAAGAGACAGTACAGTTTCCATTTATCTTCCTTAGTAGCGTGGGACAGGCAGAGAGAGAGAGAATCTGAGCACGTAGTGTTCAACCTTATCCAGTGGTTTAAACTTTATGTTGACAAATAATGGAAAAATATTTTTTCTCATCTCTAAAGATGTATCCTCTCATCTAATCATTTTATTTGCTTATTTATTCTTTCAATAAACATTTATTAAACACTTGTATTTTTTTAAATATTGTGCTAGTCAATGTTGTTCTAAGAGTGAAAAAGATGATATTAGCTAATAAAATAAAGAACCAAAACAATATTAAAAATATTAAAGATAAAATTCAAGAATGAGTTTTAGCCAAGACAAATTTATTTAAATATGTGGTGACAATTTCTGCAAAACTAACAGAGATTGCTATTTTACTGAGTTAAAAATTAGACTATTGAATATTTTTAGAGGGAAAATTATATAAAGACAAATTCATAAGGCCTAAAAAAGAACTCAAAATAGTATTTTATTAAAGACCATTTTAAATATAATAAATATTTCTTATGAAACAGAAATATCTGTTGTTAATACTAAGGGATAAAATATATAGCATTATATTTTAGAAACTTTAGTTAGGACTTAGTGAATTCCTCTAATGCCATTAAATGTTGAAAGTATTTTAAATTCTAGGAAAATTTATGGAATCATAATCTGTTTTGTCTCATAAAATCTGCTACCTTCAAGTGAGCATATTAAACCAATACTTATTAGATTTACATAAACTGTGTAACTTTACATAAAGTATACCAGAAACCTACATGAAATATACCAGCTCTTATCCAAATATGCATTAATTTTTCATGCTACCATCAGTCAGTATGAAAGAGTGTGGGTAGCAGGATTATTCGACATCCCATATTAAAAGCAACTAAAAATATTAATTTTTTTTCCCTTAAGATGCAAATATCTACCTTTTTTTTTTTTTTTTTTTTTTACAGTATGTGGGCCTCTCACTGTCGTGTCCTCTCCCATTGTGGAGCACAGGCTCCAGACGCTCAGGCTTAGCGGCCATGGCTCACGGGCCCAGCCACTCCACAGCATGTGGGATCTTCCCGGAGCAGGGCACAAACCTGTGTCCCCTGCATCAGGCAGACTCTCAACCACTGTGCCACCAGGGAAGCCCCAAATATCTACATTTTAAGTCATGGTATTTTTCCAAAGAAACAATAAAAAAGTTTATATTAATTGCTTAAAGTTCTTAAAGGATGAAAGTAGAAGAAAAACAAAATCTAGCATAAAATTTATTGAGCATTTGCTTATTTGTTGTTTGTTTTTATTCATTATTCACTTGTTATTTTCACTTTTATAGATGAAGAACTGAATTTTGAGGATTTAGATCCCAATCTAGTGCTGCATCTTTCCTCCAAAGTCGTGCTTTTTGATCTGAAAGCACGTGTAGCTTTTCAATGCCCTACTGACTCATTGCCATTGTGCAGATGTTCATGTACAGACTTTAACACATATTTCCACAAAGCACACTGATGTAAATAGCAGAAGGATTGAAGCCCAGGTCCTCCCACTTCAAGCCCAATGCACTTTCATATAAGTTACTGCTTTCCTTAATATGATAAATATTGAAAGTATATCAAATAATCATAAGCAAAGTTGTTAATGTTCTTAAAAGTGTATCTTGAAGAAAAACACATATTTCTATATTTTACCCAATCTCAGATTCTCTATATATTATTTTATCAGTTTGACAAGTTTAATATATTTATAAAATAAACTCTTGAAGAATGTGTTTATGAAAATTAGTCTCTAAATATCTCTCTAGTCATTAAGAGAAGGACCACACAGAGCTCAGAACAGTAAAATCAATAGGCAGGTTCTCACAGAATCTATTTCAGGATGAGTGACTCGTGTAGCATCTATTCTTCACCATATTGTTGATAATTATGATGGAGTGTGGAGAGAGAAGGGTAGAGTAGGAAGGAAATTGCTCCCCTCATAAAAAGCATTACAAAGATTTAAACCACCAAGCTTTTCTCACTGGCAACTTAGAAGTTGTGAATATCACTTTATTTTTCATCAAAAAGACCCATGAAACACTCTCAAAGATTTATATAGAGTTTTTTGTAGGGATATTTCTATGTATCTTGTATGTGGGGATAATATGTGATGAATTTTAAGTAAAATATATCAGTTTCATAAAGTAACTTCTATAGAAACAAAATTGAATGTATATTCACACACATTTGTTTATTAAAATGATTTAGAGATATTTAATGGAAGACCTAACTTATTTCTAAAATTGATTCTCATTTATTAAGGAACATAATTTTCTTCTAACATGGTGATCAATGCTGAGAGGTTTCTAAACAATGAGGTTCTGCTTATAAAAAGATATTCTCTATGGTAGAATGATTTATGTGGGGAAATCCCTATGAAATCAACCTCACGATTGTTGATATTTTCAAAGGACAGTTTTGTTGATTAATCTGCAAAATGCAAATAAGCTATTTTTATGTCCATATGGATTCAGAATTCTCTCTGATAGAAAACATATCTTCATTAAACTAGTTTCTGTTTAATTTTAATTCTTATTCTATATTTTGTTGAAGGATATATTTTCAAACAATATGTGGATGCTTATTAATGTTTGTATGTACTGTATGTACAGACACAGTGGCTTTTATGACACAAATTCCCCAGGAGAAGAGTGTCCACAAATCATTATATGCCATTGACAAAACATAGTATCTATCAATTATTATATCACCTATAGATAGCCGTCATTAATCTTTTTTTTAATCCTAAATTTGCTTAAGAATCTAAAGAAAGATATTCAACCACCACCCACTACACCCCCTTCCAAAAAATAACTTTTATGCACTAAATCTTTCATTCCATGTCAGAGAATCCATAGACATTCAATTTGAGATTTATCAATGTAACTTATAATAGTCCACATTTTAAAAACCAATATCTATAATAACTTCATTGATTTTTCAATAAGCATTGATTAGAAATTGAACTATTTGCAGAAAGAGAGGAATGGTATCTTAATCCTAATCTTAAATTAAATGAAGTCCCATGATTAAAGAGTGAAATCACATTTAAAAAATTAGAATGCCTGTTGTATTTATATGACTTCTAGCTGCTGAAAGATTACTTTTTCACCATTTAAAAATTAACTTGTCTGGAGTCGACAGAGCAAACTCAGAATTAAATGGAACCAGAGCTCACAGAACCTTCTGGAGTGTTGGGAACAAACTGAATTAAACGGAACCAGAACTCACAGAACCTTCTGGAGTGCTGGGAACAAACTGAATTAAACGGAACCAGAACTCACCGGGAGGCGCCAGACTCACAGAGCCTTCTGGAGTCCACCATGCATCCCCACCCCCACCCCCCACCCCCATCAGGCTCAGTGCTCAGGTTGTTCACTGCTGCTGTGCTGGGCTGTCCTCAAAGCCTGGCTGCTCTGGCCACTCCTGTGGTGCGGGGGCTGCTGACGCTGCACTGTTTTGTGTGACGCCTCTCATTGCAGTGGGGTCAGAGACTCATCGTGGACCACACACCTGCCCGCTGGCATCCCCTGGATCTTGTTAAAGTGCTGAATTCTAGGCCTCAGGCAGCGTATTGTTAGAGAATCTGCATTTGACAAGGTTTTTCAATGATCTGTAACTACATAACAAATCACTCCAAAACACAGATGTTAAAACCAGTGAACGTTTATGATCTCCTATGGCTGCAGTAAGATTTGTCCAAGGCTGGCCTGGGGATGGCGGGCCCACTCACTCTGCCTGGCCAGTCAATGCTCATCACGGGGCCACTCCACCCCATGGGACAACTCGAGTGTCCTTACAACACGGCAGCTGAGACCCCACAGCACATGGTCCAAGAGAGCCAGGAGGAAGTCCCAGCGCCTCCAAAGTCACCTGTGTCATTACACAGGTTGGCGCCACTCAGACTGCCAAGGGTCACTGAGGCCGTGACTGCCAATGGCAGGCTCACTGGGGCCATTTCCTATTGCATGCATCTCATCTGATTTTTCTCTAAGCAAGATAACTCTCCTTCAACGTCATGCTGGCCTCTGCCACCACAGGCCCGCTCGCACCCTGTACCCTTCCGTCCCCCCAGCCTGAGTGAACCAGAGCCCCCGAATCAGCGGCTCCTTTAACCCCATCCTGTCTGAGTGAAAAACACACATGCTCCGGCGACCTACATGCAGAGGCGGGGCCAAATCCAAAGCTGAGCCCCTGGGAGAAGTGAGAACAAAGAAGAGTAAGGGAAATCTCTCCCAGCAGCCTCAGAAGTAGCAGATTAAAGCTCCACAATCAACTTGATGTACCTGCATCTGTGGAATACCTGAATAGACAATGAATCATCCCAAATTGAGGAGGTGGACTCTGAGAGCAAGATTTATGTTTTGTTCCCCTTTTCCTCTTTTTGTGAGTGTGTATGTATAAGCTTCTGTGGGAGATTTTGTCTGTATAGAGATTTTGTCTGTATAGCTTTGCTTCCACCATTTTTCCGAGGGTTCTATCCGTCTATGTTTTTTTTTTTTTTTCTCTTAATAATTATTATTTTCTTATTTTAATAACTTTATTATATTTTATCTTATTTTATTTTACTTTATCTTCTTTCTTTTTTTTACTTCCTTCCCTCATTCCTTCCTTCTTTCCTCTCTCCTTCTCTCCCTCCCTCTGTTCTTTCTTTCTTTCTTTCTTTCTTTTCTTTCTTTCTTTCTTTCTTTCTTTCTTTCTTTCTTTCTTTCTTTCTTTCTTTCTTTCTTGATACTTCTACTAATTCTTTCTTTCAATTTTTTCTCCCTTTCATTCTGAGCTGTGTGGATTAAAGGCTCTTGGTGCTGAAGCCAGGAGTCAGTGCTGTGCCTATGAGGAGGGAGAGCCAACTTCAGGACACTGGTCCACAAGACACCTCCCAGCTCCACAAAATATCAAATGGTGAAAATCTCCCAGAGACCTCCATCTTAACACCAGCACCCAGCTTCACTCAACGACCAGCAAGCTACAGTGATGGACATCCTATGCCAAACAACTAGCAAAATAGGAATACAACCCCACCCATTAGCAGAGAGGCTGCCTAAAATCATAATAAGTCCAGAGACACCCCAAAACACACCACCAGATGTGGAACTGTCCACCAGAAAGACAAGATCCAGCCTCATCCACCTGAATACAGGCACTAGTCCCCTCCACACAGAAGCCTACAGAACCCACTGAACCAAACTTAGCCACTGGAGACAGAAACCAAGAATAACAGGAGCTATGAACCTGCAGCCTGAAAAAAGGAGACACCAAACACAGTAAGATAAGCAAAATGAGAAGACTGAAAAAGAAACAGCAGATGAAGGAGCAAGATAAAAATGTACCAGACCTAACAAATGAAGAGGAAATAGGCAGTCTACCAGAAAAAGATTTCAGAATAATGATAGTAAAGATGATCCCAAATCTTGGAAGTAGAATAGACAAAATGCAAGAAATAGTTAAAAAAGACCTAGAAGAAATAAAGATGAAACAAACAATGATGAACAACACAATAAATGAAATGAAAAATACTCTAGATGGGATCAATAGCAGAATAACTGAGGCAGAAGAACGGATAAGTGACCTGGAAGATAGAATAGTGGAAATAACTACTGCAGAGCAGAATAAAGAAAAAAGAATGAAAAGAACTGAGGACAGTCTCAGAGACGTCTGGGACAACATTAAATGCAACAACATTTGAATTATAGTGGTTCCAGAAGAAGAAGAGAAAAAGAAAGGGACTGAGAAAATATTTGAAGAGATTATAGTTGAAAACTTCCCTAATATGGGAAAGGAAATAGTTAATCAATTCCAGGAAGCACAGAGAGTCCCATACGGGACAAATCCAAGGAGAAATATGCCAAGACACCTATTAATCAAACTGTCAAAAATTAAATACAAAGAAAACATATTAAAAGCAGCAAGGGAAAAACAACAAATAACACACAAGGGAATCCCCATAAGGCTAACAGCTGATCTTTCAGCAGAAACTCTGCAAGCCAGAAGGGACTGGCAGAACATATTGAAAGTGATGAAGGAGAAAAACCCGCAACCAAGATTACTCTACCCAGCAAGGATCTCATTCAGATTTGATGGAGAAATTAAAATCTATACAGACAAGCAAAAGCTGAGAGAGTTCAGCACCACCAAACTAGCTCTACAACAATTGCTAAAGGAACTTCACTAGGCAAGAAACACAAGAGAAGGAAAAGACTTAAAATAATGAATGCAAAACAATTAAGAAAATGGAAATAGGAACATACATATCAATAATTACCTTAAATGTAAATGGACTAAATGCTCCCACCAAAAGACACAGATTGGCTGAATGGATACAAAAACAAGACCCATATATTTGCTGTCTACAAGAGAAGCACTTCAGACCTAGAGACACATACAGACTGAAAGTAAGGGGATTGAAAATTATATTTCATTCAAATAGAAACCAAAAGAAAGCTGACGTAACAATTATCATATCAGATAATATAAACTTTAAAATAAAGTCTATAAGAAGAGACAAAGAAAGACATTACATAATGATCAAGGGATTGATCCATTGATCCAAGAAGAAGATATAACAATTGTAAATATTTATGCACCCAACATAGGAGCATCTCAATACATAAGGCAAAAACTAACAGCCATAAAAAGGGAAATCAACAGTAACACATTCAGAATAGGGGACATTAATACCCCACTTTTACTGACTTAATTGATATTTATAGGACATTCCATCCAAAAACAACAGAATACACATTTTTCTCAAGTGCTCATGGAATATTCTCCAGGATAGATCATATCTTGGGTCACAAATCAAGCCTTGGTAAATTTAAGAAAATTGAAATTGTATCAAGTATCTTTTCTGACCACAACACTATGAGACTAGATATCAATTACAGGGAAAGATCTTTAAAATATACAAACACATGGAGGCTAATCAATACACTACTTAATAATGAAGTGATCACTGAAGAAATCAAAATGGAAATAAAAAAATACCTAGGAACAAATGACAGTGGAGACACAACAACCCAAATCTATGGGATGCAACAAAAGCAGTTCTAAGAAGGAAATTTATTGCAATACAATCCTACCTTAAGAAACAGGAAACGTCTCGAATAAACAACCTAACTTTTCACCTAAAGCAATTAGAGAAAGAAGAACAAAGAAAAACCCAAAGCTAGCATAAGGAAAGAAATCATAAAAATCAGATCAGAAATAAATGAAAAAGAAATGAAGGAAATTAGAGCAAAGATCAATAAAACTAAAAACTGGTTCTTTGAGAAGATAAACAAAATTGATAAACCATTAGCCATACTCATCAAGAAAAAAAGGGAGAAGATTCAAATCAATAGAAGTAGAAATGAAAAAGGAGAAGCAACAACTGACACTGCAGAAATACAAAAGATCATGAGAGATTACTGCAAGCAACTCTATGCCAATAAAATGGACAAGCTGGAAGAAATGGAAGAATTCTTAGAAATGCACAAACTACCAAGATTGAATCAGGAAGAAATAGAAAATATGAACAGACCAATCACAAACACTGAAATTGAAACTGTGATTAAAAATCTTCCAACAAACAAAAGTCCAGGAACAGATGGCCTCACAGGTGAATTCTGTCAAACATTTAGAGAAGAGCTAACACCTATCCTTCTCAACCTCTTCCAAAATATAACAGAGGGAAAAACACTCCCAAACTCATTCTATCAGGCCACCATCACCCTGAAACCAAAACCAGACAAGGATGTCACAAAGAAAGAAAACTACAGGCCAATATCACTGATGAACCTAGATGCAAAAATCCTCAACAAAATACTAGTGAACAGAATCAAAGAGCACATTAAATGGATCATACACCATGATCAAGTGAGGTTTATTCCAGGAATGCAAGGGTTCTTCAATATACGCAAATCAATCAACGTGATACACCATATTAACAAATTGAAGGAGAAGAACCCTATGATCGTCTCAATAGATGCAGAGAAAGCTTTTGACAAAATTCAACACCAATTTATGATGAAAACCCTGCAGAAAGTAGGCATAGAGGGAACTTTCCTCAACATAATAAAGGTCATATATGACAAACACACAGCCAACATCATCCTCAATGGTGAAAAACTGAAAGCATTTCCACTAAGATCAAGAACGAGACAAGGTTGCCCACTCTCACCACTCTTATTCAACATAGTTTTGGAAATTTTAGCCACAACAATCAGAGAAGAAAAGGAAATAAAAGGAACCCAAATCGGAAAAGAAGAAGTAAAGTTGTCACTGTTTGCAGATGACATGATACTATACATAGAGAATCCTAAAGATGCTACCAGAAAACTACTAGAGCTAACCAATGAATTTGTTAAAGTAGCAGGATGCAAATTTAATGCACAGAAATCTCTGGCATTCCTATACACTAATGATGAAAACTCTGAAAGTGAAATCAAGAAACACTCCCATTTACCATTGCAATAAAAAGAAGAAAATACCTAGGAATAAACCTACCTAAGGTGAAAAAAGACCTGTATGCAGGAAATTATAAGACACTGGTCAAAGAAATTAAAGGTGATATAAACAGATGGAGAGATATACGATGTTCTTGGATTGGAAGAATCAACATTGAGAAAATGACTCTACTACCCAAAGCAATCTACAGATTCAATGCAATCCCTATCAAACTACCACTGGCATTTTTCACCTAACTAGAACAAAAAATTTCACAATTTGTATGGAAACACAAAAGACACTAAATAACCAAAGCAACTTTGAGAACGAAAAACAGAACTGGAGGCCTCAGGCTCCCTGACTTCAGACTATACTACAAAGCTACAGTAATCAAGACAGTATGGTACTGGCACAAAAACAGAAAGATAGATCAATGGAACAGGATAGAAATCCCAGTGATAAACCCACACACATATGGTCACCTTATCTTTGATAAAGGTTGCAGGAATGTACAGTGGAGAAAGGACAGCCTCTTCAATAAGTGGTACTGGGAAAACTGGAGAGCTACATGTAAAAGTATGAGATCAAATGACTCCCTAACACCATACACAAAAATATGCTCAAAATGGATTAAACACCTAAATATAAGGCCAGAAGCTATCAAAATCTTAGAGGAAAACATAGGCAGGATACTCTATGACATAAATCACTGCAAGATCCTTTTTGACCCACCTCCTGGAGAAATGGAAATAAAAACAAAAATAAACAAATGGGACCTAATGAAACTTCAAAGCTTTTGCACAGCAGAGGAAACCATATACAAGACAAAAAGACAGCCCTCAGAATGGGAGAAAATATTTGCAAATGAAGCAACTGACAAAGGATTAATCTCCAAAATTTATAAGCAGCACATGCAGCTCAATAATGAAAAAACAAACAACCCAATCCAAAAAAGAGCAGAAGACCTAAATAGACATTTCTCCAAAGAAGATATACAGACTGCCAACAAACACATGAAAGAATGTTCAACATCATTAATCACTAGAGAAATGCAAATCCAAACTACAATGAGAGGGGCTTCCCTGTTGGCACAGTGGTTGGGGTTCCACATGCCAATTCAGGGGACATGTGTTCGTGCCTCGGTCCAGGAGGATCCCACCTGGTGCTGAGCGCCTGGGCCCGTGAGCCATCGCTGCTGAGCCTGCACGTCCGGAGCCTCTGCTCTGCGAGTGTATCGCAAAAAAAAAAAAAAAAAAAAGTACAATGAGATATCATCTCACACCAGTCAGAATGGCCATCATCAAAAAATGTAGAAACAATAAATGCTGGAGAGGGTGTGGAGAAAATTGGACCCTCTTGCACTGTTAGTGAGAATGTAAATCGATACAGCCACTGTGGAGAACAGTATGGAGATTCCTAAAAAACTACAAATAGAACTACCATATGACCCAGCAATCCCACTACTGGGCATATACCCTGAGAAAACTATAATTCAAAAAGAGTGATGTACCAAAATGTTCATTGCAGCTCTATTTACAATAGCCCAGAGATGGAAACAACCTAAGTGTCCATCATCAGATGAATGGATAAAGAAGATGTGGCACATATATACAATGGAATATTACTCAGCCATAAAAGAAATGAAATTGAGCTATTTGTAACGAGGTGGATAGACCTCGAGTCTGTCATACAGAGTGAAGTAAGTCAGAAAGGAAAGACAAATACCATATCCTAACACATATATATATATGGAATTTAAGAAAAAAATTAAAAAAAAACTATCATGAAGAACCTAGGGGTAAGACAGGAATAAAGACTGTGCCCTACTAGGCCTAATAGAGAATGGACTTCAGGACATGGGGAGGAGGAAGGGTAAGGGGTGACAAAGAGAGAGAGAGACATGGATATATATACACTACCAAACATAAGGTAAATAGCTAGTGGGAAGCAGCCGCATAGCACAGGGAGATCAGATGGGTGCTTTGTGATCGCCTGGAGGGGTGGGATAGGGAGGGAGACACCAGAGGGAAGAGGGATGGGAACATATGTTTATGTATAACTGATTCACTTTGTTATAAAGCAGAAACTAGCACACCATTGTAAAACAATTATACTCCAATAAAGATGTTAAAAAAAAAAAAGATACCTCACCTTGATATTTCAAGTGTTTTTATAAGTTCTTTGTAATAGAGTCACTTATGTCCATAGTGTCTCCTCAGAGTGCTAACAGTAGGGGTGAACAACTTGCCATTTCAATAAGAGCCATGTTTCAGATATTCATATTATTATACATACCTCTTTTCTCACCTACTTCTGCAAAATCTTCATGTTTATAAATTATTTTTTCTAGGTGCATACAAGTTCACAATTCTTTACTTATACACACAGTTGCTTTTACTGTTTGTTGATATTATTTTATTTTGAATAGAAATATTCACATAATTTTTGAGTTTTAGTGCACTACTGTAAAACACTGCTCTAATTTTTTAAGTGAAAATGTAACCATGAACAGAAAAAAAAAAATCCATATGACATGGAAATATGATGATAGTTACACAATGCTACACAGTGTTAATATTAGTATATGAACATGTCATTTTAATAGTTACTAAATTCAAGAAGCCACAAATATCCCTGAAAATAATTTCACAAAAATTAAAATACGATAGTGAAACAGATATGAAAAAATGTGTAGCATCACTAATAAAAAGTAAGTCAAAATTAAAATAAAAAACTAAATACTGATTAATGTAACACATTGGAACATGTATATTTCTAATTATCACAAATTATCACTCCTAATATAGCATTGTTTCTGAAAGTGTGAAATGGTACAACCATTTTGAAGGGCTATTTGGCTGCCTTATCAAAAGCCATATATCTGTGCTTGATTGTTCACTGAGAAGTACCCTTCTAGGAATTTAGTTTAAAGAAAAAAATCAATGATAGGAACAAAGATTTAGATATAATGATCCTGGTAACATATACAATGGAGCAAAGCAATGATCACATTAGACTGTTTTAAATATAATTTATAACACAATCAATAGATATTATCAGTTAAATAAAGTGATCTTAAAAAGGAATAATACTACTGAAATTATGTTAATAATGCCAGCAACGAAAATGTGCAAAACGTTTTTACATAAAGAAAGATACAAATGACCAGAATTTGCAGGTAAAGAAATGAATTTCTGTATTTCTATCTCTACATTAACATTCTATTAAACAGAATTTACTGCTAAATAAATATATAACAGAATGTTTACAATAGTCATGTCTGGATGAAATATCATTGATAAAGTGTATAGGCATGAGTGGTGTTTTCTAACATGTATTTGCTTAACTGGAAAATTTTTACTTGGAAAATTTTATTTTCCAAGTAAACTAAATATTAAGAAATATATATTTATTTTGTCATTGCTAAAATGTACATTTAATTTCTTTATAATGTTTTTATGTAATGGAAAGAAGTAATTTAACACATTCTCATTTTAATTAATTTAAAAGAGATACATTTACTCAACCCTTACCCAGAAAAAAAAAGGAAAAAATATAAATCCAACCAAAGAAGTTAGTGATTTCAGAGGCAGAGTGAAATTAGGAAACAAAGTACATTATCATCAGAATATGTGTCATTTCTATTTTGCTCATAATTGATATTTATTTAAAACAGCAAGTTATTTAAACTTCTAAAAATATTTGAAAACATACATATAATAAATACTTATATATCTATTTTATATACACTCATATAAATATATGCCTCAACACACACATATACACAAACACACAGTGTATTCCTCTCCATTTTATTTTAATGAGTAACAAGGGAAATGTATCATAATGGTGGCTTAAAGAAAAAACAAAAAGAAAAACGTTGATTCAAATGATTTCAGAAGCCACTATAGTATCTGCCAGAAAAAAAAAATGTAGTATCCACTTTGTGTAAGTAAACATTTGACCATTTCTCCTGTCAATTTTCAACATACTTCACATTTTAAAGAGAAGAGCAAATGAGTTTGACTATTGCAAATAGCATCATATTAAAAGCCTGTATTTTAATCTAACTGAAATGAAATCAGCAATTACTGTAGAAATGGAAACTATGTAAGTTTTATTTTGTGTTAAGTTAAATATTTGAGTGTAGAACCTCTTTTTAGGTATTCATGATTAAACCAATTACTCTTAAAATGATTTTGGCAATGAGTCTTTGCTTAATCAGAGCTTAACTAAGATGAAGGTGAGTAATTAGAGCTGGAGTAAAAAGGTAGTATAAAGAGTTAGTATAAAGTATTAGGACCAAAAATGACTCTATGATGTTATTTTGGGCAGATTCTTCATTAATAGCATTATTTTTACGTAAAGGTACTAAAATGTGTGAACTTTCTAATTCTCTATGTAACTGAAACCAGTGGGGAAACAGGGCAATAGGAAACTATTGTGTATTATATGAGCATACTGTCTTAGGAGACCTCTATCTGGAACTGAAAAAAAAAAGAATGTTTGTCCTAAAGTTGATTGGAGAACACTAGAATGAGGAAACATTAATATTTTGGATGACTCAAATAAGCTAATAATTCCTGTGTCTTCTTTTTCCTTGTATATGAAAATATGAACTTTTCACCATTGAACAACAATAACATTAACAGTATTCTTTTCATGTCATCATGTATAAAGGCCACAATCCTTCATAATAAATCTTATCTGGAAAAATGGTTTCTTAAGTAAAATACATAAACTTGACAGTTTTCTTAGGTAAGCAAAATGAGGTTTCATTTTACTAACAGTAGAGTGAATTTGTAAAATACCGTCAGGCAGGCGTGCTTATGATATAATATTTTGGAAGCAGTCTATTGAAGGGACAATAAATGACTTCTATGGGAGGAAAACTGTCATCTATAAAATTCCTCAAAAAAAGCCCTACAAAAGCACTAAAAAAAATGAATATTGTTAAAACGACTCTACTATCCAAGGCAATCCACAGATTCAATGCAATCCCTATGAAAAAACAAACAAAAAACAGATAACAATAGCATTTCGCACAGAGCTAGAACAAAGAATTATAAAATTGTGCAGGGGCAAGATCAAGATGCTAGAGTGGAAGTTTGTGGAGCTCACCTCCCCCCACAAACACATAAAACATACATCTACAGGTGGAATAATACTCATGGAAAACTGTGACTGACAGAAAGACCTGGAATAAGGTAGGGAGGGGAGAGAAGTGATAAGATCATGACGTGATCAGAAGAGGAAGGGGATTACACAGGCACAGATCCTCCCTGAGGAATGAGCAGTCTGAGCCACATATAGGGCACCCAAGTCCTAGTGTCCAAAACTGGGAAGACGAGTCCATCTGTCCAGTTGGAGGACAGATGGAACTAACAGGTGGGCTTTAGGAAGCCTGAACTCTGCTCAAGAGGAGCACGTACATGCTTGCTTACTCCTAAAACAGGGCAAAGAGTGTGGATTGAAACTGCACAGGACAGAAGCCAGTTTCCTGTGACTGCCGTGGCACATGTCCCAACCTAAGCCTAGTGCCACTCCAGCCCTGTTTGCTCCAGGATACAGCTTGACACTAGGGCAACAACTGCAGTGGCTGGTCCAGGGGAAGGCTTTGTTGTAAGGGACAAAGGTGGCTTGGACCCAGGGCCAAATCTGAGCATGGCAGGGACAGCAACTACTGGCATTTGCAGAGGCAGCAATTCAGAAGTGTTTCGAGAATCTGATGTAGTGCCACCACATTCTGTGCTCAGATACATGCTGATAACCCATGCCAGCCTCTTTTGCTCCAGCACTGCTCCCCTCTGAGGTGAGGGTGACTACTTTGACAGGAAAGAGCATGAACTTAAGGAAATGGAGTCAGCTCAGACCTGAACTTCAGGGCTTTTGCTCTAGCAACTTGGGATCTGACCTTACCTTACTATCTGACAGGTAGTACTGTCCACTAAGCAGAGGGTAAGCCCCAGCTCACACTTGACTCTGACCCTAACCCTTGCATCTCTAGCCCCACATCTTACCAGGGTGATAGCTGTCAGCAAACACTGGAGAAAGATGTGACATGCGCTCACATCAGATCCAGCTCTCTCACCAAACCCCAGGCATATGCAGATGGTACAGAGATGCTCCCACAAAAGGACCCTTTTCAAGACCACAAAAGGTAAATGTTTACCTAATTTCATAGAGAAAATGAGAAGACAGAGAAACTTGTTTTAATTGAAAGAAAAAGACAACATCCTCAAGAAAACAACTAATGAAAGAGAAATAAACAATTTACCAGATGAAGATTTCAAAGCATTAATAATAAGAATGCTAACTGAATTAGGGAAAAGAATAGATAAACATGGTGAGAATTTTAATAAGGAACTAGAACATATACAAAAGAATCTCTCAGAACTGAAGAATACAGTAAGTAAAATGAAGAACACATTAGAAGAAATGAACAACAGACCAAGCAATGCAAAATAACATGTAAGTGATCTTATAGTTAGAAGAAAGAATAAATAGAAATCACCTAGTCAGAACAGCAAAAAGAAAAACACTAAAAAAAATAAGGAAGTCTCAACAGCAAGCATACAAATGTTTCCATTATAAGGGTTCAAGAATTAGAAGAGAAAGAAAAGGGCCAAAGATGTATTTTCTATAATTATGGCTGAAAACATCCTGAACCTGAAGAAAGAAACATATTGAGGTACAGGAAGAACAATGAGTCTGAAACAAGATAGACCCAAACAGGCACACACAAAGACATTTCATAATTAAAATGGCAAATATTAAAAATAAGAGAAAATTCTAAAAGCAATAAGAGAAAAACAAAATGTCATATTTAAGGCACCACCATAAAGTTATCAACTGATATTTCTGTAGAAATTTTGCAGGCCAGAAAGGAGTGGGATGATATATTCAAAGTGCTGAAATGTGGGGGTTGGGGGGAACCTGCAACCTACGATACTCTACTCAGTATGATTATCCTTTAGAATTTAAGGGAAGATAAGGAACTTTTCAGACAAGCAAAAACTAAAAGAGTGCATTAATGGTAAACTTACCCTATAAGAAACATTAAAGGGCCTTCTCTAAGTGAAAAAGAAAAGGCTATAACAAGAAGTAAGTATCTATAAGTGTACTTATAGGGAAAAATTTCTCTAGTAAAGGCAAATATATAGTAAAGGCTGAAGATCAACCACTTAAATAAGCTAGTATAAAGATAAAAAGAAAAATAATATAAAATCAAAGTACAATAATAATTAAAAGGATTAATATGGAGATGTAAAATATGATAGCAAAAACACAAAATGCAGAGTAAGAGAGTAAAAAATGTAGATATTTTAGAATAAGTTTGTAGTTTAAAGACTATCAGTCAAAAACAAGTAGATATAATTATAGGTCAACATATATAAACCCCAAAGAAACCAGAAATTTAAAATGTACAATAAATGCAGGAAAACTTGAAAAAAATGAATATAAGCATAACACTAAAGAAAATAATCAAACCACAAGGGAAGAAACTAAAAGAAGAAAAGAACAGAGAACTACAAAAACAGAAACAAGTAACAAAATGGCAAAAAGTACATATCTATCAATAATCATTTTTAGTTCAATGGATTAAATGCTCTAATCAAAGAACATAGTGTGGCTGATTGGAGAAAACTATAAGAACCATCTATATGCTGCTTACAAGAGAATCACTTCAGAGATAAAGACACAAAGAGGCTGAATGTTAGGGGATGGAAAAAAGGAATATAATGCAAATGGAAATGATAAGAAAGTGGGGGTAGCAATACTCATATCAGACAACATACACTTTAAAACAAAGTCTATAGCAAAAGATAAAGAAGAACATAATATAAGGATAAAGGGATCAGTACAAGGAGAGAATATAACACTTGTTATATTCTAATACAGGAGCATCTAAATATATAAAGCAAATGTCAACAGACATAAAGGAAGAAATTGATACATGCCTACCTCAAGAAACAAGAAAAAATCTCATACAAAAAGGAGAAAAGCCCAAAGTCAGCAGAAGGAGGAAAAAAATAAAGATTAGAGAGGACATAAAATAAAATAGGACTAAAATATGATGGAAAAGGTCAATGAAACCAAAACTGTTTTTTTGAAAAAAACAAAATTGATAAACCTTTCACCAGGTTCATCAAGAAAAAATGAAAGAGAACACAAATAAACAAAAATGTGAAATGAGAGAGGAGAAATAACAACAGATACCAGATAGATACAAAAATCACAAGAGAATACTAAGAATGGTTATAAGTCAACAAATACGAAAAACTAGAAGAAATTCACAAATTTCTACAAATATACAATCTTACAAGACTGAATCAGGAAGAAATAAACACTCTGAATGACCAATGGCTAGTAGTGAAATTGATTTTGTAATAAAGAAAAGTATAAGAAAAGAAAATTCAAGAATGTGATGGCTTCTCTGGGAAATTCCACCAAACACATGAAAAGAGATAACACCTATACTTCTCAAACTATTTCAAAAAAATTGAAGAAGATTGAACACATCCTAATTCATTGTATGAAGCCACCATTACCATTACACCAAAACCAGACAAAGACACCATAAAAAATAAAATGTCATGCCAATTTCTCTGACGAATATAGATACAAAAATCCTCAACAAAATATTATCAAGCAAAATTCAACAATATATAAAAAGTAACACACCATCAGCAAATGAGATTTATTCCAGTAATGTAAAGATGCTTCAGTATCTGCAAAGTGATCAATGTGGTAAACCACATTAACAAAAGGAAGGGTAAAAACCATATGACCATCTCAATATACACAGGAAAAGCATTTGACAAAATTCAACATCCATTCATGATAAACACTCTCATCACATTTGGTATACAGGGAACACATCTCAACATTTTAAAGGCCATTTATGACAAACCCACAGCTAACACAATACTCACTCATGGTGAAAAGCTAAAAGCATTGCTTCTGAAATTAAGAAAAAAAACAAGATTTCCCACCCTCACCACTTCTGTTTAACATAGTATTGGAAGTCCTAGCCCACAGCAATAAGACAAGAAAAATAAATAAAGTGCTTCCAAATTGGAAGGGAAGAAGTAAAACTGCCATTATTTGCAGATGGCATGATACTATATATAGAAAACCCTAAAATACCACAAAATACCAAAAAACACAAAATACCTCTAATTACCAACATAATCTTGAGAAAAAAGAACAAAGCTGGTGGTATCACACTCCCTGACTTCAGACTATAGTAAAAAGCTACAGTAATCAAAACAGTAGGGTACTGGCACAAAAACAGTTATGTAGATCAATGGACTAGAATAAATAGCCCAGATATAACTCTACACACTTATGGTCAATTAATCTACAACAAAGGAGGCAAGAATGTACAATGGAGAAATGACAGTCTCTTTAATAAGTGGTGCTGGGAAAACTGGACAGCTACATGTAAAAGCATGATACTAGAACATTTCCTCACACCATATACAAAAATAAATTCAAAATGGACTAAATATCTCAATGTAAAACTTGAAACCATAAGACTCCAAGAAGAGAACACAGGCAGAACACTCTCTGATATAAATTTTAGCAATTTTTTTGGATCTTTCTCCTAACACAATAGCAAATAAAATAAAATAAAAATGAACCTAATTAAACTTAAAAGCTTTTGTACAACAAAGGAAACCACTGACAAACAAAAGGAAAACCCACTGCATGGAAGAAAATGTTTGTAACTCATATGACAAATAAGGTATACTATTCTAAATATGTAAACAGCTCACACAACTCAATATCAAAAAAATAAAAAAAACAATTAAAAATGGACAGACAACCTCAATAGACATTTTTGCAAAGAAGACACAGAGAAGGCCAACAGGCACATGAAAAGAGATGCAATATCACTGATTAACTGAGAAATCCACATCAAAATCACAATGAGATATCAATCTCACAACTGTCAGAATGACTATCACCAAAAAGACCCACAAATAACAAATGTCAGCAAGGATTTGGAGAAAAGGGACCCCTTGTACACTGTTAGTGGAAATGTAAGCATGTGTAGCCACTATAGAAGACAGTATGGATATTCCTCAAAAAATGAAAAATCAAACTACCATTTAATCCAGCAATTCCATTCCTGGGTAGATATCCAAAGAAAACAAAAACACTTATTCCAAAAGATACATGCACCCCAATGTTCATAGCAGCATTATTTACAATAGCCAAGATAAGGAAGCAACTTAAGTGTCTATCAACAGATGAACTGATAAAGAAGAACAATGGACTGCTACTCAGCCATATAAAAGAATGAAATTTTGCCATTTGCAAAAACATGCATGGACCTGGAAGGTATTATCTTAAGTGAGATAAGTCAGACAGATAAAGACAAATACTGTATGTTATCGCTGATATGTTGAATCTTAAAAAAGAAAAAAAAAAGAATAAATATAGCAAAACAGAAACAAACTCACAGATATAGGGAACAAATTAATGGTTACCAGTTGGGAGAGGGAAGTGGGGAGGGGCAATTTAGGGGTATGGGGTTGAGAAGTACAAACTGCTCTATAAAATAAAGAAGTTACAAGTACATATTGTTCAGTACAGGGAATATAGACAACATTTTATAGTAACTTTAATTGGAGTACATTTATAAAATATTTGTATCACTATGTTGTACACCTGAAATTAATATTATATTTTAAATCAACTATACTCCATTAAAAAAAGAAAGAAAAAATTGTTGATCACCTAGAAGTAAGTATATTAACCTTACTGCAGAAGGGAAAACAAAACCTTGTCAGAGACAGTGTCTGAAATGCAGGAAGCTAAAAGTATTTATACGCTTTGCCATCTGGGTTCAGATGGCTTATGATGTCTTTTAGAGTGGAAAGTAGGTGAGATTGGGAAGAATCTCTAGCATATTCGTTTATGGTCGGCAGATACACTTAGGTGAGAAAACTGATGAGCCAATGCATTACCCAGTTGAGCAAACTGCTGCCCAGATACAAGCGCTCTTTGACAAGATGAGACAACTTCTTCCGCAATTTAATTTGTCTAACAGAATTTTAAAAACAAGTAGGACAGTTATTTATTGGCTAATAATCTTATTTACCTGGGCAAGAATTTCATGAAACAGTTAAATCTTTCTGATAAAGTTGGCCTTAGTTCTCAGCTCCAATGGTAATTTATATTGACATTGGTAATCTTAATTTTTAAGACATTAGTTTCAAGTATGGGTAAAACTCCTTCCTCCAAATGATACCAAAGTTTGTTTTAGTACAGATTTTTAAGTAGGATAGATAAATTAATCTTCCTGGTATAGTATTCTAGTAGAGATCTGGAATCTGTGTTTGTAAATTATTTCTCTCTGGTCTTCAGGGATACTTTTCTTGTTGATTCATGCTTCCCTTTGGAAGGACCTACACGGGATAACACTCCAGACTTATAACTACTCTTCACTCATTCCTACGTGGAAGAGGAGAGATAACTATGGTCAGTTTTCTTTAAAAATCATGGTTTATTTCTGAATTAAAAACTAAAGTTTTGGAAAGCAGTCAGTGAATTTGTTTGAAGTTTGATGCATAAAAATAGATAAGAAGGTTACAAATAAAATATTCTCCAAAATTTAATCTAACATTAAGTGATATTTCATTGATTATGAGTTTGCAATACTTCCTTACTGTTCATTTCCTTTCATTTTTCTCCTTTAAAAGCCTATGATGAATTCTCCAGTTACCAAGGAAGTATTATTGACTCATGTATTTTCCAGCCTTTGTGTTATTCAGTATTTTTGCTTTCTTTCCCAAGATGAAATATTTTAGGCTGTTTTCTGCACATGAATGGTCAAATGTGATGTTGAGTCAAGCTGAGTACCTCTCTCTCTCTCTCTCTCTCTCTCTCTCTCTCTCTCTCTCTCTCTCTCTCTCTCTCCATCCTTCCCTTGTCCAGGAACAAAAATCCCTCCTGAATACCAAGGGATGACTTCATTGTTCACAGAATTGCTTACTGATTCATTTAACATAGTATTTACAATAGATTTTATTTCTCATGAAGATGCAATTTTAAAGGATTTTACCACTTTCAGAAAATTTTTACATTACTCCTTTCATATGCCAGGATGTTAAAATAAGTAGGGTGGTTGCCCTTTCTTACACATGAAGAAATAAAGGCTCAGATAGGTTGAATAATATGATGCTGAAAAGTAACACAGCTCAGGTATTCCAGACATGAGCCTCAAAACTAGGACTTCTGTGTGACTCCAGTGTTTTTTACTGTTTTGAATAAACCTCATTGTCTCCTGTATATAAAGTTATTTGGTAAATATTTTTTCACTTGCCTAATTGATTAGGCACCCAGGCTTTAATCCCACACAGAAACAATTTTCCTAAGTATTTTAGAAGCACTAATGAAAGCAATCAAAATGAAGACTGAAAATATGCTGATCTGAGGACATAATCTGGAAATAGGATTTAAAAAAAATAGTATATTCTGGTTTTATTCATTTTACCCTCTTTATTAAAAGTTATGTAAAAAAAAAAACTTTGTTGATTGCTGCCCTTCCTTCCCTCTAATTCTTAATTTACATCTATAAATTGATCTATTGCCTATCAATGGATGTGCATTAGCATTTATAAAGGTTTCAAAGTAGATATTTAAAATGTTAGCTATACCACTGACTGTTGAAATGATCTCTATTCCTTTCCTTCAGAGAAAGGATTACTCTAAAGACTACAGGATGATATCCCTTTAATTTCAGTTGTTTAAATATACTTGATATTATTATCCAAGAAAGCCTGAGTGTGAAAACAATAGTGTATCTTTCAGGACTTCCCTACGGTCCAGTGGTTGGGACTCTGTGCCCTCACTGCTGAGGGCATGGGTTTAATCCCTGGTCAGGGAGCTAAGATCTGACAATTTTAATTTTATCAGTATTAACACCTGATATCACTCTCTTCAAATAGAATAATACCCATACCTTTAAATGTTTTCCTTCTAAGACTCTTGAGATACTGCTTCCCCTCTAAAAGTAAAAAAAAATAGAAAAATTATATATGATTCCCAAATCAATTTTTTCTTAAAAATTTGTGATTATTGTGCATATGCTTATAGCATAAATCTCCATTATACTGGAGTTTTATCTTGCACTTGGTGAGTACATTTGTGGAGGCTGGAACGCTTGTTTGAATTGATTCATGGATTTTTTTTATTCTTGCTTCCAGGTGGTTTGTATGGTAGAGTTTTTGTACCATAAATCGCAGCCCCCATATTTGCTAAGGTATTCAATACTTCCTTTTAGTGTTTAAACAACACCTGTCTTACAACTAATTGGTTGTTTAAATTACAGAGCATTTTTTTAACAAAATAAGAAAGACAATGTGGGTCCGTCTAAATATTATGTCAAGTAGATTAAAAAAAAACCCTATTAATATTCTACACTTGTACTTGGTTTATTCCCTAGCTAAATGCAAAGCTCAGCCACAACTGTCTTGATGTTTATTACAAACTGCTCTTTTTCTTTTTTTTAACATCTTTTTTGCAGTATAATTGCTTTACAGTGGTGTGTTAGTTTCTGTTGTATAACAAAGCGAATCAGCTATACATAAACATATATCCCCATATCTCCTCCCTGTTGTGCCTCTCTCCCACCCTCTCTATTCCAGCCCTCTAGTTGGACACAAAGCACCAAGCTGATCTCCCTGTGCTATGTGGCTGCTTCCCATTAGCTATCTATTTTACATTTGGTAGTGTATATATGTCCATGCCATTCTCCCACTTCATCCCAGTTTACCCTTCCCCCACCCCATGCCCTCAAGTCCATTCTCTACATCTGCGTCTTTATTCCTGTCCTGCCTCTAGGTTCATCAGAACCGTTTTTTTTTTTTTAGATTCCATATATATGTGTTAGCATATGGTATTTGTTTTTCTCTTTCTGACTTACTTTACTCTGCATGAAAGACTCTAGATCCATCCACCTCACTACAAATAACTCAATTTTGTTCCTTTTTATGGCTGAGTAATATTCCATTGTATATATGTGCCACATCTTTACCAATTCATCTGTCAATGGACACTTAGGTTGCTTCCATGTCCTGGCTATTGTAAATAGAGCTGCAATGAACAGTGTGGTACATGACTCCTTTTGAATTATAGTTTTCTCAGAGTATATGCCCAGGAGTGGGATTCCTGTGTCATATGTTAGTTCCATTTTTAGTTTTCTAAGGAACCTCCATACTGTTCTCCATAGTGGCTGTATCAATTTACAATCCCACCAACAGTGCAAGAGGGTTCCCTTTTCTCCACACTGTCTCCAATAGGAAAGGATGCTCAACATTACTAATCATTAGAGAAATGCAAATCAGAAAACTGCTCTTTTAAAATAACCAAAATGACTTACTTTAGGATCTCCCATTTCCCTGTAAATAGTAAAAACAGCAGAGTTTGGATCTGCAGATGCAGAAATCTACTCTCCAGTAGCTATGAGAAGTGGACTTAGCATCTCTGAAATCTTAGATATAAATCCTGAGTTAACTATTCACTAGCTGTGTGAATTTTGAGCAAACTATTTGTTGAAGTGTTACCCCACCTTAAAGAATGGCCACAATAATTATTCCTGACAAAATAATTATGAAAAACAGCAATTATATATATTATATAATATACAATATAATTTATATAAAATGCTGCCAAACCATATAATAGGAGCTCAGTAAATAGGAGATATAGTAAATGATGTCTCTTCAAGTTCAGTTTTTAAATGGAAGTGTTTTTTAGGAACCTAGGAGTTATAGCTATTATTTTTTCCAAAATATGAACTCAAGAATTTCCTATAAACTATGCTGTTGCTTTACAAATGATGGTATCATTTGACTGATTTTCTCCAAAGGCCAGGCCAATGTTGAAACAAAAGCTTATTAACATTGTGGTAGAAAGTAGTGGGTGTTTTGTCTTACAGATTTGTCCAAATTCAAATAAAAATCTCCAAATATAGCCTTTATATAGTAATATTGTCCCTGCTTTAATTTTCTTACTTTTTAAAACTATATCTTATTTTTTCTGTATTTGATGCATCTTTGTAAGACATTTTTTTTTTTTTTGCGGTACACGGGCCTCTCATTGTTGTGGCCTCTCCCGTTGTGGAGCACAGGCTCCGGACGTGCAGGCTCAGCAGCCATGGCTCACGGGCCCAGCCACTCTGTGACATGTGGGATCTTCCTGGACTGGGGTACGAACCTGTGTCCCCTGCATCGGCAGGCGGACCCTCCTCCACCAATGCACCACCAGGGAAGCCCCTTTGTAAGACAATTTAAATCTTTGTTGAAATGTCATTCATCAGTCAACCATTATCATTCTTCTTGACTAAAACTAAAACCTTAAAATGTTCATCAGTAGTAATTTAAATCAGGAGAAGATACCTTAGTTGGTATTAGCTTTAAAATCACTCTGATAAACGTTCCCTCATATTTAAGGGAATTATGTGGTACACAGAATTCTAACATGGCCCTCAAGATTCCTGTTCCTGATCAAACACCTTATAAAATCTGCTTGTTTGAGTGTGAGCCAAACCTGTGAATATAATTTGATAGGCACTTCCTTGATTAGTTATAGTTATATAGCAAAAGTGTTTGGTTAACTCCCATAACTATGTTACTGCAGACTGTCAGAGTAGAGGAAGGCTCTCCCATGGCCTTGAAGAAGTAAGCTGTTATGCTGAAACGGCTAGAAAGGGAGCCACATTGCAAGAGCCTCAGGGCAAGTCGAGAATGGTCTCTGACCAACAGCCAGCAAGGAAATGGAGACCGTAATCACTCCGCTCCAAAGAAGTGTTTATAATATCCTCCCAATAGGGTATAATTTAGAAAGCTGGTAAAAATGTCACAGGCTTATATGGCTTGTGGAGATTACTTAAGATAATCTGGCCCATATTCTCCTTCCTTTAGGAAAACTTAAACCTAAATCTTCCCAGACTGTTATTTCTAAAAACACTCTGAGGTTCTATGACCTCAGTATAAATATATATTCAGGTTTTCCCTCTCTGAGAAATGTCCTCTTCATATCTACTCTAAATCACCCACACTTATTTAAGTTTATTAAGACTTTGATACAAACAGCTTGTACAACGTAATGTAAAAAAATAAAAATAAAAACAATCAAAAAATGGGTGGAAGATCTAAATAGACATTTTTCCAAAGAACACATACGGATGGCCAACAGGCACATGAAAAGACGCTCGATATCACTGATTATTAGAGGAATGCAAATCAAAACTACAATGAGGTATTACCTCACACTGTCAGAATGGCCATCATTAAAAAGTCTAAAAATAATAAATGCTAGAGAGATAGTGTGGAGAAAAGGGAAGCCTCCTACACGGTTGGTGGGAACGTAAATTGGTGCAGCCACTATGGAGAACAGTATGGAAGTTATTTAAAAAACTAAAATTAGAGTTAACCTATGATACAGCACTCCCACTCCTGGGAATATTCTGGAGAAAACTCTAATTTGAAAAGATACATGCACCCCAGTGTTCGTAGCAGCATTATTTGCAATAGCCAAGACTTGGAAGCAACCCAAGTGTCCTTCAACAGATGCATGGATAAAGAAGATATGGTACATATATACAATGGAATATTGTATGTATAAGAAAGTGAAATGATGTTATTTGCAGCAACATGGAGGGAACTAGAGATTATCATATTAAGTGAAGTAAGTCAGATAGAAAGAGACAAATACCATATGATATCACTTATATGTGGAATCTAAAAAAAATTATATAAATGAACTTATTTACAAAACAGAAATAGACTCACAGACATAGAAAACAAATTTATGGTTACCAAAGGGGAGCGTTGGGGGAGAGATAAGTTAGGAGTTTGGGATTAACATATACACACCATTATATATAAGATAGATAAACAACCAGGACCTACTGTATAGCACAGGGAACTATATTCAATGTCTTGTAATAACCTACTATGGAAGAGAATCTGAAAAAAAATATATATATATATACCTGAATCACTTTACTGTACACGTGGAACTAACACAATATTGTAAATTAACTATAATTCAATTTAAAAAAATGGTTAAAAAAGACTTTGACATGAACCAGAACTAAATTATTCATATGTTTATGTTGAATCATAATGCTATGTTCTGCTTCATATTTAAATCACATACAAATAGAATTCTATCTGTGATAAATCATTTCATATTTTTGGTTTTGGAATGGTGGTCAGAGAACTGCAGTAGCTGTGACAAAGACTAGCCAAGTGTTCACCAATCCTGATTCTTCTCACTTTGGTTACAATTATAAGCCCCCATTGCTCTTGGCTTGAGACTATTTAGCAAGTTCCTGGCTAATGAAGTTTGTGCAGAAGTGATAAAAGTCACTTCCAGGCCTGACCAAAAAAAAAAAAAAAATGTGACCTATCTTCCACGGTGTCTTTCTCCTTTTCCCCTTGACTGGAAACGAAGATTTCAAAATAATGAAGCAACACCATGGAAGGAATCCAGATACCTAAGTCACAGATTGGAAGGCTGTGTAAGGGTGGAATGCCTGATCTTCATTTATCTTTGATGTGAAAAAGACACAAACCTTGTGGGGGGACACTGAGGTTAGGGGTTTAAGCAAATTTACCCTGTCCTAAGAGCATAGAGTTTCATTGTGTTAAAAATTAATAGTTTATGCATTTGAGAGTTCATAATGAAATACAGTTATTTCCAGATTTTCACATCTGTAAAATTGATTGATTGAATCATTTCTTCAATCAGTCAACCAAATATTAATTAACATAGGCAGCGTTTATCAAAGACATTTTTGTTACATATACAAAGTCTTGTGTTCAGCAAAGCTCAGCTTCTGGTTTTGAGCACGGATGAAAGCTATTTAATCCTACTCTCTGGAGTGCTTCTTTTTCTCCATTTGCCCCAGTCACAAAGCTTAGTGTATTTTAAACAATATTATTTTAACCATTGAACACACGAGTGAGGATTAAGTAACCAGAAAACATCCCCAAAACGGAAGTAAAACTTTGGTTACTCATCACCATCTCTATCTCCGTAATGGAATCATCTGCCCATGAATGCCTCATTAAATTTCCTTATTACAGCTCCTCTTATCCTGATAAACTCTATGAATTCCAGAAATCAAAAATATGTCTATTAATTTGTTATTTGCTTAATGGATTGACTACCAAAGTAGTAAAAGTATTTCCATAAAGTGGATGGCTATTATATTTAATATCAAAAATCATATATGCTTATGGCAATGTCAAACAATGCAAAGGTATATGAAGAAACTTATCAAACTCTCTAACCTCCAAATGACAGGATAAAATTTTAAATGTATCCTTCCACGTCAGCCTCCATACTCATAAAAATGGCTTTAAACCCAACTAACATGTGGACATTTTTATCCCTCACCGCAGCACATGCCTTTCATGGCCAGGGGTCCTTGTAGTCCATGGGAAACCTGCATTCATGAGAAGCTGCTGTAGCACTTATTCCCTCACTTGGACCACTTCTTACCTCAACTACTTGAGTCTCTCTTCTCTCGGGTGTAAGAGCTTGTGCTAGTGCCATAGAAGTTTGAGTAACCAAGATATGTTGGCAATCACTGGACAGGTGTGGGGATAGGGTTTACACACAAGGAGGGGAGGAGAGCCTGTAGATAACACTTCTCCCCCCTTTTCCTCCAGTGGGCCTTCTGAGGCACACTTCAGACAATTTCAGAGCGTCTCCAACAGAACTGAGACCAGTTGTCCTTTCCTTACCTGTAACAGAATCATTAATGGATCACATACCACATAATTTATGGATTTCTCTCCCTTCTCTGTCTCACTTTCCCTACATCTTAATTTGTGTTTCCAAGGATCACCTCCCAAATGATCTACTTGCACTCAATTCTTTGTCTCTGAGTTTGTTCTGAAGGAGATCCAAATCAAGATGCCTACTCAATGTAATCATACTGTATACATTTTTCTAAGAATAGCTTTTTGCTCATACCAACAAGATATTATAGGCATATTTATGGTTTTATACATACACACACACACACACACACACATATATATATATATACACACACATACACAATATGTATAAATCTCAATCTGCAATTTGAGGGGTACATTAGATATCTTAATGCATATTTCTTTATGAAGGAATACAATCCTTAAAACATAAAATTTATTTTATGTATGCATGTGTGTGTATATGTGTATGTATCCGTGTATATATGTACATATGCATATATATATACATATATGTATAATTATATACTTTCTTATTTCAAGACTAGCATATATCATTCTTGGAATATCTCCAAGAGTTGTAGTTTATCCTTCTCTTATGTTAAGCTCATTACACTTTCTGAGGCTCTTAGTTAACAGAGGACATCCAGATTATCCACAGTCACCAGTCCATGTAGGTGAGCACCTGTTATCTACCTATTATACCTATTCCCTTGACTTACCAACTTCTGTTCTGTTTTTCAGGCACACTTGTCCACAGACATTTGGTTTGAGACTCTCCATTGTCCCATTTAGCTTGGACACATCAACTATTTATTTTTATTTTCCAGAAATTTTGCCAACTGTCTATAGAACTGTCCAGATGCAGATCCAATTTCTTCATCTTTGGGAACCATGAGACTCTATTTCTTTTGATTATCCTGTACCACTTTTCTGTCTGGAAGGTGAGAACTTCAATCTCACTTCTCTTTCAGCAGCACAGTCTCAAATACCCTCTTAATATTCCAATTTATATTAAATGTATCCAACCAATTAGCAAGACAACTGAAAAACATGTAGCTTGATTTGTTTTTGTTTTTTAAGTGTTTATTTTGCTACAATAAATATTTTGCACATACATTCATATTAATTGGTAATTTTAGTGGTCTTAAATTATTCTGTAGTTTCTCATAAACGCCCATGAAATATATTGAAATTGGTTACTATTAATCTGAAATTCTGATGTATGTATGAGGACAAAATTATGATTATGAATTTTCAAGGCATAATTCTTTTCTCCATAATGCTTTGTGGCATGGATAATGTTAGTTCATTTTAAGCTGAGAGGTATAGAATTTTGAAGGTCAATTTCTCCACAGGGTTCACTAAACTTTCTTCCCACCTTTCAAGGGCCCTAAATTTTGCCTCTTGTATCCTCTGAAACTTCAGCTTTACTTAAGATCAGCATGCCCTCAGAGCATGCCCCAACTTTGGAGTTTGTTTCCTTTCAGGATTTATGAAGCCATAGGTTTAAAAAACATCTAACATTGTGTAGGCCTTTAACTGAAGGGTTTTTAAGATATCAGAACCTCCTTGATTGTTAAGAAATGAAAGTGTTAAGTATAAAGTTTATTATTAAATATGGGTTCTCATTTGGGACTTTGACAGGGAGATTTGTTTCTGAGGAGAGGATTGTCAGTCAACCTTAATCCCAGAGAAAATAGAAAGGACTATACCTAGCAGAAGATAGCATGGGAATTTAGGTGATAGTGTAATTATTCAGAGCTGATATGCTTTCTTCTGAAGGCAGTCAATCCTCACTGACTGGAAAGGAGACCATGTTAAAAAGTTGAAGTGTCAGTCCCTAGAAAGGAGTACTTAATGCGTTGAATATTGTTCCTGCCAAATTCTTCTCCACCCAGAACTTCAGAATGTGACCTTATTTTGAAATAGGGTCTTTTCAACATAAGTAAGGTAAGAATCAATGTGAGATCTTACTGGATTAGAGTAGATGCTAAATCCAATGAGAATATCTTTAGAGGAGACAGAAGAGGACCCTCAGAGATGCAGGGGAACAGGCCATCTGAAGATAAAGGCAGAGATTTCTCTTGTTCTGCCACAAGCCACCAGCTTTCCTCCCTAAAGCTTTTGAGGGAGGATGGCCCCTGCCTACACCCTGGTTTTGGCCTTTGGCTTCCTGAACTGTACTGTCAAAGAATATTTCTATAGTTTTGATATACTATGTCTGTGGTAATTTGTAATGGTAGCTCTGGGGAATGATTACGAAGGGTCTGCAGCACCTGGTATATAAACAAGATCACACTAACATTCTAGATGTGAAAGCAAGATTCTTACATTGCGGAGGGAGAGAAAGTCAAGTAGTGTCAACTAAGGAGCAGCAAGTGCGTCAAGAAGTGAGTATGGATTTGCACTCAGGTTACCTGATTTGCCATCTGACCTCACTAGGTGCTGGCTGTGTGGTTTTACTTCTCTGAACCCCAGTTTCCTAATCTCTTAAAGTGAGGAAAATAAATGCACCTATTTCATAGGTTGTAATAAGGATTAAGAAAAATAATGCAATTAAAGCACTTGACACCACAATGTCTGGTACATTTTAAGTATTATGTTTACAGCGACCAGGGTTGTGACAGCAACCATGATGGCTATGGTTGTATGGACTACTACTACTACTCTTTCTCATTCTTCTTATTGAGGGCTTACTATATGATTCACTTTGTAACAAATGCTAGAAATAGAAAAGTAGACAGAAGAGAAAGTCAATTTCTGGTGTTCCTGATTTGATTTGATTTTTTAAATTTTTATTTTTTTAAAATTTATTTTTGTTTGTTTTTGGTTGAGAGAGTGATATAATAGATAATAAATAAAATACCTTAATCTGTTAGTGGAGAAAGGAAATAGGAAGTATTTCTTTCCTTTTGCTGAAATGTTCCCTTGTACCTTGCACAAACCTTAGTAATTAGTTCCTCTTTAAAGAAACCTGGACTCCATCTTCATTTGAGCCCATTGAGCCCATGACTAGAGCATGTATACATCTAGCAAAAGAGCATTCTAAGCAGGAAAAATAGCAAGAACAAATCTGAGTAGCTGCAGTGTGTCTTGTAAGGTCAACAAATGACCAAAAATAAATAAATAAATAAAGTCTCTATGACAAAGGTGGAGTGAATGAGTGGAGGAGTAATAAGCATTAAAGTAAGAGAGGTGAGAGGTGCCACATCATGGAATGCATTGTGGGATAATGTAAGCAAACAACTTGGCTCTTATTCTACATGGAAAAGGCAAACCAGGGAAAGATTTTGAGCACATGAGTGGCATAGTGTGAATTACTAGGAGGACTATTTTAGCTCATCCTTTGAAAATAAATTAAGTATGAGGAAGTTTAGAAATAGTGAAACCGGTCTGAGAGTCTACTGAAATAACCTAGGGGAGAAATAATAGTGATTGAATCAGGATGTTAGCAGTAGAGCTGGTTTAAAGGTAGTCAGATTTGACTGATATTTGATATTCTGTAGGCTGAGGCAACGGGTATTTCTGACACTGAACATGTGGTATTAGAGAGCTGTCAGGAATGACATGAGACCATTTTTTCCTGAAGGAGTGAGAAGTCTAAGTTGTTTTTCCTGAGATGAAGTTGAGGGTGAGTAGGAAAAACAGGAACTTGTTTTTCACACAATGATTTTGAGATACCTACTAGACATCTGAGTGGTTATATTGATAAAGCAGTTGGCTGTATGGGTTTGCAGATATAGGGGATGAAACATAGATTTCAAAGTTTATTGGCAAAGAGACAGTATGAAAGTCCATGACACCAATAAAAATAGCAAGGGAGAAAATAAATAATAAAAAGAGAAGCTACTCAAAAGCTTGCCTTTGGCGCAAACCATATTTTTAGAAAGCCAGAGTCTTCTTACTCAGAATATGTGTGCTATCCTTTGGACACGCCCTGGACAGTCTACAGATACCGTTATTTTCCAATTCATTTCATACACTCAGGTATTCAGAATAAAGCTGCTTTCCTCCATTTTTGTAAACTCATTTTCAGATTATGTTTCTATAATGAGACCACATTACTCTGGTGTTTATTTCACACACAGCCCTTTAAACTATGGTTAACTTCACAGGCACCTCATGCCAAAAGGAGACTGTATCTACCATGCTTTCATTGGTTTTCTATATAAACAGGCTTACGATTTATTCAGCATATAAATAGGTTACTTCCAAAGACAATTTTTAGAGATTTCTTGTGTTTAGATTCCCATTATGTTTTAAGCTGTTGAAAACATCTTCTTATTTAGGTATTTAAAAATTAAAACTTTTGTTCATTTCAAACAGTTGCCAGGTGATGATGGACACAGTCTGTTTTAGTATATAACTTTTTTTTGTAAATAATTCGTTTGTTATACAGTTTTTGTTTTTCTCAATAGATTCCATTATTTCATATTTCTCTTTTATTTGTGCTCTTTTGTGTTCAGAGTTGTTTTTGCAATACTGTTTTTGAAACTTGTTTTTAAACTTAACCTAAAATAGAGCTGATAACTCATGGAAAAATGCTGTGGAATGCTGGTAAAAGTACTGCATTTTTAGAAAACCTAAGATCTAGTCCCAGCTAGTTGCTTTGCAATTTATTAAATGTGGGATTAAAGTTTTACACCTAAATGCTCTGAACCTCAGTTTCTCCTTTTAAGAAAAAATGAATGCAATGATACTGTGAAGTTTGTTTCTGTGGTTCTTTCTCTGTTTCCACTTTCAATAAAAGTAAAATATCTAGTTATACATTCCTGATCCAAGAGCAAAAGGGGCTGATAATTGTAACCAAAGTGAGAGGAATCAGGATTGGTGAACACCTGGCTAGTCTTTGTCACAGCTACTGCAGTTCCCCTGACCACCATCCCAACACCAAATATATGAAATGATTTACCACAGACAGAACTCTATCTATATGTGATTTAAATATGAATCAGAAAATAGCATTATTCATCAACATAAACACATGATTTAGTTCCAGTTCATGCCAAAGTCTTTGTAAGTTGAAATAGGTGTGTTGTGATTTAGAGTAGACATGAAGAAGACATTTCTCAGAGAGGGAAAATGTGCATATATATTTAAACTGAGGTCATAGAGCCTCAGGGTGTTTTTAGAAATAAGAGTCATCTGGGAAGATTTAGGTTTAAGTTTTCCTAAAGGAAGGAGAATATGGGCCAAATGACCTTTAGTAATCTCCACTAGACATATAATTCTGTGATATTTCTATTAATCCTCTAAATTATATCCTATTAGGATGCTATTAGAAACACTTTATGGTGTATGTGAAAAATGTTTAGAAGTTCTGCTTACCATTCCTGAGAATTTCCTGTATTCAGAGTACTCATTTCACCTATTCTAAATTACCTTTCAAATTGCTTAAAAGGTATAATAACAATAATAATAGTAATAATGATAATACAACTCTGGAATGTTGCCCTTGTCTTGGTCTCATTATGTAAAACTCTAAAGCACCTATAATGAGTGTCTTGAAGTCTGTGGTAATAAACCTGTCACTGGAGGGGAAGTGGCTGTGGGGAACCTAGACTTCACAGCCTCCTCTTTTTATTAAATTTTTAAAAAGTCAGTGTATCATGGATTATTCTCAAAGTTTCAGAATTAAAATAAACCTCAAACCACAAAGATTTGGGAGTTGTGCATATACTTTTAAAATATTTATTTGCTTCTATGGCCAACTATTATAGTGATTTCTGTTTTCTGAGTAAGACTCAACTCTAATTGTAAAGACAAATAAGTAAGTCAGTAGAAAAATTCATCTGGTAAACATAATTTTATCTTCTGAATTATGCATTCCTTCTTAATGTGTTTCTGTTTGGTCATGATCTTAGAATCCATTTCTTCATTGAAAGGAAAAACTAAAGTCCTCCTAGCAACAGATGAGGATATCAGTTTCTCTACATCTTTGTCATCATTTGGAATTTTTTATCTTTTCCTTTTAGCCATTCTGCTGAATTTGTAGTAGTTAATCAAATATGGCTTTAGTTTGCATTTTCCTGAGTGAATGAAAGAAGTTGGGCATCTTTTTTACGTAATTCATGGCCTTTTTAATGATATGTGTGTGTTCGAATATTTTATTCATTTCCAATGTGTGTGTTCTGTATTTTATTTAATAATTTGTAAAAAGGAGTTCATTTTAAACTCATTTACATAACAGTATTGTGAGTCATCACTTGATAGATGTCAGGTCAAGATTAGTAAAAACGTCTAAAACAGAGATGAAGGGCGGGCGTTCTAAGCATTGAGGTGGCGGATGAGACCATGGAAATAAATATAATACCATAAGGGTAATACAGAGAATAAGGCAATAAACAACATTCTTAGGAACAACTGGGACCAGAGGAAGGAAAATAAGAAAAGGGCCTACTAAGTCAACTAAGGATTGCCAGGTAAGGGAAGGTAGAGCCTGAGCCAGCTGCTTCACCAGTCTTCACATTCTTATTGAGTGACTGAGTTGAAGATCCACAAAAATTCTCATGTTCACATGAAGCTGCCCCCACCCCAATCTCTACATATCCTTCAGCAAATGCAGGGGAACACATCAAACTGTGTGTATTTCTTCCAAACTCCTTCCTTTACCCTTGCTACCTCACTACTACTCACAAGTTCAAAACTATCTTTTGCATTTAGGCACCAATGACATTATCCACACTACTTTTTGTTCACAAGGTCACCATAGAAACTGCAATACTGCAAGTTATCTTGCATTATCTGAACTCTTACCCCCTAAATAGCTCAATCTTTGGATTTCTCTACATCCTCTTTGGAGATCTCCTCAAGTCCTATGACTTTAAATACCATATTCTGCATAATATTCTAATTATACTCAGGCATATCTCTAGACATTCTCCTCTGATCAACTTCACACTTAAAATAATTAGTAAGACTTCACTATACAGGGTTCATTTTCCCACCAAACATCTTGTAGATTGAGAGAGAGAATCTGAACTTTTCTCATAATGGCCTCTTCTACTTACACCCACCTTCAATGTACATAACAGCTTCAGTGATTGTATTACTATGTAATTTATATTGTGGCATCTTGTGTTGAATTCCCTATTATCGTTTCCCATTTCACGAAAAGTAAAACCAAAACCTCTTACCATCTCTTCAATATTTTGATGATTCCTAGCCCTGTCTCCTCTGATTCCATTACCCACGGCTCTTCTTGCCCAGCCTGTTGTAGACATAATGACCTCCTTGATTTCTTTAAATGCCCAGTAGACCCCTGAGGTCTTTGGGGAATGGTAAATTGGATGCCTGGAATACACTTTCCTCAGGAAATCTATAAATTTCACTTGTGTTCTTTTTTCAGGTCTTTGGCCAAATGTCACCTCATCAGATCAATCTGTATTGATTATGCCAGTAAAATATCACTGTCCATTCTACTATCTCTCCAAATGTCTTTATACTTCTTTATGAAAGAAATTTCTTCTTTAAATTATGAAAGAAGTCTGAGTTAAGGATTTTAATTCCAGGAAATCAGAGCAGGTGTTTGTCATACTCATTTAAGGAAGATTCGAGAAAGACCTGAACTGAGGGAATGAAGAGCCATATGAAAGCCTCCTGGAGATGAGGGTTTAGTATAGGTAAAACTTTGAACTGGAATTAAAAAAAATCTGACTACAGACATTATGTGAAAACCAAAGATGGAGGAAGGAGCTCAGGGTAATTGAGATGATTTAATGTGTTTTTATTTCAGAGAATGCATCAATAATGATTTCAGCAACAGCAAATGAGAATTTGAAAAAAATCAAGTTTGAGATGATGGGGGAGTATAGACTTTTGTGATACAAATTAAAAATAAGGAAGGTATTTTTTCCCTAGATAAGTTCAACTACTTAACATCACTATTTATTTCCAGAGAACTTGGAAATATCTAAGGAAAAGGGAAAGTACCTTCATAGAAATCAAAATTTCTTTGATTTCAGGCACTGCTATGTATTCTTATATAAAAACAGCTAAAAATAGGAAATCCATAGGAACTACAGATAGCATATCTTAAAGCAGATGAAATATGTTTTTACCCATGACATAGAAAAATCATCTTCATCACTCATCAGCGTGTTCAAACATGGGTAAAATGTACCTTTTCAGTTGACAAGATTGTCAGGTATCATGGAATTAAAATTCACCTTGTCCTGGAGAAGGTGTAGCTCATAAACTCAGACTGCAAAATTTGACCAGAACTACACAAAAGTCTAAAGGAACTTGAAATTACTGATGTATCTAGATACAATGTGGTATCCTGGATTACATACCAGGACAGAAAAATGGCATTAATAGAAAAACTAGTGAAATCTGAATAAGTTATCTTGTTTAGTTAATAATATTATACTAACGTGAATTTCTTGGTATGGACAAAGTACCATGAAATGTAAGATGTTAACATTAAGGAAACTGGGTTGAAGTATATACCAGAATTTCTGTATTAAATTTACAACTTTTTTTTGCAAATATAAAATTATTCCAAAATAAAATGTTTAAAAAACTGATATATGAAATAGTTTCTCATTTTCAAATGCACAGTGATGTCATTCTTTTGATAAGATATAAATGTGGATTATAGCTTCAATGGTACTGTAGCATAACACTTAAAAATGTGATCCAGGTTTTAGTGTTAGTACTATAACTCATGCAAATCAAACAAACAAAACCAATTTATGACAAATTGCCAGTGGAAGAGCTTTTTTGTTTTGTTTTGTTTTCTGCCTACCTATTTGCCCTGGTCTCAACAGTGGTCACCAGTGAGCAACTGGGGTGTAGCAGACTCATAGCAAATCCTCCAAAAATCAAGGCCTGAGTCTTCTGAGAGTTCTTGTCTCATGCTGACTTATCACTAACAAGCTGTAAATAAAAAAATAAAAATAAAAACATTTAGCCACATAAAAAGAGTCCTTGAATGTTCATACGCCACTTGATTACTTATTTTCCACCCTTCAGGCAGGAGGTACCCAGACAGGAACAGTAGCCTGTTGTCACAAAACGCTGTCACAGTTCATATTTTATTAGTTTCCATCTCCATATCAGGATGACCCAGGGGTCATCCTAAAGTGATTTTGCATCTTCACATTTTTTTTTTCTAGTCTCTTGGCATAATATTAGAGGTGTTTTGCCCAGAGGCCGTTAGCCTTTCCTTTTTTAAGAGTACTTAAAACTAAGTGCTGGTTCTCCTAACTGATATACCTGTTCCCACACCATGGTTTGCTCACATAATTGCATTGAGAAATAATCAGTTAGAGAATGTCTTATTCCAAAATTAGAACTCATGTGTTGTACATTTTAGAATGGAAATAGCTGTTCCTAGAAAATATTATTTAGAGGTAACTTTAGATAGTTAAATGTTGTATTATTTTAGAAACTCTTTCAGAAATAAAATATGGAATCAGTGTTTCTTTTGCTTTGAAAAGCTTCTTTCATCAGTGACATAGTGTTGTCTATGGAAACCATCCACTAAGATCTACTCTAAGAGACACCAAGAAAAATATTTCAACAGTACTCTCAGCAGTAAAAACAAAACAAAATGAAAAAAGCAGTTTATGGATATTTTGAAAATAATCTCTTTATAAAACCTTATTTTGCAGAACAAAAACTCAACAAAAGATACATTTGAAAATAGTCTATTTTTTGTCTAGTGTCAAATGGTGAGTGTATATGTTTTATTTTTTAAAAATTCTAAATTAACTTTATTGAGGTCACAACCATCTCCAGAATATTTCACAAGTCCAGATAAGTATGCTCTTGAGTAGCCATGCAGATATTAATTTTACTTCATGTGAATGAACTGCTGTATCATGCTACATCTTCAGAGAACCAGAAGATGAAAACCCAACTGAATGTTAACATAATCTCATCACTTAAGCCATAAATTAGCGAGGGTTAGAATCATAAACAAAAGTTGTTACCAACATATCAAGATAATTGAAATAGACATTGTTATTCATTCATTTTATAAAAATCATAAAAAGTCTGATTTTATAATAAAATAGCTTTACATAAAATAAAGAGTAATCATATAAAAATTAGCAACAGAGTTAAAAGCTAATAGAAAAATAGCAATTAACTGATAGTTAATTAGCTAATAGCAGAAGAGCTAATAGCTATGGATACACACAGGTGAATATAATGTAATACTGCTTGATCCCTGTATATATTTGCACATTCTTTAACATTCTGTACAACTTTTTCTGGTTGTCACTTTAGCCTATTATAAACTCAGCTTTGCTTCGTAATCCTTTTAATACTCTTATTTCCTGCTTTCATACTACTCATCTGTCTTCTTCACTGATAACTTTTAAAAATCATTTGCTAACTCATTCATGTCATTTTTTATTTCTATTCTTAAACTTACTTCAGAGAGGATTCAGTTTTTTGACTACAGAAGATTCATCTTAGTCACAGTGGACTAAGATGTGCATAAAAGATCATGGGTGACAACAAAGAACAGTGAAGTTCTTGGTTACAGTGACATTGCTTAGAAAGGAAGACCATGCTCTCCTTCAAAAAATTAACACTGTGCAACAAAAACCTGAGTTAACCTTGGGAAGTAGTAATACTAATTACCAAATTCCCTGAAAAGTTACCAGAAAATTATTTGCTGCAACTCTGAGTGAATACTTATGTATATACATATATAGTATATGTTTGTATACAGATTCAAAAATGTATGCAGGTTTAAGTAGATAAATATTAAAGATTCTTATGGTCTGACATTCTGTCATAATTTAGCTACCTTCACTTGATAGTGTTTACCAATGGAAATGTTTGATATTCATATTTTTACTTTATTTTAAACAAAGTATATCATTATTTAAGATGTGTTATATTTACTGCAAATTATTTTGCTCTCCTTTACTGTACTATATTTCCTTTATAAATTAAACGCTTGTGCAATCCTGAAACAGTAACTCCTGTACATTAGATAGATTTAATCTTATCAAACTCACTATAACATAAAAATACTCTATATTTAACATAACTGCTAATTACTATTGATTATATGAGATAGAATTCCATTCAAAAGTTTGATGTTATACCTGAAAATCAAGCAATTAGCATAGTGAATCTGATAGTTTATGACAATGATCAATCAATACACTCAAGAAATAATTTGGATTCTCTGCACCTCAGTATTTTTCAACTAGAAAATGGAAAGAATAGCTGCCTTGTGTGTTGTGAGGGTTAAAAAAATTATAGCCAAAAACATATTTACAGCAGCAACTAAAACAAAATAAACTACTAATAGCTGATTTCAGCATGTTTTAAATTTTAAGGCATTTTATAGAAGGCACGAAAGGCATTGACAATGACAAAAGAAGAAAAGAAAAAGGAGGAGGAGGAGAAGGAAATGACATGCATGAGGGTAAAAGGGGAAGATGGCAAAGAATACTCTCGAATAGAGTGACTTTTAAGGTTCTTGCAAAGTTCACCCTTACGCTTTATTGTCCACTTTGTACTAGCAGTATGATTGTTTTAGAATTCAGATGTAAGCACTACACATATGTACCTAAACATTTTGTATGACACTGTGTCTTCTACAGAATTATGAACAATTTTTATTCTTGCATTGACACTTCACAGTCTGGGTGACTTAAGCATAACTTATGCCACTATCAGTTGTAATCAAATGGTTCTTTTTTATTTCTGCCCAACAGCATTTGCACATGAAAGGCAAGCTTATTAGTATCACCTTTCATTATAATAAATAGTGAATCTCAACTAGAGAGTCATATCTCTAGGATATTAAATGCAGGGCTAGAGTGAGAAGCTTGTGAAATTTAAATAATCTACCAGAAGATTTTATTTACATATGTAAGAAAGAATCTCTACACTAAGTTTGAGAATAACCATTGTGGCACCATTGAAAAACTGTGTAAGCATATGCTATGCACTTTGATAATTTTGCTTTTAATCTGGTTAATCCATTGCCTGGAGTGGATTCCCATCTTCTCTATATAGTGGTCCCTGGACCTGTGCAAAAATAACCTTTCACTTGAAAATATGAAAACCCTGTAGGTATTACTCAATAGTAATTTTATCCTTTTCCACTGGTAGCAATTAGTTCATTCTACTGTTATGTCATTTATTTCATTGTATGATAATTATTCCTTTATGTCTCTATCTCCCAAATAAAATATAAGTCCCTCAAAGTCTGGTTTATCTTTATCTTTCAGAACATTGTATAGTGTCTGGTGCATAGCACATGGTGAATAGCAGTCATTTAAATGCAGAAGTAGAGTTTTACAACCTTTATTGCATTGCTTAAAACTCTAGGTCTCCATTTCAGATTTTAAACCTCAGGTATGCTTTTCCAGAAGTGTAGCTCAAAATACAATTCCTGTGTAAATCTTTTTATATTTTTTAAAATTTTAGTGAAGTATAGTTGATTTACAATGTTGTGTTAACTTCTGCTGTAAAGCAAAGTGACTCAGTTATTCATATATATGCTCTTTTTCATATTATTTTTCCATTGTGCTTTATCACAGGATATTGAATATAGATCCCTGTGCTATACAGTAGGACCTTGTTCTTTATCCATTCTATATATAATCACTTGCATCTATGAATCCCAAATTCCCAATACCTCCCTCTCTCCCTTCACCTGCCCTTGGCAACCACAATTCTGTTCTCTATGTCTGTGAGTCTGTTTCTGTTTCATAGACAGGTTCATTTTGTTGTATTTTAAATTCCACTTATAAGTGATATCATATGGTATTTTCCTTTCTTTTTCTGACTTACTTCACTTAGTATGATAACCTCTATGTCCATCCATGTTGCTGCAAATGGCATTATTGACTTATATTTTATGGGTGAGTATTATTCCACTGTATATATGTACCATATCTTCTTCATCTGTTGATGGACATTTAGTTGTTTCCATGTCTTAGCTATTGTAAATAGTGCTGCCATGAATATAGGGGTGCATGTATCTCTTTGCATTACAGTTCTGTCTGGGTATATGACCAGGAGTGGAATTGCTGGATCATATATATGGGGGTTCTGTTTTTAGTTTTTTGAGGAATCTCCATACTGTTTTCCATAGCGCTTGTACCTACTTACATTCCCACCAACAGTGTAAAAGTGTTCCCTTTTCTCCACACCCTCTCTAGCATTTACTGTTTGTAGACTTTTTAACAATGGTCATTCTGACTGGTGTAAGGTGATACCTCATTGTACGTTTGATTTGCATTTCTCTAGTAATTAACAAGGCTGAGCATCTTTTTTTCTTTTTCTTTTTTTTTTTTTTGTGGTACATGGGCCTCTCACTGTTGTGGCCTCTCTTGTTGCAGAACACAGGCTACGGACAAGCAGGCTCAGCAGCCATGGCTCACGGGTCCAGCCGCTCTGCAGCATGTGGGATCTTGCCAGACTGGGGCACAAACCCGTATCCCCTGCATTGACAGGCACACTCTCAACCACTGCGTCACCAGGGAAGCCCAAAGCTGAGCATATTTTCATGGGTCTATTTGTCATCTCTATGTCTTCTTTGTAGAAATCTTTATGTAGGTCTTCTGCCAACTGTTTTGATTGGGTAGTTTGTTTTTTTGTTATTGAATTATATGACCTATTTGTATATTTTAGAAATTAAGCCCTGATTTGTCACATCATTTTAGACCTTCTTTTAATAGTGGTTCTTTTTGAAATATATTATGGATGAATACGGTGGAGGAAGGAATGTTTGATGTTAATGCAAAACAAAATTAAATTCTAAATAACAATCTTAGGAAAATTTAAGATTACAAAATAAACTTTCACAAGAATCTCATTCCCACATTTCTGTCTAATGTGGGGACCTGTGTAAACATTAATAACTTTCATCTTTTTATGTTTTCAGTCACCATAATATATAAACTTTTATAATGGATTTATCATAAAGAAATCTCTCAAGATTTCAAAAATTATGGCTATTGCCTGTGTAATAGCCTCTTTAGCATCTGAAGCCCTTATTTAATAAATATTTTAATTGGTTGTCCTGAATAATAAATGATAAAGAAATTGTCGTTCATTTATTTTGTAGGTACACATAATGTTTTTTGTTTGTTTGTTTGTTTTTGTCAGGATCTAGAATGTTTTGGAATTTAGGTAAAATAAGCTAATGGTTTTGATATTTTCTTAAAAATATGTGTATGAGTAATTTTTTAAAAATAATGTCACAATAAGTACATTAATGAAGAAAATGTTTATATGCAGAGCAAATAGTTTTAATCAACATTTAAAATACTGGAAAAAATAAAATGTATTGACCTACATAATATTGTATGAAGACATAAAATATTACAGGGAAAGGCTATTCTATTTATTTTTTCCTGTGAATACATAGTATTGTTTTCTTTTCTAATTGATGCCCTTTTAATTTTCACCTATTTAGCTACCCTATCCTCTTGCTACCTATGTGTCTATACATCTACTGTTCTTTCTATATTCACCAGTTTTATCCGAAGTCTGGAAAGTTTAAATAAAAGTGTAAACTTTAAAAAAAAGGTTTTCTTTTAACTTGCACTATGAATTAAAGTATTTTTGCTATTCAAACTAGGATTCCCATGACATGATATTAATCATTAAATGAAAGGACAGTTTAGCTTAAGCTTCCTTTTAAATTAGAATTGAAAGTTGCGACACATACACACATAGCCTGTTTAAATTTTATACATGAATATAGAGAAAGTGATTTGATATTTTTTTTATGGAAATAAGTTATTCATTGTATATACTTACATCTAATTAATACCCATAAGGTTTTTTTCAGATTTGCATATAAAGAGCTTGGAAGTCACTGCTCCATCTTAACTATAAATAAAAATCTGAGCAGAGTGAAAAAACAACAACTTTTCTTGGATCCATAAGAGGGGGGAGGACACAGGGCAAACTACTGTTCCTAAGATTGGAGAGACAGATGGCTGAATATGGGGGTTGTGCTCACAGGAACAGAGACTTACTGGTAGATACCTCTTGGGAACCAGTGTCAGGGTAGGAAACCTGAACTTCAAATGATAAATTGGTGGCAGTTTCACAGCCTGTACCATGTTCTATCTACCTATTACTTGATGCACATGTGGACAAGATTCACCCCAGATTCCTTGGCTGAATCCAGGAATTCAGCCAAGGAATGATGCTGAATCCCATTACTCCCTCAGAGACACTTTTGCTCCTGGATGGATGCCAAATGTTAGTTGTTAAATTGGGAACAAAATGAGGGAAGTTTTATGTTACCAGAATACTGACATCACTCCGTACTCTTTCTTTCAGCTTTGTTTTGAACTGAAAACATTAATGTTGGCATAATCCAAAAGGAAAAGAGAAATCATCTTTCTCATATCAGAAAAAATTTGGACTGCTAAAATTTTATTCAGCTTTTGGTGTTTAATATTTAGATACTTTAGCATCCTATAAGTCTACTTGGTAATTTTTTTATTAAATATCTTTGTTTTGTCTTTGAAACTTCTATTGTATCCAAAAACATGTAGACCAACACTATTCATTGAAATGTCCCATGTGTTAACAAATGTTTATCCATTACTGGCAAATAGAAGCACTTCTCCCTTTACTCACGTAGCAATTCAAAATTACATATGACATTATTAATTTCCAGAATGTGAGAAAATATTAGAGGTCATAAGTCAAGACTACTAACTGCAAATCTAGTCACTTTAGGATGTGAATTCAGTGGGGAAACTGAACAAAGTATGTCTAGACATAAGTGGGAAAGGAAGTCCTAAGTGAAGGGGGAACATTTACAAATATATAGTAGTGGGTAAATATAAGCTGAGTGAGAGGTACCCAAATCTATGAATTTGGCTGGGGTCAGACATATGTGTAAAGACAGAGGGACAAAGGAGCAAAGTGTAAGTTTGCATCAGAAAGCCATGGGAAAGAGTCTGAGAATTATTTAGCACACCTGAAGAGAACAAGGTATCAGCCTTTTATTTCCTAGAAATGTCTTGATTGTCCTCCCGAAAACATGAAAAACTGTTTCAATGGAATGCCTTTGGACATGCTTTCACAAAGGTATAATGAAGACAAGAAATAAGAGAAATAAAACTAACACAATACCTAACAAAACAATTCCTGTCAAGTATAACCAAAGGACACAGCATTAGCTATTTTCCAGTAGGTGTCTTAATTTCATAATAACTGAGAAAACAAAGAAATGCCTGTGATATTCCTTTATTGAACATAAGCATAATCAAAAATAGGATCTTAATAGGTCTGAGACAATATGGCTCAGAGGCATAATTGGGGTGAAAAGTCAGAATTTAAACAATACTTTTAGGAATAAACTATAAGCATTAGCACACATCACAATAAGAAAGATAACATTGATTTAGCTAAGTGTAAAGTAAGAACAAGAGATGCCATCAGAGTGATTCTTAGCTTTTTGTAGTGCAAAAACATAAGCAATATATTATAAAGTTCATTTTGGCCTAAAGGTTATAGAACCAAAACACAGTAAAAAAAAAAAAAAAAAAGAAATCTGGGTATTTATTGAACTCTTTCTATGTTCCAGACAAAATATTAGATTTTCATTTGTTCTATACAAAACATTCAATATAGATATCATAATCTCCACAGTCAAGTTCATGAATTTAATTGCCCAGGGTCTCATAGCTGGGATTATATGTATAAGAAATAGGTAAGAACACTTGCTTTATCTTGCTCTAAATTCAATTTCACTATATCATGATAATATGTTATATTATAGTTTACTTGATATAAACTTCTAACTTCATCAGATAATTATAATAGCTATTTTATCTCCCACACTTAGAATTTATGAAGTATTTTTTTAAATTATATTTGGTACTTACACCAATGAGGAAATGTTGAGAACAGTGAAGTAATCAGAGAACAAATAACTTGACCAGTCACCAGTTTGAATCATATTTATTAAAATAAAATGTATTATGTCCAAGTATTAATTACTAACACTTTTGATGAACACTTATTCCTTCAGGATGATTTAATGCATATGGAGTACAGTAAATTAAACTGTTTCCCCAAAGCCATAAAGAGTTAATATACCTTTTCCACCTGCTAAAATTTATTTTCTATGACTACTATTTAATTGCTTGATTGTGCTTTAAAACCAATGTATTCCAATAACTAACCACAAAAATTCACCCTCTAAATTATTTTACAAAGAGTCTTATTTCTAATTCCAGTGTCTAATTAGGCAATAGAATTTAAAACTGGAGAGGGGGGTTGTTGGAGTGCAGAGAAGAGGGGCTACATCTCTGTTATTTGATTACTTGGCAGATTTTCTTTGTGTTACTTTGAAATCCCAGATAGGATATACTTATTATATTTAATTCTTTGTCATGAAGTACACTAAGTGACTTCAAAATGGTAAACCATGAAATCAACTCAGACACATACTCTTGTTTATTCCATCACTGATGTCATCATTTTAAACTTTTCCAGTTGGCTGGACCATGTCTGATTTGTGAACTCTTGAACCCCTGCTGCCTAGCAGAGTATCTGATACATAGCAAGAGCTCAACAACTAAGTGCTGCAAGTAGGAATGCCTATTCAGCTGACAGATTTAAAAAACATCCTATTTTATATTCATATACCAACCAGTCTTTATTAAATGCATTTACATACAACATGTAATGTTTTATACATACACATGTAATCTTATGTGATGTACTGATATTTCAATAGTTATTATCATTCCAAGATTTTCAATGGATACAGATGCTGAAAGGAATTTGAGGGGTTGCTTAGTGTCATATAGCCAGTAGGTAGCAAAGGCTGGAGTGAACTGGGAGTCCACTAATGTTCATATTTACAGAGCAATAAAGTCAAGATATCATGGTGTAATAAAATTAATGAATAATTCTATGCTGCTTTTATTAACCTGTTATAATGAACATATCATAAAAAGAGTTAGTAGAATCTTATAAATTCATCACAAGTAAGCTGCATCTTCATAATCCTCATATCATGGTTTAGACTCTGTCTTGTGTTATAAAGTATAAAAAGGCCCATAATACATAAGGCAAATTATTACTGTATAAGAATTCAAAAGAATCCGCAAGCACAATTTTAATAACAACTGTCTATTTCAATGAAATTAGAAACATATTAGAGCTGATGATTCGTATAATATAATACCATTTATTAATAAAAATAAGTAAATAGAAATCCTCCCAGAAAATATGGTGAAGGAACTTATACTTTCTATGATGCTTTCTTAACTTGACCAAGGATTCAGTAGAATAAATCTTATACATTGTAGAATAAATCTTATACATTACTGTTTATGTTGAAAAGTTTTCACTTTCAGAAACACATTAAGGAAATCACAGTTAGCAAAATAGTACTACATCATTTATTGACCATTCAAAGCATAATAAGCCCTCTCTGTTTCCTGGGGCGCGAGGAGAGGGGTTTAAGAGCGCTGCTTAAAGGAACTCCAGAGACAGGCGTGAGCCGAGGCTGAAAACGAGGACCCCAGAGACGGGCGGGAGACGCTAAGGCTGTTGCTGCCGCCACCAAGGGGCCCATGTGCAAGCACAGGTCACTGTCCACACCCCTCTTTGTGGGAGCCTGTGCAGCCCGCCGCTGCCAGGTTCCCGGGATCCAGGGACATCTTCCCAGGGAGAAAGCACAAGGGGCCTCGGGCTGGTGCCCGCCCCGCACGCCGTGCCCCTCCCTCCCCTGGCCTGAGTGCTCCAGAGCCCCCGAGTCAGCGGCTCCTTTAACCCTGTCCTGTCTGATCAAAAAACAGACGCCCTCCAGCGACGTACACGCAGAGGCAGGGCCAAGTCCAAAGCTGAGCTCCTGTGAGCTGTGAGAACGAAGAAGAGAAAGGGAAATCTCTCCCAGCAGCCTCAGAAACAGTGGATTAAAGCTCCACAATCAACTTGATGTACCCTGCATCTGTGGAATACATGAATAAACAGTGAATCATCCCAAATTGAGGTGGTGGACTTCGAATGCAAGATCTATACTTTTTTCCCCTTTTCCTCTTTTTCTGAATGTGTATGTGTATGCTTCTGTTTGAGATCTTGTCTGTATAGCTTTGCTTCCACCATTTGTCCTAGGGTTCTATCGGTCCATTGTTTTTTTTTTCTTAATAATTAATTTTAATTTTAATAATTCTATTATACTTTACCTTCTTTCTTTCTTTCTTTCTTTCCTTCCCTCCTTTAGATAGCAAATCATCCCAAATTGAGGAGGTGGTCTTTGGGAGCAAGATTTATGATTTTTTCCCCTTTACCTCTTTTTGTGAGGGTGTATGTGTATGCTTCTGTGTAAGATTTTGTCTGTATAGCGTGGCTTCCACCATTTGTCCTAAGGTTCTATCCGTCCTTTTTTTTTTTTTTTTTTCCATAAATAATTATGTTTTAATTGAATAACTTTATTATACTTTACTTCATTCTATTTTACTATATCTACTTTCTGTCTTTTTTCCTTCCTTCCCTCCTTCCTTCCTTCCTCCCTCCCTCCCTCCCTCTTCTTTCTTGCCTTATTTCCTTCTTTTCTTCCTTCCTTTCTTCCTTCCCTCCTTTCTTTCTTTCTTTCTTTCTTTCTTTCTTTCTTTCTTTCTTTCTTTCTTCTACTTCTACTAATCCTCTCTACTTTCTCTCCCTTTTAATCTGAACCGTGTGGGTGAAAGGCTCTTGCTGCTCCAGCCAGGAGTCACGACTCTGCCTCTGAGGTGGGAGAGCCAACTTAAGGGCACTGGTCCACAAGAGACCTCCCAGCTCCACATAATATCAAATGGCGAAAATCTCCCAGAGACCTCCATCTTAACACCAGCACCCAGCTTCACTCAACGACCAGCAAGCTACAGTGCTGGACAACTTATGCCAAACACCTAGCAAAACAGAACACAACCCCACCCATTAGCAGAGAGGCTGCCTAAAATCATAATAAGTCCACAGACACCCCAAAACACACCACCAAATGTGGACCTGACCAATAGAGAGACAATATCTAGCCTTATCCACCACAACACAGGCACTAGCTCCCTCCACCAGGAAACCTACACAACCCACTGGACCAACCTTAGCCAATGGAGACAGGCATCAAAAACAACGGGAACTACGAACCTGCAGCCTGCAAAAAGGAGACCCCAAACACGGTAAGATAAGCAAAATGAGAAGACAGAAAAACACACAGCAGATGAAGGAGGAAGATAAAAATGCACCAGACCTAACAAATGAAGACGTAATAGGCATTCTACCTGAAAAAGAATTCAGAATAATGATAGTAAAGATGATCCCAAATCTTGGAAGTAGAATAGACAAAATGCAAGAAACAATTTAAAAGGACCTAGAAGAATTAAAAATGAAACAAGCAACGATGAACAACACAATAAATGAAATTAAAAGTACTCTAGATGGGATCAATAACAGAATAACTGAGGCAGAAGAACGGATAAGTGACCTGGAAGATAAAATAGTGGAAATAACTACTGCAGAGCAGAATAAAGAGAAAAGAATGAAAAGAACTGAGGACAGTCTCAGAGACCTCTGGGACAACATTAAATGCAACAACATTCGAATTATAGGGGTTCCAGAAGAAGAAGAGAAAAAGAAAGGGACTGAGAAAATATTTGAAGAGATTACAGTTGAAAACTTCCCTAATATGGGAAAGGAAATAGTTAACCAAGTCCAGGAAGCACAGAGAGTCCCATACAGGATAAATCCAAGGAGAAATACACCAAGACACTTATTAATCAAAGTGTCAATAATTAAATACAAAAAAAACATATTAAAAGCAGCAAGGAAAAAACAACAAATAACACATAAGGGAATCCCCATAAGGTTAACAGCTGATCTTTCAGCAGAAACTCTGCAAGCCAGAAGGGAGTGGCAGGACATACTGAAAGTGATGAAGGAGAAAAACCTGCACCCAAGATTACTCTACCCAGAAAGGATCTCATTAAGATTTGATGGAGAAATTAAAACATTTACAGACAAGCAAAAACTGAGAGAGTTCAGCACCACCAAACCAGCTTTACAACAACTGCTAAAGGAACTTTTCTAGACAAGAAACACAAGAGAAGGAAAAGGCCTATAACAACAAACCCAAAACAATTTAGAAAATGGGAATAGGAACATACATATCGATAATTACCTTAAATGTAAATGGACTAAATGCTCCCACCAAAAGACACAGATTGGCTGAATGGATACAAAAACAAGACCTATATATATGCTGTCTACAAGAGACCCACTTCAGGCCTAGAGACACATACAGACTGAAAGTAAGAGGATGGAAAAAGATATTCCATCCAAATGGAAACCATAAGAAAGCTGGAGTAGCAATCCTCAAATAAGACAAAATAGACTTTAAAATAAAGACTATTAGAAAAGACAAAGAAGGACACTACATAATGATCAAGGGAATGATCCAAGAAGAAGATATAACAATTGTAAATGTTTATGCACCCAACGTAGGAGCACCTCAATACATAAGGCAAAAACTAACAGCCATAAAAGGGGAAATCGACAATAACACATTCATAGTAGGGGACTTCAACACCCCACTTTCACCAATGGACAGATCATCCAAAATGAAAATAAATAAGGAAACACAAGCTTTAAATGATACATTTAACAAGATGGACTTTATTGATATTTATAGGACACTCCATCCAAAAACAACAGAATACACATTTTTCTCAAGTGCTCATGGAACATTCTCCAGGATAGATTCTATCAAGCATTTAGAGAAGAGCTAACACCTATCCTTCTCAACCTCTTCCAAAATATAGCAGAGGGAGGAACACTCCCCAATTCCTTCTACAAGGCCACCATCACCTTGATACCAAAACCAGACAAGGATGTCACAAAGAAAGAAAACTACAGGCCAATATCAGTGGTGAAAATAGATGCAAAAATCCTCAACAAAATACTAGCAAACAAAATCCAACAGCACATTAAAAGGATCATACACCATATTCAAGTGGGGTTTATTCCAGGAATGCAAGGATTCTTCAATATACGCAAATCTATCAATGTGATAAACCATATTAACAAATTGAAGGAGAAAAACCATATGATCATCTCAATAGATGCAGAGAAAGCTTTTGACAAAATTCAACACCTATTTATGATAAAAGCCCTGCAGAAAGTAGGCATAGAGGGACCTTTCCTCAACATAATAAAGGCCATATATGACAAAACCACAGCCAACATCATCCTCAATGGTGAAAAACTGAAAGCATTTCCACTAAGATCAGGAGCAAGACAAGGTTGCCCACTCTCACCACTCTTATTCAACATAGTTTTAGAAGTTTTAGCCACAGCAATCAGAGAAGAAATGGAAATAAAAGGAATCAAAATTGGATAAGAAATAAAGCTGACACTGTTTGCAGATGACATGATACTATACATAGAGAATCCTAAAGATGCTACCAGAAAATTACTAGAGCTAATCAATGAATTTGGTAAAGTAGCAGGATACAAAATTAACGCACAGAAATCTCTGGCATTCCTATATAGTAGTGATGAAAAATCTGAAAGTGAAATCAAGAAGACACTCCCATTTACCATTGCAACAAAAAGAATAAAATATCTAGGAATAAACCTACCTAGGGAGACAAAAGACCTGTATGCAGAAAATTATAAGACACTGATGAAAGAAAATAAAGATTATACAAATAGATGGAGAGATATACCATGTTCTTGGATTGGAAGAATCAACATTGCGAAAATGACTCTACTACCCAAAGCAATCTATAGATTCACTGCAATCCCTATTAAACTACCACTGGCATTTTTCACAGAACTAGAACAAAAAAATTCACAATTTGTATGGAAACGCAAAAGACCCTGAATAGCCGAAGCAATCTTGAGAACGAAAAACGGAGCTGGAGGAATCAGGCTCCCTGACTCCAGAATATACTACAAAGCTACAGTAATCAAGACAGTGTGGTACTGGCACAAAAACAGAAAGATAGATCAATGGAACAGGATAGAAAGCCCAGAGATAAACCCACGCACATATAGGCACCTTATATTTGATAAATGTGGCAGGAATATACAGTGGAGAAAGGACAGTCTCTTCAATAAGTGTTGATGGGAAAACTGGACAGCTACATGTAAAAGTATGAGATCACTCCCTAACACCATACACAAAAATAAACTCAAAATGGATTAAAGACTGAAATGTAAGGCCAGAAGCTATCAAACTCTTAGAGGAAAACATAGGCAGAACACTCTATGACATAAATCACAGCAAGATCCTTTTTGACCCACCTCCTAGAGAAATGGAAATAAAAACAAAAATAAACAAATGGGACCTAATAAAACTTCAAAGCTTTTCCACAGCAAAGGAAACCATAAACAAGACCAAAAGACAGCCCTTAGAATGGGAGAAAATAACTGCAAATGAATCAACTGTCAAAGGATTAATCTACAAAATTTACAAGCAGCTCATGCAGCTCAATAATAAAAAAGCAAACAACCCAATCCAAAAATAAGCAGAAGACCTAAATAGACATTTCTCCAAAGAGGATATACAGACTGCCAACAAACACATGAAAGAATGCTCAACATCATTAATCATTAGAGAAATGCAAATCAAAACTACAATGAGATATCTTCTCACACCAGTCAGAATGGCCATCATGAAAAAATCTAGAAACAATAAATGCTAGAGAGGGTGTGGAGAAAAGGGAACCCTCTTGCACTGCTGGTGGGAATGTGAATTGGTTCAGCCACTATGGAGAACAGTATGGAGGTTCCTTCAAAATCTAAAAATAGAACTACCATATGACCCAGCAATACCACTACTGGGCATATACCCTGAGAAAACCAAAATTCAAAATGAGTCATGAACCAAAATGTTCATTGCAGCTCTATTTACAATAGCCTGGAGATGGAAATAACCTACGTGCCCTTCGTCAGATGAATGGATAAAGAAGTTATGGCACATATACACAATGGAATATTACTCAGCCATAAAAAGAAACGAAATTGAGCTATTTGTAATGAGGTGGATAAACCTCGAGTCTGTCATACAGAGTGAAGTAAGTCAGAAAGAGAAAGACAAATACCATATGCTAACACATATATATGGAATTTAAGAAAAAAAAATGTTATGAAGAACCTAGGGGTAAGACATGAGTAAAGACACAGATCTAGTGGAGAACGGACTTGAGGATATGGGGAGAGGGAGGGGTGAGCTCTGATAGGGTGAGGGAGGGGTATGGACATATATATACTAACAAACGTAAGGTAGATAGCTAGTGGGCAGCAGCCGCTTGGCACAGGGATATTGGCTCGGTGCTTTGTGACCGCCTGGAGGGGTGGGATAGGGAGGGTGGGGGGGAGGGAGACGCAAGAGGGAAGAGATATGCGAACGTGTGTATATGTATAAATGATTCACTTTGTTATAAAGTAAAAACTGACACACCATTGTAAAGCAATTATACCCCAATAAACATGTTAAAAAAAGAGAAAAAAAGCATAATAAGCACAAAGAGATACAGGTGCAGGGACATTTCATTACTCTTTATTTAAGATATAAAGATGACTTTCATAGCCAGGACATGGAAGCAAACTAAGTGTCCATCCACAGATAAATGGATAAAGAAGATGTGGCACATATACACAATGGAATATTACATATGTACACGTATAGCTGAGTCACTTTGTTATACCTCAGAAACTAACACAACAATATATAGCAATTATATTCCAATAAAGATGTTAAAAAGAAATGACTTTCAATGGCATGTAATAATAGAATGCATCAGCTGAAGAGAACTCTATCTTATTTTTATTTGGGAATATATTAAATGAAGAAATAAATACATCCTTTAGTAGGTAGTAAATGTCACTCAGAGGCCACAGAATTTTGCTAAATATTTCAGTTTTTTTTAACCTAAACACTATTCTTCAAATCTTTGATCAACTGATTTACCCAAGAAATATTTTGAGAAATACTGGAAAAATAGAGCTTAACACTGTATTTCTACTAACGACCCAGGCCTTATCTCTACAGAATTCAAAATACATTATAGATTTTTATTTTATATAATCCATTTGCAAAAGTTTCTGTGCAATAACTTACCCCATAACAATAAATCATTTTTACATGACTTTTCTTACCAGACACAATGTAGTTTCAGCCATTTAACTAAAATTCTGAATTACTACATTAACTTAAGCTCAAAAATACTGCATAAATGTCACATAAGGAAATAGAGCATTGCATAGATTTTAAAACATGGAAGGTTGTTAATCTATGTCACTTTTAAGCATGTATTAGTTTAAATAAGACTAGTGTCTTTGATAAGGATTTTAACTCTGGTAGAATTTTCAGTATCAAAAAGGATAATTAGTTTTATCTAACAAGTCAAAATGAAATCCCAGTCACACTGAGGCTGAAGAGATCATGGTGTTTGTTGTAGGGATATGGTGGACATAGTGATCAAGTTTTACTCAGTGTGTTTAAAATTCACTTTTTTTTCTTATAAAGGTTATAGAAGGAGTCCTAAGTGGACCTGACAGTGCATGGAATAGTGGAAGCCTGTTATTTTCAGTTAATTTGAATATAAAGCCTTGTCAAGAAGAATTTGTCAAGAACAGTTTCTGATAACAATACATTGATCTTTGTAACTAAGCCTACCTTTTCAGTAGTGATGTTTTCAGGGTAAATCTCTAGGTCCTATGAGCATTCTTGAAAACAGTTACAACATTGAAGTCACAACAAAAACAAAAACAACAAAAGGGACCCCTACTTTTTCATAAACATGCACTAGATGAAGCAATCTAATAGACCCATCTCTGTTAATAAACATGTTCTAAAGATATAATGGTGCTGATAGTAAAAGAAGGAGTAGGCTGTTGCCTTAAGACTATAAGTCAGAATACATAACAAAAATAATAGGTAAGAGCTAAATTCATAAGCCCTAAGAATTTGAGATGAGGGAATATATTTAATTTAGAAAGTATACAAGTAGTCATTAAGAATTGTAGCATAGTCAGATAGAGAAAGGCAAACATCATATTATATCACTTATATGTAGAATCTAAAAAAACATGATACAAATTAATTTATTTACAAAACAGACTCACAGACTTAGAAAACACACTTACTGTTACCAAAAGGGAAAGATGGGGGGGAGAGATAAATTAGGAGTTTGGGATTAAGATATACACACACTATAATATATAAAATAGATAACCAACGAGGGCCTATTGTATAGCTCAGGGAACTCTATTCAGTATTCTGTAATGACTTAAATGGGAAAAAAGTCTAGAGAAGAGTAGATATATGTATATTATAGCTGAATCACTTTGCTGTACACCTGAAACTGACACAACATTGTAAGTCAACTATACTCCAATATAAAATAAAAATTAAAAATAAAAACTTTAAAAAAATAAGCACTTCTTAAAAAAGCATGTAACATAGTGAGAATAGGATTATCAAGAAGAACAGGGGAATCAGCTTTATATTGTTCATTAGCTACAAAATCTGTGTGGATTTTGATCTACCATAAATCGCTGTTTTGGAAATTTGAGAAATCTCTTAATAGTTGCCAGATGCCAGTAGTAAATGATAAAAGAAGAGATTTAGTAGCAAGTAAAAAAAAAATTATATTGCTAATTGTTTTGATTCAATACACACAAAATTTACTCAAGTGCATTAGGTCAATGATTATACAGGTGGGTGGCAGGAAAAATAATGAAAAAAGACCTTTGCATGTGTTTGGGTTGGGAACAAATGAGAAAGAGATTTCCAGATGGAAAATCATAGAAGAAAATGAAGAAAGCTGTTATGGGTTGAACTGTGCCCTCTCAAAATTTATGTGTTGAAGTCTAAGCCCCCTGTACCTCAGAATGTGATTCTTACTTGGAGATAGGTCACAAATTAAAATGAGGTCATTAGGGTAGGCCCTAATCCAATGTGATTGGTGTCTTTATATAAAAGGGAAAGTTGGAGACGGATACAGACACAAGGAGAAGGCCACATGAAGATGAAGGCAAAGATCAGTGTGATGCTTTCACAAGCCAAGGAACTCCCAAGATTGCCAGAAGCTGGGGGAGAGACATGGATTAGATTATTTCTCACAGTTCTCAGAAAGAACAAAACTTGCTATCAATTTAATCTTGGACTTCTACCATCCAGAAACATTTGGAAACAAAATATTTCTGTTGTTTAAGACACTCATTTTGTGGTACTTTGTTCTGACATCCCTAGAAAACTAATACAGAAGCTGTATGCAGTGTAGCAAAGTAGGAAAAAAATCTCAAATTTAATTAGCAAATAAACATTCAGAATAAACCAGCTGTTTAAACCTTTCTCTGAAAGCTAGTAGGGATAATGTAATTTTAGAAAGGTAAGATTTTTTTCTTCATTTTTCCTCAGATAGTGTTAAACTATCCTATCGATTTTCTTTCTGTTATTTGTTTGCTTTAGAGTGAGAAATGAGCCTTTGCTCTTGTCTCACAGAAAAGTCTTCCTCCCTTTTGAATATTTAAAAATGTTGCTTCCATTATCACGTCGTGTGGTCATTTTAGTTTTTGAATTTCTACTTATGAAAATGGGCACATTTTAAACTTGTAATTTTTCTTCATTGTGTCAGAAAATTCACATATCGAAAAGGGCAAAAAATGTGAAAATGCAGTTTAACAATTAATTATAAAGCAAACAGCTATATAAAAACCCAAGTTATGACAAAGAAAATTTCCAGGAACTTGGATCCCTTGGTGTATCCTAACCTAGTCATAAATTACACTCTTACCTTTAGAACCAGTCATTATCCCATTTTACTGTAATAGCTTCTTCACTTTTCTTTATTATTGCATGTCATATATGCATTCCTAAGCAATACCATTAAGTATTGTTTGCTTTTGATTTTTATAAAAACATCCATTGTTTCATGTCTTACATGTTTAACTCTTTTGTTTTTGTTTACAACAGCAATCCATTAATTCTAATTACAGTACATCAATAATTATTTACTTATTTTACTCTGGATGGATATTTGATGTTACCAGTTTGGGGCTATTAAGAGTAATGATGCTATGACCATTGTTTATACATCTCCTGTTGAACATGTGCGCAAGATTTTCCAGGGAATATACTTATGTTGGAATTTCTGGGTCATACAATTTTCTTTCCAATGTCTACCCGTAGGAATACTGGAAACACCTTGCTCCACTCTTGGAATATATTAGTTTTTTTGGTACAGATTTCTTAACATATTTTAAGTGTTTTTATTACAGAATAGGAATAAAAATAATCCCTCAAATTTTCTAATAGGTAAAATGCAATCACATTTCAATTTCACTAGTAACATTTTAATTGACAAATAATAATTTAAGTAAGGAGAAGATGCTATTGGATTCAGTAATTATTGATAATTCTTCAACTCTCTTGGAATGAAGTCCTAAAAGGCAAAATTCTAAAATGAAGAGCAATCAATCCAGGACATCACCAAAGGAAAGTGGGGAAAGAATCTATTTTTGCACTTAATTCATTTCTGAAACTCTAAATCACATAAGCTTCAATTATTAAGTATTATATGGGTTAATGTTTTAAAATGAAGGATTTGCCTCTTAATGTGAACTTTTCAGTTCATCATAAAGAGAAGAAGGTAATGTCTTTAGCATAGTTACTCCCAGAGAAAGTAGTTCTCTTTTTGTGCTGTCTGCTGACACATACAAAAGAGACATTTGGAAGAAAAAGTATTTCCCGCATGAAAACATGGCAGAATATCAATAGGTTGAAGTAATGCGGCTTCTCCTAAAGCACTGAATGTTCTACATGAGTCATTTTGCTGGAAATTCAAATATTTTATGTGGAATCTCTTAGGTTTATTAATTCTCACTATAAAACTATAAATGTATTAGTTTTATAAAAGTCACCTAAACATAATTGAAGTCAGTAACAACAGTAAAATATTCAAAAATATAATCATAAACATATTAGAAAAATAAAACATTAAATCTAAAAAAATATTAAAAAAACTTTAAAATTCTTTCCATGAGTTAATAATACTTTAAGTATGGAAAAATCAAAGAAAAATATTTCCTTAATTTTAACTAAAACTTTTCCATCCTTTAAACTACAAAGACTTATAACTATTGTATAGAAGGAAGTGATTTTTTTCATATCTAATGTTATGCTATAACCCTTTGAAAAATAACCTTATTAATGATATTTTATTAAATGAGATACAAGAAGATATATATATATATTTTTTAATTTTAGTATTTCTAAATACCTAAAAATTATTTATTTCATTTATTTTTCTGTTTTTGCTCATGTCGCTTTTATGCTTCCTTACCTTCTTCTTGAAAAACTGGTGACAAAGGAAGAAAGGAAGGTCCAGTGCTAGGATTCTGTGCCAAAGCTTGTGGTTATAACATGTTTTTGTTGACTTTGTGGTTCATCTAGTGCCTAAAAAACTTAAATCAGAGGTAACAGAATGTTTAAGGTGAGAAAAGAAGGCAGTCTGTCTAAAGATTTAGTAAGGGCTAATTATATTAGCTAGATAACAAGGTCCAGCCCAATTAGTTGACAGATATCAGTAGGCATGGCTGTCACAATAAAATATGTCTCAGTAGAGGCTGTCCAAGTTTATAGAAATAATTGTCTCTTAGATTTGCATCTTGGTATGCATATGGTCTGTTTTGATGGATATGTCCCATTCAATTGGGAAGAGGAAAATTATAAATTATTGCTTATAGGATGTCAACCCCAAGCATACTAGGTAAAATTATGTTTGGAATCGTTTGTTCTATTAGATTTATATAACAAGGCAAGGAATATGGACTCTTGCTTTCCGTGATAATAGGATCGGTATTTGCACGTGTAGAAAGTAGATGTGAATGCAAATACTTAGCCCTATGAAAGAGCCTTACTTTTTGTTCTGGTGGAAGAATAGATTGACTTTTTTGAAAAGCATTGACATTGAAAGAAGTTATTTTTGAAGTCTAGGGTGGAAAGCTAAAGGGTCCGTCCTTTAGTGATAACTCAAAGAATCCCCTTAAATATGAGGCAGATACAGGAATTTGGAGAAATCCTGAGGCTTCCATAAGAAAGAGAGTACATAAACGGCAATCAAATTAGGGTTGTGAGATTTCGCTATGAGTTGAGTGAAAGAATGCTATAGTTCCCATTGTCCTTGCAAGGATGGATAAATTATTAGAGGGTAAACAACTTGTGTGAGGGCAAGAGAGCAATAGTACAGTGTAAAGCTCATTAGGTACATCACGGTGGGGGAGAAAGAATCCCATTCGGAGGAGCAAAAGGGAAAAAAGGGGAAAGTATTGAGTGTAAGAATGTCTTAGATTTGAGGGAAAAAGAGCATTGGAGGAAGACAGATATGGCCTTTAAGTGATTAGGTAACTTCAGATAAGGCATATTAAGGTTGTGGAAGAGCTTGCTTGAAATTTGATTAGGAGAAGCTTTTTTTTTTTTTTTTTTTTTTTTGCTTCATCATATCAAGTAAATAATAAAACAGGCCATTGTTTAGAGGGGATGATTCTGGGCCCCTGATACTCAAGGGCTCTTCAAAGATGGAAAGCTTGGAGAGATTGCGAGAGTCCAAAAGTGACCTTTGCAGTTCTAAATTACCCTTAGTATTTTGAAGGTTTGGAACAGAATTAGTACCGTGGTGGTGACACATTGTCTGCTGGAAGGTAAAAGGAGGTTGTTCTGTATCTGAGTGTTACTTATGAAAGAACAGAATCAGAGGGAGAAAGGAGCAAGGTAGGAGAAAGCAGTCTCCACCTGAGTCTCTCATACAGCCCTTGTTGAGAAACTGAAAGACTTGCTCTGAGCAATCCCTGGACAAAGAGGAAGAAAAAACAGAAAAGCCTCACAAAAGAATGGGGTGTTTCTGATTCTGCTTCTTTCAGGGAGTAAATCTCCAGTTAAAAGAGCCAAGAACACTTCCATCCAGGAAGTTCTGTCTTGAATAGAAAAGAGCCAGGAAGAGTCCTGCTCAACAGAAATAGTCAGGGATTAAATATCCCCTCAAGAGAGCCAAGAATAATTCCACCCAGGAAGCTTCTCAGTCAACATGAAAAAAACAGAGAAAGTCCTTTGCAAACAGAACCTAATGAGACAGAAAAGAACCAGGAAGAGCCTCATTTAGTAGAATTAAAGAAACTCCTTGTATCTGGTAAACCGGTATTGTTATAACTCAACAAAAACATGATCATGAGGTTACTAATTAAAATAATACCAAGTAAATGATGAGCAAAGATAATTGGAGACCGTGACCTCTAGTATGGATAACTCATATCTTAAAAACTTGCTTGCATTTTGTATGTTCATGAAATAGAGAAAAAGAAAACCCACTGTTTCCCTTATCTAGATAATTCTTTAATTATTTATCCCAATTTAAATGTACAAACAGTTTGCGAGTTAGACATCATCACTAATGTATAACAAGGAAGATCTCTATCTTTTGAGATATTAAATAGAAAACAAACATATATATATATATATATCCTCCCTTTACCTCTTTCAATTGTGGAGACAAAAAAATTAGACCATGTTTCAGTTCTCCAGAGGCTAAAACTGTATGTTCTCAAAGGCATATGGTTGAAGTAATTTTTATGCTGAATTTGGAAGTAATACAAATCTCTAAAACACTGGACCAAGAAAATTGGATATGGCCTAACAAGCAGAGAAGACCCAAAGGTATTATTTACAGTATTTCTTAATATATGAACTATTCAAGCATTTGGCAATGATCAAATATTTTTGAAATTTATTTTGCTCGTTTAAAAGTATAAACAACTACTTAGGTAAATCTGCTCTCAAAGGTTCTATCTGCACAAAAATAAGCATTCACACAGAATTTTAAAGAAAATCTCCAGCTCTTCTGAAATATATTTATAATTTCACATAACAGTGTTTACGTATGGTTTTATCAAGCTTTGGAAGACAAGAATGTTATATAAGTTAAAGTTTCTTTCTTACTCTGCAATCTAAAATTGTGATTCATAGAGATTTTCCTGAAATAATCATTTCTTTCTCAATGTCACCCAATATGTTTTTCAATTAATTATAAGCCAAGATTGTACTATTCAGATACAACCTCAGCTATCTACATCTAACGACTATGTAGCATTTAATTCTCTATTTTTGAAACAAAGGAGCAAGTAATTCCATTATATTTTTTTTATTTTTTTGTGATAATTACAACTTATTACAATATACAATTACAGTCTGGAAATAAATGGAAATTATACTTGTCTGAGTTGAATATTCACTGTGATATCTTATATCAAGTCTTTAGTTGAAAACAATAGATTCTTTACCTCTTTAAGTGTTTTATTTCTAATGCACTATTTTAACCAATAGACAATATTTAAATATACTTTGTTAAAAAACTAATGACAATTTCTTGTAATATTTTGTCTTTTAGTGTGCTTTTTAATTAATGTGATAGAAATTGCACTGAAATAGATTAAATGATTATAACTATGAGTTGTAAAATATTAATTATAATGTTAAAAATATATGAAGGTTAATTTAATATAAGGGCAGATCATAATCAATTTTATTTTCATCAGTTTGTTGTTATTGAGGGTTGAAGGACAAACTAAGGCAATGATTTTAAAGATCAGGTTCCCGAAATGCTGACCTTTAGCTTATCTATCAATACAGTTGCTCTTCATCTTGAAGAGAGATACTTCAAGCACAAGAAAAGTTTTATCTACACTTTAGGAAAAAAATAATTGAAGAAAATAATACAAAATCCACCTGAGATCCACATACAATCAACACAGATCCAAAATATATCTCTGTTTCATTACACCATTCCAAAGGCATTGCATCCAAGGCAAAAGAGATGGAACTTTACACTGTCTATTTTTATGAAACATTGTTTTCTCTTCCAAGTGGCCAACAATGTTCATTTAAACTACATTCCTCCAGGCAGAGATGATATGGACATAGGATAGTTAAGGGGAGACACAGTATAATTACTCTCTGACATTGGAGTTAGCTGGAGATGTCTCTAATAGTAAGGTGCCCTACATTTCAAGGACAGCTTTGATATTTGGAGGACTTATGTGTAAACTGGAAATACACAGGGAGATTGCAGAAGAAATTTCTATTATATGGATGCAAGTTTCCTGAAATAATTCTAAACTTATACTGTATGGTAACAGGGTAGGAAGTCATACAAGCTGCACATAAGCAGAACAAAACAAAAAAGACAGGGTGCTAAGATATGGTCAAAACAATTAGCAAACACCCATTTATTCAATACCAGCCATTAGTCTTCAATAGATGGTACTTTTCTCTAAGGTTGCTCTTTACTTTTAGTGTCAAATGACCTAAAGCAAACTGACTACATAGTGATAAGATTCTCAATTTGCACTTAAGGTAGACCTGATTTTTTTTATTTGCATCGATCTGTCCATGTTTTTAGTCTAACATTAGAATTATATAAGAGACCTAACAGATAAGCCAGTTTGAGACCCAAATAGTTTCCAATGTAGATGCCTCAGTGACTTGATGCTGTTTAAATCAATGTGATAGATTAGACATAAAAGGTGATGATCAGTTTCAAGAGAGCAAAGAGCTATCTACCCAAATATTAAATTGTGTTTGTCAAATTTGGGGCATTGGACATATTTTATATTGTAATTCTTTGAAATGTATTTATTACACACTTGTTTGCTTTGCTGTGCTCTATATAACCTGTATCATCTCCTAACACCCAATATGACATATTTATTTTGTACATTATTGCTTACCAAATAGAATGTAAGTTTTTAGGGTGAAGAATTTTTGTCTCTTTTCTTAACTGATATATTGCCAGACTCTAGAATAGTATCTGGCACAAGGTAGACACTTAGTGTCAAATGTGTCAAATAAAGGAGAGAGTGAATGTGAAGAGAGGAAAAGAATGTCTTCAAAATTCTTTTAGCTCTCACCTCAATATAATGTGTCAGAGTTTATGATCAGACACTAGGTTTTTTTCTTGAGTTTTGCAGGAGAGAAATGAAGTCTGATTTGAGGAAACTTCAGGATGCACTGGCATTAATTTTGACAATCCATAATGTTTCCTGAATCTGCTCTTGATCTGCGGCTAGTTACACACATGTGTAATGCAGTGAAGAATCTACTTACCTGCCAATTAGCCATAATGCCTGTGGAATGTGTTCTGAGTTTTTGAAGGGCTGTGGTCATTGCCTGTGGAAGCATTTAATGGTATGGCACAATTATAGATACTAACAAAGTTACACCAGACAGATTTGGATCTTAGCTGCATCTGTAGCCCACAAAGCATCATCTTTATCCATGACAATCACTACTGGAAGTGGCCAGCAAGTTCTAGGCGAGACAATGTACACATTATTTTCACTGCTTCTCATATCAAAAGGGTTTATGCCTCAGGTAGATCTTGAAATCTGCAATCATGGAGCTCATTTCGTTAAGGATAAATAGAGTTGTGAATTTCTGCTGGAAAACTCTACTTTTAGGATATTTGAAGGTTTTATTTTCCTGAGCTGTGTCTTCTGAATATCTTTTCACAGAGTAGCTACCCCATCATAGGTAATATTTATATATCACTAAAGCAGACTTGATAGCTACTCTCTCTGCTTACCTTGTATATTTTGCATAAGTCTGATTAATTCCCTTGGGAAATCATTTCAGGGAGACCAGCACAGAATCCTGGGTCCCATTGGGAATGGAGGGGTCAGGTGGACATTTGGAAAGCCTCCACTTCATCTGGGTGTGCCCAGTCCAATTTTCAAGGGTCAGAGGAGGTTTCAGTCAAGCAAAGGAGTAGATATCTCCCTTTCTTGGAATCATGGTGGATAGGAAGAGAAAAGAGCCAAGAAAGTATCCTGTGAACTGTCAGAAGTCACCTCTGTTCTTCCCCAAGGTTTCCAGTCTACTGCTCAGTTAAAAAAGAAAAGAAAAGTGATGTAGATGCCAAGCTGTAGAAAACCATGTCGCCTCTCAAAACTTTGTCAGACCTCCTTAGGCCTTCCTCAGATGAACTTGGCCCTACACTAAAGAAGGAAAGAAATACGGCAAGGCCCTGTTCCATCCAAACTCTTTTGCTAGGCTCGTTTGCGATGGCCTCCTTAACTCAGGAATCTGTCTGTACTTCTGCCTCTTGTCTAAATTGTTCTATTTAATTTGTTCCTTCTTGTTTGCATTTTCTTTGACTTTCCCACCTGCTTTCCTCTGGGTCAGTAGCCTGAACTGAGGTGTGCATACACCTTAGGGTAACTCCAATAGACATACTGTCAAACAGAATTTTAAGAAAATAAATTTCTGGATACTCAACTTTCATTTGTAGTGTCTCCTGAACTTGAACTGTATCAGAATTATCCTGTTCTCAAGGCATAATGCAGATTCTTTTTTCCCATTCTCTTTCATAATCAAGCTTCTCATCCTCTGCAAAAGAAATCATACCTCTATAAATCCTAAGTCTTACTATCATGTGTTGCTCTGGACTGTTAATAAAATCTCAGAGTATTAAACAAAAGCAGAGTTCAAAATGGAAATATTCTGTTGGTGAACCCTTATTAATCAAGGCATCTGAACTTATTCTAGGTCTTCTTGCCTTTTCCTATTTTATACATTTTTATGTTAAGGGCACAATACAACACTAGAAACCTGCTAGTTTTACTTGTTTCTGAATATCTGTATTTCAGATATATTGCAAATGGGTGCAGCAGGAGTGAAGGCAAACTTTCTTCTTCTATCCACCAACTATTACTAAAGAATATAACACTAGTAAGAGAATTTCATGATAGCACTGCATGCAGCCCTGCAAATAAACACTGAAGAAGTGGTGGTCTCTTTGCTTTATCCATGTTTAAAAAAACAGCTGAAAAATAACACTTCTCTAGTAATCCTTATTCATTTTTACCATTCTATATAATAAGTCAGAACTATGTGTAAACTTTCATTTGCCCATGCTTTTTCTGGGTTTCATTTGCATATTTTCCTGCTTTGGAAGTGGAAGAAGTAAAAGTTTTTACATATACTTTCAGCAGACCAACATTATAATTTCACACACACACCAAAGCTTGAGCTGGAAATGAATAAAAACATCAAAATACACTTTAGGCATCCTTTGTCTGTTATCTATTACAGAGTAATCCTTTTCCTTTTCCTCTGAGTTTTAGGAAGAAACATTTCCATTTATATTTCCAGCATTCCTAAACTCTGGAATATTGTCCATCTGTAATGTCCTCTTTCTGCCTATACCTGTTCTGTCAGTGTGGTGGTCAGTTTGATGTGTCACCTTAGGTTGGCACAGTACCAGTTAAACAAACAAAAACTTATCTAGGTGTTGTTCTAAAGATACTTTGCAAATGTGAATAATATCTACAATCAGTTGACTTTAAGTAATGGAGATTATTCTCAATAATCTTGCAGGCTTGATCCAATCATCTGAAAGGCTTTAAGAGCAAAGCTGACAGTTCCCTGAGAAAGAAAATCCACTTGTGGACTGTAGCGTCAACTTATGCCCCTAAATTTCCAGCCCACCCTTCCCATCACTCCGCCCTCCAAATTTCAGACTCGTCTAGCTGGTCCTACAGGCACATAAATCAACAAAATCTATATCAGTTTTCTACAAATCCCTTAACAAATTATTACAAATGGGTGGCTCACAGCAACAGAAATTTGTTCTCTCACAGGTCTGAAGGCTGGAAGACCAAGATGTCAACAGGATGGCACTCCCTCCAGAGGCTGTCAGGAGAATCTGCTCCTATTCTCTTCCAGTACTGGTGGCTGCACACATCCTTTGGCTTGTGGCCACATTACCCCACCCTCTGCTTCTATTGTCCCATTGTCTCTTTCTCTTCCCTGTCTTCTCTGTGTGCCATCTCAAAACGCTTGCTGCTTCTCCCTTATAAGGATACATTTGATTGGATATACTGCCCATAGGGATAATCCAGGATAAGTGCCTTCTCTAAATATCTTTAACAAAATCACATGTTTTGACATATAAGTAAATATTCACTCTTTTTGCTATATAAGGTAGTATTCAGTTTCTGGAAATTAAGATGTGAAAGATTTGAGGGGGGTGCTTTTTTTAGCTACCACACACCATCCTTTTACTCCCCAGATTCACATCTATCCCACATGCAAAATATATTTACTTCACTCCTACATATCCAAAGTCTGAAATGAGTACAGTGTCAATTTAATATTAATATCCCATCTAAACATCATCTTTTTAAAAGTGCCAACTCTTATTATCTAAATCATCTAAATTAGGTATAAGTGAGACTCTGCATATTATCCATCTTGGGGCAAAATCCCTCTCCTTTTCTGGACCTATGAAACTAGAAAACAAATGATGTGTTCCTGAAATACAATGCTGAACAGACCTAGTATAACAGTTACATACCTTCCAATTCCAAGAGAGAAAATGGAAGGCAGAAAGGAGTTACAAGTTCCAAACAATTTCAAAATCCAGCAGGGCAAATCCACTAGGTTTCCAGGACTGAGAATAGTCCAGCATGTCTTGTGGTTCAGCTCTCTGGTCCTGTGACTTGATTCCTGTGACATGAAGCTCACTCCTCTACACCCAGCATTCTGCCCTCAGAGTTATTCCTGTGGTGTTTTGAATGGTAGCACATGTTTGCCTGTGAGTGGTTTTATCAGCCTGTTTCCTGCATAGAGAATATTTGGAGTCCAGCAAATTTTTGCTTAACAATTCCTTCTCAATTCACCCCTTTCTTCCTGCATTTTACCATGGGCAGCAATAATAAACCAGGCTGCACCTTAAACACTGCCTGGAAATCGTCTCAGTTAAACATCTCTGTTCATCACTTACAAGTTTTGCTTTCCACACAAATAGAGGACACAGTTCAGCCAGTTTCCTCTCTCCATAAGACAAGGATTTGGGCTTCCCTGGTGGCGCGGTGGTTGAGGGTCCGCCTGTCAATGCAGGGGATACGGGTTCATGCCCCAGTCTGGGAAGATCCCACATGCCGCGGAGCGGCTGGGCCCGTGGGCCATGGCCGCTGGACCTATACGTCTGGAGCCTGTGCTCCGCAACGGGAGAGGCCACAACAGTGAGAAGCCCACGTAACACACACACACACACACACACACAAAAAGACAAGGATTTTCCTTCCATTTCCAGTAACATGTTTCTCATTTCCTTCTGAGCTTCTACCAAAAGAGCCTTTCCATTAATATTTTTAGCAACATTTGTTTATGACCGTATATGCAACCCCTAAGATGATAAAAGGTTTATGGACCATACTCTTCACTTCCTTCTGATCCCTGACCTATTATCTAATTACAAAGCCACTTCCATACTTTTAGGTTTTTGTCATGCCTCAGCAACCCACTTCTGGTACCAAAATCTGTATCAGTTTCCCAGGCCTGCCATTAAAAAAAAAAAAAAAATCACTACCAGTAAGCAGCTTAACATAATAGAAATTTTCTCTCTCATAGTTCTGAAGACCAGAAGTACAAAATCAGGGTGTTGTCAGGGCTGCACTCTACCATCAGGCTCTAGGGGAGATTCAGTTCCTTACTTCTTCTAGCTTCTCGTGACTACAGATGCTCTGTTTTCACAGTCCCTTTGTAATCTTCTATGTGTCTTTTCTTCTGTGTAATTGTTCTAAAACTCCTTGTGCCTCTCTCTTATAAGGACACATGTGAATACATTGAGTGCCCACCCAGATAATACAGGATAACCATCTTTTCTAAAGATCCTTTACTTTATCACACCTTTTGCGTAGACCATAAGGTAATATTCACTTCAAAACATGGACTTTCAATTAAATTGACTCATTTATCAAAAAGAAACATTTTCCTGATTAACTGTCCTGTTTCAAAAGGAACATTTCTTGTCTGTACTAATTCCCTTGAACCATCATTTGAACCATGGAAACAACTAGTTTCTCAAAGAAAATAAAGCAAACAAACTGGCAATGACTTTAACTTTCTATACCTTAAATTTTATTTCCATTTGAAAGACAAAAAAATGAAAGAAGATTTTGGAGGCATTACATGTTTATTTCTTTTTTCCCTGATAGTCCCCCGTCATTCCACAATTCACTGAGGTATTACTTCTAGATCACTTAATTCTTTGGTTCAACTGCATATGTGGAGTCTAAACTGTGACATTTTATAAAATATTTTTTGTGGGGGTGAAGGCAAAATTACTTCTTCATAGAAGAAAATGAACATATATTTATTGTTTTTTATTAAAAGGATATTTGCTCTTTTTCTTCCAGGGAATATTTTGAAACACACTTGAATATCATTTTTTAACAGAATAATACAATAAAATCTCCTTAGATTATTGCAAAATAATTAAATGGAATGCTGAAAGTAAGTTGAGACCAGAATTGAAATGTCATACCAATTACATGTCCAAAAATAATTTGAAGTGGTTTTATTTGCAAGTCACAAACCTTTACAAATCTTGCTTTAAGACTGTTAAATTCTACTGTATGCAAATATTACTTTGTCAGACAATTGCTCATATACAGGGAAATAAGTGCATTAAAACCAAGGATATCTTGTTTTTGTTATGTTTCTTACCTTTGTTTCTCATGAGCCTTATTAAGTAATCTGAAAGATTCTTTCTTCTATTGTCTATTTAAGTAATTTAGTTAAGACAGTCTTTTTTTTTCCCCCTAGACTCACACCAGCAGTTTCACTTGCTCAGACATTGTCTAAAATAACCTTAGATGATATAAAATATCTAAAAGATAAATACTAATTTTTATGTCAAATGTAAATCATGCAGTATAAAATTCTAAATTAGCTTTGCATGTTTTGAGTGATTTTCAAAATGTATAATTTAAATCAAGACCTTATGTTTGTATGCTTGATAATAACCTGAAATAATCCTCATTTCTGACACAGCAGGTTTTTGATAGCTTTGTAAAAAAACAGAACATCATTACTTCAGGCAAGGTGACAAGGATAATCACTTTCTATAATTCATGTTTAATACCTGAATGCCAGGGAGGAATCATTATGTCCTTGGTCCAAAATTTTTAAGCACACTACATCATCTGCCCTCCAGGAAATATTGGTGACAATAATGACAGTGACTCCAGTTCAAAGAGACGGTATTAGATTTTTGTCAGCTTTTGAAAATGTTGTAATTCAAAGTAATACTTGAACGGCTAACATGCAATAGAGAGTTTATAGCTTCCTTACAGTACTAACTCTCTTCAGAAATCTAGAAGTCTAATGATATCACTTTAACGGCACCTTTTGTCAAATAAAGTGTTATCTCATGAAGAAGAAGTTGGAAACATTTAGAATATGAAATACACATGTTCTTGCTTAAAAAGTTGATTGAAAACTATGAGTGTTTTTGTGTGTTTGTTTTCCTTAAAGTCCAATTGTCCCTGTTATAACTGGAGATCTTTTGTCTCAAATGAAATAATTTAAATCAATGTGCTTTATTAGTAAAGTTAAAAATAAGGACACTTTCATGCATAATATGATCTTGGGTTTTCTTCTTTAACTTGCAAATACAATAACTTGTATTTGTATATATCCTGCTCTCACCACATACATACTGCATCTCAGTCTTTTCATGTAAATACGTTCAAGCAAGTGGAATATGTGTTTTATTTTTAACATATTTTTATCACATTTTCCTTCTTCTTTTCCTGCTATTTCCAAAGAAAGAAAATCATTATTCTTTTATGTATTACTGAGAATTTCTTTTCATTTAAAACCTTGTAGACCATGTAGTCCTAACTGAGCAATTATATTGCTGAAAATGATTTTTAGAATATTATCAGATTTCTTTAGAACTACATTATTTTTATTATTTTTCAGCTTATTAATACTTATCTCTAGGCATTTCTCCTCTTTCAAACTCTTTTAAAGTTCTGGCATTTGAGTCCCATATTGACCATAAGTGTGCCAGACTATTGGTGGAGAGAGATTATATTAAAATCGGTATGCCCAGGATAAGGCTTACTGAGAAACTGAGAAGTGACAAGTCTACAGAAGGTGGAAGATAAACCATGCAGATATCGGTAAACAGCATTTCAGGTGGAGGGAAGAGCCAATTCAAAGCCTTGAAGCAGTAGAGAGCCTGCTTTCTTATTGCAAGTTAGAGGTCAGTGTGATTGTCATAGAATGAGCAGGGTGAGGCAGTGGTGAGATTAGTGGTGGATGACATCAAAGAGGGCAGTTCATGTAGGGCCTCATAGGACCACATGAGGAGATAGATCATCATGTAACCAATATTTTCCCATATGATTTGAGGCCTTTGATTCAGAGAGGCTGATTGAAAGTATACATTTACCTCATTTCTAAATCAACTTCTACTAGAGTGAAGGAAGGAACATATATATTAGAAAATCCCTAAAGAAGCACTAGAAAAGGAGCAAAATAACACTTTAGTCATACAGAAATTTTGGAAGATATGCATTGAATGAGATCAGCTTGGCTGTGAAAACCATTAGTAATAAGAAACTCACAAGTTCCTTCAGACAAAATAAAAGATCTCAGAAAAGACAAGAGAATTTTTGCTTTGTTGTGTTTGTTTGTGTTAAAGAGGGGATGGAAGAATGACAACATTTATAAATAATGGCCAATAAATGCTCCCTTCTCTCTGTAGAGCTGATGTGTGCCTTCATCTCCAGGGTAAAGCCACTGTCCAGCTCGCTGCAGTGGGGATGCCTAGATTATGTGGTCCAGACTATGCATCTTCTAGGTGCCCAGCAACCATTTTAAATGCTCAGGGGACAGGAGAAGTTAGGCAGAAAAAATTATAGTTGTGACTTGAGATCTCCATGGATCTTAATTGTAGCAGAGTAAAATTAATGGGAAATGTTTCACATAAGACCTTTATAACAGCATTGTATATGATACAACAGCAAAAATGAATACTATATATTTGACATCATAATGAATATGAAAGACTATATATTTATATATGTGTAATACAAATCTGGTTAAAATAGATATTTATGGATATTGATAACTTATTATCAGCAAAAAATGTACATGCTTTTCAAATGTCAATAGAATGTATTTAACAATTGTCTTATAATTGGACATAAAGGAAAATCCAATTCAATACAAAAGATTTATTTAGACAAATAAATATATAAAATAAAATATTTTATATATTCTTATAGTTCATAAAAATATAATATGTAATGAGATAAATGGTATTTAAATTATACTCAACCCCAAATCTCCACATTATGGAAATTTTAGAAATTCAATTCAGAAACAAACTACAATTAGAGTGTTAGATTAGAAAAATCTATGGTATATATATATATAATTATATATATATGTGTGTATATATGTATACATATATATGTATATATGTATATATATATATATAATTAGAACACAGTGTAGGGAAATTTAAAATAAGTAATCTTTAAGCTCTAGAAGGTATAAAATATGACAAAACAAAAGTATAATAGTGGAATAAAATATTTAACAAAACTAACAGTAATTATTATTTAAAGTAAAAAAGAGAAATGAAGACAGAGATGAAAATGGGTAGCAGAAAGGATTGGGAGTGGTTTTAGGGATGATGTTAAGAGTCTTCCCCTAGGGCACAAGTAGAGGATAAAGTTTTATAACACTATCTACTTAAGATAATTTTTGTTCTAAATCTCATTGACAGTAATACTTCTGTTTTGAAAACAAATCATTTTTCACAGATATGTTAAATGCAACCCTGCATCACCATATTACACATACTCTACATATCTCAGTAAGTAAATCGATGAAAATACAAGTATAAATAATCAACCCAAAGGAAAATTGTAATAACCTGCCTTCAATACTAAAAAACTTCTTTTTCTTGATGAGTAACGTTTTATTCATCATGTAAAGACATACTCATTGGGCTTCCCTGGTGGCACAGTGGTTGAGTGTCTGCCTGCCGATGCAGGGGACACGGGTTCATGCCCCAGTCTGGGAGGATCCCATATGCCGTGAAGCGTCTGGGCCCGTGAGCCATGGCTGCTGGGCCTGTGCGTCCAGAGACTGTGCTCTGCAATGGGAGAGGCCACAGTGGTGAGAGGCCCGCATACCACAAAAAAACAAACAAAAAAAAATTACAAAGAAAACCAAAAAAAACATACTCATTAGTAGACATTAATTATTTTAATTGAAACTATTTATAAGATAAAACAATTTTTTGTTAAACATAAAATATGGGCAGTCTTCAGTGTTAAATCCACTTTGGATATTTTAGGCAAATTAAAGATCAATTATATTGAAATATGAAACGTTTGAACATATAAATTGTACCTGGGTCTTTCCTACTCAGCAGCTCTAGAATGTGTTCTCACAGTCCACATATTCACACAGCATCATGTAACACATGTACGTGGCATAAACCTAGACAACATTTTCCCATGAGGCTTCAAGACCCCCTGTGGATATCTGAATCTGCATTTAGTATGGAATCCTAATCCTCTGCAGAATTTGTTTTCCATTATATACCTACCTAATGATAAGGCTTAATTTATAAATTAGGAACAGTAAGAGATTAAAGACAAAAACTAATAATAAATTAGAACAATTATAACAGTATACTGTAATAAAACTTATATGAATGTGGTGTTTCTCTCTCAACGTATTTTATTGTACTCTACTCACCTTTCCAGTGATGATGTGATAAGACACCTATGTGATGAGTTACAATGAAATGAATGATGTAGGCATTGTTAGGTAGTGTTAGGCTACTATTGACCTTCTGAAAATATGTCAGAAGAGAACCATCTGCTTCAGGTGATACTGGATCACTGAGCCAGGATGTTGCTGTTGGTTAGGGATCCCAGGAAGGATGGAGGGAACAGCATGAGATTTAATCACACTACTCAGAATGGTGTGCAATTCAAATCTTACAAATTGCTTATTTCTGGAATTTTCCATTTAATGTTTTCAGACTGCAGTTGACTGAGGGTAACTAAAACCGTGGGAAGTTAAATGTTAGGTAAGGAGGAACCATAGTAAGATGGAGAAAAAAATAAAAATGGTCTCTTGTCTTCAAAATCTTACATTCTGCTTAAGGGTGACAAAAATGCTCAAATAATCTGGGATGACAATTGCCTGGTTGGTGATGAAAAGGCATATGATCAGGGTTGCTAGTTAAGATGGGCCGAGATGTTGAGTTTCTTTCTGTGTATGGTGTTAGGGAGTGTTCTAATTTCATTCTTTTACATGTAGCTGCCCAGTTTTCCAGTGCCACTTATTGAAGAGGTTGTCTTTTCTACACTGTATATTCTTGCCTCCTTTATCAAAGATAAGGTGACCATAGTGTATGGGTTTATCTCCTGGATTTCTATCTTGTTCCATTGATCTATATTTCTCTTTTTGTGCCAGTACCATCCTGTCTTGATTACTGTAGCTTTGTAGTATAGTCTGAAGTAGGGAGCTTGATTCCTCCATCTCCATTTTTCTTTCTCAAGATTGCTTTAGCTATTTGGGGCCTTTTGTGTTTCCATAAAAATTGTGATTTTTTTTTTCTCTAGTGCTGTGAAAAATGACAGTAGTAGTTTGATAGAGATTGCATTGAATCTGTAGATTGCTTTGGGTAGTAGAGTCATTTTCACAATGTTGACTCTTCCAATCCAAGAACATGGTATATCTCTCCATCTATTTGTATCATCGTTAATTTCTTTCATCACAGACTTATAATTTTTGCATACAGGTCTTTTGTCTCCTTAGGTAGGTTTATTCCGAGATATTTTATTCTATTGGTTGCAGTGGTAAATGGGAGTGTCTTCTTAATTTCACTTTCAAATATTTCATCATTAGTGTATCGAAATACCACAGATTTCTGTGCATTAATCTTGTATCCTGCTTCTTTACCAAATTCATTGATTAGCTCTACAAGTATTCTGGTAGCATCTTTAGGATTCTCTATGTGAGTATCATGTCATCTACAAACATTGACAGCTTTATTTCTTCTTTTCCAATTAGGATTCCTTTTATTTATTTTACTTCTCTGATTACTGTGTCTAAAACTTCCAAAACTATGTTGAATAATAGTGGTGAGAATAGGCAACTTGTTTTTTTCCTGATCTTAGTGGAAATGGTTTCAATTTTTCACCACTGAGGATGATATTGGCTGTGGACTTTTCATTTATGACCTTTATTATGTTTAGGAACGTTCCCTCTATGCCTACTTTCTGCAGGGTTTTTAGTATAAATAGGTGTTGAATTTTGTTGACACACTTTCTCTGCATCTATTGAGATGGTCATATTGTTTTTTTTTCTTCAATTTGTTAATATGGTTTATCACATTGATTGATTTGTGTATATTGAAGAATCCTTGCATTCCTGGAATAAACCCCACTTGATCATAGAGTATGATCCTTTTAATGTGCTGTTGGATTCTGTTTGCTAGTATTTTGTTGAAGATTTTTGCTTCTGTGTTCATCAGTGATATTGGCCTATAGTTTTCTTTCTTTGTGACATCTTTGCCTGGTTTTGGTATCAGGGTGATGTTGGCCTCTTAGAATGAGTTTGGGAGTGTTCCTCACTCTGCTGTATTTTGGAAGATTTTGGGAAAGACAGGCGTTAGCTCTTTTCTAAATGTTTGATAGAATTTGCCTGTGAAGTCATCTGGTCCTGGCCTTTTGTTTGTTGGAAAATTTTTAATCACAGTTTCAATTTCAGTGCTTCTGATTGGTGTGTTCATATTTTCTATTTCTTCCTGGTTCAGTTTCGGAAGGTTGTGCATTTGTAAGAATTTGTCCATTTCTTCCAGGTTGTCTGCTTTATTGGCATAGAGTTGCTTGTAGTAATCTCTCATGATCCTTTGTATTGCTGCAGTGTCATTTGTTACTTCTTTTTCATTTCTAATTCTATTGATTTGAGTCTTCTCCCTTTTTTTTCTTGATAAGTCTGGCTAATGGTTGATCAATTTTGTTTATCTTCTCAAAGAACCAGCTTTTAGTTTTACTGATCTTTGTTATTGCTTCCTTCACTCCTTTTCATTTATTTCTGATCTTATCTTTATGATTTCTTTCCTTCTGCAAACTTTGGGTGTTTTTTGTTCTTTCTCAAGTTGCTTTAGGTGTAGGATTACATTGTTTATTTTAGTTGTTTCTTGTTTCTTAAGATAGGCTTGTATAGCTATACACTTCCCTCTTTGAACTGCTTTTGCTGCATCCCATAGGTTTTGGGTCATTATATTTTCATGTCATTTGCTTCTAGGTAATTTTTGATTTCCTCTTTGATTTCTTCAGTGATCTCTTGGTTATTAAGTAATGTGCTTTTTAGCCTCCATGTGTCTGTATTTCTTATAGATTTTTTTCCTGTAATTGATATCTAGTGTCAAAGCACTGTTGTCGGAAAATATATTTTATATGATTTCAATTTTCTTAAATTTACCATGTCTTGATGTGTGACCCAGGATATGATCTTTCCTGGAGACTGTTCCATGAGCACTTGAGAAGAATGTGTATTCTGTGGTTTACGGATGGAATGTTCTATAAATATCAATTAAGTCCATCTTGTTTAGTGTATCATTTAAAGTTTGTGTTTTCTTATTTATTTTCATTTTGGATTATCTGTCCACTGGTGCAAGTCGGGTGTTAAAGTCCCCTACTATGATTGTTGTTCTATTGATTTCCCCTTTTATGCCTGTTAGAATTTGCCTTATGTATTGAGGTGCTCCTTTGTTGGGTCCATAAATATTTACAATTGTTATGTCTTCTTCTTGGATAGATCCCTTGATCATTATGTAGTGTCCTTCTTTTTCTCTTGCAATAGTCTTTGTTTTAAAGTCTATTTTGTCTGATATGAGATTTGCTACTACAGCTTTCTTTTGATTTCCATTTGCATGGAATAACTTATTCTATCCCCTCACTTTCAGTCTGTATGTGTCTCTAGGTTTGAAGTGTGTCTCTTGTAAACAGCATATCTACTTGTCTTCCTTTTGTATCCATTCAACCAGTCTATGTCTTTTCATTGGAGCATTTAATCTATTTACATTTAAGGTAATTATGGATATGTATGTTCCTATTACCATTTTCTTAATTTTGGGGGGTTTATTATTGTAGGTCTTTCCCTTCTTTTGTATTTCCTGCCTAGAGAAGTTCCTTTAACATTTGTTGTAAAGCTGGTTTGGTGGTAATGTATTTTCTTAGATTTTTCTTGTTTGTAAAGCTTTTAATTTCTCTGTCCTATCTGAATGAGATCCTTGCTGGATATAGAAATTTTGCCTGTAGGTTTTTCTCTTTCATCACTTTAAATATGTCCTGCCACTCCCTTTTGTCTTTCAGAGTTTTGCTGAAAGATCAGCTGTTAAGCTTTTGGGGATTCCCTTGTGTTACTTTTTTTTTTTTTTTTTTTTTTTTTTTTTTCCCTTGCTGCTTTTAATATTCGTTCTTTGTATTTAATTTTTGATAGTTTGGTTAATATATGTCTTGGTGTGTCTCTCCTTGGATTTATCCTGTATGGGACTCTCTGTACTTCCTGGACTTGATTAACTATTTCCTTTACCATATTAGGGAAGTTTTCAACTACAACCTCTTCAAATATTTTCTCAGTCACTTTCCTTCTCTGTTCTTCTTCTGGGACCCCTATAATTCGAATGTTGGTGTGTTTAATGTTGATCCAGAGGTCTCTGAGGCTGTCCTCAATTCTTTTCAGTCTTTTTTCTTTATTCTGCTCTGCAGTAGTTATTTCCACTATTTTATCTTCCAGTTCACTTTTCCATTCTTCTGCCTCAGTTATTCTGCTATTGATCCCATCTAGAGTATTTTTAATTTCATTTATTGTGTGGTTCACCATTGTTTGTTTCATTTTTAATTCTTCTAGGTCCTTGTTAAATGTTTCTTGCATTTTGTCTATTCTATTTTCAAGATTTTGGATCATCTTTACTATCATTATTCTGAATTCATTTTCAGGTAGACTGCCTATTTCCTCTTCATTTATTAGGTCTGGTGGGTTTTTATCTTGCTCCTTCATCTGCTGTGTGTTTTTCTGTCTTCCCATTTTGTTTATATTATTGTGTTTGGGGTCTCCTTTTTGCAGGCTGTAGGTTCGTAGTTCCCATTGTGTTTGGTGTCTGTCTACAGTAGCTAAGGTTTGTTCAGTGGGTTGTGTAGGCTTCTTGTTGGAGGGGACTAGTGCCTGTGTTCTCATGGATGAGGCTGGATCTTGTCTTTCTGGTGGGCAGGTCCACATCTGGTGGTGTGTTTTGGTGTGTCTCTAGCCTTATTATTATTTTAGGAAGCCTCTCTGCTAATGGGAGGCGTTGTGTTACTGTCTTGCTAGTTGTTTGGCATTGGGTGTCCTGCACTGTAGCTTGCTTGTCTTTGAGTGGAGCTGGGTCCCGGTGTTGAGATGGAGATCTCTGGGAGGTTTTCACCATTTGATATTATGTGGAGCTGGGAAGTATCTTGGGGACCAGTGTACTGAACTTGGCTCTCCCACCTCAATGACCCAGCCCTGATTCCTAGTGGGAGCACCAAGAACCTGTCCTCCACATGGCTCAGAAGAAAAGGGAGAATAAAAACAAGGAAAGAAAGGAGAATATAAAATAAAATTAAATTAAAAAAAACTAAAATAAAATAATTAAAATAAAAAATAATTATTAAGGAAAAATATTTATGTAATAAAAAAATGGACAGACAGAACCCTAGGACAAATGGTAAAAGCAAAGCTATACAGGCAAAATCACACACAGAAGCATACACATACACACTCTCAAAAAGAGAAAAAGGAAAAAAAAGTATTTTTATATATATATAGTTGCTCCCAAAGTCCACCTCTTCAATTTGTGATTATTCGTTGCCTATTCAGGTATTCCACAGATGCAGGGTACATCAAGTTGATTGTGGAGGTTTAATTTACAGCTCCTGAGGCTGCTGGGAGAAATTTCCCTTTCTCTTCTTTGTTCATACAGCTCCCTAGGTTTTGCTTTGGATTTGGACTTACCTCTGCATGTAGGTCACCTGAGGGTTTCTGTTCTTTGCTCATACATGATGGGGTTAAAGGAGCAGCTGATTGAGGGCTGTGGCTCACTCAGGCCAGGGGGATAGAGGAGTATGGATTCTGTATAATCCTTCAGCGACAGAGGCTGTTGTGACTTTGCACCATCACGAGGCATGCCGTGAATTCTCCTGGGGAAGTTGTCCCTGGATCACGGGACCCTGGCAGTGGCAGGCTGCACAGGCTCCTGGGAGGGCAGGTGTGGAGTGACCTGTGCTTTCACACAGGCTTCTTGGTGGCGGTGGCAGTGCCCTTAGTGTCTGATGCCCATCTCTGTGGTCCATGCTGATAGCCATGGCTCGTGCCCATCTCTGGAGCTCCTTTAAGTGGCACTCTTAATCCTCTCTCCTCGGGCACCAGGAAACAAAGAAGCAAGAAAAACTCTCTTGTCTCTTCAGCAGCTCCAGATTTTTCCTGGACTCCTTCCCAGCTAGCTGTGGCGCCCTATTCCCTTCATGCTCTGTTCATGCTGCCAACTCCAGTCCTCTCCCTGGGATCCAACTGAAGCCCAAGCCTTAGCTCCCAGCCCCTGCCTGACCCAGTGGGTGAGCAGAGAAGTCTCTCAGGCTGGTGATTGCCGGTCGGCACTGCTCCTCTGTGTGGGAATCCCTCCACTTTGCCTTCCGCACACCTGTTGCTGTACTTTCCTCTGAAGCCCCAAAACTCCCCTCTCCACCCCCCACAGTCTCCATGTGTGCAGGAGCTTCCTAGTGTGTGGAAACCTTTCCTCCTTCACAGCCTCTCCCACTGGTGCAGTTTTCATCCCTATTCTTTGCCTCTGTTTTTTTTTTTTTTTAACCCTACCCAGGTATGTGTGGAGTTTCTTGCCTTTTGGGAGGTCTGAGGTCTTCTGCCAGCGTTCAGTAGGTATTCTGTAGGAGTTGTTCCAAATGTAGATGTATTTCTGTTGCATTTCTGGGGAGGAAAGTGATCTGCACATCTTACTCTTCTGCCATCTTGAAGCTCCTCCCAGCACCACTTATTTAAGAGGCCGTCTTTGTTGTATATTATTCCCTCCGTTGTCAAAATAAGGTAACCATATGTGTATGGGTTTATCTCTGCACTTTCTTTCCTTTCCCATTAATCTATATTTCTGTTTTTTGTGCCAGTACCATACTGTCTTGATAACTGTAGCTTTGTAGTGTAGTATAAAATAAAGAAGTCTGAATCTCCCAGATCCATTTTTCTTTCTCAAGATTGCTCTAAATGGATTAAAGACCTAAATGTTAGGCCAGACACTATAAAACTCTTAGAGGAAAACCTAGGCAAAACACTCTATGACATAAATCAAGGCAAGATCCTTTTTGATCCACCTCCTAGAGAAATGGAGAAAAAAATAAAAAGCTTTTGCACAGCAAAGGAAACCATAAACAAGATGAAAAGACAACTATCAGAATCGGAGAAAATATTTGCAAATGAAGCAACTTACAAAGGATTAATCTCCAAAGTTTTCAAGCAGTTCATGCAACTCAATATGAAAAAACAAAAAAACCAATCCAAAAATGGGCAGAAGATCTAAATAGACATTTCTCCAGAGAAGGTATACAGATTGCCAACAAACACATGAAATACTCCTCAACATCACTAATCATTTGAGAAATGCAAATCAAAACTACAATGAGATATCATCTCACACCAGTTAGAATGTTCATCATCAAAATATCTACAAACAACAAATGTTGGAGAGGGTGTGGAAAAAAGGGAACCCTCTTGCACTGTTGGTGGGAATGTAAATTGATACCGCCACTATGGAGAACAATATGGAGGTTCTTTAAAAAATGAAAAATAGCACTATCATATAACCCAGCAATCCCACTACTGGGCATACACCCAGAGAAAACCATTATTCAAAAAGCATCATGTATCACAATGTTCACTGCAGCTGTGTTTACAATAGCCAGGACATGGAAGCAACCTAAGTGTCCATTGCCAGATGAATGGATAAAGAAGATGTGGCACATATACACAATGGAATATTACTTAGCCATAAGAAGAAAAAAAATTGAGTTATTTTTAGTGAGGTAGATGGACCTAGAGTCTGTCATACAGTGAAGTAAGTCAGAAAGAGAAAAACAAATGCCATATGCTAACACATATATATGGAATCTAAAAAAAAAAAAAGAATTCTGAAGAAACTAGTGGCAGGACAGGAGTGTAGATAATGGATTTCAGAACAGGGGGAGGGGGAAAGTTAAGCTGGGATGAAGTGATAGAGTGGTATGGACTTATAAACACTAACAAATATAAAATAGATACCTAGTGGGAAGGAGCTGCATAGCACAGGGAGATCAGCTCAGTGTTTTGAGACCACCTAGAGGGGTGGTATAGTGAGGGTGGGAGGGAGATGCAAGAGGAAGTGGATGTGGGGATATATGTGTACATATAGCTGATTCACTTTGTTATACAGCAGAAACTAACATAACATGGTAAAGCAATTATACTCCAATAAAGATGTTAAAAAAAAAAAAAAAAAAAAAAGATGGTCTATCAGTCCTGCCTGGCTGAGGTTGTAATGTTTCAGGAGATGTGGTATGAGTGTATGTTGTGAGTAATAGGAACTACAAAGATGAAGTTTTCAGAGGCAGAAAGCAGTGTGGCTACATAGAGGAGGGACATAAAAGATAGGACTGTGGCTTAAGAGTGTGACAATGGAGGGGACAGAGATACTAAGATGGGGTAGGGGAGGGAGATGGAGGGAGTCAGGAAACAAGATTAGAGATATAACCACACATTAGTTTACAGGGATCTTTGTGATTAAGTGAAGAATTTAGATCTCATTCTAAATGTGATTACTCAGAGTGAGCTATCAAAAGAAGTTTAAGCAGAGAAATTTTACAATCTCCTGTACATTTGAGAATATCATCCTGGGAATAAATCATAAAGCAACAAAAACAGTAGCAGGGAGACCTCAAAGGCATTACACTAAATTAAATAAAAAGAGAAAGGCAAATACCACGTGATCTCTCTTATATGTGGAATCTAATAAATAATAAATAAATAAATAACCCAGTTCATGGATACAGAGTATAGACTGGTAGTTGCCTGAGTCAGGGGGCGAGAGGTGGGAAAAAATGAGTGACCGTTTGTTTGTTTAATTTAGTTTAAATAAATTTAAATTTTAAAAAAGGAGAAAAAAAAAAGCAGGGAAAGGAGGCAGAGGGCTATTTCTGATGGTTCAAGATGACACTGGGTACTGGTGACTCGGATTAGGGAGGTGACAGTAAAATTAGAAGTGGACAGTCAGGATATATTTTGGTGTTAAAATCAGCAGAACCTGCCTATTGCTTGACTGTGTGGGGGACTGAGAGGGAAGTTACTAAGGACCATCCCTAGGTGTTGGGTTTGAGTGATTTGGTTCGTTGTGGCCAAGTTGGTAACTTGTAGAATAGAGTTTCACTTAAATTAACTTTGGGATACTAATCCAAATCCAAATCCTCATGTTATTAGCACAGATTATATAAATACATAAACAGCACTTTGTGATTTTAATTAAGAAATAATGCACAATCTATTTTATCTGGTTATATTATGAGATTACCTTTTTTGAAACTTATGAAAATAAAGCCTGTTTACATTTCTTGTCCAGGTGGTTTTGTCTCCTTCCTTATTTGAAGAGGATAACTATTGAAAATACCACAAAGACCTGATTCTGGAAGTGAGTCACACATAAAACAGTGGTAGAAATTCGTCCACATAGACAGTAGTATACTATGAGACAAATTATTTCTCTCAGTAATTCTTATAAATTCCATTGAAAGGAGACGGTTTCAAAGTAAGTCTGTAACCATGCTGTGTTATTACACTCATTTCAACTAAGAATACACTGTAGTGATTATTGTATTTTTATGATCTTGTACATGTGTTTAAATATCTATTACAAAGACAATTATAAAAATGGCCAGACACTTCAGTGTGGAAGTCAGACTCTTTATGTTTTATGATCCAGAATAGATCTAACAGATTATCTTTAACTCAAGGTTAAAAATAATGTCCAAAATCATTTACACAATATGAGTTGGTATTTGTGAGAGTTTCTTAAAGTCCTAAGAGGAAAATCATTATAATTTTTAAGAAAGAGATATTTAGTAATAAGGAAATTTAGTTGTAGAGTACAAATTACCACCACTTATATACATTTAGGAAAGGCATAAATCACTTGATATGAAATATATGAAATAAAAAAATAAGGGGTCACACTACTTAAAAGCAAAATAAGTTACTACAAATGTGAATTACATTATAAAACTGTCAATAAGTTTATGAGATATTATATTTTTATTTTATACATTTTAAGACAAACCCAACATTTCATTTTTAAAAGACTCAAACTACAGGTGCAGCCTGTATTACCGTATTAAAGGAAAAATTCAAATTTACTGTTTAAATAACTTTATTCCTATCTGACTGGAATTTTAATTATAACAAGATGGTTTCTTTCTTCACATGCATTTAAAAAATTAAAATAAATAAGTTAATATGAAACTTCAGCTCAGAAGTGCTCATGTGTATTTTTATAATAAAATAAAACTTTTATAATAATAGTTTTATTTTTTCTGATTATCTGTAACACCAACTGAAGAATTCTGTCAACAAAGAAAGGCTAAAAATTAAAAACAATCAAGAAACCCTTTTAACAGATGATACTGCTGTGTAATCATATATATATATATATATATATATGTATATATATATATATATATATATATATAGAGAGAGAGAGAGAGAGAGAGAGAGAGATTATATACACAGACTTTTTTTACTGCTACAAAATCAAATTATAAAATGATTGCTCTTAAGTAGCTTGTTCTTTATTTAATATCAATATGAATATATTTGTGGTTTAATAACATGTGTGCCCCATTCTACCAAGTCACAAAGGATTTATTTATAAATTATATGCCATGGTTTATTAGTGTTTTTATTTATATAGTTTATCACTTACTGTTTCTCTTTTAAGAACAAGTTAAAATTACAAAATGCTTTAAAATGTATACAGGTTTTGGAGGAAAGAAATTTGTTAATAATGTAACAAAAGTGATTTTGTAATAACTTTTTTAATAGTAATTGTTGCTTATTGAATAGTTACCTTGTGCTGTTTCTACTTACAAAAGCTTCTATAAATTATGTTTGCATTATTAATTCCTTTTTTAGGATAAAGAAACTGATATGCAGAAAATTTAAGTAACTTCCCCAAAGTCACCCAGCTGGGGTTCAAATGCAAGGACTCCAACCTAGAGGCTCTGAACTACTGTTATTATTTCAGCATGTTTGGGTGATGTGTGAATTTCCTATTACTTCAATGAATGATGAATTACCTTTCCAATATCAAAACTGGTACATTCTTATGCCCCAAATACCAATATATTGGTAGAAATAATGTCCAGCTCCAGTTAGCAGATTTTTTCGTCATAAAAATGTCCAGTCTGATTGCAGACATAATTTGATCTGTTTTATGTCAGCAGAATAAGTTTCCAGCCTTGCCTCAACTATTAACTGTACAATATTGCACTAAACCATTCACATGCCATTCCTTAACTGAAAAATGTGGAAATGAAGTTAAATGTTGCTAGTTTGGAAGACAGATTCTCCTCATGTAAATAGTGATTTATGAGACTGGAAAAATCTCTCTTTGAAAAAGTGGTAAAAGTTAAAACTGACTTTGACATTATTTTCATAACTACCACTTGTCATGCATAATATACATTGTGATAATAATAACCACCTAATTCATCTGTTGTGACGATTAAACAATTCATATAAATTATGGTAACATTCATGGAGCACTTAAAACATGCAAGTCACTCTTTTAAGCACCTTATGTACAAGTTCATTTAACCCTCATTAAAAGTCCATAAGATATGAGCAATAATTATACCTCCAGTAGTAATAATGATAAAGTCAGAGCTCAGGGAACACTTACATGTGGGCAGACACTGTTCTAGACAATTAGCTACATTTTTATAGAGAGGAGAACCTGAAGCAGGTAGAAGTATAGCAGGTTTTTGGACGTACCATAGGTGTTCATGGAAGAACCAGGTTACTCACCTGGGAAGTCAGGCTCCCACTGTCCATTTAATCATTTTTCCATTGAACACAAGAAAAGTTCTTCACAAATGTTGATGATGATGGCGATGATGATTATCATGAGCCAGTTTCACCACATCATTGCTATCCTCCCATGCACAAAGAGAAGCCCTAGTAGCTTATGTATGTCTGGAACACACAACACAAATGTGTCAGAGCTAATATTTGCAACTATTCAACCAGCACCAAAGTCCATGTACTTCTCAACATGTGGGACTGTCTTCCCACTAATGAGATACAAAAGTCCACTGTAGGAGGTGTTGGATGATGCGAGATGGGGATAAGTTGAACTGATGTGACATGTAGTCCTTCCTCCTTGCTAAACCAGAACTAATTTGTTTCATGTGCTTGGTATATTTATGTATTGTTCTTCATAAGATTTCATTTGGGAAAATAAAAGTTTCTACAAAAAAAAAAAAAAAAATAGATGGATAGCTTTTCTCTACTGAAAGGAAATCACATTACTTCCCACCACATTCATGTCATTTATTTCATCATCTTACATGTTTTCAATTAGCTTTTCTCATCAGAAGGTAATGCCTGTCCAAGTTTAACCTAGACCTTCACATTTAGCTCCACTTTCTATTCTGAAGGTTAAAATTTGCCCAGATCTAATTAGCAGAACTCCACTAACTGATTCAGTTAATTACCCTACCTTCCTACGCTCATGGTTATCAGTTATAATTACTGTGGCCAGTGCTTTAGATAAATCTAAATATCAGATAGATAATAAATAGATGATAGATAACTTGCCTAATGCCTAACATGTAATTTGAGCAATTCACAATATCATAATATCTAATATAAAGACATGATAACAACCTTACAATAATAACACTAATTAGTTGATAAATACATTGCTCCCTCATACTAAGAATGACTCTCAATGCTCAACTCTGAAAAAATATATATATATTTGCAATAAAAAAAAGTCATCTGGAGCCAAAGCTATTTGAAATACTTCAATTTTTCTATTAGCCACTGTGTTGCCTAAAAATACAGTTGATCCTTGAACAACATGGGTTTGAACTATAGGGGTCCACTTATATAAGGAATGTTTTCATTAATAAATATTACAGTACTGCCTGGTCCACAATTGTTTGAATCCTCAAATACAGAATCACAAATATGGAGGAACCAAGGATATGGAGGACCAAGGACATTTTACACGTGGATTTTTGACTGCAGAGGATCAGTGCCCCTGACCCCTGAGTTGCTCAAAAGTCAATTGTACTTATCTCTCAGAAAATGTTTCCTGTTGAAAACAACTGACTATAGACTTTAAACACACATTCAAGCATATATTCCTGGTAAATCAGCTCAAAGGAAAGCACAGAATGTTGCTTTATCAGGTAAAGCAACCTTAGGTAGTAGCCTGAAATCTTTTGCAAAACTTAGTTGGTAACCTGAAATCTTCCCATTCATGTTCAATAGACGGTGATCACTGAGATCTTCATCCATTTCCAAAGACTGAGCCTCTTCACAGAGAATTCTATAAGCCTGTTTAAATTGACATTTGGCTGATTAGATACTGTTGACTAATTGAATAATGAGAGGAAATGTTTTTTCACTATGTGAGACACCTTACCTACCGTGGTTGTGTAATATATTGCTAATACAGGTTTTAAGTTTATTTACTTTTATTATGTTTCCTCTTACTTTGCCTAAAGCCTTTCAGGTCCAATATATCAAGTTCTGTTAAAATAAGCATCCAACTATGTGAAATTATATCCCTTTAATCAAATGCTAGTGATCTACCCCCTCTACAAGGCCTCAGCATGAGTGTTGCTGCTGTATGTGTTAAGATTAGAAGACTCCTTGAATTTGATTTATGTAAATTGTTCAGTATTGATGTTTCAGGTGTTTCTGTGATTGGCTCACTTCTCAGAATATTCTAAATAACTTATAATGTAACATTCTGAGTTATAGAGTTGGTACTGTTTCATCAGATATAGTCATATTCCCTGGCAAACTGCTCATTACCTTTTCCTATAACCCATCTATTAAATTAAAAAACATTACCCTTCAAAGACCTTTCTATAACTGTATTCGCACATTTATTATGCAGAGCACCTCCCTAAAGCCCTTGATATTGACAATAAGAAACTCTCACAACTACTAGATAAAAGCTATTTGAAATATTTATCAACCTAGTTCTGTCTGTGAGTTTCCCTAGAGACATGTATTTAAAATGAACAGTGTGAATGTAAGTCCTTTATTGGTATTGTCCTTGTTAAATCAATTGTAGATGACAGGTCTCACGCTTTGAGTCATTTGGCCTCAGGATCCCATGTGAAGAATAATGACAATAATCACTGTTTGTGATAGAATCATTGTTTTCTGACCTGACATAATCAACAGCTCTAGGTTGTATTTTTATACCACTCAAAACACAATGTACTAGTCATATAACTACAGTTTCTTCATTTAGAAAATATAGTTGTTTTCACATGGTTATCATTATTTTTATGTTTCAGGTTAATATTTATTTTGTTAACTGACACAAAAGCAGGCCGTGGAATAAAAGATCTGACAAAAGAGTATAATTGAGTTGTACTTTGGTATATTCTGCTTTGTAACTAAAATCTTTAGGTTATGGTTCATAATTTTATATAAGTTAAGATATTAAAATTTTCAGAGTTGGAAGTATACAATTGCATTCATCACAAAATGATAAATGGTAAGATATTGCCAAACATGATTATTGCTTTTCCAAATTTGCTTTTACATGTTATTGGAGATTGGAGACAATGTTACTTACAATGTTAGCATTTTTACACCCTGGTATCTCACTGATTGTTAATCTATTATGATTTATACTATTCTTGTTACTATAAACAGTGCTTCAATAGCTAGGAATTTCTTTATATTAAAGAAAAAATAAATCTATCTCAGAAAACTAAGGGATGATTTATCATCACACATATTCTAAGTGTGAAATTGTATAATTTAATAATATTTATATAGATAGTATATTTTATCTTTTCCTATACAAAATCATTCTCTTATCTTACTCCATATAATTAAAAAAAAAAAAAGCAAAAAAAATAAGTGAAAATGTTTTCAGAGGACAACCCAGATTTTAGTATCTCCCATGAAAATGTATAAATCCTTAAAATTAGCATGCTTTGGTATTACACACTTGTAGGAAAAATTATTTCAAAGCAAGTAAGCACTTCCTAAGAAAGAGATTACAATATATCTCTGTAACAATATGTGATCTTTTTTTTTGTCCTATTACGAAGCTTTTGGAGAAATTGTTCAATATAAAAATACTTCAGCTCAGTGCCATTTCTCTGGTTGATTCTAAAATTATACATAGAACTAGATGTTGCTATGTTCATATTCTTTCCCCCTTTTTTTCATAGATCTTTGCTCTGACTTACAATGAAAAAAACCTTGCCAAAGCTTTCAGTTTGGCATCTCCATGAAGTCCTTGGCACATTAGGGTGGCTCCTTCGTTCCTCCACCAGAAAATATGATCAAAAACATCATTCCTCCACCGAGAATGCCAGAGCATCAGCGGACTATAAAATAGGCAGTCTCTTTTGTCTTCACTCTGTGCAGACTTCAGTAAGGAATCCAGGTGGCTGTTTCTGCATCAGAGTAGCACTCAGAAGTCTTTCCTGCTGGGTTACTATAGCACATGATGGAAATTTATTACTTCAGACGTTACTTTTACTGATTTAAAATTATTTAATTGAGAAAACATAAATTCCACAGCCCAGGCATTTTAATTGAAGTGATCTATGTTATATGTTAGGTTAATAACAGTGATCACTTCTAATTTCCAGCCTACCTTTTTTGATCAAATCCGTTGTAAAAGCACTGTTTTTTAAGGAGACAATCAATGTCAAACATAATTCCTGTAACCCATTTAATAGAAAATATATACATATACTCTAACAAATGTTTACTCATTTAGTATTCATCATTATGGTGGCTATTTAAAAATAAATGTGGTATATTTCAGTTGGTTTTCTGTATTTTATTACATTTTAAGATAAATTTTGAATCAACCCCATTTTTTAATCTCATAAGTTCAAATCTTTATTAGTATAAAAACAAACCCTGTATCTCTTAAAGTATTCGTAGTTTTACCCCCCTTACTTTTTTTTGTTTGTTTTGTTTTTGCGGTACGCGGGCCTCTCACTGTTGTGGACTCTCCCATTGCGGAGCACAGGCTCCGGACGCTCAGGCTCAGCGGCCACGGCTCACGGGCCCAGCCGCTCTGTGGCATGTGGGATCCTCCCGGACCGGGGCACGAACCCATGTCCCCCTCACCAGCAGGCGGACTCCCAACCACTGCGCCACCAGGGAAGCCCCCCCCTTACTTTTTATTATATGATTATATTAAGGCAACAAAAGGATTTACCGTAATGTACATAAATAGGGAATTGAACTTGAGAAATATGACCAATACATCAAATTTAGAGTCTTCCAGTGACCACCAATTATTTTTTGTTAAATGGGATTTAATGGTTTGGGGGTACTTGACATTTGTATATTAGAAACTAAAGTTTAAGAGATAAACATTTTAACAATTGAGATGCACTATGTTAACCCATAAGTGGTTTACCAAATTCTTGATTAGAGTTGATAATATTTATTTTGGATCTCTGTCTGGCCTAAGTTCTTTTAAGACCCAACACTTTGGACAAATATATATGTTAATTATTTTGGATGATTTTATAAAAATCTATGTGGATCATGTGTATGTGTACATGCATATGTATCAGTATGCAAATATACACACACAAGATGCGGAGTGTGAAATAGATGTATTTTAATGAGGGAAAATTTCAAGGGAACATAACAAAGTAACAGCCTATGACTAGAAAAGCTTTTAGTTTATAAATGACAAAGGAACTTTATAAATTCACTTTAAAAAGCTCCTTACTCTTAGGCATTAGCTGAATCTTTACTAAAACAGGTGACTTGTGGTAAAAGAACAACATTCAGTCTTTCGTATCATTATTACCAATTAACCAGTGTAAATGTTAAGATAAATTTCTAAAATTAACATTTCTCAATTGGACAATCTAATGCTCAGTGCAGCATACTTAACTTGATGTACTTTCCTAAAAATGCAAGGTCATGACTTGAAATTTTAGCTTTTTTTTCCCCTTTTAACAAGTTACTCTTTGATTAAAGTTTAGGCAGATTTAGTTCAAATTCAATAACAACAAATAATTTGTATTCATTTTCAGTGAAAATGCTGAGTCCTACCTCTAAAAAATGTGTCAGACAAAGATAACAATATATAAGCTCCTTGGCAAGAACAGTTATTCTAAAACAAGTATTTTAGAAACAAATATTTCATGTTTCCAGGCATTTTTATTTGACTTGTCATAACTTGCTTATGGAGGAAGTGAACTTTGTAAGAAGCAGGGGCAATTTGTACATGGTTAAGGACAGAAATATTTTGTACAAATAAATGATTTGGAAGATTATTTCCATAGGAAGAGTGATGAATTTCTGTCAAGTGTTTCTGCTTTCTCAGTGAAAAACTAAAGTTGTCAATGAGAGTAAAGGAAGGAAAGATTTGGAAGATTTTAGAGAGAAATATATGTCATGAAATAAAATGAAAAGCAACTTACTGGGCCATAGTAGCAGGGCTCCTAGGTAGTTTTGTGTGTGCAGTTGAGTTTTGTGGATTTTAAATGACAGATGTCAGGACTTCCCTGGTGGTCCAATGGTTAAGACTCTGAGCTCCCAATGCAGGGACACAGGTTCATTCCCTACTTGGGGAACTAAGGCCCACATGCAGCGTGGTGCAGCAAAAAAAAAAAAAGCAAATGTCAGTTTAGTTTTCTAAATTTCTCCAGCAATTTCATAATGTGTAATTCAGATGGGGCAAAGATGGGTAGCTGACTTCAACTAGAAAATGAGTGTTTATTCAGGTCCATATAACAATGGAGGCAGAGAGAAAACAGGTGGCTGAGGGTATTTTGGATTGCAGTTCCTTAATTCCAGGTTTAGCTCAAATGTTTGACACACAGTGAGTCAATTAATGATTTTCTCAAAGGTGAGATTCAACAATGAAGCCCCCTTCCCCTCCCCAAGCCACCATACAAAATCAGTCTGGGAAACTTGTTGACCAAACAAAGCTGACTAGATTGAACAAGGGAGAGTATCAACTTGACTGATTCTTACTCATGTCTCTAAAGGGAATGGTTAGGTAAGATACTTAGAGAACTTTGGAGGCTGCTTTTGGTCATAGTTTCACATAGATATTCATAAATTTGATGTGTACAGGTGTTAGTCTGAAATTGTAAATAAGTGAGATGCTGGAATAGGCGATGTTCTTATCTTTGAAAGGCATGAGCCTATATACAGCTTGGGACACATGAATCTGAAAAAACTAGCACTAAAGTAGCTTGAGCTTAGACAATTTTTGTTAAATACACATCATTATATGGCAAAAAAAAAAAAAAATCCTTCTTATATAAGTTATCACATACACTTTTTTTTTTTTTTTTTTTTTTTTTTTTTTTTTCTGTGCTGCAGGGCTTGTGGGATCTTAGTTCCCTGACCAAGGATTGATCATAGACCCTTGGTAGTGTGAGTGCAGAGTCCTAACCACTGGAACGACAGGAATTCCTCAGTAATCACACAACGTTTAAAGTGTGCTTGCTCTCCTTTTTCCCATTATGCATAATTATACTTGCTTTCTATACTGGTGCCAAAATAGTTAAAGGAGATATTGTTTTACTGGGAAGGTTGTGTAAGTTCTCAGGATCAATTTATAGAAATCAGCAATGATTAAATGAAGACTAGGAAAAGCTATTCTCTAGAAAGCATCATAATTGTGTGGTGATCTAGGTAGTTGCCCAAACTTTATCTTAAGGACCATTTAATACTTAAGATCAGTTATGGCAATTCTATGAGAGTGAAAATACATTGCCCACAAAATTCTTTTCATGTTTTAAATGGTTTATATTAATTTTAAACAACAGAGCCATACAATTTAATATAACATCATTTTAGAAGATTTGTGTAAAAATGATTCAGTGTTTCAATACCATAGCTATGAGAAAGTATAATCAGACATAAAAATAATGTCCTAAATTTAAGTATATAATTGAGGTGATATGGCAAGTGATGTTTCAAACCCAATTTTACTAACAATAAGTTAATGGGACTAATCAACCTAGATATTTAGACTTTAAAAATATTCTAATTCTGGGGCTTCCCTGGTGGCGCAGTGGTTGAGAGTCCGCCTGCCGATGCAGGGGATACGGGTTCGTGCCCCGGTCCGGGAAGATCCCACATGCCGCGGAGCGGCTGGGCCCGTGAGCCATGGCCGGTGAGCCTGCGCGTTTCTAGTTCTGACAATATAGAATTTAATTCATACTGTTTTTTTAACCATAGACAAATAATTGAACAGCTGACATGGGGTAAAAACTGCTAACCATATATTTATAGTAAATGTGTTGCTACCCTGAGATTACAAAAGTCACCTACTTTGTCATATGACCTTACATGAAGTTATTTTTTAATAAAAAATAATAAATTTTTATTTTGAATCCTATCAATAGACAGGAGTGCTTTTATTAGTTACATTAGATATCTATGTAGTTAGTAGTTTCAACTATGTGTTTTTTTCAACTTAGGTATAATTTTGAAAGTTAAACTACATGAACAGCAAACATAAACTGAGTTTTTCTTGCTCATATCTGTATTCTCAATGCTTAGTCAAATACCTAGAATATATTACAGACTCAATAAATAACCATTGAAGGAATAAATAATTAAATGAAGTAATCAATCAATGAAAAGGCTTGCTAAGTTATGGGCTGGACACAATATTAATATACATCCTCTGACTACTTTAACAATCTCATTTTCTACTAATCTGGGATATTCATCCCTTATACAAGCCACACTATTATACTTACATTACTTACATCAAACTCCTGAATGAGTTATGCCTTAGTGACTACCTAATATATATACAACGTGAGCCAATCATTTTTAACACCTCTGTCATCTATATGAAATATTTAATTTTAATACAAATCATGTAATAATTATGAACAATCACTATTCTCTTGCTATATCCTTTGTTTTAAACAATTAGAATTTTAAAAATAAATTTTAATGAATAGATTTTGCTCAATTCATTAAAATCTTTATCACACTTTGTGTTCTTTTTCAGGATTCTAGTTTGTAAACATAATTAAAATCTTTAAATGCTCAAGTAGAATTAAAGTAACTTGAGTTCAGTTTCTTTATTTTCACATAATGAGCTATCATTATTTATTTTGAATCAATGGTTTAAACCAGGGTATATGTAGCACACAGGGTTTGAAAACACTAACTGCACCAAAAACTGGCTTAAACAATCCTGATGCGTAATGAGCCAATACTTGAAATTCATGTGTTGAAAGCCAACTGTTTACTGAGAATTATTCAAATTAACTTCCACATTCAGGCAGACGTCCTTTTATTGTGCTTCTCTTTTTTACATACTGAAGATATTGCATTTTTTATAAATGGAAAGTTTGTGGCAACCCTGCCTTGATCAAGCCTATTGGCATCATTTTTTCAATGGCATTTGCTCACTTTGAGTCTCTGTGTCACATTTTGGTATTTCTTACCATATTTTAAATTTTTTCATTACTATTATATTTATTATGGTGATCTGTGATCAGTGATATTTAATGTTACTATTGTCATTATTTGGGGGCACCACAAACCATGCCCCTATAACATGGTGATCTTAATAGATAAATGTGTGTATTCTAACTATTCCACCTCCTGGACATTCCCTAGTCTCTCTCCCTCTCCTAGGGCTTCCCTATTCCCTGAGACACAACAACCCTGAAATTAGGTCAATTAATAACACTACAAAGACCTCTAAGTGTTCAAGGAAGTAATGTAAAAAGCTGAGAGGTTGAAAGCTAAGTCTCTGAGACCAAACAGTTAGCCACGTTGTAAATGCAAAGGAAAAATTCTTGAAGGAAATTAAGAGTGTCACTCCAGTGAATACACAAATGATAAGAAAATGAATAGCCCTATTGCTGATATGGAGAAAGTTTTAGGGTTCTAGACAGAGCATTAAACCAGCCACAACATTCCCTTAAGCCAAAGCCTAACCCAGAGGAAGGCTCTAACTCTTTTCAATTCTATGAAGGCTGAGAGAGGTGAAGAAGCTACAGAAGAAGTTAGCAGAGGTTGTTTCATGAGGTCTAAGGAAAGAAGCCGTCTCTGCAACATCACAGTGCAAGAGGAAGCAACACGTGCTGATGTAGAAGCCGCAGCAAGTTATCCAGAAGATCTGGCTCAGAGAGTTCATGAAGGTGGCTACACTGAACAACAGATTTTCAAGGTAGATGAAGCAATCTTAAATTAGAAGAAGATGTCATCTAGGACATTCAAAGCTAGAGAGGAGAAATCCATGCCTGGTTTTAAAGCTTCAAGGGACAGGCTGGTTCTTTTGTGAGGGGCTAATGAAGCTGTGACTTTAAGTTGAAGCCAGTGCTCATTTACCTTCTGAAAATCCCAGGACCCTTAAGAATTATGATAACCTACTTTGCCTGTGCTCTATAAATGACACAACAAAGCTTGGATGACAGCACACCTGTTGACAGCATGGTTTACTGAATATTTTAAGCCTACTATGGAGATCTACTGCTTAGAAAAAAATATTTCTTTTAAAATGCTACTGCTTAGAAAAAAAAAAATAAATAAAATGTTAACTGCTCATTTGGCAATGTACTGTTCACCCAAGAGCTATGATGGAGATGCATAACAAGATTTAAGTTGTTTTCATGCCTGCTAACATAAAATCCACTCTGCAGCCTATGGATCAACAAGTAATTTCAACTTTCAAGTCTTATTATTTAAGGAATATATTTTGTAAGGCTATAGCTGTCATAGATAGTAATCCTTCTGATGGATCTGGGCAAAGTCAATAGAAAACATTCCAGAAAGGATTCACCATTCTAGATCCCATTAAGAATGTTCTTGATTCTTGAGAAGAGGTCAACATATCAACATTAACAGGAGTTTGGAAGAAGTTGATTTCAATCCTCCTGGAATACTTTGAGGGGTTCAAGACTTCAGTTGAGAAAGTAAGAGCAAACGAGGTGGAAATAGCAAAAGAACTGGAATTAGATGTCAAGCCTGAAGATTTGACTAAATTGCTGCAATCTCATGACAAAACTTGAATGGATGAGGAGTTGCTTCTTACAGATGAACAAAGAAAGTGGTTTCTTGAGATGGAATCTATTCCTGGTAAAGATGCTGTGAAGACTGTTGCAATGACAACAAAGAATTGAGAATATTACATATACTTAGTTGATAAAGCAGCTGCAGGTTTTGAAGGGACTTACTCTAATTGCAAAATAAATTCTACTGTGGCTAAAATGCTAGGAAGCAGCATTACATTCAACAGAGAAATTGTTCATGAAAGAAAGAGTCAATCAATGTGACAAACTTCATTGCTGTCTATTTTAAGAAATTGCCAAAACCACCTCAACCTTCAGAAACAACCACCCTGATCAGTCAGCAGCCATCAACGTTAAAGGCAAGACCCTCCACTAGCAGAACGATTACAGCTTGTAGAAGGCTCAGATGATGGTTAGCTATAAAGTATTATTTAATTACAGTGTGTAATTTTTTTGACATAATGTTAATGCACACTTACTAGACTACAGTATAGTATGAACATAACTTTTATATGCACTGGGAAATTAAAAAAAAAAAACTCTGTGACTCATTTTATTGTGATATTTGCTTTATGTCTGTGGTCTGGATGTAAAATGAAATATCTCTGAGGTATGCCTGTAAAATAAAAATATCAATGTAAGTGTAAGGAATAAAATACTGTAATTTGAAGTTAATATGCATATTAAGAAAATTCAAAAGTAACTGCATCAACAGTTTGGAAATTGACTTAATAATTTTATAACTGTTGTAAAATATAAAATTCCCTGACTCACATTGTCCCTTTGAATTATTTTTCAGTTATTTGTTATTTCTCCTACAGATTGCTACAAGAAGACATAAATGTGAAAGAAAGAAGAAAGATTTGAAAAATATCCTTTCATTCTTTACTTCCAGGTTCTTTAGAAAGTATAACGCAAGTAGAAATTTACAAGCAAAAATAAAGTGCACTAAGCTTTACTGACCTCATGGGAAGCAGTGGTGCTTTTCCAAGCCTCTACTTTCAAGATTCTAAGAAATCATGTCCAGTTTAATTGTGGGAAAGAGACAAAAGGCATTAAGGTTGAAAGTTGCATTAAGGGGAAGGATCATTTAAAAATATCCAGATTAATGAGAAAATAATTCACCAATTCAATTACCTGAGAAAATGAAGTTGGGAGTTTCCAGTGTTATTAATGACAATAATGGAAAGGATAAAGGGAACAAAGAGTTTAATTGAGTGTATGTGAGAAGGCAAAGCTAGCTTAAATGAAAACAGAGGTCAGGAAGGTACTTCTCCAGAAACATAGAGAGTTTTGAAAGGAAGTATTGCAAGATAAATTCAACCGAGAATGGTAAAGTAACATCTAAGAAAAAGGAGCAACTATTAATTCAAGGTTATGCATAAAATATCATAAAATCCATTACAATAGTCCATAAAGCAGTACACTTTGTTTGTTATTTGTGAGTTAATAAATGGTAACAAGCTTCTCTTCACTAAATTTTATTGTCATTTACAAGTTATTATTTTACCCAGAGGACTAACTGTCTATAGGTGACACCTACCCTTGTGAAGTAGATTTATTCCTGAAGTTAGAATTAACTGCCACAAGTTCAAACAAACAAACAAACAAAAAATCATGAACATTTCTGTTTAATGGGAAACAAACACTTATGTTTATATTTTCAAAGACACTTCCATAAGAATATATTAACCAGAGTTTAAAATTGTAACCCATTTATTTCAGAATTAGTGCATGTTTAATGGGAATAAAAAAACTTTAAATGTGCAATTAAAAATAATGTTAAAAAGAAAATCACATTTAATTCAACCACAGAGGCATGCCATTCTAAATATTTTAATGCTTATCCTTCTGGTCTCTCCTCTAAGGAGATATAGATAGATAGATAGATAGATAGATAGATAGATACTTAAAAGTACTATCACATACTACACACTATTTTATAACATATACTCTAGTATGTATGTATAGTGTCATGCATGTACTGTTGATGTAAAACAAAGAGACTTCCAGATACTTCTCCAGGAAAGATGGGTTTATTTGGGGTCACCAGAGCCCATGGCTTTTCATTGGCTGAGTCTGCAAAGGAGAGACTTCCTTCTTCCTGTGGGGCTCTACTATCATTACAGGGCATGAGACCTCCCCATTCTAGTCTCTGGATAGAAGTTACTTGAGTTTTTTTTTTTTTTTTTTTTTTTATTAAATATTTAACATTTTCACCTTTTGATGGAGATCTTTCTTTGAAAGCATCACTGATCAAGAGTCAACTTTTCTGGCTTCAGGGGCTTTTTGTCCTGGATGTAGTGTCTCATGTAAGAGGTATAGTGCAAAAACTGGAAACCTATTGAAGTCACATGGGAGCAACAACAGGTGTAGAGGGAAAGCTCTCAGGCACTTTTCATTTAACATCCATGTGTTACCAAGATCACAGATACTGAAGATCATTGAAGCATTACCTCACCATCAAAGTTTGGTGACAGACTTGGAACGGGTCTGGTCCAGATATCTTGGGGAAGCTGTCATCAGATGTCATCTGCTTCAATTCCAGGAAATCTTTGCTTTCAGGTAACCGATGATGTGCAGGTCCAGTCAGTGTTTTGTACTTTCTTTATGTGTGTCATGAGAATACAAGAGTCTATTCCCTGAAGTTTCGTGGCACAGGGGTTAGTTAGTAGTACCTGATAGGAACCTTTCCAGCAAGATTGAAGAAACTTTTTCTGGAGGTGTATTTTCCAATAGGTGAAATCTCCAGGTTGCAAAGTGTGATGCTTAAGGACTTCATTTCTTGAGGGCACACTCTAAAAAGATAGCTGTAGCAAAACACAGTTATTCTTAATAGAAGCAATTAGGCCTCTGCAGTATTGTAGTATCTCTCCTTGTATCAGTTGTGGGTCAAGAGAAACAGAAGTCAGAAGCATTGGGTATCCTGTGACTAGCTCAAAGAAGGAGAGATTATAAGTTCCAAAAGGTACAGATCTAAGATTTAGAAGGACCAAGGACAGTGTTTTTGGCTAAAGTATTTGGAGGACCTCTACAATTTTTTTCCAGTTGAGTCTTAATAATGTTATTAATATGTTCAAATAAGCCAGAGGCATGAGGGTGGGAAGCTCAGCAAAGGTGTGTAAAATTGGCCGAACAGCACAGACTTTTCAAAGTACCAGGCCAATAAAATGACTTCCTCCAACACTATGAAGTGCAACAGGAGTTCCCAAGAGAGTGGTAATATTTTCCAAAAGGACTATTAGTCACAGGAGAGGCAGCAGGCTGTCTGCAAGGGAAGGCTTCAGTCCACAGTGAAAACATACAGATGATGACTAAACATATTTACATCCATTAGAGGAGGAAGTTGCATGATATCCATTTGCCAGACCTCAAATTGTCCATTAGGCTGTTTACAATCTCCAAGAGCAGTATGAACAGGCTACGCTGGTTTGTAATTTAGACAAGTGGAACAAGTAGGTAGCCACTTTTTGCACCTTTGTTAATGTTTCCCCACCAATATTGATTCACAAAGGCTATCATTTTGTTAGTAGACCAATAGTTTAATGCATGTACCAGGGTGAGGAGTGGGAATTTTAGAACCTGTGGTAGAACTGGTTTGTTATTTGGTCCAAACCAGAGCTTTCTCTTTTTATCAAATGAACAATTGTCAAATTTTCCATCTTGTTTTCTCCTTTCTGAGGCCAACCATTGGGCTTCTATAGCTAGTTATACTGAATTATCATTTGGGGAAATACTCCTTTGGACCATGACAGAGGCTGCTGTTGGTCTCTTTAAGGGCAGCATTACTTGTGGAAATGTCAGCAAGCTGATTACCCTTAGCTTCCAGAGGGTCAAGTCTAGAATGTACCAGAATGTTAATCACAGCTACAGTGGCAGATAAAAGTATTGCATTCAATAATTCCTGAATATAGGGGACAGTTTAAATATTATTTCCACTGGAAGTCAGAAAGCTATGTTGCTTCCACAACATTGCAAAATCATGAGCTACTCTAAAATCATATCTACTATCAGTATAAACATTGACAGTTTTGTCCTTGGATAAAGTACAAATCCCATGTAAGTGTGTAAAATTCAGTCTGTTGGCCTGAAATATCCATAGGTAAAAGTGATACCTCAATAATATCAAAAGGAGTTGCAAGGGCATACCCAGCACAATATTTGCCATTATCACCTTTTAAATAAGAACTATCAGTGAACCATGAGAAGTCAATGTTACCCAGAGGAATTTCCTGTAGATCATCATGAGGAGTCAGGAAGTGGCTCATCAGCATTAAGAAGTAATGACAAATTTTGTTAGTTACACAGGGGAGAGGAGTAGTAGGGTTAAGGTTATTACAGCGTAAAAGGGTTACTCAAAGAGCAGTTAAAAAAAGGACTTCATAGGAGGTAAGGAAGTTGGCTGAGAAACGTTCAGTGTGATTAAAATTCAGGAGAACTTCTAATACATGAGATACAAAGATGTTTAAAGGGGTTCCCACAATGATTTTCTTGGTGGCCTAACAAAAAGTTCAGTCGTCATAATGGCTCTAAAGTAAGGGGGAATCCCCATGCCACAGGGCTCATTTGCTGGCTATAATACCCTATGGGTTGATGGTGGTCCCTGTATATTTTTGGGTGAGTACCCAAGGATATTCCCTTCATTTTTATATACAAAACCAAAAAGTGAACCTGATCATTGGGATGTCTGAGGGCAGGTGGTTTCACCAAACTCTCCTTTAAGGCTTTAAATCTTCATCATCCAAATTTCCTCATAAAACTGGGTCAGAGTTATTGCTTTTTAGTAAAACATAAAAAGATTTGGCCATAAAAGAAAAATCTGGAATCCAATTTTGGCGATAACCAATTAGCCCAAGAAAACCTTGCAGTTGGCTCTTAGTTTTCAGTTTGGGGAAACCTAGGACTCCATGTTATCTATCTGGATCTAGGTAGTTCTTGTTCTGATATCAGGTGTCCTAGATATCAAACCTGGGTTGGGGCAAAGTGCAATTTTTTTTGTTAACCTTATGTCCCTTTAAGACTAAAAGCTTTAGCAAGTGGATACTATCTTCCTGTGAGGACGCTTTCTCCTGTGAAAAGGAGAGCAAAGAAGCAACTTATCTACATAAAGCAACAAATTATAATACCAAGGGAACTTTATATCACAGAGACCAACCTTTGGGATTTGGGAGAAATGATAAGGTCCAAGTAAATTGCTTTTCTTTCCAAGGGAAGGCAATTGGTATTGGACAACTTCATCAACTGGAATACCAAGAAACAAAATGCATAAATTAATTACAGCAAAAAAATTGTTTCAGAAAGGAATGGATGTTAGGAAAGCATGAGGGTTAGGAACAATAGGGTTTTGAGGGATAACAGTGTTGTTTATTGCTCAGAGGTCCTGGGCAAACCTCCACCTTTGTCTCTTAGATTTTTCTCACTGGTAAAATAGAAGTGTTACAGGGACTAGTACAAGGGATAATGAGACCTTGAGACTTGTGATCTTCTATTATGGGCTTTATGCCTTGAAGGGCTTCTTTAGTTATAAGGTACTGATTAATTCTTAGAGGAGGTTTTGAGTTATCTACTTGAATCTTGATGGGAGGTGTGTTGTGAGTTTTGCCAATATCAGTTGGAGATTTTGCCTGTAAGGAGGGTGGTAGCTGATTGAATAGGGACAAAACGTGACTGTTCCCAGAATCTGCTCTAGTACAGTCAGAGATGGAACAAATAAAAGATGTCAAAAGTTCATTTAATTCACCTGGTTCCTTACTTTGATGACTACTGTTTACATTCTAAAATTATTTCTACCTTTTGGTAGAAAGAAATTCAGACATGATACTTAAGAAATCTCAGCCTAGTAAATGGGTAAGGATGGAGGAACTAAGAAGAAAAGTATGTGTGTCTCTAAGGGCCTAATCAAAATGGGATAGTTTCAGAGACAGGATCCTCTTAGGTTCATTAGAGCTCCATAGTATTTTAGCTCTGAGGGGGCTGTTTTATAGCAGTGGGATTGAGAACCAAGAGTGTGGCTCTGGTGTCAATTAGGACAGGAAAACATTCATCACAAATCTGGAGAAATTTTTCTCCAAGCTGATTAAGAGGGAAGATTGGGAAGATCTCCGGTATCTCCATGAATCCCATCACTGATAATTGAGAGGACATTGGAAAGGCTGGTTAGAGGGCTGAAGGTGCCTGTCGTACTTGAATTTGTAACAATCTCTTTTCAATATCCTAGCTCTTTGCAATAATAGCAGAAAATAGGTGGTTTTTTATTTTATTTAAGAGCCTTTGTTTGCTGGAGTTGAAGATCAAGGATTTTGGTGGTCTTATTTGGAGGTAGAGAAATCAGGTTTACCAGATTACCTAAATCTGGAGAAAACATAGTTTCCCATTCTATCCAAGTCCTTTTTACTAGAAGGGAAAGATCTTGTTTCAGTCCATTAATAAACATAGAGTTCAAAGCCACCCAAGTGGCATGAACTTCTGAAGAAAGACTAGAGTTTTCTTTAAAAACAATCTGAAGTTGATTGTAATATTTATGAACAGGGTCCTCAGATCTTTGTGTGCAAGCTTGAATTTTATTATAATCAACAGGGTTTGAAAAGCCCTAGGAATTGTCCTATGAATTTGTCTACTGATTGCCCAAGTCTGATAATATAAGGTAGTTAGCAGGCTGACCTCCCATTTGTAATTTCAGAGACCTTTCAGCATTTTCCCAATATTAACTTCCCATATTCTATGGAACTAATTAGATATTACAAAATTAGAGACATTGTAATTGAAATTAAAGGTTGTTTCTGTGAAATCAATTGTTACTAAGTATGATCCTTATTTGATCACGTTCTCATTTTTTTGTAATGTACTTCCTATTTTCTTCATTATTTCAAAATTTGATAAATATATATAAAAAATAAACTGTAGATTGACTATTTAGCTTTCCTGGACCTATTTAGTAGGTTCAAATTGAGTCTGAAGTCTCAGGTTTTGTTGGTAACATACTACAAATTAGGATTTGAACATATTTAGTGATACATAAGAACAATTATTGGTTAAAGAGTACCATGTTGCAGATAAAATCAAAATGTCAGCATTTATTCATCAGTCATTTAATTGTGGAATAATTTTCAGTGATGTGAGAGAAAAACAAGTAGATTTGTTTAAGTTTTAATTACAATAAGATTACTGGCAATAGTAAATTAACTCTTAAAAGCTATATCTCCTATATTTATATGCCCACAATATTGAGAGCAAATTATTTATGTCTACTTTATTGTATATATTTTCTATAAATTGCTGTAAGTGAGCAATGGATTAAGTCAGATTATGAATGAAAGATAAAGCAGATAAACCTCTTCAGTCCTCAGGTTTTACTCATTTCAGTTCTATAATAATGCCATCTGGTTGTCCAATAATCATAACAATTTATCCACAGAATGTGAATATTTTAATAGATTATTGTTAATATTTATTTACTCTCAGTTCAGTATAATTTTAGAGGCAACTATCAAACAACAACTCTGTGATGCAGAAAACTATGGGAATATAAAAATAAACCATACAAGTTGAACCACTGTGATTCATTTTTTGTTTTATGTAAAATTTGCTATGGAGGGTATTTAAATTTAAATAAACAAATCAGCTCTTTTCTTCTTTGAATTGTATTTATTATTTCCCAATTTCCTGAAAATGTTTAAAAAAAAAGACAAATTCTCAGAGAAGCAGGTGCTGTAAAAAGGATGTAACATACAGCTTTCATTGATTTGCTTTCTCTGAGAGAAATTCTAATTTCATTCACAAGATGCTGATTGAAAATGTAATTTTTTCCTTCAACATAAGATGTGTGCTTTTACTGTTTTCATATTTTTATAAGGGCAACAGATGATCATGTTCTTTTTAACTTCCCCACAACCATCCGGCCAAGGATATTTAAAGAAGAAAAATTTTCATTTTTGTCAATTGCTAATGTCAATCATTTTGGAATAAATTAAGCATTCTGTTCTTAATAAGGAGGGTATGTTGGTATTTTAAGCTATGATATATGTGAATTTTTATAAGGAGGTCAAGAAATCATTTCTCATCAAGATGGATATGATTTTACTGAAGGAAAGGACTTAATATAAAAAAAGTCAAGATATGTTGCTGGCAGCTATTTTTATGCCATTTTAGGGTGTAATATTGTTGGTGGCAACAAATATATTGTATAAAATATTTAAATAGTTAATATTTTTATTTTTAATACTTAGTATTGATATATTTGTTCTTTCAACATTATTGTATCTTCATAGTATACAAGGATAATAGATTGTCCTTTCTGCCATCAAAGGAGCTCATGCAGACAAGGAAAATCTGTTTATTCGAGAGTGGACTGAATAACTCAATGGCATAATAAAACTAGCTCCTACTCTGGTACTTCACAAACTTGTTCTGGTGAAATCTCTCCTTATGGTTATGTCCTTTATTCTTTGAAATCTAACATTATATCTAGTCTCTATCCCCAACCGCCAATAGAAAATCTTTAAAATTATTGAGTGTGGTTTTAAGCATTATTTTTCCCAATAATTTTATCACACATTTAAGGTTATGATCTATTAGTTTTACCTTCTTCAGTATGATAACCAGTATTTTTTTACAATATGAAAACCACTTATTAAAATCCTCATTTCATTGATATGCATATTCAGCCATGAAATAAATATTAGTCCATTAAAAATACTAATGTCCGTTAGTTGTTAACAAGAAAACTTTAAGATATATTTTCCATGTAAATATGCTTAAAAGAGATATTAGTTATTTTGCAGTTAATGACCTAGCTATAATCTAATTAAAATGTAAAAATATAGCCTGCCCCTAAGAAATTTACTAATATTCAAATAATAGTCACTAAAATTATCTAATTTTCTTCACAGTATCAGTACATCACCGTTTTATTGATCTCTTTGTTTAGTCTATACTACATGTACTTTTTTAAAAAATATATTATTCTGCTTATTGTAAGATATGGAAACTAAGGCAAACAGTGAAACATTAAAAAAAGAAAAGTGATGAAACAAGCTGACTATGTACAATTAAATTTATTTAGTAGGACACTGGGTTAAACTTTAAGTGAATAAGATTCTCAGATTTGGTTAAAAAAAAACCCAAAACTATACATTGTCTACAAAATGCTCAAAGCACAATGAATAAGCAACCATACATGCAAAAATAAATGAAAATGATGAACAATTATACATCAACAAAAAAGCCAAAAAAGAAAGGTTTATGACATTATTATCAGGAAAGGAGAGATAAAGATAAAAAAACAAAGCAAGAAGAGAAAACAGGAAAAGAACTGTACTTTTCTGTTGCTAAACACAGCCCAAATGACAATAAAAGAGTAGCAAAACTTTAGTCTAGCATTAAATATCTTAAAAAAAAAAAAAAGAACCAAAAAAGCAAACCAAAAATTGTAGGCAGCTATCAGGAGTAAGCATATTGTACTGTATCATACGGTACAAAATAATTTTTTTTAATGTTTTCTATAAGCCCCCAACATTTAGTTGCAAACTATGAAATTAGCCATAAGTGCAAACATATACCTATGAATAACATGAACAAAAGGGAATAGAACTCACTAAAGAAAACTCTGAATATTTGCTAGGTAACTCTTTAACTTACCCATGCATATAATTTTAATACCATCTAAAGAAAAATGATCCAAGAGAAAATCAATTGTGAAAAAAAAAAAAGCTCAATCTCTTCCTCATACCAAACATCAATATGTATTCCAATAGATTAAAAAGTTAAATATAACAAAGAAGCCAGCATCATACTTGAAGGTACAAATATTAATATTCCCCTGGAGTGAGGAACAAGGAATAATAGCCATACAGCAAAACAATAGGTAAAAGTATTGCATGAAAACATTTTAAAAATATACCTTTAACAGAATATGCATACATAATTCCATCTACAATAAATTTATAGAAAAAATAATCTCAGAAAAATGCTATTTTTATAAGTTGTATAAATTATGTGAAGATATTTTCTTTTCTGTTTAAATTCAGTATCAAGTTTTTAGAAAGGTAAATGTCTTTGCTGTCTCTTGGAGGAATGAATTCATTTCTAGTTTACTCTTAAGGACTATAATTCTTTGTGATTTAGGATTAATTGAGGGTATTCTTTGGAACTTCCCTTAGGACAAGCCTTGAGCTTTGTCTCTTAATTGTTTTCCATAGGTTTTGGAAACTAAGCAAAAATCACCAGGGATAGAGATGTCTGCAGGCAGTTTTTTCCATCCAGATACTCACTTTCTTTCTTTTTGTCTTCTAATAAATTCTGCTAGCTCATCACTACATAACAAATTTTAAGCAAGGTCGTTGAACAGAATATTACCTTTGCTATAGTTCAAGAGAAAGACTCCATATTTGTCCCCTTAAAAAAAAAAAAAAAAAAAAAAAAAAAAAAAACTAGTAAAAATCATCAATAAATATAAAAAGCAAAATAAAATTAGAAAAAAGCAATTTGCAGCTTATGTATAAAGCCAAAATTTAAAATCTTTTTTTTAAATAGTTATTTATGAGATATACATTTTAAAGTAATAACTAGAATTATGACATAACATTATACCAGAACATATAAGGTTTTTAGAAATTTCATGTAATGTCTGAAACATTTATATTAACATATTTCCATACAAATAACCCAAAGAAAGTTTAGTATTAGTTATTTTGTTTGTTTTTTTGTTTCTTTTTTAATACTGCAGGTTCTTATTAGTCATCAATTTTATACACATCAGTGTATACATGTCAATCTCAATCACTCAATTCAGCACACCACCATCCCCACCGCACAGTGGTTTTCCCCACTTGGTGTCCATACGTTTGTTCTCCACATCTGTGTCTTAACTTCTGTCCTGCAAACCGTTTCATCTGTACCATTTTTCCAGGTTCCACATACGTGTGTTAATATACAATGTTTGCTTTTCTCTTTCTGACTTATTTCACTCTGTATGAAACTCTCTAGATCCATCCACGTTTCAACAAATGACTCAATTTTGTTCATTTTTATGGCTGAGTAATATTCCATTGTATATATGTACCACATCTTCTTTATCCATTCGTCTGTCAATGGGCATTTAGGTTGCTTCCATAAGCTGGCTATTGTAAATAGTGCTGCAATGAATATTGGGGTGCATGTGCCTTTTTGAATTATGGTTTTCTCTGAGTATATGCCCAGTAGTGGGATTGCTGGGTCATATGGTAGTTCTATTTGTAGTTTTTTAAGGAACCTCCATACTGTTCTCCATAGTGGCTGTATCAATTTACATTTCCACCAACAGTGCAAGAGGGTTCCCTTTTCTCCAGACCCTCTCCAGCATTTGTTGTTTGTAGATTTTCTGATGATGCCCATTCTAACTGGTGTGAGATGATACCTCATTGTAGTTTTGATTTGCATTTCTCTAATAATTAGCGATGTTGAGCAAATTTTCATGTGCTTCTTGGCCATTTGTATGTCTTCTTTGGATAAATGTCTATTTAGATCTTCTGCTCATTCTTGGATTGGGTTGTTTGTTTCTTTAATATTGAGCTGCATGACCTGTTTATATATTTTGGAGATTAATCCTTTGTCCGTTGATTCATTTGCAAATATTTTCTCCAATTCTGAGGGTTGTCTTTTTGTCTTGTTTATGGTTTCCTTTGTTGTGCAAAAGTTTGAAGTTTCAATAGGTCCCATTTGTTTATTTTTATTTCCATTATTCTAGGAGGTGGATCAAAAAAGATTTTGCTGTGATTTATGTCAAAGTGTTTTCTTTCTGTGTTTTCCTCTAAGAGTTTTATAGTGTCTTTTGTCATTTACAGACAGTTCTGGGTGTACTCTGATGATTTTGCAAAAATGTTCCTATAAAAGGGTTTCATCTTCAAGGAATTCATGGAAAAGACTCTGACAAGTACAGGTTTCTGGTAACTGACTATACTGCTGAACTGAATAAATAAACATTTACAGAAATCTAATGGAAAACTGATGAATTCATAAAAGTGCTAACAAAAGATCAAGATGAAAAAAAAAATAATTACATGGGACTGAGTAAACTGATGAGGATGATTATAATTTTTGTGACTTTCTGTTTGAATTAAAAATAAAAGAATCCCACAAGGACTCAGAAGCAAAAAATATACATATCAATTTTCACTGCAAAGTAAAGGAGCTGTTACAATGGAGGATTACGGGACTGAATGTCAATATTGTGACATAGAAAAAAATATATATATATGTGTCATCTTGGGCATGTTACTTGACTTCTTGGCTCATATGTAAAATGGGATAGAAGTAGTATTGTTGGGAAATTATGTGAGAGAATATATGTAATGTAGAGCACTTAGAATGGTATATGGGTCAACCAAAGACTATATATGTGTTTGCTTTCTTCATGATATTTTATTGTGTATATGCAATATAATTAATTTAGCTAGTTTCCCATTGATCAATGTATAGCATTTTCAATTCCTCTGCTATTTGAATGTTGTTGTCAATATCCTTACATATCCATTACCATTGCCAAAAAAAAAAAAAAGAAAAGATGGTCTCCTTATTTTTCTCCTAAAAGATTAGTTTTTCATATGTAGATTTTCATTATTCTTATGGATGTTTGATTTTTGTATTTGGTTTCTATTAGAAATCTATGACTATTCCCACTGCCACCCTTAAGTAAAATAAATCACCCTTAAATAAAATAAAATAAATCTCAAAAATAAGTTAGCTATGGTGTTAGAAGTTAGGACAGTGGTCACCTTTAAGGAAGAAAGGAAAGTTTAATTATATTTACTGACCAGGGTGGTAGGTGTGGTCACTTTGCTGATAAACAATGAGCTATAAACTAATGATTGGTATATTTTTCTGTATACACGTGGTAGTGGTGTGCTAAAGCTGGTTCACCCTAGTTCATGAGGGCCAATTGTTAAACAGAAATTTGTAAGTCAAGTGTCAAACTGTTGGTAGATTAAAATTAACCATTAAGAGAGTATTTACATCATTAATTTAACAAAAATTACAAATGAGCAATTTTTCTTTTCCCATAAAAATAAAAAAAGATATCTTAATATTTAAGAGATCTTACAAATTACTATTTTTTGTTTATTTATTGAATATGAAGACTGCCCTATAAAATAATTTCTTTTCATAAATCATGGTAATGTGCTAATACCATATTAGAATTTTAAAATTGGAATAAAGCGTATTTAAGGCTTAGAAAATTATATTACTCTTTCTTTTTCTAGCCAGAGACTGTGAAAAATATGGACTCATTTCTTGCAAGCTATTATAATTATGTAATATTTCTGATCATTATGTAATAAACAATCTTAAATAATATTAATAAGCACAGATTATCTGTTTTGCATTTTGAACTTTTTTTTTTTTTTTTTTTTTGCGGTACACGGGCGTCTCACTGTTGTGGCCTCTCCCATTGCGGAGCACAGGCTCCGGACGCGCAGGCTCAGTGGCCATGGCTCACGGGCCCAGCCGCTCCACGGCATGTGGGATCTTCCCAGACCGGGACACGAACCCGTGGCCACTGCATCAGCAGGCAGACTCTCAACCACTGCGCCACCAGGGAAGGCCACATTTTGAACATTTTTGCACTCTATTCCTAATTTTAGTTTAATTTTTATATATCAACTATTTTCAATGTTTCTACAATATTCCTCTTCTATACCATGATTTGCTTTTCCATGATATTTAAACACTTTTTTTTTAAACATCTTTATTGGAGTAAAATGGTTTTACAATGGTGTGTTAGTTTCTGCTATATAACAAAGTGAATCAGCTATACATATGCATATATCACCATATCTCCTCCATCTTCCGTCTCCCTCCCTTCCCCACCCACCTAGTGGTCACAAAGCACAGAGCTGATTTCCCTGTGCTATGCATGTGCTTCCCACTAGCTATCTATTTTACATTTGGTAGTACACATATAAGTCCATGCCACTCTCTCACTACGTCTCAGCTTACCCTGCCACCTCCCTGTGTCCTCAAATCCATTCTCTACGTCTGCAGCTTTATTCCTGTCCTGCTGCTAGGTTCTTCAGAACCATATTTTTTTCTTTTTGTTTTAGATTGCATATATATGTGTTAGCATACAGTATTTGTTATTCTCTTTCTGACTTACTTCACTCAGTATGACAGACACTCGTCCATCCACCTCACTGCAAATAACTCAGTTTCATTTCTTTTTTATGGCTGAGTAATATTCCATTGTATATATGTGCCACATCTTCTTTATCCATTCATCTGTCAGTGGACACTTAGTTTGCTTCCATGTCCTGACTATTGTAAATAGAGCATCAATGACAATTGTGGTACATGAATCTTTTTGAATTATGGTTTTCTCAGGGTATATGCCCAGTAATGGGTCATATGGTAGCTCTATTTTTAGTTTTTTAAGGAACCTCCATACTGTTCTCCATTGTGGCTGATACCAATTTACATTCCCAACAACACTGCAAGAAGGTTCCCTTTTCTCCACAGCCTCTCCAGCATTTATTGTTTGCACATATTTTGATGATGGCCATTCTGACTGCTGTGAGGTGATACCTCATTGTAGTTTTGATTTACATTCCTCAAATGACTAGTGATGCTGAGCATTGTTTCATGTGTTTGTTGGCAATCTGTATATCTTCTTTGGAGAAATGACTAGTTAGGTCTTCTGCCCAATTTTGGACTGAGTTGTTTGTTTTTTATTGGTATTGAGCTGCATGAGCTACTTGTGAATTTTGGAGATTAATCATTTGTCAGTTGTTCATTTGCAAATATTTTCTCCCATTCTGAGCATTGTCTTTTCGCCTTGTTTATAGTGTCCTTTGCTGTTCAAATCCTGTTAAGTTTCACTAGGTCATATTTGTTGATTTTTCTTTTATTTCCATTTCTCGAGGAGGTGGGTCAAAAAGGATATTGCTGTGATTTGTGTCATAGAGTATTCTGCCTATGTTTTCCTCTAAGAGTTTTATAGTGTCTGGACTTACATTTATGTCTTTAATCTGTCTGAGTTTATTTTTGTGTATGGTGCTAGTGAGTGTTCTTATTGTATTTTTTTACATGTACCTGTCCAGGTTTCCCAGGAGTACTTATTGAAGAGGCTGTCTTTTCTCCATTATATATTGTTGCCCCTTTTATCAAAAATAAGGTGACCATATGTGCGGGGGTTTATCTCTGGGATTTCTAATCTGTTCCATTGATCAATATTTCTATTTTTGTGCCAGTACCATAGTGTCTTGATTACTGCAGCTTTGTAGTATTGTCTGAAGTCAGGGAGCCTGATTCTTCCAGTTCCATTTTTCTTCATAAAGATTGCTTTGGCTCTTCAGGGTATTTTGTGTTTCCATACAAATTGTGAATTTTTTTTTTTGTTCTAGTTCTGTGAAAAATGGCATTGGTAATTTGACAGAGATTGCATTGAATCTGTAGATTGCTTTGCGTAATATAGTCATTTTCACAATGTTGACTCTTCCAATCCAAAAGCATGGTATATCTCTGCATCTGCTTGTGTCATCTTTATTTCAACAGTGTCTTATAGCTTTCTGCATACAGTTCTTTTGTCTCCTTTGGTAGGTTTATTCCTAGGTATTTTATTTTTTTTTGTTTCAATGGTAAATGTGAGTGTTTCCTTAATTTATCTTTCAGAATTTTCATCCTTAGTGTATAGGAATGCAAGAGATTTCTGTGCTTTAATTATGTACCCTGCTACTTTACCAAATTCTTTGATAAGCTCTAGTAGTTTTCTGGTAGCATCTTTAGGATGCATACTTTAGGATAGTATCATGTCAGCTACAAACAGTGACAGTTTTACTTCTTTTCCATTATGGATTAGTTTTATTTATTTTTCTTCTATGATTGCTGAGGCTAAAATTTCCAAAACTATTTCAAATAATAGTGGTGAGAGTGGACAACCTTGTCTTATTCCTGATCTTAGTGGAAATGGTTTCAGGTTTTCACCATTGAGAACCATGATGGCGGTGGGTTTGTCATATATAGACTTTATTATGTTGAGGTAAGTTCCTTCTTTGCCTACTCTCTGGAGGTTTTTTATCATAAATGGGTGTTGAATTTTGTCAAAAGCTTTTTCTACATCTATTGAGAACATCATATGTTTCTTACCATTCCGTTTGTTAATATGGTGTATCACATTGATTGACTTGCATATATTGAAGAATCCTTGCATCCCTGGGATAAATCCCACTTGATCATGGTGTATGATCCTTTTAATGTGCTGTTGGATTCTGTTTGCTAGTATTTTGCTGAGGATTTTTGCATCTGTGTTCATCAGTGATACTGGCTTGTAGTTTTCTTTTCCTTGTGACGTCTCTGTCTGGTTTTGGTTTCAGGGTGATGGTGGCCTCGTAGAATGATTTTGGGAGTGTTCCTCTCTCTGATATATTTTGGAAGAGTTTTAGAAGGATTGGTGTTAGCTCTTCTCTAAATGTTTTATAGAATTCAACTGTGAAGACATCTGGTCTTGGGCTTTTGTTTGTTGGAAGATTTTTAATCACAGCCTCAACTTAAATGCTTGTGATTGGTCTGTTTATATTTTCTATTTCTTCCTGGTTCAGTCTCAGAAGGTTGTGCTTTTCTAAGAATTTGTCCATTTCTTCCAGGTTGTCCATTTTATTGGCATATAGTTGTTTGTAGTAATCTCTCATGATCCTTTGTATTTCTGCAGTGTCAGTTGTTACTCCTTTTTCATTTCTAATTCTATTGATTTGAGTCTTCTCCATTTTTTCTTGTTGAGTCTGACAAATGGTTTACCAATTTTGTTTATTTTCTCAAAGAACCAGCTTTTAGTTTTATTGATCTTTGCTATTGTTTTCTTCATTTCTTTTTCATTTATTTCTGATTTGAGTTTTATGATTTCTTTCCTTCTGCTAATTTGTGTTTTTTTTGTTCTTCTTTTTCTAATTGCTTTAGTTGTAAGTTTTGGTTGTTTATTTGTGATGTGCCTTGTTTCTTGAGGTAGGAGGGTATTGCTATAAACTCCCCTCTTAGAACTGCTTTTGTTGCATCCCATGGGTTTTTGTGTTGTCATGTTTTCATTGTCATTTATTTCTAGGTGTTTTTTAATTTCCTTTTTGATTTCTTCTGTGTTCTTTTGGTTATTAAGTAGTATATTGTTTAGCCTCCATGTGTTTGTGTTTTTTACAGATTTTTCCCTGAAATTGATATGTAGCCTCATAGCGTTGTGGTCAGAAAAGATACTTGATACAATTTCAATTTTCTTAAATTTACCAGGGCTTGATTTGTGACCAAAGATAGATCTATCCTGGAGAATGTTCCATGAGCACTTGAGAAGAAAGTGTATTCTGTTGTTTTTGGATGGAATGTCCTATAAACATCAATTAAGTCCATCTTGTTTAATGTATCATTTAAAGCTTGTGTTTCTTTATTTAATTTCATTTTGGATGATCTTTCCACTGGTGAAAGTGTGTTTTTAAAGTCCCCTATTATGACTGTGTTACTGTTGTTTTTATGGCTGTTAGCATTTCCCTTATGTATTTAGGTGCTCCTATGTTGGGTGAATAAATGTTTACAATTGTTATATCTTCTTCTTGGATTGATCCCTTGATCATTATGTAGTGTCCTTCTTTGTCTCTTGTAATAGACTTTATTTTAAAGTCTATATTGTTTGATATGAGAATAACTTTTCTAGCTTTCTTTTGATTTCCCTTTGCATGGAATAACTTTTTCCATCCCCTCACTTTCAGTCTGTATGTGTCCCTAAGTCTGAAGTGGGTCTTGTAGACAGCATATATATGGGTCTTGTTTTTGTAACCATTCAGCCAGTCTATGTCTTTGGTTGGAGCATTTGATCCATTTATTTTTTTTGGTAATTATCAATATGTATGTTCCTATTACCATTTACTAATTATTTTGGGTTTGTTACTCTCTTTTCCTTCTCTTGTGTTTCTCGCCTAGAGAATTTCCTTTAGCATTTGTTGTAATGCTGATTTGATGGTGCTGAATTCTCTTAGCTTTTGCTTTTCTGTAAAGTTTTAACTTCTCCAGCAAATCTGAATGTGATCCTTGCTGGGTAGAGTAATCTTTGTTGTAGATTTTTTCCTTTCATCACTTTAAATACATCCTGCAACTCCTTTCTGGCTTGCAGAGTTTCTGCTGAAAGATCAGCTGTTAACCTTATGGGATTCATTTGTATGTTATTTGTTGTTTTTCTCTTGTTGTTTTTAATAATTTTTCTTGATATTTATTTTTTGATAGTTTGATTAATATGTGTCTTGATGTGTTTGTCCTTCGATTTATCCTGTATGAGACTCTCTGTGCTTCCTGGACTTGATTAACTATTTCCTTTCCTCTATTAGGGATGTTTTCAACTATAATCTCTTCAAATGTTTTCTCAGTCCCTTTCTTTTTCTCTTATGCTTCTAGGACCCCTATAATTGGAATGTTGGTGCATTTAATATTTTGCCAGAAGTCTCTGAGACTCCCCTCAATTATTTTCCTTCTTTTTTCTTTATTCTGCTCTTCAGTAGTTATTTCCACTATTTTATCTTTTAGGTCACTTATCCATTCTTCTGCCTCAATTATTCTGCTATTGATTCCTTCTAGAAAAGTTTTAATTTAATTTTTTGTGTTGATCATCATTGTTTGCTCTTTAGTTCTTCTAGGTCCTTGTTAAATATTTCTTGTATTTTCTCCATCCTATTTCCAGGATTTTGGATCATCTTTACTATCACAACTCTGAATTATTTTTCAGGTAGACCTGCCTCTGTCTTCTTCATTTGTCTAGTCTGATGGGTTTTTACCTTCCTCCTTCATCTGCTGTGTTTTTCTCTGTCTTCTCTTTTTGCTTAACTTACTGCATTCGGCTTCTCTTTTTTGCAGGCTACATGTTCATAATTCCCATTGTTTTTAGTGCCTGCCCCCAGTGGCTAAGGTTATTTCAGTGAGTTGTGTAGGCTTCCTGGTGGAGGGCATTTGTGCCAGTGTTCTGGGTGGTTGAGGCTGGATCTTGTCTTTCTGGTGAGCAGGACCACATCTGGTGATGTGTTTTGGGGTGTCTGTAACCTTATTATGATTTTAGGGAGTCTCTCTGCTAATGCATGGGGCTGTGTTTATGTTTTGCTAGTTTTTGGGCACAGGATATCCAGCACTGTAGCTTGCTGGTTGTTTAGTGGGCCTGGGTCTTAGTGTTCAGATGGAGGTCTCTAGAAGAGCTTTTGCCATTTGATATTATGTGGACCCATGATGTCTCTGGTGGACCAATGTCCTGAACTCAGCTCTCCCCCTCAGAGGCACAGTCCTGACACCCAGCTGGAACACCTAGACCCTGCCAGCCACATGGCTCAGAAGAAAAGGGAGATAAAAAAGAAAGAAAGAAAGAAAGAAAGAAAGAAAGAAAGAAAGAAAGAAAGAAAGAAAGAAAGAAAGAAAGAAAGAAAGAAAGAAGTTAAATTAAATTTAAAGGTTATTAAAATAAAAATTAAAGTAATTATTAAAAATGAAAAAGTAAAAATTAAAAAAAAATGTAAAAATAATTTTAGAAAGTAAAAAAAAAAAGAAAGAAAGAAGAAAGCAACCAAAGCAGCAAACTAGGACAAACGGTAAAAGCATAGTTATACAGACAATATCACACAAAGAAGCATTCACATACACACTCACAAAGAGTAAAAGGAAAATATATATATGTATCTATATATTAAAAAATGGAGGAAGAGAGAAACCAAATCAATAAACAAATCTACCAATGATAAAAAACTCTAAGTACTAAACTAACATAAACATAAAACCAGAAACCAGTTAAATGTAGAAAGCAAACCCCACGTCTACAGTTGTTCCTGAAGTCCATCACTTCAATTTTTGGATGATCTATTGACTATTCAGTTACTTCAGAGATGCAGGGTACATCAATGGATGGTGGAGAGTTAATCTGCTGCTCCTGTGGCTGTGGGGAGAAATTTCCCTTTCTCTTCTATGTTCACACAACTCTCGGGGTTTAGCTTTGTATTTGGCCCCGCCTCTGCATGTAGGTTGGCTGAGGGTGACTCTTCTTTGCTCAGACAGGACAGGGTTAAAGTAGCAGCTGATTAGAGGGCTCTGGCTCACTGAGGCTAGGGGGAGGGAGGGGTATGGATGTGGTACGAGCCTGCAGTAGCAGAGGCTGGCATGACTTTGCAACAGCCTGAGGTGCACCGTGTGTCCTCCCAGGGAACTTGTCCCTGGATCATGGGACCCTGGCAATGGCAGGCTGCACAGGCTCTGGGAGGGGAAGTGTGGGGAGTGAACTGTGCTTGCACACAGGTTTCTTGGTGGCTGCAGCAGCAGCCTTAGTGTCTAATGCCCATCTCTGGTGTCCGTGCTGATAGCTGAAGCACACACCCATCTCTGGAGCTTATTTAGGTGGTGCTCTGAACCCCCTCTCTTGCACAACCAGAAACAATGCTCTCTTGCCTCTTAGGCAGGTCCAGACTTTTTCCTGGATTCCCTCCCAACTAGCTGTGGCACACTAGCCCCCTTCAGGCTGTCTTCATGCAGCCAACCCCAGTCCTCTCCCTGGGATCTGACCTCCAAAGCCCGAGACTCAGTTCCCAGCCCCCACCCACCCCGGTAGGTGAGCAGACAAGCCTCTCGGGCTGGTGAGTGCTGGTCAGCACTGATTCTCTATGTGGGAATCTTTCCACTTTGCCCTCTGTCACCCCTGTTGTCGTGCTCTCCTCCATGGCTCCAAAGTGTCCCCCCACCACCCCCCACCTCCATCAGTGAAGGGGCTTCATAGTGTGTGGAAACTTTTCCTCCTTCACAACTTCCTCCCACTGGTGCATGTCCCATCCCTATTCTTTTGTCTCTATTGTTTTCTTTTTTCTTTTGCCCTACCCAGGTACATTGGGAGTTTCTTGCCTTTTGGGAAATCTGAGGTCTTCTGCCAGCGTTCAGTAGGTGCTCTGCAGGAGTTGTTCCACGTGTAGATGTATTTCTGATGTATTTCTGTGGAGGAAGGTGATCTCCACGTCTTACTACTCTGCCATCTTAAAGGTCTCCCTAAATTTATTTTTTAATGTTGCATCATGTTGTTAGTTCACATTCATTCCACCCTGGAAATATAATCCTTGACTCTCTTGTTAAGTTTTAATACAATCTTCATCAACAGATTTAGAATTCAAGCATGGGTATGAGATTGCATCTTATCTTGCATGACAGTGAGTGAAAGATTGCATAACTCCCATTTGCTTTAAAAATGTTGGTTAGCTGACACACCTGTTATGGTAATGGTAATTTGGTGTTGAATGAGAAAGGAGTTATCCAGGGGGAGAATTTCCATAACTATTGCATCAAATATCTGATGTAAGAAGTAATATTCTCCCAGAAACTGCATCCAAAATATTCTTTGAGTTCAGGAGAAAGAATAATATACCAATATATTTTTTAATCTATATACTCACCGTTTAGCTTCTACAAGTGTTTTGTCCACCCATTACATTTTCTTGACATATTTTAATGATAGGAAATTGGAGAAATTCATAGAAATTCAGACCTTTCTAATCTCATCCGATATAAATTATCTACATCCAAACACGCACTTACATTATTATAGATAGTCCAAAAGTCAACTTAAGTATAGAAATAACTCTCCATAGACCTACTTAATATATTGAAGAATGTTTTAAGACTCTGTAAAGAATAAATGGTTATCTCATTGACAGTCTTCTTTGAAAGGGTGTAAATGTACTACAGCGACACAATTATCTAGGATCATCATTTTTTAAAACAACAATTAAGAAGAATATAAACCAGGTTATTTAATTGACTATTGTAGAAAGTGTTTGTAAGCTCCTTGGAATCTGGGAGTACGTGGACATATTCTCTCTTTTTAATTAGTTATGCAGCAAAAATTTATATAAGATTAACATAAATACAGAAATAAGACTACATATTAAAAATATGTGTTTTGTAGCAATAAAACATGGGGAAATATAGCTATTTTTGTTGTTGGTTTTGTTGGAAAAAACAACTTTCATTTATTCAATATTTAAGAATGTCTTGAGAGTTTGTTCCCCTGTGGCTAGTACTCCATAGGTAGCAGTCTGTATACAGAACTCCATCACGGTTTTCAGATTGATCTCCCCGCAAAGAACACCTATAAATTTTGGAAAAAAACAAAACATAAAACAAGTGTTTGAAAACTTCAAATACACTTCAAAGGCAGTCAGGACTTAAGGGGCAAGGATCTTGGCAATAAGGGTAGTGCATTCATGGAAGCCAAACTTCTCTGCATCTCTTTGTCCTTAGAGTATTTGCTGATTCACACCTAAGGGCAAAGAAATCTAACAGGAAAAAAAAACAAAACAAAAAAAAAACTGCATAATATTTTCTGCACTTTCCCTGGACTTGAGAGGAAAAAACGAGTTTGAGTTTTTAAAGGTGGCAAAGATCCCAGAAACAATAATCCTAGGGGGAGAAAAAGGACATTGAAAAATGAACCCAACGTTCTTCAGTAAATTTTTCCTGAGGCATATGGCAAATAATATGTTGCACATAAATGGACCAGCCTCTGAGAAAACAAACAGAATGCATTTGCTCATCAGATATAGCATCAAGTATAATTTCAGCAGTCAGACAATACTGAGTTCAAGTACCGCAAGTAGAAAGGACCCAAGTAAACACTTTAGGCTTTAAATTGAGAAGTCTGAGGTAATTAAAGATGCCCTATAAGTAAAGGAAAAATTAGTAATAGCTTCAAGGTAACCTTCTCATACTTTTGTAGCTCCCTGCCAAAGAAACAAAATTATCTCTAAACGAAAATGACTTTATCCAAATCACCTTTACAATTTATCATACAAAAAGTCTTACATTTAATAAAAAATAAATTACTAAATTTACCAGAATATTGAACCAAATTTTTAGAATCATAAAAAAAGACAATAGAAACAAATCTATTGTAAGTAATCCAGATTTTTGACAAAAATTAAAACAATGGCTAATATTTTAAGAAAATATATTTTTTTAAAAATAATGAATTTTGCTAGAGAATCAGAATTTATAAGAACTAAGTGGAAATGCTAGAATTTTAAAAATACAGAAACAAAAGTTATAAACAGAATGAACACAGTAAAGCAAATATTAGTGAACTGGAAAACCAACAAACCAAAAACCTAGAAGCCTATTCCTAATAAAATATCCTTCAATAATGAATGACATAGATAACTCATAAATTAGAGTGAGTGAATTTGTCACCAGTTGATTCACATTACAAAAAAAAATGCTTTACATTTTTTCTTTAAGCTAAAGAAATATGTAAACCTTAGGAAGAAATGAAAAGCATCATAAATGATAAATATACAAGTAAGAATAAAAGACACATTTTTTATAATTTATTTAAGGAACAATTGGTATGTATAGCACAAAATAACAAAGTCCTATGAAACATAACACATAGAGTGAAATGAACAATATGGCATAAATAACAAGAAGGGTAAATGACAGTGTACTTCTTATACCACTGCAAAGTTCTCATGTTATGCATGAACTTGTGTTAATTCCCAAGCATCTGTGATAATTTGAGAAATATGTTATAATCCTATCACAACAATTAAAAATCTAAACATACATATACAGATAAAAATAAGAACATTAATGAGGGTAAAATAAATTTTAAATAAACAGAAAAAGAAAATAGATTAATACAAAAATGGCAGGATAAAAGAAGGACAAAAATAACAAATGGGGCAATTAGAAAACAAATATTGAGGAGATGGAATTAAATCCACTATTATCAATAATTTTATTAAATAAGAATTGATTAATGTGTTTAAAATGGTAGAAACTGTCAGACTGGATAAAAAAAGCAAGGCCTAAACATCTGCTGTTTGAAACTGATACACTTTAATACACTTTAAAGTTATAGATCAGTTAAAAAATGAAGATGGAAAAAGATATTTTTTAAAAAACCACTAATACAAAGAAACATGAACTGGTATATTCAAATCAAAAAAGGAGACTTTTAAGAGACATTTCTTGAATGCCAGAACACTAGGAACTTTTTATAGTAAAGAATTTCAATTCATCAAGAAGATGTCAGAACTCTAAATGTATCTTCGTTGTATAAAAGAGCTTCAAATTTGACAGAACTAAGTAAAGACATATTTGGAAAATGTATTTAGAAATTTTAACACTCTTCTCCCTGTAACTGGTAGAGGAATTAGAAAGAAACTTGATAAGTGTTTAGAAGATTTAAACAACGTTTTCAATGTGTTTAATTTAATTGACATTTATAAAATATTTTAATTAATGACAGTAGAATAAAAATTCTTTGTAACTGAACATGGAACAAAAGACATGGATACTTCACAGAAGAAGATTTTGAGATGACTATGATCATATAAAAAAATACAAAATCACTTTAATCTTCAGGAAAATGAAAATAAAAACTACTACACACCCAGTAGAATTATTAAAGTTAAAAATGTTACAAGTAAGTATTTATGAACTTGTGGAACTTTTGGAAATCTCACACCTTCTGTCAGGAATATAAAATGGTACAATTGTTTTGGAAAATTGTTAGTTTCTTATAAAATTAAACATATCTACACTATGACCCAAGATGACAAACAGAACAAAACAAAATGACTCATGGCCACAAATACTAGTTCAAAAACATTCATAGAAACTTTATTCACAGCAGCACCAAAATGAAAACAACCCAAGTGTCTATCAAGGCTAGGTATTCTTTCCCTGTGTTATTTGTTTGTGTATGCAGTTGTCTCAATGCACCCCAAGTGATTACTCAAAATTAACAGAAAATGGACATCCATGTTTCCATTTAGCTTTTTTTTTTGCCCATTTTCATTTTTTTAAACATCTTTATTGGAGTATAATTGCTTTACAATGGTGTGTTAGTTTCTGCTTTATAACAAAATGAATAATGATATTAGATTTATAACACCCTCCTTTTTCAAGTACGGTGATGGAACCTGTAATCATTAGCCTATGTTGACTTAATTTTGGAGTCTTAAATGATATATTGACGAGAAAAGGACATGAGTGAAGTTTTTGAGTAATGAAAATGTTGTGTATCTTGATTTATATGGTGATATTTTGCAATGATTAAAACATTTGATATATTAAATGCATTGCAAATATATGTCTCTATTGTTTGTCTATAATAAATATTCCATACAGTTTTAAAATTTTAATAAAATATTAATATTTTTGTTAGATACTTTTTTTCCTTTCTAGAAAAGCACTAATTTTTCCTACAGATTTACCCCTCCTAAATTATTTTAATATTTGCTTTTGTTCTCCATCATAAATTTTTATTTCACAAAAATTAATTTATTTGAGAGTTTATACTTACAGAGGAACTGTTTAAGAGAAATTACCTCCAATAAAATAATAAAATGTGATTGCAATTTTTATTTGACTGTATATCATTATGAATTATTTTGTTTGAAAATATTGTAGGATCTCAACTGAACTGACATAAACATTAAAGAAACTAAATTAATTTTTATAAAAAGAAACCAACTCCAGAGTTTATCAGAGTTCATAAATCCAGCAGCACAATGGTATTGATACCCTGATTCCTTAATCTTCCCCATCTTCCCGTCACTCTCCCCAGAAAGTTACCCACTTCTGAGAGTTACTTGGAGATACAATATCCACAAAAGGAAAGAGTCATTTTCCTATATGTTAATCTTTGTTTAAGCAAAAAACTAATCAAAACAACCAGCAAACAAAAACATTTCTCCAAAGCCTCTAAATAAACTTGGAAATTTCTGTAACCACCTTAATGAACAGAAACATGTGGAGAGGCTATGCACATGTCATTCACTGACAAGAGAAATGGAATTAAAATGGTTGTACTGAATAGATTATATTTATGGGGATTTTACCTTCAGACTAAGTATAGTGTCTATGTTTGTTGAATCCTGTGCTTAGAGTAAAGCCCTGTCTGAATTCAGGGATTAACCAAGAAGGCAGAAGATGTATATTGACAGAGGAATGGGAACCCAAATGTACCAGCTGAGAAGCTTATTAAAAAATACATTACAGTTTTTTATTTTTGCCATAGAACTTCTTTTATTTATTTATTTTTAATTTTTAAGCATGTCCATAGGTATGTGTGTATTTATTTGTTTATGGAATGTAGGTTCCTTTATGGGAAAAGGATTCAAGTGTCTTTTAGTCATTGTGTTCCTCAAATTCCTAGCACAGTGCTGGCATACAGAAGGTACTCATAAATAGTTGGTGAGAGCATAAATAACATGATGATTCACATGTTGGCAAACAAAAGCTACAAGAGAAGATTAAAGATCCTGATTAAGAGAAGCCTTCAAGAAAGCAAAGATTCTTGCATTCAGATGAAGGACAAACACTATCTCTACTAATAATGAACAACTTTCTAAATGATGTAATAAACAGTTTATCTTCAGTAATCTTTAAGCTCTTTGAAGATTTGGACCGCATTTATGTATTTTTTGTCTATGACTCCCAAACTCACATAGAACCTTGTTGATAGATGTACTTATTAAGAATTCTTTATGTATTTTGTATAAAATACCTTTTTCAGTTTTTATTGCAGATATCTTCTTGCACACTGTGGCTTTACCTTTTACCTTTTTAATAGTGTTTTTGTTGAAGAGGAGTATCTAATTTTATATAGTACAATTTCTTAACAAATTCCTTTATGCTCTAATTTTTTATCTTGTTGTAGATGTCTTTTTTTTACCACAAATTCAAGGATATATTCCCCTATATTTTTGCTATATTTTTCTACATTTAAACCTTCATTTCCTTGGAACTGATTCCTGTGTTTAATGTGAACTATGAGTCAAGTTTCATTATTTTTTACATGGATAATTAATTGATATGGCATCATTTTTTGCAAAGTAGTATTTTGAGGATTTTTTTGCATCTATATTCCAAAGAGATAGTGATAGATAGATAGATAGATAGATAGATACACGATAGATAATTTTTTTGTGTGTAATGTCTGGTTTTGGTGTCAGGGTAAACTTGTCTTAATAGAATGAGTTAAGAAATATCTCCTCACCTTTTATTTACTGTAAGAGTTTGTGAAGGACTGCTGTAATTTTTCTTTAAATATCCACTGAATATTGGACTTTTTATTTAGGGAATTAAAAAATATATTAATTCAATCTCTTCACTTGTTATGGATTAATTCAGACTTAATATGTTTTCTTGAATTAGAAATATGCCAATTTCTTCATTACCTAATGTATTGACGTAAAATTGTTCATAGTGTACCTTTATATTCCTTCTTTTTGTCTGCACTTTCAGAAGTGATTCCACCCATTTCATTCCTTATTTTTGACACATGGGTGTTATGTTGGTCTCTACCTATTGACAATGATGCTGTCAGCTAGAAATGTCCGAGGCAGTCACCTGGGCCCATCTTACTTGTGGCAGCTCACCACAGATATTTCCCAAACCACAGCCTTTTTTGTGTCCAGATCAGCCCTTTTAGTTATTATTATTATTGCATGATGTACCTCAGCAACAACCATTAGGGAACTTTGAAAAAATAAGGCTTATTACTCACAGGTCCTGGAGGGTGGACAGCAAGCCCAAGGGACACACAGAGAAGTCTTCAGGTAGAGAGAAGAAGGGAGAGTGGATGTGGAACTACCTTCATTGGGGTCAAGGATCAGGTGCCTAGGGTTTTAAAACATAAGAGTAGGAATTAGGTCACAGGAAGGGAAGAGTGGGGGCAGTCAAGTGGTCACTTACTAAGGTTACCCAGGGAATTCTAAAAAGAAAACTTCATGGGTGGAGTGGCCTGGCTGTTGTCTTACTAGTAATTGTGTCATGCAACTGGCAATATTTTTGTTCTTTGAAATGGATGCCTTGGCAATCAGAAGCTTAATGTCAGGAACTTACATTAAAATGAATCATCTGTTTTTTTCTTGACCAGTCTACATAAGGGTTTGTCAGTTTTGTTGATCTTTCAAAGAACTAACTTTTAGTTTTCTATTAACTTTTTCACTTCTTAATTTTTTATTTTCATTCTGCTTTCTCTAGCTTTAGTTTGCTCTCTTTTTCTCTATTTTCTTAAGGTGGAAGGTTGAATTATTGATTTGAGGTTTTTTTTCAGTGTAGACATTTACAGCTATACTTTTTCCTCAGAGCACCATTTTTGCTATATCCCTTACATTCTGATGTGTTAGGTTTTGTTTTCATTCATCTCAAAGCATTTTTTAATTTCTCTTGTGATTTCCTCATTAACATATCTGTTATTTACCAGTGTGGTGTTTAGTTGCCACATGTGTTTTGGTGCTCTACTTCCTTTATTCCTGTCTCTAATATGTTACTATTAAAGATTTGATATGGTACTACAGCAATAGAGGCTCTGTTTATTTTTCTTTATCATTTTTCTCTCACTTCCTCAGATTAAATAAATTTTATTTATCTAATTTCAATATCTATCTAACTTTTATTTATTTAAGTTCACTGACTCTTTTCTCTGTCATTTCCATTCTGCTATTCAGTATTTTTTAATAGAAATATTGAATTTTTCAATTTTCAAATTTTCATATAGCTCTATTTCAGAGTTTCTATTTCTCTGCTAAAAACATCTCTTTCCATTAGTGTTTTTACTTTATCTGATGGATCATAGTTGCAAAAGGTGCTCTGAAATCTTTTCTGATAATTCCTTCATCAGTGTGATTTAGAGGTTTATTTATATTAATTACCTTCTCTCTTGGTAATTGCTTATATATCTTTCAATTTTTTGTATGATGATTTTTAATTGCATCCTGGACATTTTAATATTGTGTTATTTAGTTCCTGGGTTTTGTTAAAATCACTATAGAGTGATGATATTTTTCCTTTAGCAATCAATCAACCCAGCTAGGTTCAACCCAGAAGTCCTATCTCACTGTTTTTTTTCTAACATCAATTCTGTTTCCAATGCCTTTCTTATGCTGCTTTGGGTGTATCCTGTCCCTGTGCCACTCAAACATGAGTCTGAGACTGTACAGTGATTTGTGCCTTCATCACTTCTGAAACCTTGCCTGGGCTGCTTTGGATTCTATAGCTCTCTTACAGCAACTCCAGGGTGGGTTCTCTATATTTTGTTTTCCCTCTAAATCTGCCAGTTTTTGTTACTTTTTATAGCCTACATGTTTTTGTTACTTTTTATGGCCTACATGTAGCTTCTTTTTGTATTTTGTTCAGCCTTGTAGTTTTAATCAGCTGGGAAGATAGGGTGTACTGAACTTACTGCATCTTGACTGACATCAGAAGTATTCTGTTTCCTTTTAATTGAATCTGAAATGGATATTATTACCAATTCTCCCTAGGAAAGAATTTCCATTCAGGTTTTTTTTCCCCACAGTTCAAGGATATATGACTTTAAATGACAAAGTTTATGTTTAGCAGATTTTTTAAAGACTCTGTTTGAATATAGTAGGATATCACGTTTTCTAGTAGTACACACTATCAGAATGCTCCATTAACCTTAGATTTAGACTTATTGATATTTCTTAGTAGGGATCTTACAACCTTTCATTCTTCTAAGATTTTAAAAACTGTGATTTTACATTGATGATATAAGTAACTTAATTAAGGGGTCAGCTTAAATGTTGGATTTGAGAAAAATTTAGGGATTAAGAAAAGCTCTATAGTCAGTATTTTGAATTGGAAAACATTGCTCACCATTAAAAAAAATCAAAACTTCCAATAGAATGGATAATACAAAATACCATATCATATGTAATGTACTGATGTTACAACTCCCTCAGCTTGTAATGAGGGCGCAAACTTCTGGTCCCCATGGTCCATCTAATCTGGTGAATTTCAGAATATTTTTTCCCACTTGAGTCAATCTTTTATGAAGATTAAAGATGGCAGAAGCTGAGAAACTGTAGACCAAAATGAAAACACTTATTATCAATCCAAAGAACCATCCTAGCCAATGATGAGACATATAAAGAATGTTGTGATCTGGCCAATATCAACTGTTAGTGTAACTGAGAAGTAGATTTCTATTTCATACCATACCCAAATACAAAGTTTTATATTTTATATCACCATACAAAGAGGAAGGTAAAAGAGTAAGCCATAGACTGGGAAAAACTATTCTCTCTCTCTCTCTCTCTATATATATATATATATAAAACAATACTATTATGTCCAAATACATTTTTAAAAATTCTTACAAATCAAAAACAAAATGTCAAACAGCACCCCTCCCCAAATGAGGAAATGACATGAACCAGAAAATTCAAAATGGAAATATCCTAATAAGCACATGGAAAGATCATCAGCATCACTAGTTATTTGGAAAATGCAGCCCAAAGTGAAAATCAGACACTAATACACATACAGCAAAGTGGCTAAAATTTAAAAAAAAAAATTGATGATGATGTGAAACAACTGTAACTATCAAATATTGCTGGTGGGAAGAAAAGCTGCACATCAAATTTAGGTGTCTCCCTGGCGGTTTCAAATACACTTAAACCTACACCCATGACCTAGGAATTTCTATCCTAGATATTTGCCCAAGAGAAATGAAAACATATGTTTACACAAAAACACATAAAAGAATGTTCATAGCAGCTTTATTTTTAACATCCCCAAACTAGCATGTCTTTATGTATACCCATTGAATATTGGGAAAATAATAAATTCATGCAATAGAATACTAAATAGCAACCAAATGAAACAAACTATGGATAATCACAACAACAAAGAAGAATTTCTTACTATAAATTAGGGAAACTAAGGAAGAAATAAAACAGTATATGCTATATGATTCCATTTATATAATGTTCAATTGCTGGTAAATTTAATCTAAATTGATAGAAATAAGAAAAAACTGCCAATATAATTTACTAAATCAACAGATTATAAGGAAAAGAAAAATGATATTGTTACTGGAGAGCAGGTTCTTGTCTCCTCACAGAAAGAATTCAGAAATGAGACATGGAAGTCAAGAAAGCAGAGAAAGGATTTATTAAGCAATAGTACACTCTCAGGAGAGATCTGGCAGGCTAAGGTGAGCAGCTACTCTGAGTTCCTTTATACAGTGTGTGAAAATGTTTGGGAAGAATATTCGTTGAGGAGGGAAGGATTTGGGTTTCCTGCTTTTCATCACAGCTCCACATTCCTGAGGGGAGGAGAGATTTTTGTCCTTATTTTGGTATTGATAGGAAGTTTCATGGCATTGGTGCATTTTATTGTAATGAGGGCACATACCTTTTCCTGCCTTTCCTTGTCTGCCTCTAGGACCCCATTCACCACAAGATGTATGGTATATACGGTTTTATGTAAGCCTGGAGGTTCCTAATTTTCTTTGTCTGCCCAAGGATCCCTGCATTCACAATATGTATGGTTTCCTGCCACACAGGCTGTGCCCCACCCCCTTTCTCTGCTCCTATTTAGCTATCTGCCTGCTCTAATATCCCCCTTCAAAGAGTCTGGACCCTTAAAATATTTTAAGGGTCAAAGGGTTGACAGTCCATCTTCTATAACTGCTTCAAACTGAGCTGGAGAATTGTTCCTACCTGGGGGAGTCCAGATCCCCTTGCTATCTGAATAAGATAGGATTTTTGGATTTGTTTAAAGTGGGAGGCCTTGGGGAGCAGAAGTAGAAGGGGGATGCAACCTTTCCCACTGGATGTAGATAGTCCTCATCTTCTGGTGGGATGGGTTGAAATCCTTGTTGTACCATCATTTGAAGTTGGAGTTGTTGCATTCTAGAGGATATAAATCTAACTAGGTAGTTAAAAATACAAGGACCAATGAGAAATATAGGGGCTACAGGACCTAGAAATAGGAGAAGCCAAGTGTATCCTGGAAACCATCCCCTAAGTGTCTTGGTCTGTTCCTGCTTCCCTTGGTTATACCTGTGGAACCAGACAGCCTGTTTGTAGATAGATTTCCTTAACTTTTATGTCTATTCCTCCTGAGATGTTAATGTACATGCAACATGTTTTGTTTATGACAGTGCAGACATCTCCTTGGTTTGCTAAGAGATAATCTAAGGCCCGACTCTTGTCAAAGGCTACACCTGTCCGGGGATCTAGGGATTTAGGGATTTTTGTGGAAGTGAGAGTGTTTCTCCAGGTTTCTTTTTTTTTTTTTTTTTTTTTTTTTTTTTTTTTTTTTTTAATGTTCCATCTAGGGAGGAAATTAGATCATTCAAGGTTGCCTCATGGTAGGTGAATCATCCCAAAGGGGCAGCCACAGCTAGGGTCCCCATAATTCCTGTCAGCACCAGACTGAAGGTCCTTTTCTGTCTCACATGGGTCACACTGAGGACGGTTATTTGGGTCAAAGCCGCAGTTCCCAAGGTGCAGTCCCCATAGTGATGTTTGTTGTCTGGATGTGAGAGAACAATGGCTTTGGTCATTGTGTGGTAGTTGTCAGAGTTCCCACATAGCCATAATAATCCAGGCGACACTCATAAAACAGTGTGGTTAGTTTTGTCACACAGCTGGAGAAAAGTCTCAGGAAGTGAGAGACAGTTGCAGAGGGGTCCCATCTGTATTCTGAATCTGGTCTCTGGTTAGGAGTATCCAGGTGGGCGTTTATATTCAGAGAGGGTCATGGTAAGGGAATATATGATATTATATAATAAGCAACACAAGAAGTTCTGCTGGCATAAATTTTGTGAACCGTTATAACATGCGTGTGTGTTGTTAGGGTACAGGATAAGGTGTAAATAAGCTGGTCCTCTACATCACACCAATTTATAGGCTTAAAGACATCTAGGGATAGGTTTAGGTTTCTGTTTGAGAGATTCTCACGGGCTGGAAAGGGATCTACATTTTCACCGTGGGTACCTACTAACAAGGGGTGCATCCTAGGATTTGATTTCAGATTAGGGAGGTTTTGGTGATATTTATAGCCCTTGAATAGTGAGGTGTGGTGTGGTAACAGAGTGGAGATGGCATTTCCCATGTAACAATTAAGTAAATTTTTTCCTAGAGTAATTAAAAGCAGATTGGTTAAAAGCTGAGAATACAGTGTGATTGTTGACCAGGTTAGCCTTGAGAGTGGTACTTACTTCTCCAGAGGTCGTGGGTTGCAAATGGCAAACCTAACAGAGAAAGAGAGATTTTCCCCTATAGCAAAGTTCTTGGAGTTATGGACTATTATGTCATCTTTCCATGTTAAGTCTTGGGACCAAAAAGATTGGATAGATAAGACAAGAACAAGTAAGAGCGGGGATAAGGTCCCTAGCATTATTTGGAAGGGGAAAAAGAGGAAGAATCGAGGCAATGGGACTTAGCTTTGTGTTTGTGAAATTCCTTTGTCCTTCTTGAACAAGAACTTCAGGTCTTGAAGTGGTTCACTCATCCACCTGGACTCTTCTGGCCACTCAAGTTCTTCTGGGTCCTATGAAGACTCAGGGGAAGGGGTAGGTTTACTTCTAGAAAGATGCATCCAAGTAGTAGTCTCCTGTAGTTTTACTGCAGTAGGAGTGCTGAGAAAGACCTGGTAAGGTCCCTTCCACTTGGGAAAAAGTTGGTCAGAAGCGGACAATTTTCTCTATGTTTTTGGGAGAACAAAGGCTCCTGGCTGAACCTGAATAGGGCTGTTTCTTGGCTATGGGCTGGCAAAACCTGATTTCCATATTCTGAAATCACCTTATGGACCTGTCCCAGATTAATTAGGTACCTATTATACACTGGTTTCAGTATCCACCAAAATGACAGAGAATATAAAGGGCCGAACATAAGTCATTTCAGAAGGGCTGAGCCTTAGCCCCATTTTAGTTGCTACCCCGATTCTCAGGAGGGCTATGGGACAAAGCCCTCTTAACAAAGTTCAGCCAGGAATTTTTGTTTTAAAGTTTGATTTTGCCCTTTCCACCTTTCCAGATGGACTGAGGCCTCCAGGCAGCATGAAAGTGGAAGCAAATGCCTAGAGCAGTAGAGATATTTTGTGTAACCTTAGCCACAGAAGAGGGGCCATTATCTCTTTGTAAAGACCATGGATATCAGAACGGAGGAACTATTTCCTTTAATAATGGTTTTGCTACCTCCTGAGCTCTCCTGGTCCTTGTTGGAAAGACTTATACCCATTTGGTGAAAGTGTCAATAAAAACCAGAAGGTATTTATATCCCTGAGAGGATAGCATCTGGGTAAAGTCTACTTGCCAGCCCTCCCTGGGTAGCTTATTCTTTGCTGGATGGGCTGGAGGAGGGATGGGGGCCTCAGTTTTCCTGCTGTGTTATTATGGTAGCATATATTACAGGTCTTTATGATCTGTTAGTGATAGTGATAGTTATGATAGTCTGAGAAAAGCCCATGCCAGAAAAAAAACTTTCTCCACCAAGCTAGTCAAAGCATCTCTCCCCAAAGTGAGAGGAGTCATGGAGTGACTTTAACATTTTCCACTGTAATGCTCTGGGAAACATTATTGTTTGCTCCTTAATCCACCAGCCATCAGGCCCTTTTTGGTATCTCCCTAGTTCTAGCCCACTTTATTTCCTTGATTGTGTACTGGGGTGGTGACATTGGCTAGGGGATTGTACGTGGCCTGAGATGAAGGGGTTTTAAGAGCTGCACCTCTGTCACCTTGTCAGCCAGGTCGTTTCCTTTTACTATGAGTTTCCATTTTGATCTCCCTCACAAAAGATAACTGCCACCTCTTTAAGATATTGTACTGCCTCTAGGGGTCTTAGGATCTCTGGGCAGTGCTAGACTGGGAAGCCTTGTGCAGTCATGGGTCCCTAAGTTTCCAAATGGCAGCAGCTTCTTATGTAAATCTCCTATGGCAAACCCTGCCTTCCAGACACAGTCACATTTACAGCTACTTCCATCAGTAAACCAGACAGCATCTGGGTCCTCGATGGGTTTTGGTCCCTAAGGTTAGCTCTTCTAGAGTACACCTGTTACATGGCTTCAGTGCAGGAATGAGATAATTCCTCTGGGCTTTCTATTGGCATAAGAGTGGCTGAATTGAGGGTCTGACAAACCTTAAGGGTCACTTTAGAAGAGTTAAGAAGGAGGGCCTGATATTTTGTGAGGTGGCCTCCAGTCAGCCATCGGTGTCCCTTAATTTCTAATACTCCCTGTACCTACTGTGGGGTTAACACTTCCAGGTGCTGACCCATGGTGAGTTTTGTAGCCTCTTTAACCAGCAGGACTATGGCTACTATGGCTCTCAGAAAGCCTGGCCACCCCGAAGCCACTGGATTCCACTGTTCAGAGAGATATGCCACTGGCCGTGGAACTGGTCCACGTTTTGGGTGAGAACTCCCAGGGCTAGTCTCTGTTTTTCTGAGGTAAACAGAGTAAAGGACTTGTTTAGATCTGGCATCCCTAGGGCTGGGACACTGATCACGGCAGTCTTAATCTGATCAAATGTCCTTCATAAATTGTCCATTGAATCCAGAGTTTCTGTGTCTGGTCCCTTCAAGGTTTCATACGATGGTTTTGCCATGAGACCAGACCCCGGGTCCAAATCCTGTAAAACCCAGCCTTTCTAAGAAGGTTCTGAGCTGTTTCTTTTCATGTTGTGGTGGTAAATGGAGGATTGCCTCCTTACACCAGGTTGTAAGGGTGCATTTTCCTGTGCTTAGAACATGTCCCAGGTAGATGACTCTCTGGGAGGAAATTGGGCTTTCTGGGGGCAGCCCAGGGAATTGAGGACCTGTACAGTGTTTTGGTCCGAGGCTGCATTTAAGGGGCTGCAGATAAAGAGGTCATCTACATATTGTAATAATGTCCCAACCTCTAATTTTAGTTCCCTTAGTTCCTTTGCTAAGGCATTGCCAAACAGGTGTGGGCTGTCCTAGAATCCCTGAGGAAGGACAGTCCAAGTATACTGTTGGGTCTCATTGGTTTCTGGGTCAGTCCATTCAAAGCAAAAAGTTGTTGAGAATCAGGGTGAACAGGTAAACAGAAGAAGGTGTCTTTAAAATCAAGGACTATAAGTCAGGGTGTGTCCTCAGGGATCTGAGTAAGTTTCATGTATGGATTGGAAGCAATCAGATGAAGAGGAATCATAGATTCATTTATGATTCAAAGATCTTGAACCATTGCATATTCCCTTGGAGTATTACAAGGAGATTGACACAGAACCAAAAGCTCATACTTGATGAATTTTGAAATTAGAGATTGGAGGCCTTGTTGAGCCTCTACTTTAACGGTATTAATGCCTGGAATGGAAGTTACTAGCCTCCTTTAAGGTGAATTTTATGAGTGGCAAATTTTGCCTGTCCTGGTATTCCCTGATCCCAGACTTGTGGGTCTATGAGTGTTTCTTTTTTTTTTTTTTTTTTTTTAATTTATTTTATTTTATATTGATTCTTTTCTCTTTTTTAAAAAAAAATAATTAATTTATTTATTTTTGGCTGCATTGGGTCTTGGTTTTTGCCCGCAGGCTTTATCTAGTTGCAAAGAGTGGGGGCTACTCTTTGTTGCAGTGCATGGGCTTCTCATTGCAGCAGCTTCTCTTGTTGCAAAGCACGGGCTCTAGGAGTGTGGGCTTCAGTACTTGTGGCTCATGGGGCCTAGAGCACAGACTCAGTAGTTATGCCGTTTGGGCTTAGTTGCTTCACGGGCCTGTGGGATCCTACCGGACCAGGGTTTGAACCAGTGTCTACTGTATTGGTAGGCAGATTGTTAACCACTGCAACACCAGGGAAGCCCTTTATGAGTGTTTTAATTTCTGGAGGAGTATTTTGGGATAGACTGTTTGTTTCCTGTGTAATGAATAGTCCAGTCAAAAAAAAGGCCTTTGTTTTAGTTTTCAGGGAGAGTAAGAATTGCCCCTAAGGCTGAGAGAAAATCTCTTCACAATAATGGGATGAAGAATTCAGTCTTGACAAGGAACTTGTGACTTACTTCTTTCCCCAGGTGCAAGTTAGAGGAATGGTGAAATGTTTTAGCTTTGACTTTCTTTCTACCTTGACAATGGAGCAGTTTTAGTGTCAAGGGGCCCAGCATGGGAAGTCAGGACAGAGTAAGTGGCTCCATATTCACTAGAAGCTGTACAAGCTTACCTGCCATGCTAATGGTCACTCGTGGTTCCTCCCATGTGATGATGACTACCTTCCTGGGAGCCTTGGAGGTCCCCAGTCCCAGCGATCAACCACTGCCATGACTGGCATGGGGGAATTTCCTCTCTCCCTTTGGAGCTGAGGGCATTCCCTCCTCCAGTGACCCATGTTTTTACAGAGCAGGCATGGAATCCTGTGTGGAATCTGGGACCCATTTCCTGGGCATATCTTACTACAGTGTCATGGGCTCCCACAGTTAAAACAGGCTCCTTTATCTAATGGGGTCTTCTGGGAGTACTTTTGTGGTGACTAGGAGGTGGGTTAGGTGCCACGACAATGGCTGCCAGACACTTGGCTTGCTAATGGTCCTTTCTTAAGTCATACAGCTCCTTCATTTCCTCCTCAGCCTGGTGTCTATTGTTAATGACATTGAAAGTCATATTAATTAATAAGAAAGGTAAGAGGGGTTTGGGGCCCCATGGCTAGTTTTTAAACTTCTGACATATGTCGGGGACTCACTGGCTAATGAAATGGGCTGCAAATACAATGTGCACCTTGAAAGTGTTTGGATCCACATTTATATACTTTCCAAGAGCATCTACTAACCAGGCCAGAAATAGGGCTGGATTCTCATCTTGGACTTGGGTGATCTCTTTAATCTTATAGTTGATGTGTTTAATTATGCATTGGTTCATCCCTTCAGTGTGGCAAAGGATCATGTGGTCTCTTCTAGGGAAACAAGTCTGGCCTGGCTGATAGTCCCAATAAGGATCAGTTAGAGGTACTGCTGTCATGCCTACGGGGCATTGATGTGGCTGCGCAAGGAGTAATCTATCAACATATATTTGAGCCTGTGCCCAAATATGGGTCTTTTCCTCAGAAATGCAGCAGTGGGAAATGACAATATTTAGGTCCTTCCAAGTAATGTCAAAAGAAGAAGTTACTCCCTGGAATTCTTGGGTGAACTACCTAGGGTCCCATGAGAATCGACCTAAGCAAAAGAAGCACTGGTTGAGGTCAGACAAAGAAAAGGAGATGTGTATTCTGGTAATTACCTGAGGTCTTCCTACTATTTCTTGGAGGGGGCAAAGAAGCTCAGGCTGCACTTCTGGCACTGAACAGTAAAGAGGCTTATATAGTGGTGGAGGGGCTGAAGATGGTGAAAGAGTTTTGGTACTTGGGCCTTCTGTTCGAGACTTGTTTTCCTCTATAAATGCTACCAGAGGGGTTTCTGTACAGTCTTCATGGGTTCCAACCAGCAAGGTTCCTTAACACAGGACTTGCATAGCTCCAGGCTCTCTCTTAGAGTCATAGAGGCCTGAACATAAAGAATCTCTGTTTATTTTCTTTGCCTTTTGCATAAAAACATCTAACTGTAGGATGGTATTATAGTTGAGGCTTTCCTTTCCTGGCCAGGTGCCATGGTCCTTAAGTATATATTGGGGCCAAGCTGAATTATAAAAAAAAAAGAGCTTTTTCCATTTTAAAAAATCTAGAGAAAACTTGTCCCAGTGACTCAGAATAAAACTAAGAGTGAGTCCTTGGGGATGGAGGAGGTACTTCCCATCGAGTCTTCAGGGAGAAAGGGCTCCTGTAGAAGACAGGAGCAGTACCATTAAGGTGTCCCTTTAGGGGTTCCCTACTTTAGGATTGGCACCAGGCATTACTCTCCACCTAGCCCAGCCTACCTTGGCCAATGTGGGTGTAGCAACCCCACCATATGGTGACCCTGTCAGCCCCAGAATTCTGGGACCCATGTCCTATCCTGGCATCCACAGTACCCAGGATGAGTGACATTCCTGAAGACTCCTTTATAGATTCTACATCCAATAATTAATGCTTGTGTTCCAGGGTGTATTCCCCTGGAACAGACATCTTCATAGTTCCAGTATGTATTTAGGTCTCAGTTTCCTTTCTCTAAAAGGGTGGAGGGTATCTGAAAAGAGGCACTGGCCACTAAGGGAGGTGGTGTGTGGAGTTGTGTAAAAACTTTCTATTATCTAGAAAATTCTCAATTTCATTTAGATTACTGTCTATACAAGTAAGACTTCATTTTATACTTCCAAAAAATTGAACCTGATGAGTTAATCAAATTGTGGGTAAGATAAACCCAGAGGGCAAAGATCCTATGGTTCAGGACCTTAGCTGCTTGTAAGAATGGCTACAAACGTTTCATGACATAATGCCCTGCACATATACAACAATGGGAAGTGCAAGACCTAGCAGCAAGGTTGGAAACTGCCTGACAAATTTATTTCCCCAATTTCCAGCAGAATAAGACAAGAAAATAGGAGTGAGACAGGGATAGTCAGGCATAAGTGGGCCAATAATAAGCCTATAAGGGTAGCTGCAGGGAGGGGGTGGTGTTATGCATTAAACTCTGTGCCTAGAGATGGTGCATGGAAGTTGTCTTAAGGTGGGCAAACAGACCTGTAATCTCTCTAGTCTGTTCCATGACCCACTTATCCTCACATGGGAAACTTCTAGTGGTGAACTCCATACTGGCTTTTACTTGCTCTACCCATGACTACATATGTTGTGGAAAATAGATCCAAAATATGATGGAAAAAGAAAGCAATATATATATATATATATATATATATATATATATATATATATGGAGAGAGAGAGAGAGAGAGTAGTGGCGAGAAGTCAGGCAGTGCCTCTCAAGCACAAGGGATGTGAGAGGTTGAGGCTTACTGGAGTTCTCCTGGCTGGCTCACCAAAGATGTTACCAGAGCATAGGTTCTTGTCTCATCACAAGAAGAATTCAGAGATGAATCACAGAGAACAAGAAAGCAAGGTGAGGATTTATTAAGTGATAGTACACTCTAAAGAGGAAGGGTGGGAAGGCTCAGGTGAGCAGCTTTCCTGAGTTCCTTTGGCAAACTGATTATATGGGGTGTGAAAATGACTGGACAGAATATTCATTGAGGAGGGAGGGTTTCTGGGTCATATTTCCTGGTTTCCATTGCAGCTCCACCTTCCCAAAGGGAGAAGGAAATTTTGTCCTTAATTGGTCTTGATCAGAAGTGTTATGGTGTTGGTGTATGATGGGTGTTTCTTTCTTGCAAGGTTAATTTTATTGTAATGAGGGCATAATGAGAAAAAGCTACATTTGGATGCTGGAGATTCCCACTTTTCCACCTTTCTTTGTCTGCCTCTAGGACACCTCTCACTACAAGAAGTATGGTATGTATGGTTTCCTGTCAGCCCAAAAGATCATGTTCTTCTCTGTCTTCCCATGGACCCCTGTCATTCACAAAATGTATGTTGTCCTGCTACCTGGCCTGTGCCTTCCTTCTCAGCCCATATCTAGCCATCCTCCCATTCTAACAATATGGCCACCTTATTAGAGGTAAACACACACACACACCACGAATATCATCACTACCACCACCACAAGCAACAGTACAATAAAACATTAAAACAATATATACTTGTGACAAAAATGTTAATGATTAAGATATAGAAGAGAACTACTTAAATCATACAACACAACTTTATCTCAAAGATTAGCAACAAAGCAAGAGTGTCTATTCTCATCATTTCTATTTACCATTTTACTAGAGGTTTTAACCTCTACAATAGGTAATAAAAAGAAATAAAAAGTTACACAGATGGAAAAAGAAGAAAAACTCTATTTATTTGTAGGTGATATGACTTTGTGTTGAGAAACACTCTTAAAAATCTAAAAAAGTAATCTTCAGTGAGCAAGTAAACCAAGCAATTTTGTAGGAAACAGGTCAATATACAATATTTAATTGCATTTTTATATACTCTCAGCAAACATTTAGAAAATAAAATAAAATAATACAATTAAAACACAATTTAAAACACCAAATTTCCTAGAATATATTTGTCAAAGAATATGCTAGATTTCTAAAATAAAAACCATAAGACATTGCTGAGAGTAATTTAAAATCCTTACAATGCTATTTTGTGATTTGAAATGCTCATATTAATACCGTGTCAATTTTTCCCAAATTGATCTATAGATCCAACATGGTACTAATCAAAATACCAAAAAGGTCTTTTGTAGATATCAACAGTTTGGTTTTAAAAATCTATATGTAAGTGCAAAAGAACAAAAATAAAGAATTTTGAAAAAAAAAAAGTTGGAAGTTGCCTGATTTCAAGGGATAGTCTAAAAATAGAATAATCAAATGGCCTGTTAGATCTTCTGAAGCAACAGGATTATTTTTATTTATTTGTTTTTGTGGTACGCAGCCCTCTCACTGTTGTGGTCTCTCCCATTGGGGAGCACAGGGTCCGGACGCACAGGCTCAGTGGCCATGGCTCATGGGCCTAGCCACTCCATGGCATGTGGGATCTTCCCGGACCGGGAACCCATGTCTCCCACATCAGCAGGCAGACTCTCAACCACTGTGCCACCAGGAAAGCTCTAGGACTATTTATTAAAATATTCTTTGTTATAGGCTAGTGTTGCTACTGTAAATAAAATTCCTTTTGATTGTGAATATATTTTTCATCTAAGGGTGAGGCTATCTGATTGTTGGACTTTACCCATTGGTAAATATAGTGTAGCTATGTCCAATTGTTTATGACGCATCCCAGCTTTGTGTGTGCAATTTTCAGAAATGACATCTAAAATGAACTGGTGAACACACAGCAAAACTCTTGAGTCACAAGTGGTATTTTTGCCCCTAAAATCTACGTTCATCTTAGAATATGATCTTAGATACTGCACATAAAAAACAACTGTACAAGGAAACAGCACATGAACACCCTCCTGTTTCAGATGGCATCAACACATCTGTTACTCAAACATTGAATAACCTTCTAAGATGCATGTTTTTCCTTGTAAACTTCTTTTTTGTAGTATCACATTCCATAGGATAGTGGTTAAGAGCATACATTGTGGAGTCAGACTACTGGCATTGAAAGCCTGGCCTACATTGGTTCCAGTTTCTATTGCACACAGACCTAATACACTTCACAAAAATTAACTCAAAATGGACCATAGACAATGCAAAACTATAAAAAACTATAAAACTTCTAGAACACAACATAAAAGAAAACCAAGATGACCTTGGGTACAGCAATGATTTTCTAGTTACAACATCAAAGACATGATCCAAGAAAAGAATAATGGATAAATTGTATTTCATTAAAATGAAAACTCTGTTCTATTAAATACAATGTCAAGAAAATGAGAACACAAGACACACACTGGGAAAAATATTGGCAAAAACTCTAATGAAAAACTGTTATCCAAAATATACAAAGAACTCTTAAATAAAGAACAATGTGAAAACAAACAACCTAATTAAAAAATGAGCCAAAGATCTTAACAGACATCTCATCCAAGAAGATATATAAATGGAAAATAAGAGTTGAAAATCTTACTCTGTTCATTTTAAAGATGGGGAAAAAGGTACTCTCGAAAGTTTAAACAATTTACCTATAGTTACAACATAACTATATTGCAAACACTAGGTCCAAAATATAAGTCCCTTGCTTCCCCAGATATGCTTGTCCAACACAAGACCGAAAATACCATCTTCTCTCAAATGACATAGTAACCAGGCTGTGCTCTATGTTTTACTAACTTCAAAAAGTAAGAACTTGATATTTTATTAAGGAAACTAGTTTCTCTCATCACTCATGGTTTACTGTGATAAGAAGAACAAGGAGTCTGAGTTTTCACTCCATGATTAACTAATTATGGACCCTTGAACATGCTTGATATCTAATCTCTTCAAACCTGTTTAGTTATTTGTAGAATGAAGAAAATAATATGTTAAATGTTCTTGAAATGATACCTGGTCCTTAATATAACTGCATTACATTAATAACTTTTAAAGAAATATATATTTTGGTACTTTAAAAAGACAATGATTATTATTTTTATAACCTTATATGACTGTATATTGTTACTAAAACTAAAATTTTCCTTTCACCAGTGTGGGATTCAAAAAAGTTCACATCACTTTTTACTGTTTATTTATTTATTCATCTAACAAATATTTTTGTAACTCATTAATAGCAAGAATCTGTTCAAGGAACTGAGACTAGCAATGAACAAATAAAAGTAGATGGCTTTATTCTTCCATTTATAGACTTGAAATATTGTCTTTCTCTTCCTCTGGACACAAGTCCCTATTTTTCCTACTAAGTTCCATACTTTGGAGACAAAATAAATACTCAGAGGGCCAGCCTAATAACCACCCCTATTATTATTCCTTCTGATGATAATGAAGATAATGGGGCTGGCATGTTTTTTCATAGGTAAGTGGGATAAAGAAAAAGTCATTCTCTTAGAGTAACATTTAAGACTTGGGTTTTCATTGTGTAATATTGTAAGTCATGCCATATTTCCTTACTCAGCTCTTTATTCACATTTCCTGTAGCATGCTCAACAATGCCAGGATAGCTAGAAGTGAAGGCATGCCAATCCCAGTCACATTTTGAGAATGTATTCACTTTCCTTAAAATAATTTTATTGACTCAGGTATTATACATGAGTAACCATCAAAATCATTCTTCACTCTCATGGTGAGTTTCCCCATTTACCCCTGAGTCCTACCCTTAGAGCATACCCAATTTGGAGCTATTTCAGTCCATTGGTCATGGTCAGCATAAGTTAATATTGCCACAAATAAAGTCATCTCAAACTTTACTGACTTAAAACGCCCATTTTGTTACGCTGTGTTTCTGTGGGTCTGAAATTTAGGCAAGGCACAGCTAGGGTCTTCTATTCTCAGCTATGCTCCCCCTCATAGTCTGCAGTCAGCAGCAAAAAAGTAGTTTTCTATTTCTTCAGATATCCTGGTCAATGTCTGGGACAAAGAAAGTTACTGAGCTATGTATATTTCATCAACCAGGTCAGCCTGAACTTTTATGAGTGTCATCTAGGCAGGTTTCCAAAGGACAGAGTGGAAGAAGTCAAGGTTTTTGAGGCTTTGGTTTGGAATTGGCTCAAGGTCAAGTCCACGTAATTCTACTGATCAAAGTGAATCAGAGGGCCACCCAGATCATCATCTTTTGATGATGCAAGGAGTTACAAAGTCATGTTGAAATATATATATATATATATGGAGAGAGGAAAAGTGCAGTCATTTGCACAATCTATAGTAGTCCTCAGTCTGCCACAATTAATATTACTTCCACCTGCAAAATACTCTCAGCCACCCTGAGGACCCTGAAAGGCTCAGGCATTGATGCCTTTATGCGCAAAGTCCAGGATGCTGGTGTAATATCAGGCTGAGGAAAACCTCCTAAAATGCAGATTTTCTTTATTCATAGATCTTTGAACTAAAAATACAAGTAATCTTACCTCCACAGAGAAAGCATAACCACAATAAATACTCCAATTCAAAACAAGGAGAATAGAAGGTAAACAGCAATTACTGCTCCAGAGCAGTTCTGAAAGCCTGTGAGATATACTTTTTTATTTTTAAAAAGTCAGTTTCTATGCTATTAATGATGGATTAACTAGAGAGATAAGAGTAGCTGCAATTCTAACAATTTTATATCCTCTTCTTGCTTTTTCTTCTTCATTTAATACACAGAAATTTGAAAGTAAAACTGACTCAAATTTCTATTAAAATTGCATCACTTCAGTGTAAAGAATAGGCATGCTCAGGGAATGGGACTCAGGTCCTGGCTCTCCCATTCACCTCAGATCACTCACGATTGCTCCTCATCATTTATAAATGATGTGTTGGATCGGCATATTTATAAAAACTTCAAATAAAAGAGTCTCAAGTAGAGTTATTGCAAGCATAGATTTTTCATATTTTTCTGAAATATTTTCTTTATGCTTAGAGATTTGCTGTTATATAAATAAATACCGTTTACAATTTTTTTTCTTCCTCATCATTTAATCACTTAAATATACCAATAGATTTTAAAAAATGCTTTACTTTTTAAGAGCAGTTTTAGGTTTTTAATAAAATTGCGAGGAAGAAACAGATTCCCCACATACCCACTGCCCTCACAGAAGTATACTCTCCCCCATTATCAACATCACTCACCAGATTGGTATATTTTTTACTGAAGTTAAACCTACATTGACCCACCATAATCACCCAAAGTACATAGTTTATCTTAAGGTTCACTCATGCTGTTGTACATTCTATGAGTCCAGACAAATGCATACTGAGATATCTATCATTATAATATCATACAGTATATTTTCACTGCCCTAAAAATCCTCTGTGCTCTTCCTATTCATCTCCTCATGACCACCTCAGGCCACCGCAAATCTTTTAACTGTTTCCATAGTCCTGCCTTTTCGAGAAGGTCATATGGTTCAAACCATACAGTATATATAGCTTTTTCATATTGGCTTTTTTTGCTAATATGCATTTGATTCCTACATGTCCTTTTATGGCTTGATAGCTCATTTCTTTTTGCACTAAATCATCATAAACTGTCTACATGAATCACAATTTTTATTTATTCATCTATTTAAGGACATCTTGGTTGCTTCCAAATTTGTGCAAATATGAATAAAACTGCTGTAAACATCCGAGTGCAGCTTTGTTTGTGGATATAAGTTTTTAACTCCTTTGGGTAAATATCAAGGAACATGATTGCTGGATCATGTAGTAAGAAGTGCATTTAGTTCTGTAAGAAACAAAAAAATTGTCTTCTGAAGAGGCTGTGTCATTTTGTATTCCCACCGATAGTGTATAGATTGCTTTGAATCTATAGGTTCCTGTTGCCCCACATGTTCAACAGCATTTGGTGTTGTCAGTGTTCCAGATTTTGGCCATTCCAATAGGCATGCAGTGGTATTTCATTTTTCTAAATTTGCATTTTTCTGATGACATAGAATGTGGAACACCTTTTCATGTGCTTATTTGCTACATATATGTCTTCTTTGGTGAGATGTCTATTAAGATCTCTGGCCCATTTTTAATGTTTTTATTTGTTTGTTTCTTTTCTTATTGCCAAATTTTAAGAGTTCTTTGTATATTTTGGATAGGAGTCTTTTATCAGATTTCTTCTGCAAATATTTTCACCAAGTCTGTAGCTTATATTCTCATTCTCTTCATATTCTCTTTCATAGAGTCAAAGTTTTAAAATTTAATTAAGTCCAATTTATACATTATTTGTTTCTTGGATCATTCTTTTGGTGTTATAACTGAAAAATAATGTCCAAACCCAAGGTCATCTAGGATTTCTCTTATGTTATACTCTAGGGATTTACAGCTTTCTGTTTTACATTTGGGCCTATAGTCCATTTTGAGTAAAATTTTTTGTGAAGTGTGTAATTTTTTTGTATGTGGATGCCCAGATATTCCAGCACCAATTTGAAAAGACTATATTTGCTCTATGTATTGTCTTTGCTCTTCTGCCAAAGATCAATTAACTATATTTATGAAGGTCCATTTCTGGGCTCTCTATTCTGCTCCATTGACTTCTTTATCAATAGCATGCTGTCTTGGTTGCTGTATTTTTTTTTTTTTTTTTTTTTTTTTCGCGGTACGCAGGCCTCTCACTGCTGTGGCCTCTCCCATTGCAGAGCACAGGCTCCGGACACACAGGCCCAGCAGCCATGGCTCACGGGCCCAGCCGCTCCACGGCATGTGGGATCATCCTGGACCGGGGCACGAACCCGCATCACCTGCATCGGCAGGCGGACTCCCAACCACTGCGTCACCAGGGAAGCCCCTGGTTGCTGTATTTTTATAGTAAGTCTTAAAGTTGCATAGTGTCAGTCCTCCAGATTTGTCCTTCTCCTTCAATATTGTGTTGGCTCTTCTGGGTCTTTGGGCCCTCCATATACACTTTAGAGTAAGTTTGTTGAAACCCATGAAATAACTTGCAGGGATTTTTATTGGAATTTCTTTGAATCTATAGCTTAATTTGAGAAGAACTGATATCTTGACAACGTTGAGTCTTCTTGTCCATGAACATCAAATATCTCTCCACTTATTTAGTTCTTCTTCAATGCCATTCTTCAGTGTTTTGTAGTTTTCCCCACATAGATCCTGTACATATTTTGCTAAATTTATACCTAAGTATTTGATTTTGGGGAGGTGCTAATGTAAATGGTATAGTGTTTTAATATCAAATTCCACTTGTTCATTGTTGGTATGTAAGAAAGTGATTGGCTTTTGTTTATTAAAATTGCATCCTGGAACCTTGCTATAACTGTTTATTAGTTCTAGGAATTTGTCTATTCTATTGGATTTTCTATATAGACAATTATTTCATTTCTGAACAAAGACCATTTTATTTCTTCCTTCTCATGTAAACATTTTTTTTTCCTTTTCTTATTTTATTAGTTATTTCTTCTAGTACAATATTGAAAAGAAGTGGTGAGAGGGGACATCCTTGCCTTACCTGATATTAGTTGGAAAATTTTGAGTTTCTCACCATTAATTATGATGTTAGCTGTAGGACTTTTTGTAGATATTATTGATCAGTTTGAGGATGTTCCTCTCTATACTACTTTACTGAGATTTTTTATCATGAATGAGTGTTGGACTTTATTCAAATGTTTCTTTTGCACCTATTGGTATGATGATTCAATGTTCTTTTTTTTTTTTTTTTTTTTTTGCGGCACGTGGCCCTCTCAACACTGTGGCCTCTCCCACTGTGGAGAACAGGCTCTGGACAGGCAGGCTCAGCAGCCATGGTTCATGGGCCTAGCTGCTCCACGGCAGGTGGGAGCTTCCCAGGCTGGGGCACAAACCTGTGTCCCCTGCATCGGCAGGCGGACCCCCAACCACTGCGCCACCAGGGAAGCCCACAGTGTTCTTTTTTAAACTGCTGATTTGATAGAACATATTGATTTTTTTAATGTTGAATAATCCTTTAATTTAATTAGATGAAAGAAATATCTGTGTAAAATAAAGAAATATTTATAAGAAAAATGTACATAAAGAAAATATAATAGTTGAGAGAAATATTCACTTTTTAAAAAATTAAAATTATTATGAAAATTAAATATTGATACATTATCTTCCAGTTCATTGAGATTAAAATGTGTAGGTTTTTTTCATAACCACATATATTTTTATATTAACTTGGACTGAAAGTCCTATTACTGTCTTCTATTATTTATCTTTCAATTTATTTTCTCTCTTTTATTTTTAGTTCCATTGGAATGCTTTCTTTTCATTAGCATTTCACCTATTTTTTTCTGGAATGCAATTGTCTCATCTGCATCAGGACCATCCAACATCTATTTTACAAACAAGATTAATATATTTCAAACTTTGTAAAATATCCCTTTTATTACATTATTTCATTGATTAAAAACATTCACTAGTTTTCTAAGATTCTGAAAAATACTTACACTTTAGCTTTTGATATCTCTGAGGCTTTTTATATGTTAGCTCCAAGGAGTATTCCCAAGAATATATCCACTCATATTTTGCCAAACTTTATTCCAATCAAACTACTATACCTTTAATTCATGGGCCCTGACTTACTCTGCAATGAACCCAAGTTTGTAATTTACTCTTGCTATGACAAAGTATCTCAATATTGATGCTAGTATTCCTAATAATATGATATTGATTAAATTTATTATTGTTTTGTTTTGTGTACCCTTAATTACATATGGTGGGTATAGATGATTTTACTATTTTTATCTTTTAATCTTCCTACTAGCTTTATAAACGGTTCATCCACTACCATTCATATATCTGCCTTTACCAATAATATTTTCCTTTCATAATGTTCATATTTCCAGTTTTGTCCTTTCTTTGCTGCTTAGAGAAGTCACTTTAACATTTCTTGTAAAACCAGTTTCATAACTTTATCAGGTAGAGTATTCTTGGTTGTAGGGCTTTTTACCTTGTAACACTTTGAATATATTGTGCCACACTCTTCTTGCCTGGAAAATTTCTGCTGAAAAGTCAGCTGATAACCTTATGGGACTTCTCTTGCTTTTCTCCTGTTGCTTTTAACATTCTTTACCTTTAAGTTTTGTCTTTTTAATTACCATGTGTCTTCCTGTGGACCTTTTTAGATTCATTTGAACCTGGATATCTGTTTCTTTTCCGGTTAGGAAAGTTTTCAGTTCTTAATCTTTTCTCCCCATCCTTTCAACTCTCAAATTCTTAATCACAGAAGTTTTAAGGTGTTTTTTTTTTTTTTTAATCTAGATAAAAATCAAGAGAACTTTGCAAGCTTTTTTCAAGTGGTTCAAATATTCCCTTTAGGCAGAAGAAATACAGTCCCCTCTGTATTTGAGGCAGTGGTAACTTCTTCAAATAAATTCCCTACCCTTTTCTCTTTCTCTTGTTTTTCTAGAACCCCTATAATGTGAATGTTACTATGCTTGTTGTTGTCTAAGAGGTCTCTTAAACTATCCTAATTTTTAAAAATTCTTTTTTCTATTCAGACTGGGTGATTTCCACTACTCTGTCTTCCAGATTATGGATCTGTTCCTCTGTATTGTCTAATATGTTGTTGATTCCTTCTAATGTATTTTTTATTTTAGTTATTGTATACTTCAGCTTTGTTTACTTCTTTAAACTTTCTTGCTATTTGTTGAAATTCTTATTCTGCTCATCTATTCTTCTCCTGAGTTCAGTGAGCATCTTTAGGATCATTACTTCAAACTCTTTATTAGATAGAATACTTTCCCCCATTTCATATAGTTCTTTTAATCTAAATTTTGGTCTATTTGCTTTGTTTGAAACATATCCCTTTATTTACTCATTTTGTCTAATTCTCTATGTTTATTTCTATGTAATGATTAGGTTGGTTACATTTCCCAATCTTGAAGAAGTGGTCTTATGTAGGTGTTATTTTATGGGGCCCAGCAGCATGCTCTCCTGTGCTCACCAGAGCTCTATACTGTAGGGTTATCCCCTATGTGGGCTGTGTGATCCCCTTTGTTGTGGTGCGGCTGGCTGCTATGTGTGCTCTTGGTAAGCAGAGCTGACCCCTAGGCCAATTGGCTGAGAGGCCCTGTCTCATGCACTGGCTGCTGGCCTGCTGGTTTGCAAGGTAAGCTTCCTGCATGGTCAACTGTGCCCACCAGGGGCCACAGGGCTATTGCTGGTCCACTGATGTGTGACCAGGTCCCTTCACAGCAACCTTCATGACCTGGAGATGTGGGGCTTCTTCTTGTCCACTAAAATTCAGGAATTTCATAGCTCATTATTGAAGAATTAAGAATTATTAAGAATGAGAGAGATAATTAAACAATTAATTGATACCTAAATACATCATTAAAGGGAGTAAAATGGATGAATTAACTTGAAAATTAATTCAGAGTACACTGCATTTTATTAATAATTTTAATACTGTTTTTTGCTATCAATATGGAAAAAATAGCATTTCAATCTCCTTTGGAGAATTTCTAACATTCATCATATCTCTTCCTTTTTTTTCTTCACTTATATCACTTTTTCTAACTCTATACTTATCACCCATATACCAAAATATGTACAATTCTTAGTAGAATGGTTGGAATTTGTTAGAGGATGTAGATCTTGTATAGGATTTAGATTTCTTCCAAAAAGCCAAAAATTATTATTTGGAACCAATGGAATAAATTCACTCATCACAAACTTCACAACCTTCACATTTGTAACCATGAATATGTGGAATAGGGGACTCATAATTCACCTAGAATAATTTTAATGTATTCAAATCAATACTATAGTATTTCCATATCTCTGAACAGGAAAGAGTGAAGTCATCCTCAGGTGTAGTGAAAGAGAACCTAGGCTGATGTGTATTATACCTGTTTGTGGGCTCCAGTTCTGATTATTCCCTGTGTGGTAATCAGTGAGGACTGTTTTTAACTTTAGGTTTCTCATAACATTACCTATGTTGTTACAAAACATAGCTGTTATTTCCAGTTTATTAAAAATATCATGTTTTCCTCTTCCATGAAAAGAGCAAACATACAACTCAGTCCTGTTTCCTGATAGTCCCAGTGTCCACTTTATGTTTCCAGATAAGCTCACTTTTACAGCTGTTAGTGCATTTAAGTTTTTTGTCTCTTCAGTGATATATTTCATCATCAAAAATAAGTAAATTTTTATCTGGAGAAGGCATTTTACTTATTTCAGGTAATCTAAATAAATAAATAAATAAATAAATAAACCCCCAAACAACAACAAAAAAACAAGGATATTTGAAAATATGTGTAATTTCTTTCAAAATTTCCTGATTTAAAATCTAAAACAGTTTCCATTGTTATGATTTTTTGTTTTTATTTTTTTTTTGTATATGTTATATGTCACTGAACATAAAGTAAGCTATGTTAAAATTTGGATTTTAAATACTTTCACAATGGGTCAAAAAACAGAGAATGCAGTCCATAGTGATGATGAATTATATGAGATAAAAAATGATTCCATGTGAGTCCATTATTTATCCAGTATTATTTTAGAATCAGTGTATTATTATGGTCTAAGTGTTATGATAATTGTAATTTAAATTTTATTTATGTGTTAAATGAATTAGAGTGTGAATACTTGTTCAACAAACTCATTTTAACCACCAAACCTCCATGTTTTCAAAATCATGAAAGGTCTTGACTGTCTAGGTGGACAACTCAGTTTAATTAGGGTATTAAGAATCTACAATAAAATACTTTACTGGTAACATACTAAAACTTTCATTATTTAGAAATTCATATAAAATAATAGATATATTTAATAATTTTGCATCAAGCAAGTCTTTACCAGGCTGAGACCATTTCTACAAAGAGATCAATGTTAGCATCATACTCAGTAAAATATATTAGTAGTTTGGTAATAAGATATATTTACCGCATGTACCCCTGATATTATGCACTAAGAAGGGCTTATCACTTTTTCTTGGCCACACTGTGTGGCATGTGGGATTTTAGTTCCTTGACCAGGGATTGAACCTGTGCTTGGGAATGCAAAGTCTTAACCACTGGACTGCCAGGGAAGTCCCCACTTTTTTTTTTTTTTTTTGACCAAATGTATTATCTAATCAGGAGGAAATATCAGCTAAGCTCACATTGTGGAGACATTCTGTCAAACCTTTGACTGGTACTGTTCCAAAGTGTGAGTGTTATATAATCCAATGAAAGACTGAGAAATTGTCATAGATTGAAGGAGACTAAAGAGACATAAAAACTAAATTCAATGTGGTAACTTGCAATGGATCCTGGAATAAAAAAGAAAAAAGATATTAACAGAAAAAATTGGAAATAGCAAAATATAATCTATAATGTAGTTAGTGTATCAATATTAATTTTTTTTTTTTTTTTTTTTTTTTTTTTTTGTGATATGTGGGCCTCTCACTGTTGTGGCCTCTCCTATTGCAGAGCACAGGCTCTGGACGCCCAGGCTCAGTGGCCATGGTTCACGGGCGTAGCCGCTCCACAGCATGTGGGATCTTCCCAGACCGGGGCACAAACCTATGTCCCCTGCATTGGCAGGTGGACTCTAAACCACTGTGCCAACAGGGGAGCCCTCAATATTAATTCTTAGTTGATAATTGTATCAGGGATACGCAAGATCAAAGAAAGAAAGAAAGAAAGAAAGAAAGAAAGAAAGAAAGAAAGAAAGAAGAAAGAAAGAAAGAAAGAGAAAGAAGAAATAAAAAAGAAAGAAAGAAAAGAAAGAAAGAAAGAAAGAAAGAAAGAAAGAAAGAAAGAAAGAGAAAGAAAGAAAGAAAAAGAAAGAAAGAAAGGGAAGGAGGGCAGGAGGGAGGGAGGAAGGAAGGAAGGAAGAAAGAAAGCAAGCAAACAGGAAAGAAAGAAAGAAAGAAAAGGAAAGAAAAGAAATAAGAAAGAAAGAAAGAAGAAAGAAAGAAAGAAAAAAGAAAAAAAGAAAGAAGAAAATAGGGGGCCTAGAGGAAACGGAGACAATGCAGTGGCAGGAAAATATATTTAATCAAGTTTTACATTTATTAGTGAATGTAGGCACACACAAAAACAACATTAAGGAGTGATAATAGCTTTTTTATTCAGTTCTTGAAAAACAAACTATGTCAAACTTAAAAGTTCAAATATACTTTACACTTTCATCTAACTTCCCATGAATCTAAAATATTTAAATATTATTTTCTTAGTTTGTGTTTTAATCCTATAAAATGATCATCTTATTGTCTTTTTTCCTCCATATTTATCAAGTCATAGGAAAAAAGTATTTCTTAGACTTTGAGATATAGCTATAAGTTGAGATGAGGTGCTTCCTATATAGAAAACTTTTTTAAATGTTTTCTTCAAGCTCATCATATACGTAATTATGGATTATGTGTTGATAGAATGAGGTTACACTGATGGCTTGTTAACAAATTATGCTTTATCTTAGATTTGCTGAAGGAGTCAGACCTACTGGTCCTCGAAAACTATGTGACACATTTACTGGGAGACATTTATATTAGCCAAACACATCGGTGAGCTTTCTGACCATCATGTGACAAATGGAGAGATTAGTAACTTGTCTCAAACTTTCTTTCGTATTTTGCCTGATACACTAAACACAGTAATTGACTGAGTTTCTACTTTTGTTAGGTAAGAGCCATATCAGTATTCCCAATTTTCACAATTTAACTAACACAACATAAATAATTCTATGCATATGTTAAAAAGGAGCTATACATGCTCTTTGGATTTGTAAAATTCATCTAAGAACCTCTCTGCTTTTTGGCAAAACTTATTTAAATAAGAATTTAAGTGGAAAAATAGTAATGGAGGAAGGCTTCTTCTGTTGCTCAAATCCAGTCATTTTAATCTGTGTGTCTTTGTCATATTTGAAGGATGAAACAAGCAGAGCAGACATTTTTCCTCACTACTGCTTTAACATAAGAGAATCCAATCCTGTGTTTTGAAGATGCTCACAGATCTGATTTGGGAAGAAAGCAAACTTGAATTCTTAAAAACAAGTTTGAGAAATAACTCATGAAATCATATCCTTACTTCCAGGCAAAACAATGAAAGACAAAGATGAAAAATTATATTGCTTTGTTAGGGTTAGAGCTATGGGAAACATCAAATTTCTTTGACTCTTGATTTTACATCCAGTTATCTTATAAATTCTAGAGATCATCAGGTGCATTTGCCTTTTTAAAAAATCAGAAACAGGTCTCCATAAAGAAACAGTGTTATATACTTACATTTAGATGTATTCTTTCCAAAAATTATAACTTGGTTTTATACAAGAAGACCAGAACAAAAATATTCTTGCATAGAATCTATATTATCAAGAGACTACCTTTTCTTATTAATTGGTTAATTACTTTTATTTATTAATAATCTATAGCTGCCAAGAAATTCCTTATGTCATAGACTAGGATGATGAGTAGTACAGTGAAAATTTGTGCACCTCTGAAGGTAGAGACAGGCTAAACACACATACAGAAACATAAAACATACAGTATGAGAAAAAATTAAAAGTGTTATTTAGAGACAGTAACTGGTGAGCAGCAAATGCTTTAGAACAGATCTGGGCAGGAAGCTAAGAGAAGACAGACAACTGACTAGTATGTTCCTGAGGAAGCCCCTTCTTTCAAGAGGAAAGAACAAAGTGATGGAGCAGAAGTGAGCTTGGTAGGATTGAACAGCAACATAGTTAGAGCCCTGAAAACAAGAGTGCATGTACATGGTGGGAGAGGGAGGCAAACATCCTAATATGCAGGGCCATGGTGCTTCAGATTTTATTTTAAATTCAGTGGAAAGCTATCAGGTGATTTTCTGCCAAGTGGTTGATATGATCTGTTTTCAATTTCAGAAAAATAATTATAAGATGGAAGGTGGTTACAGTAACCATTCAGTGAGAGTGGATGGTGGAATAAAGGGTTAGATAAAGAAATGTGAATATAACTGACATAATTTTGAGGCAGCACCACTAAAACTCTTGATGGATTTTGTAAGATATATGGCACTTTACATATATTCAGTACATATGCTAACCTATGTCTCACCTTGTTATTTAGGATATGCTCTTGCAGGTAACAAAATTCTAGTCGAAGGCTTGGAAGTATTGGAAAAACTAAATATACATTGCTTATCGCTTAATTTTATTTTTCATTTTGATTAAATTATTTTACTTTATTAATCATCTCATGGGTTTTGAAACTCAGGCCACTGAATAATTTTGAAAGTCTGGCAAGCTTTACTAAATTGGAGAAATGGAGATAACTTACATTAAACCAATCCAAACAGCTTAAAACTTCATAACAGCTCCAAACTTATTTTGGCCACTGAGCTGCAAGACTTTTGTAAACCAAATCACATAGTGTAATACCTTTCTCCATCTCTAAATCTTGGTGAAATTTTTTCTCCCTCTAACTTTCTTTTTCCCTACACCATTGTACAAAACACAGCAACACAGAGAAGTACTAATTTTCTTGGTGCTTATCAGTTTAGCTCCTTACAATCTCTCCTTTGAATTCAGTTCCTGGGCCACTTAATATGTTCAAAACTTATGGGAGAACTTATATGAACAAAATGGCCATCTACCTCATGCTCATCATCAAGAACAGTTAGTAAACCTGAGGCTGACTTTATCAGGGTTAGATTTTTAGCCCATAGTAAAATATAAAATCCTCAGAAGTGGAAGTCTAAGACACAAAATTAATTTTAAGAAAAATTGGTTTGTTTTGTCTCTTTAAATTTAATATATAAAATTAAATAGTAAAAGAGAAAATGTCCAGGAATACAAAGTCGGTACACAGGGTATGTATATGTGCTTGTCTTTTATTTCAAAGAAACATCTGTATGGGATATTGGAGAGTATAAAATGGACTGCCCCGCTTTTGCCATTTCATTTAAAGGATACCTTCATTGTGCAAAAAATAATTGACTTCAGTAGGACTTTCACTTTTAGATGTTTCACAATTCAAGATGTGAGAAAGTTTGGCCAGGGGCCCTGAGTTCCTTCTATGGGTCCATTGTTACACTCTCAAGTTTCATGCAAAAAAAAAAAAGAAAAGAAAAAAGAAAAATGGCTCTGCCTAGCCTTTTATTACAGTGCATGAAATCTCTGTATTTTACTGTAATGAAGAATATCTAGCTGCACAGCAATAATTTGTTAGCACAATATTGAACTTACTACTACTGATACATTCCAAAACCCAGCTGAGAAGAAAAATAAGTTTCTTTACATACTCTAAAATCTCTGGACTAAATCAGAGAAATGTATATGTGAACAATAGCTGCTTTGGTGGTCTGCTGTTGGATGGTCTTTACTAAACTGTGTTTTGGAAAGTTGTCTTAGATATGGGAAAAGGAGTACCTTTTACCTCCTTCCTCTCTTGCCCTTTGAGTATATAGTTCTGGAGATGGAGCTAGTAAAGACTGAAAATTACAGTAATAGGAGTCATTAATATTGGCAAGAGAAAAGTCTATTTCTCTAATACATGATTTCTCAGTAAAGGTGATATTGCCTCAAAAGTGTTGAACACTGATTTGTTCTAGAGGAGGAGAGGTGAAAAAACTTGCTATTATATGCATAAATCAGAAATACACATATAGTACATAAAGAGGTACATAGTATACCTGTGTTAAAAATTCATGGAGGGGTGGATTAAGAAAAAAATAGGATAATGTGCAATTCTCTCCTTAAAGGGGTAACAATGAAAAAGAAAAGTGAGAAACATTGTTCTAACAGATACTTAACCCTGAACAACTTAAAAACCTAAACTCTTGAGCAGTATCGAAAATAATTCATTCACTCTCATCAACAAGTATGGTTCTAATTATTAGATTGTTTACTTACTCCAGATATTGCAGGGCAAACCATATGCATTATCACAGGAAGCCCCCTTGCTGTATTTCCTAGATGGGTTACTTTGAGGGAATCCATTCATTACATTGTATGGTGTCTTCATGTTGAGGGCCTTTGAATGAAATATTGCCCTCATGTGGATCTTGGGAATAATTATTCTCTTGAGCATCTGTTTTGTTGTCTTATGAAACTTATGAAATCTATAAATGTATTTCCCTCCTCACATGACTAACAGAAAGCATAATGAAAAAAACCGTGCCCAAATATAAAATGCTTGAAAGCATGTATTTATATTAGCCTAATTTTGGTGGATATATCTTGCTTTCTTGCATATTTTTCTTTCTCGCTATTTTAGCTTGTTTTTTTAAGTTTATTTGATCATAAATGAATCTTTTTATGGTCTAAGCTACCTGCAATTATTTTTGTAATAAGGAAGAGGTACTAAGTTTTTACTTTTTATTTATTTATTTTTTAAATTGCAGGCTTGCAAATTTACTGTGTACTCTTCTGGAATTAAAATTCCAAGTGAGTAAGCTCAGAATTATATTTAGTCATTTAATAATAACACTTTAAGGGTGGGTGTCACCCTTTGTGACTGTTGAGAATGAGCTTTGATTATGTGTGCATATCCTAAAGCATAGAGCCCGATCAGTTTCTAGGAGAAAGAAATAGAAAGGAATGAAGTTATATATTCCTCACCTGTTTTTCATTACAGAGCACAGACTGACAAACAAACAAGCAAAAAAAAAAAGTAAGTAATCCCCATATAATGCAAACTCAAAATGTTTAGGAGAGATGTAATTTCAACTTTATTAGGAGAAACTCCTGAAGAACTAATGCACTATGGCTGAGAATATAGACTTGTCAACAGAAAGACCTCTGTGTAAAGAGATTTATGTTCCTCAAATGTTTAAAGTTAAAAATGACCTAGATGTGAAATAGTGTATTGAAGGAAACCTTTGGGCTTCAGCACATGGCTACTCTTGCTTGTGCAATAAAGCACCAATCTTTGGACCAACAAGTGCAATTGAACAAATTTTCATTGCCACAAGACCCTAGTTCCTTAAATACATGCCTTGAGAAGTGGAGGCCTGTGAGTGGTCTGCAAAAGAGGGCACAGGTTGCTTAAAAGTGGGAACTAGTAAAGAAAAATGAGAGGTCCTCAGTATCCTTATAACTAGATCAGATTGAAACTTAGCAAAGACACAAAGGTGGTGTTATAGGGGCTAAGCTGCCCCCTCCAACTAAACTGCTACTTGGCTGCGTATTTCTATGAACTGTAAATCCAGATGATTCTGTTGTAGGATTTTAATTAGTTTGCTTGATTGGTTGTTTCCTTTATTTTTTTCTAAAGTTCTCCTGGAATTATTTAACATTCTCTTTTAAATTCCCTTATTTAACAAAAGGAAAATTCTCAAAGGAAATTTCCCAGGAACAATAGTTGCAAAGTTATATGGCTATTTTTAGGTTATAAACTAATTAATCAATAGTGTCCTTTTGTACTGGTGGGTTATATAGTCAAACTTAAAACACAAGATCCTTGCAATCTAAGGAGTAGTTAAAAAGAACCATGTTTAGTAATTTAAATTTGTATTAGGTACTTAAACACATGACTCTTAAAAATCCTCTATTAAAGCAAGAAATAATACCCATGCTTAAGGAAAGAATATACCAGAGTTTAGCTCAAATTTTGTAATATAAATGATATATGTGGGCTTCCCTGGTGGTGCAGTAGTTGAGAATCTGCCTGTCAATGCAGGGGACACAGGTTTGAGCCCTGGTCTGGGAAGATCCCACATGCCACGGAGCAACTAGCCCCGTGAGCCACAATTACTGAGCGTGTGCGTCTGGAGCCTGTGCTCCAACAAGAGAGGCCGTGATAGTGAGAAGCCCACACACTGCGATGAGCAGTGGCCTCCACTTGCCACAACTAGAGAAAGCCCTCACACAGAAATGAAGAGCCAACATAGCCATAAAAAAAAAAGGCAAAATTCCTTTAAAAAAAGTGATATATGTGAAATTTTTTTCTAATCTAACTTTAAACATCAGAGTGGCATTTTAACTGTAGTTATGAAACTCAATGTGGTAATCATGTTGTTGCCACCCTTGGAATAGATTTTAATGTATAACTGCCATTTCAAGGTAGTCAACTTACTGAAGTGATTCCCTAAGTTGTAATTTTCCATGTAGTAATTGATGGTGTCTTACATCTATTTTTCTGGTAAAATGTCATGTCCCCCTAAACCTTGAAAATATCATTCTAAAAATTCTCCAACCTTTGAATATTTAAAGAAAAGCTAAAGTTTTATTCATGGAATCTAGCTTTCATATCATGGAAGGATATAAAAAGTTTTGATAGCACCTGCTCTTATTTTATAACTGAAATAAATTCTACTTTGCTATAAAGCCACCTAAAATGTTACCTGGATGATAACTTTTCTTCTAAATATCACAACCATGAAAAAGTAGTAATGTTGCAGTTACAAGTTATAGTATAATAAGGAAATAATTAAAATATCAAACATCTAAGGGTGACTTCTTTGAATGAATCATTTTTAGGCATTACTGTTGAACTTATAAGTAATGAAAGAGAAATACAGCCTCACATAAAATCAAAAAGGTTTGATGCTATGGGTCTACAGATTTTCATATATTTTTTCACCAGATTTACATATGTAGATTTGTAACTGGATACATCTTTAGATAACTGGAATCTGAATTTTATAAATATATAGTAAAATAGTCTCAGTAGAATTTCATTTTTCAGTTTATGTAGAATAATAAATTAACACAGAATCATTGTGAAGTTTTGAGACAGCCTAATATCTAGTTCTTTATCCATTAATAAGCCTCTGTCTCTCCCTACATCTTGTTATAGGGCTGCTTTAAATATTAAATAAGATAACAGTGTCTGTGACAGTTTTCTTCCTTTTCAGTATTAACATTCATATACTCAAGAAGCATCTGTTGAGGACTTCCCTTGTGGCACAGTTGAGAATCCACCTGCCAATGCAGGGGACATGAGTTTGAGCCCTGGTCCGGGAAGATCTCACATGCTGCAGAGCAACTAAGCTTGTGCGTCATAATTACTGAGCCTGCGATCTAGAGCCCACAAGCCACAACTACTGAGCCCACGTGTCACAACTACTGAAGCCCACACACCAAGAACCTGTGCTCCACAACAAGAGAAGCCACCGCCATGAGAACACGTGCACTGCAACAAACAAAGAGAACACGTGCACTGCAACAAAGAGAACACGTACACTGTAACAAAGAGAACACGTGCACTGCAACAAAGAGAACACGTGCACTGCAACAAACACGTGCTCACCACAACTAGAGAAAGCCTGCACGCAGCAACGAAGACCCAATGCAGCCAAAAATAAATAAATACAATTTTTAAAAAAGGAAGCATCTTTTGGAATTCTAGTCTGTAATTTTCATGATCGTAAAAATTATGCATAGGATTTTTTTGTTAATTCTGAAGAAAAGGAAAGATAAAGTTCCTTAAAATCTGACTAGATTATTTTACTTATTTGTCAATATCAAATTTTGTGTAGATGAGATAAATATGTAATTTTATATGTTAGTGAGTCAAAATCAAACAAAATTTTTTTATTTACTATATACCTCACTTGGTAGTAATTTGGGGGTCGCCATCAGATATCTGTTATGCACAAAACCCTGTGCTAAGAGCTGTGAACATAAAGTTAATACCAGATAAATGAAGTATAATGGAACTAAAATACTTGCAAAGAATAAACTATAAGAGAAACTGGAATAAATTGAGTGCTCTGATTGAGGTTTCAGAAAATAATGTGTAAAGGGAGAAGAGATGAAATTTAAGTTGAGAATTTGACAGACAATGAGGGAAAATGCATTCCAGGTTGAGTGAGTTTATTAGTCATGAAAGAAAGTGGATTATAGAGCAATTCGTAATAGATCTTTTGTGAGTGTATGTGTGTGTACACACGTGTGTCCATGTGCATAGGTGGATGGAGTGTCTTAACTCAGGTATGTCTGGTTTCTCTGGTTCCTTAATTGTTTGAGTTCATCCAGATTAGACAAAAGTAGATCCATACTAAATCATTGCCTATGAGTACATTGAAGGGAGACTGAACAGTTTCTCTCCCTAGTCTATTAAGGGAGATTGCTGATACTTCATCTTATTTATCTTCTTTAAGGTTAGGCTGATATGTACTACACAACTTTATAATACTGTTTGGGTAAACATCTTATGAATTTTTTAAATTGTGTCTAATCTTATCAAATCTAATCCTAATCCAGAAACTTAGATGAAGATAATGTATATTTGTATGGGTGCTTAGCATAACCTTGACTCTATGTTAAGTGCTCTTTATGAATTATAAGTTTTTTTTCTACACAGCTTAACTTACAGATCTCATTCAGGTTTCAGCTATAATCTGGTCTACCACATTTATATCATTAGTTTGCTTGCTTGTTCAGCAAAGTAATTAGACTCTTATTATAAGCATTATGGTAGAGGCCAGAAATTGTTTATCAGTTAACTTTTGGTGCTTAACAAACACCCCACAGCTTAGTGGTATATAAAAATAAATAGGTATTATTTCTTTCAAATCTGCAGTGCAGAGGTTATTTCTGTTGTGGGCCAACCTATCAAATGTTTGTGTCCTGCTGGAGATTCAGCTGAGACTGAGTGTACTAGAATGGCCTCACTTACATACCTGGTGTTTGGCAGACTGTTTTCTCTAGGGGATCCTAAGTGAGCACAGTTTGTTTTGGTCCCATGTAGGTTTCTCTTCCACTAATAGGCTAATTCATGCTTCTCCACTAATATCAAATTTCCAAAAAGCAGCAAGAGAAAGTCCCAGTGTACAAATAATTTTCAAGCCTCATCTTATCTCATAATTTCTAATGTTCTTTTGGAAAAAACAAGTCACAAGGTCACCCCAACCTCAGTGTGAGAGGGCACAGCTAAAGAGATTTCTTCCTGCCTATAGGCTCCTGAAATTTTCCTTAGAGCATTTACTTTAGAAACTTGTAACTGTAAGTCCTTTCTCAGATCCTTTCAGATATATATCTTCTTCCAGCTTCTTGCCAGTTTTACAACACAGGAATGTCTTTCTCAAGGAAATGAGAGCTGTCCCTTTGAAATGAAATCATCAAAAAAGATAGTGCCCCTGTCTTCTGGTCTCTGTGAGACTCCATAAGCACCAATTAGCAAACACAGATGATGTGAGGACATTACCAATCTTCCCCTTCACTTCTTCCAGGGCTTTTTCACTGCTCACCCTAGAGCTAAAATTCTCTCCCATCTTTTTTTCCGGTGGATTTGAGTTCAGTCTTGCTCCCTGATTTCAATAGTCTTGAATCAAGTCTTCCTTCTCTGCTTAACTTGTCCAGTGCAATTTTTCTTTGACAGAACCAAGAAGGAGGCTTTGATCTATCATGGATAGAGGAGTAGACTAGAAATCAGGGAATATTTCTGGTATAGATAATGACTGTGCTTATTGTCCACACTTTGGACTACTTTGGAAACAAGATATCCTCTTTCCTTTGAGAGAGTCTATTGGATAATGTCTAGGTTTCTTAATTTTCCTAAAAGAGAAACAATGATCTTGAGTTTAAAGAAAAAATTGTCTAATTCTAACCTAATATCTTTGCTCAAACCTTGTGAATTATTTCACATTATCAGAGTTATCTTGAAAGTAGTAATGGCATATCTTCACCAGGGAAGATGTATTTATTTTCCTCAATATTTATTATAAAATTGGAAATTTATATTCTGACATTCTAATCATGAAACTCTAAATTTTGATAAGGAATTTACAACAATGCTTTGACAATCCTAGCAGAACATGCTTTTGAGAGTGGGACAACCTTTCTTAGAACTAAGAATCTGTTCTTTAATATGAAGTTGAGTTTCTTTTCCTGATAGATACTAATTATTTTATGTTCAGAAAATATTTTATACTCAAGTTGTTAAGTGGTTGCTATGGTATGGATGTTTGCATCCTCCCAAAATTCATATGTTGAAATCCTAATGCCCAAGGTAAAGGTATTAGGAGGTAGAGTAACTAAGAGGTGCTTAGAATGTAATGGTTAAGCCTTCATGCATGAAATTTGTGCTTTTATTAAACAAACAAAAAAATCTCCTTAGCTACTTAGCTACTTCCACCATGTGAAGACCCAATTAAAAGGTGCCATCTAGGACGCGGGCCTCACCAAACATTAAATCAACAAACAGCATGATCTTGGTCTTCCCAGTCTCCAGAAGTGTGGAGAAGTAAACTTCTGTCATTTTTAAGCTACCAAGAGTATGCTATTTTGTTATAGTAGTCTGAATGGACCACAACAGAGTTTTTTGTTTCTATTTTTGTTTTTTAATATTAATAGGCTTAAATACAGATATAGATGTATTTTATCCACCATCTTTTAAACATATACTGAGTTGTTTTTATTAATATCTGCTTGATATATTCATGTATTTTCTTATTTTTGTCATGTTCCTGTATTCCTGAATTAAACTTTACTTTTCTATGATTTATTATAAAACAATATTTCTGGAATTCATTTCCTAGTGTTAAATTTAGGAGATGTTCATAGTCATAAGAGGATGTAATTGGTTTGTAAAACTTTTATGTTATTTTTTTTCATCTTTGAGGTTCAGTGTTAAGCCAATTGTAAAATACTTGGAGAATTTTCCATCACTATATGTGATGAATAATTTTCAATAATTAACCATTAATTTAGAATTATAGAATATCAAAAGTTCATATAGATATGGATACAGCAATTTTAGCTTTTTTAAACATTTTCCCTAATTTTTCCCATAATTAGTGTTTTCTTTATATTATATTGTACTGTATTTCTTTATATTGCTTTATATTCATTAAATCAATTCTGTTAACATATATTTTTGAGAAAATAGTACAGAATGATATAATGTATTATTTTGTCTAAATCTCAGTTACTGCACAAATCTTACAAATATTACACATATTATAAAGGAAAGTAAATAAGCTATCATGTCCCATGCCTATGAAAAGAAGACAGAAATCACTATTAACTTCAATTCATATGTAATGAAGCATTCAAAACAGTCAGAGCCTTCCAAAAGACACATTGGATCAGAGCACCTAAGGTAGAGATCATGGAAAAGAAGAGAGGGTAGTGGAATCAACAGCAATAGAACACACATAAAAACTACTCTGAAACTTCCCTAAGTGGAAAAATGCTGAAAAGTAGCTTGAGATCTGGTGGCTAAAATCCAAATGCTGTAGAAATGAATAGCAATTTTAAGAAAGACACTGCTAGGAGAAAAGGGACAGGGGCTGAGATTACATCTTTTGGCAAATTTTGTAAAGGATGAAAAGGAAGAAAGATGGGAAAACTAAGGATCTTAGAGTAACCAAAGAGAGTCATAAAATCAGAAAAGACTAATTTCCCTCTTTCTAAAAATCATTACTTTTTAATTTGAAATGCTCATCACCATACATGCTCATACCTACTATAGTCAATCAAGGAAAGAATATGGTATTTCACAATAGAAAAAAATATTGGGCCATATCTATAAAATGATACTAAATTTTTAAAAAAATTAGATCAAAACAGTTCAGCTGACAAAACACTCATTAGAAAAGCAATCATGAAAAGAGAGCAATAGTGTAACACAGAACTTCACTTGAAGAATAATAAAAAATCAAGAATAGAAATGAACAAAACATAAGAATATATGAAAACTAGAGTTGACTAAATTCACGAAAGAAATTGGGGAGGAAGAGTGGAAATTCATCCCATCAATGAGTCTAGATTGGAAGTGCATAAAAGAGAGTAGTCTCCCCTAAAATATAACAGGGTTTTGAGGAAAGAAAGCCAAAAGATAGGAAAAAATATGTTGGAAATCTAGGAATTAAGAAAGTGTAAAGAATTCAAGAATTAGTGGTAGTTTTAGATGACTGACAAAGAAATTCCAATATACATCAAGTTAACATCACTGGAAAAGGAAAAAAAAAAAAAGAACAGAAATGATATTTAAGGAATAATATGATAAACATTTTCAGAAATACAAAAGACAGTGGAATCTACAAATAAAATAGGCTCATTGTGTAACTATAAATCCTAACTTCAATTACCAATTATAAGATATATACTAATAAAATTACTTGAATGTAGGCAACAAGAGGAAAAAAATGAAATGCAAGAAAACAAACAAACAAAAAGAACAAACAAAAAAACCCCTAAACTGTATTGCTCCAGAATAATAAAAATAAGCATATAAATGAGGCAACAATAGAACAATTTGAGATTTTACAAAAATCTCATGGAAATACATTTTGAGCCAAAAGTTTTATATTAGCTCAAGCTATCTTTTAAGTGCCAAGGGTATTGTACAAGGATTTTAAGTATATGATAATTCAGGGAGTATCATACACACAGATCCTCCAGAAAAACCTACTAGAAGAGCTTCACTCAAATAAAATATGACTGGAGAGACCTTTGCAGAAGGTCTGATAGTAAACATTGAATATATTTAATTGCACAGCTAAGACTGAAACAAAAGTAAAAATGAGTGAATGAATAGTATGTCAACATTTTGTACTCTAACAAAGTAGAAATAACACAATTTTTAAAAATGGAGAGGAAGGGGCTTCCCTGGTGGCTCAGTGGTTGAGAGTCTGCCTGCCGATGCAGGGGACACGGGTTCGTGCCCTGGTCTGGGAAAATCCCACATGCCGCAGAGTGGCTGGACCCGTGAGCCATGGCTGCTGAGCCTGCACGTCCGGAGCCTGTGCTCCGCAACGGGAGAGGACACAGTAGTGAGAGGCCTGCATACCACAAAAAAAAAAAAAAAAAAAAAAAAAAATGGAGAGGAAGAATGAACAAAGACTCTCACTGATAAAAAGAAATGAATGTGACACAGAATAACGTGTTAGCATTGAATGCAAATAAAGAGAAATAAATGACTCTAAAATTTGGAAAAGTATAATTATAAGGAACTCTCTAGAAAAGTATAATGAAAAGTAATGAGAGAAGAAATATAAAATAATACTAAAAAAGTCAACAAATCACATAGGGAAACCAATGAATAAAAACAAAGTTATTGAGAAAGGCTAAAACCAATACATGGCAAATGTATGGCAGCGAATCCAAAGTGAAAGGTTTCAAGAACTATGAAGAATGAAATTCTACTGTACTTGAAAGTTAACAAGTTATCTTGTCAGATTCATACTTACCTGAAGACATGAGACTTTGGGGTCAGTGACAAGACACTATTACTCATGAGTCAAGTCAAAATTAACTTAATTTCACACCGACTCTCCTAGCCTCTCAGGCACCGAGGGGCTTGGTAGAGAAACTTTGGTGGATGCAACACAGGCAGCAGGTGTGTATCACAGCTGAGGAACCCTGACTTTAGGGAACTGAGACTTATTAATTTTTTTTATTGGAGTTTAGTTGATTTACAATGTTGTGTTAGTTTCAGGTGAGCTATCTGACTTTTGCCTTGGAGAGAGAGATATTCATTATATTAGACAGTAATCTAAACAGACCTTTGTTCCAGAAACAGACACATTCTCTACCACTCAGAGCTCCTGACTATATGAATATACTGTTTTAATTGTACTTTTGGTGGGAGGGGATTCCTGATCTAGGGGTACAGGAATGGCCAACACTGAGCAGGTGAGTTTTACAGCAATTCATTAGATCTACTCCCAGCCTAGGGGCGGACAGCATGGAATGCAGAGCACACAGGAGGTGAAGTCAGGAACAGAGAGAGCAAGCAGGGGTCAAGGAAGGCTGATTTTATAGTATCAAGAGAATGGAGTAGACCCTGGTTCCTGTGAGAGGATGTGATTGGCTTGTTGGAATATTTCTGTGGCTGGAAGGGAAATGAAGCCTGCTGCTCAGGGACAAGCAAACCTGTGGCAGGTCATAATGGTAAAGGAGGTTGTTTGGCTAGGGAGCCATTCAAGGACATCCTTTTCCCCATATGTCAATACAGCACATAACAATGGCCCTTAAATTTAGGACTTAAAGCTCAACATCCTTGAAAAGATAGTCGAGAAAACATATAGCTGAGTAGAGACTCTGACTGCAAGACTACAGAAACATAAGAGATTCATGCATAGTTGTGTTTCAGAAGGGGTCACAATACTATGGTCAGAAAATATAAATTTCATATACCAGAGCATTAAGCACAAAAATAAAACATTTACTGCCATAAGTATAGTCACTTGATTTTTCTTTCTTTTCTATTTTTTTTGGCAAGGGAGCAAAGGTAATACAATGAAGTAAAGATAGTCCCTTCAATAAATAGTGCTGGAACAACTATACATCAAAGTGCAAAAAATAAAGTAAAATAACTTTAGACACAGACCTTATACCCTTCACAAAAATTAACTCAAAATGGATCATATACCTAAATGTAAAAAGTTAAATTATAAAAATCCTAAGATATAACAGAGGAGAAAACCTAGATGACCTTGGGTATAGGGATGACTTCTTAGATACAACAAAGACATGATCAAATAAAGAAAAAATTGACAATCTGGAATTAATTAAAATTGAAAATTTCTGCTCTGTGACAGACATTGTCAAGAGAATGAGAATACACAACCATAGGGAGAAAATATTTGCCAAAGACATATCTGATAAAAGACTGTTATCCAAAATATACAAAGAACACTTAAAACTCAACAATAAGAAAAAAAATAACCTGATTAAAAAATGGACCAAAGACCTTAACAGACACCTCATCAGAGAAGATATACAGGTGACAAAAAAGGATATAAAAACATATTCCACACTCTATGTCACCAGGAAAGTGCTCATTAAAAAAAAAAAAAAAAAAAGTTACCACTACACACCTTTCAGAAAGGACAAAATCTAGAACAGTAATAACACCAAATGCTCTGGAGGATGTGGAGTAACAGGAGCTCTTATTCATTACTGGTAAGAATGCAAAATGGTAAGACCCCTTTAGAAGACAGTTTGGTGGTTTCTTACAAAACTAAACATACTCTTACCCTGGATCTAGCAATCACACTACTTGGTATTTACTCAAAGGACTGAAAATATATGTCCACACAAAAACCTACACACTGATATTTATAGCAGTTTTATTCCTGATTGCCTTGAGTTGGAAGCACCCAAGATACCTTCAGTAGAGTAGATAAATGGGTAAATAAATTATGGTACATTCAAACAATGGAGTCTGATTCAGCACTAAAAATAAATGATCTATCTAGCCATGAAAAGACATAAAGCAAACTTAAGTGCATAGTACTAAATGAAAGAAGCCAGTTTGAAAAGGTCACACACTGTATGGTTCCAACTATAGGACATCCAGAAAAGGAAAAACTATGGAGAAAATAAAAAGATCAGTAGTTGCCAGAAGTAAGGAAATGGAGAAGAGAGGTAACTAGTCAGAGTGCATAGGAGTTTTAAGGAAGTGATGGGTAAATGTGTTAAATGTATCAATTCTAGTATCTTTATGTTTTCTAACTCATTTAATTATAATTTAACTTTACCATTCCATTCTTCAAGTTTTTTTATCAAAATGAAAATAAAAACTGAAATTACAGAATATTTTGAGATGCTATAATGAAAGGAAATTCTTGGAATAAATAATTTTTCCATTATTAAACACGATGTAATTTACATGAAAAACATCTCAAACACAAGGATACAGCAAAGGGGAAAATAAAGAGATGACTAGGATATGGTGTGTACAAAATAAACATAAGAACCTGATATATTAACATAAGGCATAGCAGATATTAAGGCAATACAAATTATTAACAGGCATGAAAGAGGAAATAATAAAGCCAAAGTCATAGTAGGAAAACACAAGACAACTTTCTAAGTATATGACAGAATAATGAGACAAAATAATGGTTAACCTTTAAAACTCTACTGGTAATATAAATTAAGACGTGAACATAAAGTATTTGGTGCCTCAAAATTAGCACAAAATAATTATTTAAGTTCTTCTGTTATTTTCTGAACTGAAGCCAACTTTATCACTAATATTTACACAAGAGTGATTCATATTTCTCATTTTTTAATATTTGACTATGAGGAAATATTTAAACATTTAAATATGATGAGGAAATATTTCAAATATTTTGAAATATTTAAGAGGACCTTTTTGAGAATGTTTCTCTTTATATTGATCTTGCCTGCAACACATACATGCAAGTATACATTTACTAAATTAATAAAGTTTTTACTTTTAGTATTTGCATTATATGCTACAATTTTCCAACTGAAACTTTTCTGCAAAATATAGCTTTTCACTTTTCATTTGCTATTATTATTTCAAATATCACATTCATTTTTCTGTCATGACAATTTACATTTTTAGAAATGGGAATACTTTTCCATCAATGTTACCAGTTCAATTATTTTCAGTCTAAATCTCCACTGTTTCTACTTTAAAAAAAAAAAAAAAAGAATTATACTCCAATGAAAAGTCTTTATTGGAGTATAATTGCTTTACAATGGTGTGTTAGTTTCTGTTTATAGCAAAGTGAATCAGTTATACATATACATATAACCCCATATCTCTTCCCTCTTGTGTAGACCTCTCTCCCACGCTCCCTATCCCACACCATTAGGTGGTCATTAAGCACCGAGCTGATCTCCATGGGCTATATGGCTGCTTCCCACTAACTATCTATTTTATATTTCATAGTATATATATGTATACACCCCTCTCTCACTTTGTGCCAGCTTACCCTTCTCCCATGCCATGTCCTCAAGTCCATTGTGTAGTAGGTCTGCATCTTTCTCTCTTGACCCTAGGTTCGTCATGACTTTTTTTTATATTCCATATATATGTGTTAGCATATGGCATTTGTTTTTCTCTTTCTGACTTACTTCACTCTGTTTGACAGACTCTAGGTCCATTCACCTCACTAAAGATAAATCAATTGCATTTCTTTTTATGGCTGAATAAGAGTCCATTGTATATATGTGCCACGTCTCCTTTATCCATTCATCTGTTGATGGACATTTAGGTTGCTTCCATGCCCTGACTGCAATGATCATTGTGGTATATAACTCTTTTTGAATTATGGTTTTCTCAGGATACATGCCAAGTAGTGGGATTGCTGGGTCATATGGTAGTTCTATTTTTATTTTTGAAAGGAACTTCCATAATGTTCTCCATAGTGGCTATATCAATTTACGTTCCCACCAACAGTGTCAGAGGGTTTCTTTTTTTCCACACCCTCTCCAGCATTTATTGTTTGTAGATTTTTTGATGATCGCCATTCTGACTGGAGTGAGATGATATCACATTGTAGTTTTGATTTCCATTTGTCTAATGATTAATGATATTTAGCATTCTTTCATGTTTTTGTTGGCAATCTGTATATCTTATTTGGAGAAATGTCTATTTAGGTCTTCTGCACATTTTTGGATTGGGTTTTTTGCTTTCCTGATATTGAGCTTGTAAATTTTGGAGATTAATCCTCTGTCAATTGCTTCATTGGCAAATATTTTCTCCCATTCTGAAGGTTTTCTTTTGCCATGTTTATGGTTTCATTGCTGTGAAAATGTTTTCAAGTTTCATTTGGTCACATTTGTTTATTTTTGTTTTTATTTCCATTTCTCTAGGAGGTGGGTCAAAAAGGATCTTGCTGTGATTTATGTCATAGAGTGTTCTACCTATGTTTTCTTCTAAGAGTTTGATAGTGTCTGGCATTACAGTTAACTCTTTAAACCATTTTGAGTTTATTTTTGTGTATGGTGTTAGAGAGTGTTCTAAATTCATTGTTTTACCTGTAGCTGTCCAGTTTTCCCAGCAGCACTTATTGAAGAGGCTGTCTTTTCTCCATTGTATACTCTTGCCTCCTTTATTAAAGATAAGGTTTCCATATGTGTGTGGGTTTACCTCTGGGCTTTCTATCCTGTTACATTGATCAATATTTCTGTTTTTTATGCCAGTACCATACTGTCTTGATTACAGTAGCTTTGTAGTACAGCCTGAAGGCTAGGAGCCTGATTCTTCCAGCTGTTTTTTCTTTCTTAACATAGCTTTGGGTATTCTGGGTCTTTTTTTATTTCCATACAAATTGTGAAATTTTTTGTTCTAGTTCTGTGAAAAATGCAATTTGTTGTTTGATAGGGATTGCATTGAATCTGTAGATTGGTTTGGGTAGTATAGTCATTTTCACAGTGTTGATTCTTCCAATTCAAGAACATGGTATATCTCTCCATCTATTTGTATCATCTTTAATTTCTTTCATCAGTGTCTTATAATTTTCTGCATACAGGTCTTTTGTCTCCTTAGGTAGGTTTATTCCTAGGTATTTTATTCTTTTAGTTGCAATGGTAAATGGGAGTGTTATCTTAATTTCATTTTCAGATGTTTCATCATAAGTGTATAGGAATGCAAGAGATTTCTGTGCATTAATTTTTTATCCTGCTATTTTACCAAATTCATTGATTAGCTGTAGTAGTTTTCTGGGACCATCTTTAGGACTCTTTATGTATAGTATCACGTCATCTGCAAACACTGACAGCTTTACTTCTTCTCTGCTGATTTGGTTTCTTTAATTTCTTTTTCTTCTCTGATTGCTGTGGCTAAAATTTTCAAAACTATGTTGAATAATAGTGGTGAGAGTGGCAACTTTGTCTTGTTCCTGATCTTAGTGAAAATGTTTTCAGTTTTTCACCACTGAGAATGATGTTGGCTGTGGGTTTGTCATACATGGCCTTTATTATGTTGAGGTAAGTTCCCTCTATGCCTACTTTCTGGAGGGTTTTTATCATAAATCAGTGTTGAATTTCATCAAAAGTTTTCTCTGCATCTATTGAAATGATCATATGGTTTTTCTCCTTCAATTTCTTAATATGGTGTATCACATTGATTGATCTGCTTATATTGAAGCATCCTTGCATTCCTGGGATAAACCCCACTTGATCATGGTGTATGAACCTTTTAATGTGCTTTTGGATTCTGTTTGATAGTATTTTTTTGAGGTATTTTGCATATATGTTCATCAGTGATTTCGCCTGTAGTTTTCTTTCTTTGTGACATCTTTGTCTGGTTTTGGTTTCAGGGTGATGGTGACCTCGTAGAATGAGTTTGGGAGTGTTCCTCCCTCTGCTATATTTTGGAAGAGTTTGAGAAGGACAGACGTTAGCTCTTCTCTAAATGTTTGATAGAATTCACCTGTGAAGCCACCTGGTCCTGGGATTTCATTAGTTGGAAGATTTTTATTCACAGTTTCAATTTCAGTGCTTGTGATTGGTCTGTTCATATTTTCTATTTCTCTTGGTTCATTCTAAGAAGGTTGTGCATTTCTCAGAATTTGTCCATTTCTTCCAGGTTGTCCATTTTATTGGCATACAGTTGCTTGTAGTAATCTCTCATGATCCTTTGGATTTCTGCAATGTCCATTGTTACTTCTCCTTTTTCATTTCTAATACTATTGATTTGAGTCTTCTTTTTTTCTTGATGAGTCTGGTTAATGGTTTGTCAATTTTGTTTATCTTCTCAAAGAAGCAGCTCTTAGTTTTACTGATCTTTGCTATCATTTCATTCATTTGTTTTTCATTTATTTCTGATTTGATATTTATGATTTCTTTCCTTCTCCTAAGTTTGTTCTTTTATTGTTCTTCTTTCTCTAGTTGCTTTAGGTGTAAAGTTAGGTTGTTTATTTGAGATGTTTCTTGTTTCTTAAGGTAGGATTGTATTGCTATAAACTTCCCTCTTAGAACTGCTTTTGCTGCATCCCATAGGTATTAGTTTATCATGTTTACATTGTCATTTGTTTCTAGGTATTGTTTCATTTCCTCTTTTATTTATTCAGTGATCTCTTTATTATTATGTAGTGTATTGTTTAGCCTCCATGTGTTTGTATTTTTTACAGGTTTTTTCTAGTAATAGATATCTAGTCTCATAACATTGTGGTCATAAAAGATACTTGATTCAATTTCAGTTTTCTTAAATTTACGGAGGCTTGATTTGTGATCCAAGAGATCATCTATCTTGGAGAATATTACATGAACACTTGAGAAAAAAAGTGTATTTTGTTGTTTTTCAATGGAATATCTTATAAATATCAATTTAGTCAATCTTGTTTAATGTGTCATTTAAAGCTTCTGTTTCCTTATTTATTTTCATTTTGGATGATCTGCCCATTGGTGCAAGTGTGGTGTTAAAATCCCCCACTATGACTGTGTTACTGTCAATTTCCCCTTTTATGGCTGTTAGTATTTGCCTTATGTATGGAGATGCTCCTATGTTCGGTGCATAAATATTTACAATTGTTATATCTTCTTCTTGCATTGATCCCTTGATAATTATGTAGTGTCCTCCTTTGTCTCTTGTAATAGTCTTTGTTTTAAAGTCTCTTTTGTGTGATATGAGTATTGGTACTCCAGCTTTGTTTTGGTTTCCATTTGCATGGAATATCTTTTTCCATCCCCTCACTTTAAGTCTGTATGTGTCCCTAGGTCTGTAGTGAGTCTCTTGTAGACAGCATATATATGGGTCTTGTTTTTGTATCCCTTCAGCCAGTCTATGACTTTTGGTTGGAACATTTAATCTATTTACATTTAAGGTAATTATTGATATGTATGTTCCTATTACCATATTCTTAATTGTTTTTGGTTTGTTATTGTAGGTCTTTTCCTTTTCCTGTGTTTCCTGCCTAGAGAAGTTCCTTTAGCATTTGTTGTAAAGCTGGTTTGGTAGTGCTGAATTCTCTCAGCTTTTGCTTGTCTGTGAAGGTTTTAATTTCTCCATCAAATCTGAATGAGATGCTTGCTGGGTAGTGTAATCCTGGTTGTAAGTTTTTCCCTTTCATCACTTTAAATATGTCCTGCCACCCCCTTTTGGCTTGCAGAGTTTCTGCAGAAAGATCAGCTGTTAACCTTATGGGGATTCCCTTGTATGTCATTTGTTGTTTTTCTTGCTGCTTTTAATATTTTTTCATTGTATTTAATTTTTGATAGTTTGATTAATATGTGTTTTGGTGTGTTTTTCCTTTGATTTATCCTGTATTGGACTTTCTGTGCCTTCTGGACTTGATTAACTGTTTCCTTTCCCATATTAGGGAAATTTTCATCTATAATCTCTTCAAATATTTTCTCAGTTCCTTTCTTTTTCTCTTCTTCTTCTGAGACATCTTTAATTCGAATGTTGGTTCATTTAATATTTTCGCAGAAGTCTCTGACACTGTCCTCAATTCTTTTCATTCTTTATTCTTTATTCTGCTCTGAAGTCATTATTTTCCCTAGTTTATATTTTAGGTGACTTATCCGTTCTTCTGTCTCAATTATTCTGCTATTGAATCCTTCTAGAAAAATTTTAATTTCATTTATTGTGTTGTTCATCATTGTGTATTTTTTTAGTTCTTCTAGGTTCTTGTTAATGATTTCTTGTATTTTCTCCATTCTATTTCCAAGATTTTGGATCATCTTTTCTATCATTACCCTGAGTTATTTTTCAGGTAGACTGTCTCTTCTCTCTTCATTTGTTTAGTCTGCTGTGTTTTTACCTTCTTCCTTTATCTGTTGTATTTTTCTCTGTTTTCTAATTTTGCTTAACTTACTGTGTTAGGGGTCTCCTTTTCACAGGCTGCAGGTTCGTAGTTACTGTTGTTTTCAGTGTCTGTCCGCAGTGGCCAGGGTTGGTTCATTTGGTTGTGTAGGCTTCCTGGTGGAGTGGACTAGTACCTGTGTTCTGGTGGATGAGGCTGGATCTTGTCTTTCTGGTGGGCAGGTCCAAGTCTGGTGGAGTGTTTTGGGGTGTCTGTGACCTTATTATGATTTTAGGCAGCCTCTCTTCTCATGTGTGGTTGTGTTCCTGTCTTGCTAGTTGTTTGGTGTAGGGTGTCCAGAACTGTAGCTTTCTGGTTGTTGAGTTAACCTGGGTCTTGGCATTGAGATGGAAATCTCTGGGAGATTTTCACCATTTGATATTACATGGAGCTGGGATATCTCTGGTAGACCAATGTGCTGAACTTGACTCTCTGACCTCAGAGGTACAGCCCTGACTCCTGTCTGGAACACCAAGAGACCGTCATCCACACAGCTCATAATAAAAGGGAGAAGAAAAAGAAAGAAGAAAGAAAAAATAAAATAAAATAAAATGAAAGTTATTAAAAATAATTATTTAAAAAAGTTAAAGTAATAAAAAGAAAGAAAGAAAGAACAACAAAACCAAAAAACAAATCCACCAATGATAACAAGCTCTAAGAAGTATAGTAAAAAAAAAAACCCAAAACAGACTGACAGAGCCCTAGGACAAATGGTAAAAGCAAAGCTATACAGACAACATCACACAGAGAAGCATACACACATACACACTCACAAAAAGAGAAAAATGTAAATATGTATATGTATCATTGCTCCCAAGTCCACCTCCTCAATTTGGGATGATTTGTTGTCTATTCAGGTATTCCAGAGATGCTAAGTACATCAAGTTGTTTGTGGGGATTTAATCCACTACCCCTGAGGCTGCTGGGAGAGATTTCCTTTTCTCTTCTTTTATCGCACAGCTCCTGTGGTTCAGCTTTGGACTTCGCCCTTCCTCTCTGTGTAAGACTCCTAAGGGCATCAGTTTTTCACTAAAACAGGATGGGGTTAAAAGAGCAGCTGATTAGTGGACTCTGGCTCACTCATGCCAAGGGGAGGGATGGGTATGGAATGCGGGGCGAGCCTGCACATGTAGAGGCTGGTGTGATGTTGCAACAACCTGAGGTGTGCTGTGTGTTCTTCCAGGGAAGTTGTCCCTAGATCACAGGACCCTGGCAGTGGCAGGCTGCACAGTGACTCTGGTGTCCACACTGACAGCCGTGGCTCACACACATCTCTGGAGCTTGTTCAGGCGGTGCTCTGAATCCCCTCACCTTATGCACCCCAAGACAATGGTCTCTTGCCTCTTAAGCAGGTCCAGACTTTTTCCCAGACTCCCTCTGGGTTAGCTGTGGTGCACTAACCCCCTCAGGCTGTGTTCATGCATCCAGCCCCAGTTCTTTCCCTGGGATCTGACCTTGAAGCCCGAGCCTCAGCTGTCAAACCTCACCTTCCCTGGCTGGTGAACAGACAAGACTCTCAAGCTGGTGAGTGCTGGTCAGCACTGATCCTCTGTGCAGGAATCTCTCCATTTTGCCCTCTGCATCCCTGTTGTTGCACTCTCCCCTGTGACTCTGAAGATTATCCATTCCACCACCCACAGTGTCCACCCATGAAGGGTCTTCCTAGTATGTGGAAACTTTTCCTCCTTCACATTCCCTCCCACTGGTACAGGTCCTGTTCCTCTTTTTTTGTACTACCCAGGTACATGAGGAGTTTCTTGACTTTGGGGAAGTCTGAGGTCTTCTGCCAGCATTCAGTAGTTGTTCTGTAGGAGTTGTTCCACATGCATATGTATTTCTGATATATTTGTGGGGAGGAAGGTGATCTCTACATCTTACTCTTCCGCCATATTGAAGTTCCTGACTATGTCTAATTTTAATAGCTTTACATTTTTTTTCCTTATCTCAGGAATCTCTCTTTTATTTACAACTTTCATCTTAGCCCCCCCTTTTGTTCCAAATAAAACATCATTTTCATCTTTGGTTTTCTTGCATAATAATTATCTTTTATTTTACTGAATTATACTTAGAAGTGTGTTTATTTCCATCAACAAAGTTACATTTCTGTGTGTGCATATGCATGTGTGTATGTGTGTATATGCATGTACACATGTCATTTTTTTCATGTACTTTTGTTTTTGGTCGGTCTCAAGTGAAAATAACTGTATTCTAATCTAGACCAAAATGGATTTTTTTCAGACAGATATCCAGTTTTTCTTGCACCAGTTTTTAAAAGCCATACATTTTCCCCCATTGAACTAATATGTTCATGAGTCTAAGACCTACTGCATTTTAGTTCCTAAGGTGGCTGCCCACACAAAGGAAAATTATTTAGCAGTAAGAGGAGTGAAGTACAGATGTGAGCTACAACTTGGATGCACCTTGAAAACATTGTGCTGCATGAAAGAAGCCAGTCAAAACAGGCTACATATTGTATGATTTTATTTATGTGAGATGTACAGAATAAGCAGATCTATAGAAACAGAAAGCAGATTAGTGATTGCCATAGAATGAGCGAGGGGTTGGAGTGAAAAAGAGTAAGTGCTAATGGGTACACTGGGGGGTTTCTCTGGGGGGTGATGAAAATTTTCTGAAATTATATAGTGGTGATGGTTACACAACTTTATAAATATATTTACTAAAAAGAAGTACATTGTACACATTGAAAGGGTAAATTTTATGTTATGTGAATTATGTCTCAATAACTATCTCTTTGTATATATAAATTATATGTATATCTATATCTATATATTAGAATTATGTTATAGATAGAGCAGCCAAACAGGAATAGAAGCCTTATGTCAGTTTCTGTAATTTGAAATGGCATTTCTTCACAGTTTCCTTATTTGAGGACTCTGGGAGCCAGAATCCATCCATTGAAATGGAGGCTGGGTCTCATTGGGAAAGGATACTGCAAAACCAGTTCAAATACATACAGTAGATAGTCACCCAATTATTTAAACAAAAGTAATTTACCAAAATTACTGTACACTGGAGAAAGAGCTATACCCAGGCATTCTGAGGACTGTTACATCCAGTATTTTTGCTTACCAGATATTCCCACATGGCCCCTTGGTTAGAGTCTAAGCTTAACCAGGCTAAATCCTGACCTCAGACACAGTGCACTCAATAGGGTTGTTGTTGTACCCCTTGTTGTTTCCCTGACTCAATTGGAATGAGATCCATAGCAGCTGGCAGAGCCCACACAATGACTCTTTGATCTGTAAATAATTTTCCTTATGTAGAAAAACCCAAACGGAAGCCTCTCTCTGTCCCCAGACAAGATTATAAATTACAAACAGTACAACATCCCTAATTGAATTACATAGATAAGCACTTTCTTCAAAGACAAAGGACACAGGAGAGATGACTCTATCATGTCCACAGTTAATTCAAATGTGTAGTCTCTGCACAAATCCAATGAATTGTGGTAGGTGAGATGTACTCCTTACACCTGTGCCTGTGAGTTATCCTTAGTGAAACAGATCAAGGGTTCTGACATTTAATATGCAGCTACTGAAGCAGAAAATATGTTCTTTTCAATCTCCATCATTAAAGAAGATTTAAAAAAAATTCACTTTTGTGTGGGAAGAACTGCAGTGCACATTCAGGACCATGGTGACTTCTCTGTTCTCTGACATATGTCATCCCAGGCATCTTGATGATATTATTCCTTAGACTTTCCAATTGTTCCTAATTGCTGATATAATGCTATCCAGTGCTGGAGGATAGGAAATAGAGTAGTGTACTGAATGACCTCAGAAGTACTTGCCTGCTAACAGCATCAAAGATTTCCTATCAGAAGGCCAGCAGCCCAGTGGACTAATAAGGACAGCAGTCCAGTGGACTAATAAGTACTATAGGGGAGAGTGTATTTATTATTTTTAGGAGATAGAGTTTCTGCTACAGAATGGAGGGAAAGAACAGTATAGGTTTTGAACTCAAAGGATTCACTGTGACATCTGTTGCATCACGTCCTGTGAGAACCTTGAATGTGCATCTGCAGCAACAAGAATGGACAACAAGTACAGTGTAGGCAAAGGCTCGGATCCCTCAGTGATGAGGGTCTGGGTCATCCCGTGGTGAGCATCCTCCATCAGTTGAACGGAGTGGGTGAAGGTAGTAAATAAAGGATATGATAAAAAGAGCTTCATCAGAGGAGACTGTTTCAACAACCCTCCTGAATGAGTAATGGGATTTTACCTGAGCAATGTTTCAAAATCTCCTACAGAGTAGATTTAATTGGGCACAAGAAAATCTGACTGATGTTTTTGGCTGCCCAGTATCACATACTTTGACCACCAATAATATCGTCCTTCTATGCACTAGACAGTTCCATGTGAGCAGGAACAAAAATTGGTGGCGTCTCACTTCAGTGTTCTTCACAGATTTCAGATTCTGCCCCAAGACTTCTCTGAAGCAGTGAGAGTTCACTAAGCTTGGAGCCAAAAGCCGTTTGTTACCTGTAGGAACCTTCATTCCCCTGGAGTAATCATGCAATAATGTGGATGAAAGCCCCCTCCGTGCTTTCAAAAGACAACTACAGGAACCATTCTGGAAAGGAACTTGTGATTTTTACAGGAGCAATCATTCTGGCTTTTTCTCCTTTCTTATTCATTCTGTTCCTTTGCTCCTGTGTCCTAAGATCTCCTTCCAAACATGCCACTTGATTCAAAGTGCCTATCTTAAGCTTTTTTCTTAAGCCTAGCTAAGCCTAAAATGAATATTTTTATTTTAATATTATTTAATATTTTTTAATTAGTTGGTATTATGATATCATGATTAATTTTACTATATGTTTATATTTTGTACAATTTTCTAAAAGTGCATTTGATTTCATAATTTAAAAAGTTTATCCTTATACTGTAATAGGAAATCATTGGAATAACAGTAAGTGTAATGGAATGATTGATTTGTATTTTAAAACATATAACTTGGTTGCAGTATGAAGAAGAACTTAAATGAGGAAAGAGTGAAGGACAGGAAACCAAGGAGTGTTTTTGAAGCAATCAGGAAGAAATATGAAGGGACAGTACAGACATGTGTAACAGTGGTACAGAGGAGATAGAGAGGAAAGAGTGGCTTCTCGGACACCTGAGTTAGAATTTTTAAGATTTAGTTATGGATTAAATGTCACTTATAAGTAAAGTAGGATTTTTTGAAAAATAAAACTAAGTATCCACATTTTCTCCAATAACATTCAAAATAAGTACAAAATATTCATTATGAGAGAAAAAAATTGTTACCTATTAATGGTTAAGAAAAAAAAAAGTTTCTAAAAAAAGAGAAATGTATCATTTCTGAAAAAAAAAAAAAAACTAGATAAACTTTTCATTTGCTTTTTTGTTTGAGAACTGAGATAGAAGAAAAGCAATAGTAAAAGTACAACTTTCTTTTTTTTTTTTTTTTTTGGAGCAAAGGGAGAATGACATCCAAGAGCAAAATCTTATTTTTCCAGACACAAATAAAATCTTAGGCTGAAAATAATTTAAAGAAAAGTAAATGAATATAAGGAGAAAAAAACAAGTTTCTTACACGGAGATCAGTTCGGTGTTTTGTGACCACCTAGAGTGGTGGGATAGGGATGGTGGGAGGGAGGGAGATACAAGAGGGAAGAGATATGGGGACATATGTACAACTGATTCACTTTGTTTTAAAGCAAAAACTAACACACCATTGTAAAGCAATTATACTCCAATAAAGATGTTAAAAAAACAAACAAAAAACAAAACAAAAAAAGTTTCTTAAGAATTAAACCAGTTCAAAGATGGCAAGTCTGGTAAAAATCCAAATTTGAAAATTTCAACACATAAGGAGATATTTTCTTAAAGAGAACACATTTTATTTTCATTAAAATTTGAATATTAGATTAGCTTAAGAAACTACCTACAATTAGTTAATTTTTATTAGTATTTTAGTTTATTTTGAAACATAGTAATTGAGCAACAGTTTACACAAAATCATAACAAAGATAATAACCATGGGATCTGATAAACACTAACTGAATTCTTATTCCATGCTAAGCATTTTCTCATAACTTAATACATATTAACTTAATTCTCCCCAATTATTCTAATAAAATAGATATTATTATTGGTTTCATTTTACAGATGAGGAATCTAAGGAAGAGAGTGGTTAAGTGACTTTAATGGCTACAAATCAAGAAATGGTAGAAGTAAAAATTTTAAAAAAAGAAGCATATGTTCAGAGTCCAAATTCTTAACAAAGTCAAACAACAAAATTGTGCTTTCCCGGTAATTTGAATTCTTAAAAATGATATTATAATTGTTACAGGAAATTATTTTATTTCTTCCATTATTAGATTCTAACTTGTTCATATTTTAATATTTCTAAAATTGAAATATATACTAAAGTTGATGTGTACATTTAATGTAACCTTTCCTTTATTGAAGAGCTACAGTTAAATTTGTGGTACATCGAACAGTAAATGACATTTTACAATTAAGAACATATGAAATCTTCTTTTTTGCTGATTTTAATAATAATAGATGGAAGTATATTTTTATAACTATATTGAAAAATATTTTCATATAATTTTATCTAATATAGACTTTAATTTTAACACCAATTTTAAAATCAAAAGCAAAATATTCAACCTATAAAAAAATTCAGAAACAAAAATATTGAAAAATATTTTAATATTGGTTTTCTATTCTTCTGATAATTTGTTTCTGTATCTATTGCTGATATTAAAATTAAAATGTATACCATTTAAAATTAAAAGTTTGATCACATCTTCAAAGTCTTTTGTTAACTGATAGCTCCATTTTCGTCTTCTTCTCATTTGCTTTATAAAACTAGGAAAAGATCCAGGTTGAGTTTCAGTGACTTTTATGCACTAATAACATCTTGCCAGTAAAATAAAACAGGCTATGCTTTACCAATTAATTCCAAACCCCTTGTCTGTCTGTAAGCTCTTCCAGAGGAGATCCGGGTAGATGACCATGAATTATCTGCTTCTGACTCAGCTCCTGGTCAGATGGCTCAGAGGACTTGCTTAGAGTTTTAACACAATCAAAGTTCTACTGAAGTTCCTAAACTTAAAAAATACAAAAACAGTTACATGGGGTATGAAAGAATGACATTTTAAAGAAAAATCTAATCAAAGTTTAAGTATACAATCAGCATAGGAGTCCTGAGTGTCAATGCTGACATATGGACTCTGTCCTTGAATTTCATCTAAAATATGGGAATGAGAATAACTCTTCATTCACATTATGTACTTGTGAAAACAAATATATGGTATAAATAATTGTTATAGAACTTAACTTAGAAATCTGGGAGCACCATGAAATTGATGTATACTATAGAAATGTAAGGTAGGATCACTCCTAGTCTCATACTTTAACATAATTATCATTTTAAACAGCATTTGCTAAGTTAAATGTAAATGACTAAGAACAGGTATGCTTTATTTGTGTAGATTTGATTTAAGCATTGATCCCAATTTAATATATCTCTACCGAGAAACGAAAAGAAAGAACATTGAGAAAAGTGTATAGCTTCTTTGATTTCCTGTCCTTACCCACATCATTACATAGATAGATAGATAGATAGATAGATAGATAGATAGATAGATAGATGATAGATAGATAGATAGATAAATATAGACAAATTTTGTTTAAATGATCCACAAGATTATTGCATGCATTCAGTGTGTAGTTGTTATGTTACATTGCTGGAATTATCTTTACCTGATTACAAATTCTTATAAGGTCTCTCTTGTAAGTTCTTATAAGGCTCACTCTTTGTTTTATACATTTTCTTATGCCTATATATTTCTCTTCACCAATATTGTTATGCACATTGCACTCCATGGTTTCTAAATGCTGTTCTCACTGAATTCACTCATATCACATCACCCATATCCTCCCTGACCTCACTGTCTTTCCTACCATTTGGTCCCGCTTGTGTCCTAAAACTGTATGTACAATGGTCATTGCCCTTTAGGAGCCTGCAAATGTACCCAAGTTTGTACCCAGGTTATAACAACATAGGTCCCTAACTTCAGGGTCATAACTCTGAACTTTCCCTCTTTGCATGAGGAGGGATTAGGAAACTGTACATCTGAAGCTTTGCTAATGCAAGTGCATGCCCCTCGCTTCTGGCAAGATGCTACTGGAAAGATTATCCCCAAGAACACACACCAAATACAAATGTTTACTTTTACTACATCTCGTTTTCTTTACTTTAAATTTCTTCCTTCCATGTTCAGAACTGACAGTGATACACTTACTTCCACCCAGAGAATCACCCAAAAGCTTTGATAGCCCCCTGGCTCAGCCACAGGTATGAGGAAATGAACAAATTAAAACATAGAATGGGGGAGGGGTAGCACTGTAGGGAGAAGTTAAATAAGTGTAAAGAAAAGAACATATCCAAGAATTTGAATAATCTGCCATTTGTACATCATGACTAAGGAAATAGAATTAGCCTCAAATCCACAAATCTTTTATATCTATGATTAGTGATACAAAAAATAATCAATGGAGCTTCACATCAAAAGTTCTCTATTTTGGGCTTTCCTGTTGGCTCAGTGGTTGAGAGTCCACCTGCCGATGCAGGGAACACAGGTTCGTGCCCCAGTCTGGGAAGATTCCACATGCCATGGAGCGCCTGGGCCCGTGAGCCATGACTGCTGAGCCTGCATGTCCGGAGCCTGTGCTCCACAGCAGGAGAGGCTACAACACTGAGAGGTCCGCATACCACACACACACAAAAAAAAGTCTCTATTTTAAGCCTTCAAATTATTTTACCAATGCTACATAGAATTACTTTTCATAAGTAATGAATTATTTTCTATACATTTACCTTACACTTTACAGTTCTGTTTGCTTATCTGTTCTTAATAAGGAAAATACCCATGCCTTCATTTGATCTCTGCACATCCAGACCCTCTCTGCCTCTCAAGGTGTCTTCAATGCTCTGCTCTTCCTGATCCCAGGGATGGAACTGAGGTCTCTCAATGCTGATTTCTCAGTGCACTTTATCTGTGTTTCACTGTTGACCTTACACTTTTGTGTCATATCATGCATGAACTTAGTTAATATCTGGTTTTATGTGTTCATTCTTCTTTTGTCTTTGTTTCCAGTAGTGCCTAGCCTGGTGTTTTACGTAGTATTTGGGGGAGAAATAACTATTGACACAATGGGCATAATAAAAGAATGATTTCTATTTCATTTGCTGTGTGATGCCATAGGCTCAACTGTAGTGTTCATTAAATATATTATGATGGCTATGGTGAAAACGGATAGCAACCACACTGAAGTGAAATTTCCATTTGCAAATTGTAAATACTATTTCCTAATCTTAATAGTTGGCTTCTCAAAACAGGGATAAAAATTATTCACACCATAAGGGATAGCATAGCTTCTTTAAATTGCTATGGTTCCCTTACAAGAAATTATTGCTCTTCTTGCCCATTTAAAATTTTTTTTCAAATATTCAACATTGGATAAGGAGTACGTGTACTATATTATCTCTAGATATGTTCAATAAACATCAAAACAGCAGTTTTTCAGGGTCATATTAAATTTTTATTGATCTCTTTTATATGTCATTCTATTTACATAGTATGAGAATTAATATAATATGAAAGTTAAATATGAAAAGAGAATTATTTTATACACATTGAGCCAGAGTGTTCAGGCTCAAACACAGAGCAAATTGTGATGCAGCATGTGAGTGGAGAAGGAAACTATGATGACGGGTCTCACATTGAAGACATGCTGAAACTTAGGTATGTATGATGGAGGAGGAGGAACCAGAAGACCCAGTGTCAGCGTTCAGTCACAGAATTAATGTTCAACAGATGGAATCTCCAAAAAGAAATTTCCAGACAATGGCAGGTATTTACTTCAGACAGATCACCTGGTATTATTTGTGCAATGTTTAGCCATGTAGAACAGGACTGAAGTCAGTGAATGGGGGGATTGTAAAGGTCTAGCTCATGTATTAGCACTCTAATACAATGAACTCTATGATTTATAACTGACTATGATTAAGATCTGAAATTCAACTAGATTACTGTAGTGAAAGCCCAGTTGTATTAATCAGTCAAACACACCTGGTTTAGGAAATGATGCAGTTTAGAAGACATGGAAACTTCCTGTCCTTTCACAAGAAAATCAATTTGATAAAAAGGTAATTGAACAAAATAAAAACCCATTCCATCCAGGGTATTTTTGCAATGCAAGATTAGCTTACACACACACATAAAAGCTGTTAAAATTAATGAAGGAATACTGTAAAGTTGCAGGACACAAAAATCAGTTGCATTTCCACATGCTAACAATGAACTTTTTAAAAGAAAATGAAGAAAACAATCTCATTTACAATGGCATTGAAAAAATAAAATACTTAAGAATAAATTTAAACAAGGAGATGAAAGACTTGCACACTGAAAACTACAAATCATTGATGAAAAAATTTAAAAATAAACAAATGAATGGAAAACTATCTCATGTTCATTGATTGGAAGACAGTATTGTTAAAATGTACATACTACCCAAAGCAATCTACAGAGTCAATGCAATCACTACTAAAACACATATGGCATTTTTTTTTTTACAAATGTAGAAAAAAAAATCCTAAAATACTTATGGAATCACAAAAGACTGTAAATAGCCAAAACAATCTTGAGAAAGAATAACAAAGCTGAACATATCACATTTCCTGATTTTGCAATATATTCCAGAGCCATAGTAATTAAAACAGTATTGTAGCTGCTATAAAAACAGATATATAGGCCAATGGAACAGAATAGAGGGCCTAAAAATAAACTCACATATCTACATTCAACTGATTGTTGACAAGGGCACCAAACAAACACAAGGGCACCAAACAAACACAATGGGAAACACAGCACTCAGTTGGAAAACTGGGTATCCACATGCAAAATAATAAAATTAGGCCCCTAAATTACACCATATACAAAATCAATTTAAGATGAATTAAATATTAAGACATAAGACTGGAACTGTAAAATTCCTAGAGGAAAAGATAGTTGAAAGAGTTCATGACACTGTGCTTAGCAATGATTTCTTGGATTTGACAGCAGAAGCACATGCAACAAATGCAAAATTAGAAAAATGGGACTACATTAAACTAAAAAGCTTCTACACACCAAAGAAAACAATCAAAAGAGGTGAAAAGCAACCTATAGAATGGGAGGAAATATTACAAACTCTAGATCTCATAAGAAACTTTTTAGCAACTGAATGCCTCTCCACAAAAGTCATATGCTGAAATTCTACCTTCAATATGATGGCATTAGGTAGCAGGGTCTTCAATAGGTAATGAGGACTATATGAGCTCATGAAGATGCAGCCCTGATGAATGGGATTAATACCTTTATATAGGTCCAGAGAGAGCTTGCTCCTTCTCTCTTCTCTCTGCCAAAGTTGAAGAGGGACTTCACCAGAATTAGATCAACTGATCATCCTAATCTTAAAATTTTGGCCTTCAGAACTGTGAGAAGTTTCTGTGGTTTATAAGCCATCAGTCTATGCTATTCTGTTACAGCAGCCCAAATGGACTAAGACAGGTTAATGGTCAAAATACACAAGGGAATCCTAAAACTCAAGAGCAAAAGGCAAATAATTTAATTAAAACTGGGCAAAGAACTCAAGTAGATATTTCTCCAAAAAAGATATACCAGTGACAAAGAGGTGTATGGAAAGATGCTCCACATCACTAATCACCAGGGAAATGTGAATGAAAACCACAGAGAAATATCACCTCACACCAGTTAGTATGGCTATTGTAATAAATACATATGTACATACATAAAATTAAAAATATGACGTGTTAGCAAGGATGTGGAGAAATTAGACCCTTGTACACTGTTGATGAGAATGTAAAGTGGTGAGACCACTAGAAAACTCAATATAGAAGAGTCTAGTCCATTTGCAATATGGACATGGCATACACACAATGCCATTAGCTAGAATTTGTGCCTGGAACACTTATTAATAAATTCTAAATCTATAGCATATTTTAACTTGATTTTTTTCCAGACTTCTCTAAATGTCTGGATTTTTGAATCACATACATTATGGTCTTGAAGTAATTTGTTTTTTAATGTTTGTATTACCTTTGATTTTAAAACAATTTATAATTACAGTTAACTTGCAAAATTAATTTACCCAAGTGGAATCAGACTGACCAAAATTTTAGAGTATCATATCCAAACTCAGCTAAGGAATATACATCTTCCAAGCTCTAGTAAATGTAATTATTCCATTAATCCTTTTTGTAATGTGGTAAAATAATGTTATTTTTTTTGTTTAATACAGTAAAGGAATAGCACTATTACCTGTATGTGGTAAAGAATATGTGATGATAGATTAAATACTATATATATTAAATATAATAAAACAATATAAAACATAATATACAGTGAATATTAGATAGTATTAATGTATTAATACATTTTATAATATTGATTATTTTAATATTTACTAGTGTATATTATATATATATAATATAGTACAGTTGATCTTTGAACAACATTGGGGTTGGAATGCTGACCACGTGTAAAGTAGAAAATCCGTGTATAACTTTTGATTTTCCAAAAACTTAACTACTAATAGCCTACTGTTGACTGGAAATCTTACTGGTAACATAAACAGTCTATTAACACATATTTTGTATGTTACATGTATTATAAACTGTATTCTTACAATAAGGTAAGCTAAAGAAAGGAAATTTTATTAAGAAAATAATAAGGGAAGAGCTTCAAGATGATGAAAGGGTAAGACACGGAGATCACCTTCCTCCCCACAGATACATCAGAAATACAACTACATGTGGAACAACCCCTACAGAACACCTACTGAAAGCTGCCAGAAGACCTCAGACCTTCCAAAAGCCAAGAAACTCCCCACGTACCTAGGTAGGGCAAAAGAAAAAAGAAAAAAACAGAGACAAAATAATAGGGATGGTACCTGCACCAGTGGGAGGGAGCTGTGAAGGAGGAAAGTTTTCCACACACTAGAAGCCCCTTAGAGGGGGGAGCTTCAGAGCCGTGAAGGAAAGCACAGCCACAGGGGTGTGGAGGGCAAAGTGGAGAGATTGCCACACAGAGGATTGGTGCTGACTGGCACTCACCAGCCAGAGAGGCTTGTCTGCTCACCCACTGGGGCAGGTGGGGCTGGGAGCTGAGGCTCGGGCTTTGGTCGGATCCCAGGGAGAGGACTGGGGTTGGCTGCAGTGAACACAGCCTGAAGGGGTTATTGCACCACGGCTAGCCGGGAGGGAGTCTGGGAAAAATTCTGGAGCTGCCAAAGAGGCAAGAGACTTTTTCTTCCTACTTTGTTTCCTGGTGCGCGAGGAGAGGGGATTAAGAGCTCCACCTAAAGTAGCTCTAGAGATGGGCATGAACGGCGGCTAACAGCGCGGACCACAGAGATGGGCATGAAATGCTAAGGCTGCTGCTGCAGCCACCAAGAAGCCTGTGTGCGAGCACAGGTCACTATCCACACCTCCCTTCCAGGGAGACTGTGCAGCCCACCACTGCCAGGGTCCTGTGATACAGGGACAACTTTCCTGGGAGAAAGCATGGCAGACATCAGGCTGGTGCAACGTCACACAGGCCTCTGCCACCACAGGCTCACACCGCACTCCATGCCCCTCCCTCCCACAGCCTGAAAGAGCCAGAGCCCCTGAATGAGTGGCTCCTTTAACCCCGTCCTATCTGAGTGAAGAACAGACGCCCTCAGGTGACCTACATGCAGAGGTGGATCCAAATAAAGCTGAACCACAGGAGATGTGCAAACAAAGAAGGGAATGGGAAATTTCTCCCAGCAGCTTCAGGAGCAGCAGATTCAATCTCCACAATCAACTTGATGTGCCCTGCATCTGTGGAATACCTGAATAGACAATGAACCAGCCCAGATTGAGGAGGTGGACCTTGGGAACAACTATATATATATATATATTTTTTTTTTTTTTTTTTTTTTCACTTTTTCTCTTTTTGTAAGTGTGTATGTGTATGCTTCTGTGTGTAATTTTGTCTGTATAGCTTTGCTTTTACCATTTGTCCTAGGGTTCTACCTGTCCATTTTATTTTCTTGTTATTACTTAAAAATATTTTTTTCTTAATAAATATTTTTTTTATTTTAATAACTTTATTTTATTTTAATTTATTTTATATTCTTCTTTCTCTCTTTCTTTTTTTTTCTCCCTTTCATTCTGAACCATGTGGATGAAAGTCTCTTCATGCTGCAGCCAGTCATCAGCGCTGTGCCACTGGGGTAAGAGAGCCAAGTTCAGGACACTGATCCATAAGAGAACTCTCAGCTCTGCATAACATAAAATGGTGAAAATCTACCAGAGATCTCCAACTCAACACCAAGACTCAGCTCCACTCAATGACCAGCAAGCTACAGGGCAGGACACCATATGCCAAACAACAAGCAAGCGAGGAAGACAACCCCATCCATTAGTTCAGTGGCTGCCTAAAATCATAATAATGCCACAGACACCACAAAACACACCACCAGAGGGGTACTTGTCCATCAGAAAGACAAGATCCAACCTCATCCATCAGGACACAGGCACTAGTCCCCTCCACCAGGAAGCCTACACAACCAACTGAACCAACCTTGGCCACTGGGGACAGACACCAAAAACAACAGAAACTATGAACCTGCAGCCTACGAAAAGGACACCTCAGACAAAGTAAGTTAAGAAAAATGAGAAGACAGAGAAACACACAGCAGTTGAAGGAGGAAGGAAAAAAACCAAGAGACCTAACAAATGAGGAAGAAATAGGCAGTCTACCTGAAAAAGAATTCAGAATAATGATAGTAGAGATGATAAAATATCTTGGAAATAGAATGGAGAAAATACAAGAAACGTTTAACAAGGACCTAGAAGAACTAAAGAGCAAACAAACAATGATGAACAACACAATAAATGAAATTAAAAATTCTCTAGAAGGGATAAATAGCAGAATAACTGATGCAAAAGAATGGATAAGTGACCTGGAAGATAAAATAGTGGAAATAACTACTGCAGAGCAGAATAGAGAAAAAAAGAATGAAAAGAATTGAGGACAGTCTCAGAGACCTCTGGGACAACATTAAACACACCAACATTCGAATTATAGGGGTTCCAGAAAAAGAAGAGAAAAAGAAAGGGACTGAGAAAATATTTGAAGAGATCATAGTTTAAAACTTCCCTAATATGGGAAAGGAAATAGTTAACCAAGTCCAGGAAGCACAGAGAGTCCCATACAGGATAAATCCAAGGAGAAGCACACTGAGACACATATTAATCAAACTATCAAAAATTAAATACAAAGAAAATATATTAAAAGCAGCAAGGGAAAAGCAACAAGTAACACATAATGGAATCCCCAAAAGGTTAACAGCTGATCTTTCAGCAGAAGCTCTGCAAGCCAGAGGGAGTGGCAATACATATTTAAAGTGATGAAAGAGAAAAACCTACAACCAAGATTACTCTACCCAGAAAGGATCTCGCTCATATTTGATGTAGAAATTAAAAACTTTACTGAAAAGCAAAAGCTAAGAGAATATAGCACCATCAAACCAGCTTTACAACAAATGCTAAAGGAACTTCTCTAAGCAGGAAACACAAGAGAAGGAAAATACCTAAAATAATAAACCCAAAATAATTAAGAATGGTAATAGGAACATATATATATAGATAATTACCTTAAATGTAAATGGATAAAATGCTCCAACCAAAAGACATAGACTCGCTGAATGGATACACAAACAAGACCCATATATATGCTGTCTACAAGAGACCCACTTCAGACCTAGGGACACATACAGAATGAAAGCGAAGGGATGGAAAAAGTTATTCCATGCAAATGGAAATAAAAAGAAAGCTGGAGTAGCAATTCTCATATCAGACAAAATAGCCTTTAAAACAAAGGCCATTACAAGAGACAAAGAAGGACACTACATAATGATCAAGGTTTCAATCCAAGAAGAAAATATAAACACTGTAATTTTTGATGCACCCAACATAGGAGCACCTCAATACATAAGTCAAATACTAACAGCCATAAAAGGGGAAATAGACAGTAACACGATCATTGTAGGGGACTTTAACACCCCACTTTCACCAATGGACCAATCATCCAAAATGAAAATAAATAAGGAAACACAAGCTTTAAATGATACATTAAACAAGATGGAATTAATTGATATTTATAGGACCTTCCATCCAAAAACAACAGAATACACTTTCTTCTCAAGTACTCATGGAACATTTTCGAGGATAAATCATGCCTTGGGTCACAAATCAAGCCTTGGTAAATTTAAGAAAATTGAAGTCATATCAAGTATCTTTTCCAACCACAATGCTATGAGACTAGATATCAATTACATGACAAAAACTGTAAAAAGTACAATCACATGTATGCTAAACAATATGCTACTAAATAACCAAGAGATCACTGAAGAAATCAAAGAGGAAATCAAAAAATACCTAGAAAAAAATGACAATGAAAACATGACAGCTCAAAACCTATGGGATGCAGCAAAAGCAGTTCTAAGAAGGAATTTTATAGCAATACAATCCTACTTCAAGAAAAAAGAAACATCTCAAATAAACAACCTAACTTTACACCTAAATAAACTAGACAGAGAAGAACAACAACAACAAAAAAAACCCAAAGCTGGCAGAAGCAAAGAAATCATAAAGATAAGATCTGAAATAAATGAAAAGAAATTAAGGAAATGATAGCAAAGATCAATAAAACTAAAAGCTGGTTCTTTGAGAAGATAAGCAAAATTGATAAAACATTAGCCAGTCTTCTCAAGAAAAAAAGGGAGAAGACTCAAATCAATAGAATTAGAAATGAAAAAGGAGAAGTAACAACTGACACTGCAGAAATACAAAGGATCATGAGAGATTACTACAAGCAACTCTAGGCCAATAAAATGGACTACCTGGAAGAACTAGACAAATTCTTAGAAATGCACAACTTTCTGAGAATGAACCAGGAAAAAAATAGAAAATATGAACAGACCAATCACAAGCACTAAAATTGAAACTGTGATTAAAGATCTTGCAACAAACAAAAGCCCAGGACCAGATGGCTTCACAGGCGAATTCTATCAAACATTTAGAGAAGAGCTAACAACTGTCCTTCTCAAACTCTTCCAAAATATAGCAGAGGGATAAAAACTCCCAAACTTATTCTGCAAGGCCACCATCACTCTGATACCAAAGCCAGACAAAGATGTCACAAAGAAAGAAAATTACAGGCCAATATCACTAATGAACATAGATAGAAAAATCCTCAACAAAATACTAGCAAACAGAATTCAACAGCACATTAAAAGGATCATAAACTATGATCAAGCAGGGTTTACCCCAGGAAAGCAAGGATTCTTCAATATAAACAAATCAATCAACATGATACACCATATTAACAAATTGAAGGAGAAAAACCATGTGATCATCTCAATAGATACAGAGAAAGTTTTTGACAAAATTCAACACCCATTTATGATAAAAATACTCCAGATAATAGACATAGAGGGAACTTACCTCGACATAATAAAGGCCATATACGACAAACCCACAGCCAACATCGTCCTCAATGGTGAAAAACTGAAACCATTTCCACTAAGGTCAGGAACAAGACAGGCTTGCCCACTCTCACCACTGTTATTCAACAAAGATTTGGAAATTTTAGCCACAGGAATCAGAGAACAAAAAGAAATAAAAGTAATACAAATTGGAAAAGAAGAAGTAAAGCTGTCACTATTTGCAGATGACATGACTCTACATAAAGTATCCTAAAGATGCTACCAGAAAATGACTAGAGCTAATCAATGAATTTGGTAAAGTAGCAGGATACAAAACTGAGGCACAGAAATCTCTTGCATTCCGATACACTAATGATGAAAAATCTGAAAGTGAAATTAAGAAAACACTCCCATTTACCATTGCAACAAAAAGAATAAAATATGTAGGAATGAACCTACCTAAGGAGACAAAAGACCTGTATGCAGAAAATTATGACACTGATGAAAGAAATTAAAGATGATACAAATAGATGGAGAGATATGCCATGTTCTTGGATTGGAAGAATCAATGCTGTGAAAATTACTCTACTACCCAAAGCAATCTACAGATTCAATGCTATCCCGATTAAATTACCAATGGCATTTTTCACAGAAGTAGAACAAAAAATTTCACAATTTGTATGGAAACACAAAGACCCCGAATAATGAAAGTAATCTTGAGATTAAAAAAATTGGAGCTGGAGGCATCAGGTTCCCTGACTTCAGACTATACTACAAAGCTACAGTAATCAAGACAGTATGGTACTGGCACAAAAACAGAAATATAGATCAATGGAACAGGATAGAAAACCCAGAGATATACCCACACACATATGGACACCTTATCTTTGATAAAGTTGGCAGGAATATACAGTGGAGAAAGGACAGCCTCTTCAATAAGTGGTGCTGGGAAAACTGGACGGCTACATGTAAAAGAATGAAATTAGAACACTCCCTTACACCATACACAAAAATAAACTCAAAATGGATTAAAGACCTAAATGGAAGGCCAGACACCATCAAACTCTTAGAGGAAAACATGGGCAGAACACTCGATGACATAAATCACAGAAAGGTCTTTTTTGACCCACTTCCTAGAGAAATGGAAATAAAAACAAAAATAGACAAACGGGACCTAATGAAACTTCAAAGCTTTTGCACAGCAAAGGAAACCATAAACAAGATGAAGAGACAACCCTCAGAATGGGAGAAAATATTTGCCAATGATGCAACTGACAAAGGATTAATCTCAAAAACATACATTAACTCATGCAGCTCAATATTAAAAAAACAAACAACCCAACCCAAAAATGGGCAAAAGACCTTAATAGACCCTTTTCCAAGGAAGATGTACAGATTGCCAACAAACACATGAAAAAATGCTCAACATCATTAATCATTGGAGAGAAGAGAGACAGAGGGGGGATAGAAAGATGGCGGAAGAGTAAGACGCGGAGATCACCTTCCTCCCCACAGATACACCAGAAATACATCTACACGTGGAACAACTCCTACAGAACACCTACTGAAGGCTGGCAAAAGACCTCAGACCTCCTAAAAGGCAAGAAACTCCCCACGTACCTGGGTAGGGCAAAAGAAAAAAAGAAAAAGCAGAGACAAAAGAATAGGGACGGGACCTGCACCAGTGGGAGGGAGCTGTGAAGGAGGAAAAGTCTCCACACACTAGGAAGCCCCTTCACGGGCAGAGACTGCGGGAGGCGGAGGAGGGAGCTTCGGAACCGCAGAGGAGAGCACAGCAACAGGGGTGCGGAGGGGAAAGCAGAGAGACTCCCGCATAGAGGATCGGTGCCGACCAGCACTCACCAGCCCGAGAGGCTTGTCGGCTCACCCGCCGGGGCGGGCGGGGCTGCGAGCTAAGGCTCGGGTTTCGGTTTCAGACGGAGCGCAGGGAAAGGACTGGGGTTGGCGGCTTGAACATAGCCTGAAGGGGGTTAGTGCACCACGGCCAGCCGGGAGGGAGTCCGGGGAAAAGTCTGCACCTGCCGAAGAGGCAAGAGACTTTTCCTTCCCGCTTTGTTTGCTGGTGCACGAGGAGAGGGGTTTAAGAGTGCTGCTTTAAGGAACTCCAGAGACCAGCACAAGCCGCGGCTGAAAGCGCAATCCCCAGAGACCGGCGCGAGCCGCGGCCAAGAGCGCGGAACCCAGAAACGGGCGCGAGCCGCGGCGAAAAGCACGGTCCTCAGAGACAGGCGCGAGCCGCGGCTAAAAACGCGGATCCCAGAGACAGGCGCGAGCCGCGGCTAAAAGCACGGACCCCAGTGATGGGCGGGAGACGCTATGGCTGCTGCTGCCGCCATCAAGGGGCCTGTGCACGAGCACAGGTCAATATCCACACCCCTCTTCTGGGGAGCCTGCGCAGCCCGCCACTGCCAGGTTCCCGGGATCCAGTGACATCTGTCCAGGGAGAACACACGGCGGGCCTCAGGCTGGTGCATCATCACGCAGGCCTCTGCCGCCGCAGGCCCGCCCCGCACGCCGTGCCCCTCTCTCCCCTCGGCCTGTGTGCGCCAAAGCCCCCGAATCAGAGGCTCCTTTAACCCCGTCCTGTCTGAGTGAAAAACAGACGCCCTCCAGCGACCTACACGCAGAGGCAGGGCCAAATCCAAAGCTGAGCCCCTGGGAGCAGTGAGAACAAAGAAGTGAAAGGGAAATCTCTCCCAGCAGCCTCAGAAGCCGCGGATTAAAGCTCCACAATCAGCTTGATGTACCCTGCTTCTGTGGAATACATGAATAGACAGTGACTCATCCCAAATTGAGGTGGTGGACTTCGTATGCAAGATCTATGATTTTTTCCCCTTTTTCCTCTTTTTGTGAAAGTGTATGTGTACGCTTCTCTTTGAGATCTTATCTGTATAGCTTTGCTTCCACCATTTGTCCTAGGGTTCTATCCGTCCATTGCTTTTTTTTTTTTTTTTTTTTTTTTTTTTCCTTTTTTTTCTATAAGAAAAAAATTTTTTTTCTATAAGAAAAAAAATTTTTTTCTTAATAATTAATTTTAATAATTCTATTATACTTTACCTTCCCTCTTTCTTTCTTTCCTTCCCCCCTTTATACAGCGAATCATCCCAAGTGGAGGAGGTGGTCTTTGAAAGCAAGATTTATGATTTTTTCCCCTTTACCACTTTTCGTGAGGGTGTATGTGTAAGCTTCAGTGTAGGATTTTGTCTGTATAGCATGGCTTTCAACATTTGTCCTAAGGTTATATCCGTCCTTTTTTCTATTCTTTCTTATTTTTTCCTCCTTTTTTTCTATAAGAAAAAAAAATTTTCTTAATAATTAATTTAAACAATTCTATTATACTTTACCTTCCCTCTTTCTTTCTTTCCTTCCCCCCTTTATACAACGAATCATCCCAAGTGGAGGAGGTGGTCTTTGAAAGCAAGATTTATGATTTTTTCCCCTTTACCTCTTTTCGTGAGGCTGTGTGTGTAAGCTTCAGTGTAGGATTTTGTCTGTATAGCGTGGCTTTCAACATTTGTCCTAAGGTTATATCCGTCTTTTTTTTTTTTTTTTTTTTCTTCTTTCCCCTAAATAATTATGTTTTAATTCAATAACTTTATTATACTTTACTTCATTCTATTTTACTATTTCTACTTTCTGTCCTTTTTCCTTCCTTCCTTCCTCCCTCCTCCTTTCTTTCCTTCCTTCCCTCTTTTCCTCCTTTCTTTCTATCTTCCTAGTTCTACTAATTCTCTCTACTTTCTCTCCCTTTTAATCTGAGCTGTGTGGATGAAAGGTTCTTGCTGCTCCTGCCAGGAATCAGGACTCTACCTCTGAGGGGGGAGAGCCAACTTCAGAACACTGGTCCACAAGAGATTTCCCAGCACCACATAATATCAAACGGCGAAAATCTCCCAGGGATCTCCACCTTAACACCAGCACCCAGCTTCACTCAACGGCCAGCAAGCTACAGTGCTGGACAACCTATGCCAAACAACTAGCAAAACAGAAACACAACCCCACCCATTAACAGAGAGGCTGCCTAAAATCATAATAAGTCCAGAGACACGCCAAAACACACCACCAGACGTGGACCTGCCCACCAGAGAGACAAGATCCAGCCTCATCCACCAGAACACAAGCATTGGTCCCCTCCACCAGGAAGCATACACAACCCACTAGACCAACCTTAGCCACTGGAGACAGACATCAAAAGCAACGGGAACTACGAACCTGCAGCCTGCAAAAAAAAAAAAAAAAAGGGGACCCCAAACACAGTAAGATAAGCAAAATGAGAAGACAGAAAAACACACAGCAGATGAAGGAGCAAGATAAAAATGCACCAGACCTAACAAATGAAGAGGTAATAGGCATTCTACCTGAAAAAGAGTTCAGAATAATGATAGTAAAGATGATCCAGAATCTCGGAAATAGAATGGAGGCAGGGATGGAGAAGATGCAAGAAATGTTTAACAAAGATCTAGAACTAAAGAACAAACAAACAGAGATGAACAACACAATAACTGAAATGAAAAATACACTAGATGGGATCAATAGCAGAATAACTGAGGCAGAAGAACGGATAAGTGACCTGGAAGATAAAATAGTGGAAATAACGACTGCAGAGCAGAATAAAGAAAAAAGAATGAAAAGAACTGAGGACAGTCTCAGAGACCTCTGGGACAACATTAAACACACCAACATTCGAATTATACGGGTTCCAGAAGAAAAAGAGAAAAAGAAAGGGACTGAGAAAATATTTGAAGAGATTATAGTTGAAAACTTCCCTAATATGGGAAAGGAAATAGTTAACCAAGTCCAGGAAGCAGAGAGAGTCCCATACAGGATAAACCCAAGGAGAAATACACCAAGACACATATTAATCAAACTCTCAAAAATTAAATAAAAAGAAAGCATATTAAAAGCAGCAAGGGGAGAAAAAACAAATAACACACAAGGGAATCCCCATAAGGCTAACAGCTGATCTCTCAGCAGAAGCTCTGCAAGCCAGAAGGGAGTGGCAGGACATACTGAAAGTGATGAAGGAGAAAAGCCTGCAACCACGATTACTCTACCCAGCAAAGATCTCATTCAGATTTGATGGAGAAATTAAAACCTTTACAGACAAGCAAAAGCTGAGAGAGTTCAGCACTACCAAACCAGCTTTACAACAACTGCTGAAGGAACTTCTCTAGACAAGAAACACAAGAGAAGGAAAGGACCTATAACCAATGAACCCAAAACAATTTAGAAAATGGGAATAGGAACATACATATCGATAATTACCTTAAATGTAAATGGACTAAATGCTCCCACCAAAAGACACAGATTGGCTGAATGGATACAAAAAGAAGACCCATATATATGCTGTCTACAGGAGACCCACTTCAGACCTAGAGACACAGACAGACTGAAAGTAAGGGGATGGAAAAAGATATTCCATGCAAATGGAAATCAAAAGAAAGTTGGAGTAGCAATTTTCATATCAGAAAAATAGACTTTAAAATAAAGACCATTACAAGAGACAAAGAAGGACACTACATAATGATTAAGGGATCGATCCAAGAAGAAGATATAACAATTGTAAATATTTATGCACCTAACACAGGAGCACCTCAATATATAAGGTAAAAACTAACAGCCATAAAAGGGGAAATTGACAGTAATACATTCATAGTAGTGGACTTCAACACCCCACTTTCACCAATGGACAGATCATCCAAAATGAAAATAAATAAGGAAACACAAGCTTTAAATGATACATTAAACAAGATGGACTTAATTGATATCTATAGGACACTCCATCCAAAAACAACAGAATACACATTTTTCTCAAGTGCTCATGGAACATTCTCCAGGATAGATCATATCTTGGGTCACAAATCAAGCCTTGGTAAATTTAAGAAAATTGAAATTGTATCAAGTATCTTTTCCGACCACAACGCCATGAGACTAGATATCAATTACAGGAAAAGATCTGTAAAAAATACAAACACATGGAGGCTAAACAATACATTACTCAATAATGAAGTGATCACTGAAGAAATCAAAGAGGAAATTAAAAAATACCTAGAAACAAATGACAATGGAGACACAACGACCCAAAACCTATGGGATGCTGCAAAAGCAGTTCTAAGAGGGAAGTTTATAGCAATACAAGCCCACATTAAGAAGCAGGAAACATCTCGAATAAACAACCTAACCTTACACCTAAAACAATTAGAGAAAGAAGAACAAAAAAACCCCAAACTTAGTAGAAGGAAAGAAATTATAAAAATCAGATCAGAAATAAACGAAAAAGAAATGAAGGCAACAATAGCAAAGATCAATAAAACTAACAGTTGGTTCTTTGAGAAGACAAACAAAATAGATAAACCACTAGCCAGACTCATCAAGAAAAAAAGGGAGAAGACTCAAATCAATAGAATTAGAAATGAAAAAGGAGAAGTAACAACTGACACGGCAGAAATAAAAATGATCATGAGAGATTACTACAAGCAACTCTATGCCAATAAAATGGAAAATCTGGAAGAAATGGACACATTCTTAGAAATGCACAAACTACCAAGACTGAATCAGGAAGAAATAGAAAATATGAACAGACCAATCACAAACACTGAAATTGAAATTCTGATTAAAAATCTTCCAACAAACAAAAGCCCAAGACCAGATGGCTTCACAGCCGAATTCTATCAAGAATTTAGAGAAGAGCTAACACCTATCCTTCTCAAACTCTTCCAAAACATAGCAGAGGGAGGAACACTCCCCAATTCCTTCTACGAGGCCACCATCACCTTGATACCAAAACCAGACAAGGATGTCACAAAGAAAGAAAACTACAGGCCAATATCACTGATGAACATAGATGCAAAAATCCTCAACAAAATACTAGCAAACAGAATCCAACAGCACATCAAAAGGATCATACACCATGATCAAGTGGGGTTTATTCCAGGAATGCAAGGATTCTTCAATATACGCAAGTCTATCAATGTGATAAACCATATTAACAAATTGAAGGAGAAAAACCATATGATCATCTCAATAGATGCAGAGAAAGCTTTTGACAAAATTCAACACCCATTTATGATAAAAACCCTACAGAAAGTAGGCATAGAGGGACCTTTCCTCAACATAATAAAGGCCATATATGACAAACCCACAGCCAACATCATCCTCAATGGTGAAAAACTGAAAGCATTTCCACTAAGATCAGGAACAAGACAAGGTTGCCCACTCTCACCACTCTTATTCAACATAGTTTTGGAAGTTTTAGCCACAGCAATCAGAGAAGAAAAGGAAATAAAAGGAATCCAAATTGGAAAAGAAGAAGTAAAGCTGTCACTGTTTGCAGATGACATGATACTCTACATAGAGAATCCTAAAGATGCTACCAGAAAACTACTAAAGCTAATCAATGAATTTGGTAAAGTAGCAGGATACAAAATTAATGCACAGAAATCTCTGGCATTCCTATATACTAGTGATGAAAAATCTGAAAGTGAAATCCAGAAAACAGTGCCATTTACCACTGCAACAAAAAGAATAAAATACCTAGGAATAAACCTACCTAGGGAGACAAAAGACCTGTATGCAGAAAATTATAAGACACTGATGAAAGAAATTAAAGACGATACAAATAGATGGAGGGATATACCATGTTCTTGGATTGGAAGAATAAACATTGTGAAAATGACTCTACTACCCAAAGCAATCTATAGATTCAATGCAATCCCTATCAAACTGCCACAGGCACTTTTCACAGAACTAGAACAAAAAATTTCACAATATGTATGGAAACACAAAAGACCCCGAATAGCTAAAGCAATCTTGAGAGCGAAAAACGGAGCTGGAGGAATCAGGCTCCCTGACTTCAGACTATACTACAAAGCTACAGTAATCAAGACAGTATGGTACTGGCACAAAAACAGAACGATAGATCAATGGAACAGAATAGAAAGCCCAGAGATAAACCCACGCACATATGGACACCTTATCTTTGTAAAGTTGGCAGGAATATACAGTGGAGAAAGGACAGCCTCTTCAATAAGTGGTGCTGGGAAAACTGGACAGCTACATGTAAAAGTATGAGCTTAGACCACTCCCTAACACCATACACAAAAATAAGCTCAAAATGGATTAAAGACCTAAATGTAAGGCCAGAAACTATCAAACTTTTAGAGGAAAACATAGGCAGAACACTCTATGACATAAATCACAGCAAGATCTTTTTTGACCCACCTCCTAGAGCAATGGAAATAAAAACAAAAATAAACAAATGGGACCTAATGAAACTTCAAAGCTTTTGCACAGCAAAGGAAACCATAAACAAGACCAAAAGACAACCCTCAGAATGGGAGAAAATATTTGCAAATGAAGCAACTGACAAAGGATTAATCTCCAAAATTTACAAGCAGCTTATGCAGCTCAATAACAAAAAAAAAAAACAACCCAATCCAAGAATGGGCAGAAGACCTAAATAGACGTTTCTCCAAAGAAGATATGCAGACTGCCAACAAACACATGAAAGAATGCTCAACGTCATTAATCATTAGAGAAATGCAAATCAAAACTACAATGAGATATCATCTCACACCAGTTAGAATGGCCATCATCAAAAAATCTAGAAACAATAAATGCTGGAGAGGGTGTGGACAAAAGGGAACCCTCTTGCACTGCTGGTGGGAATGTGAATTGGTTCAGCCACTATGGAGAACAGTATGGAGGTTCCTTAAAAAACTAAAAATAGAACTACCATATGACCCAGCAATCCCACTACTGGGCATATACCCTGAGAAAACCAAAATTGAAAAAGAGGCGTGTACCAAAATGTTCATTGCAGCTCTATTTACAATAGCCCCGGGATGGAAACAACCTAAGTGCCCATCGTCAGATGAATGGATAAAGAAGACGTGGCACATGTACACAATGGAATATTACTCAGCATTAAAAAGAAAGGAAATTGAGCTATTTGTAATGAGGTGGATAGACCTCGAGTCTGTCATACAGAGTGAAGTAAGTCAGAAAGACAAAGACAAATACCGTATGCTAACACATATATATAGAATTTAAGAAAAAAAAAAATGTTATGAAGAACCTAGGGGTAAAACAGGAATAAAGACACAGACCTACTGGAGAACGGACTTGAGGATATGGGGAGGGGGAGGGGTGAGCTATGAGAGGGCGAGGGAGGGGCATGGACATATATATACTAACAAACGTAAGGTAGATAGCTAATGGGAAGCAGCCGCTTGGCACAGGGATATCTGCTCGGTGCTTTGTGACTGCCTGGAGGGGTGGGATAGGGAGGGAAGGAAAGAGAGAGACGCAAGAGGGAAGAAATATGGGAATGTCTGTATATATATAACTGATTCACTTTCTTATAAAGTAGAAACTGACACACCATTGTAGAGCAATTTTAACCCAATAAAGATGTTTAAAATAAAAAATCATTGGAGAAATGCAAATCAAATGTACAATGAGATATCATCTCATACCATTCAGAATGGCCATCATCAAAAAAATCTACAAAGAAGAAATGCTGGAGAGGGTTTGGAAAGCAGGGAATCCTCTGGCACTGTTGGTGGGAATGTAAACTGGCGCAGCCACTATGGAGAACAGTATGGAGGTTCCTTAAAAAACTAAAAATAGAACTACTATATGACCCAGCAATCCCACTGCTGGGCATATACCTTGAGAAAATCATAATTCAAAAAGAGTAATGTACCAAAATGTTCATTGCAACTCTATTTACAATAGTCAGGACATGGAAGCAACCTAAGTGTCCATCAACAGATAAATGGATTAAGAAGATGTGTCACATATATACAATGGACTCTTAATCAGCCATAAAAGGAATGAAACTTATTTATTTGTAGTGAGGTGGATAGACTTAGAGTCTGTCATACAGAGTGAAGTAAGTCAGGAAGAGAAAAACAAATACCATATGTTAACACATATATATGGAATTAAAAAAAAAAGAAAGAAAGAAAAAAGAAAATGGTCAGAAATACCTAGGGGCAGGATGGGAATAAAGATGCAGACCTCGTAGAGAATGGACTTGAGGATATATTGAGGGGGGAAGGGTAAACTGGGACAAAGTGAGAGAGTGGAATGGACATATATACACTACCAAATGTAAAATAGGTAGCTAGTGGGAAGCAGCCACATAGCACAGGGAGATCAGCTCGGTGTTGTGACCACCTAGATGGGTTGGATAGGGAGCCTGGGAGGGAGGGAGATGCAAGAGGGAAGAGATATGGGGACCTATGTATATGTATAACTGATTCACTTAGTTATAAAGCAGAAATTGACTCACCATTGTAAAGCAATTATACTCTAATTAAGATGTTAAAAAAAAAAAGAAAATAATAAGGAAGAGAAAATACCTTTTTAGTGCTGTACTATATCAATACCGTAAGCTCACATCACCTGCTTACATAACGAGTCATCTGTCAGCCTCTACATTAATATTGTCTTATATATACAAAACACGATATCTGCTACATGTATTCCTAAAACTAGACATCATAAATGAAAAGATAATATGAAAAAGAAACATAATTATTTACAGGTGCTGCAATTCATACACTGTTATTGAAGAAGCAGCCATACGACTGCTTTGTAGTAGCCTAGTGTAATTGATATGATTGCTTCACAATAGCTTAGCCTATACACTAATGAATGAGTCATTATAAAATTTTATGTCATACAGTATTACTGTCATATTCATACTAGAGTATTGGAAACTTAAAAATAACAAAACACCTACCTGTGATGATGGGCTGATATGCAGTTTCTCCAGTTATGAGGGGGCAGGCATACTGTAATGTTATGTGATTCTTTGAAAGCAGAGTTATGAAAGAGTAAGAAAACGTACACATTATTAATTTTACGTTAAATATCACTCACTTTATACCTATGTAAGGATAGACTATCCACTTCAATACAACTCTTGCACAAGATGTGCTACACAGTCCAATGATGATGATGATGATGATGCCAAAACATCTCATTCAGTTCTTGCTGTACATTTATTAGATTTTCACATGAAGACAGACACACATACACAACAGATAACTTTATTAAGTGTGCAGCATGTTGGTGATTTACAGCTCATTAGGTGGAAGTGGATGATCATAAAGGTCTTCATCCTGTTGTCTTCATGTTGATTGAGCTGAGGAGGAAGGAGAGAAGGGGCTGGTACTGCTGTCTCAGGGGAGGCACAAGTGGAAGAAGAGAAGGCAGGAGAGGCAGGCACACTCAGTGTAACTTTACTGAAATGCAATCATAGTATCTGGCTTTTCTACCTTTACATTTCTGTGAAAATGTTTCTTTACAGTACCACCAATCCTTGTTCCACTGTTTGCTTTGGTTTCAGTGCCTATATCATTGAAAGGCTCACGTCATAAAAGAAGTCAAAAGCAGTGTTGAATAACTGGAATCCTTCTGCCAGATTGTCTGATGTCACTTTGTTTTCTGGCACTGCTTCTTCTGTGTCTTCCTCCTCATCGTCTGGCATTGGTTTGGAAGCACTTTCCTCTGTCAAGTCATCTTCTGTTAATTCCTCTGGTGTGATATCTAATAATTCTTGAATTTCTCCAAGATTCATATCTTGAAACACTTCACCCTCTACCTTTTTTTTGTGCCATATCCACAGTCTCTCTCATAATTTACTTGATTGGCTCTGTTCTAAATCCTGTGAGGTCATGCACAACATCTGGACACAGTTTTCTCCAGCAGGAATTTATTTTGAGGGCTTGATGCCTTTCACAGCTTTTTCTATAACATTGATGGCATCTTCAGTGGTGTAACCCTCCAAGACTTTCATGATGTTCTCTCTACCAGGGTTCTCTTCCATACCATTGGCAATCCTTTCTATAGAGTACCTTGTGCAATGAGCCTTAAAGGTCTTTATGGCCCTCCTGATCCAGAGTCTGAATTAGAGACATTGTGTTTGGAGGCACGTAGACCACTTTGACACCTTTAGTGTTGGACTCAGGGGTTCTGGGTGGCCACGGGCACTGTCCAATATCAAAAGGACTTTAAAAAACAGCCCCTTATTGGCAAGGTTGTTTCTGACTTCAAGGAGAAAGCATCAATGGAACCAATCCAGGAAAAGTGTTCTAATTGTTCAGGCCTTCTTGTTGTACAACCATGAGACTGGCAGCTGCTGTTTATCTTTTCCCTTCAAGGCTCTGGGGTTAGCAGCTTTACAGATAAGGTCAGTTCTGACCGTAAACCTGACTTCATTTGCACAAAACAGTAGAGTTGGCCTATATCTTCCTGCCTTAACTCCTCACTTCTCTTTCTTACTAATAAATATCCTTTGTGGCATTGTTTTTTCCAGAATAGGGCTCTTTTGTCTGCATTAAAAATCTGTTCAGGTATATGTCCTTTCTCTTTGATGATTTTCTTAGTGACATCTGGGAAATTTTCTACTGTCCATTGGTCTGCAGAAGTTGCTTATCCTTAGGTCTTCTTGTCTATCAAAAGTCAATATTATTACAAAGTACATTGTGGCATGAAATAGGGAAAATCAAAAGATGAAGAGAGGACTTCCCTGGTGACGCAGTGGTTGAGAGTCTGCCTGCCGATGCAGAGAACACAGGCTCGTGCACCGGTCCAGGAAGATCCGCCGCGGAGCAGCTGGGCCCGTGAGTCATGGCCGCTGAGCCTGTGCGTCCGGAACCTGTGCTCCGCAACGGGAGAGACCACATCAGTGAGACGCCCGCGTACCGCAAAAGAAAAAAAAAAGAAAAAGATGAAGAGAATGCCAATGGCATTGACAGAGATAAAAAATATGTGAACAAACATGCTGAATTTAATTTTCAACATGTTAACATGCTTTTAGAATTCTAAGTAGTAATAGAGATCAGTATCATTCTTTACTTTCAGCATGATGTAGTAGAAAGTAATTTGGTATTGGATTGAGAACAGTGTAAATCCATGGTCTTCCATGAATTATCAAATTACCTATTTTTTATGAGTACTATTTTCCTCTTCCCTACCTTGGGAACAATAATACCAGTTGCATGTGGTTGGGAAGATTCCATGACTCACTGTACACAAAGCGCCTGGCTTAGTGACGATTTCACAGAAGGAGCACAATAAAACATTTGATGGTGAGAGTGACGATGAAGATGGTGATGATACAAATGATGATTAAAACAATGGTGGTAACAAAGAGCAATACAAAATAGATAACAGGATTCTAAAAAGAATAGACTATTCCTCTAAGCTCAGGTGATTAATAGATTTTTAGAATTAAAATTTAACCTCTATTACATATTTTACACATTAGTACAATTTTTATGTTATTACAATGACCCTTCACTTCTGGTTCAGTCTTATTATGTTTGGAAAAGAAAGCCTGTAGTTGGATTAAGGAAAATGATTTATAAGCCTGATCCTGATAGGCATCTTAAAAATCAACTTATATTATCTCTAAAGGAGTAATATATATGTAGGTTGGTGTGTGGTACAGTGAATTAGGTTTTGCTATGGGAAAAATTGAATCCTTGGATGTTGTAGAGAGATGGAGTTATGACAGTTTCCTTTTCAATTAGATGGCGAAATCATGTGAGAAAAGTTAGATCTTGGAAACAGAATCCACAGTTACACAAAAGATTATTAAATAATTATGCCTGTTTATTCAAGTATTCTACTTTTTTCATTTGCCTGTTGATAGAGCCTTATCATTAAATACCTTATATATTTTTAGGATATAATCTACTTTTAAGTTAGCATTGTTATCTTTCTTCTTTTTTAAAGGTCATAAGATAGCAGCATATATCCTGGATAAAACTACCAAAGTAGACATCTAAGTATGGGGTGTATGCCTTCATCCATATAGCTAAGAAATGAGGGTGCCTTGATATCCTTGAAGACAAAATTAACAGGCACAGATACTATTTTGTGGATTCTGCTTTACTAATAGTCCTTTAAAAATCCATATGTCTTTATATCACTATCCATAACAATCAGAGCAGCTACCAGCAAGAGTTGTTAACTCTTTTGAAGATCAGTTAGTAAAGCCCGCCCAAATGCTCCACATGATACCATGTTTGCCTCAAAATCTCCTATGAATAAACTCTCATTCTGAATATAAAATCACCTAAAACAGACAGAAAGCCATTCTAGTTAAGAACAAATTGGCCCTATCTATTTTCTCTGCATGCAACCAATTTGGCAACAAGAAATATACATCAGGGCTTCCCTGGTGGCACAGTGGTTGACAGTCTGCCTGCCAATGCAGGGGACACGGGTTTGTGCCCCCGTCTGGGAAGATCCCACATGCTACAGAGCGGCTGGGCCCGTGAGCCATGGCCCCAGGTCCTGCGCATCCGGAGCCTGTGCTCCACAACAGGAGAGGCCACAACAGTGAGAGGCCTGGGTACTGTAAAAAAAAAAAAAAAAAAAAAAAAAAAAAAATATATATATATATATATATATATATATATATATATACATCAAAATTTTCATTCTTTTTAAAATTTTTATGACCAAATTGAATGAAGAGTTGAGGATACTGTCCAGATAATTCGTGGTAAAAGTCTGGTTATTGATCAAAGCTATGGTTTTAGTGATTAAATGATTCTAAAGCTAGGCATCAATTCACAAGGCAATTATTTTAAACTTTCTTCACTTTGTTTTTTAAGTCATACTGGAAATCTAAACATATCCCCCTATATGGTATATTTCAGTTAATTATTTGTAGTTTTGTTGTCATTTAGTTTAACTCTCTCTAGTATTTTACTTTAAAGTTTTTTTTGTTTTTTTTTTTTTAACCTATATGCTCTGATGCCTCTTATTTTACCTTGGAGTTTATTAATTATAGAAGAAAGTTAATTTTAAACAAGTTATACATATTGCTTTTAATTCCTATAGAGAATTAAATAACTACATAACTACATTTGTGGTTACTGATTTTTAATCAAAATGGATTTCTATAAAACAGTATTGTATTTGACCACTACAGGAAATTGATCTGTATTTCAAAATGAATTTCTATAAAACAATATTGTATTTGACCACTATAGGAAATTGATCTATATTTTTATGAAAAGTAAGTAAAGGAAAGTTTTATTTAAATTATATTTTTACTGTTACTTTAATAATATTTCTAAGAAGCTATTAATATTTTTTATCCTACTGCAAGTTAAATTAAAACAGTAATTATAGGTAACAGATTTCTTCTTTAAATTGAGTTTAAAAGGCAAAAACTGAAGCTATGTAATGTGTAATCTTTCCTTGTGTTTTGTGTACTGATTTTACTAAGTGAGACTCCATTAAAGGCCAGACCTTGCTTTATACACCTTTCCTTTGCTCTGTCTGTTAATACTTTCAGTTTGTTTGTTTCTTAGAGTGTATGAACTGTTCTTTCTCTGGTTGTTAGATGCCAGCTGGTACTGCCAGGTACCATTGTTTCCCAGCTGTCTGCCCCAGCATCCCATGGCTTCAGGCTGGCTGACAGTGTCCTTGAAGCATTTTATTTGGCCTCCTTAGTCCATTTACTCAATTAGTTTATCATAGGAATGTAGAATATTTTCTTGTCAAAAGCATTCCAATTTTTCATCATATAAGTTAATATACAATTTACATGGATTTGTCTCCTAAAAAGATTTGGGTTATATATTAGTCCTGCAGTCTCCAAAGTCTGTTTCCTTACTCTATTCAAAAAGTTCATTTTAATTTATACCTAAAAATTAAATATAGAGAAAAGAATAAATAATAAATGTGTTTTCAAAATACATTTATAATTCAAGATTCCTGTCTTTGCTCATACAAGCAAATATTTATAGCTGGAATAATAATTATATTGAGCACAATAATTTTTATTCAGTTGACTTAAATACATAGTTTTAATGGATGCTATAGTTGAAAAAGTTATACAGGTCATACAAAAGAAACACTGTTAGCTGTAAATGCCATAATAAAATTTTTCAATCATATGTAGCAAAATGGAAAATTTATGTTATAATTTAGCTGGCAAATTTCCATCCATTTAAACATCAATAATATTTCTGAAAAAAATGATATAGTATATTAATATTTTTAACAAATGGTTCAAATACATTAAAAATCATCGATCAGTATATTTTTAAAAAAGAGGTAGACATTTCTGTCTCCAATATGCGGAAATATATGCTTCTCTATAAAATCATGTAACAATAGTGAGGTGCCCCAAGCACCTCTTTTTAAGTTTTCCCTTTTGCCAGAGTTTCCTTTGAGCAATTATTACGTTTACATTCATTATTACGATGTTCATTTTACCTTGAAGAGAAACATTGAGGCTGATTTTTTTTTAAGTGTATAAATGAGAACTCAACAAGTATTTGTGAAATAAATGAAATCAATTCAATGGTCTTTCTATTGTGTCAAAATATGTTTTTTATATTCATTTATCTATTAACTCATTAAACACATTTTCCACTGTTTACTTGATTAAATGTATTTTGTCATGTCTTTTAATACAAAGTATACATGTAGAATACTCAGAGAGTAATAACTCTTGTTAAGGAATCATATTTTACATTCCCCAGAATCATATTTGAGTTAATTTTAGGTATACTTTTTTCCAAAATGAAATGTAAATATAAAATATTGTTATTTAAGTGTTAATTTGAAAATATTTAATTATCCCTGTAGATATAGGGCATATAAACATGTACATATATAAATCTGTAAATATTGTAAGTTTCATTCAGCTACTTACTTCCAGATTTTACCAGATAATTACAGATTCTTTTGCCTAAGGACTTTTTAAAAGGCAGTATAGTGATTCTCAAATTAGTCGTCCTTCACTATGTTTTTCTTTTTACACTCCATATTCTTCCATGTTTCATGCAGCCTGCAATAGAATATATTCCTTGGACAGCTTTTTGAATTTGATTTCATACTTATGGAATAAAATTTTTAGTCTGTGCATCTCTGTTCCCACTGTACTAATATATAGAGATCTATCCAACTCTGGAACATAAGTAACTTCATTCCTTTGTTATTTTTGTATGATTGCCTGACATAAGTTCCATTCTATCCAGAATGACTTTTCTCTGTGCTTTGCCCAGATTACTCAGTATTCCATCTTTCTTCCTTGACCTGTGTGCTATAGAGAAAGGTTTTACATGCCTTTCTGCCATTTTGTTAGAGAGAAGCTTACACCTGTTCAGATCACTGAAATTAAGTTGCTTTCTGTGTTATGTTAGCAAATGTCATTTCTTGCCCCACTGACTATAACACCAGAGCTTTTTACATATTCTTAATTCAGAGTGACTAGACTTAGGACACATAGAGTCATATACTAAATGGCACTGAAGATTACAAGGGAAGTTGGATGTTCTCTAAATCTGACTTCCAATAACTTATTTATTGAAGTTAGACAATTAATAAAAATAAAAAACATAAGACATAGTAAATACTATGTGCATTAAACATGGGCCTAATGTAATACATAAGCATATATTTCCCTCCATTCCCACTTAGAAATGGGTCTGAGACATTCCTTTGTCAGAAATCTCTTGGAGTTCTGTGTAGTTAATGCTAGATTTTTATTGTGTATATGCTTACCAAACATTGATCTCCTTTCATTTTAAGTAGCAATGCTGTTTTCTGGCTTCTTTTTTGTTTTGTTTTGTTTTGTTCTGTGGTACGTGGGCCTCTCACTGTTGTGGCCTCTCCCATTGTGGAGCACAGGCTCCTGACATGCAGGCTCAGTGGCCATGACTCACGGGCACAGCCGCTCCGCGGAATGTGGGATCTTCCCCGATGGGGGCATGAACCCATGTCCCCTGAATTGGCAGGTGGACTCTCAACCACTGTGCCACCAGGGAAGCCCCTGGCTTCTTTTTTTTAGGTTCATGACAATGCTGTTTATGTGATCATTTAAAATGTTACTCAATTAGGGAAGTTTTTCTTTCTATCACGTGCTTTCAATCATACTGTATAGAACTGAATAGACATTTTTCCAAAGAGGAAATGCAGATGGCCAAAAGACAGATGAAAAGGTGTTCAACATGGCTAATCATCAGGGAAATGCAAATCAAAACCACAATGAGATATCTCACACCGGTCACAAAGGCTATTATCAAAAATAACACAAATAACGAATGTTGGCAAAGATGTGGAGAAAATGGAACCCTCATACACTGCTGGTGGGTATGTAAATTTGTGCGGCCACTGTGGAAAACAGTAGGGAGTTTTCTGAAAAAACTCAAAAGAGAACTATCATATGACCCAGCAATTCCACTCCTTTGTATATATCCAAAAGAAACAAAAACAATAATTCAAAGATACACATACACCCCAATGTTCATAGCAGCATTATTTACAATTGCCAAGATGTGGAAACAATCTAAGTGTCCATCAACAGATGAATGGATAAAGAAGATGATATATATATATATATATATGCAATGGAAAACTACTCAGCCATATAACAGAATGAAATTTTGTCATTTGCAGCAACATAGATGAGCTTGGAGGGCATTATGCTAAGTGAATTACGCTAGGCATAGAAAGACAAATACTGTATGACATCACTTATGTGTGGAGTCTAAAACAAACAACAAACTAGTGAATATAACAAAAAGAAGAAAATTCACAGACACAGAGAACAAAGTAGTAGTTACCAGTGTGGGAGAGGGGCAATATAGGGGTGGAGGAGTGAGAGGTACAAACTATTGGGTGTAAGGTGGGCTCAAGGATGTACTGTACAGCACGGGGAATATAGCTAATATTTTGTAAAAACTGTAAATGGAAAGTAACCCTTAAAAATTGTATAAAAATATGGGGCTTCCCTGGTGGCACAGTGGTTGAGAGTCTGCCTGCCGATGCAGGGGACTCAGGTTCGTGCTCCGGTCTGGGAAGATCCCACATGCCATGGAGCAGCTGGGCCCGTGAGCCATGGCCGCTGAGCCTGCTCTCCGCAATGGGAGAGGCCACAACAGTGAGAGGCCCGCGTACCGAAAAAAAAATAAAAATAAAAAAATGTATAAAAATAAGTTAATTAATATATGGCTGGCAAAAAAAATGTGCTTTATGGATTTCCATATTCAAATATAGTCAGAAGAATGTCATGTGGTAGGTAAAGCCAGAATAACACTGCCTTTTCTCCCAGTGCTCAAAGGGCATTAGAGCCAAAGCATATCTCTTACAAAGATGGAATATGTTGCTGTTGGCTGTTGTTAATTTCCCCCCAAGATCCTAAGGGGTGAAAAAAAGAAGACAGTGAAGTGTATTATTAGAAGTAAGAAAGGAGAGAAATAAACATTGTCTCCCTTTTGATTAAATTAAGGAAATAAAATATAAAAATATTTTCATCTTCTAAAAGGTCCTTTAAAAAACAAATCAGTTTGTCTTGATAACAAGATAATTTCAAGTCTCTGAGAACATCAAATACTGACAGCCTGAGAAAGAAGAAAAATAAATGTGTAGATGCCCACACAAAGGAAAAACAGGACAGCTACCACATACAATTCCCTTTGAACTAACATTTAGATGTAATTTGTCCTTTCTTTGTCATCTTCCTTCAAAATATTTGTGTGCATATTCTGTACAACACGTTTAAATCTGCCTGTGTTTAAGTAGCATTTCAGCGTGTCTTTCCATCCATCTTGTTGAAAAGGAATATTTCCTTCTTATGACTAAAGTCCTAGAAGTTTCTTTCTCAGTAGCAAAACTGTGTTCACCTCGTGTCTCTTTCTAGTCCTCGGATCCTCAAAATTGAGTTAAAGATACTCCTCAACATATCCCATCATTCTCATTCTGGTTTGTTTTGTTTCATTTTATTTTAAAATATGTATCACTTTCTTTTTTTCACCTTAGCACTAATCCACATTTTCTTTTTTCTTTCTTTCTCTATTTACCTCAATTTCCCCATTTGTAAAATGAATTAATGAGACTTAGCAGTTGACTGATACAGCTGATGCGAGGTACACTAGAGTATATTGGACAGTACGTTGAGTGTACTTTAATTTGATGCATACACTTTCTGGGTGGTTATCTTGAACCATGATGTTACTAAAAGAAAAACAAGTTTTTTAAAGTACAAATTCATTTGTAAGATAGTGGTTCAAAATTTATTAATTAATGTAGAATAGCTACAGGTGATTCTTATTCCATGTGACAATCATTCCTATTGTACAAATTGCCATTTCTGATTAACATGGAGAAGTTTTATTAGAAGAAATGTGTTACCTTGCTATACTATAAATGTCCCAGTAGAACTTAAGGTCATAGCCATTCCTTAGTCTTCATCTGTGTAACTTCTGGCACATGGTAGGAACCCAATAAATGTTATTGAAATTAATAAATTAATGAATGCATAAAGATTAAGCATACTTTTAACTTCATTGATTTTATTTTATAATTTAATAAAGAAATTTCTAAATTTCTAATTTAGTAAAGAAATTTTCCTTAGATGTTTTATCAAATAACTTTTCAAATCATATAATAAGAGCTACAGGTGTTATGTTTTACTATGTGGACTAAAAAAATGTGTTGTTTTTTGTCACATTTTTAATAAAAATAAATAATAATATATTTTGAACTTGAAATGTGCTAATCTAGACAGGAAAGATTTTAATACATTATTTAAATTAAATACAGTGAAATCAGTTGCATTATTGAGTACAACTGTAAGAAGGGTTGCTCTAATTTATAGAGCTTAATTTGTCCAAGATCATACACTTTGAAGGAGCCTGGATCTGAACATATACTTTAAAAAAAAAAATGACCTATAAGGACTGCACGTTTTATTATACACTTGGAAAATACTGAAACACAAACTCAAATGTAGACTTACTGGCATTTTTTTTATTATTTAAAGTTAAAAAAATCAGATAATTCTATGATTAATAATGTTAATAGATTTGTTGGTGTCCTTTTACTCAGCAGCATTATTAACAATGACAGAAAGTAACACTATGATGTATAGTCTGTAATGTATAGAGACCACTTATGTGCACTCCACAAAATAGCATTGGACAGAAGGGTGAGAAGGAGATGGATGGATTGAGCAGACTAATTAGTAAACTGAAGTGCCTGTGTAACTGGCGGCAATAATGTTGCAGTATGGGGGCTTCAATCAATGTAGTATAAATAATAATGACTGTAAAACTGTGATAAAAATAAGAAGTATGCTGAGAAGCAAGCACAGCTGCAAGCTGATTCAAGAAAAAATTTTGATTATTACAATATTTATTTCTGAAAGTGTGAATCAATTAATAAAATGGAGATTGAAATTTGACTCAGTTAAAATGTAAACAACTTTAAAAAAATTGTGGTACACTTGTATTATTCTCAGTGATTTTCTTATTTCTTAAAAAATAATTTAAATACCATCAACAAAACATAGTATTGCTAAAATCTTACATTACAGTCTGATTTAGCAAATGTGTTATTTTTGAAAATTTGGAGTGAAAAGCAATTAAGCCAATGGATTTTTTTTAATAATCTTAATACAAATTTGTATTATACATATATTTGTATATGCATATGTGTATGAATATATTTTTGTATATATATATATATATATATATATATATTAAGGTTAAATTGTTTCTAAAGCATTATTTTGACTTACAAAACTGGGAATTCCATATTATTCTAATTCCAGAATATTGCAAATTAAATTAGTTCTCATAGGAAAATAAAAGTTAAAGTTAAAGGACTAGATTACAAAGATTATCAATATTTTTTTGTCACAGTGAGATATATTTATAAAGCAATTAAGGATAATTCATGTTTCTGATACTTGATAATCAGTATTTGGAACAACAATTTTGTCCAGGTATTTATCAGCAGCTAAAAAATAAACTGAATGAGCTGTAAGAGAAAAAGTGGTGAAAACAGAGTTTAAAAGTAAGCAATATGTAAGTGGGTCATAATAAACTATATCACTTCACTAGGGATGTATATTCATTGATACAGATTGCTAAATCCAATAGGCTCTAAACAAGTTACTTATAAAGGGAATCATGTGAAATAAGTGAATAAGTTTACCTCTTAGAAGTTTGCTCATCTATAAAATGAGCAGCAGATTTCAATTTCCTCCCTTTATCCTATGAAAAATGAGTTTTATTAGGGAAAGCATTGTAAACCTTAACTTGCCATTTTAAAATTCATGTTAATTCAGCATCCTCAAAATATAAAGTTTCGATACTTCAAAATATTCATTTTTAAAAATGAGGCTTCCCTGGTGGCACAGTGGTAGAGAGTCCACCTGCCGATGCAGGGGACATGGGTTCGTGCCCCAGTCCGGGAGGATCCCACATGCTACGGAGTAGCTGGGACCATGAGCCATGGTTGCTGAGCCTGTGTGTCCGGAGCCTGTGCTCCACAAAAGGAGAGGCCCGCATACTGCAAAAAAAAAAAAAAAATGACAATACATAAGTATAACTAGATCCATTCCTGACTTTGACAAACATTGACCAAATCTACAATTTCCCAAATAAAATAGAATCTTCATATTCTCTGAAAAGATTCAACAAAATATGCTTTCCTTTTTAAAATAAGTGATATGTAATAGTTTTATGTTTTTTTTTTTTTTCTATCAAGAATTAAACACCCAAAACTATTATTGAAAGAGCTGTAATTTTAGCAGCCAAACTTCCCCAGCATATGATCAATTTGATATGTGTAGATCTGAGGTAAAATTAGACCAATGCACACTTATATTTCTACAACATTGCCAAAGAGGTTTGGAAGTTGCAAATCAGAAGATCTTGTTAATAAAACATTTATTACTTTCCAAACTGACTTATGGTGGCAATGCCTTGAAGGATGGTCTGGAGCCATGGTTCTCAAACTTTTTGGTCTCAGGAACCCAAAATTTTGGTCTCAGGATTTTGTGGGTTATAGCCAATGATGTGGCAAATATTTATTCAAAAGTGTGAAGATTGGGGATGGGGACTGTGTGAATAAACCTTGATTTATAGCATTTGCTGACTTCTGTGGGGCTAATACTTCCACTACATTCAATTTCAAGCTACCAATAAAATGTCACTGATCATACAATTGTAAAGAGGTATGCACAATTATCTCACAAAAATCTGTGGAAGCCCATTCAAACACATCACTGGTTATATCTATGGAAGTTTACCATAATAGAAGTTAAAACAGATATTTACTTTGTCATAAATTAAATCATTTAAAAAGAACAGTAATAAGTCCTTTATCTGTGCACACAAATAATGTAGTCCTTATGAAAAACTAACTCTACTTCTAGATTGTTAGATTTTCTCATTGTTTTACATTTTCACAGATTTATTTAATGTGTGACTTAGAAAAAAAGTTGAATTCTCATATCTGATAATGCATACAATCTGCTGTAATGTTGCACATTGTATAGCCAGTGAACAACTTAGGCAAAAAAATAAAAATAAAAATGACATCTTACTTTCCTTTATGAAAATAATTTGATCTTGCAGATCTACAGAAAGGGTTTTGAGGATTCACTGGGATCTTGGATCACACTTTGGAGAACACTGCTACAGAGAAATAGTCTATGAAGAAATCATCTAAATAAAAGGACATCATGAGTGTAATTTTTTTTCTCTGGAAAATAAAGAGAAGGAGCCATGGGACATGACATTAAAGAAGTAGTGAAAATGTCATAAAACTGACTGCATTCTGTGGTCTTCTGAGCAAGGGCCAGGGATCATGGGAAGCCAAAACAAAACAAGCTTCTGAAATGAAGGAATTTAAAATATATATAGAAATACAAATGCAGAAACAGCATCCCACTTTTCTGTGCCTCCCTGCTTTGTAGGAGGTTCACTCACTTTGCAGTAGGAAGTCACAACATTTTTAGTGCAGGCAGCTTTAATAAAGTGATGATGACAAAAACTGTCATTAAAACATATTTTGAGTAAATCTAACATTTTTCAAGAAAAGAAATAACAGCCACAACCAAGGGAGTTAGAGAGTTCATCTGCTTGACAATGCAGAGTAAAAAAAACAAAAAAAAATGGAGATGAAACCTGGGAAAACTGATTATTTCTTCTAAAAATGTTAAACCAGTGTTCATAAGGCACCTTAGCACAGAACCAGTATCTGGGTTGTTAATAGGTCTTTATGGTATTTAAGTACATTTTGACTGAGATTCTTGGATGCTATCCATAAAAATAGTTGTGGAAATGGTTAAAATATTGATCTAGTCAACTAGATCTGTTATAACTGTAGTGATAGTTATGAGTACATGACAAATAAAAAAGATATTAACATAAAATTTCACTATTTTTGATTAAATTTGGAGATACAAATCACAGTTTCATTCTGGGGATTGCTATTTTCTTTATTATCTTATTATCTGTCCCCAAATTTTATTGTAAGGACACTCTGTCCCGATTTCAGAAAATATTGAAAAATTTAATATATATAATGTTTCCTACTAATAATTTACAAAATAATAAAAGTTTATGAATTAATTATGTTAGTAGGAATATATAACATAAAATAACATAATTACTAATGTTTTCTTAAAGAAAATTGACTATATAATTTTGCTGAAGGGTAAAAAGTATCTTTTTTTTATTAATTTATTTTTATTTTTGGATGTGTTGGGTCTTTGTTTCTGTGTGAGGGCTTTCCCTAGTTGCAGCAAGTGGAGGCCACTCTTCATTGTGGTGCTCGGGCCTCTCACTATCACGGCCTCTCTTGTTGCAGAGCACAGGCTCAGTAGATGTGGCTCATGGTCCTAGTTGCTCTGCGGAATGTGGGATCTCCCCAGACCAGGGCTCGAACCCCTGTCTCCTTCATTGGCAGGTGGATTCTCAACCACTGCACCACCAGGGAAGCCCATACAGTATCTTTTGATAGAATTCTATCTATGTTTGATTTGGGGAAAATAAAATTATATTAAATATTCATATAAGCTTTTCTTAGCATTAAGCAAAATAATACAAACTTTAATGATTAGTAAAAAAAAATCAATACCAACCCAGAAATGGGAATCAGTACATGAGAATATTTTTATATTAAGGTTATACTCCATATACTTTAAAAGTCCGAAGACTGAACCTAAATAGATTACAGTATATTGTAAATTTAGGAAAAAGACCAAAATTAACTTCTAGAGATTAAAACTATAATATATGATATTTAAAAAAAGACATTGGATTGGATTAACAGCAGATTAAGTAGTGCAGCAGGAAAGAATGTTTTGGAAAGTATCCAAAATGAAACATAGGGGTAAAAAGATTGGGAAAAGAAAGGAACAAAGTATCAGTTATTTAAGTAAACATCAGAAAGTTATACATATATGTGAGTGAAGTCAGCAAAACAAAAGAGAGTGGTAGAAGAAATATTTGAAGAAACAACTGCAGTTTTGAAAATTTGATGAAAGAAATAAACCCACAAATCCAAGAGTCTTATTGCATTGCAAACACAACAAACTTGAAGAAAACTACATCATGACACATAATTGTCAAATTTTTAAAAAGCAGTGATAAAAGGAAATTTTCACATCAGCCAGAATAAGTAAAATACATTAGATATAGCAAAACAAAAATAAGAATAGTGGTAGATTTCTCATCCAAACTAATTTAAGTCAGAATATAATGAAACATTTTAAAGTGTCAAAGTAGGGACAAGGCAAGAAATAATGAAGATGAGAGTGGAGCTTAAGCAGAAAATTAAAGAAACCAACAGATAGTTCTTAGAGGAGAACAATAATACTGACAAACCTCTAGCTAGAGTGATCAAGAAAAAATGATTAACATATACACACTACTATATATATAATAGATAACCAACAAGGGCTTACTGTATAACACAGAAAAATATACTCAATGTTTTGTAATAACCTATAAGGGAAAAGAATCAGAAAAAAAAAAAAATATATATATATATATATATATATATAACTTAATCAATTTGCTCTACACCTGAAACAATTAATACAACATTGAAAATCAACTATACTTCAATTAAAAAAAAGTTTAAAAAAAGAAAGAATGATACATAGATTACCAGCCATAGGAAAGAGAGATGGCTTTAAAACAATCTCTGGATACTAAATAGAAAATATTATGCTCAATCTTATGTCAATAAATTCAACAACTTAGATAAAATAAGCAAATCCTCTGAAAGACTAAAACTACCAAAGCCAACTTAATAAGAAACAGATGACTTAAATATTAATACACCTATTAAAGAAACAGAATTTTTATTTAAACTATTCACACATAAAAAAATGTCAGGGCCAGATGGCTTCATGAGTAAACAAAATCAAGTCCATAAGGATAATATAATGCTAATTCTGCACAAACACTTCCAGAAATTTAAAGAGGAGAAAATGCTTCCACACTCATTTTACAAAACCAAAATTACCTTAATACCAAAATAAGACAATGGCATGACAAGAAAAGGAAAAAAGAAATCCATCATGAACATAAATGTAAATATTTTTACAAAATTCTAGCCAATTGAATCTAACAATATAAAAAAAGGATAATAAGTTTTAACGAAGTGGAGCTCATCCCTATAATGCAAAATCAGTTTAACATTTGAAATCCAATCAATATAATTCATTACATAAACAGCCTGAAAACAAAAAACATACTACTGAAAAATGCAAAAATAGTTGACAAAATACTAAAAATGACAACAAATTAGTAATAGAACATAATTCATTTGTTTTCATGTGCATTTATGTAAAATAAATAACTGACAAGATATTTAATGGTGAAAGACTCAATGCTTCTGTCTAATATTAGGTGCAAGGCAAGAATATCCCTTTCACTGCTTCTATGTAACATTCTCCCAGAGGGTCTAACTAGTGTAATAGGTCAAGGAAAAGAAGCAAAAATATCTAGATTAAAAAGGGAGTTAGGGGCTTCCCTGGTGGCGCAGTGGTTGAGAATCCACCTGCCGATGCAGGGGACATGTGTTCGTGCCCTGGTCTGGGAAGATCCCACATGCCATGGAGCAGCTGGGCCCGTGAGCCATGGCTGCTGAGCCTATGCGTCCAGAGCCTGTGCTCCGCAACGGGAGAGGCCACAACAGTGAGAGGCCCGCATACCGCAAAAAAAAAAAGGAAAATTAAAACTGTCTCTGTGGAGATAATTCATGTTGAAAATCCTACAGAATCTTCATAGCAGTTATTAAAGCTAATAAATGTGCATTTAACAAAGTTGCAATAAATTAGGACAATATAAAAATTCAACTGTAGTTTTATATGCTAGCAGTACATAATCAGAAATTAAAATATTTAGGAAGTATTAAAATATGAAATACTTAGAGATAAAGCTGACCAAATATGTGCACTATCTATTCACTGAAGCATGCAGACTATTGCAGACTCTTGCTGAGACAAATTTTCAGAAGATCTAAATAAATCGAGAAACAGTGCATTAATTGATTAGACTCAATATTGTTCTCTGAAAAGTGGTCTATGAATTTGACACAATCTCAATCAAAATTGCAAAGGCTTTTTTATAGAAATTGACATGTTGATTTAAATATCATACAGAAATGCCAACACAATTGTGAAAACAACAAAATTAGATGATTTACACTTTCTGATTTTAAGAAAAAGCAGTTTCAATAAGACTTTAAACAAGACAATGTGATATTTGTGTAAAGATTTGATTAATGGTCACTGGAGCACAATAGAGCCTTGATATAGACCCACGCTATGTGGTCAATTCCTCCCATGGTACAGCATGGGATTGCAAGTGAGAAATTCCAGTCAACTCTCCATAAATCCCTATCCCACAAAATGCAGAACTAAATTAAATGGTTGTTTTAAACTTCTAAGCTTTAATGTAATTTGCTATGTAGTAAAAGATAACTGAAATACACTTTGTATTTAATAACTTCCTCTAGAATTATCCTAAGATTTAATCACCATCCTTTTTCCATTTTCATTTCCTCCCTCAAAAAGTGAGAATCTTTATAGCTCTATGATCTAACTTTCTATCATCTATCTTGTCTATCATTTATCTTTTCTCTTTCCTCTAAATAATTCATAGTACATGTATACACATATAAAATATGTATATATAATAAATGTATGTATTTATCTATGCACCACATTGCTATGGGACAACCCTTAAATTCTCGGAGGCTCTTTCTTCTAAGCTCCTGCTTAGAAGGTATACAACACACTCCTCTAAATCTTCTAAAGGCATTTTTAAAAGGACCTGGAACTAATCCCTTTATTTGATCTTTATCTCATGATTCCTTACTTTAAGAATATTTTGCTTTCAAAACAATGAACACAGGAAAGAGTTTTGCTCGCCAAGTAGGCAAACACTGGCTTCTGTATATGTCCTCTAAAGTCAGCTTAACTGTGTTCTTTAGTCCATCTCTCTCTTCCCATAGCTTATGTGCATCACACAGAGGACAACTGAAAATTTCAACATGATGCCTAGAAATAGCTTTAGCCAGATCCCTAAGTCCATTAGAAATGCTTTTCCACCTTCCATGTTACCAACAGTGAGAATTTTTTAATTATTTCATCATTATGCAATGTGAGACATCGTATTTTTAGCCTGCTATAGCAGTTTCTTCACTAATTTCCCGGCATCTACTAACAGATTTCACATCATTTTCCAAACTTTTCTAAGAGTTTACTCACTGCTTTTCAAGCTTCCACCAGCTACCCTTTCCAAATGTTTTAGAATTTTTGTTACGCAGCACCACACTTATAATTTTTCTATAAGTCAACTTACACTACATAACAAAGTACCCTAACACTAAGCAAGTTAAAACACAAACTATTATTTTCTCATGATTCATAGATTTTAGCAGTTCTTTGTGCCTGACCCAAGTCAACTGAGGCCAGATGGTCTAAGTTATCTCACTCACATGTCGGAGGGTTTGGGAGCTGGCATATCTGAGAAGATCTCTTGCATCCTCCTAGCCCAGACTTGTTCACACTGGAGAATAAGGTTTCCATCTTCAAGAGAAGTCACGTCCCAGTGAAAAAGAGTACTTCGAGTACCAGTGTGTATCATATCTACTATTTGCAAATTGCAAAATCAACTCAAAGCCTGATTCCATATTCAAGTATTGGAAAATCAGACTTCACCTTTAAAAAGAAAGAATGTCAAACTCATAGCACACAGGGACATGGATACAGGGAGGCAGAAACAAACTGTTAATCATTACCAAATTAATCTAACAGGTAAAATAGCTGGATCATGTTAAATGAGGTCCTCTTTAGACCCTTATACACATAAAATGAGATCATTTTACTGAGGGGCTAATAAGTCAAATGTAGTGGGCTTCTGTTAGGCTGTTTGCAAGACTCCATACTTATTTGTAGAAGCACCTCCTTTGCTACGACACTAGAAGCCATTTATGCATATGCCCACTGAACTACGGATGAATAGATGTGTAAAACAAGTAGAACCAATTATGTTCTCTTGTTCAACAATTTGTGAGGAGTAAGACCTAGTTTATATCAATGTCAGGCGCATGAATGAAGGTTTACAAATTCTATCTGCTCTTTCTTCCTTCACTTCTTTATTCTTTATTGATCAATAATTTCTAGTTCTTTGAAATACTCCAGTGCCCTTTGCATAAATTTACCCTCAGTGTTGATTTGCATGTTTTCATGATTAGAATAGTTTGCAATATCATTCTGAAACTTACGGTTAAGACTTTTCATTTAAGGAAGTGACTTAACATTCAGGGACAGATGTATCTGATTCCAAAGCTTGTGATCTTTGCACTGAATCATGCTGCCTCATCACATTGTAATGAGACAAAGGTAATTAAACTCACTCTTTTCTCCTCTGCATTTCTCCTGGACTCTGCTCCTGAGGAGAGGAGATGAAGGCAGAATTACAGGAGACTGTTGTGGCACAGAAATTGACCACGATCTGTGATAAAGACATGATGGATCAGAATTTATAACCTTACTCTTACAAGTTTGCTTTTACATAATCCTTGTTTTTAATCTTTGCTTTCTAACGATATCCACAGCTATACTCTCCTTTAACCCTCTCTTCTTCATCACATCTGTTAAACTTTGTTTTATTAGTATTCTCATCCTTTAAAGTTACACAGCTTTTTTTTTTTTTTTTTTTTTAAGTTGGTACATTTTGTCAAAGTGGAAAATATACTGGGGAAGTTTTTATAAAGGAATAGACAGTTAAATTCAATGATCAAAGTATCTGAAAAATTTACTGGGTATATTTTTAAGTGTATATGACCTGTTTCCAAAGGTAAAAAATATCGTCATATCTTTAGAAAATATTGAGGTAGCTAACCTCGGATGGGGCGTAGTGTTGACATGGCTTTACTAGGCCATGAGTGTTTCACATAAAATAAAATCTCTTTCTCAACCTGTTGATAGAATATTCAAAAGTTTTTATACGATTCCTCATAAAAAAATAGGTATTTAATTAACATTTTCTTTCATTAAGAAGAAAGTAAAGTCCTGAACATAGTAAGACAGTAATTAGTTCCAGTAATAAAAGACTCCAGTTCAGAACACTCTCCTGCTTTGATCATATTTACGGTCTTTGTCATACAGATAATTCTTTCCAGCATGAAGATATTATTGAATACATTTCCCTGTCATGAGATGATGAAAGCCAGTACTAGATTCATATCTGTAGTCTTAACAACAGATTCTAGCATTGAGATTTGTATCTTTCAAGAATGATTCTTATCAAGAATCATCTTTTAGGGGGATGGGATTAACATATACACACTACTATATGTAAGATAGATAGCCAACTAGGACACACTGTATAGCACAGGGAACTATACTCTATATTTTGTAATAAGCTATAAGGGAAAGAATATATATATATATGAAAATAACACAACATTGTAAATCAATCAACTATGCTTCAGTAAAAAAAGAACCACCAAAAAGAACAAAAAGAATCATCTTTTAACAAACTCTTCTAGGATTTGATCCAATTAGCATAATCAGTAATTCCATAAAGCCAATATTAATTTGAAAAGCCAAAAATGTTCTTTTCTGCCCAATAATCACTATATCAATGGTTCAACAGCAAATATTTATTGAATATACATTCTATGCTAGAGAATTACAACAGCATTATCTAGGGTGAAAATTTTCCAAAATAGGGTGTTGTGCAAAATACACATTATTATCATCTTTCTCAAGACTGTCATCATTATCATCACATTATCATCTTATAGTGTATTTAATAAATACTGAAAAATTATTATTACTTTAAATTATCTTTTCTATACTTCCTACAAATTAAAATGAAGCATTTTTTTTCATACACTAGACTCTTTACGATACATGGAAGTCTATTTCTACTATAAATAAACAAGATATATACCATAAAGAATGAATATGAATAACGTAACAATATATGAGTGAACTTTAGTTCACAAACATAGAAATGTCTGGCAGAAAAGATGAGGAAATTGTTTGTACTTAAAAACGTATAAAGCAAATCTCCAGAGAGTGTGGTGAAGTTTATTATTTAATATTTATAAAACTACTTCAATATTTTGGTGTAATCACATACATTTTTATGACTACTACTGGAACCTATGGGCATTTCTATATCTACTTCCTGAGATTCCCTTTGAGGCAAGAATGAGTCCTCTGTTAAGCAATTTCATTCATTCAAACTAATGAAACTCCGTTTCTCAGGATGATTGGTACATTGCCATGTGACTTATTTAAAAGTAATCACAATAGTATTTAGTAGGTTTAGAAATAATTTAAATGATTGCATTATTGGTATGTTACAATATAATGAGTTAGAAGTGCCTAGAAGATTCAGGATTTATATTAAAAGACTTTGATTAGTTTTCCTGGAATTGGGAGGGAAAAGTATATATATAGAAGTTTATTATACTGTTGAAACAAGATTGAATAAGTTTAAGATGCAAAGTTTGTAACACAATTCTTCAATAAAATTACTGGAGTTTGGGAAAAATTAAAGGTCCTACTTTACCAAATTAGAAAGAAAAACTTTCTCAAATTGTTTTCTATGTATTAATAAAATACTGTATGGGGAATTAATTTGAGCCAATTTAGTAATCTAATGGAATCATTTTGATTTTGATATCATTCTTTCATTTATTTGAACCAAATATATGGATTTGGATATTGAGTATACTGTAGAATGTTATAAGCCTAATATGTGCTTTTCCTAAATACTTAAAAGTGGATTTCAGATACTCATATATATATATAAATTAATTATATAAATATTGTGTGCTTTTGTGAATCAGTAACTGTGCAAGACACTATATACCACCATAAAGAAGACATATAACAGACAATCATTATAAATACTATGATGGAGGAAACAAGACAGGACAGAGAAACATAGAGTAGGGGTGTCTTTCCCAGGTATAATATAAGAAGAGGGTGTCAGTGAAACCACTTAAAATTCACATTTAAAAAACAATAGTTTTGAATATTCTTTATTTTGAAATAATGTTAACCTTACAGAAGGTAGCACAAAGTTACCACGGACAGTTTCAAATATCCTTCACTCAATTTCCTCTAATGTTAAACTCTTGCATAGCCATGGTTAATAAACAAAATGAGGAAATTAATATTGGCACAATATTATCAACTAAACTACATACTTTATTCAGATCTCCCCAGATTTTTTTTTTTTTTTGCGGTACGTGGGCCTCTCACTGTTGTGGCCTATCCCGTTGTGGAGCACAGGTTCCGGACGTGCAGGCTCAGCGGCCGTGGCTCACGGGCTTAGCTGTTCCATGGCATGCGGGATCCTCCTGGACCGGGGCACGAACCCATGTCCCCTGCATCGGCAGGCAGACTCTCAACCACTGCGCCATGAGGGAAGCCCTCTCCAGATTTTTTTACAGACCATTTTATTGAGCTAGATTGACATGTAAAAAGGTGTACATACAATACTAAATGTATACAATTCAAGGGTTCTTACATAATATACGCTCATGAAACAATCACCACCATTAGGATATAAACATATCCATCATCTCATGAAGTTTTATCCCATCCATATTATTCTTATTCTTATTCTTATTCATATGTGTGGTAAGAACACTTAACTTGAGATCTACCCTCTTAGTCCATTTTAAGGCTAATACAGCATTGTTAGCTATGGACACTGTGCTGAACAATAGATCTCCAGGACCTCTTTATCTTGCATAACTGGTTTATTTCAAGAGTCTAATCCAGGGTCCCACACTGCATTGAGTTGTCATGTCACTTTAGTTTCCTTCAGTCTGTGAGTTATTCAGTCTTTCCTCGTACATCATGACCAGGACATTATTAAAAAATACTGGTCAGATATTTTTTAGAATGTCTCTCAATATTTTTGATACTTTTCATGATTACAATGAAGTTACAGATTTGCAGGAAAATACCAGTGAGCTGATATGCCTTTTTCATGATATATGTGGCAACATGATATCAATGCATCATGTTGCAGGCAATATTGATCTTGATCATTTGATTAAGAGAGTGTCTCTCCCAAGTTGCCTTTGCAAATAATAAATGTTTGGGGGGAGATGCTTTAGGTTATGCAAATATCTCATTTCTCACTAGAATTTACCCACTGATTTTAGCATTCATCAGTGGATATTGCCTATAGCAATTATGGCAACATTAGTTTTTCAGTGTTGATCTTTCTACTTCTCTCCTTACTTATATATTCATTTATTGGAATTTATCTGTAAGTAAGTGTCGTACTTACCAGTACTTATTTATATAGGTAATCATTATTAATTTGTATCAATGTATACTCGGGTATTTATTTTATTTGGAGGGTTATAATGACTGTTATTTTTAAATATCTTTTTATATAATTTTACATTATTTTATTTCATTTATAATTCATCTGGCAACAGGAATTGGTTATAATTCAATATTATATTTTTAAGATATCTTAAGTATGTTTTATTTTCACTTATTTTCATTATCCAATTAGTAACAAATATTGAGATAAAATTGTAATTAATTTTTCAAATCTACCATAAGTGTATACCACCTTTTATTACATTCATTATAGTTAATGTATATAATAAAAATGTTTACAAACATCCTTAGCCAAATAATCAAATGACAGTCAAGTTATTTTCTTTAAAATATTCAGTTTCTTTCTCCTTTAAAACATTCAGTAATAGACATTTAAGTTAAAAAATATCATAATACAATAGCTTTATATTGATCACTTATCAATCTACAAAATGGGAAAATTTTCTCCCTAGAATAAATTTTGATATTTGTTGCTTTCCTTTGTATTTGTATTTTTGACTTGCTGTTTTGTGTAATATATCTAGTAACACAATCCTGAGGCAATATGGATTTTTAAATGGATGCAAATTTGAAAAAGAACTAGCTAATCACCCAAAAATAAGGAAAGCATGCATTGAAATGCAGGGTGGCATCCACCGTCAGAGCTTTCTGCCTCCAGTTGCTCTTAGAATGCCTCAGTGTCTAGCTCCACTATCACAGTGGAGACAGGCAAACAAACAGTGGATGATGACTATACTTCCCCTTTTCCATAATTCTACAAAATGTCATATCTCACAACTCAAAAGGTAAGATCTGGAACAAATTATAAGCTGTAGAAGTTGATAGCACTTTGAAATAACCTAGCAAATATTTATTTCCCCTGTAAACATGATAATGTCTTTGTAATTACACATTAAACTAATTTGGGGTACAGAAACTCACAGGGAATAGAATTTTATTGATTCCATATTATCAATCACAAGGAGAATATGAAATGAATGTGTGCATCGTTTAATTTTTCAGTCCTGTAATAGTGTGTTTGAACTTCTTTACAAACTACAGAAAATGAACATGGCTGTCCTCCCCTTTTTCTGGCAGGTTATTACTTAAAAAGCCTTTATAAAACTTGCAATACTTTGGACTTGGAGTTTTTTATATTACACTTTCTGCCTTAAAATATTTTTGGTCAAGAGTTGTCATTCTTTATGAAAGATAAACACCTATTCTGAATCAAGTACTCAGAGGCAGGCCCTGTGTTCTCCAGAGTTGGAGGGACTGGCCTTCCCTGTGCTTGAAGTTTATTAGTTTTATTGTCAACTAAGTCAAAAGGGAAAATATAATTATTTTGGGAAATTGTGCCTAATGTTAGAGTAATATGTTCTCATAGAAACATATACAAATAAACTCTTCTTTCTTGTCCATAATTGATCCAAAATAATAACCATTACATGTTAGTAATTTTTTGCTTTACATTTACATGAATAATACACTAAACACTTCTATCAAATGTACACCCACTTCAAAAAATTAAATATAAAACAAAATTTTATATGAAACGTCAGCCAAACTCAAGAAAATATAATTGGAAATTTAACATGTATTGTATTTTCTTGAATGTAAACATAGCCAGCATTAGTTCATGTGGTTTAATAATATTTGCAAATACTATGAAAAGAAAGAAAGAAAAAAAGAAGGAAAGAAGAAAATGAAAAGTTCACTTTGCACCAAAGTTTAGATGGTGTAGCTTATATGCCCAAGTGATAAATAACTTAAATATTTCTGAAATAACTGAAAATCTGTAGGTTTTTAAAACCATCTTTCAATTGTATACTCATAGAAAACTAGTAAAAGCCATGGGCTCCCTCTCCAAGGAAAAAAAAATGTTCCTACCAATATGTACATGCACAAAAATACATGTAAGATTTTAGAAATTATTTCAACCCTTTGAAGTGCACACATGTATCCATAGATTTTTCTTGTCTTCTATGGTATGCCATCTTGTAGTAATGGAATATAGACAACAAAATATAAAGAAGATATGAAAGTAGAAAAAAAAATAAAGGTTTTGGCACTGGTATTTGGAACACCATATTCACAGAAAATATGAGTTTTGTAGGGTTTTGAGAACAATAAAATTCTTCCTTTAATAAAGTTTAAACTAAATATTATACCCTGGAAAGAAAAATGTGGAAAGAAATAGACAGCACACTACTTTAGGAAGAGTGTCACTGAGATAATAATGTGAAATCACACTAAAGTCTTAAATTAACATCACGTGAGAATCACTGATTAAAAGGAAAGGATAAAGTTGACTTAAAACTCTCACCAAAAACTGAAAGAAAATGTTAAATGATACAGTCACAAAAGGCAAGACGTAGGACAAACAAATGCTACCTAATTATTCTCTGAATTGATTTATTGTCAGTGTTAATTATCTTATATGTATCTTTTGATGATCTCAGTTTTTGTATCGATAAAGGTATGTGATCAAAGTATATGTTATGTTTGATATTTTCACATTAAAAAACAAAATATAACAGTAAAATACACAAAAAATAATACCTCAGTTAGATTTTATCATTTATTACATGGAATTTTTTGAATTTTACCAATCCTATGCTAAATCATATTGTTCAAAAATACAAAGGAATGTTAATATAGAAACAAAATTAAGTATGGCTAAAAATAACAGTATATCCAGAAAAATAAGAAAAAATAAATAAATAGAAACACAAAATATCACCGGCAGTAAAATAGTAAAACAATATCACATTAAGAAATTTCCTGGATCATTATGGTGTACACCTAAAAAGTAATATAATGTATGTCAATTATATCTCAATTAAAAAAGTAACAAATTCACCACCTTAATCATTAAAACAAAGGAATCACCCATGTATAAGAGTTCAACTTAAAGTGCCTCCAATATGCACTTCAGCTGATTCTTCTGAGTATTATAATGATGTGTAGAGATAAATATAAAAATAATTTCATTTTCTCATTCAGAAAAGTATACAAACAAAACCTTCAGCTCTATAATCTAAGCTATGCATTTTTTTGTTTTTTTTTGTTTTTTTTTTAATCTTCCTGAACATTTAAAAACATACATTTTACCGAGAAAGTTTGTTTGTGTATTGCTTAACCAGACAATACATTGATCTTACCAGGCCTACTCCTAGCTGCTCTGTTCAAACTTAAACTTACTTTTGAGGAAAATAATAGCTTTTGAATAACTTCTTTAACATTCATTTCTGGTTTATTCCCTCCCCATACCTTGTAGTGACCTTTACTTTTTATATTTTTCTCTACAACAGAATCAGCTTGACACTAGGTGCCACCAAAGCTAAATTCTGACTGAACAGCACTCTGATTTATTTTCTACCCCTGGCCAATTAGCAGGAAATCACCAAATTGTGTTCTACTGTAACAATTCACTAAATGACCAATTTACTCAGAAAATTTGTCAAAAGAAAATTTCCTGAATGAATTATTCTCCAAGTGAACATTCACTGTATTATTGAAATATTATTTTTCCAAAGTTTTGGATTCACCAAAACTGCAGCTTCTCTGCAATAGCCTTTGTGCAAGTCACTGGCCCAGCTGGGTTGATTTTCAAATATGTGTGTTTCTTTGTTGAACTATTTTTAGTTAATATGTGAGCTGCTTTCTCTCTCTCATTTATTTATTTATTTATTTATTTTTATTTATTTTTTTTTGCGGTATGCAGTCCCCTCAGTGCTGTGGCCTCTTCCGTTGCAGAGCACAGGCTCTGGATGCACAGCCTCAGCGGCCATGGCTCACGGGTCCAGTCTCTCTATGACATGTGGGATCCTCCCAGACCAGGGCACGAACCTGTGTCCCCTGTATCGGCAGGCAGACTTTCAACCACTGCTCCACCAGGGAAGCCCTCTCTCTCTTTTTTAAATCAATTTTTCTCAATCTTTTAAAATCTTTTCTCTTCTCTCTTTATTGTGATATTACTGATATACAACATTGTATAAGTTTAAGTTTAAAATGTGATGATTTGGTACATGTGTATATCACTGTATATTTACACAATGAAGTTAGTTTACATATTCTTTGTGTTGCAGGATTGTCATTTTGTTGTTATTGTGGTGAGAACATTTAAAATCTACTTTCAAAGCAACTTCAAAATACACAGCAGAGTTAATCATAGTTACCATGCTGCATATTAGATCCCTGGCACTTTTTCCTCATGAAACTGGAAGATTTTAATGTTTTGACCAACATCTCATTTCCCCCATCCCCTAAGTGCTAGCTATCACATTTGCTCTGTTTTTCTATGAGTTCGACTGTTTTTTAGATTCTACATATAAGTGAGATCATAGTGTATTTGTCTTCCTATATTTGACTTATTTTACTGTGCATAATGTCCTGAAGGTCCATCCGTGTTGTCAAAATGGAAGATTTTCTTCTCTTTTATGGCTGATATATATCACATCTTCTTTATTCATTCTTCCATTTATGGAAACTTAAGTTGTTTCCATGTCTTTGCTGTTGTCAATAATGCTGTAATGACCAAGGGAATGTAGATAGCTCTTAAAGATCCTGATTTTATTTTCTTTGGGTATATATCCAGAAGTGGATATGCTGGATCATATGGTAGTTGTGTTTTTAATTTTTTGAGTAAATTCTGTGTTATATTCCATAATGACTGCAATTTAAATTCCTACCAACAATGCACAAGGGTTTTCTTTTCTCCAAATCCTCACCAGCATTTGTTATCTCTTATCTTTTTGATAATAGCCATCCTAACAGATGTGAGGTTGATATAATATTATGGTTTTGATTTGCATTTCCCTGATGATTAGTGATTTTGAACCCTTTTTCATGTACTTTTTGGCCATGTGTATGTCTTCTTTGGTAAAATGTCTAAGTCCTTTGTCCATTGTTTAATTGAACTATTATTATTATTATTTTTGTATAGAGTTGTGTGAGTTTTTTAATATATTTTGGAAATTACCCCTTATCATGTATATGATTTGCAAAAATTTTCTCCCATTCCATAGGCTGTCTCTCAGTGTGTTAATTGTTTCCTTTGCTGTACAGTAGCTTTTTAGCTTGATGTAGCTCTGCTTGCTGATTTTTGCTTCTGTTGCTTTTAGTTCCTTCCAAAAAATTCTTGCCAAGACCAATGTTGAGGAGCTTTTTCCCTATGTTTTCTTCCAGGAATTTTATAGTTTTAGATCTTACATTTAAATCCTTAATTCCTTTAAGTTAATTTTTGTGAGTGCTGTGATACTGTGATTTATAATAAATATATGTTTTGGTCTTAGACTATAGGTCCTGGCTCACAGCTCCCAAAACTCTTAGAATTACCTGAGTAAAAAGAGTAATAGGAACAGCTTTTGTTATACTATTTGGTTTCTTGTCCTCTGTGCCTGAATCACTTCAGAACCGTAAAGGTGAAATGGATGTGTTATCCTTTCTAACATACTGGTAATCTAGTGAGTAAACTGGCTCCTTAGTTCTATGAGCAAATTAATCAAACCCAAGGAGGGGTTGTGAGAACCTGTGACTTCTGGCCAGTCAGTTTAGAAACACAGGCAACAACTTGGACTTGTGAATGGCACCAGAAGTGGGGTCAGTCTTGTCGGGACAGTCTTGTGGCTTAATTTGTGGAATCTGATGCTATATCTAGGTAAATAGCAACAGAATTGAGTTGAATTGTAGGACACCCAGTTGGGATCAGAGAATTGCCAGGTGGTTTAGGGAAAAAAACTCACACACTGGTGATTGGAATGAGTGTAGAATCATTAATGGTGTAAGATAGGGGTCCAATTTCATTCTTTTGCATATGAATATCTAGTTTTCCCAGTACTGTTTATTAAAGAAACTATCCTTTCTTCATTGAGTATTCTTGGCTCCCCTGTCAAATATAATTTGACCATATATATGTGGGTTTATTTCTGGGCTCTCTATTATGTCCCATTGATCTATGTGTCTGTTTTTATGCCAGTACCATACTGCTTTGATTAGTATGGCTTTCAGTACATTTTGAAATCAGAAAGTATACTTCCTCCAAAGTACACTTCCTCTGAACAAAGTTCTTTGTTCTTTCTCAAGATAGCTGTTCAGGGTCTTTTGTGATTCCACACAAATATTAGGATTGATGTTTCCATTTCTGTGAAAAATGACATTGGAATTTTGATACAGATTCCATTCAACCTATAGGGGGCTTTTGGTAGTATGGACATTTTAACAATATACTCTTTTAATCTGTGGACACTGGATATCTTTCCATTTATCTGTGTCTTCAAATTCTTTCATCAGTGTTTTACAGATTTTAGAGTATAGATCTTTTGTTTCCTTGGTTAAATTTATTACTAAGTATTTAATTGTTTTGATGCTATTGTAAATGAGAGTGTTTTCCTTATGTCTTTTTCAGATAGTTTACTGTTAGTATATGGAAATACAACTTATTTTTGTATGTTGATTTTGTATAATCCAACTTTATTGAATTTTTTGGCTACTTGTAACAATTTTTGGTGTACTCTTTAGGACTTTCTTCTGCAAGATCAAGTCATCAACACACAGAGACAATTTTACTAATTTCTTTCCAATTTTAATGTATATTATTTATTTTTCATGACTAACTGCTCTAAGATTTCCAGTACTATATTGAATAGAAGTGGTGGGTAGTGGACACCTTTGCTTTTTGCTGATCTTAGAGGGAGAGCTTTCAACTTTTCACCTTTGACTATGATCTAGCTACAGTCCTGTCATATATGCCCCTTATTATGTTGAGGTATGTTCCTTTTATACCCACTTTGTTGAGTGTTTTTATCATGACAGGATGTTGAATTATGTCAAATGCTTTATCTGTGTGTATTAAGAAGATCAAATAATTTTTATATTTTATTCTATTAATATGGTGTATCACACTTATTGATTTGCATTTGTTGAACCATCCTTGCATTCCAGGGTTAAGTTCCACTTGATTAAGTGTGTGATCATTCTGAAATGCTGTTGAATTTGGTCTGCTAGTAATTTATTAAGAGTTTTTCATCTATATTCATTGGCGATATTAACCAATAATTTTCCTTTATTTTGGTGTCCTTATCTGGTTTTGGTATCAGAGTAATACTGGTCTCATAAGATTATTTTGGGAGGGCTGCAATTTTTCGGAAGAGCTTGAGAGGATTGGTATTATATTTTCTTTAAATATTTGGTAGAATTATCCTGTGAAACCATCTGTTTCTGGGTTTTTCTATGTTGGGAGGCTTTTTATTATTGCTTTATCTCCTTAGTTGTTATTTTCCTATTAATATTTTCTATTTCTTCATGAGTAGGCTTGGTAAGTTTTATGTTTCTCAGAATATATCCTATTCTAGGTAGTCCAATATGTTGGCATATAGTCATTCATAGTAGTCTCTTATGGTCCTTTATATTTGTGTGGTATCAATTATAAAACATTGGACTTAACCTATGCTTTAGAACAAATGAACTTAACAGATCTTATAGATGTATGTAGAACACTCCATCCAATTGAGCAGAATATACATTCTTCTCAAAAATACACAAAATATTCTTCAGGTTAAAGCATATGTTAGGTCACAAAACAATTCTTTAAAAAATTGAACAAACTGAATTCATACCAAATATATTTTTCAAACAATAATATGAAGGTAGAAATCAATAACAGGAGGAAAACTGGAAAATCCACAAATATGTAGAAGTTAAACAACATATTCCTAAACAACCAATGTGGCAAATAAAAATGAAAAGGGACATTAAAGCTGTCTTGAAACAAATGAAAATGGAAACACAATATATGAAAACTTATGGGATGCAGCAAAAGCAGTATTGTGAGGAAAATTTACAGCACTAAATGCCTACATTAAGAAAAAAGAAAGATCTAAAATAAACAATTTAACATTTAAAAAAATATTTTATATTGGAGTATAGTTGATTTATACTATTGTGTTAGTTTCAGATGTATAGCAAAGTGATTTAAATATACACACATGCATGTCTATTTTTTAATTGTTTTTATTGAAGTATAATTGCTTCACAATGGTGTGTTAGTTTCTGCTTTATAACAAAGTGAATCAGTTATACATATACATATATCCCCATATCTTTTCCTTCTTGCATCTCCCTCCCTCCCACCCTCCCTATCCCACCCTTCTAGCTGGTCATGAAGCACCAAACTGATCTCCCTCTGTTATGTGATTGCTTCCCACTAGCTATCTATTTTACATTTGGTAGTGTATACATGTCCATATATACACTACCATTCTCTCACTTTGTCCCAGCTTACCCTTCCCCTTCCCTGTGTACTCAAGTCCATTCTCTAGTAGGTCTACATCTTTATTCCCGTCTTGCCCCTAGGTTCTTCATGACCATTTTTTTTTTTTGATTCCATATATATGTGTTAGCATATGGTATTTGTTTTTCTCTTTCTAACTTACTTCACTCTGTATGACAGACCCTAGGTCCATCCACCTCACTAAAAATAACTCAGTTTTGTTTCTTTTTATGACTGAGTAATATTCCTTTGTACATATGTGCCACATCATCTTCATCCATTTATCTGTCAATGGACACAGGTTGCTTCCAACACACATGTCTATTATTTTTCCACCTCCATACTGTTCTCCATAGTAGCTGTACCAACTTACATTCCCACCAACAGTATAGGAGAGTTCCCTTTTCTCCACACCCTCTCCAGCATTTATTGTTTGTACAATTTTTGATGATGGCCATTCTGACCAGTGTGAGGTGTGGTTTTGATTCACATTCCTCTAATAATTAATAATGTTGAGCATCTTTTCATGTGCTTTTTGTCCATCCCTACGTCTTTTTTGGAGAAATGTTTATTTAGAGCTTCTGCCCATTTTTTGATGGGGCTGTTTGTTTGTTTTTGATATTGAACTGCATGAGCAGTTTGTATATTTTGGAGATTAATCCCTTGTCTGTCACATCATTTGCAAATACTTTCTCCCATTCTGTGGGTTGTCTTTTCATTTGGTTTATGGTTTCCTTTGTTGTGTAAAACTTTTAAGTTTAATTAGGTCCCATTTGTTTAACAGTTTAAATCTCAAGGAAGTAGAAAAAAATGAACAACTAATCCTAAAATTAGCAGAAGGAAGGAGGTAAAAAAATGATAGCAGAAATAAGTAAAAGAGAAAATAGAAAAGCAATAGAATATATCAATGATATTGAGTTAATTTGTAAGAAAGAGAAACAAAATTGACAAACTTTTAGCTAGACTTTGAAGAAAAAGAGTACTCAAATAAATAAAATTATAAACGACGAAGGACATTACAATTGTTTCTGCTTTCTTATGGTCTTGTTTTACATCTGCCCTTGTAGTGACCTCTGCTTATTCTCCAGCATCTCCCTAGCCTCAGCCCTTTTCCTGCTCCATCTTACTACCCCTGCCTCTTATCTTTAATAACTGACCTAGAGTTGGATTAGAGTAGAAAGGTTGTTAGGAGAGTGAGTAGCCTGGACAAATAGGAAATATATAAGATGGCGTAAAACTTTCTCCAAGATTCTTTCATTTTCTTTCCTCATAGAATCAGAGGCTGCATGAGCCTGACACTTAACTTCCCAAATCTAGATACTAATTGCCATTAGAAAGTGTCTCCCTACATCTTTAGCAGAGAGGTCCACTTTGGTACCCTTTAGAAGCAGTTGGGATATTAAGTCTTTTGAACAATTAAGAAAATATTCTGGGGCATTTCCTTAATAAAGGAATATAATAAAATATACAATAAATCCTGAGTACTGGCATGATCTTATTGCCTTCCAGGTAGCTTTCTAAATCACCCGGCTGCTTTCTTTCTGCAGCAATTTCTTGCTTAGCAAAGAAAACATCCTCAGCTGTTCTTGTGTAGAAAAAATTAAAAAATCATATATGCCAATATAGGGGTCATTGAAAATTTACTATTAAGTAGAAATTTAAATACAGTAAGCATTCTTAAATACACTTTACTTCATCATCAACAAAACCCAATTATAAAGACTACTATACATAATGTAAGCTTAGGATAAAATGAATAAATATTGGTAGAGTGTTCACCAGACACCTCTTCTATCAGAATCCAAATAAGTAATTATAAGTCATAACCAAATATGTTTCTTTGATTTATGACAGAATAGTGCCAACATCAAGAACCCAATATGAACAAGATATCAAATTTTTAATTACAGCACTCATCCCTGTTCTTGCTGACCCTGTCTCACTCATCCTAGCTTAAGTCCAGCCCTAACTCAAAGATTTAAACCCTTCACAGATAAAACATAAATTATCATAATGCATTCTTCATTAAATAGTTCCTTTCAGTTGTCATCATCTATTTAAAGCCATCTGAACCCCAAAGGGTCAAAAATACTATGTATTATTATTTTGTTGTTGTTGTTCTTTTTATCACTTTCTCAATCTTGCCTATCCTTGCCTACCCTCTATCTGGCTTATTTGGAATTCTCAAAGTTTCTTCTATGGATGTCAACTATGAAAGTAATACATAATTTGAGCAGTTAAACTTGTATTAAACACCAAACCCCATCCATATTCTATAAAGGTATCTCAATAAATAATTGTTTAATGAGAAAATGAGAATGTGAAATATTTTTTGGTGGGAATCCACAGTCCACCAATCCTTAGAAAAGTTCACTCCCTAAGTATCTCTTTTCTTAATTGCTGGGAGATAATTTTCCATGGCTATCTTATGTTTATGTATGTTTTCCATGTAGTGGCATTTTAATAACTCTTGTTCCAGGCTATATTTTCAAGGATACTTGCATAACATGCATCCTTGGAAAATAGATACAGCATCTCCCTCCAAAGCAGAGGAGAGAGTTGTTTGCTGACCAGGGCAACGTTCAAGCAGATTTGCTCATAGTCACTTTAAAGGATTAGGTTGTTATTCACTGCTAGCTCAGGGCTCCTCTACTGTGGTGCAAATTCACATCCACTGAGTCACTCTGCATCTCTCTGTGGGATTTGGCACGTAAGTAGACCAAAGCAAACATGACGCATGTGCTGTTTGACGTCATTAGTGAAGTTCTTTGTCTCTGACCCAGAAGCCTCATGTCTTCTGTCAACACCTATGAAACTGTAGCTGCCTAAGTCATTAGATTGTTGACAGGGTAATATCACAGATCCTCAAGGTTTCTGACATCAATAAACACCTTGTGTAGTAAATCATAAAGAATATGAATTAAAAAGTTACTTCCTTTGATAATAGGAACACTGCAACATGAATATCTATTTTCAAAATTAGTGACATTTGGAGTTTCAGCTTGCATTTCACAGTTTTTACACATTTTAAGCCAAGCTCTCAGGACACTAAATTACTCAGAATAGGTAAAAATAAGCTCTGGTAAACAAGTTGACCCTCAAATATCTCAATACATGCCCTCCATGGTGGTCCTTCCAGGAAAGGTGAGGAGTATTTTCTGATTCAACACAAAAGTAAAGACTATTACTGAGATATTGAGACATCTTTGCCCAGAAATAGTCATATGACTGAATTTTACAACATAAGAACTATATTTTTGTGTGTCCAGGAAGGTGAATATAGACTATGCTTTATTGCACCCTCAGCTTAGTGCCATATTTTGAATGGGAAGAAGACATGTTTCTTGCCTTCAAAATTATAATAGTCTTAATGGGAATGAAAGAGTAAAAAGAAAAATAAAAGGCAATTATAATACAGAAAAATAAGTTGTATAACAGCTGTACTCACTGTAATTGTGTAATCCAACTCAGTGTTTGCTTAGGGATATTTTCTTAAAAGAGGCAGCTAAGATGAGATACACAGGATAACCAGCTATTAGCTCAGAGAAGCAAAAGTGTGAGAGATGAACCTAAATTAATAATACATTTCATTGTTCTAGTATCTCTTGCAATTGGTCTGGAATACCTGGCCTTGACATTCACTATCTCTACCCTCTCATGGAAAAAGAGACACATATCACACAGTACACATCTCATTAAAAGCAGCTTTTATTTGTAAAATACGTGTAGGTGGAGACACATGGAAATCACAGAACAATTTGAGTATTTCAATTTGGTGCACATAGTTTTGGTCCAGAACAACTCATTTGTCATTATTCTTAAGATATTCATTCCCCAAGTCTGAAGAACAATTGTCTTTCAGAATTCATGTCCGTATTTATTCATAACAAGCTTAACTGCAACATTTATAAAAGCAGGTAGTACCTCTACAGATAGTGGTTGGGTCCTCTCTGGCGCTACCTGCTAATGTGTACAGGGCTTTGTCTCTGAGCATGGAACTTCCAACTTAGCCCTGAGACAATTTATTTCTTGAGGTCTGAGACATGAAAACACTGTCATTAAAGTCTTGCCATTTAGTTTGGGACTCGGTGACACTGGAACTTCTCTCTTTTTCTTCTTTGAGTGGTTCTTGAAACAGAGGAGCTAAGGATAAACCACAACAAAAGGTATGAGAATAAATTAAAGTTAATAGCATTTAAAAAACCAAACAAGAGTCAAAAATTGACCTGAAAAAGAACCAATTTAAATATTAATGTGAAATCATTACCACAAATTCTTTAAGTGACCTTATTTAAGTGTTAAATTCATTTGAAATGCAAAAGCTATTTTCATAGGATAATTTAGAAGGCAGTCAGCAACTTTGTGTCAGTTTAAAGGAGAAAAATATATATCAATACAATTTTATAAAACAGGATTATGTTTAGAGGTAATTTAAAAATAATCTTTCAGCTGGACTCTCCTGGTTTCCATGGTGTCTACTGGGGCAAAGCGACATGCCAATTCAAAATTGACTAAATAAAGAAACGTTCCAAATGAACAATGAGAATGGCTTAGTAAATGATCATTGCTAATGAACTGAACAAACAGGTTAATTGGCGCTGGAAACTTGAGACATTTTGTATGTCATTTTCTGATAAGGGTGATAATATTCCTTATTTTTTCCTTAACAGTATTCACTACTCTGCCATATGAGAGGCAATTTTCCTAGTCTGAATCTCTCCTTCTGTGCACTAAGCTCATTTTCATATATGATAGCTCTAAATGAAAAGAGATGTCTGTGCCAGACAGTAATGAAAAGAAGACCTACTGTTCCTGTAGGAGGGGAAGAGAACAGGAACATTCTTTGCTATTGGATTTGTTCCTAGTGTTAAACATAGGCTGCTTTCCTGATATCAAAGCACCCAAATTGATGACAACACTCTCCCTTTCCCCTAAGCTGCTCCTCTTCAAGTCTCCCCTGTTTCTAATAATAGTCCACTGTCCAAGCCACCAAACAGAGTCACTGCGTTCACCATCCAACTCTACTATATTAACACCCTGTCAGTTAATCACTAGATCCTATGGATTTTACCTCCCAGTGTACTTCAAATCTAGTTCTCTCTCCTCTCTGCACTCTAATATGGCTCTCAGATGACTGCCTTAATACATCTAAAACAGAGCTGGCTTCTCTTCTTACCACTGGGTCTGGGGGAGGGGGGAGATTAGTTTTAATGCATATCAGGCAGTATCAGTTGGCTTCCAAAACCCCTGAAGGGATTTATTCTGCATTTAAGAAAACATAGATAATCTATAGCCTGATTTACAAGACACTGCATCATTAGCTTTCAACCTGCATTTCCGAGCTTGCCTCTTTCACTGGTTATAGGACACTCTTTTCCCCTTTCTTTGTCTAATCCTTATGAAACCAGATATAATTTCCTCAATCTTTGCTAGCCCTTCCTCTTTTATTATAACTTTCTCTTAGAATCCCATTTTTAATGTAAGTACTAATATTTAATAATTATGAATTTATTTTTCTTGTTTTTATGATTAAATATCTTTACTCCCAAATAGCTTATAAGGCATATGTGGACAAGAACAATATTTAATTAATTGAACACTTTATATCTACAATATATTCTAGAAACAAGAAAAAATATTTATTGGATAAAGGAGCAAAAATTTTCAAGGGTTTTGTTTTGTTTTTTTGTTGTACAACTACAATCAAGATAGAGCTCCCAGTCCAATCTATGACTTTATACCTAAGTTTTCTATTTTAGTTCAACATTCCTAGTACCTTAAGGAACAGACTTTCATGACTGCTTCACTCAATAAAATAATTCTCTATACTTGTTTTATAAGAAAATATTTATTTTAATGTTTTTTGAATAAGTAATACACTTACATTGTTGCAAATATTTTATTTGGCACAATGAATAGCTCATGCCAGGTACCAGGCACTCAGCTCTCCTCTCAGGAGACAACTCATCTAAACTGGTTTCTGATAGTTGTATCACAGATATTCTACATATTTACATGCAATATATTTTATAATACCTCCCTCCTCTTCTTCCTTTTTCAAATGTTAGCATAAATCTTTATTGTATACCTTGACAATATATATAGGTTGTTCTATTATATATATATATATATATATATATATATATATATATATATATATATATATATATATATATATAATCTTAACCTTTTATTTTGGAAAATTGCAAACATACACATAGTAGAGAGAAAGTATAAGGGACCTCCAAGTAATCATCTCCCAGCCCAACACTTATTCAGATTGTGCCATTTTTTCTATTTTATCTAAACCTCTCATTTGTTGCTGTTGGGGTGGTGTTATTTTTCTGGAGGATTTTAAAGCAAATCCAGGTATAATAACATTTTCCTTATCTTTATGTTTATAAATGTTTTGTGTCTATAAAAATAAGGACATTTTGGGTAAATTTTATTTTGATGTAATATCCAGCTTACAGAGAAGTTTCAAGAGCAGTACAAAGTCTCTTTCACTTTTTAAAATAAGGACAACTAATAATGGTGGCTAACAGTAAATGAACACTTGCTATTTTCCAGGTACAGGTACTAAATGTTTTTCATTTATTATATTACTCAGAAATTGAACTATCCAAATATGAAAACTGGAGTTGTATTACTGACTCTCATTAGCTGTGAAATTGAATTTATCTACATCATAATTCCCTTATGTGTAAAATGGGAACAAAACACTTCTCCACAGACTAGTCAAACTTGTGTTATCCTTTGTCAAGTGGGCAGTTTTGGGTGGGAAACTCACTGAGATTAGCAAAAAATTTCTATAAAGAAATATGATGGCTGAGGCAAATTGTGTCATCCTTGTATTGAAGTTTAGATTACACTATCTACCCTGGCCACCTTACTGGAGTGTTCTGAAGCCCAAATCAGGCAATACATGGGAATGTATTTTGTAATTTCAAAATGGTAAACAAATTAACCTTTTAAAATTATTTCAGTTATGTCTATACCTGTGCATACTGATCACAAGTTCACTTTTGAGTCTAAAAAACCAGATTTTTATAGAAATAAGTTATGTTCCTTTCTATAATTTTCCAAAGTTTATGAGTATATTATTCTTAAAATTAAAAGAACTTAAAAATTATAATATTTGAAAAATAATGAAAGAAAGTAATAAGAATACACGGCAAAATATTCAAGAAGAAGAATGAGAAAAGCTAAAGCTTTCATTTACCCCTAGTTCTGTGACAAGGATGCTATGAAATTACACAGTGCTGCCACTTAACCAGTATGGATATTCTAAGCAGAAGGAAGAAGTTTCTAAACTGAGAACAGAAACCTATTTAGAAATAAGTCAGGGAATGGAGGGAGAAGAAAGAAGGTTCACTGCAGCTGGGTGGGAATAGCACGTGCAGAGGACTGAAGTCAAATGAGAGCATGAGAATGAGCTGCACCAGAAGTGAAGGCCTGGGGAAAGCCTTTGTACACTGCATACTCGGAGCTGCAAAAGATAATCTCCTAATAGCTACATTAAATACCCTGTTCTGCAATTTAAGAACATGACTTCCTATTGTATTATCGGTCCTTTGGGAAGTAATTACAGTAGGCTTCCTGGGAAAATGTTTAGAAAGCTCAAACAAGGAAAGGAAAATGAGCTTCTGTCTTTAGATAAGAGTTCAGACAGCCAAAGGTATTGCAGTAGTAGGTGAGAAAAGAAAATGAAGATGAAAGTTGGATGTGAAAAAAGATTTGATGTAAGATGAACACAACAAAGAAGATCAAATGTTTTAAACGTGAGCTGAACTTGAGTCTTCCACATGTTTGCTTGTGTGTGTACACAGGCTAAGAAAGTAGAATACACTATATCTAAAGATATAAAGTGTGTAGGTTAAAATTCAGCTAATACAATGCAGAAACTATTATTTCTTTTCATTAAAAGTGAATATTAAAGCATGTTTTTAGTAGAACCCAAACATTTTATTCCATGTCATTTCCTAAATTAGTTAAATGATTTTGTACAAATATTACAAAAATATAAGTGACCAGTTTGGGGCAAAATGTGGAAGTTCAGACACTAATATAACCTTGGAATAAGAACAGTCAGATAAAACTGGAGTGTTTTCTGGTGCAGCGACTGAGCTGGCACAGTGATTTAATTTGATTGAACAAATTCATCACTTACAGATGGCAGAACTGAAACTGCTTGAAGTCATTTGAGCTGCCAGTACTGAGATAGAAAAGATCCTTGAATTTCTATTGTGGAAAATGTGTGATACCCAGAAGTAGCTTTCAAAGCAGTTCAAGGAAAAGAAGTTGCTCAGTCAAATTCAGAGAATGTCCTGAATCATTTTCAAAGTGACTACATAAAATTAGGGTCATGATCTACAGAATCGGTCTATGTCCGAACTGATTTGAGCCGGCTACACCTGCTCCAGAGAAGTGTCTTGATTTGCTGATTTGAAAGACAGGAATGGAAGATGGCAGTTCAGGGATCTTTGTTTCCATGGGTGACTTTCATCCTCAGTAGAGACTTCTTTTAGAGAAATTCATAGTTGAAAGTAGCATAACATGAACTCTAAGCTGCCTTCAAAAAGAATGTGAATTTCCTTAGGTAGTTCTACCTTAAGTCCAAGCTGAAATAGCACTCCTAAACCAGATCATCAAGCTGCTATCAGTGTAACACTTAAAGCTTCAGTCTTCAAAGTCATAACCATGGGCCATCACAGGTATATCAGGAGTTACGATTTTGTTATCTGTTGCTATGATTTTTTAATTTGTATATTTCCCCATGAACTAATATAGCCTTTGCTTTCTCAGCAATATTAAAAATGATCATCACTTTAACCAAACCAGAAGTAGCAAGGTTATAGAGATAACTCAGGCTTAGCATAGGAAGTCCCTGTAGTCTAATAGGGTTACCTGTTGACATCTTACCACACAATCTAAATTGAGTTCTAATTCCATTTATACGTGTTATATTCACTGATTTACAACCAAAATTGATGTGTGAAAGTATTGCATGTGTTACTATACAACATGAATTGTTATTACTACACTGAGATTTCTCATACAAAATCAGTACCCAATCGCTATTTAAATTCTGGTAATTTTTAAATTTATTATTTCCAGCCCATTAAGATCACACTCTGTAACCCCAATTCCAAATATTACATATTTTCATCTATCTACTGGGCATCACACAGGTAGTTCAACTGAACCTATTCAGTTCTGAACAAATTCAACTGTTTATGAAATTACTCCCTAAATCTGACCTTTCTACTGTATTCCCTACCCATCCATCCAGTTGCCTAAGGCAGAAGGATTCCCTTGACTTTTCACTTTCACTTACCACCAACATCCAAAACAAACATTAATTCCTTTTGATTCTACTTCTGACTTAGCTTTCCTATTTACCTACTTGCCTCCTTGCATGACCTCATTATTTTAATTCAGTACACTTTCCTTTCTCATGTGGATTATTAAAACAGCTTTCTACTTGGTCTCAACCTCCAAGAATCTCTTTCAAACTTTTTTCCCAGGGCTTCCCTGGTGGCGCAGTGGTTGAGAGTCCGCCTCCCGATGCAGGGAACACAGGTTCGTGCCCCGGTCTGGGAAGATCCCACATGCCGCGGAGCGGCTGGGCCCGTAAGCCATGGCTGCTGAGTCCAGGCATCCGGAGCCTGTGCTCCACAACAGGAGAGGCCACAACAATGAGAGGCCTGTGTACCGCAAAAACAAAAAAAAACTTTTTCCCAAATGGGAGAGTGATTTTTATAAAATATTAAATTTTGATTCTGTCCTAATATTTCAATAATTCTCTATGCCTTACTTTGGATTCCCCCAAAAGCAGAACCTAAAACAAGAATTTACATGCAAGTAGCTTATTTGGGAGATTATACCAAGAAAAAGATGCGAGGGGCTGAGGAATAAAGACAAGGAAGGGAGGTAAACATAATAAAGACTATGTTAACAGATCTGCTCTGATTGCATGCATCGGGAGCTCAATCCTCCTGGGAAGCTGGGGGATAGTGTAGAAAAGGTCTTGGAGTTTCCCCAAAAGAGCAGTTGTTTTTTTGTTTTTTGTTTTTTGTTTTTTTTTCAGATATCTATTACTGTGTAATAAACCTGTTTTTTTTTTTTTTTTTTGATGTCTGTTATTGTGTAATAAAGCACCAAAAATTTAAAGGCTAAAGCACCTTTATTTTCTCTCACAATCATCCAGCTGACTAGGTTCAATTGGGTGATTCCTCTACATCATGTCATTTCCAGTGCATCCAACTGATTAAAGACAACAACAAATCCAAGCTAGATGTGAAGACCAGACGCCTAAGTATTATTATACTGAGGGATATGGTTCGTTGAAAGGTTGGGGGAATGGGAGTTACCAATAACAGAACAGCATACTGGGTCATTAATTCTCTATCCATCACTATTTGATGGTTGCTTCTGAGGACACTAAGCTCAAGCAATGTGATTAGTCTGGAAAATGGAATAACTCTACTCTGAGAAAAATAAATGTCCCCAGGTAAAGAGTCACAAGTTCCTACAGAATGTGCCCTTCAGTGTGTAGAGGAAAATGCTGAGTGAATATGGGAAGGCAAATGATGGTGTCTACAACAAAATTTAAAAATATGTATATAAATTAAATAAAAACAACAAAAAAAAATCTGAACGTGTCTTACAAAACAATTCAATATATGTTCACCTTTCCATTTTTATCTCAATGTACAGATGTTAAACCATTGACTGCTCTCTTTTACATGACCTACTTCTCTTTATTATCATTTTTATTTTATTTTTTTTGAAAACCAACTTATTTCCTTCAGCTCTTATTTTCCCTTTAACATCTTTTATTGGAGTATAATTGCTTTACAGTGTTGTGTTAATATATGTCAGTGCCACTCTCTCACATCGTCCCAGCTTACCCTTCCCCTTCCCTGTCATCAAGTCCATTGTCTACGTCTGAGTTTTTATTCCTGTCCTGCCCCTAGGTTCTTCAGAACCATTTTTTTTTTTCTTGTTTACATTCCATATATATATGGCAGCATATGGTATTTGTTTTTCTCTTTCTGACTTACTTCACTTTGTATGACAGTCTGTAGGTCCATCTGTCTCACTAAAAATAACTCAGTTTTGTTTCTTTTTATGGCTGGGTAATATTCCACTATATACATGTGCCATATCTTCTTTATCCATTCATCTGTTGATGGACATGTAGGTTGCTTCCATGTCCTGGCTATTGTAAATACAGCTGCAATGAACATTGTGGTACATGACTCTTATTGAATTATGATCTCCTCATGGTATATGCCCAGTAGTGGGGTTTCTGAGTCATATGGTAGTTATATTTTAGGCTTTTAAGGAACATCTATATTATTCTCTATAGTGACTGTATCAATATACATTCCCAACAACAGTGCAAGAGCGTTCCCTTTTGCCCACACCCTCTCCAGCATTTATTGTTTGTACAAATTTTGATGATGACCATTCTGACAGGTGCGAGGTGATACCTCATTGTAGTTTTGACTTGCATTTCTCTAATGATTAGGGATGTTGAGCATCTTTTCATGTGTTTGTTGTCAATCTATATATCTTCTTTGGAGAAATGTCTATTTAGGTGCTCTGCCCATTTTTAGATTAGGTTGTTGGTTTGTTTTTTTTTACTGAGCTGTGTGAGCTGCTTGTATATTTTGGTGATTAATCCTTTGTCAGTTGCTTTCTTTGCAAATATTTTCTCCCATTCTGAGGGTTATCTTTTCATCTTGTTTATGGTTTCCTTTGCTGTGCAAAAGATTTTAAATTTCCTTAGGTCCCATTTGTTTATTTTTGTTTTTATTTCCATTTCTCTAGGAGGTGGGTCAGAAAGGATCTTGCTGTTATTTATGTCATAGAGTGTTCTGCCTATGTTTTCATCTAAGAGTTTTATACTGCCTGGCCTTATATTTAGGTGTTTAATCCATTTTGAGTTTATGTCTGTGTATGGCATTAGAGAGTGTTCTCACTTCATTCTTTTACATGTAGCTGTCCAGTTTTCCCAGCAACACTTATTGAAGAGGCTGTCTTTTCTCCATTGTATACGCTTGCCTCCTTTATCAAAGATAAGGTGACCATATGTGCACAGGTTTATCTCTGGGCTTTCTATTCTGTTACATTGATCTATCTTTCTGTTTCTGTGCCAGTACCATACTGTCTTGATTACTGCAGTATGGTAGTATAGTCTGAAGTCAGGGAACCTGATTCCTCCAGCTCCGTTTTTCTTTCTCAAGATTGCTTTGGCTATTCGGGGTCATTTGTGTTTCCATAAAAATTGTGAAAATTTCAGTTCCAGCTCTGTGAAAAATGCCAGTAGTATTTTGATAGGGATTGCATTGAATCTGCAGATTGCTGCTTTGGATAGTATAGTTATTTTTACAATGTTGATTCTTCCAATCCAAGAACATGGTATATCTCTCCATCTGTTTGTATCATCTTTAATTTCTTTTATCAGTGTCTTATAGTTTCCTGGATACAGGTCTTTTGTCTCCTTAGATAGGTTTATTTCTAGGTATTTCATTCCTTATGTTGTAATGGTAAATGTGTGTGTTTCCTTAATTTCTCTTTCATACTTTTCATCATAAGTGTACTGGAATGCGTGAGATTTCTGTGCATTAATTTTATATCTTGCTACATTACCAAATTCATTGATTAGCTCTCGTAGTTTTCTGGTAGCAGCTTTGGTATTCTCTATGTATACTATCCTGTGATCTGCAAGCAGTGACCATTTTAACTTCTCTTTTCTGATTAGGATTCCTTTTATTTATTTTTTGTCTCTGATTGCTGTGACTAAAACTTCCAAAACTAAGTTGAATAATAGTGGTGCGCACGGGCAACCATGTATTATTCCTGATCTTAGTGGAAATGGTTTCAGGTTTTCACCATTGAGAATGATGTTGGCTGCCGGTTTGTCATATACTGACTTTATTATGTGGAGGTAGGTTCCCACTATGCCTACTTTCTGGAGGGTTTTTATCATAAATTGGTGTTGAATTTTGTCAAAGGCTTTTTCTGCATCTATTGAGATGATCATATGATTTTTATCCTTCAATTTGTTAATATGGTGTATCACATTGATTGATTTGTGTATATTGATGAATCCTTGCATTCCTGTGATAAACCTCACTTGATCATGGTTTATAATCCTTTAAATGTTCTGTTGTATTCTGTTTGCTAGTATTTTGTTGAGGATTATTGGATCTATGTTCAGCAGTGATATTGTCCTGTAATTTTCTTTCTTTGTGACAGCTTTGTCTGGTTTTGGTATCAGGGTGATGGTGCCCTCCTAGAATGAGTTTGGCAGTGTTCCACCCTCTGCCACATTTTGGAAGAGTTTGAGAAGGATAGGTGTTAGCTCTTCTCTAAATGTTTGATAGAATTTGCCTCTGAAACCATCTGGTCCTTGGTTTTTGATTGTTGAAAGATTTTTAATCACAGTTTCAATTTCAGTGCTTGTGTTTGGTCTGTTTATATTTTCTATATCTTCCTGGTTCAGTTTCAGAAGGTTGTGCTTTTCTAATAATTTGTCTATTTCTTCCAGGTTGTACATTTTATTGGCATATAGTTGCTTGTAGTAATGTCTCATGATCCTTTATATATATATATAAAGGAAGAGAGCAACCAAATCAATAAACAAATCTACCAGTTATAAGAAGCTCTAAATACTAAACTAAATAAACATAAAACCAGAAACAAATTAGATTCAGAAAGCAAACCTCAAGTCTACAGTTGCTCTCAAGTTCTACCACCTCAGTTTTGGGATGATTTGTTGTCTCTTCATGTATTCCACAGATGCAGGGTACATCCGGTTGACTGTGGAGATTTAATCTGCTGCTCCTGAGGCTGCACAGAGAAATTTCTCTTTCTCTTCTTTGTTTGCACAGTTCCTGGGGTTCTTCTTTGGATTTGGCCCTGCCTCTGCATGTAGTTCACCCTCTGGAGTCTGCTCTTCCCCCAGACAGGAGGGTTTTTTTTTGTTTTTTGGTATTTTTGTGGTACGCGGGCCTCTCACTGCTGTGGCCCCTCCCACTGTGGAGAACAGGTTCCAGACGCGCAGGCTCAGCGTCCATGGCTCACGGACCCAGCCGCTCCGCGGCATGTGGGATCTTCCTGGACTGGGGCACAAACTCGTGTTCCCTGCATCGACTGGTGGACTCTCAACCACTGCGCCACCAGGGAAGCCCCAGGAGGGGGTTAAAGGAGCAGCTGATTATGTGTCTCTGGCTCACTCAGGCCAGGGAGGAGGGAGGGGTACGGAATGCATGTCAGAGGCCAGTGTGACATTGCAACAGCCTGAGGTGTGCCGTGAGTTCTCCCAGGGAAGTTGTCCCTGGTTAGTGGGACCCTGGTAGTGGTGGGCTGCACAGGCTTCCAGGAGGGGAGGTGTGGATAGTGCTCTGTGCTTGCACACAGGCTTCCTGGTGGCTGCAGCAGCAGTCTTAGAGTTTCATGCTCTTCTCAGTTGTCCATGCTGATAGCCATGTCTCGCACCCATCTGTGGGGCTTATTTAGGCAGTGCTCTGAATCCCCTCTCCTTGCACACCCTGAAACAGTGGTCTCTTCCCTCTTAGGCAGTTTCAGAGTTTTTCCCAGACTCCCTCCCTGCTGTCTGTGGCATACTAACCCCCTTCAGTCTGTGTTCATGCAGCCAACACCAGTCCTCTCCCTGGGATCTGATCTCCAAAGCATGAGGCTCAGCTCCCAGACCCCACCCACCCCAGCGGGTGAGCAGAGAAGCGTCTCAGGCTAGTCAGTGCTGGTCGGCACCAATCTTCTGTGCAGGAATCTCTCTGCTTTGCCCTTGGCACCCTTGTTGCTGTGCTCTCTTCTGTGGCTCTGAAGCTTCCCGCCTGCCCATCCCCCCGTCTCTGCCAGTGAAGGGGCTTCCTAGTTTGTGGGAACTTTTCCTCCTTCACAGCTCCCTGCCAGAGGTGCAGGTGCCATCCTTATTCTTTTGTCTCTGGTTTTTCTTTTTCCTTTGCCTTACCCAGGTTCATGGGGAGTTTCTTGCCTTTTGGGAAGTCTGAGGTCTTCTGCCAGCATTCAGTAGGTTTTCTGTAGGAGTTGTTCCACATGTAGATATATTTTTGATGTATTTATGGGGAGGAAGGTGATCCCCATGTCTTACTCCTCCACCTTCTTGAAAGTTCCCTTCTTCAGCTTTATTTAGGTTAAATTGACAAATAAAATTGTAAGATATTTAACTGTATATTATGATGATTTTATCGACTGATACATTGCAAAAGAAATCTTCCCATCTAATTAATTAACACATCCATCATCCCATCCCTCACATATTTATCTTTTTTTTTGATAATAACATTTAAATTCTACTCTTTCCAAATTCCCTTTTACTATCCAGTGTTACTATTTTTTTATGTTCATTAAAGTTACAAAGCAGTAGTCTCCTGCTTCACTCCCCACTCAGATTTCTATTCACCATAATAATTTTCAGATTGTTTGCCTCTTTTAAAAAAATTCTCATTACATTTTTAAAAAAATTAATTATACCATCTTTGTTAATTTTTAAGTTTTAGATATTTTTCATTAACTTCTCATTAAAATTATGAGGTAAACTCCGTCCCCTTCCCTCGCCTCCCCCCTTCCCCCTCCATCAAACTTTTGGGTTGAAAAATTATTCTGTACTTACAATTATTATGGTTATGTAAATAACACAGCCATATCATATATTGTGGTTATATTTTTCTTTTTTATAAAATCTTGATTTTTCACAGGAATGAACAATTGTTTTATTTGTTCCTTTGCATATTTTCCATTGTCCCTATGAACCAATTCTCACCCAGAAGCATGAATCACCTTGAAATATGCTTAAACCTATTGATTAATCTCTCAATTTTGTCTTGTTCTTCAAAACGTCTCTTCTGAAGTTTTTGTCCTTCTTCTCCTTTTGGCTATGTTTTCTACCAGCCTGCTGCCACAGGTCTTATTCTCAGAATTTTCTTTATCCTTATCATCCTGAGGATTTTCTTTGTTTTCTGAGTTGTAGCCACTATTTCATGCATGATGGGTCTTCTTTGTTAGACGTCTCCCTCACTTTGTTGGAACACATCCCAAATTTTCAGTCGTGTGAATTTCTTACAACACACATGCCTGATGATATTCTTCTAATCTCACACGTGAGTAAGTAGTAGTTTATATTTTTATGTGGAAATGGTTCTTAATTTGAATTTTTAGGACATTTTCATGATTGTTACCTTGTTGTTCAGAAGACCTTTCTGAGTCATTGGTTTTACTGTTGGTCATTTCATACCTATAAGTTTTTTCTTTTGTCATAGAGAGCTTTACCAAATCCCTGCATAGGATGTAGAGGCCAAGCTGCTAGTGTTCTCAGTCAAACTGAGGGAAAGGTTAGTTGTCTCATACTTACTGAATAGAATTTCACTGAATCCGTTTCTTAGTACAGCGCCTCTACTTCTTCTGCTGCGCCACTTTTCCTGAGTCCCAAATGTATCTTGTTCTTTTGAGTTGGGGAGAGGAAGTTTTCTATCTTTTCAGGCTGGAATGAGAATAAGGCAGTCTAGGTGAAGTTCTATATTAGCTTTTACTCTTGTTTTCCACCTTAACTGCACTGCTACTTTGAAAGATACTTGTTCCTTCTAATGTCTGACTCTTTCTGGGGTTCTGACATTCAAGTTAGCCTGTTTGAGAATTTCTCCCAACTTCCACCTTCATGTTTAGGCTTCTCTTATCTGCTTAGTCTATTTCCTCTTGTCTAGCTACATAGTTTTCCAACATTCTTTTGGCTGTGTTCTCCCAGAACATTGATTTATTCTAAACTTCATTTTAGTAAAGATATATATGTATATGCATATATATTTTTATAGCCATGCTATCCACTCTGAAATTGTGTGGTAATGTGTATAATGTCCTTCAGGAACATCCTCACCTCCCTGTGACTGAGTCAGGTGTCCTGCTACCTGATAAGTTACCAGACTATTAACTGATTACATCTTTGTATCCCCAGTTGACTGCAAGCCCTTTAAGAACAGAAATAGTGTCTTTCTCCCCATTATATCCTCAGGTCCTAACACAGTGTCTTGTGTAATGTGGGCCCACAATAAGTATTTGTTAATTATCAAATAATTATATTGTGATGCGAACACTACCCTTAACAATCTTAATCATTGTGTTCTTCAGTCAATTTATTAGAACCAGAACTATTCTCATCTGAAACAACTTGAAATGCAATCAAACCATTTCTCCTTTCATGCTATTCCTCAATAAATTGTCACCATTTTCTGTTAACTATTCAAATGTCAACAAAATATATATTAGGCACTACTCATTCAGTGATTTTCTAGCTGGACTAACTACAAAAGGAATTACCCTCCCAGAGTTAAATTTTAGTAAGGGAAATGGGCAAGTACATAAAAAGTGACAATACCATTTATCCATGCTTCCAGTTTTTCATTCATGAAACAAATAAATATTGAAGACATGCCCTGTGCCCAGCATTGTTCTAAGTCCTGGGGAGATGGTGGTAAACAGAACATGCAAATTCCCTATCATCCTGTGGCTCATGTTGTAGCCGAGGAAAACAGAAAATAGATAAACACATAATCACCCAAGTGCTGATAAGTCCTATGGAGAAATGTGTAATGGGTAAAGTGATAGAACAGGCAGAGGAGAAGGTTTCCTACTTTATGTGGGCTGGACTATGAAGGTCTCACTGCGGGAGGATGTTGAGCAGGAGCCAAAAGAAGAAAAGAAATAAGTTGTGTGGATTTGGCAAGGAAAAGCATTCTAGGTATTGAGAAGCATGTGCAAAGGTGAGCCAGGCTTGTCATCAGAACAATGAGAAAGACTCTAGCCCGAGAGCATTGACAATGCAGTGACCAAAGGCTGAGCTCAGAAATGTAAGGGGGCCTGACTACACGGGTCCTCAGAAAACTCAAAACTTTGACCTTCTCACTGACTTAGATGAGAAGACTGGATGACTTTGAGTAGAGTCATGAGGAGACCTAGTTTATCTTTTGAAAGGATAACTTTTTCCTCAATGGTGCCATCTTAGAAGAAGGGACTGGCACAGCTGTGGGAAAGGCACAAAGCCCTGCTCAGCCCAAAAGGAAAGAACCTCAAGCCACTCAGGGAAAACACCCAGGACACAGAAAAAATTAGACATAAAATATGGGCCAATTAAGTTATTGCAGGATCATCCTCTTTAAAATCCTGGGATTATAGCTCCATGGCACCCACTTGTGGACAACTCCCAGCTTCCTTGAGACCAGAGTTTAACTCTCACGGACTCCATGAAACAATTTGCTGAGTCACAAGATAAATGAAACATCTGAAACTTTAAAAATTGCTGCACAATATCTATCATTAGATTGCTTACCTTGCACATATGTGATATCTGAAGATTTCTACATACTGGTTCTAAGTTTAGAAAAATAAAATAATTACTAAACATAGTACTTAGCTGTATATCTTAAAAATGTTGTAGCCCATTAAGTATAGGAAATGTGCATGGAAAATAATAGTTTCCATAGTTGAAATATGTTAATAACTCCTCCTTTTATTCTCCTGGCTAGGAAGCCAAAATTCTTCATACTTATATCCCTATATATTCCTACTCAGACTTTAAAACTTTTGATTATTTCTTCAATACTTCTTTTTAACTCATGCTATCAATAGGTTGTAGAGTTCAGAACTTACTTCTAGAGACATTTTATTGGCATATATAAATGTGGGAGAATGATCCACTCAGCGTTAAGTTCTGGGACTTCAAAGACTTGAAAAAGAACGAGTGTGTGTGTGTGTGTGTGTGTGTGTGTGTGTGTGTGTGTGATGCTTTATGATATTAACTAATTTCTAGCTTGTTATCTTTTATAAGCATCAACTTTTTTCTCATTTTTTACAGTGAATTAGGAGAGGAGGTATATCTGAAAATAATAGGGACCAAACAATATTGTTCTTGTTCTTGTGATGTTTTAGAGAGAATGGGTGTTTTCCTATATTCTTCAGGCCACCTATTGTTACAAATAGACACATACAAAGTGAGTGGTTAATTCTCGTTCACTTAATATGTGTAATTTGTGTAATTAACTGTGGTTTAAAACACAAAATAATTATCTCATCACTTTCTTCTGCTATTGTCTCTGTGTGTACCCACTGATCTTAACAAGCCACCAGAACAACAGCCCTGTGCCCTCAGCACAGATCTACATCGTTCTTCTCATTATAGGCCTATTATCTTTGCAACATAAATAAATCTTTTTCCACACAGAAAAGGCCTCCTTAGAATACTAATAATTCCACATAGAAACACCTGAGTAGAACAGTGACACAGAGCTGTATTCATGGTTTACTTTGAGTTCAGTAGTAAATGAGACTGCAGTTTCCAAATGAATTCCCTTATTTTATGACCTATCCACTGAAGCCAACTCTGTATCCAAGCCAATTTGCTCATTTGGTTATAGGCTGCTTCAACTAAAGTGAGTAGTCTGTTTGATTTCCATATGGGCTACTTAGTTGTGCCCAGAGAAATCCTACAACACCCATAAGCTGTATTATAACTGCAGCTGACCATCTTATAGATATACACATGTGATCACAAGGAAATTAGATTAAATATGAGAATTATAATTACAACTTATTGCATTAATTCCATGTACCAACTTCTGCTCTAATTGACTTACAGAAAAACAAGCAAACAAAAAACACTCTTGTATTCCTTAGAGCAGCCAGCCACCAGAGGAAGATAATATCATATATGAGGAAACAGAGGAACACTAAACAAACTGCCTCAATCCATAAAGCTGGTAAATTGCACAGTTGGGATTTTAACCCAGGCAGTTTGGCTACAATAGTACAATATATGTCTTTAGCAAGCCCCCTACTAATGATGTCCATGAACCTTCTATATGAAAATCAGGATACAACTGGCCTTGAAGAACCTATGTCTTCATTCTCCTCCATTTGACATTTTAAGTGTCCCCTCAGTATCTTAACTAAAGTGTGTTAAAAATTAAAAGAAAATATTTATCAATGTTACTATTTGCAAACTATATGTACGATACTATTTATTAAATTCAGGTGTCTAAAGTGAGTTGACTTCAAGCTGAAGTTGCTTCTTCTATAGGATTTTATCACCTAAAATGTGATAAAAGCAGTAAGGCTTACATTGAACAGTTATGTATATAGTTATTTTTTTTAATTTTAAATTATTGAAAAGTTAAATAAATATAATTAATAAGTATATGGAGAAATACTTATTTTAATTTTTTTATCTGCATCTTTCCACAAAAAAAAATGTTCTCTGTGAGAATGGGATTTTTTATATCTTTTAGTCACTGTTGTGTCCATAGTGTAGCCTAAACACTGTCATATTGTTAAAACTCAAAAATATTTATTAAATAAATGAGTAAATTCTCTATATAAAATCCCAGAGAGTGATTGGAAACATGCTATTCTTAACCTAATCATTGTGCTCAGAGAATTAGACAATGTAAAAATATGGTTACTCCAGGCTAAGTTATTTATCTTCCCTTGTGATCAGGACGAAGCAGGTGACATTACTGAAAGAAAAGGTGGCACTGAGGCTAGAGATAAAGCCCACAAAAACAAGCAAACAAGTAAGAAACAAGCAAAAACCAATAGCTCTCTAATTGTCTGTTTGGAATTAAGTTTCATAAATAGAATTTTTATATGTTTACAAAATATATATCAATATTTCATCCCATATAAAACTGCAAATATTTTCCTACCCTCCCCATAGGATATACCCATGCCTAGCTATGGTGTATAGATAGCTCTTAGGAGAGACCCTCTGGATGAACAGCCTGATATTCAGTCAGATTTAGATGTGTCAACTTGTGATATATATCCAGTGAATTTTGACAAGGATGTCTAATCTGCTGAATACAGTGTAAACCTGACTTCTGCTAAAATAAATAGAGTTCTGTAAACCTGGATTGTTTACTTTGTATAAGCAGTAAAGCCCAATTCCTGGAAAAATCACAATCAAGTAAAAACATATCCAATTCTTAGCATTTGGTCCAGACATTGCCAACCAATCAGCATCTCTTAGAGACTTTGCTCTCTACATATGGGACAGAGATTGCCATTTTCTGCTTAAGAAAAAAAAAGATACTGCCTTTTCCAACCCTCTTCCTTACCTTACATAACATAACCTGCATTTTCTGCCTGGCAGTAAAACTTTTCCTCAACATTCTATCTTTGGACCCACAGTCTTTATTTTCTTTTGAAATAGCAAACTATTCAATAAATGACAAAATTGTGTACCTCACCACCAAATGCAATCACAATAAATTTTTATATACAAAATGGAGAAATAGGAAGCAATACACAGTAGTCACCAGCAAGAAACATATTCTTGACAGCAACGGTACAATTTTTTTTGCAATCATGTTTGTCGTGATGGAGAGAACTCGTATGCCAATGATTCTGGTTTACCCTGCTCTTACTAGATAGGGTGTTCTTTTATGCACTGTACAAATCACAGTAAGTAGAGAAGCATATTCTTATTTTGAAAGTGATAATATTTAGAATCCTATTTCCTGTTGGATTATTTATAAGCAATTACAGGATGTTTTAAATATTGAGAAATATTGTGTTCCTTTTTGCCAGAACTGGGTTTCTCAATACCAGTCCCTTAACATCCTATGTGGCCATCTATCATTTTCAATCTGAAAGACTCCATTGCTTCATAGTCAGTATTAGACTTCATGTAAAGAAGGTGATATTTGAGTGTGCAAACCAAACCACCAGCCCTCAGGCCAATGGCTTCCACCTTAGTCTCTACCATAGACTGACATGAAACAACTCACTCCCATGAGCAGTGACACTTGGCTTTCTGACACCTAGGACACATCTACATGGATTTTCTTTATTGGGAGAGAAACTCACAAGGAGAAGGTCGAAAAATAAGTCTGGAATTCTCTCCAAACCTCCAGCTTTCTCAAATATCACCATTTCTTGCCTTCTACTTTTCAGCCGTCCAGAAGAACTGAGCATAGTCATAAAGAATCTTTATAATTCTATATTATAATTATATAATAGAAACTATAATAGAAACTATATATATATAATTATAATAGAAACTATATAATTCTCTTATTTTTGCTTTCAGGTAGCCACTTTATGTCAGAGTCTGTTGTATTCTTGTATACCTGTAGCACATTACTGCTTTTCACAAAAAGTAACAAACAAAATACAATAACCAGACACTTTTTTACTATGTCCTCTAAACATATATCCTGTAAAAACAAAACTAAACAAAACAAACAAACAAACAAAAAAACTGTGTAATAATGATGTAAATAAATCTACAAAACTCTACCAAAGGAAATAAAAAAGGAACTGAAGAAATAGAAAAGCCATGTTCCTGGATGGGAAGATTTAATGTTATCTGTTTTCCCTGAAGTAATTTATAAATTCAACACAGAACAAATTTTAAAGAAATTGTCGAGCTGACTCTAAAATTCAGCTGGGAGATAAAATGTTCAGAATATCCAAAAAAACATGAAAAGAAGAATGGTGGATAAATAGTCATACCAGGTATAAATATTTATATAAAATGTATAAATATATATATCAAATTAAAATATAATACAGTAATTAAAACAACTGTCATCGTTTGAAGGCAAGGCAAAGAGATAAACAGAAGCTTGAAAAACAAAACAGATGGGGAGACCCTCAAGATGGCAGAGGAGTAAGATATTGAGATCACCTTCCTCCCCACAAATACATCAGAAATACATCTACATGTGGAACAACTCCTACAGAACACATACTGAAAGCCGGCAGAAGACCTCACACTTCCCAAAAGGCAAAAAACTCCCCCATGTACCCGGGTAGGGCAAAAGAAACAAGAAAAAAAATAGAGAAAAAAGAAAAGGGACAGGACCTGCACCAGTGAGAGGGAGCTGTGAAGGAAGAAAAGTTTCCACACACTAGGAAACCCCTTCACTGGTGGAGACAGGGTGTAATGGGGGGAAGCTTTGGAGCCACGGAAGAAAGTGCAGCAACAGGGGTGCAGAGGGCAAAGTGGAGAGAGGATATGTGCCTACCAGCACTCACCAGCCCAAGAGGTTTCTCTGCTCACCCTGCTGGGGCAGGTGGGAGCTTGGAGCTGAGGCTTGGACCTCAGAAGTCACATCCAGGGAGAGGACTGGGGTTGGCTGAGTGAACACAGCCTAAAGAGGGCTAGTGCACCACAGCTGGCCTGGAGGGAGTGTGGAAAAATCTCTGGAACTGCCTAAGAGGCAAGAGAACATTGTTTTGGGGTGTGTGAGGAGAGGGGATTCAGAGCACTGCCGAAAGGAGCTCCAGAGATGGGCGCAAGCTGCAGCTATCAGCATGGACACCAGAGATGGGCATGAGACACTAAGGCTGCTGCTGCAGCCACCATAAAGCCTGTATGCAAGCACATGTCACTATCCACACCTCTCCTTCTGGAAGTCTGTGCAGCCCGTCACTGCCAGTGTCCCATGATCCAAGGGCAACTTCCCTGGGAGAACAAATAGCATGCCTCAGGCTGTTGCAATGTTTTGCTAGCCTCTACAGCCACAGGCTCGCCCTGCATATCCCTCCCTCTCCCTGGCATGAGTGAGCCAGAGCCCCCTAATCAGCTGCTCCTTTAACCCTGTCCTGTCTGGGTGGGGAAGAGATGTTGTCAGGTGACCTACATGCAGAGGTGGGACCAACCCAAAGCTGAACACCAGGAGTTGTGCAAGCAAAAAAGAAAAAGGGAAATTTCTCCCAGTAGCCTCAGGATCAGTGGATTAAATCTCCACAATCAACTTGATGTACCCTACATCTGTGGAATACCTGAATAGACAACTAATCATCCCAAAATTGAGGCAGTGAACTTTGGGAGAGAATGTAGACTTGGGGTTTGCTTTCTGCATCTAATTTGTTCCTGACTTTATGTTTATCTTAGTTTAGTATTTAGAGTTTATTATCATTGGTAGATTTGATTATTGATTTGGTTGCTGTCTTCCTCCTTCTTCTTTTTTTTTTTTTTTTATATAGAGGTATATATATTTTTCTTTTTATCTATTTGTGAGTGTGTATGTGTATGCTTCTTTGTGTGATTTTGTCTGTATAGCTTTGATTTTACCATTTGTCCTAGGATTCTCTCTGTCTGTTTTTTGGGTTTCTTTTTTAGTATAGATTTTAGTGCTTGTTATCATTGGTGGATATCTTTTTTGGTTTGGTGGCTCTCTTCTTTCTTTCTTTTTCTTTTGTTTTTTTTTATTCCTTTTTAATTTTTTTTAAATTTTAAATAATTATTTTTTATTTTAATTATTTCACTTTATTTTATTTATTATTTTTTTCTTTCTTTTTTTACCCCTTTTCTTCTGAGCTGTGTGGCTGACAGGGTCTTACTGCTCCAGCTGGGTGTTAGGCCTGTGCCTCTGAGGTGGGAGAGCTGAGTTCACGACATTGTTTGACCAGTGACCTCTTGGCTCCACATAATATCAAATGGTGAAAGCTGTCCCAGAGTTCTCCATTTGAACGCTATGAGGCAACTCCACTCAACAGCTAGCAATCTATAGTGCTGGACATCCTACGCCAAACAACTAATCAGACAGGAAAACGATGCCACCCATTAGAACAGATACTGTGTAAAATCATAATAAGGTCACAGACACCCTAAAACACACCACCGGCTGTGGTCCTGCCCACCAGTAAGACAAAATCCAACCTCATCTACCATAACATATGCACTAGTCCCCTCTACCAGGAAGCCTACACAACCCACTGAACCAACTTTAGCCACTGGGGGAAGACGCCAAAAACTATAAAAACTATGAAAGTGCAGCCTGAAAAATGGAGACCACAAATACAGTAAGTGAAGCAAAATGAGAAGACAGAGAAACACACAGCAGATGAAGGAGCAAGGTAAAATCCCACCACAGCAAACAAATGAAGGGTAAATAGGCAGCCTACCTGAAAAACAATTCAGAATAATGATAGTAAAGATTTTCCAAAATATTGGAAATAGAATGGAGAAAATACAAGAAACTTTTAACAAGGACCTAGAAGAACTAAAGAACAAACAAACAATGATGAACAACACAATAAATGAAATTAAAAATTCTCTAGAAGGAATCAATAGGAGAATAACTAAGGTAGAAGAACGGATAAGTGACCTGGAAGATAAAATAGTGTAAATAACTACTGCAGAGCAGAATAAAGAAAAAAGAAAGAAAATAATTCAGGACAGTATAGAGACATCTGGGACAACACTAAATGCACCAATATTCGAATTATAGAGGTCCCAGTAGAAGGGAAAAAGAAAGGAACTGAGAACTTATTTGAAGAGATTATAGTTGAAAACTTCCCTATATGGGAAAGGAAATAATCAAATCCAGGAAGTGCAGAAAGTCCCATACAGGATAAGTCCAAGGAGGAACATGTCAAGACACATATTAATCAAAATATCAAAAATTAAATACAAAGAAAAATTATTTAAAACAGCAAGGGAAAAACAACAAAAAATATACAAGGGATTCCCCATAAGGTTAACAGCTGATCTTTCAGCAGAAACCCTGCAAACCAGCAGGGAGTGGCAGGACATAATTAAAGTGATGAAAAGGAAAAACCTACAACCATGATTACTCTATGCAGAAGGATCACATTCAGATTCGACAAAGAAATTAAAACATTTATAGAGAAGCAAAAGTTACAAGAATTTAGCAATAACAAGACCAGCTTTACAACAAATACTAAAGGAACTTCTCTAGGCAGGAAACACAAGAAAAGGAAAAGACCTACAATTAAAAACCCAAAAATATTAGGAAAATGGTAATATGAATATACATATTGAAAATTACCTCAAATGTAAATGGATAAAATGCTCGAACAAAAAGGCATAGACTGGCTGAATGGATACAAAAACAAGACCTACTTGTTTTTGTCTTGTATATATTCTGTCTACAAGAGACCCACTTCAGACTAAGGGACACATACAAACTGATAGTGAGAGGATAGAAAAAGATATTACATGAAAATGGAAATCAAAAGAAAGCTGGTGTAGCATTTCTCATATCAGATAAAATAGACTCTAAAATAAAGATAATTAGAAGAGACAAAGTGAGACACTACATAATAATCAACGGATCGATCCAAGAAGAAGATATAACAATTGTACATATTTATGCACCCAGCATAGGAGCACCTCAATACATAAAGCAATTACTAACAACCATAAAAGGGGAAATCGACAGTAACACAATCATAGTAGGGGACTTTAAGACCCCATTTCACCAATGGACAGATCTTCCAAAATGAAAATAAATAAGGAAACACAAGCTTTAAATGACACATTAAACAAGGTGAACTTAATTGATATTTATAGGACATTTCATCCAAAAACAAGAGAATACACTTTCTTCTCAAGTGTTCATGGAACATTCTCCAGGATAGGTCATATCTTGCATCACAAATCAAGCCTTGATAAATTTAAGAAAATTTAAATCATATCAAGTATATTTTCTGAACACCAAGCTTGGTGACTAGGTATCAATTAGAGGAAAATATCTGGAAAACATCCAAACAATTGGAGGTTAAACAATACACTACTCATGAGGAAGAAATAACTGAAGAAGTCAAAGAGGAAATCAAAAAAATACCTAGAAACAAATAACAATGAAAACATGACAACCCAAAACCTATGGATGCAGACAAAGCAGTTCTAAGAGGGAAGTTTAGAGCAGTAAAATCCTACCTCAAGAAACAAGAAACATCTCAAATAAGCAACCTAACCTTACACCTAAAGCAAATGGAGAAAAAAGGACAAAAAAAAAAAAATTATCAGAAGGATAGAAACCATAAAGATCAGATTAGAAATAAATGAAAAAGAAATTAGAGCAAAGCTCAATAAAACTAAAAGCTGGTTCTTTGAGAAGATAAACAAAATTAATAAATCATTAGCCAGACTCATCAAGAAAAAAAGGGAGAAGCCTCAAATCAATAGAATTAGAAATGAAAAAGGAGAAGTAACAAATGACACTGCAGATATACAAAGGATCATGAGAGTTTACTACAAGCAACTATATGCCAATAAAATGGACAACATGGAAGAAATGAACAAATTCTTAGAAAAGCACAACGTTCTGAGACTGAAACAGGAAGAAAGAGAAAATAGAAACAGACCAATCACAAGCACTGAAATTGAGATTGTGATTAAAAATCATACAACAAACAAAAGGCCAGGACCAGATGGCTTCACAGATGAATTCTATCAAACATTTAGAGAAGAACAAACACCTATCCTTCTCAAACTCTTCCAAAATATAAGTGAGGAAGGTATACTGCTAACCACATTCTACGAGGCTACCATCACCCTGATACCAAAATGAGTCAAAGATGTCACAGTAAAAGAAAACTACAGGCATATCACTGCTGAACATAGATGCAAAAATCCTCAACAAAATACTGGAAAACAGAATCTAGCAGCACATTAAAAGGATCATACACCATGATCAAGTGGGGTTTATCCCAGGAATGCAAGGATTTTTCAATATACAGAAATCAATTAATGTGATAAACCATATTAACAAATTGAAGGAGAAAAACCTTTTGATCATCTCAATAGATGGAGAAAAAGCATTTGACAAAATTCAACACTGATTTATGATTAAAAAAAAAAAAAAAAAAAAAAAAAAACTCCAGAAAGTAGGCATAGGTGGAACTTATCTCAGCACAAATAAGGCTACATATGACAAATCCACAGCCAACATCATTCTCAATGCTGGAAAACTGAAAGTATTTCCTCTAAGATCAGTAACGAGAAAGATTTTTCACTCTCACCATTATTATTCAACATAGTTTTGGAAGTTTTAGCCACAGTAATTAGGGAAGAAAAAGAAAAAAAAGATCCCAAATCTGAAAAGAAGTAAAGCTGTTACTGTTTGCAGATGACATGATACTATACCTAGAGAATCCTAAATATGCTACCAGAAAACTACTAGAGCTAATCAATGAATCTGGTAAAGTTGCAAGATATAAAATTAATGCACAGAACTCTCTTGCATTCCTATACACAAATGATAAAAAATCTGAAAGAGATATTACAGAAACACTCCCATTTACCATTGCAACACAAAGAATAAAATACCTAGGAATAAACCTACCTAAGGAGAACAAAGTCCTGTATGCAGAAAATTATAAAACACTGATGAAAGAAATTAAAGTTGATACAGACAGATGGAAGATATACCATGTTCTTGGATTGGAAGAATCAACATTGTGAGAATTACTATATTACCCAAAACAATCTACAGATTCAGGGCAATCCCTATCAAACTATCAATGGCATTTTTCACAGAGGTAGAACAAAATATTTTACAATTTTTATGGAAACACAAATGACCCCGAATAGCCAAAGCAATCTTGAAAAAGAAAAATGGAGCTGGAGGAATCAGGCCCCTGGACTTCAGATTCTACTACAAAGCTACTGTAATCAAGACAGTATGGTACTGGCCCCAAAACAGAAATATAGATCAATGGAACAGGATAGAAAGCCCAGAGATAAACCCACGCACATATGGTCACCCTATTTTTGTTAAGGATGCAAGAATGCACAATGAAGAAAAGACAGCCTCTTCAATAAGTGGTGCTGAGAAAACTGGACAGTTACATTAAAAGAATGAAATTAGAACACTCCCTAACACCATACACAAAAAGAAACTCAAAATGGATTAAAGACCTAAATTCAAGCCCAGACACTATAAAACTCTTATGGGAAAACATAGGCAGAGCACTCTATGACATAAATTACAGCAATATTCTTTTTGTCCTACCTCTTAGGGAAACGGAAATAAAAACAAAAATATACAAAGGGACCTAATGAAACTTAAAAGCTTTCAGCAAAGGAAACCATAAACAAGATGAAAATATAACCTTCAGAATGGGAATAAATATTTGCAAGTGAAGCAACAGATAAAGGATTAACCTCCAAAATTTACAAGCAGCTCATGCAACTTAATATCAAAAAAATAAAGAACCCAACCAAAAATGGACAGAAGACCTAAATATACATTTCTCCAAAGAACATATGAAGATTGCCAACAAACACATGAAGAATGCTTAACATCACTAATCATTAGAGAAATGCAAATCAAAACTACAATGTGGTATCACCTCACACCAGTCAGATTGGCTGTTATCAAACAATCTACAAACTATAAATGCTGGAAAGGGTGTGGAGAAAAGGGAACTTTTTTTCACTATTTGTGGGAATGTAAATTGATACAGCCACTATGGAGAACAGTTTGGAGGTTCCTTAAAAAACTAAAAATAAAACTACCATATAACCCAGCAATCTCACTACTGAGCATATACCCTGAGAAAACCATAATTCAAAAAGAGTCATGTGCCAAAATGTTAATTGCAGCTCTATTTACAATAGCCAGGACATAGAAGCAACCTAAGTGTCCATCAACAGATGAATGGATAAAGAAGATGTAGCACATATATACAGTGGAATATTATACAGCCATAAAAAGAAACTAAATTGAGTTATTTGTAGTGAGGTGGATGAACTCAGTCTGTCATACAGAGTGAAGTAAGTCAGAAAGAGAAAAACAAATACCGTATGCTAACACATATATATGGAATCTAAAAAAAAAAAAAAAAGGTTCTGAAGAACCTAGGGGCTGGACAGGAATAAAGATGTAGACATAGAGAATGGACTTGAGGACACAAAGAGGGGGAAGTGTAAGCTGGGACGAAGTGAGAGAGTGGCATGGACTTATATATACTACCCATATAAAATATATAGCTAGGGTTAAGCAGCCACATAGCAGAGGGAGATCAGTTCAGTGCTTTGTGACCACAAAGAGCCATGGGATAGGAGCAAGAGGGATGAGATATGGGGATATATGTGTATGTATAGCTGGTTCACTTTCTTATAAAGCAGAAACTAACACTCCATTGTAAAGCAATTATACTCCAATAAAGATGTGAAGAAAAGCAGACCTAAGCATTCATGTTTAAAATATAACCAAATTGACCTTTCAAAGACATAGGACATACTTTTTTAATAGATAGTGTTAGGACAATGGTCTATCTACTTGGAAAAAAAAATATGAATTGTACCTTGTATATAAATATATATAATTCTAGTTGCTCTAAAGAGCTAGAAATAAAATATTGTACTTAATATCATATAAAGGAAGGGAGCAAATGTTAAGCCTGTGTTGTCACTGGTTTGAACCCCTTAGAAAATACCAAAACACTTGGTAACACATAGCAAGGAATCCATCTTTCTAACTCAGGGCCTTGCCCCTCTCGACACCTCAAACCAGTTTCACATTTCAGAATCTCTCTTGCAATATTGCTCAGGATTTTGCACTCCTGGAAAAAAGGGTGTAGAGGATATTAAGAGTTACAAACTCCAGGTACTGTAGCACTGTTAGAGCTCTCTTTTTCTCTGTCTCTAATGCTGCTTAACCCTTTGTGTCAGCATCATTGTCTTCTGAGGTGGGTGCCCTTCTTTTCATTCCAGCAAATAAGCAGTTCTGGATTTTATTCATATATTGTAGTGATCCTAGATGATAAAATATTATTTTTCAATGTCTTGAGTATATAAAATGCCTGGAAAGAACTCATATTTCCCTAGTTCAGATCCATTGTTTTACCTTAATTTATCATTGAGATCTGGTACAGGGTAGTTAGATCTACACCTCTATATCTATAACTATATCTATATCTATATCTATATCTATATCTATATATCTATATATCTCTGTATATATATCTGTCTATATCTATCTATATCTTTCTATATATAGATATCTACATCTATTGACATATCTATGTATATCTCTATGTCTGTATATCTATATCTACATCTATATTTATATCTTTTATTTATATATATATCTAAATTAACTGTAGCCCAAATAATCCTGCATAAATACAAATATAAAATCTCAGTAAACCAGAACTGTTCATTTAGCCTTCAGGTTTGAGGGCTGCCCATCTTGTCTGGTTTAGTCAGCCTGCTGCATGCATCTCTTACTTTCCTTCCAGCCTCGGCAGGCTCTTTCCATGGTCCTGGCAGAAGCACAAGATGGCAGGAGGAAAGATGCAAGGCTTCTCTGGGCTTGGGATTAGATTTAGCACTCTCTCCCTCAAGTCTCACTTTATTGATATAAGCCCTTCACACGGTCAAGCCCAAAGTTAAGGTACAGAGAGGTAAAAAACACACTTCTTCAAGATCCCTCTCACAGACGGACATACACAGATCACATGGCAAACAGTAAGAATCAGGGAGGAGTAAAAAACTAGAGCCAGTAATGCCATCTACCACAGAAAACAATAACTGTCTTCACTGAGATTCAAGCTCACCCCTGTGGGCTTGGAAGTAGAGTCTGCTATCAGAAGACAGAAGGAAGGGGAGCTTATAGAGATAATGCTCAGAGGACCACATTCCATATCATATGTTTAAACATAAAAAAAAAAAAAAAGATTGTTACTTTTAAAGGCAGGTTTAATAATATTCATATGAAATATTTAAACAGATGCACTTCATTGCTAACATGTACAGAGGTCCACAGCTGCCTTGTTCGCAAGTTTCCTCTTCTTCCTCCTAGAGCTTAGAGTGTACTCTGTGGTATCAGAAATGAGTAAACTTCAACCACACAACTTGCTGCAGGCAGAAAGAATATTGAATGTATTACCCAGAAAGTGCCCAAGGGTTCATATATCTATCCAGCTAACTCAAACTGGAAGTCACTTTTCCCACTAAAAAGAGAGTAGTATAGACTCTTCTGCTACAAGGCTTGCAGAGAATACAGATGAATAAGAGAGTAGGTGGAAAGCTGTACTATCCCAAAAATGGAAAAAAAAAAAAAAAAGGGACATTCCTCAGTCATTATACTTTCAGCCTTTTTCACTGGGTAGAAGTTGAATCTAACAATACAGTAGAATGAATTTTAATCAACTGTGACCTCATTATTTCCATGTGTGAAAAAATGTACTCAATAAATATTTTCTCAGCTAAATGCAGAAAGCAATGTAGAGAGAATATTCTTAAAATAGTAATAGTAAAGGCTTAACACAGGGAAATGAACCCAAAACAGAAATGTAAAGGGACAGAATAGTGTGGGAAGAACATACAAGTATCAATAAAAGGAAAAATACAGAGAAGTATGTACTACAGTTCATCAGCATAAAGGAGCCAGAGTTAACCTAGGCTTCTATTGTATAATACTGCCTTTCAAATATATATAAAATTACATACATATATTCTTAAGGAATATCATCTTAAAATGTTTATAATTCTCATTAGTTTTACATACACAATTATTTTGTTATATTTTGTGATATCCTATAGGAACCCCTCCATTTGTTATCAATAGATTATTAGATTACAGGTTATTAATAAATGTGTTGTTATTAATAGCCCAGTTGGAAACATAATGCTAGTTAACAGTATAGACTGTGCAGCCAGGCAGCCTGGTTTTATGTCACCATTCTACCACTTATCTCTGAGTAGAAGATAAGTTATGTAACTTCTCTGTGGTTTAGTGTCTCCTTTGTAAAATGTGTAGATAATGAGGGTATCTTCCCATAGTATTTCTATGAGGGCAAAACACTTAAGCTCTAGCTTGGAAAGTATCTGATGAATTATAAGAATTAAATAAATTATAGAAAAAAAATCATTATCATTAATAATATGAATATTTTTATATTGAGAGTGAAACAAGAAAGTCCACCCACCTCTTGCAGGAAAATATGTCTTACATAGCTTATTCTCAAAGAGCTTTGCAATAAATTGTAAAAGGCTCTTAGTGATAATTTCCCACCGTGTGTCTATGAACCTACATATACATGAAGCAAATAGTCAAACTGACATAATCAGGACTCTTCCTCTCTTTCTAGGATCTCATACCATCTTACTTATGCAAATAGCTCAATGCTTTTAATGATTCAAAATTAAAAATGTCAAAAATGACCTAAATTCTTTACATGATGCTTTTTTTATTTAAAATAAAAATACAATGGCCTCTTACAGAATGTTTGATGCTTTGTCCCTCTTGCCTGAGTTTTATATAAGATCTAGACTACTCAGCATACTGTGTGTATATCCATGATTTCCATATATAATTATCCTACAAGGCTCTGTTTGATCTGGCCCCACCTACTTTCACAATGTATTTGGAGCTCTGGTCCCCTCATTTGATAAACTCTACCACCTTGGTATTTCTGTTGCACTCTAACATGTTGGGTTCATTTATTTCATAGATTTTTGCCCTGCTCCCACTACATGGAATGTTTCTTCTGCTGATACTTGTGTGGTTGTCGCCTTCTTCAACTTAGTGTTCAAATTAAATGTATCTTTCTCAGAGGGGATATGCCTCTATTAGTCAGTATGTTAGTAGGTGTTAGTTGGTATTAGTCAGTTTGTGTGGATGCAGGTAACATTCACTTCAAATCAGATTGCCTTAAATAATTTTAAAAATGTATTTTATATAAAAGCCAATCTGCAGATACAAATAAGTTTCAAAACTGATTGATTGAGTAGCTTAATGATATAGGGAAATCTACATTCAATCTTTCTCTCCACTGCACAATCAACTAGCTTCTTCCTGACTTGTTTTATTTCTGGCTATAGAATGGCTTCAAGTAAAATGTTTTCCTGTTCACGTCACCATGTATGAGACAAAGAACTTTTCAACCTTTTACTCACCCATGAAATAAAGTCCTTTCTTTCTAATTGGACAAACATAGGACATGTTACCAGAGACCTGCACAGTCAACAGAAGAGTGTGTGTTGATTGACTATGGCTCTGAATGGAATCATCTTCCCTCTGACAAGTTTTTGCATGGTGTCAGGAGGTTGGACACATAATGACTGTGGTTATGTTGAGGTGGAGAGAGAGAAGAGTGAATGTTGGATGGGCAACCAAAAAATATCATCCAATTTATGTTAAAAACTCCTAACCATTCACTTTCTATCAGATTCCTATATTTTAGTTTCTTCATACCACTTAGTAATATTTTTATTCACTGACTTATTTTATTTATCCTTTATACCCTTACTAATTGTAAGACTCTTGACAAAAAGGCAAAAAAGATATATAGTATTTTCCCTACTATACTCCTAGATATCCCTAGAATAGTTTTGGCTCAAATACACAATCAGTGAATAGTGGTGAAATTAATTTATCTATTATTCAATCAGCTAATGAGCAGAGGAATTCTTGGGAAAAAATAATGGTACAAATGAGAAGGTCGTTATCTTAAATTCTGATTCTGTCTGTGTTAATGTGCATTTATACATGTTTATGTGTCTGCAAAAATTAAAGATCCATAATTATTTCCTTTTCAACATTCCTTTTGTGGCTGTTATTTAAACTTGGCCTGTGTCAGTAACTAATCATGACCTACAAACATTAGTGTTCACTCAAAAATGATTCAATTCTCACAGGAAGTAATTTACACATCAAGAGAACTGATTACATTAGGAGATCATTCTCAGGATGAATGTGAAACTGTCCCTCATCACAGAGATGAATGAAGCCAATTTGCCCACATTGCATGGGGATACCCAGTACACTCTTGTCTTCAATCCATTGAATGAAGAGGAAAGAGTCACCGTAGCTCCAAAAATGTACTATACATTCTAACCAAAGATATTAAGAATATTTTAGATTCCACCAGGGAAAAATAATAAAACATAAATAGAAATAAATTATGGTATTATTTAATAAATGGGGAAGTTCAATATGCTCTAGAGAAAATTTATTACAATAAATAGAGCATTTTATTCTTGCAGTGCATTGTAGTGAATATAAATTAAGGATTTTTCCTCAAAGAAAAACAGTCACTAATTCCTTAGAAACTGTACCTACCAGTCTCATTAGACTAATACTTGACTTGGATGCTTCATTATCTTGGCAGGCGCTATGTTACTGGGCTTCTCTGCCCCACACTCCTTCTCTCTGAGACCCTCCTCCTTCGGCTTGCATGACATCCTTGACCTCCTGCTTCTCCTCACAGCATCTCACCTTGCCTCTTACATCTCTCTCATGACGTCTTCTTCTAACAATCACATCCTAACTGTTGAGGGTTCTGAGAACTTTCTCAACATAATTATCTCCAAGCATGACATTCAGAAAGTATTTCCTTATTTCTCCTAAAAGTGCTTGTCTTTACACAGTTGACATCTCGTTCAGTGTCACAGTCATCCAATCTGCTACTCAAGCTGGGATACTTGGGTTCACTGTTCATTCATCCTTCTTCCTTTCTTGTCACACCCATTTAACCCCAAATCCTGCCCTCTGTGTCTCCAGAGTATATTCAGTTCTGTGCTCTCCGTCACAATCCTACCTCAGATCTAATGAACACTGTCATTTATCTCTACTTTGAGGTGCCTCCACAGTTCTCTAGCCAATGTTACTGTTTCCCACACAGCCAACGGACTGAGACTCTCATCTCAAAATCATTTTTTATACTTCTTTCAAAAAATATCTCGAACAAGGTAGAGTAAAAATTTGAAGTTAACTAATCATGTCAGACTTGTGCTAGGTTTTCCCAATAGTTGCATATTCTTAGGATATGAAATGTACCAACTCTGGATTGTAGAAGGTATTCAAAAATAAATGTTCTGCCACATCTCTAGAGAGTAATGATCAATATGATAGAATTCACTTTACAGAAAAAATAATACATGATGATTTCAATGATAAATTCTTCCTATGCAACTGATTCTTTTGTAATCCTCCTAAAGCAATATATTTTTATCATGCCACTCACCTACTCAAAAATTATTTTTTGCTTCTAATGTCATGTTTAAATGAGTTAATTATTCAAAACACTGCAATTTTGTCCCACCTTATCTTTTAAATAATATCCACTTCAACTCCCCTATAAAACATCTGGTTTAATAAATGTCTTTTTTGGAACCCCCAAAATACCTTGCACACTCTTGGCTTTGCAGTTCTGCTCTTTTAATCACTTTTACATGTCATGTTGTCGCCATTCAATTTCAGCCTTCAAACCCTGTTGATATTTCCAGGCCTAAGTCAAGTCCCACCATTTTCCATGAAATCATCTCAGAACCATTTAGTGCCTTGAGCATATATCTCCACTGAACTGAGAATTATCACTTGATGTTGTTATTTCTTAACTAATTGCACACTTGTTCATGCAATCTTCCAACTTTTTGTTACTACATTTCAATTTAAGTATCATTTTTTGACTATGCCACCATATTTTGTTCCTGAGGGTAGACTGTATATCTTAATTATTTATAACATATTCATGCCTTCCATGCTTTATAATGACCTCGAATTTTATTTTGAAGATAAAGATTTAACTCACTTATCACATTACTGAATCCCTCATGTTCCCATGTTTTATTTATACTCCAGTAACACAAAAGACCAGTTTTGAAATATTTTAGATTGTTTTTAAAAAGATACAATTAAATAGAGATTATGGGAAGAAAAGTTGTGCGGCATCTTCATATATAACTTATTTATTTTAAAAAAGTAACTTTGTATAGTCGCATGCTAAAATTCAAATGATTTTGTACAATAATGCTCAATTTTCATTTTATTTAAACTTAGTAAATAATTTCAAAATATTAATGAAATCCTATTAAAGTTATCTACCACCACTCTTGAAATAGTGTAGGGCTCTTTTTGAGACACTGAAACAAAATGCACCAATTTGCTGCATAAAACCTACTTTAAAACTTTTACTTTGGAGGCAAGCAAGATTAACCGATCTGTATGTGACAAGAGGGTCAGTAAGTGAAACAGACAAAATGAAGCATCAGAAATCTGTCTTCCAACTATGTCAAAATATTAGCTGAAATGGCCTCCTCATAACTTAATGAAGCACTAAGGTAAGATGCTCAATAGAATGCAAAACCTTAGATATAATTTTAATTTTCAGAGGTTAAGAATGCGCAGAAACATCTTTCTTCATTTGTAATAGTCTTGGATGGTTCGAAAATTGCAGGATGAAAATAGTAGGCAAACAGCAGTAAAATATTCTTTTCCATTTTTATGGCTGTAATGAGTTGTAATGGAAGTTTGCTCAGCTTACTAAATATATCTGTACTTTCCTGTCCACTTTCATCTGGAATACAATAGAATCCTCACACTTGAGCTATATATATTTTGAAATTAGCAGGATACAAAGCAGTATATTTGATATTCAGACTATCCTGTCAGTAAATTCTGTATAGACTATTGTCTAAGTAAATATAGGAACCTGGCTGAACAAGAGATATTTAATGAAAGCTTTGTTTTCTTTTAAATCTTTATTGGAGTATAATTGCCTCATAATTGTGTCTTAGTTTCTGCTTTACAACAAAGTGAATCAGTTATACATATACATATGTTCCTGTATCTCTTCCCTCTTGCGTCTCCCTCCACCCAACCCTCCCTATCCCACCCCTCTAGGTGGTCACAAAGCAGAGAGCTGATCTCCCTGTGCTATGCAGCTGCTTCCCACTAGCTATCTATTTTATGTTTGGTAGTGTATATACATCCATGCCACTCTCTCACTTTGTCACAGCTTACCCTTCCCACTCCCCATATCCTCGAGTCTATTCTCTAGTGGGTCTGTATCTTTATTCCTGCCTTACCCCTAGGTTTTTCGTGACATTTTTTTATTTTTAAATCCATATATATGTGTTAGCATATGGTATTTGTCTTTCTCTTTCTGACTTACTTCACTCTGTATGACAGACTCGAGGTCTATCCACCTCATTACAAATAGCTCAATTTCATTTCTTTTATGGCTGAGCAATATTCCATTGTATATATGTGCCACATCTTCTTTATCCATTCATCTGATGATGGACACTTAGGTTGTTTCCATCTCTGGGCTATTGTAAATAGAGCTGAAATGAACATTTTGGTACATCACTCTTTTTGAATTATAGTTTTCTCAGGGTATATGCCCAGTAGTGGGATTGCTGGGTCATATGGTAGTTCTATTTGTAGTTTTTTAGGAACCTCCATACTGTTCTCCACAGTGGCTGTATCGCTTTACATTCTCACTAACAGTGAAAGAGGGTCCAATTTTCTCCACACCCTCTCCAGCATTTATTGTTTCTACATTATTTGGTGATGGCCATTCTGACTGGTGTGAGATGATATCTCATTGTAATTTTAATTTGCATTTCTCTAATGATTAATGATGTTGATCATTCTTTCATGTGTTGGCAATCTGTATATCTTCTTTGGACAAATGTCTATTTAGGTCTTCTGCCCATTTTTGGATTGTTTTTTGTTGTTGTTGTTGTTGTTGTTATTGAGCTGCATGAGCTGCTTGTAAATTTTTGAGATTAATCCTTTGTCAGTTGCTTCATTTGCAAATATTTTCTCCCATTCTGAGGGTTGCCTTTCTTATGGTTTCCTTTGCTGTGGAAAAGCTTTGAGGTTTCATTAGGTCCCGTTTGTTTATTTTTGTTTTTATTTCCATTTCTCTAGGAGGTGGGTCAAAAAGAATCTTGCTGTGATTTATGTCATAGAGTGTTCTGCCTATGTTTTCCTCAAAGAGTTTGATAGTTTCTGGCCTAACATATAGGTCTTTAAGCCATTTTGAACTTATTTTTGTGTATGGTGTTAGGGAGTGATCTAAGCTCATACTTTTACATGTACCTGTCCAGTTTTCCCAGCACCACTTATTGAAGAGGCTGTCCTTTCTCCACTGTATATTCCTGCCTCCTTTATCAAACATAAGGTGACCATATGTGTGTGGGCTTATCTCTGGGCTTCCTATCCTGTTCCATTGATCTATCTTTCTGTTTTTGTGCCAGTACTATGCTCTCTTGATTACTGTAGCTTTGTAGTATAGTCTGAAGTCAGGAAGCCTGATTCCTCCAGCTACCTTTTTCATTCTCAAGATTGCTTTGGCTATTAGGGGTCTTTTATGTTTTCATACAAATTGTGATTTTTTTTGTTCTAGTTCTGTGAAAAATGTCAGTGGTAGTTTGATAGGGATTGCATTGAATCTGTAGATTGCTTTGGGTAGTAGAGTCATTTTCTTAATGTTGATTCTTCCAATCAAAGAACATCTTCCAATCAAAGAACATTCTTCCAATCAAAGAACATTTGTATCATCTTTAATTTCTTTCATCAATATCTTATCATTTTCTGCATACAGGTCTTTTGTCTCCTTAGGTAGGTTTATTCCTAGATATTTTATTCTTTTTGTTGCAATGGTAAATGGGATTGTTTTTTTTTTTTTTTGATTTCACTTTCTGACTTTTCATCATTAGTGTATAGGAATGCAAGAGATTTCTTTGCAATAATTTTGTATCCTGCTACTTTACCAAATTCATTGATTAGCTCTAGTAGTTTTCTGCTAGCATCTTTAGGATTCTCTGTGTATAGTATCATGTCATCTGCAAACAGTGACAGCTTTGCTTCTTCTTTTCTGATTTGGATTCCTTTTATTTCCTTTTCTTCTCTGATTGCTGTGGCTAAAACTTCCAAAACTATGCTGAATAAGAGTGGTGAGAGAGGGTAACCTTGTCTTTTTCCTGATCTTAGTGGAAATGGTTTCAGTTTTTCATCATTGAGGACAATGTTGCCTGTGGGTTTGTCATATATGGCCTTTATTATGTTGAGGAAAGTTCCTTCTATGCCTACTTTCTGGAGGGTTTTTATCATAAATGGGTGTTGAATTTTGTCGAAACTTTCTCTACATCTATTGAGAAGACCATAGGGTGTTTCTCATTCAATTTGTTAATATGGTTTACCACATTGATTGATTTGCATATATTGAAGAATCCTTGCATTCCTGGAATAAACCTCACTTGGTCATGGTGTATGATCCTTTTTATGTGCTGTTGGATTCTATTTGCTAGTATTTTGTTGAGGATTTTTGCACCTATGTTCATCAGTGATATTGGCCTGTAGTTTTCTTTGTGACATCCTTGTCTGGTTTTGGTATCAGTGTGATGGTGGCTTCGGAGAATGAGTTTGGGAGTGTTCCACCCTCTGTTATATTTTAGAAGAGCTTGAGAAGGATAGGTGGTAGCTCTTCTCTAAATGCTTGATAGAATTCGGCTGTGAAGCCATCTGGACCTGGACTTTTGTTTGTTGGAAGATTTTTAATCACAGTTTCAATTCCAGTGTTTGTGATTGTTCTGTTCATATTTTCTATTTCTTCCTGATTCAGTCTTGGTAGTTTGTGCATTTCTAAGAATTTGTCTGTTTCTTCCAGATTGTCCATTTTATTGGCATAGAGTTGCTTGTAGTAATCTCTCATGATCATTTTTATTTCTGCCGTGTCAGTTGTTACTTCTCCTTTTTCATTTCTAATTCTATTGATTTGAGTCTTCTCCCTTTTTTTCTTGATGAGTCTGGCTAGTGGTTTATCTATTTTGTTTATCTTCTCAAAGAACCAACTTTTAGTTTTATTGATCTTTGTTATTGTTTCCTTCATTTCTTTTTCATTTATTTCTGATCTGATTTTTATAATTCCTTTCCTTCTACTAAATTTGGGGTTTTTTTGTTCTTCTTTCTCTAATTGCTTTAGGTGTAAGGTTAGGTTGTTTATTCGAGATGTTTCCTCCTTCTTAAGGTGGGCTTGTATTGCTATAAACTTCCCTCTTAGAACTGCTTTTGCAGCAACCCATAGGTTTTGGGTCGTTGTGTCTCCATTGTCATTTGTTTCTAGGTATTTTTTAATTTCCTCTTTGATTTCTTCAGTGATCACTTCATTATTGAGTAACGTATCGTTTAGCCTCCATGTGTTTGTATTTTTTACAGATCTTTTCCTGTAATTGATATCTAGTCTCATGGCGTTGTGGTCGGAAAAGATACTTGATACAATTTCAATTTTCTTAAATTTACCAAGGCTTGATTTGTGACCCAAGATATGATCTATCCTGGAGAATGTTCCATGAGCACTTGAGAAAAATGTGTATTCTGTTGTTTTTGGATGGAGTGTCCTATAGATATCAATTAAGTCCATCTTGTTTAATGTATCATTTAAAGTTTGTGTTTCCTTATTTATTTTCATTTTGGATGATCTGTCCATTGGTGAAAGTGGGGTGTTGAAGTCCCCTACTATGAGTGTATTACTGTCGATTTCCCCTTTTATGGCTGTTAGTTTTTGCCTTATGTATTGAGGTGCTCCTGTGTTAGGTGCATAAATATTTACAATTGTTCTATCTTCTTCTTGGATCGATCCCTTAATCATTATGTAGTGTCCTTCTTTGTCTCTTGTAATGGTCTTTATTTTAAAGTCTATTTTGTCTGATATGAGAATTGCTACTCCAGCTTTCTTTTGATTTCCATTTGCATGGAATATCTTTTTCCATCCCCTTACTTTCAGTCTGTATGTGTCTCTAGGTCTGAAGTGGGTCTCTTGTAGACAGCATATATATGGGTCTTGTTTTTGTATCCATTCAGCCAATCTGTGTCTTTTGGTGGGAGCATTTAGTCCATTTTCATTTAAGGTAATTATCGATATGCATGTTCCTATTCCCATTTTCTAAATTGTTTTGGGTTCGTTGTTATAGGTCCTTTCCTCCTCTTGTGTTTCTTGTCTAGAGAAGTTCCTTCAGCAGTTGTTGTAAAGCTGGTTTGGTGGTGCTGAACTCTCTCAGCTTTTGCTTGTCTGTAAAGGTTTTAATTTCTCCATCAAATCTGAATGAGATCTTTGCTGGGTAGAGTAATCGTGGTTGCAGGCTTTTCTCCTTCATCACTTTCAGTATGTCCTGCCACTCCCTTCTGGCTTGCAGAGTTTCTGCTGAGAGATCAGCTGTTAGCCTTATGGGGATTCCCTTGTGTGTTATTTGTTTTTTTTTCCCTTGCTGCTTTTAATATGCTTTCTTTGTATTAATTTTTGAGAGTTTGATTAATATGTGTCTTGGCGTATTTCTCCTTGGGTTTATCCTGTATGGGACTATCTCTGCTTCCTGGACTTGGTTAACTATTTCCTTTCCCATATTAGGGAAGTTTTCAACTATAATCTCTTCAAATATTTTCTCAGTCCCTTTCTTTTTCTCTTCATCCTCTGGAACCCCTATAATTCGAATGTTTGTGCGTTTAATGTTGTCCCAGAGGTCTCTGAGACTGTCCTCAGTTCTTTTCATTCTTTTTTCTTTATTCTGCTCTGCAGTAGTTATTTCCACTATTTTATCTTCCAGGTCACTTATCCGTTCTTCTGCCTCAGTTATTCTGCTATTGATCCCATGTAGTGTATTTTTCATTTCAGTTATTGTGTTGTTCATCTCTGTTTGTTTGTTCTTTAGTTCTTCTAGATCTTTGTTAAACATTTCTTGCATCTTCTCCATCCCTGCCACCATTCTGTTTCCGAGATTCTGGATCATATTTACTATCATTATTCTGAATTATTTTTCAGGTAGAATGCCTATTACTTCTTCATTTGTTAGGTCTGGTGCATTTTTATCTTGCTCCTTCATCTGCTGTGTGTTTTTCTGTCTTCTCACTTTGCTTATCTTACTGTGTTTGGGGTCTCCTTTTTTTTTTTTTTTTTTGCAGCCTGCAGGTTCGTAGTTCCCGTTGTTTTTGATGTCTGTCTCCAGTGGCTAAGGTTGGTCTAGTGGGGTGTATGCTTCCTGGTGGAGGGGACTAGTGCTTGTGTTCTGGTGGATGAGGCTGGATCTTGTCTCTCTGGTGGGCAGGTCCACGTCTGGTGGTGTGTTTTGGGGTGTCTTTGGACTTATTATGATTTTAGGCAGCCTCTCTGTTAATGGGTGGGGTTGTGTTTCTGTTTTGCTAGTTGTTTGGCATAGGTTGTCCAGCACTGTAGCTTGCTGGCCGTTGAGTGAAGCTGGGTGCTGGTGTTAAGGTGGAGATCCCTGGGAGATTTTCGCCGTTTGATATTATGTGGTGCTGGGAAATCTCTTGTGGACCAGTGTCCTGATGTTGGCTCTCTCCCCTCAGAGGCAGAGTCCTGATTCCTGGCAGGAGCAGCAAGAACCTTTCATCCACACAGCTCAGATTAAAAGGGAGAGAAAGTAGAGAGAATTAGTAGAACTAGGAAGATAGAAAGAAAGGAGGAAAAGAGGGAAGGAAGGAAGGAAGGGAGGAAGGAGGGAGGGAAGGAAGGAAGAAAGAAAGAAGAAGGAAAGAAGGCCAGAAGGAAAGAAAGGAGGAGGGAGGAAGGAAGGAAGGAAAAAGGACAGAAAGTAGATACAGTAAAACAGAATGAAGTAAAGTATAATAAAGTTATTGAATTAAAACATATTTATTTAGGAGAAAGAAGAAAAAGAAAGAAAAAAAAAGAAAAAGGGCGGATATAACCTTAGGACAAATGTTGAAAGCCACGCTATACAGACAAAATCCTACCCTGAAGCTTACACATACACCCTCAAGAAAAGAGGTAAAGGGGAAAAAATCATAAATCTTGCTTTCAAAGACCACCTCCTCCACTTGGGATGATTCGTTGTATAAAGGGGGGAAGGAAAGAAAGAAAGAGGGGAGGTAAGGTATAATAGAATTATTAAAATTAATTATTAAGAAAAAAAATTTCTTATAGAAAAAATGGAAAAAGAAAATAATAATAATGAAAAAAAGACGGATAAAAAAGGAAAAAAAAAAGAAAAAAAAAAAAAAACAATGGACGGATAGAACCCTAGGACAAATGGTGGAAGCAAATCTATACAGACAAGATCTCAAAGAGAAGCGTACACATACACTTTCACAAAAAGAGGAAAAAGGGGAAAAAATCATAGATCTTGCATATGAAGTCCACCACCTCAATTTGGGATGAGTCACTGTCTATTCATGTATTCCACAGAAGCAGGGTACATCAAGCTGATTGTGGAGCTTTAATCCGCGGCTTCTGAGGCTGCTGGGAGAGATTTCCCTTTCACTTCTTTGTTCTCACAGCTCCCAGGGGCTCAACTTTGGATTTGGCCCTGCCTCTGCGTGTAGGTCGCTGGAGGGAGTCTGGTTTTCACTCAGGACAGGGTTAAAGGAGCCTCTGATTCGGGGGCTTTGGCGCACACAGGCCGAGGGGAGAGAGGGGCACGGCGTGCGGGGCGGGCCTGCGGCGGCAGAGGCCGGCGTGATGCTGCACCAGCCTGAGGCCCGCCGTGTGTTAAAAGCCTCTTGCCTCTTTGGCAGGTGCAGACTTTTCCCCGGACTCCCTCCCGGCTAGCCGTGGTGCACTACCCCCTTCAGGCTATGTTCAAGCCGCCAACCCCAGTCCTTTCCCTGCGCTCCGTCTGAAACCGAAACCCGAGCTTTAGCTCGCAGCCCCGCCCGCCCCGGCGGGTGAGCCAACAAGCCTCTCGGGCTGGTGAGTGCCGGTCGGCAACGATCTTCTATGCGGGAGTCTCTCCGCTTTCCCCTCCGCACCCCTGTTGCTGTGCTCTCCTCTGCGGCTCCGAAGCTCCTTCCTCCGCCTCCCGCAGTCTCTGCCCGTGAAGGGGCTTCCTAGTGTGTGGAGACTTTTGCTCCTTCACAGCTCCCTCCCACTGGTGCAGGTCCCGTCCCTATTCTTTTGTCTCTGTTTTTTCTTTTTTTCTTTTGCCCTACCCAGGTACGTGGGGAGTTTCTTGCCTTTTAGGAGGTCTGAGGTCTTTTGCCAGCCTTCAGTAGGTGTTCTGTAAGAGTTGTTCCACGTGTAGATGTATTTCTGGTGTATCTGTGGGGAGGAAGGTGATCTCCGCGTCTTACTCTTCCGCCATCTTTCTTAATTTCCCCTGTGTGCCTTTAATAAAGAAAACAATTCCAACTACAGATCTACTACTAAAAAGAAAAAACAAACAAACAAACAAACAAAACAGACTCTCAGTCTCAAAACCAAAAGTGACAAGGACATAGAGAGGAAAACTATAGTGTTGCTTTTGAAAGTCAAACTTTCACCAAAGATAAAAATGTATGATTCATGAGCACAAAATTAAATGATTTTTAAAAGAGGGATCTGCATTCTCAGGAGATAAAATAAACTCACATTTAGGATCTTAACAAGAGGTGAGTGATCTTTTCTCTGAAAGGGAAGATAAGAAATATTCTCGGCTATATGGACCCTATTGTCTCAGTTCCATTATCAAATTTTGCGGTTGTGACAGGGAAGACACCACAGGACATACGTTAACAATGGCAGCCTGCAGGTCATAGCTTGACAATTCTGGATTTGGACAAACAGAAATCAGAACTCAGACTAAACATGGGGCATAATTCACTCTCTTGTCAGAGAAATCCATGGACGGGATACTTAAAGCCCTGAACAGAGGCCCTGTTTCAGAGTAGAGGGTCTTAAAACATGCCAGCAAGAAAATATTAGGAGGCTCTGGAAGTGACCTTCAGACTCAACACTTATAATCTCTCCCACAAACCAGCAGAAAAATCCATTGACTAAGTCAACCTAGACATATAATGTTTTCCACAAGAACAGAGAACACTACCTTGCCACATTTGTTGTAGTGTCTCAAACAGACCAAGTTAGGGATAGTTATTTATAGGATTAAAAGACTCAGTTCAAGTGCTTTAAATTGGATCTTCTGAGGTGGGGAACTTTTTAAAATTGAAATTTTCTTTTTTTACACAATAGTATAGGATCAGTAGACAAAGTGGGGTGAGAATTTTGAGATAAGTTTTGATAAAGCTCTTGTCATGATAAGTGAGCTGTTTCTCTAGGTATGAAAAATGTGTGACAGCTGTTTGCTCAGATGAGAAAAATGTTTACTCTGACACTTTTGTTGCAACAATTTTCTGAAGCAAACTGTGAAGTTATTTATTGGTTTTCAGTCTCAAATATTTGCTCCAAGAAATCTTCACCCAGGAAGTTAAGTTATATTGACACCAGGGCTTCTATTTCTGAGGTAGGAAGAGGTGGGAGCACTTTCCCGAAGAGAAAGGCACTAACCACGTGATGTAGATTTTCACCCTACAATAGTTTTATTCCCTGCTTACATTTCTTTCTCCCAACTAGTCAGTGGCCTCTGTTGGACCAGAAATGTGAATATTTTCAAATCCTTAAAAATTATGGCTGTTTATTTTAAGATACTTTTATTTGATAGAAAATAAAAAGGATAAGTAAGAGGTAAATATAATGAATTCTGTGATGTGCGACACACACCTCTGTTCTGGAATGGAGATATTATTCTACCACCTATTGAGTGTGGCCAACAGACAACTCATGGCTACAAGCCTCAGTTGAAGGAAACTACTTTTTTCAACATCATTTTCTTTCTGTGGGAAGCTCCCTGCAATGATCCACCACACAGAAGTATAAAGACCCTCCTCCCAAATCAATACAACTCTCATGTGCCATCTTCATTCCAGAAATCCTTATGGGGTCGGTGGAAACATTTATTGGGAATGCACTGGCTCAACTTTTCCATGCATCCAACCTTCTTTCCTTCTATTCTCTTCCAAGGATATCATTTCCAAGAACACTGTCCCGTAAATGTCCTTCACAGGTAATACCCCATATCTTTCTTCCTGTGGAACCCTACTTGAATGTATGGGGAAGAGGAATGGTCAAAAAGCAATTTTAAGAAGGAATTTTGGAGTCAAAACACTTGCTGCTCTGACAACGAGACACTTGTCATTGGAGGTAGTTGAAGCATAAATAGTACCTGACAAAAGGTGGCTATGTAACTTATAAAACCTTCCATGGTGGTAAATCAATATAGTGTATTGTGGAGGGAACACTGACACAAAGTGTGAGATCTTAGATGAGAAGTATAATAGAAGAGAAATCATGGCTGCAAAGACAGTGGAATTGGGTGGCCATTATTACGTTTGTATTGTATTGTTAATACAATCTGTAAAAATAATAAAAAAAGCTGAAAATAATTACTGATTAAAAAAGAGTCCAATTAACTTCAAATTCAGGACATTTTCTTTTCAAACTCATTTCATAGCTGAAGTCACAGGACAACAAACAACAAACTAGCTAAAAGGACACATGATTTCTCTTAGGAAAGAGAAGATGTGAGTACTTTCTCACCTAGGGTAGAAGCTATTGGACATCAGTAAGAAGAGTTTCAATAGAATAGTTGAAAAATAGGTAAAGGCTAAATGTGGCTTTTAAATATTTATACATGGACAGTATAATTCTGTGACCTGGGCCTACAGAAATTGAGGAAGTCTATTTGAAGGCTATTTCTCCATAAATTCTACTGAACACTGTCAGAAAATATCAGAAAGAGCCCTAAGAGTGTTCACTAAGGTGCAATCCTAGAGTGTGGGGATATTAGCTGTACAGAAAATGCAAGGAATTTCACCCAGACCTTTCCCCCCACCTCCACTGTGAAACAAAGCTTTAATCTGTGGGTTTAAGGACACAAAGCATTGTTGCCATTTGGGCACTGGTAAAAACTCATTGCATCTGGTAGAAGGAGAAAGGTGGAAAGAAAATTGCTCCTAAGGGAAGGACTGGAATACAAATCAGCCCACAACTACAGTCACTGGAGGGTGAGGGAAAATGAGGGTACATTCTTGAGACCCAAAAACACAGGATAAGGTTAAGGTTTAATTAGAAAAACAGAGAATTAGCTCTTCCAACTGTCCTCCTCACTATCAAGCTAGCAAACTTGGAATAACAAACCATAGCAGATGACTCCTGGAAGGACAGGAAAGGAATGAGAGAATGCCAGCAACTTTCTGTGTGGCACAGCACAAAGGGAAAAGTGAAATTTCACATTTCAACTCGATCGCTCTGAAAAATCAATCTGCACTAGATATATCTGCAGAAATCTGAAGCCAGTAGTTCACTGAGTGTAGCCATAGCAACCAAAAAAAAAAAAAAAAAGAGAGAGAGCAAAAAAAATTCAAATTCAACAGTACTCTGATTATGTTAACTTAATATCCTGCATAAAAGACTCAGTAGAAGAAAAGGAGTGCCCATATCCAGGTATAACCTCTACCTCGGTCTCTACTGACCTACACAAGATGCCTGGCTTTTAGCAACAACAAAAAAGGCACATAATGAATGGCAAGAAAAATGCCATTCAGTGATACAAAGCAATCCTCAGAACCACACACAGGCATGACACTGTCTAACAGAATTTAAAATACCTGTAATTAATATGTTAATGATGCTAATGAAAAAGGTGTCAGATCAGATGGGGAATTTTTTAAAAGATGAAAACTAAAAAGAAAATCAAATGAAGATAGCATACATTTTTTTAAAAATATGAAACAAATGTTTTTTTTTTTTTTTTTTTTTTTTTTTTTTTACAGGAACTTTGTTAAACTCATCATATCCAAGGAAAGAATAAGTGAACTTGAAGATGACTCATTAAAAATTATCCTGAAACAAATTTTATCATGAAACACTGTGGGGTAAAAGGAGAAAGAGGAAAAACTGCAAAAAAAATCAAGAGGAGCTATGAATCAGCATCAAATATTGTAACATACATGTATTTGCATCCCAGAAAGAGAATAAAAAGTATTTTGAGTTATACTGGTAGAGGATTTTCCAAAATTAATGACAAAGAGCAAGCCATAGACTCAAAAATCTCAGAGAAAACTAAGCAGGAAAAATATCTCCCTGGAGGGGAAGAAATCACCTAGATATATCATATTCAAATCCTATAAGCTAAAGATAAAGAAAATTCTTGTAGGAAGCCAGAGAAAAGAGACATTATCCATAGAGGAAAAAATAAGAAATTAGAAGACTTCTAGAGTGAAACTACCTAAGTTAGAGGACAATGATATCAATAAATTGGTGAAAGGGGAAAAAAAAAACAAAAAACTATCAAGTCACAACCCAGAGTTCTATCACCATCAAGACACAAATAGAAAAAAATAAATAAATAAATAAAGACACAAATAGGCTGAAAATAAAGGATGAAAGAAAACATATTCTGTAAGAATAAAACATAAAATAGCTGAAATGATTAATTTAATTCCATTAAAATTGGTCTTAAAATGTGTTGCTAGAGACAAAGAAAAAATATCTCATAATGATACAAGTGTTCATATTATGAAGATATGCAATTATAAATATACATACAAGTAAAAGCAAAGCTCAAAAATATAGGAAGCAAATACCAAAAGAATTTAAGGGAGAAATAGGCAAATCAATAGTAATAGTTGGGGACTTCAGTGATGGATAAGCTTACTAGACCAAAAATCAGCAAAGGTATAGAACCCCTGAACAATAAGAATAAATGAAAGTGTGAAGCAACCCTAGCCTGGGAAGGACACGGTAACCAATGCCTTAGGACCCTCAGGGATAAGATGTTGGTCAAGAGATAAAATAAAACCCCAGAAAGTAAGGGGGATTAAAAATGGACAGCAGAGGATGGAGATGACTGTCTTGTTGTGGTCCTGGAATTAGCTGCAGTAGCAAGGGCTCACACTTATTCCATTAACCTTCATTTTCTAAGTATCTCAGCAAGAAAGGTCCATTGGAAGACATTTAAGCCCTATTTACAAATTGTTATGCTGGAGAAACTTGCCTTGACCCACATTATTAATCCTTCTAGTGGCAGCCTCACTCAGTGACTGATCGATTTGAAGGGCAATTCTGAGGGGCCATCACACTGCAGAACACCTAAGGTGCCCTTTTTGTTGGGAATGCAAATCACCTCCCTTTACCCAGTTTTTATTTTCCTCCCTTCCATGGGTGTCAATCTCCAGGTAACTCACCAATAAACATCCTTCTGGTTAATCTCTGTCTCAGAATCTGTTTTCTAGCGCCTGGGAACCCAACTTGCTAGTCAAGTGGGGAATTATTTTTTTCTCATTTTCAATATAGAGCATTACTCTATCTTCTCCCATTAGTGGGCACAATTTTCTCCTTTTCATATTTTGGCTCTTACAAATAATTACATGTATTTTTCTGGTCTTCATCAGTTTTTTAAGTTTCAGCTCAGCTTCAATCAGGTTTACTTTATTGAAAATGCTTGACAATTTTACGTACATAAGCTTTTAACATAACAATACCTTGAGCAACTACTCAGATTTCTTAAGTATTTCATCCTTTTCTTCCTCACTGATACTGCCTCATATTGTTTTGTTTTTTTTTTTTAACATCTTTATTGGAATATAATTGCTTTAAAATGGTGTGTTAGCTTCTGCTGTATAACAAAGTGAATCAGCTATACATATACTTATATCCCCATATCTCATAAATTCTTTAACACACTTTTCCATTCATTTTAAGCTATGGTCACACCTAAAGGCTGTTGAAATTGTATGTTATATTTCTCATGACCTTTTTGAAATCTACTTTCCTAATATTTTTTGTTCAATTCTGACAATTCTTCACATTACTTTCATTGTCTATTACAAACACTAAAATTAAGAAAATGAAGCAGACTGTTCCTTTTAGGTTCCTTCCATATCATACAATTGTTTTTCATACCTTGTCACATTAAAAACAAAATAGCAATATCTATTGTCACTTCGACTTTCAAAGAGATGACAGTACTTCTGTTTTACTTTCTACTAGGTGGATTTTATGTAGCCAATATAAAAATTTGAAGCACAACATATTTACATTACTAAAAAAGCCATGTTATAAATCACTTAGCAATTTATTATTTTTATTTTTGCTATAGTCAGTTTGCCACAATATATAAATCTTGCCATAAATAATTTTATATATGTTTTCATTTTCATCTCTTAAGTTTATATATGACTGCTATTTTTTCTGAAATGCAAAACTGTCTTTTAAAAAGCATTAAAGGGTTAACAAGTGAAGAGAGGAAACATGGAGAAAGCGATTAACATTTCACTAATTTTTTGTTTATTCACCCTTTATACATCAATATTTATTAAGTGCCTACTATGTTCCACATGTTATTATAAGACTTGAGGCTATAGAAATAATAAAGAGGAAAAATAAATCTAGAGAAGAATCTCTGTTCCCATGGGATTTATAATCCAGTGAGATGAGATATACAACAAACATAATAGACAAGTAAATTATTTAGGACATAGACTGGCAATCACTTTTTTTGTAAAGGACCAAATAGTATACACTTTGTTGGTTATACGGTATCTCTTTTAACTACACAAACCTGTCACTGCAAAGGCAAAGCAGCTACAGAAGATAAATAAATAAATAGGCTTGGCTGTGTTCCAGTAATATCTTATTTACAAATAAGTAATATGGAGAAAAATTAAGTAGGACAAGGGTACTAGGGAATGTGTGCGCAATTATAAATAAGGGGGCCAAATAATGCTCACTTTGAATGTGATATTTGAGCAGATTATAAAAAGGTAAGGATGTAAATCATTTAGATATCCAAAAGAAGAATGACCCAGAGAGCAAAGGACACATACAAAGAAATCTGTTAATTACTAAATTGTAATGTGACATACCAGGGATGATATTTTGTAAGTTTGTGCAATACAGTTGTCCTTTTTTTTTTTTGCAAACTAGTGTCTGTTCTATGCCACATGACCTTTTACAAGTGCATTAGACTCTCAGTGCCTTAGTTTTATCATCTTTAAATGAGGTAGTAATGGTATCTGTCTTATACGTTTGTTAAGTGGATTAAATTCCTTAATACTGGTAAACAAATTTTGGCACAAAGTGTATGCTATATAAGTGTTTGTTAAATATATATATTTATTTTTTTGGAAAACAGATACTATACCAAGCATACTTCAATCATACCAGTATAGAGGATTTGAGAGTCATGGAAAATGGTTATAAATAACTGTGATTATTCCACAGTCATAAATATAAATATAAATAAATATAAATATAGACATAAATATAAATCTTCATAATTTTCATATAACTAACCTGAAACTGATGGATCTAATGATCTGATTATTTGAGCCTCAAGAAATATATTCATAAATAGGTGAATATATAGATATTTAAAATGTTTTATATTTCAAATAAATATCACTATCTCAGTGCTTCATGTAAAATGATTACTATACACACATTATTCCATATGATTCTAATAGCATTACCATGTGCTAGTAATTGAGGATATCGTTAACCATACTTCACTGATGAATAAAAACTCAAGAGATTTACACAAAGTTAGACTAAAATTCCCTGTTTTTTCCATTATAGATCCCTAACTACTTCATTAATATGTACTTCTCAAGAGTTAGGCTAATTACGATCTTCAAGCAAGCATATTTCATGGAAATCCAGAGAGGACGGATGAACAGAATTTCATTATTAGAGAAAAATGAAGGTTACCTGACTTCAATATTTTAAATCAACAGAGATAAATAGAGATTTAAATATGGAACAGGTTAAATAGGTAGAAGAATAAATGAAATATGTTCTCAAGGCAGAATTTTCTCAGATTCCATCTGATTCCAGTGTTTTTTAACAGTTAAGTGAGGGTGGAAGAGGTGAGAGAAGGAAGAACAGAGGATCAATATCTCCTCAGGGTGAATTATTTAACCTTTGCAATGAATGGGGGTATAATACTGTTTTAGTGGGTGGAATCCAGAAATGTTAAACTTTCTGAAATGTATAGGTAACTCCTAACTACAAATTATTTTCCCACCCTAAGTCCCAATAATACTTCAAAACCAGTTTTTTTTTTTTTCTCTAACAAATTTTAAGCAATGTGAATATTTCATGGATTAGAACATTTATAGAATGTGTTTTACTGTACGTGCTTATTTACTGGGTTCTCCAAAATTTCATAGCTCTTTATTATTCACTAACACTTTACAAACAAGTAGGAAACATTTGGCTTAGGATTTAATTTCCTCTAAGCTTTTGGCAACTGAAATAACTGGCAACCCCTTCTTTCCTAATAACCCCTCTGTAGTTCAAATAAATAAATTAATAAGTTTAAATTTCAGAAAGGGTTCCATTGGAAAATTACAGGTTCTTATGAAACCATTACCAGAAACATTTTTCATCTGAGTCACTTGTTCAGAGTGATGCATCAATATGCTAGACTTGGAGTAACAGAAACCAAAAAATGATTCTTAAAATAAGATATGGACTCATATATCTCTCAAATAATGAAATGTACAGTTGGGATTTTCAGGCCAACTCAACAGTGTTATTGATTTCCTGCTTTTTTCTGTATATGTGCTCTGCATCCTGAGGTTCTATCCTCAAAGCACCTAAACTTGCACCTACAGGACGACAACCAGGATTCTCATCATCTCATTTGCTTTTCAGTCAGTAAGAAAGAGGAAAGACATAATGACATATGCCAGTTGACTTAAATCCCCTCCTCTTTTGAGTTCCCAATGTACATGAGCAGAAACTATCGTTAAATCTCATTGACCAGGACTTAGTTATAGGCCACAGGACTTAGTTACAGGCCAGCCTTACTTGTATAGGAGACTAGAAACTGCCGTTTTCTTTGCCAGTAATATTCCACTCCCAACAAAATCAGCATTCCATTGTTGAGGAAGATGAGAATTGGTAAAGGATAGGAAAATAGCAGTTTCTGTCACCAGGGTTAAGGACAATAATTAGATAATTAAGAATTGATGCTAGGAAAAAATGAGGCTGTGGGATGTGGTGAGGGAGATTGTGTCACTTGTCCTGGAGCCCAGGCTCAGAATGCCAGGAGGTGGGCAGGAAGCAGAGACAGTGACTGGGTAGGTGTGTCAGCTTGTCGATATGATCTGAGCAAACAGAACATGTTGGCAGTGGGACTACTGGCTCTAGAAGAGATCTTGTCTGAAGTGCTAATTGTGAGTAGTTCAAGTTGGAATGATAAGGATCTGGTCATAGAATCTGAATCTCTGTACAGCTAGTAACAGCAAACAGTCACAATTATATTTCTTATTTGTTTTTCTTTTTAAATTTTTCCTCCAGTGATAATGACTTAAAATATAAAAACTGATTTTTTTTTCATTCAAGTCATACTAACACATTTTCTACTATTTTTTCAGCATCGTGAATAGAAAATGAATTAAACATATTTCCTCAAAAATTACTTACCATCCATGCATAAGTAACAGTCTTGTGAAATTGCAGACAGTAAGTAACAGAGTCAGAATCCAAGCCTATTTCTTCCTCAGGACAACTCTCATGTGTTTAATCACTATTTATAGTGCAATCTCTCTAGGACTTTTCTGAACTGCTACATTAATGGATGTAAAGTAGCTGAATGATGAAAGGAGATAAAACTGCACTATTCACCCCTCAGAGCACATGGCAAGCTATATTTAAACCTGAATGTCATTAACAAACCACTGGACCACTCAGATGGGAAAGGGACTTAAACCGAGTACACATATGGGGACATATTAAAGAGAGGAGGGTACTTGGAAAAGAGAATATAGGAGGATTCCTGTGGGAAAAGTGGTTAGAATTACCTGGATTCATCCCAAAAGACAGGACCAGGTCTAGTTGGTGGAATCTATAGATAAATTGACCTGACCCATTAAATCATCAAAATACTCTAGGACATCAAAGGTATTCCAGCCTGGGGTTGTACAAACAGTCTGAATAATTATCTGAATAACATATTTTCAGTGAAATACCTAGTTGATTAGTATTCTCGGACTAAGGAGAACAGAAAGTAAAGAACATTGCTTCCACAGTACGGATATAATTGCATTATAATCAGACGCATATGGGTGCTTGAAAGAAATATTGATTAAGGAACCCTATCCCAAACCTACTGAATAATAATCTCTAGTGGATATTGGCAATCTAAATTTTTTATAAGCTCACATCCCAAAGACTGAAAATGTTGCTGTTGAGGACTGACATTCTTCTATCACTTGTTTGTTATCCTTGTATAATGGCAAACGTGGCATCCAAGTCTGTTTCTCACACTTCCGTGTCAATAGGCTGAATCACTAGTTAACATAGCATCCTGACTACTGAACCCAGATTGTCTTAGAACACTTCTCAACAGTATACCTACACTACTTAGTAAGACATCAGTTGGTATGAAACTTGTCAACTGAATGGTAACTTCCAATAAATACTGATAGAATTTGCTTTAATAAAATTACTACTGTGTACTTATATTCCCTCAGTCCACGGTGCAAGTCTGAAGCTATAGTCTCTGAACTAAAGGAAATGGAAAAGATCTAATCTGTGCTTTCTCTCTTGGGAATAAAAGAACATTTACCCCAAAACCTAAGTGTTGAAGCTTAGCTAATTAAAATAGCCATAGTCAGCTGTCAACTAAATTCTCTTTACTCTTAATTGAAGACAAGCCTCTGAGTCTGTGAAAGGTAAACAGTATGGGGCACCGGAGGTCTAGAATTACAGAAAATTAAGAAGAGGTTTAGAATTTTGAGAAGCCAGGGTCATGTGCAAACCAGAGTTATGGGCAGCAGTTACTGAGTATTGTAAGCAGAAACAATTCTCTACTGAGGTGTGCCCATAAGGAGGTCATTGTTTAATTCATTGTTAAAAACATTTTTTTTTTTTCTGAAGCTAACTTGAGTAAGTTTCTTGCTTGTCACCAAACATACTATGAAAAAGACAAAATTTTATATTTATTGAAGTAAACTAAGTCCATATAAAAGAAGATGTCCTTAGATTTCAATAGCAGTAGGTATTCTCACACTTTAGGGAAAAGTGACTGTAAAAGTGAATCGTGTGATTTTGAAATCTAGATATCAGTTATATTAATTCAAAGCACTTTAGGAACTTTGAATAAAATTTATTTCTTCTCAACAGATTTTAAGCATGAAAGCTTCATTTGACTCCCTTAAGCCAAGTCAAGGTCAACCACTGATATGAATTATCTGTTACAATGTACACTCAGATCAAAAAGAAAAAAAATTATATTGGTCAGCTACTTTTTACACTAATTGCATTTAAAAAAATTATATTATTATTTAATAAGTAAAATTTAGGAAAATTTGAAGACTTACATGTACATTAATGATATAGGAGAATAATATCCTTTAGAAAGTGCGATTTTTTTAATGACTCAAAATACCTTACTTCAAAAAATGACAACTCAAAATAACATTTCTGTCTACAATTCTTGTGAGTACTAATATACATTTGCTTTTGTATTTAATATGTTAATTCCCTTGCAGAGGAAAATATATATATATTTGATTCTGAAATCAATCAATATCCATCTATAACAACTGTTCGGTTATAGTTTTTCTTTTCCATCAAGCCAGAATACTTTGGAACACCTTCTTTAGTTAAGCATTATAAATACTATTACTTTAAGTTGTAAAGTAATAAGATTCACTTTTGAAATATTTTAAAATAGGAAGGAAAAAAAAATTAAGAAAAAAATAGCTCAGCTACCCAGGAATATTTTTTTTCCTCTTCCCTACCTCTTATCCAGAAATGCTGCTGCACTAACACAGCTACTTAAGGGGTATCAGCATTGCTGTAGTGAAAGCTTGCTGCATTTTGGCAATTAGAACAAGAACATTCAAGTTTCAAAAGACAATACATCACATATGTTCTACTGGATAAACACTCTTACACTTGTGACACTAGCCCACCTTTCAAATAGCCTTCTAAAACATAAATTAATTTACAGAAATGTCTACCTTCTCCTGCCTCCTCCTGTCTCCTACTGAGTCTGCTCACTCTTGACCCCAAACTTTCTATCTCACCAACCCCAAAACAATTCTTGGAGGGTGAGCATGCACTTCCCAAAAGAGCAAATGGCAAGCCTCTTTTTTTGTTTATTCCTTCTTCTCACAATATTCCTCAATAGAAGAATCTCAGAGTCAGTCTCCACTTTTCCCTTCTTCTCACCCTCCATATCCAGGTCACCATAACTCCTGTTTATTTTCTCTCCCAAACTTAGATCAAGCTGCCTCTCATTCTACACTTCCAATGCAAGCCTTCAGCCAAGGAACAGTTACGTCTTACCTGAACTTGGACAAGAAACCCCTCCTGGAAGTCCACCCCCCACACACACCCCTCCATTTAAAACGGTGTTTCCTGCTTACAGACGTTCAGCACCTTCCCATTCACTTCATAAATAAATAAATAAATAAATAAAACACATGTTCACTGCCTTGGAGGTAATGTCTCTATCTTGGTCACTCTTTTTGTTTTCTTTATAGCATTTCCTTTAGTTACTAAGCACTGTATTATGTTATATTATTTTAGTCTGCCTCCCAAAATAGGGTGTGTGTTCCCTGAAGGCAAAGATTGTTTCTGTCTTGTTCACTCTGCAGACTCTCGCCAGTTTTTGATTTATGGTTATTTTGCATATTCAATTCAGCTTTCCTTACTTATATTTTAAATAGTTTTGTGACCATAAATGTCATAATATATATTCACTTAAAATTTTGAGTTATAGGAATGCTAATAAATATCAATTACAGTGTAAAATATTGGTTATACTGTGTAACAGGTTTTAAGTAACACTTTTTTAGTTTATTAACTTATAATGTGTTTCCTGGCCATAATTTGTGACCATTTGCATTTTAAAATAATTTTAAAGTTACAGAATATTTACAAAAATAATGCAGAGAGTTCCATATACCCTTATCTAGACTCTCCTAATGTTAACTTCTTATATAGTACAATTAATATTCATATGATAATGTTAACCAAACTATAGCTTTTATCCTAATTTCACCAGTTTTTCCACTAATGTCTTTTTTCCGTTACTGAATCTAAGGATCTGACATTGCATTAAGTTGCTGTGTCTCTTGATCTCCTACAATTTTTGACACTCAGGCAGTCTTGGGATTTTTAAGACCTTAATACTTTTGAAAACCTTCAGTCAGATATATTATAGAAGGTGTCTCAATTTGTGTTTGTCTGATGTTACCTTAAAATTTGATTGAAGTTTGGAATTTTGGGCAAGAATAACACAGAAGTGATGTGAATTTAGTGGGTGCAAGATATCGAGTCTTATTACAGGTGATATTAATCTTAAACACTTGGATAAGGTCATAATCCAGTAAAAACATTATTATGATTGTTATTATCATTATTATTATTACTAGGACTCTACTACTACTAGTACCACTACTGAGACAGTTATAGATGTGACCTTTGGAAGCACTTTGAGTTTGGTTCCTGTGTTCTGTATGACATGCCTTCATCCTTTTTAAAAGAACTTCCTCGCTTTTTGGCACTACAGATGTTCCAGACTCATATGTTAAAAGTCTGATATACATATATTGCATATATAGTTATTGAAATACATACGTTTTTATTGATATCAAGAGGCACCAGTATCAAAAAATAACTTTATTCTACTTATAGCACAATCAACAATCAGAATAGTCCCTTCAAAAGTGACCCAAGAATAGCCAGATACAAAAACATCTTATGCAAGGGGCAGGCTTACTGCAGGCAAGAGATGAAGAGGAATTCTGTCCACTTAAAAAGAGAAAAGACACCATTCACTGCCCTGATCCATTTTCACCTCCTATTTTCTGAGTTCTCTTAGAGACAGGGTGGAAAGGATCCTTAGGATAACACTTTGGCAAGTAAATGTATCACTTCAAGGGGAAGATAAACCCTTTTCTCACCACTGTCCAGGATTCCATCTTAACTGAAATGTAAACACCTAGGAAGATAATGCTTTCACCTAGATGCCTATCCTTTAATGCTAACATTTGGGTCTCTGAGAGACAAGAGAAATGTTATTGGATGGAATCAATTAGCTCCATCATTAGCTGGGGGCAGGGGGAAGACTGTCTATTTTTCATTGTATGTAAAGTGTAAAATACTTTAAGGGAAGTGACAGCAAACACTCTGTACCTTTTTTTTTTTTTTTTTTTTTTTTTTTTTTGTGATACGCGGGCCTCTCACTGTTGTGGCCTCTCCCTTTGAGGAGCACAGGCTCCGGACGCGCAGGCTCAGCGGCCATGGCTCACAGGCACAGCCGCTCCACGGCATGTGGGATGTTCCCAGACCAGTGCACGAACTCATGTCCCCTGCATCGGCAGGCGGACTCTCAACCACTGCACCACGAGGGAAGCCCCTCTTTATCTTTACGATGTAAGATTTCCCATGGCTCAGTAGACTAAGACTTACACTGTAACACTAAGAAATCCAAGTTAAGATTTATTTTCTCACATTCCTCTTGTATTCTTCTTGCCACAGGACTGGAATCAAAGAGGTCTCCAAAGAACCCTGGCAACATTTATTGAATGATGGTAGTTAGAAACAATATTGGACATGAGGTATGCTCCCTGGTATTTGAATGCCACATTTCCTAGATCCTCTCTGTAGACAGAGATAAGAAACTATATATATATATATATATATATATATATATATATATATATATATATGTAAGCTAACCCATGTCTAAATACTCATCTATATTTCCTTTCTGATGTATCTTTCTATTTATCTATCTATCTACTGGGTTGGTCAAATCACTAGATTATGCAAGTTTCGTTGACTAATTCTGGGTGCTTTTCATTGAGTGCTGTTTTCAGTTGGTCTAATTGGGATCAGTACTTGTTGGAATTTTGTTTGGTTTTCTAGAAAGAGCTCATAATAGAGGACTCCCTTCCAATCCCACCATATAAACAACATCACTTTCTTTGGGTGAAGACCAGGCTTTGGTGTGGTTGGTGGTGGTTCATTTCACTTGCCCCATGATCTCTTCCATTCCACATTATTGTACAGTATCTACTTTTCATCATCCATCACATTTGTTTTAAAAATGGAACGTTTTTGTTATGTTTAAATAGAGAATCACATGCAGGCATACAGTAAAGAAGGTTTATTTCACTTCTTATGTGGAACCCAAACACCAAAGTGATGAACACAACTAAGCTGGTACAAAATATTTTCAATGCTTGATTTGGATATTTTGAGTATGGTGTCTATCTCCCACGTGGTATAATATCAGTTGTTCCCAATTAATGTCTCAATTGGATAGCTATAAGTTTCAATGTTTCTACCTGACCGAAGAGCAACACCCAGTTAGAAATCTCCAGCATGAAACTTTGCAAACCACTTTTGATAAGTTTGATCAGTCACAGCACCTTTTCCATACGCTGCACAAATGTTTTTTGAGATTCAGTTCCATTTTTACCTTTCTTGAAATAATAAAGCATAATATGCTGGAAGTGTTACATTTCTTTCATCTTCTATATTAAAATGGCTAAACAAAAATCCACTGATTTTGGTAAGACTTTTTTTAAATGCACACTGATATGACAGCTGTCACATACAATCTAACAAAATTGTTTCAAATGAAGTTAAAGACAACTAAATGCCACTAGAGCCATCTTACAGAAAAAAAAAAAAAAAAAAAAAAAAAAAAGGATATTTTTGCCAACCCAACATCTATTCCTTTTTTCAATACCAAATCTTCCTTCCAGCATTCCTCCTTTTCTTATTTTCAATTTCATTCTCTGACAGTGAGAAACCTGGGTGAAGTTTTTTGTTTTTTTTTTTTTTTTTCTTTTTAAATATTAACATTATTCTGGGTATAATAATTTTTAGCATAGCTACAAATATTCATAATTCCTACATAAAGATGTACTTAGAAAAATAATAAGCACCTGTACATATCAATATTTCCAATAAAGGACTAAGCTACTCAATATATTCATGAACTTCAACTTTAAAATTACTACTAGGAGCTTCCAGGAAGATGGCGGAAGAGTAAGACGCGGAGATAACCTTCCTCCCCACAGATACACCAGAAATACATCTACACGTGGAACATCTCTTACAGAACACCTACTGAACGCTGGCAGAAGACCTCAGACCTCCCAAAAGGCAAGAACCCCCCCCACGTACCTGGATAGGGCAAAAGAAAAAAAGAATAAACAGAGACAAAAGGATAGGGACGGGTCCTGCACCAGCGGGAGGGAGCTGTGAAGGAGGAAGTGTCCGCACACTAGGAAGCCCCTTTTCGGGCGGAGACTGCGGGTGGCGGAGGCGGGGAGCTTCGGTGCCACGGAGGAGAGCACAGCAACAGGGGTGCGGAGGACAAAGCGGAGGGATTCCAGCACAGAGGATCAGGGCCAACCGGCACTCACTAGCCCGAGAGGCTTGTCTGCTCCCCTGCCAGAGTGGGCAGGGCTTTGGTCGGAACACAGGGAGAGGACTGGGGTTGGCGGTGTGAACACAGCCTGCAGGGGGTTAGTGCGCCACAGCTGGCTGGGAGGGAGTCCGAGGAAAAGTCTGGACCGGCCAAAGAGGCAAGAGACTTTTTCTTCCCTCTTTATTTCCTGGTGCGCGAGGAGAGAGGATTAAGAGCGCTGCTTAAAGGAGCTCCAGAGACGGGGCGCGAGCCGCGTCTAACAGCGCGGACCCCAGAGACGGGCACAAAACGCTAAGGCTGCTGCTGCCACCACCAAGAAGCTTGTGTGCGAACACAGGTCACTATCCACACCCCCCTCCCGGGGAGACTGTGCAGCCCACAACTGCCAGGGTCCCGGGATCCAGGGACACCTCCTCTGGGATAACGCACGGCGTGCCTCAGGCTGGTGCAACGTCACGCTGGCCTCTGCTGCCGCAGGCACGCCCTGCACTCCGTGACCCTCCCTACCCCAGGCCTGAGTGAGCCAGAGCCTCAGAATCAACGGCTCCTTTAACCCCATCCTGTCTGAGCAAAGGATAGACGCCCTGCCCTCCGGGCGACCTACATGGACAGGCAGGGCCAAATCCAAAGCTAAGCCCCTGGGAGCTGTGAGAACAAAGAAGAGACAGGGAAATCTCTCCCAGCAGCCACAGAAGCAGTGGATTAAAGCTCCACAATCACCTTGATGTACCCTGCATCTGTGGAATACATGAATAGACAACAAAACATCCCAAATGAAGGAGCTAAAGAGCAAACAAACAGAGATGAACAACACAATAAGTGAAATGAAAAATACACTAGATGGGATCAATAGCAGAATAACTGAGGCAGAAGAAACGATAAGTGACCTGGAAGATAAAATAGTGGAAATAACTAATGAAGAGCAGAATAAAGAAAAAAGAATGAAAAGAACTGAGGACAGTCTCAGAAACCTCTGGGACAACATTAAACGCACCAACATTCGAATTATAGGGGTTCCAGAAGAAGAAGAGAAAAAGAAAGGGGCTGAGAAAATATTTGAAGAGATTATAGTTGAAAACTTCCCTAATATGGGAAAGGAAATAGTTAACCAAGTCCAGGAAGCACAGAGAGTCCCATACAGGATAAATCCAAGGAGAAATATGCCAAGACACATATTAATCAAACTGTCAAAAATTAAATACAAAGAAAACATATTAAAAGCAGCAAGGGAAAAACAACAAATAACACACAAGGGAACCCCCATAAGGTTAACAGCTGGTATTTCAGCAGAAACTGCAGGCTAGAAGGGAGTGGCAGGACACATTGAAAGTGATGAAGGAGAAAAACCTACAACCAAGTTTACTCTATCCAGCAAGGATCTCATTCAGATTTGATGGAGAAATTAAAACCTTTACAGACAAGCAAAAGCTGAGAGAGTTCAGCACCACCAAACCAGCTCTACAACAACTGCTAAAGGAACTTCTCTAGGCAAGAAACACAGAGAATGAAAAGACCTACAATAACGAACCCAAAGCAATTAAGAAAATGGGAATAGGAACATACATATCGATAATTACCTTAAATGTAAATGGACTAAATGCTCCCACCAAAAGACACAGATTGGCTGAATGGATAAAAAACAAGACGCATATATTTGCTGTCTACAAGAGGCCCACTTCAGACCTAGAGACACATAGAGACTGAAAGTAAGGGGATGGAAAAAGGTATTTCATACAAATGGAAACCAAAAGAAGGCTGGAGTAGCAATTCTCATATCAGACAAAATACACTTTAAAATAAAGACTATTAGAAGAGACAAAGAAGGACACTACATAATGATTAAGGGATTGATCCAAGAAAAAGATATAACAATTGTAAATATTTATGCACCTAACACAGGAGCACCTCAATGCATAAGGCAAATACTAACAGCCATAAAAGGGGAAATTGACAGTAACACATTCATAGTAGGGGAATTTAACACCCCACTTTCACCAATGGACAGATCATCCAAAATGAAAATAAATAAGGAAACACAAGCTTTAAATGATACATTAAACAAGATGGACTTAATTGATATTTATAGGACATTCCACCCCAAAACAACAGAATAAACATTTTCTCAAGTGCTCATGGAACATTCTCCAGGATAGATCATATCTTGGGTTACAAATCAAGCCTTGGTAAATTTAAGAAAATTGAAACTGTATCAAGTATCTTGTCCGACCACAACGCTATGAGACTAGATATCAATTACAGGAAAAGACCTGTAAAAAATACAAACACATGGAGGCTAAACAATACACTACTTAATAACGAAGTGATCACTGAAGAAATCAAAGAGGAAATCAAAACATACCTAGAAACAAATGACAATGGAGACACAATGACCCAAAACCTATGGGATGCAGCGAAAGTAGTTCTAAGAGGGAAGTTTATAGCAATACAAGCCCACTTTAAGAAGCAGGAAACAACTCGAATAAACAACCTAAACTTTCACCTAAAGCAATTAGAGAAAGAAGAACAACAACAAAAAAACCGAAAGTTAGCAGAAGGAAAGAAATCATAAAAATCAGATCAGAAATAAATGAAAAAGAAATGAAGGAAACAATAGCAAAGATCAATAAAACTAGAAGCTGGTTCTTTGAGAAGATAAACAAAATAGATAAACCATTAGTCAGACTCATCAAGAAAAAAAGGGAGAAGACTCAAATCAGTAGAATTAGAAATGAAAAAGGAGAAGTAACAACTGACACTGCAGAAATAAAAAGGATCATGAGAGATTACTACAAGCAACTCTGTGCCAATAAAATGGACAATCTGGAAGAAACAGACAAATTCTTAGAAATGCACAACCTGCCAAGACTGAATCAGGAAAAATAGGAAATATGAACAGACCAATCACACGCACTGAAATTGAAACTGTGATTAAAAATCTTCCAACAAACAAAAGCCCAGGACCAGATGGCTTCACAGGAGAATTCTATCAAACATTTAGAGAAGAGCTAACACCTATCCTTCTCAAACTCTTCCAAAATATAGCAGAGGGAGGAACACTCCACAATTCCTTCTACAAGGCCACCATCACCTTGATACCAAAACCAGACAAGGATGTAACAAAGAAAGAAAACTACAGGCCAATATCACTGATGAACATAGATGCAAAAATCCTCAACAAAATACTAACAAACAGAATCCAACAGCACATTAAAAGGATCATAAACCATGATCAAGTGGGGTTTATTCCAGGAATGCAAGGATTCTTCAATATACGCAAATCTATCAATGTGATAAAACATATTAACAAACTGAAGGAGAAAAACCATATGATCACCTCAATAGATGCAGGGAAAGCTTTTGACAAAATTCAACACTCATTTATGATAAAAACCTTGCAGAAAGTAGGTTTAGAGGGAACTTCCCTCAACATAATAAAGGCCATATATGACAAACGCACAGCCAACATTGTCTTCAATGGTGAGAAACGGAAAGCATTTCCACTAATATCAGGAACAAGACAAGGTTGCTCACTCTCACCACTCTTATTCAACATAGTTTTGCAAGTTTTAGCCATGGCAATCAGAGAAGAAAAAGAAAAAAAAGTAATCCAAATTGGAAAAGAAGTAAAGCTGTCACTGTTTGCAGATGACATGATACTATACATAAAGAATCCTAAAGATGCTACCAGAAAACTACTAGAGCTAATCAATGAATTTGGTAAAGTAGCAGGACACAAAATTAATGCACAGGAATCTCTGGCATTCTTATACAATAATGTTGAAAAATCCGAAAGTGTAATCAAGAAAACACTCCCATTTATCATTGCAAGAAGAAGAATAAAATATCTAGGAATAAACCTACCTAAGGAGACAAAAGACCTGTATGCAGAAAATTATGACACTGATGAAAGAAATAAAAGATGATACAAATAGATGGAGAGATATACCATGTTCTTGGATTAGAAGAATCAACATGGTGAAAATGACTCTACTACCCAAAGCAATCTATAGATTCAATGCAATCCCTACCAAACTACCACTGGCATTTTTCACAGAACTAGAACAAAAATTTTCACAATTTGTATGGAAACACAAAAGACACCGAATAGCCAAAGCAATCTTGAGAACGAAAAACGGAGCTGGTGGAATCAGGCTCCCTGACTTCAGAATATACTACAAAGCTACAGTAATCAAGACAGTATGGTACTGGCACAAAAACAAAAAGATAGATCAATGGAACAGGATAGAAAGCCCAGAGATAAATCCACGCACATATGGACACCTTATCTTTGATAAAGTTGGCAGGAATATACAGTGGAGAAAGGACAGCCTCTTCAATAAGTGCTGCTGGGAAAATTGGACAGCTACATGTAAAAGTATGAGCTTAGATCACTCCCTAACACCATACACAAAAATAAGCTCAGAATGGATTAAAGTCCTAAATGTAAGGCCAGAAACTATCAAACTCTTAGAGGAAAACATAGGCACAACACTCTGTGACATAAATCACAGCAAGGTCCTTTCTGACCCACCTCCTAGAGAAATGGAAATAAAAACAAAAATAAACAAATGGGACCTAATGAAACTTCAAAGCTTTTCCACAGCAAAGGAAACCATAAACAAGACCAGAAGACAACCCTCAGAATGGGAGAAAATATTTGCAAATGAAGCAACTGACAAAGGATTAATCTCCAAAATTTACAAGCAGCTCATGCAGTTCAATAACAAAAAAAAAAAACAAACAACCCAATCCAAAAATGGGCAGAAGACCTAAATAGACATTTCTCCAAACAAGATATACAGACTGCCAACAAACACATGAAAGAATGCTCAACATCATTAATCATTAGAGAAATGCAAATCAATACTACAATGAGATATCATCTCACACCAGTCAGAATGGCCATCATCAAAAAATCTAGAAACAATAAATGCTGGAGAGGGTGTGGAGAAAAGGGAACCCTCTTGCACTGCTGGTGGGAATGTGAATTGGTTCAGCCACTGTGGAGAACAGTATTGAGGTTCCTTAAAAAACTACAAATGGAACTACCATATGACCCAGCAATCTCACTACTGGGCATATACCCTGAGAAAACCAAAATTCAAAAAGAGTCATGAAACAAAATTTTAATTGCAGCTCTATTTACAATAGCCCAGAGATGGAAACAACCTAAGTGCCCATTGTCAGATGAATGGATAAAGAAGATGTGGCACATATACACAGTGGAATGTTACTCAGCCATAAAAAGAAATGAAATTGAGCTATTTGTAATGAGGTGGATAGACATCGAGTCTGTCATACAGAGTGAAGTAAGTCAGAAAGACAAAGACAAATACTGTATGCTAACACATATATATGGAATTTAAGAAAAAAAAAATGTTATGAAGAACCTAGGTGTAAGACAGGAATAAAGATACAGACCTACTGGAGAACAGACTTGAAGATATGGGGAGGGGAAAGATGAGCTGTGATAGGTTGAGGGAGGGGCATGGACATATATATACTAACAAACGTAAGGTAGATAGCTAGTGGGAAGTATCCACATGTCACTGGGATATCGGCTTGGTGCTTTGTGACCGCCTTGAAGGGTGGGATAGGGAGGGTGGGAGGGAGGGAGACACAAGAGGGAAGAGATTTGCGAACGTGTGTATATGTATAACTGATTCACTTTGTTATAAAGTAGAAACTGACACACTATTGTAAAGCAATTATACCCCAATAAAGATGTTAAAAAAATACTACTAATAACTTGTAGTTAGTAATTTTCTTGGCTAAAGAAAGGAATATAGGAGGACCTTCAAGATGGCAGAGGAATAAGACGTGGAGGTCACCTTCCTCCCCACAATCACATCAAAAATACATCTACATGTGGAACACCTCCTACAGAAAACATACTGAATGCTGGCAGAAGACCTCAGACTTCCCAAAAGGCAAGAAACTCACCACTTACTTGGCTGTGTGGCTGACAGGGTCTTGCTGGTCTAGCCGAGTGTCAAGTGTGAGCTTCTGAGGTGTGAGAGCCAAGTTCAGGACATTGGTCCACCAGAGACCTCCCTGCCCCTCATAATATCAATCAGTGAGAGCTCTTCCAGAGATCTCCATCTCAACATTAAGATCCAGCTCCACTCAATGACCAGCAAGATCTAGTGCTGGACCCCATACCAAACAACTAGCAAGACAGGAACACAACCCCACCCATTAGCAGAGAGGGTGACTAAATAAGAATAAGTTCACAGACACCACAAACACACCACAGAACATGGTCCTGCCTACCAGAAATACAATATCCAGCTTCATCCACAAGAACACAGGCACCAGTCTGTTCCACCAGAAAGTCTACACAACCCACTGAACTAACCTTACCTATTGAAGGCAGACACCAAAAACAATGGGAACTACGAAACTGCAGCCTGTGAAAAGGAGACCCTAAACACAGCAAGTAAAGCAAAATGAGAAGACAGAGAAATACACAGCTGAAGAAGGAGCAAGGTAAAAACCCACCAGAACAAACAAATGAAGAGGAAATAGGCAGTCTACCTGAAAAAGAATTCAGAGTAATAATAGTAAAGATGATACAAAATCTTGAAAATAGAATAGAGAAAAATACAAGAAACATTTAACAAGGAACTAGAAGAACTAAAGAGCAAACAAACAACACAAAAAATGAAATTAAAAATTATCTAGAAGGAACCAATAGCAGAATAACAGAGGTAGAAGAACGGATAAGTGACCTGGAAGATAAAATAGTGGCAATAACTACAGCAGAGCAGAATAAAGAAAAAAGAATAAAAAGAATTGAGGACCATGTCAGAGACCTCTGGTACAACATTAAATGCAACAACATTCGAATTATAGGGGTCCCAGATGAAGAAGAGAAAAGAAAAATGACTAAGAAAATATTTGAAGAGATTATAGTTGACAACTTCCCTAATATGGGAAAGGAAATAGTCAATGAAGTACAGAAAGTGCAGAGAGTCCCATACAGGATAAATCCAAGGAGAAACATGCCAGGAAACATATTAATCACACAATCAAAAATTAAATACAAAGAAAAAATTATTAAAAGTATCAAGGGAAAAGCAACAAATAACCTACAAGGGAACCTCCATAAAGTTAACAGCTGATCTTTCAGAAGAAACTCTGCAAGCCAGAAGGGAGGGGCAGGACACCTTTAAAGTGATGAAAGGGAAAAATTTTCAGCCAAGATTACTCTATCCAGCAAGGATCTCATTCAGATTCGATGGAGAAATTAAAACCTTTACAGACAAGCAAAAGCTAAGATAATTCAACATCACCAAACCAGCTTTAAAACAAATGCCCAAGGAACTTCTCTGAGCAGGAAACACAAGAGAAGGAAAAGGAAAAGACCTACAATACCAAATCAAAAACAGTTAAGAAAATGGTAATAGGAATATACATATTGATAATTCTTTTAAATTTAAATGGATTACATGCTCCAACTAAAAGACATAGATTGGCTGAATGGATACAAAAACAAGACCCATATATATGAAGTCTACAAGAGATCCACTTCAGACCTAGGGACACATAACAGACTGAAAGTGAGGGGATGGAAAAATTTATTCCATGCAAAGGGAAATCAAAAGAAAGCTGAAGTAGCAATTCTCATATGAGACAAAATAGACTTTAAAATAAAGACTATTACAAGAGATAAAGAACAACACTACATAATGATCAAGGGATCAATCCAAGAAGATATAACAATTGTAAATATTTATGAACCCAACATAGGAGCACAACAATACATAAGGCAAATGCTAACAGCCATAAAAGGGGAAATTGACAGTAACACAATAATAATAGGGGAATCTAACATGCCATTTTCACCAATGGACAGATCATCCAAAATGAAAATAAATAAGGAAACACAAGCTTTAAATGACACATTAAACAAGATGGACTTAACTGATATTTATAGGACATTCCACCCAAAAACAACAGAATACACTTTCTTCTCTAGTGCTCATGGAACATTCTATAGGATAGATCACATCTTGGGTCACAAATCAAGCCTTAGTAAATTTAAGAAAATTGAAATTGTATCAAGTATCTTTTCCGAACACCATGCCATGAGACTAGATATCAATTACAGGAAAAGATCCGCAAAAAATACAAACACATGGAGGCCAGACAATACTTAACAACGAAGTGATCACTGAAGAAATCAAAGAGGAAATCAAAAAAACCTAGAAAATAAGACAATGCACACACGACAATCCAAAACCTATGGAATGCAGCAAAAGCAGTTCTTAGTGGGAAGTTTATAGCAACACAATCCTGCCTCAAGAAACATCTCAAAAAAACAAGCTAACCTTACACGTAAAACAATTAGAGAAAGAAGAATGGAAAAAAAAACAAAAACAAAACAAAGTTAGTAGAAGGAAAGACATTATGAAGATCATCATAAATAAATGAAAAAGAAATGAAGGAAATGACAGCAAAGATCAGTAATGCTAAAAGTTGATTCTTTGAGAAAATAAAGAAAATTGGTAAACCATTAGCCAGACTCATCAAGAAAACAAGGAAGAAGAACCAAAGCAATAGAGTTAGAAATGAGAAAGGAGAAGTAACAACTGACCCTGCAGAAATACAAAGGATCATGAGAGATTACTACAAGCAACCATATGTCAATAAAATGGACAACCTGGAAGAAATAGGCAAATTCTTAGAAAAGCACAATCTTCTGAGACTGAACCATGAAGAAATAAAAAATAGAAACAGACTAATCACAAGCACTGAAATTGAAATTGGGATTAAAAATCTTCCAACATGGGCTTCCCTGGTGGTGCAGTGGTTGAGAGTCCACCTGCTGATTCAGGAGACACAGGTTCATGCGCTGGTATGGGAAGATCCCACATGCCATGGAGCAGCTGCGCCCATGAGCCATGGCTGCTGAGGCTGTGCATCCGGAGCCTGTGCTCTGCAATGTGAGAGGCCACAAAAGTGAGAGGCCGGCATACCAAAAAAAAAAAAAAAAAAAAAATCTTCCAACAAACAAAAACCCACGACCAGATGGATTCACAGGTGAATGCCAGCAAACATTTAGAGAAGAGCTAACACATATACTTCTCAAACTCTTTCAAAATATAGCAGAGGTAGGTACACTGCCAAACTTATTCTATGAGGCCACCATCACCCTGATACCAAAACCAGACAAAGATGTCACAAAGAGAGAAAATTACTGGCCAATATCACTGCTGAACATAGATGCAAAAATCCCCAACAAAATACTGGAAAACAGAATCCAACAGCACATTAAAAGAATCACACAGCATGATCAAGTGGAGTTTATTCCAGGAATGCAAGGATTCTTCAATATACACAAATCAATCAATGTGATAAACCATATTAACAAATTGAAGGAGAAAAAACATTTGATCATCTCAATAGATGCAGAAAAAGCCTTTGACAAAATTCAACACCAATTTCGGATTAAAAAAAAAAAAAAAACTGCAGAAAATAGGCATAGAGGGAACTTACCTGAACATAATAAAGGCCATATATGACAAACCCACAGCCAACATTATTCTCAATGGTGAAAAACTGAAAACTCCTCCACTAAGATCACGAAAAAGACAAGGTTGCCCACTCTTACCGCTATCATTTCACATAGTTTTGGAAGCTTTAGCCACAGCAGAGAAGAAAAAGAAATAAAAGGAATCTAAATCAGAAAAGAAGAAGTAAAAGTGTCACTGTTTGAAGATATCATGACACTATACATAGAGAATCTTAAAGATGCTACCAGAAGACTACTAGAGATAATCAACAAATTTGGTAAAGTAGCAGGATAGAAAATTAATTCACAGAAATATCTCACATTCCTATAAACTAATGATGAAAATTCTGAAAGAGAAATTTAGGAAACACTCCCATTTACCACTGCAACACAATGAATAAAATACCCAGGAAGAAACCTACCTAAGGAGACAAAAGACCTGTATGCAGAAAACTATAGGACACTGATGAAAGAAAGTAAAGATGATACAAACAGATGGAGAGATGTACCATGTTCTTGGATTGGAAGGATCAACATTGTGAAAATGACTCTACTACCCAAAGCAATCTACAGATTCAATGCCATCCCAATTAAATTACCAATGGCATTTTTCACAGAAGTAGAACAAAACATTTCACAATTTGTATGGAAACACAAAAGACCCTGAAAAGCCAAAGCAGTCTTGAGAAAGAAAAATGGAGCTGAAGGAATTAAGCTCCCTGACTTCAGACTCTAGTACAAAGCTACAGTAATCAAGACAGTAAGGTACTGGCACCAAAACAGAAATATAGATGAATGGAACAGGATAAAAAGCCCAGAGATACACCCACACACATATGGTCACCTTATTTTTGTTAAAGGATGCAAGAATATACAATGGAGAAAAGACAGCCTCTTTAATAAGTGGGGCTGGGAAAACTGGACAGCTACATGTAAAAGAAAGAAATTAGAACACTCCCTAACACCATATACAAAAACAGACTCAAAATGGATTTTAATGTAAGGCCAGGCACTATAAAACTCTTAGAGGAAAACATACGCAGAGCACTCTATGACATAAATCACAGCAAGATCCTTTGTGACCCACCTCCTAGAGAAATAGAAATAAAAACAAAAATAAATAAATGAGACCTAATGAAACTTAAAATCTTTTACACAGCAAAGGAAACCATAAACAAGACAAAAAGAATGGGAGAAAATATTTTCAAATGAAGCAACTGAGAAAGAATTAATCTCCAAAGTATACAAGAAGCTCACACAGCTCAATATCAAAACAAAACAAAACAAAACAAAATAAACAAAAAACCCAATCCAAAAATGGGCAGAAGACCTAAATAGACATTTCTCCAAAGAAAATATACAGATTGCCAACAAACACATGATAGGATGCTCAATGTCACTAATCATTAGAGAAATGAAAATTAAAACTACAATGAGGTATCACCTCACACCAGTCAGAATGTCCATCATCAAAAAATCAAGAAACAATAAATGCTGGAGAGGGTGTGGATAAAAGGGAACCCTCTTACACTGTTGGTGAGGATGTAAGTTGATACAGCCACTATGGAGAACAGTATGGAGTTTCCTTAAAAAAATAAAAACGGGACTACCATATGACCCAGCAGTCCCACTATTGGGCATATACACTGAGAAAACCATAATTCAAAAAGAGTCACGTACCACAATATCCACTGCAGCACTATTTACAAGAGCCAGGACATGGAAGCAACCTACGTGTCCATCAACAGATGAATGGATAAAGAAGGTGTGGCACATGTATACAATGGAATATTATTCAGCTATAAAAAGAAATGAGACTGAGTTATTTGTACTGAGGTGATGGAACCAGAGTCTGTCATACAGAGTGAAGTAAGTCAGAAAGAGAAAAACAAATATCGTATGCTGAAACATATATATGGAATCTAAAAAAAAAAAAAAAAAAGTATTATGAAGAACCTAGGGGCAGGACAGGAATAAAGACAGATGTAGAGAATGGACTTGAGGACATGAGGAGGGGGAAGGGTAAGCTGAGACGAGGTGAGAGAGTGGCATGGACATATAGACATTAGCAAATGTAAAATAGCTAGTGGGAAGCAGCTGCACAGCACAGGGAGATCAGCTCGGTGCTTTGTGACCACCTAGAGGGGTGGGATAGGGAGGGTGGGAGGCAGACACAAGAGGAAGGAGATATGGGGATATATGTATATGCATAGCTGATTCACTTTATTTTACAGCAGAAACTAACACACCATTGTAAAACAATTATACTCCAATAAAAATGTTAAAAAAATAAAATGTCTAAGTGAAGTTTATTAAATATATAAAAATAATTTTCTCTCTGAATTTGTATATTTTTCTTAAGAAGGAAAATGAAACTTTTCAGAATAGTTGCTTTTTTATTATGTAAGTAATTAATGTTAGTTGTAATTAGAAATTGCAAGGAATGTAAAGAAGAGAACAAAATTTGCCCATATTTTTACCACCCAGAAAAAAAAAAAAGAAAGGAAAATATAATACGGCCTTTTTTATATAGGCCACCACCTGGTTTATTTTACATGTCCACACTGCATTGAGCACCAATGCAGATGTTACAAAGAAACCCACAGTCCTGTCCCAGCAGGGAACATGTCCAGTGTATGACTTGGGGTGGTCTTGGCGTGGGTGAGGGAGCAAAGAAAGGATAGGAAAGAAGAACAGACATTATTCCTCACTCCTGTTCCAGAATCTGAGTGATGAAATGCAAGGATTTTAAGCTGTTCTTAATCCCCTTCTCTCAGTCAGCTGATGTTCAAATATGGAATCTGGGCTGGTACATCAGCTGGAACTGGGCAAAACAAGGGCACAGTGTTTAAAATAGCATCCACAATATTACTGCCCAAAGTAGGAGAAATGAGCTATGCTTTTCAACTGATGCTTTTTACTTTTTCTTGTTTTATGAACTCTTACAAGTTTAGAGGATATCAGAATTATACAACCACAATCACAACAGAGCATCTGCTCAGTGTAAAAATATTATTGTTTAGGAAAAATAATTCAATAAATATACAGAGGGAAATGAACTAAGTTGAATGGTACCAATACAGAAAGGCAGTTTGGGCTCCTTTATTTTGATTTTTTTTCAGTTATGACCCCACAAAACTATGTAGTATATTATGAAGACTGAGAATATCTTTTATGTTAAAATCCAGTCTTTAAATCTAGCTGCTTCTTTAAAATTAGCATTTTAAAAAGTTATTTTTGCTCCCATATTTTTCCTCTGAAACAGAATGTAAGAAAACTGGCAGGTGCTATTTCCCATTCCAGAGGCACAGACAGGGTTTCTTTATGTTTGGTGACAACTGTGGTTCTTGGTTTCTGGTACACTTAAGCCTCTGGCACATTTGGGTCTCCAGCAGCTTCCTGGGAATACAGCGCTGAGATCCCCATATTCCAGAGCAAAGGAGCCAATCTGAAGGACTTGTGCCTTGGAAAGAGAGAATGCCATCTCCTTAGCTCTGGGTCCCCGTTATCTGAGGGAAGTAGAGAAAACAGGTAGGAGCAAAGCTTTGTGTCATCAAGTCACTGCTGGAGAAGGCAGTAAAGCAAGCCTAGAGCCTGCCCAGTGGCCTAGTTGTGAGAAACAAAATGCCTTCTCAAAAGTATAGGCTTCCTGTTTATGGTCTAAAATAGATGCTTCTGAAATGATTTATCTGGACTTGTGGAAGGCAGTTGCTCATTACATATTATCTAACTTTAGATTTTCTACTTGATCATTCACACCAAATCAGGCTTTAAAAATAGACCAAACTAGACTGGAATATGTACATTTCAACAGATCCAAAACTGCAGAAGGCTTATATCACTTACTGACACAGCACCAGACCCAAGGACTCCATTGGTATAAATATTTCCAAATTCCTTTGCATTTTAATAACACCAGAGAATGGTTGGTACAAAGACACAATTACATTTTCTAACATTGATTGAATTATATTGTTTATCTAAGTTATAAACCGATTTACATAGTTTTGCTCCACTTTCTATGCATTTTTCCCTTTAAATCACCTTTTACAAAGTTTTTATCTTTAAAAAAATTTCAAAAGACAAATGCTTAAAGGAGCAAGTCTTCTGAGTTATCTTTCCTTCGGCTGCTGCTGGCAAGCAGATGGATCATCATGGATTTTGAGTGGGTGGTCAAGCATTTCCATGGGTCACCTTACCCCACATGTTTGGGGACAGGGGAAATTGGAAACTATATCTTTGAATGATGTTGGAAGAAGGGCACAGTTCTTCAGTTCTTGAAGGTGAGTACCTTCTGGACACGTTCTGCACCACCACAGTGATGATCCCACCAATGAATCCAGTGGCTTGGAAGACCCCATCAACAGCTCTAACCCAGGTCACTCACAAAGGCATCATTCTCAACTATCTTCTGTGTCTCTCCACCCACTTTCTCCATGGAGTGACTAGTTGTGCATTAGAGGCTGTCCTCTGGCTTCTCTGGGGCACCGACTGTGCTTTCTGGAGTTGGCAGATACTCTGTGAGAATGTCTATTATACTTTGCACTTGTTGGCAACAGAGCTGTTGAGCCAGCAGACTCATAGGGCTCTTCGCTGGCACCTGGAGCTGCCATGCCACCTTCCACACCTGGGGTCATTATGTCTTCTGGCCAGACTCTGTTGGCTCCTTCTGCCAGACCCAGGGAGATACGATTCCCAGAAAGAAAGAGCTGGACTGGCATCTTCCACATCATCTGACTTGACTTGTTCTCTTTGGGGAGGGCAGCTAGCTTCAGTGCAGGGGGAAATTTTAAAGCTCTGCAGCCACGGGTCCTGGTGGAGTGAGAGTCAGGGCTGGAGTGCAGGGAGAAAAACTCAGGGCCAGAGGGATCACAAAGCTCCCTTCAACCCCAGCAGGCAGAGGAGCAAACTTTACATCTGGGAACTCTCCCAGCCAAGTCAGTACTTACCTCTCCCAAAGAGGGTGGGAAGAGGTGTGCTGTAAGCTCACCATGCCTGCCTTCTGGCTCACTTTGGCCAGTGTGAATAGGATGACCTTTTTAAAGTTACAGGGCCACAGCTGCAGGTCATGGGAGCTGATAGGAAGGCCCTGAGCCCTGACAAAATTTGATTTTATGCTGTTTCCCAGAAGGAGAAAGGGCATGCATTCAATAAGCGGCTTATTTTTTGAGTTTTAAATTTTGTTATTCTATATTTTAAGAGTAAGGCATACGCTTAGGGTTTTCTTGTTATGAGAAGTAAACAGTTCTTTATGTGGCCAATGTTCTTAGAACCAAGTATGGAACTGTTCTTGTAAATATTGAGCTTTATGGCTTTAAGAAAAAAAAAGTGGCCATCCTGATCTGGGTGGGCTAGACATGGCTCCCACTAGTAAATTTCCCTCTAGTCCAGGGGACCTGAGCAGGGGGCTCTAGAGGCTGCCTGGAGAACTGGCAGGGAGCTGCCGTGACCCAGTGGCTTCTGCAGTTTGGGAAGAGGCTGCACTTAAGAGCCTCTCTCTTGACTGGATGTAGCGCTGAGATGCTGGAGCCCAATAATGGACAAGGCATGGATGCCCACTTGCCGCTTCCAGCTTGAAGATGGAGGAAGCCACACGAAAGAACAAGAATGGTCTCTGGGAACTGATAGTGACCCTCAGCCCACAGCAAGAAGATGGGACCTCAGTCCTGCAACCATACAGAATGAATTCTGCCAACAACCTGAATAAGCCTGGAAGTGGATTCTTCTCCAGAACCTCCGTGTAAGAGCCCAGTCTGGCCAACATTTCATTTTGACCTCATGCACAGTCAAGCCCACCCAGCTTCTGACCTACAGAACTGTGAACTAATACATGGACATTCTTTAAGCCACAAAGTTAGTAATAATTTGTTAGGCAGCAATTGAAAACTAATACAGACGGCCTCTTAGCATCAGAGCTGTGGCTTCATCTAAAATCTTTAACAGCCTAGGATTTTGGTTTAACCAGATAAACTATGTGGTAGGGGAGGGAGTGAAGATGAGGTGTAAGATGACAAAAACAGACTAGTTACCCTGGTGTGAAATAATAAGAAATATATGTATTGGTCTCTTGAAATGGTTCCTGATGCAGAGCTCCTAAACCCATTGTAAAGAGGGGTGATAGGAGAATCTTTTGTTCTAACTTTTAGTCCTTGATCCCAGTGGGTGACACAGAGCTCCTGAGATCTTTGAAATTTTCTGAGTTATAGAAATATATAACACCAAACCCCAAAATACTTTGAAATTTCCTGGAGTGTCTTTTGTTCTAATGAGGTGACTCTTTCTGGGTTCCTGAATGGGGGATGGTCACCAGAAAGACCAAGCCATAATTAGAAGCTTGGGGTTTTAAGTCCCACCTCTCATTCTCCAGAGAGAGGAGAGGGACTGTAATGGAGATAGTAATCAGTCATGCCTTTGTGATGAAGCCTCATTAAAATCCCAATAGTACTGGATTCAGAGAACTTCAGGGTTGGTGAACACATCCACATTCCAGGAGCACAGCAGTCCAACCCACCTGCTGACCATCGGCTGCTGTGCTCCTGAGAAGCTCAATGTATCCTTTACCCAACAAGTTCTTATGCCTCGTCAAGGCATTCTGGGCACAGCAAAGAAGACACAGGCATTCCCTGCCGGCCTGCCATCTGGTGGGTAACAAAGAGGATGCCTTCTCCCCAGAGATCGGGCAATGCTGTCCAAAGAAGGTCATTTCCTCAGCTGTGGCCATGAAAGGGAGTCCCTGAATGCAGGCAATGACTTTTCCCTGCAAGAGAAATCGGGCTACCTCTTTGGATGCACCACCAGCAATTTTAAGAAAATCTTCACTTGTTTGATCTGTAAGCCTCAGTGTACTGGGTCCCCATGTGATGTTTGTGCCTGTGTAATGCTAGGTCTCTGTGTTACTCACAAACCTAACCAGAGCTTCTCTACTCCCTTGACCCTGCAGTTTCAGACAAAGTGCTTCACCTCTCTTGGCAATATTGAGTCCTTTCAAGAATCTTGAAATATCTTGAAATGAAGGCTGCCAAGATAAATCCCTAGCCCTGATGGTAGTCTTGTTATCAATAATCTTGCTGTAAGTGCCACTTTCGAATTTGTGATTTACTCTCTCTGGATCTGAAAACCTGTGATTATAAGGCTCTGAAATCATTGTTTAAATTATATTCCTCATATCGTCAACTTGAGAAACTCCATACTGGGAGGCTGAACTATTCTTCTCAACATTTCAACACTCTGTCATTACTGCAACTTCCAGTTGGTCAATATCGGGTGAACCAAGGCAACACTTCTTGAATTCTTCACAGAAATCAAAAAAGGAATAGAAACATTCAATCAATAATATTTTCTTCTTGGAAACCTCATGATGCAGGATTTGCCTGACATGAAGCTGCCCTTCAGTAGAGAGAGAGAGAGAAGGTTCCTACCCTACGGTTCAGTTGATTGCCCACTGGTTAAACTACTGGAGGGCTTGGCCCAGCAGGCACAGATAACAGGCTTTTACATTCCATCTTAGTTTCTTTTACACAATTAATTCTTGGTCAGTTCCAACTGAACTGGTCTATTACTTCGTACAACTGTCCCAAATTCTTTTTGGCCAGATCCACACCTTTCCATAACAGCAGGATTAGCTCCTTCACATGGGAGCCCAGCCTGGTCCCGGTGGCCCCAGCAGTGATCCCAAAAGCTCTACCAAGTAATCCAGAGATGCTGTCATGACAATAGATGGGGAGAGATGTGCCATCGAGAGGTGGTGAGATGGGGAGGAAGTGAGAATGGGATAACCTGTGCTAAAATCCTCTTTGGAGAGAAAAAGAAAGAGTGTGCACCCTTCTCCACCTTCCACGGAGTCCCTGGAATCAAAAGGGGTAGCCAACCCCCCCAAGGCCACACCTGACCGGTGTCCACACCCCGGACAGGAGGCGTGCATGCCGACCTCTGAGGGCCTCCCCAGTTTTCTCTGAGCAGGTGGCCATGCCGCTGGGCCGGCGACCCTTCCAGCTGCTGGAGCGCCGACCTCTCCGGGTGTGCTCAGGCTCCCAGGCCCTGTGGCTACATCTTCGAAGCGGCCTTGGTGACGCTGCTTTCTTCTCAGTGCTGGTCAACAAGCTCCTGGAAGCCAGTGAGGCACCTGGATTGGGGGGTCGTTTTGCTGGCGACCCCCGCCGCAGGCCCTCACAGCCAACCCATCCTCAACAGTCGGTCGCACGCGACGGGCAGCGGACGGGGTCTCCAGGGAAGACAGGCCTTCTCATCCAACCTGGGTGTCGTGTTCCTCGTGGCTAGCGCGGAGTCAAAACCCGGCGCCTCCTGGCCTGCCTGCGCGTCACGCCCCTGATCTTGGGCGGCTGCCGGCCTAGCCCGAGGAGCTCTGCCGGCGGACTACCTGGGCTGCTGACACTGTGCGCGCACCCGCGCCTGGTCTGCCCGCAGCACTTGGGATTCTTGCCGGAGCTTGCGCTAACCCCCAGGACCTGGCGGGGCCCCAAGAAGCCGAGAGCCGAGAAAGCGTGGGCTCCCGGGACAGCTCCAGGAGAGAGGCCGGGCAACACCGTCGCCGGGCAAGCGCAGGCGCTCCCTGGGCCTAGGCCCCTCGCAGGCTGATAAAGAAGTCCCTGCAGCCCTGGAGGCAAAGCCGGACGCCCCTGGGACGCAGCCCTGGGAGGTGTCCCGGAGGGCCTCCACGGGGTGGTCGTGTCCAGGAGGCCCCAGCGTCCGCGGTGGCTCCACATTCCCCGGCCGAGTCTGCAAGCCCCCAGCTTCCGGGATGGAGACGCTGGTTCCCCCCGTGGGGGGACCACAGCCGCCGGCCCGGGATGGCGGCCACGCCCAGACTGGAAAGCAGGCGGGCCCGTGCCTGAGGCCTGCGGGGACCACGGCGCCGGCCGGGAGGAGGAAACGGCGAGGCTGCTGTCGGCCGCCTGCAGCCCCGGCCCGCGCGCCTTTGTCCGCCCGCATCCCACGGGTACCGTTGCTGAGCCGGGGGCGGGGCGGAGAGCTGAGGCGGAGGCCTCTCCAGCGGTGGCCTGGCCCTCGCTGCCCGCGGCTCGGTTCCGCGCGCTCCACCGCGTCGAAGAGGCCCTGTCCCTCTCTGGGAGCGAGGAGGGGCTGAGCTTCCGCTGCGCGGCCTCCCGCCCGACGGAGACCAGTGCCTGGTTTCGCCCCCACGTGTCTGAGGGCCCCGAGGCCATGGCAGCGGCACCGGCTTCCCGGCGGCTCCAAGGACTGCAGCGCCAGGTCCCAGGGGGCGGTCCCAGAGCGGGCGGGAGGGGCTCCGGTGGCTGAGGTGACGCTGTCCAGTCGGTTGGCGACTCCCGGCACACTTTGTTGGACTCGGACCCTCTGCTCGCCGGTCCCTGCAGCGCAGACTCAGATGACAACTCGGAAGGCTTAGGGACCAAGTTCCTCCCTCGCTGTTCACCCCACCGCATCTGCATGGTGGAACCCGAGATGCTGCGCCCCGAGGAGGCCCAGCGGGATAGAGGTTCTCAGCAGTACCCGGAGTCCCTGGCTCCCCGACGCTGGCAGCGCCGCCCTCAAAGCCACCACGGTGATGCTGCCCAAACTCGGCCAACTCTGCGCCCGGAGAGAGCCCAGTGCCAAGGGCGGCCGAGGGCGCCTGTGCTGAAGGTCCTTAGTCCCCAAGATGGCTGCTCTAGGCCTGTCCACTTCAGCCCGCCTACCTGCCTGTAGGTCCAGCGCCACTGCTCAGCTAGCCAGCAATGACTTAGGCCAGCGCAAGAAAGAGGGCAGGCGGCCAGTCCTGGATGCTCCGCTGGCCGGCAAACAGCAGTAGGACCGTGACCTCCAGGTGACTCTGATCTTGCCTTCGATTCTGTGACAGTGCGTTGTGGTCCAAGAGACACACGACCCACAGAACATCATGGTGCTGGGCAGTAACACATGGTGTCGGTGCAGGGCGAGGCCTTCCCCACCCTCAAGGTGGAGCTCCAACCCCTATGCAGACACCCACCCCCTCCACCGAGAATCTGTCGCTGTCTTGAGATTCACGTGTCAGAAATAAAGCAAACACTCTAAAAAAAACAACAAAACCACAAAAAACAAAAGAAAAACTCCCATGCAGAGTACCACCCCACTCCCCAATGTCCCCCAATGTCCATGTATTCTGTGAATGTAACTCTACATGGCAAGAGGGACTTTGAAAGTATAATTAAGGTTATGCGGTAATTATCCTAGACTGTTAGAATGAATTCAATCTAATAAAAAAGGAGAAACTTTGAGACCCCATGGAAAATGTGACATCACAGGGAAAAAGTCTAGAGCCTCCAGAAAGGAGTGCAACCTGCTAACAATTTTATTTTAACTCAGTGAGACCCATGTCACATTTCTGATGAACAGAACTGGAAATTTACAATGTTTAGTTGCTTTAAACCATGAAGTTTGTGGTAATTTATTACAGCAGCACTAGATATAATTTGGTCATGGTCATTAGCATGTGGAGCAAGACTGAATTTGAAATCTAATGCAATGCATGTACTTGAGAAACAGTAAACTATACTGTATGTTGGCAAGTAAAGGTGTCTGACTAATATTGCACAGAAAAGGGGAAGGCACGCCATGAGCATTTGTTTTTGTTTCTGTTTTGTTGTTTTTCTTTTACTATGCAATATCTAAATATTTTGGATAAAACCAAGAAAAGTTGGATATGGGGCCTGGCTTTCAGGTTTAGAATACTAAATGAGGACAACAGGCCTCTTCTCAGAATCATTTTGGAATGAGTAGGAACATAGGAAGTGGAAGCTAAGAGATGTGGTGGTGAATGTTCTGGAACATCTAGATCCTGTGGCATGGCAACAAATTTCTAGTAGGTGGAGTCACCCTAACAGATTCTTTGGTTTATGGGGTTTTCTTTAATTTGTGCCCCATTCCATTTCTGTAGTTAGTTAGCTAGATAATATATTTTCTGGGCCTCCTGATAGCTGTCCAGTATTTTTTTTTCAGCAGAAATGACATAAGTTGTATTATATTATTTGGTATTAAGAATACTGACTGGGCATTTACTCCCTGATCCTAACACAACCGCCTGACCCCAAATCCAGGGTTGAGACTTAACTGGCTTTTATCAGTTCCTACATCCAAGAGGTACTATGGTGGTTGGGGAGTGTGGTCCAAATTGGGTCCATCAACAAATGAGGCAGCTTTTCCTAAGGCAGTTGATTTGCTTTAGGGCTTTGCTACCTAGTGCCATAATACTCTGAAATGGTGAATTTTTTAGAAGAAAAACAAAAAAAACAAAACATAAAATATCCATCATACAAAACAAGAAATGGAAAGCCTATAACTTTATTTTGGAGTCAGAAAATCCTAGATTCTTATTGCTCAGTATTCTGGGTATTATAACAAACAACAAAGAATGTGTGTGTGTGTGTGTGTGTGTGTGTGTGTGTGTGTGTGTACGTTTTGTCCTAAATAGTGACAGAGGTAATGGAAAAATTAAGCTTGAAATAGGTATAGGGAGCAAAGGGGATATTTACCTTTAAACAGGATGGGAGCAGGATGCATTATGTCTTGAAAGGCCAAGATTCTTACCACAGTAAATAGAAAAGAAAAGAATACATTGTAAAACAAAAAGAAAAAAAGCATTTTTAAAGACATAAGAAATGAAAGGAAGCAACAAGGACCAGATGCTCTAAAATTCCAAAGATAAAAATGAAATGTTTGCCAGTATTTCATGTCCTCTGGGAATGTGCCATATCTTGGCACAAGTTGTGCTTCTACTAGCCCTGATGAGCAGACTTTATAGGTGAGTAAAGAAACGGCAGAAATTTTGACTCTCTCATGGTGCTGAGATCACAGACTGGAAACTAGAAGTTCAGGTTATGCATTTCTTTGAAACAAATCATGCCAAATTTAGGCTTAAACTTAGACTTAAAACAACAATCACATTATTTTCTCTTATAGTTCCGTGGGACAAGAATTTTGGAAAGTGAGGTGATTCTGGCCTAGAGTCTCCCAAGTGGTTGTAGTCAGATGTGACTGGAGCTGGAACAGCGGAGGGATAGAATAGCTGAGTGCTAGATGCATCGCTCACCCTCTCTCCATGTGGTCTCACAGCTTCTCCACGTAATCTCCATGGAACAGTTTGGGCTTCCTCATGGATTGGTGGCCTCAGGGCAGTTGAACTGTTAATATGGCAGCTGAAGGCTAAATGAGTGGGAGAATTCCAGTGACAAAGGCTGAAGCTGAATCACTTTTTAAGAGCTATCCTAAGAAGTCATGCTGTGTTGCTTCCATCCTACTTTATTGGTTGAAACAAAATCCTGCCCAATTTCAAGGGGAGGGGACAGGCATCCCACGCTTCAATGGAAAAATTGTCAAAGTCCCATTTTATAAAGAATGTGTAGCATGGGAGATATTGTGGAATCTTAGGGAAATACAACCTGCTCCCAACCAGATATAAGGTGACTTTTCTTTTCTTTTTTTTTTTTTAACATCTTTATTGGGGTATAATTGCTTTACAATGGTGTGTTAGTTTCTGCTTTATAACAAAGTGAATCAGTTATACATATACATATGTTCCAATATCTCTTCCCTCTTGCATCTCCCTCCCTCCCACCCTCCCTATCCCACCCTTCAAGGCGGTCACAAAGCACCAAGCTGATATCTCTGTGACATGCGGCTGCTTCCCACTAGCTATCTATCTTATGTTTGGTAGTGTATATATGTCCATGCCTCTCTCTCGCCCTGTCACAACTCACCCTTCCCCCTCCCCATATCTTCAAGTCCATTCTCTAGTAGGTCTGTGTCTTTATTCCTGCCTTACCCCTAGGTTTTTCATGACATTTTTTTTATTTTTAAATCCATATATATGTGTTAGCATACGGTATTTGTCTTTGTCTTTCTGACTTACTTCACTCTGTATGACAGACTCGATGTCTATCCACCTCATTACAAATAGCTCAATTTCATTTCTTTTTATGGCTGAGTAACATTCCACTGTGTATATGTGCCACATCTTCTTTATCCATTCATCTGACGATGGGCACTTAGGTTGTTTCCATCTCTGGGCTATTGTAAATAGAGCTGCAATTAAAATTTTGTTTCATGACTCTTTTTGAATTTTGGTTTTCTCAGGGTATATGCCCAGTAGTGAGATTGCTGGGTCATATGGTAGTTCCATTTGTAGTTTTTTAAGGAACCTCCATACTGTTCTCCATAGTGGCTGAACCAATTCACATTCTCACCAGCAGTGCAAGAGTGTTCCCTTTTCCCCACACCCTCTCCAGCATTTATTGTTTCTAGATTTTTTGATGATGGCCATTCTGACTGGTGTGAGATGATATCTCATAGTAGTTTTGATTTACATTTCTCTAATGATTAGTGATGTTGAGCATTCTTTCATGTGTTTGTTGGCAATCTGTATATTTTCTTTGGAGAAATGTCTATTTAGGTCTTCTACCCATTTTTGGATTGGATTGTTTGTTTTTTTTGTTATTGAGCTGAATGAGCTGCTTGTAAATTTTGGAGATTAATCCTTTGTAAGTTGCTTCATTTCCAAATATTTTTTCTCATTCTGAGAGTTGTCTTTTGGTCTTGTTTATGGTTTCCTTTGCTGTGGAAAAGCTTTGAAGTTTAATTAGGTCCCATTTGTTTATTTTTGTTTTTATTTCCATTTCTCTAGGAGGTGGGTCAGAAAGGATCTTGCTGTGATTTATGTCATAGAGTGTTCTGCCTATGTTTTCCTCTAAGAGTTTGATAGTTTCTGGCCTTACATTTCGGTCTTTAATCCATTTTGAGCTTATTTTGTGTATGGTGTTAGGGAGTGATCTAAGCTCATACTTTTACATGTACCTGTCCAGTTTTGCCAGCACCACTTACTGAAGAGTCTGTCCTTTCTCCACTGTACATTCCTCCCTCCTTTATCAAAGATAAGGTGTTCATATGTGCGTGGGTTTATCTCTGGGCTTTCTATCCTGTTCCATTGATCTATCTTTCTGTTTTTGTGCCAGTACCATACTGTCTTGATTACTGTAGCTTTGTAGTATAGTCTGAAGTCAGGGGACCCTGATTCCTCCAGTTCCGTTTTTGGTTCTCAAGATTGCTTTAGCTATTCGGGGTCTTTTGTGTTTCCATACAAATTGTGAAATTTTTTGTTCTAGTTCTGTGAAAAATGCCAGTGGTAGTTTGATAGGGATTGAATTGAATCTATAGATTGCTTTGTGTAGTAGAGTCATTTTCACAATGTTGATTCTTCCAATCCACGAACATGGTATATCTTTCCATCTATTTGTATCATCTTTAATTTCTTTAATCAGTGTCTTATAATTTTCTGCATACAGGTCTTTTGTCTCCTTAGGTAGGTTTATTCCAAGATATTTTATTCTTTTTGTTGCAATGGTAAATGGGAGTGTTTCCTTGATTTCACTTTCAGATTTTTCATCTTTAGTATATAGGAATGCCAGAGATTTCTGTTCATTCATTTTGTGTCCTGCTACTTTACCAAATTCATTGATTAGCTCTAGTAGTTTTCTGGTAGCATCTTTAGGATTCTCTACATATAGTATCATGTCATCTTCAAACAGTGACAGCTTTACTTCTTCTTTTCCGTTTTGGATTCCTTTTATTTGCTTTTCTTCTCTGATTGCTGTGGCTAAAACTTCCAAAACTATGTTGAATAAGAGTGGTGAGAGTGGGCAACCTTGTCTTGTTCATGATCTTAGTGGAAATGCTTTCAGTTTTTCACCATTGAGGATGATGTTGGCTGTGGGCTTGTCATATATGGCCTTTATTATGTTGAGGAAAGTTCCCTCTATGCCTACTTTCTGGAGGGTTTTTTATCATAAATAGGTGTTGAATTTTGTCAAAAGCTATCTCTGCATCTATTGAGATGATCATAGGGTTTTTCTCCTTCAGTTTGTTAATATGGTTTATCACATTGATAGATTTGCGTATATTGAAGAATCCTTGCATTCCTAGAATAAACCCCACTTGATCATGGTTTATGATCCTTTTAATGTGCTGTTGGACACTCTTGGCTAGTATTTTGTTGAGGATATTTGCATCTATGTATATCAGTGATATTGGCCTGTAGTTTTCTTTCTTTGTGACATCCTTGTCTGGTTTTGGTATCAAGGTGATGGTGGCCTCGTAGAAGGAATTGGGAGGTTTTCCTCCCTCTGCTATATTTTGGAAGAGTTTGAGAAGGATAGGTGTTAGCTCTTCTCTAAATGTTGGATAGAATTTGCCTGTGAAGCCATCTGGTCCTGGGCTTTTGTTTGTTGGAAGATTTTTAATCACAGTTTCAATTTCAGTGCGTGTGATTGGTCTGTTCATATTTCCTATTTTTCCTGATTCAGTCTTGGCAGGTTGTGCATTTCTAAGAATTTGTCCATTTCTTCCAGATTATCCATTTTATTGGCATAGACTTGCTTGAAGTAATCTCTCATGATCTTTTTTTATTTCTGCAGTGTCAGTTCTTACTTCTCCTTTTTCGTTTCTAATTCTATTGATTTGAGTCTTCTCCCTTTTTTTCTTGATGAGTCTGGCTAATGGCTTATCTATTTTGTTTATCTTCTCAAAGAACCAGCTTCTAGTTTTATTGATCTTTGCTATTGTTTCCTTCATTTCTTTTTCATTTATTTCTGATCTGATTTTTATGATTTCTTTCCTTCTGCTAGCTTTGGGGATATTTTGTTCCTCTTTTTCTAATTGCTTGAGGTACAAGGTTAGGTTGTTTATTCGAGATGTTTCCTGCTTCTTAAGGTGGGCTTGTATTGCTATAAACTTCCCCCTTAGAACTGCTTTTGCTGCATCCCATAGGTTTTAGGTCATTGTGTCTCCATTGTCATTTGTTTCTAGGTATGTTTTGATTTCCTCTTTGATTTCTTCAGTGATCACTTCGTTATTTAGTAGTGTATTGTTTAGCCTCCTTGTGTTTGTATTTTTTACAGATCTTTTCCTGTAATTGATATCTAGGCTCATGGCATTGTGGTCGGAAAAGATACTTGATACAATTTTAATTTTCGTATATTTACCAAGGCTTAATTTGTGACCCAAGACATGATCTATCCTGGAGAATGTTCCATGAGCACTTAAAAAAAATGTGTATTCTGTTGTTCTTGGATGGAGTGTCCTCTAAATATCAATTAAGTCCACCTTGTTTAATGTATCATTTAAAGCTTGTGTTTCCTTATTTATTTTCATTTTGGATGATCTGTCCATTGGTGAAAGTGGGGTGTTAAAGTCCCCTACTATGAATATGTTACTGTCAATTTCCCCTTTTATGGCTGTTAGTATTCGCCTTATGTATTGAGGTGCTCCTACGTTGGGTACATAAGTATTTACAATTGTTATATCTTCTTGGATTGATCGCTTGATGATTATGTAGTGTCCTTCTTTGTCTCTTCTAATAGTCTTTATTTTAAAGTCTATTTTTTCTGATATGAAAATTGCTACTTCAGCTTTGTTTTGGTTTCCATTTGCATGGAATATCTTTTTCCATCCCTTTACTTTCAGTCTGTATGTGTGTCTAGGCCTGAAGTGGGTCTCTTTTAGACAGCATATATAAGGGTCTTGTTTTTGTATCCATTCAGCCAATCTGTGTCTTTTGGTGGGAGCATTTAGTCCATTTACATTTAAGGTAATTATCGATATGTATGTTCCTTTTCCCATTTTCGAAATTGTTTTGGGTTCGTTATTATAGGTCTTTTCCTTCTCTTGTGTTTCTTGTCTAGAAAAGTTCCTTTAGCATTTGTTGTAAAGCTGGTTTGGTGGTGCTGAACTCTCTCAGCTTTTGCTTGTCTGTAAAGGTTTTAATTTCTCCATCAAATCTGAATGAGATTCTTGCTGGGTAGAGTAATCTTCGTTGTAGGTTTTTCTCCTTCATCACTTTCAGTATGTCTTGCCCCTCCCTTCTGGCTTGCAGGGTTTCTGCTGAGAGATCAGCTGTTAACCTTATGGGGAATCCCCTGTTTGTTGTTTGTTGTTTTCCCCTTGCTGCTTTTAATATGCTTTCTTTGTATTTAATTTTTGACAGTTTGATTAATATGTGTCTTGGCATATTTCTCCTTGGATTTATCCTGTATGGGACTCTCTGTGCTTCCTGGACTTGGTTAACTATTTCCTTTCCCATATTAGGGAAGTTTTCAACTATAATCTCTTCAAATATTTTCTCAGTCCCTTTATTTTTCTCTTATTCTTCTGGAACCCTAATAACTTGAATGTTGGTGCATTTAATGTTGTCCCAGAGGTCTCTGAGACTGTCCTCAGTTATTTTCATTTTTTTTTTTTTCTTTATTCTGCTCTGCAGGAGTTATTTCCAATATTTTATCTTCCAGGTCACTTATTCATTCTTCTTCCTCAGTTATTCTGCTATTGATCCCATCTAGAGTACTTTTAGTTTCACTTATTGTGTTGTTCATCATTGCTTGTTTCATCTTTATTTCTTCTAGGTCCTTGTTAAATGTTTCTTGCATTTTGTCCATTCTATTTCCAAGATTTTGGATCATCCTTACTATGATTATTCTGAATTCTTTTTCAGGTAGACTGCCTATTACCTCTTCATTTGTTAGGTCTGGTGCATTTTTATCTTGCTCCTTCATCTGCTGTGTGCTTTTCTGTCTTCTCATTTTGCTTATCTTACTGTGTTTGGGGTCTCCTTTATGCGGGCTGCAGGTTTGAAATTCCCGTTGTCTTTGATGCCTGTCTCCAGTGGCTAAGGTTGGTTCAGTGGGCTGTGTAGGCTTCCTGGTGGAGGGGACTAGTGCCTGTGTTGTGGTGGATGAGGCTGGATCTTGTCTCTCTAGTGGGCAGGTCCACATCTGGTGGTGTGTTTTTGGGTTTCTCTGGACTTATTATGATATTAGGCAGCCTTTCTGCTAATGGATGGGGTTTTGTTCCTGTTTTGCTAGTTGTTTGGCATAGGTTGTCCAGCACTGTAGCTTGCTGGTCATTGAGTGAAGCTGGGTGCTGGTGTTAAGATGGAGGTCTCTGGGAGATTTTTGCCATTTGATATTATGTGGAGCTGGAGGTTTCTTGTTGACCAGTGTCCTGGAGTTGGCTCTCCCACCTCAGAGGCAGAGCCCTGACTCCTGGCTGGAGCACCAAGAACCTTTAGTCCACACGGCTCAGAATAAAAGGGAGAAAAAGTAGAGAGAATTAGTAGTAGTATGAAGAAAGAAAGAAAGAAAGAAAGAAAGGAGGGAAGTAAGGAAGAAAGGAAGGAAGGAAGGAAGGAAGAAAGAAAGAAAGAAGAAAAGAAGGAAAGAAGCAAGAAGGAAAGAAAAGAGGTAGGGAGGGAGGGAGGAAGGAAGAAAGGAAAGAGGGAAGGAAGGAAAAAAGAGAGAAAGGGATACAGTGAAATAAAGTTAAGTATAATAAAATTATTGAATTAAAATATAATTATTTAGAAAAAAAAAGGGGATGGATAGAACCTTAGGACAAATGTTGGAAGCAAAGCTATACAGACAAAATCTTACACAGAAGCATACACATACACCCTCACAAAAAGAGGTAAAGGGGGAAAAATCATAAATCTTGCTCTCAAAATCCACCTCCTCCATTTGGGATGATTCGTTGTCTAAAGGAGGGAAGGAAGGAAAGAAGAAAAGGAAGAAAGAAAGAAAGAAAAAGAAAGAAAGAAAGAAAGGAAGGAAGAAAGGAAGGAAGGAAGAAAGGAAGGAAGAAGAGAAAGAAAGAAAGAGAGAAAGAAAGGAAGGAAGTTAAAGTACATTAAAGTTATTAAAATTAATTATTAAGAAAAATATTTTAAAAAAAAATGGACAGATGGAACCGTAGGACAAATGGTGGAAGCAAAGCTATACAGACGAGATCTCACACAGAAGCATACACATACACATTCACAAAAAGAGGAAAAGGGGAAAAAATCATAGATCTTGCTCTCGAAGTCCACCTCCTCAATTTAGGATGATCCGTTGTCTATTCATGTATTCCACAGATGCAGGGTACATCAAGTTGATTGTGGAGTTTTAATCTGCTGTTTCTGAGGCTGCTGGGAGAGGTTTCCCTTTCTCTTCTTTGTTCTCACAGCTCACAGGGACTCAGCTTTGGATTTGGCCCTGCCTCTGCGTGTAGGTCACTGGAGGGCGTCTGTTTTTTGTTCAGACAGGACGGGGTTAAAGGAGCTGCTGATTTGGAGGCTCTGGCGCACTCAGACTGGGGGGGAGGGAGGGGCACGGCATGTGGGGCAGGCCTGTGATGGCACAGGCCAGCATGACGTTGCACCATCCTGAGGCCTGCCGTACATTCTCCCAGGGAAGTTGTCCCTGGATCCCGGGAACCTAGCAGTGGCAGGCTGCACCACCTCCCCGGAAGAGGGGTGTGGATAGTGACCTGTGCTCACACACAGGCCCCTTGGTGGTGGCAGCAGCAGCCTTAGCGTCTCCCGCCAGTCTCTGGGGTCCGTGCTTTTAGCCGCGGGTCGTGCCCGTCTCTGGAGTTCCTTTAAGCAGTGCTCTTAAACCCCTCTCCTCATGCACCAGGAAACAAAGAGGGAAGAAAAAGTCTCTTGCCTCTTCGGCAGGTGCAGACTTTTCCCCAGACTCCCTCCCGGCTAGCCGTGGTGCAATAACTCCTTCAGGCTATTTTCAAGCCGCCAACCCCAGTCCTCTCCCTGCACTCCGACCGAAACCCGAGCCTCAGCTCGCAGCCCCGCCCTCCCCGGCAGGTGAGCAGACAAGCCTCTCGGGCTAGTGAATGCTGGTCAGCACCGATCCTCTGTGTGGGAATCTCCCCACTTTGCCCTCCGCACCCCTGTTGCTTTGCTCTCCTTTGCGGCTCCGAAGCTCCCCCCTCCGCCTCCCGCAGTCTCGCCCGTGAAGGGGCTTCCTAGTGTGTGGAAACTTTTCCTCCTTCACAGCTCCCTCCCACTGGTGCAAGTGCAGTCCTTATTCTTTTGTCTCTGTTTTTTTCTTTTTTTCTGTTGCCCTACCCAGGTACGTGGGGAGTTTCTTGACTTTTGGGAGGTCTGAGGTCTTCTTCCAGCATTCAGTAGGTGCTCTGTAGGAGTTGTTCCACGTGTAGATGTATTTCTGGTGTATCTGTGGGAAGGAAGGTGATCTCCGTGTCTTACTCTTCCGCCATCTTCCCCCCAGGCAGTCTTCGGTGACTTTTCAATGTGAAGCATTTTCTGTATTCTGAGTCAATGGTGAAGGGTCAGGAACTAGGCCAGAAATATAGGGTGAATTCTCCCATCGTTTCCCAATGTGTGGGAAACAAGTTTGGCTGGAAAGAAGGGTTCTGCAACAAAGCCAAAAGGGGTCTTCCCTCAATCATTCTGCAGATCATTGATCTGCTTGGAGTGAAGTTAAGAATTTAGCCCCAAACTTTGGAAGGTAGAACTCTCAGGGCTAAGGAAAAGGCCTAGAAGGAGCCTATCTTAGTCCATTTGGGGTGTTCTAACAAGATTGGGTGGCTTATAAATAAGAAAAATATAATTCTCCCAGTTCTGGAGGCCAGAAGTCCAGGATCAGGTTTCAGTGTGGTTCGTTTTGTGAAGGCCTTCTTCCAGGTTGCAGACTGCTAACTTATTGCTCTGTCTTCACACAGTGGCAGGGTCAAGCCAGCTCCCTGGAGTCTCTTTAATAACAATACTAACCCCACTCATGAAGGGTGCCTCTCGTGACCTAATCACCTTCTAAAGGCCCCACCTCCTAATACCATCACCTTGGACAGTAGGTTTTTCACTTATGAATGTGGGCGGGTGAGTCATAACAGAACCCATGTGTGGATTTGGGGAAACAGCAGTGCTCTGAGTCTAACCTGTAGACACGCCCCCTGACCCTGCTCAATGCCCTGTGAGATTCCTCTGATTGGCCCTCACCCCATCTGCCTAACCCAAGGTAGTGTATGTCCTTGCTCTGGAAGATCTTCTGGAGCCTCTACAGCCTATTCTGTACACTGTGGTGGTTGTTTCTACATCTGAATCAAGTGTTAAATGTTTTTACTTCCTCTTCACATTAGTACCAAAAGGAATTCCCCAAATGAGTAAAAGCCACATGTAGAGAAGGGCTGGGTACTTTGGGGTCTCACCTTCTAACAGTCCTCAGAGCTGTGAGTCTCTGTGCCTGACCATGTTGACAACTGGGACCTCTAACAATGGGAAGCTGCCTGCCTTGAGGATTCGGGCTCGTTCTCTCCCTGGCCTGTCAACCAGACACATTTATTTTCAAAAGCAGCCATTAGCTTATTATTAAATTCTTGTATAAACTGATCACATGACCAATGGTCTGGTGACTGCCGAGCCCGATATTCCTGTTTGGGGGTAGATCAACTCAGACTCAATGATTAACAAAGAACGTAGGTCCCGGAAACCTAGCTAGTCAAACGGAAAAGTTATATTCAAGAGCACAGCTGACTTACCCTGGTGGCCTCTCCATATTTTCATGAAAAAGTGGCAACTATCTAATTAGGGAAAATTTCATCCCCACTCCCTTGGCTGAAGCAAAGCTGCTGCCTCAATAGGGCCCTTGATTCACAGATGGCTCACGGATAGTTTGGCCAAGGTGGAACTTGATGGTGGCCACAAGGCTGTTGTACTGGTCAATCTCAGCATCAGTTACGCAGATGAAAATGACACGGTCTCTGTTTAGTGGGCCAAACCCAAGGCTGTTCTTGTTTACCTGAACAATACTACCCTTGATTAGCCTTGTTATAATATTTTCAGTGATGCTTGAGCTATTTCCCAAGAGGCTGGGTTCCAGTTTAATCTCCTACCTTAGAAAACTAGAGACTGGTGAGCTAAAGACACCACTCTTGGAAGATGCACATGGTGGAAACAAATCATGGCTACTAGTCAGTCTCTCAATCATCACAAAGATGCCCACAGTAAGGGCCCTTTAACTGAAGAGACCAAATGGAGTCAAGTTCCTCATCAAGAGACTTAAAATCCAGATTGTCCCCACTACTGCCTATATTCATAATTGTACCAGACATGACAACAGAACTGCTCTCCTAGACTAGGCACAGAGTAAACAGACCTATGTGTCTGATGCAGAGGTCAGCACTGACTGCCAGATTTGTGGCTCCTGCCAGAAGTTTGTCCATTTGTCTCATGACAACACGGTGTGGATTGTGGCCCTGCTTGCTCCTGGCACACTGATTGCCTGTACTGGAATTTGACCATTCTCATGACTATTTGGTGGGGCCACACCAAAGTGGACACTTTTTCAAGTTATGGTGGTGCTGTTCTAGTGTGATCAGCTGCCTTTGGTCATATGATCATGGCTTTTGAAATTAATCTGTGTTTTGTTTTCAGCTTTCTGACAATCTTATGTGATAATACAGCACACTTTTTCACAAAAGCAACTCAACAATGGTCTGGTAATCAGTGTTTCCAATAGCGTCTCCACATGCCCTAATAGACTCTGGCATTTGGTGTCCTTGATTATTGAAGCATCCTTCTCAAAATTTATCCAAATAACTTATCACTCTATTTCCCTCACCTGCTCCTAGTCTGCACACCTTAGTAGGGCAGTTTGGTCATTAATGGAGCTGTCCTAAGAGAGGGGCCAGCTCCTCTCAGAGACTTTCTAGATTATGATCAGAATGAAAGGTATGGGATTTCATATATACCTATTTTGAAAATTCGAACTTTTTCTCTGATCATTTTTGGGTGTGATGATTCTTTCTCTCCCTCAGTTGCATCCCTAGGCTGGACTGGATGGTACCTGCTCCAACTGGAAGCTCAGCCAAAAGATGGCAAACAACTCTGATTCAGCTACCTGGATTCTCATGTTGGCTTTCTGTGATAATAGATCAAAAGGAAAATGAACACTTGATCATGTACAATGATTGCTACCCCCTCAAACAGTGGTCCACTTAGAAAGGGACAAATAGATATCTTTGCATGTTATAAAAATTATTTTCCCTTGCACTCATGGTTTTGGACAAAAAATCTCATTTCCAGTAAGTGTCGATTGAAAATAGGGAAAGCTATGGGAATGTGTGGATTTGGGACAGTAAAAGAAGAGTGACAGTTCTAGTTCCTGGTGAAGAAATACCTCCTGGAGTGACAGGAGAGTGAGGGGGTATTGATGTTCTTTGTCTTTTGCAATCATCCCTGGAATCTTACCCATGAAGGAGAACACCCTTGTGCAGCTCTCACAAACCATCACAAGCTCCTTAAATTTAACTGATTGCTTGGTCTGCCATCTCTAACCAGACAACTTTGACCACAATTAATCACTATTTTCCTTAATCTGACATGGACATTGGAGACAGCAAGAGATGGCCTCAGACTCTGCATATCCCATGAAGGAATACTTGTCAACACCTCCATTTGTATTTCTCACCCTATTCCCATAGTCAACTATCAGACATTCTGTGTGGAGGGAGAATTCCACATTGCTGGTGATGTGGGCAAACAGGTTGTAATGAAAGCAGTGAGGCAGTCATTCCAAAAACAAGGGCTAGATTCAGTTATTTTAGCTGAAAAGGGAGCTATGGGGCTATGACGTTTACCATCTGAGTGGAGAGGCACATTGGAGGCACCATCAACGGCTCCTGATTGATATAGGTCCAGTGTGCTGGTCCCCAACAATTGTCAATATATTCTTCCCAGTGAAACCATGTGCACTCTTGGGACTTTGGAACCAGGTATTAACTTGTTTCCTTACCCCAAACATGATGACTTGCACCTTAAGGATTGTCGTATGAGACTTGCATGTACGTGAGGAAACATCACCAATAGTTCATGCATTTGAATATGTCTGTAAAATGAAGTGAAGCTATTTTGGTTCCTCAGGGAAGACTCTGGAAGAACGTGTGTGTGTAAACATCAATCTCTCCCTTCCATATTCTCCAAAACCAAGTTCTTAAAAATAATTACTTGGAGTTTTAAACACGTTTCCCATAGAAATTATGTTATTAAAAATAACAAAAAGCAAGACATGTATCTATTGATTTAACTGTGTCTGTAACTAATGGCTGGCAACTTGATTTCTGAGGTCAAAGGGTCCTGTGGCTCAAGGGTAAGGAAGAGTTGGAAATGGATCTCATCAGCACTGTGGTCCAGGGCTAGCCACTGAAAACAATTCAAATATCTACAACTCATCTTTGGCACTCAGGAAACAGGACTATAGGGGGGTAAGGTACTTAACTTGGGCATAAAATTTAAGAAGGTGCCCCCCCAAAATCCTCAGGAACCAAAGACATAATTTAATGCATTATTTTTATTTAAAAAATACATCATATTGACAAGGCAATGCCAGTGGACTGGACACAGGTGTTCATAATGAAATTTATTGGGATTGGGACAACCTCCTAACTAAATTTATGCATTTCTTTCTCATTTCCTGGCAAACAGACTCTCTAAATTTCAGCCTCTTACATTGCTTTATTATATCTACTGGACACAGTTAATTTGGGGGTATGATGGCTGAGGAAGGAACTGTTTAAAGATGTGTGCAGCCACCTGAATGTCTTGTTCTTAGGATTTGACAGTATATCAAAGTAAAGTACACAGTTTATGGCATTGTCCTCTGGGCCCACACAACTGGATAGGGGTATTTGGATTGAAACAGATAGGGAAGTCAGCCCCAACTTTGAGTCTGTTCCTGGTTCAATACTTGAAATCAATCTTTCAGGTTTTTAATACCTCTGGCTCCTATTTTGGAGCTCACGTATTTTCTGAAAACTGGGGTTCACATGTGAGTTTTTGCTTTGTTTTCACAGCATTTATCATGACAAAGGCAGCAGCAACATCTCTGACATGAGGAGTGAGGGAGAGGACAGCATATGAATCATGGTTGGGGATGAGGATTTGTAATTTAGGAGTTTATTTGGGTAAAAGGCCCATATACAACACTTATCTCTACTGTGACCCAATGGAGCTGAAAGAGTGTGAATTATTTGATGGAAATCCACATTGGTGTTACTTATGTAGACAATCCAGTGATTACTCATATGCTGTATAGCATTTCCATTATAAAACTAACATTTCCTCTATGGGTAATGACACAGGCAGGAAATCTCATGAAATGCTGCTTGGTAAACAAAAATGAGAGGCCTAATATTTTTCTGCTACTAAAGGTTTGTTACCTTCAATACTAAAATAGTAAATATATTAACATTAGTGAAATAATATCCTTATGAGTCCTTGTTGTTATAATTGTGAGAGCCCCACACATTCTTATTCAGATTATTATATTTATATTGGATTGTAAAATAACCATCCAGGAGACAAGTGGTAAAACTATTTTTAAAGTGCAGAGACTTATATTGCATATCAGGTGATGATTTTTAGGGAGAAAAAATCAAATTCTATCTTCTATGCAGCAGGATGGTGTTTTATGATAATGGAAGACTCTTGCAAACACGTCTTGGTGTAGTTTTAAAAATTAGACCCTTCTCTACTTCTGAACATCACTTTTATAAATGATCCATCAATGGCTGCTGCCAACATCCTCTCTCCCCACTTATCTTATTTTCCCCTTCTCATTTTTTTTTGATTCTGGCAGCTAATAATGTTTATAAGAATTGGAGGGACTTTCCTGGTGGTGCAGTAGGTTAAGAATCCACCTGCCAATGCAGGGGACACGGGTTCGAGCCCTGGTCTGGGAAGATCCCACATGCCGTAGAGCAACTAAGCCCATGAGCCACAATTACTGAGCCTGCACTCTGGAGACCACAAGCCACAACTACTGATCCCAAGGGCCACAACTACTGCAGCCTGCAAGCCTAGAGATCATGCTCCACAAGAGAAGCCACCACAATGAGAAGCCTGTGCACTGTAACGAAGAGTAGCCCCACTCGCCGCAACTAGAGAAAGCCTGTGCGCAGCAACAAAGACCCAATGCAGCCAAATAAATAAATAAATAAATAAATAAATAAATAAATAAATAAATTTACAAAAAACTGGAGATGCTGCAATTCTTAGAAGCTGACATGTCTGGAGCACCAACCAACACACTGCATGTCCTTGTATTGCAGCATGTTCCCCACCCTACTCCTGGGGCAAGAAGAATGATCCTCCATCTTTATTTATAGCCTAGAAACTTAAAAAAAAAAAAAAAAAGCTAGAAAACACAGAATGATTCATGAAGAGGGAGAAGAGCCCCAGGTGGAGAAGTAGAAGTACTACATGTTCCCAGAAACTAGAAACCTGTACCAGAATAAATATGACACTATTATATAAGTATTTGTAATTAGAAAATATGAAAGAAGAGGAATAATAACCATATATACAAATGAAACTGTCAGTAAGATAAGATGAAGTACTGTCTGGGAAATTCGTCCAAGTCTACCTGAGTTATTGTGGGAGTAGTTCACAGAGAAGTGCAAATGTGGCCTCTTCTTAAGAGGAGTGAGAGGAAGAAACCAGGATGAAGAGAGTGAGAAACTCAGGAAGTGAGACCGAACAGCCAGGCTGGGACCAGCAGCATTAGCCTCATTTATGGAGTTGGATCTGATACAGATATGAGTCAGTCTATCACACCCCAGTACCTTCCTCCTGGTGCAGTGCTTTCCCCTATCAGCAGAATGTCCCTTAAACTTAGACCAGGGCTCTGAGCTGTGTGTGTGTGTGTGTGTGTGTGTGTGTGTGTGTGTGTTTCTTTGCAGAAATAGGTATGGACTCACTACTATTTGGACAATAAGAAGACAGGAATCTTTCCTAGCTCACTTGGCTACAGTGAAGATAGTTATCATGAGGTGGCCTGAAACAGCGAGAATTTTTTCTTGTCCTGTGGAAGGAAAGTTAAGGCAGGGCTAGTAAGACATGTGATTCTGACTCCATGTAAGAAAACACTCAGTATACAAAGCATCTATCTCATTTAATGAATCAGCAATTAGTCGTTGAGGGTCTACTATGTCCAAGGCATTTGACAAAGTCCCTGGGGATTTGATAAAAGGCTACAAAAACAAACAAAAATTCATGCCTAGAAAGAACTTCCATTCTCATGGGGGGAAAAAAGTGTCTTCAGGAGTTCTTTCATAGATAAAATTATTTGTAATTGAAAAATATTCCTTGAAAATTATTTTGGAGTAGAAGGTATATTGCAAATATATCCAAGTTCTGTGAATGGAGAGAGATAGGAAAGGGAAATGAGATAGATTTTGCAGAAGACTCTCTGCTTTGTTACACTTAAGACTCCTTCAATATTGAATAAAGTACAAAAATCATGAAATGTTTCTATGTGTGCAGGCTTGTCATGAAAACCAATGACAAAACCAAACTTTGGATCTGGATAACACACACACACACACAAAATCTGAGACAACCTTTGGACAGCAGAGTGCACATGAACAGGTAGCAAACACCAGGAGGGGAAAGGCTCTACCTATGGACACAGTAGCGTCAGCACAGAGCCTCTCCCTGATGAGGTGTGCTTACCATGGCCAGATTAGGTCAACTGTCCTTCAGCCATTCTACCTGGAGCTCCCCTGCCCCCCTCCCCACCTAGTTCTTTCTGCAGTAATTCCTCAAACAGATTAAAACATTGAGAGCAAAACTTTTTATCCCGTTTTGGACAGACACTTAGGAACTTTTGAGCACACTTAGGAACTTTTGAGCTAAATCTCTACAACTTTACAATTTGTGAAAATGTTATTCCCAAATATTAAGTCTTACATAAAAGCAAGTTCCAGCTTGCTTTTATTTATACAAATGATAGAAAATTTAAAGTAGTTTCTGTTAACAAAATAGCACAGGTGAGAATTCATCTTCTGATGGAGATAAAGATGATTGTTTTTGAAACAAGGCAAAGTGTTGTTTTATACATAAGTTCATAGCCTTTCAAAGTCATTAAAAAATATTTTCTCTAAGTCGTGTAGGTAGGGCAAATAAATATACCTTTAATGAAGGAAGAATTTGACTTGTAGAGGTAGAAATAAATCTCAAATTTAATCCTATTCTTTTGGAAAGTGCAAAATGATTAAATTAGATCAGTCTACTATAAAAATGTTTAAACATTCACACAAAAAAATGGTAAATTACAAGGAGAACAAAGCCATTGTATTTTGGAAGTTCTGGAATAAATCATATTTATTTGTTTATATGTATTATCTGTCAGTAGTTCTGTAAATAATTTAAAAACATTTCTTCCTCTGTTGTTGTTTATGAATACTATAAAAATCCCTTTGGCCTGAGGTATAAATGCACTATTCTCTTTTGTGGAAATTGGTGAAGGTTACGTTTTATAGTCCCAAGGTCGGAAAGGGCATTAGAGGACATCTGATATAAAGTTCCTTTGATGTTTCAATCCTTTCTCACTACCTTTGTGAGAATAATGCCCAATCTCATTATGGATTCAAACCATAAGAGTAACTGCACTGATGGATGAGTAACTCAACACTTCCTGATGGAAACTACTTAATCTTTTAACATTGCTGAAGTTTAGGCTGTTATTATTTTCATTTTTATTTATGTTTACTCATATTGTGCTAAGATCTAGTTCTCTTTAGGACTCTTTCCTTGGGTCCTGACATTATCATTAGGAAAATATAGAAAAATATCTTATATCCCTATTACCCTTGAAATGAGATAAAAGTTTTGAAAACAGCAGTAATACTCTACCTCTTCTCTCCAGCTTCTCATTTTAAGATGATTAGGTTCTTGTAATATTTTAATATATAAGGTACCTCCAACTTCACTAAATAATAAATTTCAAATTGCCAGAATCCCTCTTAATGTGTCATTTTATAATTCCAGAATTGTAACTTGTTAAACATGATCGAATATAAGCAAGTCTGTTAGTGATATTTTAAAGCTAATAAGTCAATAGTCCTTTCAAATATAGGAAACACATGAAGTGTATTTTAATACACAAAGGGTTTCTAGAGAATTCAATTTTGAACTGTGAAAAGGATCTAAACTTCCCTTATTTTTTAAAACTACATACAACTGATAAATTATATAGATAATTAATTTTTCAGAAATATATATAATTAATATATAATTATGATTATTATATATACTAATAATTATATATAACTATATTATATATTATGAATAACATAATATATAATAATATATTATATTTTATTGTATAATAATAGTATTTCTATAATATACACCTATAATATAATGATATACTAAATATGATACATGTTATAATATATAAAGTAATATAATATTATAAAATATATATTAAATTATTATATTTTCATTTAATATTTTATTTATTTTCATACACATTACATATATAATATATTATTATATATAATGTATAACATTATATATAATTTATATTATATAAAATATATATTTTTAATTTATATATTATATAAAAATATAATTATGTATTATATATTATATATAGGGTATATTATATATAATATATCTAATATATATTAAATATATTAGGTAAAAGGTATAATATACATATATGTATATATATTTATATATTATACATTATATAAAAATATAGTAACACATATATATTATATAAAATGATAATTAGTAATAATTATACATTACATATCATTATGTATTATAATCATAGTATAATTATATTATAATTATAGATTATAATATAATACATACTATAATTATATATTAATATATATGATTTTATATACATTATATATAATATAATATATATCATGTACACATTTTATAATTATACGTATATAATACATAATATAATATAAATATATTAAATGTATAACATATAATTGTATAATATGTATAATATATATGGTTTATAAAGTTCTGCAGAATTATATATTATATAACATGATATATGTAATAATATTGTAAATATATATTAAATATTATATAATATACATTAAAATCATATTAGTGTAAAATATCACATATATAAAGTAACACTAATTACTACTAATAATTAATAATTATATTATTACTACTAATAATTGTTAGTATTGCTAACAACACTAATTATGATACTAATTATAGTCATTATCTATGTTATTAAAATATTATACATTATTATAAATATTATATTACCTACATAATATATAAGATGTAAAGAGTATATTATTATATGTTATAATCATATTATATATGATTTTATATTAATTATATATTTCTATATATAAATTATATAGAACTTAATATTATATATAATATATATTATATAAATGTATTTTATAATTATATATGATTTCATGTAATATATATTATGTAACTATATATAATATAGTATAATATATAAGGATATAAGATATCCTTATATATTATATATATTTTATTTTTATATGTTTATATATTATACACATTAATATTTATGTAATGCGTAAATTTATATATAATATAAATAATATATAAATTTATATATTTGTATATTTTAAATAACATAAATTTATAGAATCCTTACATATTTGTATAATATATTAGTATTATATTTAATAATTAATTTTATTATATATTATTACCTTATATTATATAATTTATACCATATAATATACTATATTATATATAAAATATATAAGATAAGTTATATAGAAATACATATATGAATATATATATATAAAGATTATATACAATTTTATATATGTATATTTTACTTTATAAATAATATATACAATAGAATATATTTAATATAAAAATATAGATTACATATAATTTTTATGATATATTACATTATATTATATTATACTATATTATATATAAAATATATAATATACATTACATATTATATGTGTATATATACTTATATATATGATTATATATATTAAATTATATATATAGGTTTTATAATTGAATATTTATTATATTTAATTTATATAAAATCCTGTATGCTATATTTTTATATTATATATAATATGATATGCTATATATAGTGTAACATATTGTATAATATATAATTATATTAAAAATATCAATAAGCACTTCCCTGGTGGTGCAGTGGTTGAGAGTCCACCTGCCAATGCAGAGGACATGGGTTCGTGCCCTGGCCTGGGAAGATGCCACATGCTGCAGAGCAGCTAGGCCCGTGAGCCATGGCCACTGAGCCTGCCCATCCGTAGCCTGTGCTCTTCAACGGGTGAGGCCACACAGTGAGAGGCCCATGTACAAAAAAAAAGAAAAAGAATAAATACAAATATAATTTAAATATATAAAAATATTTATCATGCAGTACATATGATATTATAGATTTTTTGTAAAATATATGTGTATATTATTATTCTATATAATTATGTAATATAATTAGTAATAATAATATAAATCATTATATATTATAATTATATTAATTATTATACATTAATTATGTATAATTATATATAATTTATATAAATGGCATATATCATATAATATATAATGTATATATAATTCAATATATATTATTATTTGATAATATTATAATATATCATATATAATTTAATATTTTATATATGATGTATAGTATATGACATAATACATATTATTATATAAAATAATTATATTAATATTATATCTTTATGTTAATTACTGTAAAATAATTATATTTATATTATATTAGAACATAATATATTATATAAAATATATTAATGTTATATTATTGTTAATATAAAATCAATATTTCAATTATTATATTATATAAAGATGATAGATATGATAATAGCATAATATATGTTATGTAATATAAAATATATAGTATAATAGATAATATATTATATGTAATAAATATATATTCGAATATTTTAAATCCTAAAAATATTTTGCTTTTAATTCTTAAATTTCTAGATCTGTGTTCATATTACCTCCACCAAGCCTAACTCCAGGGACACTCATTTCATTGAATTAAGGGACAAGAATGAGTAATTTGTTAAAAAATTAGAATTATAGGGGAGATAAGGTGAAAGATTCAGGCCCAAATATTATGTCAATGGAATGAATAATGGTGACTAAAAAGGGACATATTTTTATCTGTGCGAGATGGGACAGAAAGGGGGAAGGTAGATTTTGGAGTAAAGAGGAAGACTATATACAGGAATTTTAGGTCAAATGACTTGAATTTTCATTAAAATTATAGTAACTACAATACATTCCACTGGTTAGGGTGACACCTGCTTGGTTAGAGACCTGAGGAAATAAAGATGATCTAGCTAACAACTATGGTAAATGCAGCACAGAGGCCATAACAGTTTTGTAAAAATAATTGTCAGCAACAGTGAATCCCTAGAGAAAACACATCTGTAATGGACATCTTTGATGCTGTGACAAGTTATCCCCAGCAAGGGGAGATGGAGGAAATTGAGATTTTCTAGAGATGGAAATAATTTTATCTAAATTGTTTTAAATCATTTTCATGAATTTTACCACAATATATTTTTAGTATTTCTGGTCTAGACAAGATGATGCAGACTCATTTCTCTGTTCTCCTCCCCACTAACTACAATAATTTCTGGAAATATCAGAAGAGGCAACCATAAGAGAACTTGGAAACACTGTGTATTTGTCAGTCATAGTTCTCAAAAGAAACAGAACCAACGGGATGTATGTATATACATGATATATTGAGAGAACAATTATGGAGACTGAGAAGTTCCAGAATCTTCTGTCCTGACCTCCACTTAGGAGATCCAGTGGTGTATTTGAGTCTGCATCTTAATTCCTGAGAACATGGGAACTTATAACGTAGATTCCAGTTCTGGTCTGAAGGTCTAAGAAGCAGGAGCACGGAAGGCAGGATTAAACTCATGTCTCAGCCCAACAATAAGGCAGAATTCTTCCTTCCTCCACATCTGTGTTCCATTCAGTCCCTCAACATATTGGATGATCTTCACCCACACAGGGGAGGAAAAACTCCTTTCCTTAGTCACCAAGAGTTTGCTAACACACCTAAATGTCCAGGATACAATCGAATTAAAAAATCACCCTTCATAATGAGAACTAAGAAAATTATAACTTCAATAGGAAATGATAATAAACTGATATCCACACCAAGCAGTGTCATGTATTGAAATTATAGGACACGATTTTAAAGCAACTATCAAAGATCCTTCAATAATTAACAATTATTTTGAAATAATTGCAAATTAGAAAATTTTAGTAAAGAAATCAAAATTATCAAAAAACTAAATGAAAATTAAAAAAATAAAAACTACAATAAAAATTTTAAATAACATGCTGAATAAACGCAATAATAAACTGGATGTAATAGATGACAGAATCAGTGAACTTGAGGACAGATTAATAGAATTTGTCCAATCTGAACAGAAAGAGAAGTAAAGCCTTAGGGATCTGTGAGACAATAATTCAAGATTGAATATTTGTATAATCAAAGTTCCAGATGGAGAGGGGAACAAAAGGAGGCTTAAAGAATATTCAAGGAAATAATGACTGATAATGTATCAAATTTGATGAAAACTCAAATCTGTAGATTCAAGGAGCAATGGAATCCCAAAAAGGATAAATTCAAGGAGATCTACATTGAGAAAAATTATAATTGAATTTCTGTAAGTTACAAGTTAAGAACTGTAAATTGCAAACAAAAAGTTTTATATCTAGCATATAATTATATGCTGCTTACAAGAAACTCACTTTAAATTAATTCAATGATACAGGTAAATGGAAAGTGAAAGAATGGAAAAAAAAAAAGATATTCCATGCAAGCATTAATCAAAAAGAAAGCAGAAGTGTCTATATTAATATTTGGTAGACTTCAGAGAAAATAAGATTATTAGAGAAAAGAGGTATATTATATAATTAATAAAATATTAATCCACCATGAAGATATATAATCCTGAGTGTGTATGCACCAAACACAGAGCCTCAAAATTTATGAGACAAAACCTGATATACATCACATGACAAATAAACAACTCCATAATTATAATTATAGAACATCAAACCCCTTTCTCAATAATTAATTTAATAACTAAATGGAAAATCACCAAGAATATAGAATAGTTGAACAACACAATCAACTAACAAAGTCTAATGGACATGTATTTGAACACTGCACCTAACGAAAGCAGGATACACATTTTTTAAGCACCCAGGGAATATTCAACAAGGTAAGCCAAATCTAGTACCATAAAAGAAACTTCAACAAATTTAAAATAATATAAATTATACACAGTGTCTTCTCCACCCTTACTGGAAACTAACTAGAAATAAAAAATGGGAGACAACGAGAATATTTCTAAACGTGTGGGAATTAAATAGTATATTTCTAGGTAATCCGTGTGTCAAAGAGTAAGTCTCAAGGGAAGTTTTTAAAAGTCATGTAAAGTAGAAAGAAAATTAAAAACAACATGTCAGAGTATATAGAATGCAGCTCAAGTAGTAATGAGAGAGAAATGTATAGTACTAAAATGCTTACATTAGGAATGAGGAGAAGTTTCAAATAAACAGTTTACCTCAAACAACTAGAAAAAGTAAAGTAAGATAAATGTAGAAGGAAGAAAATAACAAAGATAAGAGCAGAAATCATTGAAATTGAACATGGAAAACAGAGAAAATGAGTAAAACAAAAAGTTGGTTCTTTTAAAAGGCAACAAAACTGATAAACCTGTAGCAAGGTTTAAAACAGTATACTTTTACATCTTTAGAAGAAATGGGTTTCCAAAATAATTTGCATTGCATTAACCAAATTCAGATCTAGAATGGCATTTGACTCAGAACATGAGCACACATACCTTCTTTGGTTCTTTGAAAAAGTATTGGATGAGTTACCTAAAACATCTCTATAGCAAAGTCATCCAAAATATTTTATATGATTTAAATATGTCATTCACGTTGGAAATTAAAAGCATATGGTAAAATTTGTAGAAGCTTACACTTGTTTTTGGAAGACCTGAATACAATCCATGATCCAAAATGTCAAACTACAAAAAAAAAGTCAAAGACATATGTGCTGAAATGTTCAAAAAATTCAGGACACATGTTTCTTTTGGAAATGTTTGCTTGATTAGCTTATCTCATTTATCAGCAATATCAAATATACTTTAGTCTTTTAGGAAGGACTTCTTGCAATACTCATGTTCCATTTGAATTTTCAAGTATTCAAGTCCATTTATTGTGACAATTATCATTATCATACACAAATCATTCCCTAGCCCTTTCTTTAGCATTTAATTTAACAGAAAGTTAAAATTTATTTTGTAATTTTAATTTACTTGATTCAAATAAATACTATATATATATATAATTTCTCTGGTAGTGTTTGTATGAAATCTTCAAAAATATATCTCTAGTTATACAGAATCAAAAACAAGCTAAGTAAAATAAAAACTATAAGAAAAATGGTAGAAAAATTCAAATTTTGAAACATTTACTTTTGAGAAAAAGTAGCACTTTACTCTTCTGGGTAAATAAAAGAGGTAACTACAAACCCAGTGTAACATAATCACATGAGGCAAAGAAGACTGGGCTTTGAAATCTGAACAAGTTGCCCTCTGGCCACAAAACTTCACCATTTTTGAGCTGGAAAGAAAGAATGGCTTTTCAGCTTCTACAATTAGGAAACTCCAGCTGAAGTGCTGCATGGCCACACGTCCTGGAGCTCCATTTTTCTCCTCCAGTTAACACACTATGAGAAAATAGCTGACAGATTTTCAAAGACAAATTTGTAGTGTGATATTTGTGCTTTCTCTTGCCTATGAATTGCATCATTTTCTGTTTCATATTTTTTCTTTATGTGTTCTGCTGACTGATTTATAATTTATAGAAGATACACATATCTCCACTGATGTTCAACACCTTGCAGCATTGTCTGTTTTCTGTAAGGAATAACGCTATAGGGTGTTTCTGGCGTTCCTGTAAGACTTTTAAAACCCAGAGTTAAAGATAAATATTATTTAATCTGCATTCAATAAGACTGTGTTCTTTTGAAAAATGGCTGTTTCTGCAGTTACTGTTTTAATTTGAGCTAGAATATGACCTTCTTAACTCTCTGTAAAACAGAACATGAAAACATATTAGCTTTAACTGAAAATGAAAATTCAGAAACCTCCTTAATAGGACCAATGGTTTCTGTAACACAGGTTAAAAATGAGGAGAAAAGTCATGAAGATAATTTTTCTGTGCCTTTGAGTAGTAATGATTTTACCTGCTTACATAACTGTTTACTTTTCTGCCTGTTAGAGTCAGTGTAGAATACCCACCTCATTAATATTAAGAGTCTAATAATAAGAAGATACATATAATACTGGGCTCACAATGGAGATCATGACTTGTGTTGTATAATATCCCTTCATATTTCTTTCTAAACTTAGTAAACAAGATAATGATGTGAAAAAATATAGCAGCTTTCTGTTAAATATTTTTGAACATTAGATCATCTAAGATACGTTTTAGAAAGATGATCTCAGTATCAGTATAGGAAGAGGGAACTGGTGCTCGGGCTCTGATGTATCAAAATTCTCCTATATTTGCCGTCTTTAACTAACTCATGTTTTGATTACAGTGCTGATTAGGTAAGGTTGCTCTGCTCCACTTAACACTCTTGCCCAAGTGACAGCTTCCATCAAAATCCCTAAACCATCTCTGACTCCAGGCTGGGTTAACAGCTTATTGAATGTTAGGTAATAATAAACAGCAAATACTTTTTCTTGACTATGCGGCAAACATTACATAACCTAATGTTTACATCTCAGAAGTTCCCTTCTATCCTATGGGATCCCAGGATGTGTCCAGATTGTGGTAGAAAAGTAGCTTTTCCTATAATGTAGAATAGTGCTGAGCAATGGCTGCTGAACATGGGCTGTATTTCTAAACTTTTCATTTGGATGGGGACATTTGACTAAGGTTCAACTAATAGTGGTTGAGAAGAAAATACATGTACCACTTCTAGTCTGGGCCCATAGGCGTCTCCCACACTACTCTCTGTTTTCTCCCAGCCAATACCTCCATCAGTCCATCCATACTTTCCTCTGCTTAGATCCACAGTGCTGCCCATTGGCTTGCCCTTCCTTACAGACCCGACAGCTCCTTGGGTGACTGCTCATTAGAACATGATGAGAGTTTGGTGCAAGATTTAACTTAGATCTTTCTCAGTTCTTCTTGAAGATCAACACAAAACCAAAGGTACACAAATGATATCAAGCTTCTGTGATAAAAACTATATACACAAATCTTAACTTCCCATTTTACTATGAAGATAGTGAAAACATCCCCTTCTTCACTGCCTGTGTACTTGCTATTCTGGGTGTGTGTGTATGTGTGTATGTGAACCATGAACAGACAGTGTATATATATACACACATGCATATATGTATTTCCTATCATATATGCACAGTATATCATATGTGTGCATCTATATGTATGTATTTCAATGTTAAAATTTGAATAAAATTTTTGGTCAGTTATAACATCAATCATTTCAGTTTCCCAACCATACAATTCCTTGTCTTTGCAATCTCTCCTCTAAGGTAAAGTGAAAATTATTTCATCAGGTTTCGTATACATTTCTAAGTCTTGGTTTCTGAAGACTGAGCATAAACAGCATAGAAACAAGAAGTTACTCTCATAGTCCCTTTCCTCTCTCCTTCTCTCTCTCTCTCTCTCTCTCTCTCTCTCACACACACACACACCCACACACACATGCACGCACACACACACACACACACACACAAAGTGTCTTCAGAGAAAATGCTCTGTCTAAATATAATAGAAAATAATACCAGACCACCAAAAAATAAAAATAAAAATACCTTCTTTGAGGCTGAATAACACAACAAAAAACAAATAAAATTAGGGACATTTTAGTTCTTTGATTTGTATTTATGTTACTGAATGGTCCAGGCAAGTGGTTTTTAAAGAATAATAGGTTTTTGTTTAACAAAACAGTAATCAAATCCCCACATATTTTATAAATCAGAAAACATGTCAGCCATACTGAAAACAAAATGAGAACAGAAGTTTGCTTCCATATTTCCATTCTCATGAAGGCTTCAGAATTTCTCTATATGTTTGTTTTGGGGTAGGAAGTTATATTTCTGTGAAATCGAACTCACCATGACACATAGTTCACCTTCTTCTGAATAATTATTGCCATAATTGAGCATCTCCTGTATAAGGCTAGTAAAGTTTGTTCAGGATTGTTTATCCTTGAAGGTTTGAATCAGCTTCATTTCTCCATCACTTCCCTCATTTTTAATATGTCAGAAATAGCCTAACATTTTCTTTGTTTCATTTTGATGTATGTTATGTACTGAATTTTGTGTTCCCCAAAACTTCATGTGTTGAACCCTGCCTCTTGATGTGATTGCCCTGGAGGTGGGGTGTTTGGGAGTCAATTGGGCTTAGGTAAGGTCATGAGGATGGAACCCCCATTAATAGGATTAGTGCCCTTAAAGAGTGCTAAGGGGATTACTTCTTCTCTCTGATTTCCACCTTGTGAGGATATAATGAGAAGTCTGCAGCCTGGAAGAGGCCCTCCCTGGCACGAACCATGCTGGCACCCTGTTCATGGACTTCTAGCCTCCAGAAGTATGAGAAATAAACTTCTGTTGTTTATAAGCCACCCAGTCTATGGGTTCTAAATGTTTTAGTTTTAGTTTTGTTTTTAATATGAGAGGTATTAAAGAATGTTTGTAAGCTGCTGGGGAGAGTATAGACTGTATGTCTAGAATAAGTTGTGGATGCAGGATGAAAAGTGGATGACTTTAAAAGTAAAGTCAAAGTAAAAGTCCAAAAGGAGGCAAGCATATTCCATTTTTAAGTTGGGTTGGTCATAGGAACACATACATGGTCCTCATTGTTACTGGAGGGAGGATGAAGTACAGGTGTCCAGATGCATGTGGTTTTGTAGATATAGTAGTAAGGACATATGGGGGATCTTATCTTACAGATTTTATTTCACAATTATACAATAAGAGAGGGAAAAGTATGAAATACTGTTTTCAGAGAACTTGGAAGCAAACTGTCTATGGATATATAGTCCAATAATGAAGCGTAGCTGAGAACTCACTTGAGATTTTCATCATTATTTTAAAGTTAAGCCATTTAGCAATGTTGACTGTTCTTACCAGACAAATTCAGTTTCAGAGTTCAGGCATAGAGTAGGCAGAAAATAGGGTTTTGCTATTATTGGAATGTTTAAATGCAATAAAAATTAAAGTGGAAAGAAAGGACAAACATTTTGACTGGCTATAAGAGAACAATTATAGTGATGTACACTAGACTGTGAGATGAGGAGGGAGATAAGTGCTGTGAGGTGAGTGATGGATAGTAAAAAGGCGGGAAGGTCAAATGTTTATAGTTCTGTTTTAAGGATTAAATTTAGTTCTACTCTCCAACTTCTAAGGATATTAGTGGAACTCTCACTTGACTTACTGCCTCACAGTTCCCTGATCCTGCTGGCCCACTGGTCAGTATGATGTTGGTGACAATGTGAGGGAGTCACCTCTGAGTGTTATTTTGCACAAATCTTACAAATTGCAGTTTCCCTATGGTTATTTTGTCACTCTCAAAACTTTCTCAAATACTAAACAAATACTGTTGAACAGACACATCGCTGACTATTAATTAATTAATTTAGTCCTCTCAATCTATTCTGCTCTGTTAAACTCGGATAATCTATTCTTGCTTACATCTCCCTATATATCTGCTCTCATTCTCCTTGTTACCATATCATCTGTTATACCCCCTGAAAGAAATACCCCTTCCTTTTCATTCAAACTACAAACTTTACTATATCTAAATATATTATTTTCTCCAATTTCCTGGAACAAGATGTCCTTCCTTCTGTCTGAGGGAAATTTCATTTCTCATTTCTCTAGGAACTTCTTCCATCAACTACCTCATCTTCTCTCTTATAGTGCCCCTCACTCCATGAAGTTTACTCTTCCATCAATAAACAGGGTCAAGTCTTTCTCATTCACCTCTGTCAAAATCCCTTTACTCTTTCCTTCCCATTTTTAACATCTTCAAGTTTCATAAAATATTAATTTCTATAATATAACTTTACTCACCCTTCCTCCACCCCTCCCCCTACTTATTTAGACATCAGCCTAGTACAAGTCTTTTACCTCCATCATTTACTAACACTAATCAATCCAATGAACTTCCTTCCAACTGAAAACCCTAATGGGTAATTTTTCATCTCATGTTATTGAAATATTTAGATACAGCTAATACTGTTCATGTATACTTTAAACAACATTTTCCTTTTATTCGTTAATCTTCATTCAACAGGTTCTTCTTTTAACTTTCTGACATCTATTCTCATCATCCTTTGTGGAGATCAAGTCTCTTCTTTCTTTGGAGCTTTATGATCCTCCATGTTTGATCCTGACACACTGCTTTTCTCTCTCCACACTCATCCTGGCAAACCTTTCCACTGAATTTATTTTAACTCCCAAAGACTTTCAAGTATATCTCTAGGCACGACCTTCTCCTTGCTTCTGAGACAAAAAGATCTTTGAATAGATCAATCTGAAGGCCTCAGAATCCATAATTTTCTTAATGTGTTAGTTACAATCTATTACATATCTCTGTTAGTAATATAATTATTCAATAATATAAACCAGAGGTATTAAGGGTATTCACGAGATCGTGTATCCTTTCTCCAAGTACCAAACACCTAACCTATTCTGACAGAAATGTTTTCTGAATATTTAATGTTTATTTTTTTTTACTCTATTCCTATTTTTCTATTTCTATTTCCACTGTTCTTGTTCATATCTTATCAAATCCCTTCCAGAACATTTCAATTGCTATTTTACTATACTATAAGAAGTTCAACAAGTTTCCATAATGAGAGTGAAGCCAAATTCTTTAACAGGTAAGTCAGTGGTTCTATAACTCAGCCCCTATTTTTCTCTCTGTGCACATTTCCATTATTTCTGCTTCAACGATACTGAACTATATGCTGTTCCCTCACACACTACTTCCCATCCAGTATATCTTTAGTCATGTCTCCTAGTTCTTGGAAGGGTCTCCTGAAACTTATTTTACCTGGCCTACTTCCATTCTTATTACTCAGTTTGAGTAACCTCTTCTCCTGGAAGCCTTTCCTGAAAACCCAGGTATGGCAAATGCTCTACCAACTTCACATAGAAATTTCCACTGATGTACGTCCCTCATCTTCTTGTAGTTATCATACTTTTCTAGCAAAACCATGCTATTTCTATTTTCATTGTTGATATATAGCATAGTACCTGACATTTTGTACCATAACATCTTACAGAAAAACTCTGAATGAACTTTTTGGCTAACCCTATGTTATATGAATTAAACATCATGTTAAGTCAGCTATGTATGACTAATCTAGGACATTTCTGTCAATGGAGCTGTACCCTGTCATCAGGTAATTACATTATTTCTAATTATGATAATAGTTGATATTTCCTGAATATCTACTATGTGACAGGCTCTTCTAAGTTTTTCACTTGAATTGTCCCTGAGAAGTATTTTTTATTATTATTATTATCTCTACTGTCTTAGCTGAGAAAATTAGGGCATGAAGAGTCTGAGAGATAGATAACCATGGTCAAAAGGTTAGTAAGTGATGGAGATTGATTTCAAAACCTGAGAGTCTGATTCAATACAGTGTTTTGAACCTCTAGCCTATTCTGACATGGTGGGTTTTCACCTTCATCTTTCTGGAGAGAGAGTAAAAGAACATACATTACTTTGATATACTTATTTAGATGTCAAAGTCAGGTGAGTGATAGGTCTAGATCTCGCTATACATTTCTATATGTCAATACTGATATTGAAAAGTAGAGCTATATCTCCACATATAGAGTAATGGTGATCTTTAACCTGAATTTGAATACATAGCATCAAGTAATGAGTGTCCAAGAACAAGCATTATGGGCTCAAATGATTATTCAACGGTGACATCCCAGCAGACTCAGCATTCAAATGATGTTCCTACATCTCTTTGTTGTTAATACGATGTGTTATCTGGCATAAGCTGTTATAAGTTATGCATCCTGGAGAAACCAGTCAGAGCAATAGGATTCAAGAATGAAATGTTCGGTGACAAAGAGGAGGATGGGAAAGCAGGTCCAGGGGAATTTAAAAGGAGCTCTGAAAAAACTCAGGCATGGGAGACCAGGCTTGCATTATACATTGGCACATATGGGAATTCTCACTGCAATACCCCATATCTGGTATAATCTTTTCATTATGAGAGTTATCATGTTTTTAAATCAATTTTTTTTTACAGGGATTATTTTTGTGTTTCTAGGAACTCAGTTTCCTTTAGGGGAAAAAAATACTTTCCCCTCTTTCAACAGACATTTTCTGCTACCTGATATACAAAGTACTTCAAATTCCTAGGAGCAAAAATGCAAGATATAGAGGTCAAAGTATTCACATTCAGTTTAGCGTTTAAATTTTTTTTAATGTTTAGACTCTAATATGTGTCAAGTAAACCTTATGTTCATTCAAAGAACACATTAGTGCAGTCACAAATCCTAATACTGTCTGTGTATTTCTTAAGCAGAAGCCTGAAAAATTACCTGCTGATAGAGTCATAGAGCTCTAAAAGCAGGGAGATGCTATGGGGAGAGTTGAAAGACCATTGCCACCCCACACGTCAGGCTTCCAGCTAAAGATCCCTAGTGTAGTAGATTGGGGAAATAATATTGTCACTTCCCAGAGATTTTTTGAAACTTATTAGAGTTTTGGAGAAATCTCCTCTAGTTCATTCAGGCTGGCTCTGGGAAACGTGAATCCCATAAGGTTTGAATACTCATTTCTTTGTTTAAAAAATGTGTACAGACTATAAAATTGTTGCTTGATTCAAAGTTTCTTTACTGAAAATACTGTATCACTCTATGTTAGACTTTTTTTTTTTTTTTTTTGCTTCTAAGGACCATGCTTTAACTTTTATCTCTTTAGTTCCTTTGGACAGTGTGGAAACAATAAATAGGCAGCAAGGACCATTTTCAGCCATTGTCAAATTCTAGTCCATCACTCATCTATGGTAGGGATAAGACAGAAAGTCTTATAATTATAAATGTCTGTTTAATTTCATTGCTATGTTGCTTAGCATAACATCCTGTGCATTTTTTAAGTAGTGTATATCATGTGATAGATGTCTTAACAAAACATCCCTCCAGTAGTCATATGCTGTAACTTTTCTTGCTTAGTGAACACCTGCTGTCATACTTTGTAATTTCTGGAGACTTTATCATGAGCACTCCCCCTACTCAGTCACCTTTTGCAACAAAAAATGATGTTAATAAAGATAACAATGGTTAGAAAGAGGCACCAAATAACCAATTAAGAGCTTTGTTATATAAGTACAGAATTTCCATCAGTCTGAAGTGTATATTATGCTATTACTAACATGAGCATACAGAACCTGACAGAGGTTAAGTCTCTTGAGAAAATCACAAATCTAGTTAAGCACAGAGACAAAATCCGAACTCAAGTTGTTTGACTACAAATCTCAACCTATAACTCCTATGAAACTGTACCTATGAATTCAAACTCCTTCCCATGATCTGTAAATGCACCTGCTTCACTTGACCCCATTACGTTTATCTCATTTTCTTTCACCACTGCTCTAATGATGTGCATGTAACACGCACTCACGTTTTTGAATTGAAAACTTCATCATTGTCTATACTCTGAATCACCTACTTCCTTCTTCTCTTTACCTTCCTCTTAAATTTTATATCTTCCAGAAATCTTTAAATGTTCCAGGTTTTCATGATTCTCAAAATCCCAGAACACTTAGCTTATGGTTGTGTAGCAAAAGATTTAAAGAGATGACAAAAAAGAATCATTTTAATTTGCCAGTCAGGCTCAGGGACTGAGCTAATCAGAAGAAGGAAGGGTTTAGGAAGACAGGCTTCCAGCAGAGGGCATGCTACCCCAGCCCATGCTCCTTCCTCAGTGCTTGCACGGCTGCCCTCCACTGGGAAACAAAAGCCAAGAGGAGCAGTGTGCTTCCTGTCAATCCCCCAGTGCTAAAAGAAGAAGGAAAGCAAAAGGACCTACAGAAACAACCTTGGACTGCAGTGAGACACTGCCAGGCCTGAGTTATTTAACTGGTTAAGGTCATTTTGGTCAAGGTTTTCTGTAGGCTCCAGGGTACAAAAGAAATGAAAGTGCAGCCCTGGGACTTCAGCACAAGTGCCAACACATAAAGACAGCGATACTGGATCAAGAGCATTCGTGAGAACAATAGCCCAGGAGCAGCAACAGCTTGGCGATCGCAGTGTCTTTGCAGTGCAGCATTTGTCCTTGGAGGTGGCAGCATCAGGGCAGGAAGCGTCCGAATGGCACTCTGAAGCTGCTGCCTTCCACATAAACTCCGGGAACTGAGATCCTGGGGATGCCCACGGTTCTGAATTTACCACTCTCACCCCAAGGCTTTTGGAGGTGGAGTTTGGACTAGACTAGGTCTAGCTGATACTATGCTATAATAGAAAAGGCTTATTGCTATTTTCTACCTCAACTTCACCTTCAGCCTCATGGAGCCTGACAGAAAATAGAACAAGACGTGTTACTGCTGCTGATGAGGTTTATACACATTTTGAATGTATTTATTTATCCAATTACATAAGTTTTGTAAATTTTGTGAGAATCATAACCATATTTCATTTATTTACACAATAATCATTTATTGAAGTCCTACTATGGAGGCACTAGGTACACCATGGTTATGATTCCTGTCTTTATTGAGCTTAAAGTCTGGAGAAGAATTGGAGAGTAAGTACATAAACAAACAGGCCAATATAGAATCACAAATTGTGATAAGATGAAGGAAAGAACTGACTAGGAGAAGGGGGATTGGTGATGAGAGGGGAGGTAAGGAGGTACCTAAATAAGGCGATAAGGGATGTGATTTTTAGTCTGAGAATGGTGGTTACTGGGGTAATGCCTTCTAGGCGGAAGGATTTGGTTAAGAGAAGGGGCTGGGGCAGGAAATGGCTCAGTGTTTGAGGAGAGTAAGGATGCTGGGGACTTCCCTGGTGGCACAGTAGTTAAGCATCTGCCTACCAATGCAGGGGACACTGGTTCAAGCCCACAAGTCACGGAGCAACCAAGCCTGTGATCCACAGCTACTGAGCCTGTGTGCTAGAGCCCATGAGCCACAACCTCTGAGCCCACATGCCACAACTACTGAAGCCCATGCACCTAGAGAAAGTGCACTGCAACAGAGTAGCCCCCGCTCGCCGCAACTAGAGAAAGCCCACACGCAGCAATGAAGACCCAACACAGCCAAAAAATAAATAAATACACACACACACACACACACACACACACACACACACAAGGATGCTGGTGGGGCTGCAGCGAGCTAGGTGGGAGGAGAGCCCAATGAGATGAGGATGCAAGGCAGGTGGGGACTGAGCTAGTGCAGGGCCTGGCAAGCCAGGATGAGGATGTTACATTCAGCTGGGACAGTGGCTGAGAGCACACATTGACACCAGCCACTGTGAGAAGAGTCTGGCTTCCTGCACTGAGTAGCTGTGTGACTTTGCAGAAGTTTCTTAACTTTTCTCTACTTCAGATTTTTTACCTGTAAATATAGGAATAGTAATTACCGCTACTTCATAGGTTGATTTAAGGAATGTTTGAGTTAATAAATGCACTTAGACTAGTGTGTTACTCCGTCTTTGTGTGGGGGAGAGGTGGGGGAGAGAGAGAAATAGACTCAAGGGTTTTAACGAGAGGAGAGATATGATCAGAGTTGCGTTTTAAAGATATAACCCTGCCCTTTGAGTGGAAAATTAATAGGAAAATGAAGAGTTGACATGGAAAGGATAAAAATGTGAATGTAGGGTCTTAATACAGTGCTTTGACATTAGATGTTATTCACTAATTATGTAATATACTCTAGTTTGCACTCTCCTTTTTTCCTCTTACTCTTTAAATACCTTTAACTTGCTTGAATATTTAGTATGAAGGTCATGTGTCATAGTAATAATGCAGTGACAAAAAATATTTTGAATGCTTTTGTCAGCTCTAGAAGAATGATTGAAAAGACTAGTAATATTCATTTTATTAAAATGAAAATATTGAGAGTAAAATAGTTCCTAATTAATTCATTTATTCAGCAGATGTTTATTCAAAACTAATTATATGTCAGACATTCTTCTGGATATTTAGAATGTAGAACAAACACAAGAGCCTGTCTTATGAACTTTATATTGTTTTTGGCAAGGCAAAGTAGTGACCTAACATAGCTGAAAATTCTATACCTGAGAGATAGTTGCTCAAAGTATAAAGTAAATATTAATCCTATATAGCGCATTAAAATTTCACTCAGTTTGATAGAATTTAGTTGGGCTTCTTCCTGAGTCTAGGCCCTGACCTTTCTTTTCTTAGGACATTTTCTTTAGAAAACTTGTAATTTTAAATTCTTTCTCTGCCCCTTTTAGATGAAAATCTTCTTAAAAGCCATTTTTGCCAGTTTTATGACCCAAGGATGTCTCTCTCTCAGGCCTAGAATCTGTTCCTTTGAAATGTAATCTAAAAGGAAGATTATGCCACTATGTCCCATCTGTGTGGAGGGTGGGAGCCTCATTTCTGATGAGCACCGATGAGCAAACACTGATGGCCTCAGCAAGGAGAAAAGCGTTTGCAAAGGTGGCAATATCTCAATGTGCAGCACACACCTCATTGGTCAATTTCTTTCTAGAACTTTCCCACTTAGAACTCTCTCGCTTTTGTTTCAGCAGAGGTGAGTTTAGTTGGGGTTCTGCTCTCTCTTCTGTATTACTGTAGTCTTATAAAGTCTTCCTTGCAGTTTAAATTTGTCTGGTGCAATTTTTGGCTTGACATACCAACATAAAGTTCTAGCACAATTTATAGATCCTTGAGGAAATGCAATTTTGTTGAGGTCGTTAATATAATTACCTAAAGTTGGGGGTCGGGGAAAGTAAGTGTATGTACATGTGTGTGTGAGCATGTGTGTAAAACATGTTCATGGTGTATCAATAGGAGCAATGAATAACTGATATCTGAAATTTCTGGAGAAAAAATAAAGTTCAGGAGTCTTTATTGTCTAAAATAAGATGAAAATTTTCCAAGAATCTTGAAAAACTGAACTTAATAATGTCTGTCAAAAATGAAAACCAAGAAAAATGGATCTACAAAAAGAAGTTGCCATTTATGAGGAAATTCTTTTTTTTTTAAAAAAATTATGTCTCTAGATGTCAATGTACACCCAAGCATACTGGAATCATGCTGTCTAAATTATGCTAGTCTGGGGATAAAGTATCTCTAAGTAATGAGAGTAGTTTTAAATCAATGCATTTGTCCAACAAGTAGTCAATAGGGAAATTTAATTGTGAAATTCATGCTTATTATCTTAACTTAAAATGAATTCTGTCTACTAGTTTGAGTCAAATTACCATATATACCAGACCCTATTCACATGGTAGACAAAAAATACATTAATTTGTGCTTTGGAAGAGAATTTCACAATCTAACTTTTTAAGCTCAAAAAAGAAAAAGAATAAATGCACATCCATAACTTATAGCATGAATGATAATGGGTAAATAAATTTCAGTGTTTTACAGAAAAAGAATCCAAGCTGTAAAAGAGTATCCATCATCTTGTACACCCAGGCTGTTAGGATTCAGTTGGCATTAGCTAAATAAACAAAAATACACAGAAAGAGCCAGGAGCCAAGTTTTCCTCCTTTTAAGTGAGATGACCTGACAGCTGACATCAGTGATATTTAACAAATATTCCTGTAGTGCCAGTGATTTATCTCACATATCACCAAAGAGTGGAATGGTAAATAAACTTTATATCTGTGTGACAGTGATGACCACAATTCAATTTCTGCAGCTATGACAAGAGTAGAAAGACCTTGAAGAAACTAAAATTAGGCATTTATGTACATTAATGGTCCTGCAAATGTGGCATATTCATTTAACTGGTTTCTTTTCTGAGAACTTCTTTGAATTAAATTGTAATGGAAAAATTTTGTTCAATGCTTATATCTTAAATAGTTGTGATCTGGCATTTAAATAGTATCTAAATATACATCAAAATCAGGTTGGGGGGCTTCCCTGGTGGCGCAGTGGTTGAGAGTCTGCCTGCCAATGCAGCGGACGTGGGTTCGTGCCCCAGTCCCAGAAGATCCCACATGCCGTGGAGCGGCTGGGCCCATGAGCTATGGCCACTGAGCCTGCATGTCCGGAGCCTGTGCTCTGCAAGGGGAGAGGTCACAACAGTGAGAGGCCTGCGTACAGCAAATAATAATGAAAAAAATTTCAGGTTGGATACCTAGTAAAGGGAAGAAAATATTCATGACATCCTAAAGAAATCAAAGGAAACTAAAAATGTTTTAACAGATCTTCTCTTGATAAGGTAAAACTAAATATAATGATATATATATAGATGGATAAATTATTAGAAAGACTTATTAATGCTTTTCTGTTGCCCCTATTACATCCCTCAATGTTGATATCTTTTGAGATTTTGGCAATTTGTTGTACATTTAGTTTAAATTAAAATGTACTAAGAAGGAGCCCAATCATAAAGATCTCCCTTGTGCATTGCCTACAATACTTTTTAAAATTTTCCAAAATTCTCCTTCAAATATCAATCCATAACCATGAAAGTGACACTGAGTTACATTGTTTTTTTTTTTAAATAAATCTCCTAGATTTAATTGGTTGCACACAAGCTAAGCATCTTTAGCTAATCTCAGGTTGATCATGTTGGTTTTACTGTGGAAGAGGGGAGGACAGATGTAGAGCATGGAGAATCACTGTGGACACAGGTGCCTTGGTATGGAACACGCTAGAGGTAGGTGACATAGGACAGCAAAGGGGTGATGGTTTGGGAAGATTGAAATGACTCATAGGTGGGGGGTGAAGGAGGGCTTCACAGAGAAACATGACTCACTAGAAAAACTTAATCATTTTCCCAAGGTTAGTGTCTAGTCAAATCATTTTTAACTTTTTATGTTTGTGTATTCTTCTTAAGAGTGACTATATAGTTTATCAAACAGATTAAGAACTGGTTGTGTAATGTGTGCCTTCCGGACACAATGGGAAAATATAAATTCCATAATCATTAACACAAAGGATAGAAGTTGCCTCTATTTTTGATAAAAGGAAGTGTTAGGAGGAAAAATCCTCCCTGGGAGCTTGTAAATACCGTGATTGGTATTTTCATGGCTGGGAAGTCCCAGACGGTTGCATCCTGAAGAGAGTTCAAATGGAGATAAAATTACGTAAAACACTTCTAAAATGTGTAAGCTGTACTAATGAAAATAGTTAACTCTGATTATTTTCCTTATATTGTATTAATAAGTAAAAATATAATTAAATAAATGGCACTCTTTGTTGTGGGCTATATAGTTTTAAAGGTGTACAGCATAATTTAATATATGTATACATTGTGAAATGATTACCACAGTCAAGTTAATTAATACATCCATCACCTCACATAGTTATCCTTTTTTTTAATTCATGGTGAGAAAACAATATTACTCTTTTAGCACATTTCATGTGTATGATACAATATTATTAACTACATTCATCATGCTGGATATTAGATCCCATGAAACCTTATAACTGAACATTTGTATACTTTGGCAAGCATATCCCAATTCACCCTGGCCCCACCCACCTAGCTTTTGGAAGCCACCATTCTACTCTCTGCTACTATGAGTTAAATCTTTTTAGATTCCACGTATATATGACATCAAGTAGTGTTTGTCTTTCTCTGACCAGTTTATTTCAGTTATCATAATCTCCTCCATATCTATCTATAATGTTGCAAATGGAAGGATTTCCTTCTGTTTCTGTGGCTGAATTTGTCTTTGGACACATAAGTTATTTCCATAGCTAGAGTAGTATGAATAATGCTACAGTCAACATGAGAGTCCAGATATCTGAGATAATGATTTCACTTCCTTTAGATATATACACAGAAGTGGGATTGCTGGATCATATGGTAGTTCTATTTTTGTTTTTGAGGAACTGCCATACCGTATTTGATAGTGGTTATACCAATTTACATTCCTACCAAAAGTAGACAAAGATGCCTTTTCTTCATATCTTCAACAGTATTTGTTATCTCTTGTCTCTTTGATAATAGCCATTCTATCAGGTGTGAAGTCATATCTCATTGTGGTCTTGATTTGCATTTCTTGGATTATTAATGAAGTTGAGCATCTTTTCATATACCAGTTGGGCATTTGGAACAATGTCTATTCAAGTTCTTATTCATTTCTTAATTGGGTTATTTGGATTTTTTGTTTTCGTTGTTGTTGTTTTTCTTGAGTTATATGAGTTTCTTCTTATTTTGGATATTATTCCCTTATCAGATACATGGTTAGCAAATATTTTCTCCCATTTCATAGATTGCATTATTGTTTTGTTAATGTTTCCTTTGCTGTACAGAGCTTTTTTAGTTTGATATAGTCCCATTGTTCTTTTTCATTTGTTTATGTATCTCTTTTTCAACTAGTACCATACTGTTTTGATTACCATAGCTTTGTAATGTAATCTGAAATCAGGAAGTGTGATGTCTACAGCTTTGTTCTACTTGCCCAAGATTGTTCAGGCTATTTTTGGGTCTTTTGTGGATCCATATACACTTAGGGCTTATTTTCCCTATTTCTGTGCAAAGCATCACTGGAATTTTGATAGGGATTGCATTGAAGCTTTACATTGCTTTGGGTGGTATGGATATTTTAACAATATATATTCTTCTAATCCATGAAAACAAAATATATTTTTGTTTATTGGCATTTTCAATTTCTTTCATCTATTTCTTATAGTTTTCAGCAGACAGCTCTTTCACCTCCTTGCTTAAATTTTTTTCCTAAATATTTCATTCTTGTCAATGCTATTATATCAATAAAGCTTATGTTATTATTTTTTCTTCGTTCTCTATTACCTGAATAAGAAAACATGATTCATTCAATTGAGTGATTCTCTGAATTTTTAAGATTCTTGGTTAATAAGATAAAATATTTAATATAATTACCTTAAATGTTAATTCTTCAAAATATGTTCTAGAAAGGCTAATTCACACATAGCAAAGTACATTTCATAAAACTCATAACGATTTTATCATACAAAGTTATGGGAAAATATACTATTTAAGAAAAACATAACATATTATCAAGGAAAGTAGCATAATTAGTATATGGAACATACTTTTTAATTAATAAGAAAAGGCCTGGTGAATTTAGAAGATACTTTGCTGGTGAATTTAGAAGATATTAAGGGGCTTAATCTAGATGAAAGTAAATAAAGCCAAATAAGATAATTATTTTTCATAGTAACATAAGAAAAATTTGGCATCTCTTGGCAGGTAGAAAAAGGTGATGAAAGGACAGAACAGGAGACATGAGCAGTTACATCAAATCCAGGCTGTAGAAGAGGGTCAATAAGAGATCCTTCAAGCAATAAGTTGTCAGTAAAAGGTAATTTAATAAAGGCTAATATTCAGTTTTTAGTTGATGCTCATAGAGTACTATGCTATTAGTTTTCATTATTTTCCTCAGATCTTCAGCAAAATGTTGGTCCACAGTCTTGTTTTAATGGTCTTTTGAAAAGCTAAGGATTGGGAGTAACATCCACTGGTGATCAACATGGTCTGAAAACCTAACAACAATGAGAATCAAGCATATGGATGGAGAAGTTGATGGAGGTAAAAAAACTGGAGCTGGGAGTCACAGGAAAAACCATAAGGAACTACAGTCACCCCATTCCCAACAATCCCAGAAAAACATTATGGAATATACTTGTTTTCCTAACACATGAAGGCTCAAGCAGTTGTAACAAGCTATTAAACAGGAGGGTTAAAACAATAAGCTGAAAAAATTTGGTACCCAAAGGTAGCTGACATTTTGATTCCAAATATATGTAAGTATAATCTATTACAATAGGAATAATGAGTGTCCAATACCTAGGTCAAAAATAATAAAATTTTACGTTTATTGAATACTAATAATTATCTTATGGCTACTAGCTGTAGCTCTTCCTATGTATAGGTGGAGAGCTACAGAACAACAAGTATCCTTACAGAAAAAAAAAATTCTAAAAATAAGATAATCTTTCTAAAGTTATCAATTAAAAATATAAAAAGAATTAAATTTGGAAATTATCTTATATATTTATCTCAGTGAAATATATAGGGAACATTCAAATATCAATTGTTTATTTAAAACTTGAAATATTCATTTGTCTGCTTAATACTCACTTTTATGTCAATATCTTTATTACATGCTGTGAGGAAATTTTCTAAACCTTTTTCTACTGTTCCTTTCAGTAAGCAATTGATTCATACTTTGAAATAAAAAATGCAAATAACCTTGATTTTAGCATTTGGTTTCAAAATAAAAAGTACTTCAAAAGCTTAGCCTAAATTTGCATATCACAAGAACAGATGAATTCTAAATCTGCAAAAATGTTTATTTATGATTATTATTATTCATATGTTCAGAGATTGTTACAATAATACAGAATTATTAAAAATAATATAGATTGTTAAAAATTAGCTGTTGGTATTCCAAGTTCATAATACGTTGTTATGCACAAAGCAATAAATTAATGAAACAATATTTAAATGAATAATACTCATTTTTAATGTCAGAGTCACCTTAAGCATAGAACATCATGTGTTTTAAAAAATATAGGTACCACTATATACTTTCCCTAAACATAATAAAAATATGTTCTTAGCATTTTGTAGGACATGAATATAATCAGCTACCAGCTTCTTTATAAAAATAATGTTGGGATTTGAGTGTGGAATTTTTTAAGGGAATACAGTAGTAATATAAAACTAGGTGGCCATTTGTAGCTATTAAACAGTGATCAACCATTTTTTTAAAAGTATGTTTGCTAATCCTTCAACTCTGGCTCAATTCTAATTTAAATAATTGTTTATACATATTATTTTACAATTTCTTTCCAGTGAACTAATCTTTAAAGTCTGCCTTAAATCACAAATGGTATTTTCTTATTAGTAATCTCTAGCTTTCCCTTAGAAAAGAAAACAGGTGTTTAACTTGGCAGCTTGGAAGCTATAGCTGCAAGCTTGTCCCTGGCATTCACTTTCCATGGAGCAACATTCAAATCATCAAGATGTCATAATCCTTCAACTGAAAATGAAAAGAATGCATAATTACCATTACATTCCCCAATTTCCTGTATAAAAATTTTAAAAATCTGTGTTCTCTAAAGATTACCCACTTATTTTATAGGTAAATAATTTCTAGATGAATTATATCTATTTCTAAACCACAATGCACATGCCTGTGTGTTATTCATCTTACTAATAACCCTTAAAAACAACTTGAGTGGTCTATTTAAAAAACTGAAAAATACAGGTCATAATAACCAGTAAATCTTATTAAATATATGTTGAAATACAGGGAACAATATCTGAGTGAATCTTAAATGTAACTTTAAACCTTCCCAAAATAACATTGCTATTGCCAACAAGGGAAAAATATACAACCCATATTATGAAGCTGGGTTATGATTATCCAATCAGTACTTACATTTTGAACTATGGCAAATTATTTAGTGTCAATTGCCTAATTTTTCATTTATAATATTATTACTAATATTTATTTTGTAAGATTGTTGTGAGGATAAAGCATCATATCTTGTAAAAACATTAACATGAAGCATGACACAAGCCATGTATTCAAAATTATTCATTTTATGTGTTCTTCTCTCTTTCTCCTGACCATCTGATTATTTTTAAAATTTTAAAATACATAAAAATTTTCAAACCTCTTTCTAATATTAATGAGAATGGTTCAAATAATCATAAATTTTTATTTTCTTCCTAAATTCCATGATTATGATTATTAATATATGGATAGGTAATTTATTTTATTTTTACATGTTGAAGTTAGTAATTCTGAAGCTAGGTCTTGAAATACATGATTTGACTCCGTAAAAATGCAACTGGCTTTCAAGTAATGAAAATTACGTATAAGAAAATGAAAACATGACTCTATAAGCAGGGTATGTGAAGGAGAAATAAAGAAATTGGATGGACAGAAAAAAAATGCAGAGTATGGTCAGAAGCAAAGTCTGACAGGTGCAGTGACACAAATATTAAGGGTTATGAATTTGAATATTTGTGATGGTTAATTGTATGTGTCAACTTGATTGGGCTACAGAGTACCCATATATTTAGTCAAACATTATTTGGGGATGAGATTAACATTTAAACTGGTAGACTGAGTAAAGCAGATTGTTCTCCTCAATGAGGGTGGAGCTAATCCAATCAGTTGATGGCCTGAATAGAACAAAAAGGCTGACCCTCTCCTGAGTAAGAGAGAATTCCTCCTGCTTGATTGCCTCTGGCCTGGACATTGACTTTCTCCTGCCTTTGGACTCAAACTGAAATATTTGCTCTTCTGGGTCTTCAGCCTGCCCACATTCATACTGGAATCCCTCCATCTGCTCTCCTGATGCTCAACCTTTTGTATTCTGAATGGAAGTATACCCTCAGCTTCCTGGTTTCCAGCTTTCCAACCCACCCAGGAGATCCTAGAACTAGTCAGCTTCCAGAATGGAACAAACCAATTCTTTATAATAAAAATCATATACGTATATGATCTCCTATTAGTTCTATTTCTCTGGAGAACCCTCACTAATAAAATGGTGTTTTAGGCAGTTTTTTGAAAGTCATATTTATCAAGATATAATTTATATCCAGTAAAATTCACCCTCTTTAGCATACTATTATGTGAGTTTTGGCAAACACATACAGTCACATAACCACCCTCAAGATCAAGATATAGAGCATTTCCAAGGTTATAAAATGTTTTCTGTGTCCATTTGTAGTCAGTGTGTCTGTTTCTGTCCCTACAAGTTTTTGTTTTTTGGTTTTTCTCTTTTCCAGAATGTCATATACATAGGCTCAAGAATAATATAGAATTTGAAGGTGAGTGGACAGTAAAACTGAAACAAGACTCAAAGACAGATGACAAGATAGTTCCACATCATGGACCCTGGAAGTGGATACCTATCTTATCTTGGAAGTGATATAATACAGTAGAAAGAGCACAGATTTTGAAGTCTGCAATTCCCAGGAATGGATCCAAAGTCTTGTGGTCTTACATGGTCTGCTTAATCTTCCTGACATTCAATTGAGAAATGGGAGGAAGTACACATTTCACTAGGTTCTCTTGATCTATTAATATGATAGTATCTGTATATTGTTTAATAGAACAAATTGTATTAAGCAGATGATTAAGTAATACCATAATTAGAATTAGGTTGCACTAGCCAATGGGCACTTTTGATGTGGAGAGTGACCTGATCGGAGCTATTCCTTTAATGTAAAATGATTTGATGTTAAGATATTGAGACAATAATCAGTTTAAAAATACTCTCCAATATTTAGCACTGATCAAATAATGACCTTGGTCATAACTATGCCTGGATTCATGGCAAGAGAGGAGCTGAAAGAGACATGATGAAGGCTTATATGGAAATAACAAAATGAAGAATTGATTTTTTAAACAAGATGAAGATGTTCATTTTAGCCAGGTAAAATTTGAAATTACAAACCTAGATTTTCATTAGCATAGAATAGGTCAATGTCAGAGAGACTGGAAAGAACTGAGGTTAAGTAATACAGTGCCATTAGATATGAATTCACTCCACTTTAGAGAGAAACACAGGGCTGGAGAAGTGAAAGACAGACAAAGGGTAGGAGAGTATAGTGTCAGTCAGAGAAATCAAGGAAACAGATTCTCAAGGAGGGAGCCAGAGCCAAAAGATTTAAGCCAGAGGAACGAAGGCAGGATGGACATGCTGAAAAAGGAATATCATTTTTATTGGTGTTTTTATTATACTTGGTGTTTTCAGATATGTTTTAGAATTTTCTCTTTACAAGAATTCTGAGAAGTAAAAATCTGAGATTCAAAAATTGTAATAGGTTGACCAAAGTCATACAACTAATAAAATGCAGAACTGAAATTCAATCCTAGATGTTAGAAACAGAGAGAATTATGGGGTCTTTTGAAGCGGTCATAAGGAGAATACTGGACATCATAAAAAAAGTTATTTCAGGAGGATTGTGGAAGCATAAAGGAGATTGAAAGAGATTAAAAAGTGAACAGATAATGAGAAAATGGTCTTTCAAGTTTCAAGAAAGTGAAGACAAAGATAGTAACTCAAGGGATTAACAGTGTCAAAGGGGAGATATTCAGGGATAGATGGAATTATAATTGCTGGTAAGAAGGTTGCAGAGAATAAAACTTTAATAGCAATCAAACATTATCACTTTCTGGAATGCACTTCTTTAGCTGATGATTGAAATATACATATTTAAATATTTTTGAGACCTTTAAGTGAAGGAACACTCTTGTTTTAGCTCTTAGCATTGTTTGTATATTTATTTTTAATTATTTTGAGAATTTGAGTTATTTTCTGAGACCAAATGTATTCTTTATTTTGAAAAAAAATTGCTTGAATATTTAGGCAAAGACTCCATCCTGGAATGGTGAAGTTTGAGAGACATAAGAAAGAAAGCAATGGGATCCCTAATGTAAAAGGCTGATTTTGTTGTGGATGGAGTCTCATTCCTTTTTTTCCCTTGTGTGTCTGTTTGACAAATGTTTACCTGTATTGTAAGTGTGTGTGTGTGTGTGTGTGTGTGTGTCTGTGTAATTATCATCCAGTTTTACAGAAATTAAAAGTTGTTATTTGCCTGAGGTCACAAAACTAGTAATTGGAGTAGCCAGGCTTGATTCCTGGACTTACAACTCCAGAGCTAAGTTCTTAATGACCCTGCTCTATGGCTTCTGTAAAACACAGACACTGGAGGGAGAACTCATGATCTGATGATTATTCTCCTGGGGCAGCCATGGGATAAGAAAATTCCCCATGAGAGATTTTTTCCAGATGTGTTTATTCTGAATGATCTGGGAGGAGGATAATATTGGGATGAAAAATTAGGTTGTGGGTCTGCCTTCCAAATGACAGCTCTGTGGACCACATGACGGTGGCAGGATGGTCTAACTTTCCTAGCTAATATATTAACAAGATGTAATACTGTGACTGTCCCAATCCCTAATCTGCCTTACATGGAATATCCAGGACAGCAATCACAGGGGAAAATGGCAAAATCATGTTTGGCTTTTGAGTTCAAAAGCCTCAGTTTATGAATAAGAATATTTGGAAAGAGTCATGGTTGAGGAAGAATATTTTCCCTTCCTCCTTGCTTTCAGGCTGAGAGAGATGAGGAAGAAAAAAGCTTTCTTTTTAAACTTGGGGAACAGAATAGAAAGGGACTGTGGTCTTACTCTCATCAAGAAATTTAAGATCTGTCTTCCTTACCACATAGGAATGGGGGCATAAAGTAGAGATAGCCTCAAGGATGCCAGGAAAGGAATAGCCCTGAGGTAGCCCACTGCACTGTGCTTCCTTGGACTGTTGGGCAGGATGCGATTCTGTCCCATTTCTCAGCTATGTGTGACAGTCACAGTAACTGAGTGGGGCCTGTTTCCAGTGTTCCCAAATCTGTCTGTAGTATATGCCACACATTCTCTCTCCTTCCTTCTTAAAAGTTTCCTTAACCTGCCTTCTGGGACACCACTCTTGTTTTACCTCCCATCTCTTTGCATTTTCATTTTCTGATTTTTCTTCATTTTTACCATCTCAAAATGTTGCTGTGGCCCATAAATGAAGATTTCATCTAGCCTCAGAGCTTTATAGATGATCTGTATGCAAATAACTCCTGAATTTATATCTCAGGCTTGAATCCCTTTTCTGACCTCTAAACATGAATATTAAACTGTTTCCACAACTTCATCACTGCAGGTTTAATAAGTTCTATCAAACTTAATATGACAGGAGCTAATGCTTGAACCCCTTCCCTACCCGACCCCAAACCTATTTTTCCCATATTTTCCCCCACAAGTAAATAACTCAATTTTCCCATTATTTCAGGTTATAAAACTTACAGTCCTCATTCTTTCATTTACTTATTCAGCAAAAATGTATTGAGCACCACTAAGTGTCATACACTGTGCTATGCAATTGTACAGCAGTGGAGAAAACAAAGATCCCTGTCCTCTTAATGATTATGATTTCAAAAAATAAACAGAAACCTCAATTAAATAAAGTTGGGAGACCATCAGGGGGAGGTCTCATGCCCTGTGACAACAGCTGAGCCAATAGCAAGAAGAACATCTTCCTTCCTGGCAAGGACTCAGCCAATAAAAAGCTATGGACTCTTTGTTTACTAGATCCCTCCTGCTTTCCTTTTTTCCCTCTATAAAAGCCTTCTCCTTCCCTTGCCATGTGGGACTTGCATATGGCTCACCATGGTTGCAGACCTTAAATTGCAATTCCCTGCTGGTTCTGAATAAGCCCATCTTTGCTGGAGAAATATCTGGCAGTTTCAGGTCAGTATTTTGGTGGCCCATGTGGGGACCAGAGAAAAGCCCAGACAGTTCCTGGCTTGGTGAGCAAACAGATGTGGTTCCCATGATTGAGGTCATTGCTGTTTACTGTTTTTCTTGTCAACTCTGGAGTTTGAATATATTTTTGGAACCAACTTCACACCCTCTTTTGCATTTGAAGCTCTCCAAGCTTTATTCAAGATCTATTTAAAGGTTTGCTATTTTTGGTTAAAGCCTTGTTCTGCATATGAGTAATCATTTGGCACTTCAGTCTGATTTGAGGCCAGACTGTTTCACTGAAGCTGGCTAACCTTCAGCCCATTTCCTTCAGAACAGGGGCTGCTTACCCTGAAACTGGCTAGCCTTCAACAGATTCCTGTGGGAACAGGGGTTGTTTCTCTGAAACAGTGCTGGAGACTGGCAAAAAAAAAAAAAAAAAGAAAACCAAAAAAAACAAAACACACCTTCAGCCTGGCTCCTCTGGGACCAAGCTGTCTCCTTTGGACTGGCTGTGATTGGCTTGCAAGCTGTTTGAATTAAGCCATTTGTGCTGTAAGCTGTTTAAGCTGTTTGAAAATTATTCTTTAGGGGAACAACCTCTAGGAAATGAGATACCATACATCTAAATATCTTTAAGCCCCTCTCCTGCACACAAACATACACACACACATAGGAACTCTGCCTGATTTTATGTTTAAAAATTGCAGTCCTTCTTATGCACATTTCTAACTTTAGTTACACTGACCTGAGCAAAAGCAATTTAGAATATCAGTGGCCACTATGAGGAACTTTTGAAATTCTCAAACTTAATTTCCTTAATATTGAAATGGACTACAATAGCTCAAAAATTTCCATAACTGAGTGGAATGCTTATTTTAATTGGCATTTCAAGGCTTCCCAACATTATCAGGAGTCTAAAGTTGCCTCTTTGAAAAACAAGATTTTAAGATTAACCAAGGCAAACAAGTAATTAGAGAAAGATAAAATGGCTCCCAAAGTCTCAGGCTCTTCTCCCTTGGATTTTTGACTCATGCTTCCCCTCTATCACCATCTTTCTCTCCTTGGGATACTCATGGACAGACTCCACCTCTGGAACCATATTCCTCCTTCCCTTCTACACCACATATGTTTCCAATGTACCCTTAAATCCACCATGCTAATTTTCTAGCTAAACTTCCCCTATTCTCTGAAACTCTGCCTACTCCCTTCTCTGAACTTTTTAGAAACTGTGTTTTTAAAAAGAAGCCTTCTGAGGATCCAGAGTCTAAACCATTAGTTTCTTATACTACTTGGGCCAGAGCTGAACTGAGAGTCACAGTAACTGAAGTCCCCCCACATTTGCTAAGGAATTTAATGCAGTCAATTAAATTTATCAACCTGGCTTCTTTGACTTATATCAGCAAGTTCATATGTTGTCAAGGAAGGCCAGACCCAGCTTTGAATGAAAACCACTAACTGAGAAAGTGTCTAGAATAACAACTAGGAGATCAGCCTACTAATTTATTATATGATCAGACTCAGGTAATTGCTAGGCGACTTCAACAGGCAGTTCCCTGGGCTCTTCCAAAGCCTGTCGATTCAGACTTGCACACAAAAATTTGATGAAGCTGTTCATGACTTCAGATTGTTTTTAAAGAAAATTCTTATCTTCCTTTAGATGTTGATTCCACCTGGGTAGCTTTTAACCCTATGTTTGTTAATGGGCTAACTCTAACTCTTTTGGTAAACATAATCAGGATAGAATGGGAAACTATGTTCACTCCAGATTTAGTTAATCTAGCAAGCCAGTTCTCTCACACTCTAGATGAGCCACTTCCAATGAAGATCATCAAACTAGTTTCTGCTATTATTGCAAACACCTGGGGCACTACAAAAGCGATTTTTACAAATGTATGTGCTTTGGGCACCTTCAACCCTCTAACCAGGCTTTTAATCTCTTCCTGCTCTCAGTGATTGAACTCTGAGGAATTCCAGGGGCTCTTCCCAATCTTCCTCTTAATAAGCTTGGCAAAACATTTCTCCAGGTTGGGGATGAATCACTCCTGGTCCCAACTGACAGTGAAGCCACACTTTCAGTGTTTAACCCCATTACTATAAAACAGCCCCACATAAGAGTATTAAAACAGTTCTAATAGTGGGGATTTTGAATGAATCTCAACAGGTTCTTGACTCTGAACATATTCCCTTTTGTTTAGGTCCTTTGAGAGACACATGCTTTCTCCTTAGTTCATCCAACATAACCTTTATTAGGCTGATACTTCTTAGAGAAGTATCATGCTTAAATTTCCTTCTCTCAAAAGGGGAAACTATTTTTTAGAATTTGACAGTAGTCACCAAATAACCCTCCAGGTAAATTAAATGACCCTTTGACATATCTTATTCCATCTGTGACAGGTCTAGAACTGCTTCTGTAAACACTGATAATTTGCCCCTATACACTCAGCTCTCACTTTTCTTGGGCAAAGATCTCCAAATGATGTTGACAAAACTCACAGTGCACCTCCCATCAAGATTTGCATGGACCCCTCAAAGCGTCTTTCCAGAATTAATCAATATCCATAAGTAGAGAAGCCCTTCAAGGCATAAAGCCTGTAATAGAAGATTACAAGGCTCATTATCACTTGTACCAGGCTCTGTAATATTCCGATTACACTGATGAGAAAACCTAAGAGCCCAGGCTGGAGGTTTGTACAGGAGCTCTGAGCAATAATCAACATTGTTACCCCTAGACAAACTGTTGTTCCTAATCTCATGTGTTACTAACATCCATTCCCACTGGAAGCAAACTCTTCACCGTAATTGATTTATTTAGTCCATTCTTTAGTATTCCAGTTTATGAAGCTAGCCAATGGCTTTTTGTTCTCGCTCCGGAAGAAAAGCAATTCACCTGGACAGTAACACCTCAGAGTTATACCGAGAATTCTTATTTCTCCCAAATCCTGAAGTTTGATCTGGATGACATAAAGTTCCTTAGAAGTTCTTCTTCATCACAATATGTGGATGATTTGCTTCTTTGTGCTCCTTCTCAAAACTCTTCACAGGAAGAGAGCATCCATTTGACAAAAGTTTTTAGCCTTAAAGGGACAAAAAGCTGGCAAAGAAAAATTGCATTTTGCCTAGACCCAGGTTTGATATTTAAGGCATCTTTTACCAGAACAAGCTACCCCTAGATCCATACAGATTATATAGTGTCCTAAGTTTCCCAAAACCAAAAACTAAGTGCCAACTGAGAGGTTTCCTCAGGCTAGCTGGTTATTGTCTAAAATGGTACCAAATCACTTTCTTATGACTAAAGCTCTGTTTTACTCAACAATAACATCTCCAGCCCAATTTTATGAGAACTGTACAACATAGCCTTCAAGGTATTAAAGGAGAGTTGGATGAACTTACCTGCCATTGGTCTTCCCAATTATCAGATTCCCTTTTTCTTTTTTGTTTATGGGAAGGAAGGGAATGTCATTGGGGTACTCACTCATAACAAGGGGGCCACCATTGACCCAAAAAGACATTTTACCCAGTAACTGAAGCCTGTGGCCCAGAGATACTGCCTTTGCCTTAGAGTTATTACATCCATTGCCTTTTTGGTTAAGACCACCAAGAATATTGTTGTGATAACCTCTTTAACCATTCCTGCACCTCGTAAGTTAGAGCCCTTGTGAATTCTCATCACACTCAACATTTCTTAGCCAGCTGCCTCACCTCCTATGAAGTCCTTTTGCTAACTGAATCTCACATAATTATTTTGCAAATAACCTTAATATGGCTACTCTTCTCTCCTCCATTACCCATGGAGTACCTCATGACTGCTTAATGCTGATGAGCCACCTCCTGACTCCTTGTGATGATCTATAGGAAATTCCTCTGGGTAATACTGACTTCTCATGATTCACTGATTGTTCTTATTTAAAAGGCAACAATGGCAAATACAGTGCTGGATATGCTATTAAAACTCCTTTGATGATGTTGGGACAGAATCTTTACCTACGGGTACTTCAGCCCACCAGTCTAAATTATACACCATTACACGAGTTTGTGCTTTAGAAAAGAACAAAATTACAAATATTTATACTGACAGAAAATACACTTTAAGAGTAGCTCATAATTTTGGAATGTTGTGGAAGTAACATGGCTTCCTTACTTCCAGTGAAAATAAAATTTTGAATGGCTCCTATTTTTTCAAGAATTACCAAATGTGGTACATTTACCAGACACTTTAGCTATTAAGATTCCAAGACATACTAAATTTGACTCTCTGGAAGCTAAGGAAAATCACTGATATTTCCTCAGGGAATGCTGCCTTTAAAGAGACCAACAACAGCCAAACTTATATTATGGTGCAAAGGGCTCCTTCTCCAATTAATTTAGTAAAACTGGTTAGAGTAGCCCAACAATTGGCCTCAGAAAAAGGAAAACAAGATTGGCAATTCAACAATTCTTGGTTTGATAAAGGGAGAAAGCTCTAGTTTGGACTATATAACCACCCTGTCTTACCAAACACTCTAAAATTCCAACTCCTCAATCTTATACATGCATTAAACCATTGGTCTACTGAGAAAATGATAGCCTTCGTGAATCAATCTTGGTGGGGAAACATTAACCAGGCCATAAAAAGTGTCTCCTTCTCTTGTCCAAAATACAACCCAGGGAAGTTCATACTGCTCCTAAACATTTGAAACTGCCTAATGGACCATTTGAGGTCTGGCAAATGGATTTCATACAACTTCCTCTGCATAATGGATATAAGTATATTTTAGTCATGATCTGTGTTTTCACACTGGACTGAAGCCTTCCCTTATAGACAGGCTACTGTTTCTTCTGTGAATAAGCTCCTTTTGGAAAAGACTACCTCAACCTGGGGAACTCTTTTTGAACTTAATGGTGATGGAGGAACCCATTTTACTGACCAGGTGCTTTGACAAGTCTCTGCTGTTTGGATGATTTTAAAGCACTTTCACTTAGCTTCCCACCCTCAAACCTGTTTTAGTCGAACACACTAACAACATTATTGAGACTCAATTGGCAAAATTGTTAGAGGCCCTGTAAATACTTTGGCTAAAATTGTTGCCATTGGCCCTGCTAAATTACAGATCCACACCTTTTGGAATTTATAAAATCTCACCCTTTGAGATAGACACCATTAGAAATAGTCACAAGACACTCAATGCCCTGGGCTCCTGCCTCTTTTGACCCACAACTGATAAATGGAGAGATACTCCAATATTGCAAAGACCTAATTGCTTCTATTAAAAATAACCATGTTTTGGTAGAGGTATGTTTTCAGTGTCCTCTTGGGAGATGAAGCATCACAATTTATAACCTGGAGATTTTGTCTTTTGAATTACTCACCTCTAGAAAAAGTTTCTTCAATCTTGTTGGAAAGGCTCCTATCAAGTGCTGCTCACCAACCCCTGTGCCACCAAACTTCAAGAAAAAGATGCTTAGATTCATGTGACAAACCTAAAGAAACCAAACTCTGACTGGACCTACACATCATCTGGTAACCTGAAAGTAAGGATTTCCTAGAATCAAAGCAGATGGCATCTGAGGAGACAGCTTTCCCAAGACATCTGGGCCAGGCTTGTTGGAATTTTCTTGTCAAACCTTTGGCTAATATATAAAAGATAATCTCCAATATATGTGATTTTGGCAACATACACTATTAGATTAAAAGTGCCTGATAATTCTCCCTCCTACCCCTTCTTGTTATTCAAATGTGACCTTACTAAGTTTTCAAGTTGCTCAGTGTTTCTCTGATGTGAGACAGTACACCCAGAAAATGTCCTTCCTAACAAAGAGAAATAAAAGGCTGAGGAAACTAGAAAAACTGACTTTTGATCAGTGATGGTTTCAGAGAAAGATCTTGATCCAAAGAGGGAAATATAAAAAAAAAAAAATAACTTTAAATAGAAACCTCAATTAAGTAGAGTCGGGAAACCAGCAGGGGGAGCTCTCATGTCCTTCAACCTTAGCAGAACCCAAATGGAAGGAGACTTCTCTTCTTTCCTGATAAGGACTCATCCGATGTAAAGCCATGCATGGACTCTGTTTACTACAGCCCCCAACTTCATTTTCTCCTCCACAAACCATCCTCCCTGTCTTGCTGTGTGGGAGACTTGCACATGGCTAACTATGTTTGCAGATGCATGTTGCAATCCTCTGCTGATTCTGAATAAGCCCATCTTTTCTGGGGAAATATCCGGCAGTCTATTTGTTTCAGGTCAACACAATCCAGAAGGAAGATATCAACAATAAACAACACAAATAGTAATAAGCAGATAATATAGTATCCCAAAAGATAACAACTACTGGCAAAAATAAAAAATGGAACAAGTGGATGCAGATTTGGAGGAGGAAAATTAGTTGTAATCTTAAATGGGAAGGTTAAGGTAAGCTTCACTGAAAAGGTAGGAGTTATTGAAGCACTTGATGGTGAGACAGTTCACCTGAGGGAATTAAAGATAGCTGGGAGAGGAGTGTTCTCAGAAAAGGGACAAAGAGAAGAAAACTAAGGAGATAACATACTTGGAATTTTTGAGAAATAGAAGGAAAGGATTTTGTCTGAAACAGAGTCATCAAGAAAAGAAAATTGATCATGTAAAGAACAGATTATGAAAGGCCTTTTAGGGTCATGTAACAACCATGGCCTTTTACCCTAAGTGAAATGGGAAGTAAGATAGGGTTTGAGTAGATTTTTGACACTATATATCTTATGTTTGAAAAGATCACTCTGGCTCCTCTCCTGAGAATAAACATGGAATGGGGTTGGTGGACAAGAGTAGAAACAAGGAGGTCTGTTAGAGGGCTTTTCACTAACCCTTGTGATCAACGGTGATGGTTCTGACCAAGGTGATTAGTGGTAGAAGTGATGTGAAGTGGTTAGATTTGAAATATATTTCTCTCATGCCCCACAGTAAATACATTCAGCTCACCTGTTAATTCTATATTAAAATTATATCCAGATTCTGATTTTTTTTTTTGTCACCTTCTCTACCACCATCTTGATCCAAGTTACTTTTGGTCTGTGCCTCCTATGTGGCTCCAATCCTTCCCACTCCCCACTCACTTCCGTCACCATGCAACAGTTAGAGCGACTCCTTAACACATAAATCAGTCATGCCTTCTTTTCAAAATTTCCAGGAGCTTTCCATTGTATTTAGAGTAAAAGCTTAAATCCATAAAATGGCCAAGAGAAACATATTTGAGTTGAAACATCATTTACATCCTTAACCTCTTCTGCTTCTCTCTCAAGTGTTTCTACTTTGTTCTTTTCTAGCTCACTCTAGGATATTTTAGTTACTATTCCTTCTACTTAGATATCTCTTCTTCAGATGTCTGTATAGTTGAATTCCCTCCTGTATTTCCCTTTATTTTTTAACAAATGTCACCTTATCAGAGAAGACTTTCCAAGTCATTTAAAAGAAAACAAGGAAGAAGGAAGGAAGGAAGGAAGGAAGGAAGGAAGGAAGGAAGGAAGGAAGTAAGGAAGGAAGGAAGGAAGGAAGGAGAAAAAAAGAGGAAAGAAGACAGAAGATAGATGAGAAAAAGGCATACCTCTTTATCAAAGGAAATTGAACTAATTTACTACTAGTCTTATGAAAAGCAATGTTTCATAATATCTATGTGAAAAGTTTCCTAGATATTAATGGATGTGTATATCATAATAGTTTGTTGTATTTATAAATGGCTCAGTGTCTAGGGAGGCCTCCATATAGTCATGAGTAACTCATTTCCTTGAGTCAACACCTAACATGTCTTTTCTTTGGCTTATAAAATTTTAACAGCATCTTA